>CM057054.1:23565113-24915113 GCA_029948455.1 Solanum rostratum
AGCAACAACAATAATAATAACAACAATAATAACAATAACAATAACAACAACAACAACAATAATAATACTAGTAGCAGTAGTAATAAGCAGGTTCATTTACGTTTCATGCATAGAACAAATGAAGAAATCTTTTACGGTTCCAAACATACCCCACCATACCATATCATGAGCTTCTTTAGGAACTCCAGACTAAGCAATGATCTTCCCATTCGTGATATGTGCTAATACGACCCCAAAGACATCTATTTAGTCCTGTCATTACCATACTATTAATAGTTTATGGTAAAGGTAACCCAATACGTGGGAGTTTAGCCACTCATTAGGCTAAAACAAACTGGATAAAATAATCTCTTAAAGTAAATATTAAAGTAAAACAAGAATAATACCTTAATAGAAATGTCCAAGCATTCCAAGTATCGAAAGCAACCTTACTATTATTTAATTAAAAAATTTACAAGATAGAAAACAAAGAGTTAGTGGAAAAATCCTGTCTCTGAAAGGAAAACAAATGATTCTTTTATAGAGGATAAAGAAAGATAAAACAAATACTATGACGTCATTTCTTACGTCACTACCCCCTACATATGGGTCCCATTTCTTTATTACAACAACAATAACAACAACATACCCAGTTGAATCCCACACGTGGGGTCTGGGAGGGTAGAAATGTATGCAGACCTTCCCACTACCTCGTAAGAAGTAGAGAGGCTATTTTCTGTGAACCCTCGACTCAATAACCCATAAGTAGAATAACTAGATATTGCAAAGGGAACAGAAGGTGAAAGAAAACTAAAAAAATAGAAATAAATGGAGCGACTATCTATGAAAAAACACATGTCAATATGTAAATACGATAAAATCAACACACATTCGATAAATATCAATCCCGCCTACCATTGCTACCTCACTATCCTCCACCCATCTACCTCACCCAACCAACCAATCAGCCTGCTACTATAATACGCGACCTCCACTCTTTCTTATCGAAGGTCATGTCCTCGGTTAGATCCAGATTCACCATATCTTGTCTAATGACCTCCCCCCAATACTTCTTCGGTCTACCTCTACCTCTCCGTGTATCTCCCAAAACCAACCTCTCACACCTCCTAATCGGTGCATCGATACTCCATCTCCGCACATGTCCAAACCATCGTAGTCTTGGTTCCATCATCTTATCAGCCACTGGTGCCACCTCCAGCTTCTTCCGAATGATCTCATTATTAATCTTATCCCTCCGTGTGTGACCATACATCCATCTTAATATTCTTATCTCTGCGACATGCATCTTCTGAACATGTGCATTCTTTATTGGCTAACACTCCGCCCCATACAACAAAGACGGTCTAACCACCACTCTATAAAACTTACCTTTGAGTTTAGGTGCACTACTAGAAATTTGATATATTGCCATGGTTCTATGGCGAGGGTTATAAAACGGTCGTAATATACTAATTATTGCGACGCTTTTAACCGTGGCAATATATATTTGGACGTAGTAGGACAATTATTAAAATAAAGAGTGGTACTAGCATAGAAACCGTCACTATAGACTTCGTATTGAGACAATTTTTCTAATCGTGGCAATAGACTACCTATGGCAACGGTTATTTCAGGCAAAAAATAAAAATCCCCGCAAAAGTTAAAATTTTACTCCAAAAATTATAATATTTCCATCTTGTTTCTCGCCGCCTACCCATTTCGTCTAAACCCTCTAAGAATCCCGCAGTAGCCGCAGTCTAAACCCATTTCGTCTGAACCCATTTCTCTAAGAATCCCGCAGCAGCTGCCGATGACGGAGGTACGATTTCTTCATCTTGTTGGAAGATTCAATCCACATCGTCTGTCTGCTCCACAAAAGCTGTTCATTGGCACGATTGGTGTTCGTCAGACGTTTTGGAGTTGTTCTTCCAGTGGTACATTTTCTCATTTCTCTTCGTATTTCTTGTTTTCTGAACTCCCACAATCTCTAATTTCTAGTGCATGTACTATATATGTTCAAAATCACAAATTCCATTGAAGGGTTTTGAAAAATTCTAAAGAATAACAACTGGGTTTCAGAAATTCCATTAAAGGGTTTTGAAAAATTGGAGACTACATTCACAAATTGAGTTGATATTTTAAGTTGAGGGGTTTATATAAGGTAGAAACCCAATCTTCAAACAATTTTGTTGATACTTCAAACAACTCGCTGATGTTAGTCTCCAGTTTTTCAAAATTCTCTGTTGATTCTTTGAAAGCAAGTCTATTCTTAGTTAGTTCTTTCAAATTCATCAATATATGTTGGTATATGTTATTATATGTTGTTCATTATACTTATCTGATTTTACGTTATTGTTGAAGTCTTTGTGTTTGTTTATTTAGTGGCACATGCTAAAATTTGCTAAGTGTATATCTGATCTTATGTTTTTCGTTTAACCATTTGTTTCCCTGCATCTCCGTGGTTGTGATTTGTGACTTGATTATTATATGTTCGATGAAATGTAAGTTGATTTGTCTCAAATGAAAGATCGTGTATATATTCCTTTGTTCGACTTGTTATGTTCTTTATTTTATTAAATCTTAAAACTGGGAAGAGTTGACTAGTTGCTTATAAGTTGCTTAAGTATTGAATGCCTCATCTCTCTGTTTAGGTTTTTTTTGTGACTACGTAAAAATTATATTGTTGTTGTATCAATCATCCTTGGTGCATTACTTACACATTTAGGTTTTGATTAATTTATTGCCTATGCTATTTTGGTCATGTACGTAGGATATTAAATGGATATAGGAGATAAAAGTTGGATGGATCTCCGATGATCCACCGATGAATATATTCATGGAGTTAATGATTTTCTTGATAAGGCATTTGAACAAGCTTCCCAAGGAAATGAAATATTGTGTCCTTGTAAGAAGTGCTTTAATCGTAATTGGCATTGTCGAAATGTAGTGGAGGATCACTTGATTTGTCATGGATTTGTTAATGGATACATCAAATGGGTTTTTCATGGAGAAGGGTTTTCCTCAAAAAATATGCCACAGCCAACGAATGATGATGAAACTTCAAACATGCATGATGATTTTGGTAAACTACTTCATGATACTTTTCAAAATGTAGAAGATCACCTAAGACATGAGGGAGTTCAAGAGGGACCATTTGAAGATGCTAAAAAATTCTTTAAAATAGTAGGGGATGGAAAACAACTGCTTTATCCGGGGTGTAAAATTTTTTCTAAGTTGAGTTTTACCATCCGATTGTACTTGTTAAAATGCATTCACAAATTGAGTGATGTTGCCATTTCAGATTTGTTAGACTTGATAAAAGAGGCATTTCCATTTGCTCAGATACTTGAGTCTTTTTACAAGGCAAAAAAGGTGATAGAAGATTTGGGTCTTAATTATGAGAAAATTCATACATGTGCTAATGATTACATGTTATTTTGGAAAGACAATGTAAAGTTAGATAATTGTTCTATGTGTGGATCTTCTAGATGGAAGAATGTTCGGAATGACTTAACAAATAAGGTCACTAAAATCCCGGTGAACGTTTCGAGGTACTTTCCTTTAAAACCTAGGCTTCAGCGAATATTCATGTGTTCTGAAACATCTATAGCTATAAGATGGCATGATACCGAGCGACCCAATGATGGAAATCTAAGACATCTTGCTGATGGAGAAGCTTGGAAGGATTTTGATTCCCTTCACCCTGACTTTGCTAATGATGCTCGTAATGTTAGATTGGGTCTTTCAAGTGATGGATTCAATCCATTACGAACTATGAGCATTTCCCACAACACATGGCCAGTTATATTAATGAATTACAATTTATCACCATGGATTTGCATGAAGTCAGAGTACATAATGTTGTCAATGATTATTCCAGGTCCATCGTCTCCCGAAAATGATATTGATGTATACTTACAACCACTGATTGAGGAGTTGAAAGAACTATGGGAAGTGGGAGTGAAGACATATGCTGTTGTAGCTAATCAAACATTTATGTTGCATGCAGCTTTTCTGTGGACAATTAGTGATTTTCCAGCATTGGAAATGCTTTCGGGATGGAGCACCAAGGGGAGATAAGCATGTCCCACTTGCAATCATAATACTTGTTCCCAATATCTCAAACATAGTCGTAAGATGTGTTACATGGGTCATCGTGCAATTTTTACCTCCTGATCATCCTTTTAGAAGAGATAAGAAATTATTTGATGGTAAAGAGGAGCATAAATCTGCACCGACGCCCTTATCGGGTGTACAAGTGCTGGAAGAACTCCGTGATTTCAAAAATATTTGTGGAAAGGGCCAAAAAAAAAGAAAACGAAAGAATGATGGTCCATGGAAAAAAATTCATATTTTTTGAATTGCCATACTGGGCAACCAATAAGTTGAGGCACAATCTTGATGTAATGCACATAGAGAAGAATATTTGTGATAGTTTGCTTGGGACTTTATAAGATATATTTGGAAAGTCCAAAGATCATATAAATTCGCGCTATGACTTGCGTGATATGGGGATACGCAGAGAGCTTCAACCAATTGAAGATTGTGATACTGGAATCATTCATCTGGCTAAAGCTTGTTTCTCTATGAAAGTAGAAGAGAAACGACTATTTTGCACTGTTTTAAAAGATGCCAAATTGCCAAAAGGGTATGCCTCTAATGTATCAAATCGTGTGCAAATGGAAGAGCTGAAAATATCAGGATACAAAAGTCATGATGCTCATTTCATACTACATTACTTGATCCAAATTGCAGTCCGGAAAGTGATACCCAAGAATGTGTCTTTAGTCTTGATTAGGTTGGGAAACTTTTTTAAAACCATATATAAAAAGGTCATAAGAAGAAGAGATCTTGATAAGATGAAGGCTGAAATCATTGATATACAACGCAAGCTTGAAAAGATTTTTCCTCCATCCTATTTTGATATAATGTCACATTTGCCTATTCATCTAGTAGACGAAATTAAGCTTGGGGGTCTGACTCATTTGCGTTGGAGGTATTCTTCTGAAAGAAATATGTGTGAATACAAGGGGCTTGTTCATAATCAAAAAAATCCCAAAGGATCAATAGTAGAGGGTTGTAATGGTGTAGAGTGTTTGACCTTTTGTTCGAGATACCTACCTGATGGGGTGAAAACAAGATTTAGTAGGTACCAAACTGAGGATGATGAGGACATTCAAATAGCGGGAGATGATGTTTCACCTTTATTTCCTAAGATAGGTCATCCAATTGGAAGTAAGAACAAAAGGAAAGGCAAGACTTTTAATATGGAGCATGGTGCGTGGTCTGCAGCATATCGAAACACTTTGTTTAATACCAGTGATGAAAAAGTTGATGCATTTATCAAGTAAGTGTTGAAACTTTATTTATATGTTATGATTAATGTGTTTTAAATTTCATTAATAAGTACATATTGATTAAATTGCAATACATGCTTGCAGGGAACGTAAGAATTTAGTTGATACTCGTAACAGAGGAAGTGCCTGGGCAAAAGCACAGATCCATAGTTGAGAATTTAGTGATTGGTTTAGGGACAAAGTTAAAAATGTTGAAGTGTCCAATCATTTAAGATGGCTTGGAAAAGGGCCTAATTTTGTGGCTAAAAGATATATTGGATATTTCAATAATGGATATCGTTTACATACGAAGACATGGGATGCTCCTTGCAAAACTCAAAATAGTGGAGTGACTTTGTCAGCCACAACAGATAGTTTTGCTAGTGCTAGGGATCAAAATCCTGTCGATGGAATGGTTATCTATTATGGAATTATTTAGGACATCATTGAGATTGATTATTGGAGTTGTTTTAGTGTTGTACTTTTCAGATGTGATTGGTTTCATAATGAAGTTGATGAATATGGCTTGACTCGGGTATAATTCAATAAAAAATGTTGTACGGATGATCCTTTTGTACTAGCATCTCAAGTACATCAAGTTTTTTTTATGTGGAAGACCCAATTAAGAAAAATGTTTATTATGCAAGAAATAAATTTCCAGTAGATTTATATGATTTGGAGGAAGAGAATTGTCCTAATATTGAAGAAACATTTTGGAGGAAAACCAATGATGATATTGTTTCTTCGGAAAGATTAGTCGATGTAGATGTTAGATGGTCGAGGGAAGATCTCCTAGTTGATATCATTGATGCGCCTTCCATCTCACACGATTCACAAGATGTACCTTCGGAAGAATCGGAAGAGGAAGATGACTTCGATGATACTGATTGGGATTGGATGGAGGCCGATGATTGACAAAGGATCTTCCAACCTACTTCAAATACATTTTCTTCTTCATTTTTTTCAGTGAGTAATGAATACCGTATTGAGTTGCATCTTATCAATTACAAATGTCGATTGGACTCTATTTTCTATGTTTATTTTCCATTTCTATTAATGTGGTTTTTTTCCAAGTTGTCTCTAAATTAGTCCCATTTCAATAATACGCACGTGCTATGTATTATTGCATATATTACTAAGCCTAATTTTCTCTTTTATTCCTTTTCAGTGTTCTTCCTTCAAAGTTTCTCTGGAGAATCTTCAACTTAATAGTGGACCAACAAAACTCCAGGTTCTAATATCTTTTTGGAACATTGTTGGTCCAGGTTTTGATCTCTCATCTTCTTCAACTAAATACTTTGCTGGTCCATTTCATTTTCTTGTACTGTAATGGAAATTTGTTAGGACACCAGTTGAGTGCATTAAAGAACTTAAGGTTCCAAGGTAACTGAAGCTGTAATCTTGCAAAAAGATGAATTTCTACAGTAAATCTTTGAAAAAGACTCTTCTTTTCTTCTGTTTGAGCTAATGTTCTAGTGAAAGATGTGGGTTGGTTGGTGAGGAAATGATGAACTTGTTTTCCTATCTTGAATCTTTGAAAGTTCAGTCTACACTTTGTTTTTGTCACTCATTACCTCCTTTCAGCTTCTATACCTAGAAAAGTTTCTTTTTTTTCTTGCATTGCTGTTGAAGGAGGACTCTGGGTTGCTTGTGCTTTGTTTTGGTTATGTACTTCAGTCATGGAATGAGGAGTCCATTGATTTCAATGGTTGCCCTTCATCCTGGAATGGTATAATGTGCAATAATGGTGGTAATGTTACAGTTGTTGTCCTTGACAACATGGGTTTATCTGCTGATGCAGATTTGAGTGTGTTTGCTAACCTCACAATGCTTGTGAAACTCTCTTAACCCAATCCACAAAACCATTTGTGTTCAACCACTAGTTGTTTAACTTGAAAATATAATTTGGTTTGTTCCCATTCACCACATTGCAATGCCACTGAATTGTGATCAGAAACCAATCTCTGCAGCCTAACCTGTTTGGTTGTCCTGAAGTTGTCGTCCCACAGTTTGGGTACAAGAATTTTGTGAATTCAGGAAGCAACAGTAATCCTATCTCCTTTAAACCAAGTATAATCCCCACCCCCACCCCCTTCCAGCTGAAATTAAAGAAATCCTCCATAATTACGGTTCTTTTATGCACTTCATATCTTTGATGAAATTAAAGAAATCCTCCATAATTATGGTTCTTTTCTGCAATTTATTTTTCATACAGGGAACCTTATCTTCAGCATTGCATAAAAGCATATAAAGTATATTTTCTATAATAAAGGAAAACTTCAGTACCTTTAATCCTATCTCCTAGAGGTCCATCTGATTGTTTGGACCAGTGATTGCTGCTTTGTCATCCTCCATCTCCACCTCTTTGTATTGATATCTCATTTGGACAGTCCCCACCATCTCCTACAATCTGGATATGCACTCATTTTAGATGGTTCTTCAAATCTGTCTCTTTTTAAGTTGAGACCCAACCACTGCAAGGATTTCCAATCTCTTTGAAGGTTTGCTAAACCATAGATGCAGCAGCATCCCATGCTAAAGAAAATTGGTGATTTTAAGAGTCTTGAATATCTGGATATTTCAAATAATCTATTCAACTCCTCTTTACCACCAGAGATTGGAAAAATAGGAAGCTTAAAGAATCTGTCACTAGCTTGAAGTTAGACAACTTGCCCAATTTAGGATAAAGAATCTGTCACTAGCTTAAAGAATCTGTCACTAGCTTGAAGTTAGACAACTTGCCAAAGTTCTGGGCTACTTCCTTCATCTTTGACCAAGTTAAATAATTTAGTATACCTCAATCTTCCTCTTAATGGATTTACAAAGGAAATCCCAAAAGGTTTTGAGCTAATGGCTAACCTTGAAGTTAGACAACTTGCCATACTTGTTCATGTGAACTAGTTCAAATACAAGTTAAGAAATCAATTTCAGCTTGAGTCCCTTGCTTGTTATTCATGTTTGCCTAGCTAGAACCTTTTTGTTGAATGATTGAAAAATTATTTTCTCTTATATTTTAGCTATCACTCTTAATTTTATGCAGGTTTTGATAGTCATGAGTCAACAAGTATCACCAAAAAGAAATAAAAAAACAAAACATAAGGCATATGCTAAACCTGGATCATTATCATTCTTGGCAAATAAAAAGCAACGGTTGTTGACAACAAATGAAGTAGTTGAAGCTATAGAGTCAGAGAAAGAACAAATGTTGAAATTAATTGAAAAACAACCAGTAGCTCCACAGTCTGAAGTTAATGGACGATCTGTCGAGGCACAAACTTTCGATGATCATCCTTTTGAACAGCAGCCTGTTGAGGATCAAGTGCAAAGGAGTTCTGTTAGTCCTCCAACAGATGAACAACCTGAAGAACATGATTTCTAAGTCATATTTTGTTGTAGTTGAAGGTGTTCCCACTAAAAATACAAGAGGTAGAACGATGATGCCTAAAGTACATAGCCGGCAAGAGCGTAAATTGATCCTATTGAATAGTTTAAATCAACCGATTGGACCTACTGAAGACGACGTAATAGAGCTAAATAGCTTCCTAGGCACATTGGCAAGAAATGCGACCCTTTGTCCATATGATATATTTGATTGGAAGAACATGGAACCTAAAAAGGATTTATGGAATTATACCAAGGTTTGGACTTTTCAATATTCAATTATTCTTAAAGCAATTTTACTTCTCTTTGATAACTTGTTGACACCAAATTGTAGGAGAAATACAATATTTCTGATGCGGCAAAAGCTTGGACTCCAACAATCCGAGATGCATGGAGAAGTCATAGAGTTGAGTTCAAGAGAACTTATTATAACCCATATGACAATGATACAGTTCGAATGTCAAAAACGCGTAGCCATATTCCCAAATGTCAGTTCAAAGAACTCCTCAAATATTGGAAGTCTGAGAAATTCCTGGAAAATTGTAGTTCGGAATCTAAAACTTTCAACTCATTCTTTTCCTGATCTCTTCTATGATATTGTTGTTGTTGCAGCTTTATTGTACATTAAAGTTGATTGTTGCCAAATTGTCGATCATTTAACTAACATTATTGATTCATTTATTTGCAGAAGATGTCGGAAACAAATACTAAGAATGGGAAAAAGTTTCTGAATCCACACACTACCGACAAAAAGAATTTTGCTATAATCCGTAATAGATTGGTGTGTTTTCTTATTTAGTATCTAGTATTAATCTATCATTTAAGAAATTTCTTATATCAATTTTCTTGTGACTAGGAAAAAGAGAAGGAAATTGTATCATCTAAGGAGCTCTTTATGGTCACAAGAACGAGGAATCCTAACCGTGTGTACAAGGCCTCCTATGAAAACACTGCTAGTAAAATTGTATGTATACTGTATATTAATAGATTTACAATGACATTAATTCTTTATTTAGAATTATATACAAGACTTTGATTGTTGGATATGCTTTGTAAGGCTGAAATGGAGGAACTTGAAACACAATCGAGTGCAAATGGCCATTCTGTTGATTCATTTTCCGCAGTCATGGGTCCTGAACACCCTGGGCGTCTAAGACTATATGGAACAGGGGTTACAAAGACTACTTTGAAGAAAATAGTTGGCAATTCTGAACCAACTTTAAATGCGACAAATGGTGTATTGAAACAAATGGAAGAAAGGATCCAAAAAATGGAGAAACAAATGGAGGAACAAAAGAGAACTATGAGACAAGAAGTTATTGCCGATGTAATTGCATAACTACAGCATGCCGGATTAATTGACACTAACATACTTGCAGCATTGACTGTTCCATCACAAAGAGACGTTGCTTCTGAACAAGCCGTCGGACAAGGTTAGTGTTACTAATTTTCTGTTTCGACTATTTCTTCTTCTTCTTTTTCTTCTTCTGTTGCTTCTTCTTATTCTTCTTCTTTGAACATTATTTCTTTATCTGTTAAGACTCTATGTTCTTCTTGTTTGCTTTTCTATTGCGACCCCTGATGTCAGACTGAACCTCTTTGTTTTGCTGTAATGACTGAACCTCTCTATTAGTTTGTCTCTCTGATTTGTTTTGTCTTATGATTCTTGTTGATAATTGGGTGAAAATGTCCAGAATCTGGTTGTCTAGTATTTTGTCCTCTATGATTATTTTGTCCAGAAAATGTCCTCTCTGGTTATTTTGAATCTGATTTTTTGAATCTGATATCTAGTCCAGAATGTAGTATTTAGTCTGGTTGTCTCATGGTTGTGTGAACGTGATGCATATGGGCTGGTTTTGCTGAGTATGTAACATATATAGCTGGTTTTACTAAGTATGTATTATATACTATATAAGTATGTACTGAGCTTGACTCTAGTTTGTATATGGGTGTAGCCTAAGTCTACTGAGATATGATAACTTGTATGACTGGTTCTTGGATATATGTTGTACTGTGGACTTGTTTTGGTATAGATATGAATTCTGATGCCCCTGTTTGTTCTGGATGCCGATGATAAAGTTGTGACTATCCATGTTTATTCCAAATACTTGTGGCTGGTTAGATTGTGGGATACTTATTTCTTTATAGATGTGATTTTATTTATTCTTTGACATATATTATGCTTACTTAATATTGAAAATACATGTTATAATTTGAGAAATGTGGTAGTTGTGCTTCTGTTTTTGCATTATAACTCTTAACATAAGATACGATACTACCAAACCTCTCATAGGTTAGGAATGCTAATGTGATTCTATTGAGGAGATGTATTTCATATTCTATGGGATTCTATAGTCTGTCTAGTATGAGGAAATTATCTTTATCATCAGTGTTCTAGCCTACCATCTTGTTCTGGGGATTTTCATATTACCAGCGAGTTGGCACATAGTGCCTTAGCTTGGGGAGTTATCTCTGTTATTAGTTGGGTTGTTCTATGATTCTTGATTGGTACACACTTCTGATTAATGATTCTTGATTACAAGAGATTCTCGTTTGTTCCTTCAACTTGCTTTTTCTTCTACTTTCAATGAATTTTTACACATAAATTTGGGTTTTCCATTGAAAGTATTAGATTCAAATGAACTGGTAACATTGCATCCACCCCTACTTACTTTAATCTGAGCAACTAGGGTCTTCCTGGGCAGCATCCAAATTATTTGATATGAAAATGTGTTTAGGATTTACTTTACCAAAGAAAAAAGAGAGAGAGTTAACCAGAAAGGAATGAAATAAGACAAAGAGGCATGAAATCACATACAATTAGATCTATCTAAAACTGGCATTTACATGATTGAGTAGAATTCTTTCTGCCATTGGGAATCATAAAAAGTCACAAAAGATGGCTTCACTAGTGCTGTAGTAGCTTGAAAATCTATATGTATTAAGTAATTTGATGGGAAAACTTGTCCGGAGGTGTGTCTTGTGTAAAGAGAACAGAGACAATTAGGGCTTTCTTCCTTGTAGCACATTTCAGATAGCAGAACTAGAGCTTAATTTTTTACCTAGACGTTAATCTTATGGACACATTCTTACACTTTAGCTTATCATTTATTGTATGTAGGTGATGATGGAATTGAAGAAGTGGATGAAAGTGTTGCTTGCAACTGACTTTACCTACACAATGTGCTTTGGTAGGAACTGAATTGCATTTCTCACTTTACCTAGCTATGATCCAAAAATTCTTTATTTTTGAAGATTGAAAACAATGTGGTGCACATACTCTCACCTTTTTGTAATAGTTAAAACATACTTATGTACATGTGTTTTGCTTTTATCGCTATTATTACCAACACTATGGATCGATATATCTTGAATTAGTATTTTAGTAATGTAAAGTTTCTTCTCATTTTAATTAGTAATGTACATGTAAAGTTTCTTCTCATTCTAGTAATGTGTAGTTTCTTCATTTTCTATTATAAAATTATTGTCACTAAATATTAAGAGCATTATATATAGTTACAGGCAATAAGAGATCCAAATTTCACACATTCTACTGCGATAGTTACAAAATCGTACCAAGAGCATCTATGGCGATGATTAATCACACTGTGATTATAGGATCTACTGTGACGGTTACAAAATCGTGCCAATAAGAGTATCTAAGGCGACGATTAATTAGACTGTGGTTATAGGATCTACTGTGACGAGTATAACAACTGTGTTATAAGCTCTACTGCTACAGTTAACGGAGCCGTGCTATAAACTATTTTGCGACGGTTGCAAACCGTGCCAATATAATACTAACCATAGCTAATTAATTATAAAGAAAATCATCATAATAGATACCTTATTACGACGGTTAACGCAACCATGGGAAAAAACCATGGCAGTAGAGTTATTGCTACGGAATCAATTGTGGCGCCAACCTAAACCGTGGTCATAGGCTATGGCGACGGTTTTATGGTCTTTAGCGACGACATTTAAACCATGGAAATATATCAAATTTCTAGTAGTGGTGGCATCTTCTTGTCACACAACACTCCCGAGGCAAGCCTCCATTTAGGCCAAGCTGCCCCAATACAATGTGTGAGATCATCGTCGATATCACCACTACTCTGGATGATAGACCCCAGATATTTAAAGTTTTTCCTCTTGGGGATAGGTTGAGTGGCTAGCTTCACATCAGTGTCTATTTCCTCTCTTGCAACACTGAATTTGCACTCCATGTATTCTGTTTTGGTCATGCTTAGTTTCAATCCTTTGGACTCCAATGCGTGTCTCCAAACCTCCAACCTATCATTTACTCTAGTCCGAGTATCATCAATCAATAATATGTTATCTGCAAATAGCATACACCATAGAACTTTCCTCCTAAGCATAGGAAATTCAGTTTGGTTATTGGCCTCAATTGTCCATGTCATAATCCATGGGATGGAGAATTCCATAAAGAAATACATTAGGGCGATCCCTTAAAAAAAATATCCCCTTGCTGAGCTTTTATTATTTTTCGGGAGATATTTATCCATTTTGAGTATAAATTCTTGTATGTCTCTGGAAAAATTTCCAGTTTTGGACCATAAAATGTCCACCACATACAGAACCAGTTCGGAATATAATTTTGGTTAAAAACATTCAAACATATTTTTAAGAACCATGAATGTTTCCTATTAGCATTCTCATATAACAGGGCTTTATTAAACCCCTCAATATAATCTCAATAACTAAATTTAATCATTATTCTTTGTTCAGGGTGCATATACTCCATTTCACGCATGGTACTGATTCCCTATTCCTCAGGTGTATAAACCTTTTTTTATTATTATTTTCGAAAAGTTATAAACTTTCTTTGTGTTTGTCACGACCCGGGGTCGGGGTCTAGATGTGACACGGCGAATGGGGACCCGAAAGCCCCCAATCAAGCCTCAAATTTGCAAAAAATTTAAAGACAAGATTAAAGAGAACATTTTTAGAACCAAAAAGGGAGGACGTATTCCATAGATAACGAAATAATAAGTTTCTACAATTGTCCAATAAGTGCCTCTAATCATGGAACGGGGGCCGGGACAAGTTCCGGGCTCACCCTCAGTCAAAATACATACATAGATGAGGTGTACAAAAATCAAAAGTATGCCCTCGAAAGACGGGGCTCACCACAAAATATCTAGATAGGGATAAGCTACGCGTCCGGCGGATACTGCTCAAACTGCTCAGTCCCTGCATGGTAAAATCATGCAGGCATAGAGTATGCGTTAGTACGTTGAATGTACTAAGTATGTGGGTATGCAATGCACGTGACTTACCGAACCTGCGTAACCATATTAAGTGGCAAGGGCACATAATATACAAGGAATACATATACAATAGAAATTATATATACAAGATGCCATGAAACACGTGATGCGTGCAATGCGATAGTGCTCCTATATAACGGGGATGGACTATAACCGACAAACCAAATCCATGCGAGCTATTACACGAATTGGACCGATTGGGACCTCCCATCGGTAGGGAGAAGATTACTTGCCAAGGGTAATCTACATCACACCTTACGACCCGCTTTTGGGTGGATGGACACCTTCCTTACGACCCGCTTTTCGGAAGGATTTACAAGATCAAGACAAATCATAGTCATGTACAAATAGACGAATTACATCCGTCCCTATGTAGGCACATAGTTCAAGGAAAGGGAGAGGACCCCCAATTCCATCGGTGCTAAGTCTTACACATCCCACAAGAATACTTATATATATATACTTATGCTTTCAAGAGAGTCAAGTGCAAGTTCATAACGTTCAAGACATAATTGGGCTCAACGCCGATTTACAAGATCATATTCAAGATGTTAATGCAAGGAATAGCTCATCTACAAGTACAAGATGGTGCAAGCACCCAAGATGCTCAAAGAGCCAAGATCATAGACATACCGGTGATCACCTTATTGTCATATCCCATGTCTTACCAAAATTCACATTATAGTTCCCCTTTGGGGCAAAATTGGGTTTAACCCCACAATTTCGAAAATTTCCATGTAAAATGTCATGTATGTAATGCAATACATAGTGTAGGAATAGCATGGGTAATATAGAGTGTACCAAAACAAGATACAATATAAGACTAGAAATTCAAATAAAAATTCAAGGAAATGGTAGTACATATCACCCACGCAAAACAACACATTTAAAGGGACATGCAAGTTCAAAATTCCATAGTCCAAATAGTTCATTTCCATAAAACTAACATAAATCATGATAAGGATCCTAAACTAACACATGCATGGTTCAAACTACTAAGAACAAGTACTAAAATTTCACATTTTAAGTATACAAGTTACAAAATAATTTTAGTAAGGATTTGGGTCTTCTTGGTTGAAAGGAAACCAAGAATCAAACCCCACATACCCGGTAGAAGACAAACTTGAGGAGGAAGTGATCTCAAATGTGAACCTTAGCTTGAAGAATCCTAGAGAGATGTAGGAGAGTCTTGAGAAAGAACTTTTAGAGAGAGAGAGTTGAAGTGTAGAAATGCTTCAAAATGGTGAAGTATGGAATATATAGGAAGCTCAAGAAAGGGTGGAAAAGACCATATTTGCATCGGAATAAACAAAAATTACGAAATTGCCATTAATGAAACGGACCGGAAAAATGGTCCGTCTGGGTCACACGGTCCAGTAAACGGACCGTCTCACTCCACATGGACCGTCTACTGGTCCGTGGCACCGGACTTAGATTTTTCGGAGGCAATATTTTTTTGACTAAGTCATTCCACACTGTCCAGTAAACGGACCATCTCACTCCACACGGACCGTGTGATGGACCATCTCACCAGACTTAGAATTTTTTTCAGAAAAATTTACCTTCGGACTAAGTGTCACCAAACGGTCCGTTTAACGGACCGTGTAAGGTCACACGGACCGTGCAATGGTCCGTATGAAGGTACCACAGAAGTACACACACTTAGAACAAGGTTTTGGCGAGAAATTCGTGGGTCAAAGTAGCCTCACGGACCGTCTGATGCCACACGGTCCGTGTGGCTGGCCGTGTGGATTTCCTGCACGAACAGTCTGAACGAAAACAAGCGTAACTCCTTGGTCCGAGCTCGGAATTAGGTGAAACCAGGTGCGTTGGAAAGCTAATTCAAAGAGCTTTAATTTGGTATGTCATAAGCTACCCAGTTCAATTTGAGCTAAGAGATATGATCACTCAAAGTTGACCCTCTCATTGGTACTTGAGAAGAGTTTAGCCAAGGGAATTCCTTTGAGGTCGTTAAACAAATTTCCGGGTCCTTACACCATCTCCCCCTTGGGAACATTCGTCCTCGAATGTGCAAGAACAAGGCTAGAAAAGACATTATTAAGGCAAGATAGATCCAATTCAAGAAACAATGCACAACTTAACTCAAAATGCAAGATTGTACACAAAAGCTTTTTATCATAAATCAAATTATAGCTCAAAACCAATTCATGTCAAAATTGTATCCAACTTATTTGCCAAAGAAGTAAAAACCTTTATTGTACACATATGCATGTCATGCTATGAGACTCAAGAGGGCAAGAAAATGACACAATCGATAGGGAAAGATTCCTAGTACCTTAGGCTTGAGTAGATTGGAAAAGATGGGGGTATCGCTTCATCATGTCCAACTCCGCCTCCCAAGTAGCACTCTCTACTAGTTGATTCCTCCAAAGTACCTTTACCGAAGCCACATCCTTGTTGCGAAGTCGCTTAACTTGTCTATCCAAAATTGCCACCGGCACCTCCTCATAAGTCAAATTTTC
The DNA here is from genome assembly GCA_029948455.1 of Solanum rostratum. Taxonomy (NCBI): domain Eukaryota; kingdom Viridiplantae; phylum Streptophyta; class Magnoliopsida; order Solanales; family Solanaceae; genus Solanum; species Solanum rostratum. Next base: position 23,581,584 of record CM057054.1, read on the forward strand.
CTCAACCTCAATCCCTTCCAAAGGCACAATGGAGCTAGGATCGCCAACAAACTTTCTCAACATAGATACATGAAAGACCGGGTGGATTGAACCCAAATCCGGAGGTAACTCTAACTTATAAGCCACATCTCCAATCCGCTCAACAACTTCATAAGGGCCAACATACCGGGGGCTCAACTTGCCCTTTTTGCCAAAACGCATAACGCCCTTCATAGGAGAGACTTTCACATAAACCCAATCCCCTACATGAAATTTGAGGTCCCTTCTCCTACTATCCGCATAGGACTTTTGGCGACTTTGGGCCGCTTTCAATCTCTCCCTAATCACCTTTACCTTCTCCATAGCATCCATCACTAAATCCGGACCAACCAAGGCCATTTCCCCCACTTCAAACCATCCCACCGGGGATCTACACCATCTCCCATACAAGGCTTCATACGGAGCCATGCCAATACTAGCATGGAAGCTATTATTATAGGCAAACTCAATGAGTGGAAGATGATCATCCCAATTTCCCTTAAACTCCAACACACATGCTCTCAACATGTCCTCCAAGGTTTGAATAGTCCGCTCCGCTTGGCCATCGGTTTGAGGATGAAAAGCGGAACTCAACTTAATTTTGGTCCCAAGGCCTTTCATAAAAGATTTCCAAAAGTGGGAAGTGAATTGAGTACCACGGTCCGATATGATGGACCTAGGTACACCATGCAACCTCACCATCTCTTGGATATACAACCTCGCATAATCCTCGGCACTGAAAGTAGCTTTTACCGGTAAAAAGTGGGCTGATTTCGTCATCCGATCCACAATAACCCAAATGGAGTCGAATTGCCTTCGGGTCCGAGGCAATCCAACCACAAAGTCCATATTCACATCCTCCCACTTCCAGGTGGGAATTTCGATATCTTGGGCCAAACCACCGGGCCTCTGGTGCTCAACTTTCACCTGCTGGCAACTCGGACATTCCGACACAAACTTGGCAACATCCCTCTTCATACCATGCCACCAATAAATCTCTCTCAGGTCCCGGTACATCTTGGTGGACCCCGGGTGAATAGAATAGTGAGAGTTGTGAGCCTCACTCATAATCACCTTCCTAAGGTCCTCTACGTCGGGAACACAAAGCCGATTTTGGTACCGGAGTACCCCATCTCCCCCTTGGGAGAAAGTCTGGATCTCCTTTGCAGCAACCAACTTCTTCAACTCACACAACGATGGATCTAGATCTTGTTTAGCTTTCACTTCATTCACCACAGAAGATTCTGACCCGTTCTGAACCCGAATACCACCTGTGCTAGAATCAGTCAACCTGACACCCAACCTAGCCAGCCGGTGAATATCCCTTGCCAATTCCCTTTTCTCATTTTCAACATGTGCCACGCTCCCCATAGACAACCTGCTAAGGGCGTCGGCTACGACATTGGCCTTGCCCGGATGATACAACACGCTCATGTCATAATCCTTCAGAAATTCCAACCACCTCCTTTGCCTGAGATTAAGATCCCTCTGAGTGAACACATACTGCAAACTTTTGTGGTCGGTAAATACATCAACATGGACCCCGTACAAATAGTGCCTCCAAATTTTCAAAGCAAACACCACCGCTGCTAATTCAAGGTCGTGAGTGGGATAGTTGCGTTCGTGCACCTTCAACTGTCTTGATGCATACGCTATCACCTTACCATTCTGCATAAGCACACAACCCAGACCGACCCTCGAGGCATCACAATACACCACGAACCCTTCTGAACCACTTGGCAAGGTCAAAACAGGAGCTAATGTAAGCCGATCCTTCAAAGCTTGGAAACTCCTCTCACATTCATCCGACCATACAAACTTAGCCTGCTTCTGAGTCAACTTGGTCAACGGAGATGCAATAGAGGAGAAACCTTCTACAAACCTCCTATAATACCCGGCCAACCCAAGAAAACTGTGGGTATCCGAAGGAGTCAACGGTCTAGGCCAATTTTCACAGCCTCCGTCTTCCTTGGATCTACCTTGATACCATCCCCGGATACCACATGCCCGAGGAAAGCCACTTCGCCCAACCAAAACTCGCACTTGCTGAATTTGGCATATAATTTCTTCTCTCTCAGAGTTTGGAGGGCCATCCTTAAATGATTCCCGTGCTCTTGCTTACTTCGGGAGTAAATGAGGATATCATCAATAAATACCACGACAAAGCTGTCCAAGAACGGCCTAAATACCCTGTTCATTAAATCCATAAATGCGGCCGGAGCATTAGTTAGACCAAATGACATCACCACAAATTCAAAGTGCCCGTACCTTGTTCGAAAAGCTGTTTTGGGGATATCACACTCTCTAACCTTCAACTGATGGTATCCGGAACGGAGATCAATTTTTGAGAAGTGAGTGGCACCTTGTAGCTGATCAAACAAATCATCAATCCTCGGCAACGGGTACTTGTTCTTAACTGTCATCTTATTCAACTGCCTGTAATCAATACACATACGGAGAGACCCATCCTTCTTCCTCACGAACAACACGGGAGCACCCCACGGTGATGTACTAGGCCGAATGAAGCCCTTCTCTAATAAGTCCTTCAACTGCTCCTTTAACTCTTTCAATTCCGCCGGGGCCATCCGATATGGAGGGATAGAAATAGGCTGAGTATCCGGAAGTAGATCTATGCCGAAATCTATCTCTCTATCCGGAGGAATGCCCGGTAAGTCCTCGGGGAACACATCTGAAAATTCATTCACCACAGGGACGGACTCGAGAGTAGGCACCTCAGAATCTGCATCTCGGACCCTTACCATATGGTAGATACACCCTTTAGAAATCATTTTCTGCGCCTTGAGGTAGGAAATAAACCTACCTTTAATAGAGGAATCACTACCCTTCCATTCAAGAACTGGCTCACCGGGAGGTTGGAACTGGACTTTCCGGGTTCTACAATCTATGGAAGCATATGATGCATGCAGCCAATCCATTCCAAGAATCACATCAAAATCAAACATTTCAAGTTCCACAAGATCACATGGAAAGATTTTATGCAACACCGCAACAGGACACCCATGATAAACCCTATGAGCAATAATAGATTCACCCACGGGGGTATAGACCGAGAAAGGCTCTCTTAGAATTTGGGGTTTCAAACCGAACTTAACAGCCAATAACGGAGTCACAAAAGACAAGTTTGCACCTGGGTCAAGCAAAACATAAGCATCAAAGTCAAAAACTTTTAACATACCCGTCACAACATCTGGGGCCTCCTCGACATCCTGGCGAGCATGGAGTGCGTAGAACCGATTATTTCTCGGGGCAGCACCTGGAGGACCCCTCTGTTGACCCTGCCCGCCTCGGGCTACCTGACCTCGATCTCCGCGTGCATTCCTTGGACAGTCAGCAACTTTATGGTCCTTGCTTCCACATCCGAAGCAAAGTCCCAAATCCCTCCGGCAGGCACCTGTGTGAGGCCTCCCACACTTGTCACACATCAAATATCCGGGTCCGCCACCCGCCTGAACCCCGGGAGGGGGTGCCCGAGCATTAGCCACACGAGCTCCCGAGCCTTGGCCCTGCTGGAAGCGACTAAAACCAACATTCTTAGCCCCGGAGAACTTACCATCAACACGGGCTCTCTTGGGATCATATGCTCTCTTCTCCTTGAGTTTCTCTCCCTCAATCTGCTCAGCGTACACCATGAGCCGGGCAATATCCATGTCCCCAATCAGCATAGCAGTTCGGCATTCTTTCACCAGCAAGTCAGAAATACCTGAAACAAATTTGTGCATTCTGGCACGGGGATCAGCCACCAGGGACGGAGCATATTTAGACAATTTGGTGAATTTGAGGGCATAATCCCTCACACTCATACTTCCCTGCTTAAGATTAATAAACTCGGTCATTTTGGCCTCCCTCAGCTCAAGTGGGAAGAAGCGGTCCAGGAAGGCAGTTCTGAACTCTCCCCATGTAACATCACTATCATCAACCCGCTCCATAGCCCACTACGTATACCATACCTGGGCCACATCTTTCAACTGATAAGCAGCCAACCCAGCTTTCTCTTCAGACGAGACGCCCATAATATTCAATGTTTTTGAGAGCTCATCAATGAACTCCTGAGCATCTTCATCAGCCCTAGACCCGTAGAACTCCGGGGGATTCATCCGGATAAAATCCCTCACGATAGAAGCGGGTGCAGGGTCCCGTGGCAAGTTGGCCTGCCTGCCTTGCCTGAGCTGTCACGGCCTGTGCGAGCATGGCGAAAGCAGCACGAAATTCGCCATTTGATATAGGCTCCTCCATAGGCTCGGGAGGGGCCTGATCCTCGGCAGCAGGAGCCGGCCTAGGGAGTGGAGGTCTTCCTCGAGGCATTTCTGAAAAAAAGATTAACGACACCAATAAGCAAGGAAATTCATAAGCTAGCTATAGCACGATATAAGACACAAAGAAGGGAGAATTTCCTAAAACGCCTTCGTAGCCTCCCATTCATAGGTACGGTGCACTTCACACCCATGAATAGGACTCTACTCAACGCGGCACGTTGGACTCCGAGGACCATTGAAAACCCAAGGCTCTGATACCACCATTTGTCACGACCCGGGGTCGGGGTCTAGATGTGACACGGCGAATGGGGACCCGAAAGCCCCCAATCAAGCCTCAAATTTGCAGAAAATTTAAAGACAAGATTAAAGAGAACATTTTTAGAACCAAAAAGGGAGGACGTATTCCATAGATAACGAAATAATAAGTTTCTACAATTGTCCAATAAGTGCCTCTAATCATGGAACGGGGGCCGGGACAAGTTCCGGGCTCACCCTCAGTCAAAATACATACATAGATGAGGTGTACAAAAATCAAAAGTATGCCCTCGAAAGACGGGTCTCACCACAAAATATCTAGATAGGGATAAGCTACGCGTCCGGCGGATACTGCTCAAACTGCTCGGTCCCTGCATGGTAAAATCATGCAGGCATAGAGTATGCGTTAGTACGTTGAATGTACTAAGTATGTGGGTATGCAATGCACGTGACTTACCGAACCTGCGTAACCATGTTAAGTGGCAAGGGCACATAATATACAAGGAATACATATACAATAGAAATTATATATACAAGATGCCATGAAACACGTGATGCGTGCAATGCGATAGTGCTCCTATATAACGGGGATGGACTATAACCGACAAACCAAATCCATGCGAGCTATTACACGAATTGGACCGATTGGGACCTCCCATCGTTAGGGAGAAGATTACTTGCCAAGGGTAATCTACATCACACCTTACGACCCGCTTTTCGGTGGATGGACACCTTCCTTACGACCCGCTTTTCGGAAGGATTTACAAGATCAAGACAAATCATAGTCATGTACAAATAGACGAATTACATCCGTCCCTATGTAGGCACATAGTTCGAGGAAAGGGGGAGGACCCCCAATTCCATCGGTGCTAAGTCTTACACATCCCACAAGAATACTTATATATATATACTTATGCTTTCAAGAGAGTCAAGTGCAAGTTCATAACGTTCAAGACATAATTGGGCTCAACGCCGATTTACAAGATCATATTCAAGATGTTAATGCAAGGAATAGCTCATCTACAAGTACAAGATGGTGCAAGCACCCAAGATGCTCAAAGAGCCAAGATCATAGACATACCGGTGATCACCTTATTGTCATATCCCATGTCTTACCAAAATTCACATTATAGTTCCCCTTTGGGGAAAAATTGGGTTTAACCCCACAATTTCGGAAATTTCCATGTAAAATGTCATGTATGTAATGGAATACATAGTGTAGGAATAGCATGGGTAATATAGAGTGTACCAAAACAAGATACAATATAAGACTAGAAATTCAAATAAAAATTCAAGGAAATGGTAGTACATATCACCCACGCAAAACAACACATTTAAAGGGACATACAAGTTCAAAATTCCATAGTCCAAATAGTTCATTTCCATAAAACTAACATAAATCATGATAAGGATCCTAAACTAACACATGCATGGTTCAAACTACTAAGAACAAGTACTAAAATTTCACATTTTAAGTATACAAGTTACAAAATAATTTTAGTAAGGATTTGGGTCTTCTTGGTTGAAAGGAAACCAAGAATCAAACCCCACATACCCGGTAGAAGACAAACTTGAGGAGGAAGTGATCTCAAATGTGAACCTTAGCTTGAAGAATCCTAGAGAGATGTAGGAGAGTCTTGAGAAAGAACTTTTAGAGAGAGAGAGTTGAAGTGTAGAAATGCTTCAAAATGGTGAAGTATGGAATATATAGGAAGCTCAAGAAAGGGTGGAAAAGACCATATTTGCACCGGAATAAACCAAAATTATGAAATTGCCATTAATGAAACGGACCGGAAAAATGGTCCGTCTGGGTCACACGGTCCAGTAAACGGAGCGTCTCACTCCACACGGACCGTCTATTGGTCCGTGGCACCGGACTTAGATTTTTCGGAGGCAATATTTTTTTGACTAAGTCATTCCACACTGTCCAGTAAATGGACCATCTCACTCCACACGGACCGTGTGATGGACCATCTCACCTGACTTAGAATTTTTTTCAGAAAAATTTTCCTTCGGACTAAGTGTCACCAAACGGTCCGTTTAACGGACCGTTTAAGGTCACACGGACCGTGCAATGGTCCGTATGAAGGTACCACAGAAGTACACACACTTAGAACAAGGTTTTGGCGAGAAATTCGTGGGTCAAAGTAGCCTCACGGACCGTCTGATGCCACACGGTCCGTGTGGCTGGCCGTGTGGATTTCCTGCACGAACAGTCTGAACGAAAACAAGCGTAACTCCTTGGTCCGAGCTCGGAATTAGATGAAACCAGGTGCGTTGGAAAGCTAATTCAAAGAGCTTTAATTTGGTATGTAATAGGCCACCCAGTTCAATTTGAGCTAAGAGATATGATCACTCAAAGTTGACCTTCTCATTGGTACTTGAGAAGAGTTTAGCCAAGGGAATTCCTTTGAGGTCGTTAAACAAATTTCCGGGTCCTTACAGTGTTGGTGGGATAGTAGTGTTGGAATTCTGCAAATTGTATGCATGATAATATCATCTCATGATGCATTCTTGATTTGTGGGATGTAACAACAAATGATGTTGTGTCTAAATAATGACTCATCAATTGCCATGGGTCATTTTTCCACTAGAGGTCATTATTTTCTAGATGAAGAATAACTTCGTCTTTCTTGTTTTCCCCATGTACTTCAATAGCGTCTATAACTTCTTCTTTAGTTATCTGCATAGGATGGCGTTCCTCCAGATATTTGTTTGGATTTTATGAAATCCATAAATTGCTGATACATAGGATGGTCTGGGATATTCTCGAGACTCCTGAGGATGATGATCCTGATGAGCTAGCAATATTGGAAGCTACTAGCTTCTTGTTGCCTTGTTGTGCAAGGACATTATTATTCCCTCTTCGTCCTCTTCCTCTATAAGAGGACCAGTTCAGGGTTGGCCTTATTTACCTCCAAAAAAGTAGTTATGAGCTTAAGTATTCCCTAATGAAAAAATCAGGCAAATTATTATGTGTCTCTTTTTCATAAGGAATTTCAAAATCAAATGGTGCTAATAAGGGGCCATCTGGCAAACATTTGTTTAGACACATCATGTTTGACATCTTTATTAAAAATAAATTTTGTAGCTTGACAATCTTTTTTTATTATAAATTTCTGATTATATAAATCTCCTTGAAATTTTAATACACTCTTTACTATGGCTAAGATTTCTTTTGCCACATTAGCAAAATTTTTCTGACTATTAGTCTATTTTTCAGAATAGAACTGGACAAAATACTCATTTATCTCAGGACAAATTTGTTTCAAAATTTCCCCATAGCCAATATCAGAGGCGTCTGTTTCAACGATTTTATCCCAATTTTGATTGGCCAGTGTAAGACAGGGAAGGTTATTAACCTTAGACTTAATTCGCTTGACTGCTTGAGTATGCTCAGCAGTCCAGGCTTTGGGATTTTTCTTCAGGCGATCATATAAGATTGCCACATCTTTTGCCAAATCTTTTATGAAGGGAGCGATATAATTTACTCCCTAAAAACCTTTGAAACTGGGTTTTATCAGTTATTACATCAGGACATTTAGAAGCAAATTCCACGCTTCTCTGAATTGGAATTATTTTCCCTTTTTCTATATTATGGCATAAGAATCTAACATTTGTCTGAAATATTTGCATCTTGGGTTTGGATATAACCAACCCATGTTGTATGATAACTTTTAAAAATAAATCTTGATGTTTAAAATTTTCTAAAGTTTTGGAAAAGACCAAAATATCATCGATATAAACAATGATGAAATTACTATAAAAATTAAAAATATCATTCATAATTTTTTGAAATTCAGAAGGAGCATTTTTCAATCCAAAAGGCATAACATTCCATTTATATTGTCCCATAGGAACAATAAAAGCACTTTTATAACGATCTTTTTCATATATTTAGATTTGCTTGTATCCTGATTTAAAAAAAACATTGAAAATATTACAGCATCATGTAGTCTATTTAGTAAATCCTTTTTATTAGGAATGAGATACTAGATCCATCTTAGAACTTTATTCAGAGGTTTATAATTTATAACCAACCTGGGTATTCCTCTTTCTTTTTCAGCATGTTTATTAACATAGAAAGCGGTGCATGACCACGGTGATTTGGAAACTCTTATTAATCCCTTTTAAAGGAGTGTATAAATCTCCTTTTTACATAATTCTAGTTATTCAGAATTCATTTGATAGGGTCTTGCTTTAGTAGGAATTTTATCATTAACAAAATCTTCTTCGTATGAAAGACTGACAATATGCTTTTTCCTTTCCCAAATTTGGTTTGGATGATCCCCACATATTTGTAATGAAAAATATTTTTTTATAAATTCAATTTTATTGTGGACTTTATTATCCTGAAGAATACTTTCAATTGTAAGGATACAAATCTCATGTTGTAGGAAGCCAATTTGTTTATGCTTTGAAGATATCATATAGTAATCCCGTATATAAATTTTGAAAAAGGTTGTGATATAAAATCAAACCATACCTTCTTATTTTCAAATGTACCCACAAAACCTATGATCCCAATAGGTTATGCGATAGATGTTCCAGAAAAAGGGTATTCCCAGAATTATTTGATTTGAGATATTTTTGACTGAAACAAAAGTTTCTGGGATGCAAATATCTTTTGTACAAATATAAACTTAGGAATTTTATAATCAATATCCATTTTATGACCACTAGCATTTCTAAGAACATGAATAGTTTTCTTAAAATATTTTGAAGGTATTAATCCTTCTTGAATATAGCTTAAATCAGCACTGCTATCAAGAGCAATAAACTCTTTTTTCATATGATAATCAATAGAAAGAGTTACTTTAGCAATTAACTCAATAGTTCTTAAGAAATTTTCAATGTCTTCAGCAGCTGCATTGGTGACTATGAGAATATTATCAGAAGTAGGTGTTGTATTATCATCAGTGTTTTGGATATTACTAGAAAGTTGGCTAGAACTTGGGATATCAATGTTAGTCGGTAAAGGGACATTTTTTTCGACTTTATTTTTTCCTTTTTCAAGAGAGGTAATTCTTTCATCAAGAACTGTATTATGAGCTTTTAAAGAAGCAATTTCTTCTTTGAGATTATTAATTTCTTATACTAATGTCACGACCCCGGGTCGGGGCCTAGATGTGACACAGCGAATGAGGACCCGAGAGTCCCTAAACAAGCCTCAAAGTATCAAATTTTCGCATCATTGGTTCAAACAGTATCTAAGCACATATAACTGAATGACAGAGATCAAATCTCAAGAACCCAATTCATTTAGCTAAACAAAATAAGAAAGTTTTACAAGTGCCCAACATTTGCCTCTAGTCAACGAGCGGGGGCCAGGACAAGTTCCAGGCTCACCCTCAATAAAAGAACATACATAGTAATCATAAAAATAACTGGCAGGCCCTCGGAAGACGGGGCTCACTGCAAAAGGGGTCTTCAAGAACGGACTATTCATCTAGCGGCTGGCACTCACACTGCTCGGTCCCTACATGGTAAAATCATGCAGGCATAGAGTATGCGTTAGTACGTTTGAATGTACTAAGTATGCGGGTATGCAATGCACGTGACTTATCGGACCTGCATAATCATGTTAGGTGGCGAGGGCACATAATTTACAAGAACATGTAAGCAATAGAATTTAATATACAAGATGCCATGGAATTCATGATGCGTGCAATGCAATAATGCTCCTATATAACGGGGATGGCACTATAACTGACAACCAAATCCATGCAAGCTATTACATGAATTGGACCGATTTGGACCTCCCACCGGTAGGGAGAGGATTACTTACCAAAGGTAATCCACATCACACCTTACGGGGACACCCATTTCGGTGGATGGCCACCTTCCTCACGGGGACTCCCATTTCGAAAGGATTTTCATAATCAAGGCAAGACATTTCATAACCTTATACAGATAGACGAATTACATCCGTCCCTATGTAGGCACATAGTTCAAGGAAAGGGAGAGGGACCTTGGGGCCATCCCTAACACCCCTTGGGGCTATCCCTAACGCCCCCAATCCATCGGTGCTAAGTACACATCCCACAAGAATACTTATATTTATATATACATATGTTTTCGAGAGAAAGAGGGAGTCAATTAATCCTTTTCAAAATGTTAAATGCACACGTAGGCTCAAATGCCAAATCCCAATCTATGACCATAATGCGTATGCAAGGAATAGCTCATCTACACATATACCAAATTGGTGCCAAGCACCCAAGAGTCTCCAAGAGCCAAGTACAAGATGGTGTAAACACCCAAGGTGCTCAAAGAGCCAAGATAGAAGATGGTGTAAACATCCAAGATGCTCAAAGAGCCAAGATACAAGATGGTGTAAACACCCAAGATGCTCAAAGAGCCATAATCATAGACATACCGGTGATCACCTTCTTGTCATATCCCATGTCTTACCAAAATTCACATTATAGTTTCCTTTTCGGACAAAATTTGGGCTTAACCCACATTTCCAAATTTTGTTATATCAATGCCATGAGTATGATGCAATGCAAAATGTAAGAATGGCATGGGTAATGTAGAGTATATTCAAATGTAGCAATAAGAGGTAAAAACTAGAAAATCCATAGTAAAATTAGTAAAAATGGTAGTAACATCACCCATACATAAAACATAATTAAAGGGATATGCAAGTTCATAATTCCATAATCCAAATAGTTCATAGCTCAAGTAACTCACCATAGTTCAAACTTAACATAACTCAAAATTTCTAAATATTAACTAGCTCATGCATGGTTCAAAATATCAAGTTCAAGCAGTAAAATTCACATTTTAAGTAGACAACTCATAAATAGTTTAAGAAGGAATTTGGGTCTTCTTGGTTGGAAGAGACAAAGAATCAACACCCACATACCTGGTTGTAGACAAATTGAGGAGGAAATTGACTCACAATCTTGGCCCCTAGCTTGAACAATCTTAGAGAGATGTTAGAGAGTTCTTGAGAAAGAATTTTAGAGAGAGAGAGTGAAGTGTGAAATGGTTAAAAATGGTGAAGTATAGCTTATATAGGGGGCTTAAGAAGGGTGGGAAAAGACCACATTTTCGTCCAAAATAATCAAAATTACGAAAATACCATTAATGAAACGGTCCAGAAATGGCCCGTCTGAGGCATACGGACCGGTAAACGGTCCATCTGGGCTCACACGGACCGTTTACTGGTCCGTGGCCCTTCCCTTAGAATTTTCCGGAGCAACATTTTTTTGACTAAGTCGATCCACGCTGTCCAGTAAACGGACCATCTAGTGTCACACGTGTGATGGACCATCTCACCAGACTTAGAATTTTTCAGAAAATATTTCTTCCGGACCAAGTGTCACCAAACGGTCCGGTAAACGGACCGTTTAAGGTCACACGGACCATGCAATGGTCCGTATGAAGGTACCAAGGAAGTACACACGCTTAGAACAAAGTTTTGACAAGAATTTCGTGGGCCAAAGCAGCCTCACGGACCGTTTGATGCCACACGGTCCGTGTGGCTGGCCGTGTGGATTTCCTGCACGAACAGTCTGAACGAAAACGAGCATAACTCCTTGGTCCGAACTCGGAATGAGGTGAGACCAGGTGCGTTGGAAAGAAAATTCAAAGATCTTCGATATGATATGTAATGGGCCACCCAGTTCAATTTGAGCTAGGAGATATTTCTATTTAAAGTTGGCCTATCTATCGGCACTTGAGAATAATTTAGCCAAGCGAATTCCTTTGAACTTGACTTGATGTAGGAGACCCATGATGATTTTAAACAACGTAGATAAGCTATAATTGAAGTCTTGAGAGAGAATTTAGCTTGAACATAAGGTCCCGTACTTAGAAATATCTCACTCCGGAAGTTTTACGGATGACCTCATGGCCATAATGGCTCCCATGAAGTGCCACCTTCGTCCAAAACTTTTCACAAACCAATTTTCATGCTTCTTGAGGTCGTACAAAATTCCGGGTCCTTACAACTAAATCTTTGATTGTAGTGGGAGTATGTTCCCATTGAGACCTTAGTTTTAGTCGTCTCCGTACTTTATCCATGCTATAACCATTCGTAGAAGGAGGTATAACCTCAGATTTTTTATTATCCTTTGGGTATTGGTATTGCCAATTTTGTCTATATGTTGGGATTTCAAGTTTGGGTCATCAATTGACTTATGTATTTTAACCCAATTATCATTGATGAGAACATTCAGATTCAAATCCTTGAATTGAGAATATAATTGGTAAATTTCATCATCTTCCTTGTTATCACAAGGTTCTCCAATTTTACATGGAATACATTCTTCTTCTGACGAGGACATATAATTTTCCTCATGGAGAGCTCTTAGATCCTCACTAGTGCAAGATCCTTCTTCTTGGTCGCTTGAATCAAGTCTATTACCTTCCGAAGAGGAATTCAATAAAATTTTACATAATGAATCCTTTACATTATCCTCTAGTCAAGACTCTTAATTTTATCCTTGAATTTGCAGTTCTTGGCATAATGACCAATCCGTCCGCACTTATAACATGCATTTGAATTATTAAAGAATTCCTTCCTTTCCTTATGACCCTTCTTTCTCTTATCTCACTTATCTAAGCATTTCCTTTTCCTGTAGGGTATATAGGGTTTTTCTTTGTAATCTTTGTTCTTTTTACGAGATTCTTTGGATGAGTTGGGTATATCAAAGGCAAGTTGTTCGCAGAACTCTCCCAATTATTGGCGTTGTGTCAGCCTATGCCTTTTAATCTGTTGATTAAACTTGATTTCATTACATAAGGATAAACCTTCTTGGTTACAAACACTTATTCCCATATGTGTAAGCATCATAATTGATGCTTCCTCTATCTCCTATGAGGGCCTTCCTTACCCTTTCAACAAATAAGTTAGGTAGTCCATCTATGAACTTGGACTTCCAATATGAGTTTCCATAACCCTGGAAAGGAACACGTCCTTATACCACCTAAATGAGGTTTGCGTCTTACATCTGAGGTTTTGGAGCATTGTCCTAATGGTTTCACTATTATCTGACCATCTACCTGAGAAATGTTCTATGATCTATCATGATCAAGCTATAAACTATACTCATAACAAGAGTCCCTGTTTCTTCATCCTTTACTACAGTATAGATAGCCACTTTTCCGCAATGTTTTTTCCTCATTATTATTTTCCTTACAGATAATACTGTATATAAGAATTATGTGTGCCAAAGTATAAATTTGACAATCACTGTAACAATCGATATTCCATTCATAAATATGATTTCCACTAAAAATTTTGTGCAACACGAATTCCTTTTCCTCTAATAATCTGGGGTAGTAGTGCATCTCTGTGTAGGTTTTGAAGCATATCTTTTTGAGATTTTATCAATCTCATCAGGACTATTATTCTGTCTACCAGATATATCTAGTTGTAAAGGTCTGACCTCTTTATCTTTATTAAGGTCAAGACGGACAAACTTTTCTCGCAGAAGCACTTCAATATAATCGTACTTTGAGAGTTTAAAACCTTGTGTATTAGGAGGTGGTTGAATGGTAGGAGTCACATCTTCTTTGTTATGAGCAGAAGTCTCCTTTTGGTTAATTTTTTAAATAATATTGTCTATTTTACAATGGAGAGAGAGGATATGCTCCCCGAATACACTTGAATAAATATTTGTGTTTTTGATGCATTAACATTTTAATTTGGTTTATTGTTATTAAAGCAGAATTATTTTCCTCTATTAGGTCACAAAAAGCTTTGATATGAACTTTATTATTATCCTTTCCAATTTGAAACTTTGTTGTGGAGGTAAACTAGCAGTGAGAGTTTTACCATGCGATAATTTATAATCATGTCCAAAAATAGAGATATATTTATGAACATATTTTGCCAAAAATCATGGGACAAATGAAACAACCTTGTTAGCCTTAGAAAGTTCATTATAAAATTCATCTTGAAGTAAATCTCTATGGGTTTTATTAAAATTCATAGAAAACTATCTTCTAAATAGTTCCCATCTGGGTAAAAAGAGTTCATCTGAAATCCTTTTTCTAATCAGTGATCCTGGCTTTAAATAAAGTAGTTTTTGTTCTTTCATCAAAAATACCTGCTGGAAAGTTCATATCAGATTCAGTAGGTTCCTTCATTTTATGAGTGACAATATTATCTTCAATTTTGATATTATCGACTTTATAAAAGTCTTTTTCTTCTCTTATTTGAGAAGTAAAAGTTCTTGAAGGCATATCAACAAAATAATCTACTGGAGATATATAAGATGAATCGGATCTAGGCATTCTTGAAGGAAAACCTATATTATTAACATAACTCATAAGCAATTTTTGATTAGTAAATTTGATCTTTACCGTACCATCAGGTGTTTGCTCAATATCAGAAATTTCAGAATTTATATTATTCTTAGGTGGGCAACTTCTTCTATTACCCATTCTTTTGGAAAATCCATTTCATCCCATTTTATGGTTCTTCTAGTTATGACCTTTGATTTGCTAAAGTTTGTTTCTATCAAAATTGTTTCATTCTTAAAATTCATAATTTTATACATAGGATTTAAGATATATAAAGGCTTATAATAAATTCGATAATAAATACATATAACTTTAGCACCAGACAAATAATCATAATCATGCAATTTTATGCTCAATATTAGAGTATTTAAAGAATTTTCATCATTTAAAGAAATTTGTAAATTAAGATAAGCATTAAAATAAACAGGGCCATAAGCCAAGCTGGTTTGTACCGTCCCTATTAAGGATTCTTTTCCAATTTTAATTTCTGCCATCTCTTAGAGCTGCTATAAAGCTCTCAGGTAATCCTCTTAATGTGAAAGGCTTAAAAGAAACTTGGACTAAACCAATATGCATGAATCTATAAGATACTCTATGAGGAGCAAAACCACTTTCAGATAATAATCTAAAGTACCATGATCAGAATCAACTGTAATAGTTTCTTTAGTTGTTTTTACAACCTGTTCGAACCCTATTTTTTCAAACGTACCCATTTGGTATATAATCTTGGGCTTAACTTTTGGTATAGTCCATTTATTAAGGAGATCCAATTGTTGAGGCATATCATACTCTTCTTTTCTACTGTTTTTAACAATAGTATGTTTCTTGATGATATTCATTTTTAGGAGATGTGTTGGATTAACATTACTTATCACTATTACTTGTCACACCCCTGTTCCCCCCCCCCCACCACCACCCCCGCGAGGTTTCGAAAAATAGAGTTTTTCCAATTAAAGTGACATTTTAAAAAGGGACTGTTTTATTCGTTAGAGTCGCCACCTGGAATTGAGTTTTGGTGTTCCAAGTCACCTAATTTTTTATCCCTAATCAAAAGGAAATGACTCTTTATTTTATCTTTATTATTATTTTTCTTTTTTTGTCTACGAACCAGAAATTTGGGTAAGGAATTCTATTGACCGAGAGGAAGGTGTTAGGCACCCCTCGAGTCCCATGGTTCTAGCATGGTTGCTTTATTGATTTATGTATGACTTAAACTAATTTTGAAAACATTATATTTCTTGGTTTTGAAAAAATTTATTTACTTACCTTCCTCAATTTATCATAACATCATTTTTTTAAAAAACTATCATATTTTATTGATTCGTGGTGTATTGATAGCAGCACTTTCCAATCTTGCCACAAATTAATTATCACTTTGTATTTTTTTTTAAAAAAAAAGTTTATTTTATAAAGTTTGAGTCCTAATATTTGCCTATCATTATTTATCCACCCAATCATTCTCCTAAATACGAGATCTAAAAATTTTATTTATTTATTTATTCTAATCATTATGACTTATGAAAAGTAAACTTAAAAAATCATATTAATAGATGGATCACTATAAACTTGTTAATAGTATTCAAAAGTAAAACAAATTACTCAAATGAGATGCAAAGAAAGTTACAAATTTTGTTAATGATTTTTTTAAACAAAAAAGTAAACACAAATTATCAGAAACATAAAAATATATTTTCATACAAATTTTGTACATGCAACACTAGTATGAACATGTTAATAATCATGACTAATCTTTTTTATCTTTTTTATTTTAGCCATTTAAAATGAAAAGAAAAACATATATTAATTGAAACAAATATTTTACATAATGATTAGTCATTGATTATTTTCATCATTTATTTTTACTAAATCATAAAAGTACATATAAAACCACAAAAAATTAACAATGAAAATAATTTACTCAACATGAAATAAACTATCTAACAGTTTTACACTAAATTTAACAATAAAAACTAAACAGAAAATTGATATGAAAGATTTGAACACCATATCAAAGCATATTAATGAGTCATAAACATACAAAATTTGACAATTTTAATGTATTATGATCATATCAAAGTGGACAAAAGAGATAAGTGTTACCTCTTGTGATGAATGATTTACAAAAACAAAAAGACTGCAATAGGAACCACGAATCTGAAACTCCCAAAAGCAAACCTTAAACTCAACTTTTTTTTCTTCACTTGTATTTTTTTTTGTGTGTTTGTAGAATACGAAGAAGGGAAAAGATGAATCAAAAAAAAAATCCTTGTGTCTTGTTTTTTGTGCTTTTTATAGAATGTCAAGAAAGAGAAAAACAAATTTGAAAAAATGTGTGTGTGTCGTGTGTTTCCAAGAATAAGGGAGTGGGGGATGTGAAGATGTGGAAAATGAGGGAGTAGTAGGGGAGGAGTTGGAAGTAATGGGTAGTTCTTTTTTTTAATTTATTTATTTTATTTTGTCTTGTTTTTATTTTGAAAGAAAGAAAAGAAAAAAAAAATACATTACAAAACTATTTTAAATTAATAAGATATAGAAAGTTTTAACTAAAATATAATTAAGAAAGTAATAACAATACTAGATTGTTTATTAGAATCAAAATTAAAAAAACATATATTTTATAAATTTTTCATTTTTTAGAACAAAACTAACATTAAAATATGACTCTATTTTTGTTGTTTTCAACTTATTCTAAATAAGATAAAAATATCTAATTTAGACTCAAAACTAAATATTTAAATACTAAGAAGTAAATAACTTAAGTTTTGGTAAAAAATTAAGTGCTAACAGGATGCCCCTCTTTGCTTGAGAACATGAAGAGTTTTTAAGCAAAGAAGTTAACGTGCCTAATTTTTGGCCTAACATTATTAAAAGGTAAGGGAAAAGAAAGGGGAAAAGAAAGAGTAAGCAAGAGTGACCGAGCCCTGGTTTTGGGCCGCCTACATATCTCGGGTTATAAGAGAATCAGGTCACGTGTAGTTCAAATAGTTGCAGAGATGCATGGATGGATTAGGGAGTTGAGTCTAGTCCCATCGAGATGCGGTTCGTGATTCCTATCATTACATTGAAGATAATAATACTAAAAGGAAACGATACAAGATCTATTCAATTCTACTTGGCTCGACCCTCTTTTCTTTCATGTCTTCCCTTGCATCTTCAGTTATCACCTCGCCTTTTCCTAGCGGGTATCTTGATCTCAAAATCTAATCTTGAAGTTTGTGTTTGAGGCTTGAACTTGAAATCTCAATTGAGTTACCGATGCCTCTCCAGAAGAAAGTTAGTACACTATTCGTGTACACTTGTTTCCTGAATTGAAGTTGGGAAGCAGAATCTTGATATGTTGAGCTGCTATATGGGTTCGAATCGACTCTTAATGTCACTCTTCACTTCACAAATCGGACAAATGTCACTCCGTTATTGATGTCCAAACTTATGGTCACAGAGGGACCTGCCTACGATCAAAGAAAAAACAAAACAAAATTTTCCCGCTCTAGTTTGTGCTAAGAAAAATTTTGTGGGTTATTTTGCTTGATTTGAACATAATATTAAACAAAAATAATACAGTGCTTAAAACAAAGGGAAAAAAACGAATACTCTATTATTGAATGAAATTAGATTTTATGCTTTTGGAAAATAAAAATGGGGCTATCATGCCCTATGAAGATATGAACGAATATTATGAGGGTTCGTGCCCTAAGCGAATATTATGAGGGTTCGCGCCCTAAGCGAATATTATGAGGGTTCGCACCCTAAGCGAATATTATGAGGGTTCGCGCCCTAAGCGAATATTATGAGGGTTCGCGCCCTAAGCGAATATTATGAGGGTTTGCTCCCTAAGCGAATATTATGAAGGTTCGCGCCCTAAGCGAATATTATGAGGGTTCGCTCCCTAAGCGAATATTATGAGGGTTCGCTCCCTAAGCGAATATTATGAGGGTTCACTCCCTAAGCAAATATTATGAGGGTTCGCTCCGTAAGCGAATATTATGAGGGTTCGCTCCCTAAGCGAATATTATGAGGGTTCGCGCCCTAAGCGAATATTATGAGGGTTCGCTCCCTAAGCGAATATTATGAGGGTTCGCACTCTAAGCGAATATTATGAGGGTTCGCACCCTAAGCGAATATTATGAGGGTTCGCTCCCTAAGCGAATATTATGAGGGTTCGCTCCCTAAGTGAATATTATGAGGGTTCGCGCCCTAAGCGAATATTATGAGGGTTCGCGCCCTAAGCGAATATTATGAGGGTTCGCTCCCTAAGCGAATATTATGAGGGTTCGCTCCCTAAGCGAATATTATGAGGGTTCGCGCCCTAAACGAATGAATTATTTTTATTTTATTTTACTTCTTTTTTTATTTTAAAAATAAGATGAAATAAAATATGCCCCAGTTTTGAAACTGAGAAATTTTGAAACTTTTTTTTTTAATCGTGAATTTTTATTTATTATTATTAGCATTGTTTTTTAATTATTTTTTATTAAAAAAATGCCCCAGTTTCGACTAGGAAAACGAAGGTCCTTTTTATCTTTTTCTGATATAAATTAACAACAATTTTACTATGCGCATATTGGATCGCACATGAAGATTTGAGAACTTACCTTTGGTGCTCGTCTCTCAAAACTATTTACAGGATTTGCTCGTACCTGTTTAATCAAAGAACGATTTGTTAGTTTTCCTAACTGGTGGTTGATTTGTGGCCTTGATCCCGTGGGGTTTGATTTGTCATGCAATCCACGCGGCTTGGAAGATTAACTTTATTGGTGACTGATCAAATTGCTTGAACGCTCTTAAAAGTCAATCCCTATCTTTTCGGATGCGCACCATGAATGCTTCGATCCAATATTGGTTTGTCCATATTGTGTGGATCCTCTTGTTTCAGCAAGCACTCCCTTGCCTTAGTGATCTTTCCCTATGGAGACTTGCCATAAAACTTTCCTTTTTTTTTTTTTTGAATTTTTCCCTTATCTTAGCTAGTCCCCAAATGTGTTTCACCGGTTGTGTATGCTCCTCGCACTTCAACTGAAAAATTGTTAGTGAATTTTGCAACTTTTCCTTTAACACTTGAAACAAGATTTTGAGAGCAGCGACTTAACACAAATACGATGGGTGACGTGATGGATCATAACTTTACGAGAGAAGGTTATATCTTGAAGAGGGGACAAGGAAAAGAAAGAAATAAAAGAATCAAAGAATTTATATGAATGTACGTACCAATTTTAAGGAATCATGACATGCATTTCGGCTCATACGTTTCGATCCATCCAAATAGTTTAAATCTCATAAAACAATGTTGTGCCTTTCAATTTAGAGCTGAACTCTCTTTCATTTTCCTTTATCGTCGTCTTATGGTGTCGTAGGGCTCTCCCCTGTAAGACTCTCAACTTTGTAAAATCACACATCTGTGACACCGTGCTTTGAAGCTTCTTGAAGAGTGATTGAGAAGTCGTTTCAAGGCATGTGAGAAAGGCTTTAAGAAAGATTTACAACTTTGGAATTATAAGTGTGCCTCGGCTTTGAACACGCCAAAACATATTTTTTTTTGTTTTGGTCGGACCGAACCCCAAGATAGGGTTGCCTACGTATCCTTTTAGGAATCAGGTCGCACGTAGTTCGATCTAGGGTTGTCTTTTTTTTTTGCTTTTTTTCCTTTTTCTTTTCTTTTTCTTTTTTTTTTCTTTTTTTTTCGCGGTTCCAAAGAGGGAAAATTTCGAAGAGGTAGGCGGTGTTCGAACAGAGGTCATCTTATCTTGGGAACACTAGTCACGCCGGTGTCGAACCAAAAGTATTAAACATAATATCTTTTGACCGAGTCGGTATTAACCATTATGTCGGCTACATTTTCCTCCATATCTGCCAATTGCAAAACTCCTTTTGGTAATACTCGTTTAACGATATAAGGGCCTTGCCAATTTGGGGAAAATTTTCCTTTAGCTTCTTTTTGGTGGGGAAGGATGCGGTTTACAACAGGCTGACCTACCTCAAAATTTCTGGGGCGTACCTTCTTATTATAGGCTCGAGCCATCCTTTGCTGGTACAACTGGCCGAAACAGACTGCCGTCAATCGTTTTTCATCTATTAATACTAATTGCTCCAACGTTTTCTTCACCCATTCTGTATCATCAATTTCTGCTTCAACAATGATTCGAAGCGAAGGGATTTCAACTTCTGCAGGTATAACAGCCTCAGTTCCATAGACTAATAAGTAAGGAGTCGCACTGATTGATGTACGGGTGGTCGTGCGATATCCCAAAAAAGAAAAAGGTAATTTTTCATGCCATTGTCTGGATCCCTGGACCATTTTCCTAAGAATCTTCTTGATATTCTAATTTGCTGCTTCTATAGCTCCATTTGCTTTGGGTCGATAAGGGGTTGAATGGTGATGGGCAATTTTAAATTGCTCACAAACCTCCTTCATTTGGTTGCTATTAAGGTTTGCCGCATTGTTTGTGACAATGATCTTCGGCATACCGAAACGACATATGATATTGGAATGGATAAAGTTCACCACTGCTTTCTTGGTGACTGCTTTTAAAGTAACAGCTTCTACCCACTTGGTGAAATAGTCAATGGCGACCAGAATAAATCGATGCCCATTAGAAGCTTTTGGCTCGATTGGCCCAATAACATCTATGCCCCAAGCAACTAAAGGCCAAGGAGCAGACATAAAGTGTAACTCTGAAGGGGGTGAGTGAATCAAGTCACTATGAATTTGACACTGATGACACTTTCGAACAAAACGAAAGCAATCTCTTTCCATGGTCAACCAGTGAAATCCTGCCCGAATAATCTTCTTTGCTAAAACATAACCATTCATATGCGGGCCGCATACCCCCGAATGTACTTCAGTCATGATCATTTCTGCTTCTTGAGAACTCACACATCTTAATAAATTCAGGTCTGGGGTTCTTTTATATAAAACCTCCCCGCTTAGAAGGAAACCACTAGCAAGTCGCCTAATAGTCTTCTTTTGATCTCTATTGGCATGTAGTGGATATTCTCTTTCTTTTAAGAACCGTTTGATGTCATGATACCATGGTTCACCATCTGGCACTGCTTCAGTTGTATTACAATAACCATGCTCATCCCTGATTTGAATTTCTAGGGGATTGATATAGGTGCTGCCTGGGTATGGAAGCATTGAGGCTAAGGTGGCTAAAGCATCAGCCAACTCATTGTGGGACCTGGGAATATATCTGAACTTAATGGACTTGAACCTTTTGCTAAGTTTCTCTAAACAGTGCTTTTATGGGATGAGCTTAATATCCCGAGTTTCCCATTCACCTTGAGCCTGTCGAACAAGCAAGTCGGAGTCCCCCAAAACCACTAGCTCGTGCACATCTAAATTTATTTCCATATTCAATCCCATAATGCAAGCTTCGTATTCTGCTGTATTATTGGTACAAAAGAACCGAAGGTGTGCGGTGGTAGGATAATGGTGTCCAGTTGGTGAAATAAGAACTGCTCCAATTCCCACTCCATTGAAATTGACAGCTCCATCAAAATATAACTTCCATATCTGGCTATCCCTTAGCCCTTCTTCCTCGGCAACGTTAACCTCTTCATCTGGGAAGTATGTGTCTAATGGTTGGTATTCATCATCAACTGGATTTTCTGCTAGATGGTCAGCCAATGCTTGTGCTTTCATGGCGGTACGAGTGACGTACACTATGTCAAATTCCGTAAGTAAGATCTGCCACTTTGCCAGTCTACCCCTTGGCATAGGTTTTTGAAAAATATATTTTAAAGGGTCCATTCGAGATATGAGATAGGTTGTGTATGACAAAAGGTAGTGCTTCAATTTTTGAGCCACCCAGGTTAAGGCGCAACATATCCTCTCTAAGAGAGTGTATTTCGCCTCATACTTTGTGAACTTTTTGCTCAAATAATAAATTGCTTGCTCCCTTTTGCCTGTGGCATCATGTTGACCTAGAACACAACCAAAGGCATTATCCATCACTGAGAGATATAAGAATAAAGGTCTTCCGGGCTCCGAAGGGACTAATACTGAGGGTGCATTAGATATTCTTTGATCTTGTCAAAAGCTTCTTGACACTCACTCGTCCATTTAACAGCGGCACCTTTTTTCAACAGCTTGATGATTGGCTCACATGTGATGGTAACTGCGCGATGAACCGACTGATATAATTTAGTCTCCCTAGAAGGCTCATGACTTCTGTCTTATTCCTCGGAGGAGGTAATTCTTGAATAGACTTTATCTTGGCAGGATCTAGCTCAATGCCTCTTCGACTAACTATGAAACCAAGAAGCTTTCCTGAAGGTACTCCAAATGCGCATTTAGCTGGATTGAGCTTAAGGTTGTACTTTCGTAATCTTTCGAAGAATTTCCTTAAGTCACGTACATGATCTGCTTGTGTTCTAGATTTAATAATGACATCATCGACATATACTTCAACTTCCTTGTGCATCATATCATGGAATATGGCGGTCATAGCTCTCATATAAGTTGCCCCTGCATTTTTAAGACCAAATGGCATGACCCTATAACAGTAGGTCCCCCAGGGGGTAGTGAAAGCAGTCTTCTCTGCATCATTTTCATCCATGAGGATTTGGTGATGTCCAGCATAACAGTCCACAATAGATTGAATCTCATGTTTGGCACAATTATCAACTAGAATGTGAATGTTAGGTAATGGGAAGTTGTCTTTTGGACTCGCTTTGTTTAAATCCCTATAGTCGACGCAAACTCTGGTTTTCCCATCTTTCTTTGGCACTGGCACAACATTGGCCAACCACATAGTGTATTGCATAACTCTAATCACATTTGCATCTAGTTGCTTCATAATTTCCTCTTTTATTTTATCACTCACGTCTGTCTTGAACTTTCTTTGCTTTTGTTGGACATGTGAGAAATCAGGATATGTGGGTAGTTTGTGAACTACCCGATCAACACTCAAGCCTGGCATGTCATCGTAGGACCAAGCAAAGACATCTCTATATTCAAATAGAACTTGAATTAGTTCATCTCGGGTCTTTTGTTCGACATGAATACTTATTTTTGTCTTTCAAGTTTCCTCTCGAGTTCCCAAATTGACTATCTCAGTTTCGTTTAAATTGGGCTTAGGTTTATTCTCAAATTGGTCCAATCCCTTTTTAATTTCTTCATATGCTCCATCTTCATCATATTCTTCAAGATCTTGATTTATTGTTTTGAGATCAGACAATTTTTCAGGATCTAGACATAAACTCCGCATGTATGTCATGTTATTAAAGTCGGTATTAACGTAACTGAAATGAAAACAAAATAAAATCAGAAAAGCGAAGAGACATGATACGCTTTTACTAGGGAAATTGGAACTTCATTAAACTGGATTGAAATGATAAAGGACTAACATGGAATAAGAACAACTAAGACATTTAGATTACAACCCTAAAAATAGTGCAAATGTAGGAAAAGCTGCAAAATAAACTACCAAAACTCCTTCCTGCTAGGGAGAGGAGTGCCTTCCCAATTGTTGAGTTGGACATTGGGGTCGATGAATTGCACATCTGCATGACTGGGGCCCTCGTCCATATGAGCCATGTTCACTTAATAAAACATCTTCTTAAGACCTTGACAGATTTCATCTGTATCATTTCGGACAGATGGGTTTGGACCCTCCTCATGTTGAGATTTAGTGAAAGACTCAAGAATATGAGGGATTGGCCTTGGCAAGCTCCAAGCCTTCTTTTTGTGCTCCTTTGCCCATTTTCTGTCAACTTTAGTTGGTTCAAAACCCAACCCAAATGTTTCTTGATTGCCCATTGGATTGATAGGATCTACCCTTCTTTGTAATGACAATCCCAGTCCCTTTCCAGGCTCATAACCATTATGTATCATTTGAGCTACCACCATGAACGAAGTAGGAGAGAGATGAGGATTTGGTATGGGCTTCCCTTCCATAAGCTGATTGACCGCTACTATCTCGAGGGCCTGATAATTGAGGAATTCATATTCTTTTTTGGCCTCTATGCATGGTGTGGAAGGGTCTCGATACATCGGGAGGTCGTCTTCACCATGGACAATGATTTCTAGTTTGTCATGTTCAAATTTGACCATCTAATGCAAAGTAGATGGTACAGCCCTGCCATGTGGATCCATGGCCTTCCCAAGAGTAAGTTGTAAGAGGTGTTCATGTCTATCGCTTGAAAGGTAATTCCAAACTCCACCGGCCCAATTGTCACGATCAAGTGAATTTCACCAATTGTGTCTCGTTTTGCTCCATCAAATGCTCGTACACACACATTGTTAGTGCGAATTCTATCGGTGTTAATCTTCAAACTTTGTAATGTGGAAAGAGGAAAAATGTCGACACCTGATCCCCCATCAACCAGGACCCTCTTCACATAATGTTCTTCACATTTCACGGTTAGATGTAGAGCCTTGTGGTGCCCAGACCCTTCCAAAGGCAATTCATCATCCGTGAATGCAATTCTATTTACCTCAAATATCCTGCTAGCTATCTTTTCCACGTGACTTACCGTGGTGTTTTCGGAGACGTACGCCTCATTCAAAATTTTAATCAATACTTGATGATGCTCCTTGGAATGTAGGAGCAACGATAGCAAGGAGATTTGGGCAGGGGTTTTTCTTAACTGATCGATAATAGAATAATCCTGAGCCTTTATCTTTTCCAAGAACTCCTCGGCCTCTTCTTCAGTGATACGCTTATTCACCGGCAGCTGACTTTCTTTTGCGTGCTTGGCTCCTCTTAGTTCCTCTGGGACATAACACCGTCCAGAACGAGTCATACCGCCTGCTTCATTAATCTCTTCGGTGAGCTCTTTCCCTTTGTATGTCACAATGGTTTTGTTGTAGTTCCATGGGACAGCTTTCATGCTTGTGATCGGGAGTTATTTTTCAAACTTTATTACAACTGGCTCCTCTGTCTTTCTTAAACCATCTTGGGTTAAATAGGCACTTGGAAATCCTCCGGAAACATATAGTTTTGGCCTATTTAATGGAACTCCTCCTTTTATAGCTCCCGGGACATACAATACTCGTTTTCTTAAGCTCTCAGGAGTTGAATTTGCACCTTTCACAATCAACGGTCCCCTTTGTATAAATTCCAAGACCATGCTTGACTCTTCCTTTGAGGGCCTACCTTCAATGTTATCTCTATCTATTGGTTCACCTTTCATATGAGTGCTTGTCATTCCAACGACATGCTCATTATTGTGAGCAGGAAGTGGATTGTTTGTGACATTCGGTGCTTCCTCATTACATATCACAATTACTTTGTCATTGATTAGCTTCTCGATGACCCTCTTTAAGGTCCAACAATTTTCGGTGCTATGACCAGGGGCATTAGAGTGATATTCACACATAACTGTTGGATCAAAGCCTCTCATATTTGGGTTGATCTGATAAGGAACGTTAGGTTCAACCAGTCTTAATTGCATTAATTTCCGTAATAGGCTAGTGTATGATTCTCCAATTGGGGTGAAAGTTTCCTTTTGACCTTGTTCCTTTGCATAATCTGCCCTTGGACGTGGATTATAAGGTGCCTGGAAGCTCTGTTGTTGTGGCCGAGAGCCTTGTAGGGCAGGTGCCCGCCATTGTCGGTGTTGAGGAGGTCGGGCATATGCTTGAGTGTTGAAAACTGCATATGAGGGTGGATAATAGTGTTGAGGTACAACAAGTTGTCCTTGTTGGACTTGCACATGAGGGTAGTTTTTCCTCCTTTGCGTACCTTTTGATCCTAACACCATCATGGACCCTTCTTCTTCTTTCGGTTCCCAAAACCACCTGATCCACTTTGTATTGCTTGTGTGGTGGCTTTGATAGCTGCTTGACTCACAATTTTTCCCGACTTTATGCCATTTTCCACCATTTCTCTAATCTTGATTGCTTCAGCGAAGGGCTTTCCCATTGCGGCAAGCAAGTAGTGAAAATAGTCAGGTTCTTGGGCCTGGAGAAAAACATCAATCAACTCCTGATCTTTCATTGGTGGCTTGACTCTAGCTGCCTGTTCTCTCCATTTTATGGCATATTCCCTGAAACTTTCAGTTGATTTCCTTTTCAAGTTAGCGAGGGTACTGCGATCTGGGATGATGTCAATATTATACTGAAATTGTTGAACAAAATCCTAAGCCATGTCATCCCAAACATGCCAACGAGAAATATCTTGATCAATGAACCATTCTGAGGCTAACCCCGTTAGGCTCTCTCCAAAGTAGGCCATAAGGAGTTCTTCTCTTCCTCCCGCTCCCCTTAGTTGATTACAGTACTTCTTTAAGTGAGCCACGGGGTCACCATGGCCACTATACTTGTCGAACTTTGGGAGCTTAAATCCATCAGGCAAGTGAACATCAGGGAACATACACAAGTCCTTGAACGAGACACTTTTATGTCCTCCTAATCCTTGCATGTTTTTTAAGTTCTGTTCCAGACTTCTCATCTTCTTAGCCATTTCTTCATGTTCCTCATTCTTGGTTGTTTTCTCAACTTCTATAGGGGAATTATACTGATGAGTTTGGTAGTAGGCATCTGGAATTTTAATAGTCATTTCAAGGGCATATCCTTGATTAGGATATACCTTGGACAAAGGATCATCATTGAATTTGGGGACCAATTTGGGCTGAGGGACTGTATTAATTTGTGCGGCTGGCATGAAAAGTGGATTACTTATCATGGGCGTATTCAGAGGGCGCACAGTGGAAGTCTCAACAGTATTGGATGTGTTAACATATGGGCCAAACCCAGGAGGGTAGAGTGGATCACTCGTTGGGGGGCGGCATAGCTGTATTCAGATACTCTTGGATTGAAGGTGGCGGGGCTTGCCCGCTCATCCAAGCTTGGTACATTTCAGCCATTTGCTGCCTTAGCATCCTTACTTCCTCCACTGGCACTGATTCTTGTTGAACTATCGAATTTTGGATATCATCATTATCCGACTCTGTTCCGTCTTTGCGGGTCATCTTCGTTTTTCCCTTTGACCTTGTGTTGTATGGATGAGATGCCAGTTTAACCACAAATCAACCACCTTAAAGCTTTCTTTCTCTCTCTAACAAACAACACGTGTTAGGGTTTATAACTTTGCAGATATCAATCACACATTGTATGTTATGCTCCTTAAATTATTTCTATAGTGGAGACGGCTTTCATGCTTCATCCCGGCTTTTAGGTGAATTTGTTTTCTTTAGAGATATTTTGATCGAACCCATTGAGGGTTGCCTACGTATCATGTTGAACATGAATCAGATCATTACGTAGTTCCTGAAAAAATGCTTTTTTTTAATAAAATAAAGAAAAACACAATTTTAATTAAATAGAAAAACATCTTTTCATTTGTGTCCAAAAGGTTCTGAATACAAATAACCCAAAATAAAACTAAGACTTGAAGTTGCAACAGACTTGACAAAATAAGAGAAAAGAAAGGGAAATAACAATAATGAAAATGCTTTCTTGGAATGTCTTGGATTTCAGTCACTTCTCAGGTCTGAATAAATTTTGACCAGTGCTTTTGGTAGGTGTGGTGCCAATTCTCGTGCTTGTCGGCCCAAGGTTTCATCATCCCGATGAAGATAACTGCCATATACATCAATTAGGTCTTCAGCAAGCTGAACCACGTGTCCTTTGGCTTCCTCCATGTTGTTATGACAATTCCGCAGCCAGTTTTGAGTGGTATGGATCTCATGGTTCAAATTGTCTTCTTGTGCCTGAAGCTCTTCTACTTGGTTAAGAAGTCCATTCCTCTCTGCAAGCCATTGGTTCCTTTCACTCTCGACCTCTGCCTGGTAAGCCGTGAAACGTCTTGCTATGTTTTTCTCCCGCTCCATGGAGGCTTTCAACTGAGCTTGCAATCTAGTCTGTGTCTGTACCATTAGGACCTTTTCCCTTTTAAATTCTTCTTCTTGTTGCTCCATGGCGCCTATGGTAATGCCCAGATCCTCACGCAAAGACTGAATGGTGGCTTGGTGCTCTTTCTTTACCCTCTTTCGAATCAATCTCACTCGAGCCTCCGTTGTTGCCTCATGTTGTGCCAGTTCTTCTCGGACATTCTTCAAAGCATTACTTAAGCCATCAAGAGTGGACTGATAACTCCTCTCAACTTCGAGGCGGGCTTGCTTAATTTTGACCTCGGTTTCAGCTATATAATCTATGGCTCCTCTTGCCGATCGTTCGGGCATGGCCTTAAGCGGGGGCTGATCATAAACCCATACCAAGTATGAGTGGTCCACCTCACCTTTGCTACGATCTGTCACTCTTTCCTCAGAGCTCGAGAGTATGCGCCCTTCCCAAATCTTGAATATCTCTGACTCCCCGAGAGGAATATCGGGATGAAACTCATACATAAACTCTCGCATGTCTTCACATTGGGGAAGATACTATCGTCGACCCAATTGCCTCATGACCCTGACTGGTGCATAGGGTTGGACACCACGGAGACCCATTAGGACAATGAACGGTCGAAAGGAGGACATGTATATTACCTCTTCTGACGGGAACCAGTGATAATTTCATACAATCTTATCGGCAGTTAACTCGTTAAGATACCTTCTCCAAGCTTTGATGCCCTTAGGGAAAACCTGATCTTCAATCCTTTCTTTATGACCACCGATGTAATCATTCCATTCTACTTTAAAGTCTATTACATAGGGGTGATATCGGATGTGTTCGAGCATCCATATTTGTAACAAGATATTACATCCCTCAAAATAGTCTTCACCATTTTTGCACCTTGTCAAGGTGCGGTAGATGTCAGCTAGAACCATTGGTACAAGGGTAATATTAGGCCTCTTCTCGAAAGCTGGAAGGACAACGGCCAAGTTTATGTCAATCTTTTGCCCCCTTCTTGGGAATACCATAGTTCCAAAGAAAGCCACTATAAATGCCTCATAACTGTGCCTCTCCCAAGTCTGGCGGCACCCCTTTGTTACAGAGTTGTTTTCCATACACCTCAAATCCATCTTGTCGGCCATATCTTTTGTAGAGGAAATCAAAATGAACCCAACCCTTCTTTAAACAATTCATCTCCACTTGTTTGATGTGCACCAATTCTAAGAATCTTCTTGCACCAATATGTTTGGGCATCATAGGTTCTCCTTTGTGAAGGTCCTTGCCCGTACCCATGAATGTGCCTATTTCTTCTAGAGTTGGAGTAAGTTCGAAATCAGCAAAACGGAAGACATTGTTCGATGGATCCAAAAAAGAGACTAAAGCTTCTATCACATCCCTTCGCGGCTCAACATACAAGAGGCTTCGCAAGTATCCTAGACGCTTAAATACTTCTCCTTTTCCATAATTTTCCATATTTTCGTACCATGCCTTCAAATACACCGGAGCCTTGTCTAACACCATAAACTGGGGTGGCTGGTCATCTCTAGGTCTCTTATCAGATCTCCCCATTGATCTCATTTTGTCCCTATAGGATGATGACAAAATTAAAAAAAAATTGACACTTGTGACATCAAAACAAATTATTGTTGCATTTTTTTATAAACAACAGAGGACAGATTCATCTAGCAAATAAAATGGACATGATTTTTTTTAGACATTACATTTTTTTTAATAAATAAATAAATAAAAATAATAATAAATAAATAAATAAATAAAATCTTAGAGTCTATACTTTGGGAGAAAAAAATCGATGAATTTTTATTTACTATTATTCATTTACTATTTTTTTTTAAAAAAAAAAAACTAGACCTAGGTCTGACGAATTTTATAATTTTAATGAAAAACACCAAACTAGAAAAAAAATCTATTTTCACTTTACACCCTATAAAAAATATTTTATTTAATTTTGAGGTGAATTATGAAAATTAAAGCCACTTTATTTTCTTAAAGGAAAGAAAGAGAAACAAAAAATCTTTTAGGTTGTTTTGTTTTTTTTCGAAGAAAGAGTAACTTGAAAAAAAAGAGAAAACACAAAGTTATCTTATTTTCAATTCATCTAAAAGCCGGTCAACATTTGATATAGCTCCTCTGATGATGCAACAAGTAGCATAGAGAATTGCATGATAATCTTAAAATTGGGTGCTTGTCCTAGACGGACTCGACCCCAGTGTCGAGCCCCACTAAGTCAAATGTTCATGATGCAAACAAAGCGTACCCTAAGACTGGTTCAACTAGGTTTTAAACCCTAATGTACTTGGTGTCTAGACCGGCTGTAAAACGAGTGGACAACTCGAGTTTGGGAAGTAACAACTTACCGGTAGCAGGGCTTTCCGGCCTCACTGTCTGGAACTTCCCATCCTAAAATTTGTGTAACTAAATTCCTTCCCAGGAGCGTAAACGCATCTCTGGTATCTCAAAGAAAGTTTCGGGAGCGTAAATCGCATCTCCGAATAAAGTGGACTTTCAGAAGACTCATATGGGTGTGCGAGAGAGGACAATTTATATTTCAAATAATATTGAGGCAGTAAATAAGAAGGCAAATAGCACATTAAACCAACAAATACAACATAATAAATAAATAAATAAATAAAGTCAGCATAAATCAATATTCTTTAAGCCTGAATTCTGGTTATCCCCAGTGCAGTCGCCACCTGTCACACCCCTGTTCCCCCCCCCCCCCCCCCCGCGAGGTTTCGAAAAATAGAGTTTTTCCAATTAAAGTGACATTTTGAAAAGGGACTATTTTATTCGTTAGAGTCGCCACCTGGAATTGAGTTTTGGTTTTCCAAGTCACCTAATTTTTTATCCCTAATCAAAAAGAAATGACTCTTTATTTTATCTTTATTATTATTTTTCTTTTTTTGTCTAGGAACCAAAAATTCGGGTAAGGAATTCTATTGACCGAGAGGAAGGTGTTAGGCACCCCTCGAGTCCCATGGTTCTAGCATGGTTGCTTTATTGATTTATGTATGACTTAAACTAATTTTGAAAACATTATATTTCTTGATTTTGCAAAAATTTATTTACTTACCTTCCTCAATTTATCATAACTTCATTTTTTAAAAAAAACTATCATATTATATTGATTCGTGGTGTATTGATAGCAGCGCTTTCCAATCTTGCCACAAATTAATTATCACTTTGTATTTTATTTTTTTAAAAAAAGTTTATTTTATAAAGTTTGAGTCCTAATATTTGCCTATCATTATTTATCCACCCAATCATTCTCCTAAATACGAGATCTAAAAATTTTATTTATTTATTTATTCTAATCATTATGACTTAGGAAAAGTAAATTAAAAAATCATATTAATCGATGGATCACTATAAACTTGTTAATAGTATTCAAAAGTAAAACAAATTACTCAAATGAGATGCAAAGAAAGTTACAAATTTTGTTTATGTTTTTTTAAACAAAAAAGTAAACACAAATTATCAGAAACATAAAAATATATTTTCATACAAATTTTGTACATGCAACACTAGTATGAACATGTTAATAATCATGACTAATCTTTTTTATCTTTTTTATTTTAGCCATTTAAAATGAAAAGAAAAACATATATCAATTGAAACAAATATTTTACATAATGATTAGTCATTGATTATTTTCATCATTTATTTTTACTAAATCATAAAAGTACATACAAAACCACAAAAAATTAACAATGAAAATAATTTACTCAACATGAAATAAACTATCTAACAGTTTTACACTAAATTTAACAATAAAAACTAAACAGAAAGTTTATATGAAAGATTTGAACACCATATCAAAGCATATTAATGAGTCATAAACCTACAAAATTTGACAATTTTAATGTATTATGATCATATCAAAGTGGACAAAAGAGATAAGTGTTACCTCTTGTGATGAATGATTTACAAAAAACAAGTCTGCAATAGGAACCACGAATCTGAAACTCCCAAAAGAAAACCTTAAACTCAACTTTTTTTTCTTCACTTGTGTTTTTTTTGTGTGTTTGTAGAATATGAAGAAGGGAAAAGATGAATCAAAAAAAAAAATCCTTGTGTCTTGTTTTTTGTGCTTTTTATAGAATGTCAAGAAAGAGAAAAAACAAATTTGAAAAAATGTGTGTGTGTGTCGTGTGTTTCCAAGAATAAGGGAGTGGGGGATGTGAAGATGTGGAAAATGAGGGAGTAGTTGGAAATAATGGGTAGTTCTTTTTTTTTTTAATTTATTTATTTTATTTTGTCTTATTTTTATTTTGAAAGAAAGAAAAGAAAAAAAAAAAGAAAAATAAAAATAAAAAAATACATTACAAAACTATTTTAAATTAATAAGATATAGAAAGTTTTAACTAAAATATAATTATAGATTGTTTATTAGAATCAAAATTAAAAAAACATATATTTTATAAATTTTTCATTTTTTAGAACAAAACTAACATTAAAATATGACTCTATTTTTGTTGTTTTCAACTTATTCTAAATAAGATAAAAATATCTAATTTAGACTCAAAACTAAATATTTAAATACTAAGAAGTAAATAACTTAAGTTTTGGTAAAAAATTAGGTGCTAACAACCAACATGGCTATGATACATTTTGTAAAAGTCTTTATTATCTTTTTTTTATATAAAATAAAATGAAATAAACTTCTGTTTTTTAAGGGAACTTAACTAATTAACTACGGCGAGCCAAAATTGGGTGTCAATAGCTTGCCCCTTTCTTTGTCCATGGAAGAGAGTAAAAAAGGCGTGGACAAAGAAATATTAACATAATCCAATTTCGGTCGACCACCGAAACAATCCTTTGAGCAATAACTTGATATTTTTATGTAGTTATGGCCGAACTTTGGTTTCTAAGTTGCCTACATATCTCTGTTTTCAGGAGAAATCAAGTCATATGTAGTTCGAGAGGGCAAAATCATAACAAATTTTGATCGAATTGAAAATTTTCCCCAGTATCGAATTATGGTAATATTGAGTTTCCTTAGGTGAAGGAGTAAGAAGAGGTTAGTATGAATAAAATGAAAAAAGCCACTTTCAAGCAAAGGTAGCTTACATATGCCGAGGCATAGGAATCAGGCCGAATGTAGTTCTAATTGCTAACTGGGAAAGAGAAATGCATCGTAGCAATTTCTACTGGAAACCTATGATAGAGAGGAAAAAGTAAAAAAAGAAAATAAAAGAAAAGAAAACAATTGGCCCAGTATTATGTTATGGTGATGCCGAGCCAGGAAAGTGAAACAAAGAGTTGAACTTAAATTTTTGAAAATCGAGTCGAGTTGAGTTCTGAAAGTGAATCCTTGACGTAGCTAAGGATGTTTAACATTCCACTAGCTTGCCCTAGTTTGCTGCTAAGATAGAGTTCCACGTTGTGATGCGTTTTCTTGCAAAACAAGTAAAAGGGTGAAATTACCTATTGTAGTTCGAAATTATAAATGAAAGCAATAACGTAAAGAGTAGAGTGTAGATATCCAAACGATCGTTGATGTCTTTGTCTTGTATTGCAAATGTGATATAGGTAAAGCAACGTATAATGTAAAGTCCTCTGATTGGCGAGGATTTTGTAATAGGACACGTTTATCTTGCGTGGTAAAGCTTGTAATGTAAAGCCTCCGACTGCCGAGGTGATTGTAATGTAATGCCTATATCTGGCGATGCAAAACTTGTAATGTAAAGCCTCCAACTGGCGAGCAATTGTAATGTAGCGCCTATATCTAGCGGTTCGAAGTATGTAAATATAAAATTTAGCTGCAGGTGTATGATGAGTTTTCTAGCATGCATGCCCTTGATTGATGGAGCTTCGATTGCGTTACTATATTAAGGTCCTTGACCAGTGGAGTATCACTTCTTTTGCTTATATACAGCATCTGGTTACAGAATCTTAATGCTGGAGGATATGTGCAGCCTCCAAATTGTGGAGTTTGAACGATGTTTGCTAGGTATAATCCTCCGTTAGCAGAGATTGGATGGTGCTTGATATATATATATATATATATATATATATATACATATATGTATTATTCAATTGGTGGAGTCTAAATGGAATTTGCGATGTGTAGCCTTCGATTCGTGTAGAAAATGTTTGCTATATACACCCTCCAATTGGTAGAGCTTTGTCAGTGTTTGCTATATACAACCTCTGATTGGTGGACTTTGAATGGTGTTCACTATGTACAACCTTCAATCGATGGATTTTGACGCATTTAGATGGAATTCTCCAATTAGCATACTTCTTTTGACATAGTTAGGCGATGGTCTCCAATAGGTCGAGCTTATTCGACGTAGTCAGTTGGTGGTCTTTTATTGATGGAGTTATTCGGCATAGTCAAAGGGTAGTCTCCAATCGATGGAGTTATTTTTGATAAAAAGAAAACTATCCTATTTGTACTACGGGGCCCTCTTTGTCTTTAACATTTGATTTGGACTTTGAATGCACCTACACAAATTTAAAATAGAACCTATTAAACAGAAAAAAAAAAAGAAAAAAACAAGTAAAAATGGAGCATTTCAAGAAAGTAAATAGGGAGAAAATATTTTGGCTTATGATTGGAATATGTTGAATGGTGTGTCTGACCGTGCTCTGAGACTTGATGTTATTTTCCTTGATCTCCTGTTTTCTTGCACTCAAAGAAAAACTTTTAGTTTCGGAGGGAGTGTCGACTTGCAAACTTTAGCTTTTTCATAAAAAACCTTCAATACTTCTTCGATCCGCCCTTTATCTCTTATCCTGGAGACTTGGTAGGTGGAGTGGTAGAGAAAAATTTTGAAAAATAATAGTATGTTCTTTATGAGGAAATATATTACGTATATATTTATATATAAAAATATATGCCTCTGTGTGTGTGTATATATATAGTAATCCTTAATTGTTCTAAGGTTATGACATGTTTCGAGGTCCACCGAGCTTCTCCATATCCAAATGGAGTTCTTCTCATACTCTTATCTTCTGATGATGCTTCTCTAACTCTTCTAGGAGATTTGTTGCTCTTCAATGATGCATTATTAAAGAAGGGTTTCCTATGGGTATGAACAAACCCTTAAAGGTTGCCTACGTATTCCTAAATGGGAATCAGGTCTGTACATAGTTCAGGGGGTAAAAGAATGAACATTAGGAAATGCAACAACCGAGCCTGACTCAGGCTACCTTCATATCCAAGTGGAATCAGGTCAAAATGTAGTTCAAGTACAGAGGAGATAACAAAACATGTAATGCAATGACCGAGCTTGATTCGGGCTGCCTACATATTCAAATGGAATCAGGTCAAAACGTAGTTCAAGTACAAAGGGAGAATGAAAATATATAATGAAATGACTGAGCCTAACTCAGGTTACCTATGTATCTAAGAAGAATCAGGTCAAAACGTATTTCTATACAATATAAAAGTAATATATGAAGAGATGACCGAGTTTGACGAGGATGGACTATATATCTAACCGAGGGAAGTTAGGTCGATCATAGTTTTAAATACATAGAAATGATGCTTTTGTATTTTCTAGGGAGACCAGACCCGATGTGGGTTGCCGACATACCTCACCATGGGAAGTAAGATTGAGATGTAGTTTTGTTACATTAAAAAAATGTAGAAATAAAACTAGTTTTGATTTCTTCAGATGTAGTACTTCTTGATGGAGTCTGAATTGATTGGCTTAGTCCTCACCGTGTCATCCATTTCTGCCAAGATCACTGCTCCTTTAGAGAGTACTCTATGAACTATGTAGGGACCCTGCAAGTTCGGTGCAAATTTTCCTTTAGCTTCTCCTTGGTGAGGAAATATCTTCTTCAATACTAACTCTCCCAGTCTAAATTGTCGAGGCTTAAACCTTTTATTGAATGCCTTGGCCATTCTATTTTTGTATAGCTAACTGTGACAAACTGCATTCATCCTTTTCTTGTTGATGAGCATCAACTGTTCAATCCTATGGTGAATCCATTTGGCGTCATCCAAAACCAACTTCTTGAATAATCCGTAAAGATGCTATCTCCATATCAATAGGTATTACAACTTCTGGACCATAAACCAATATATAAGGAGTTGCCCCACTGGATGTCCTAATTGTAGTGTGATAATCAAGCAACGCATATGGTAGCTTCTCATGCCATTGCTTGTGACTATCTATTATCTTCCTCAAAATCTTCATTATATTCTTGTTTGCAGCCTTAATTGCTCTATTCATCTGTGGTCGATAGGTTGTGGAGTTTTGATGAGTAATGAACCTTTCATAAATCTCTTGCATAAGATTGCTAGTAAGATTTGCTGCATTGTCTATGATGATTGATTCTTGAATTCCAAACCGACAAACTATATTGTTGCAAACAAAATCTGCCACTACTTTCTTAGTCACCACCTTGTATGTTGAAGCTTTAACCCATTTTGTGAAATAATTGATAACTACCAAGATGAAATATTGTCCATTTGATGCGGCAAGCTCTATGGGTCCAATCACATCCGTGCCCCAAGTGGAAAATGGCCAAGGAAAACCCATCACATTGAGCTCGTTCGGTGAGACTCGTATAAAATCTCCATGTGCATGGTACTGATGACATTTCTGCCTCTATAAAATGCTATCTCTCTCCATACTCTTCCAAAAATATCCAGCTCTTAAAATCTTCTTTGCCAGGGTGAACCCATTCATGTGAGGTCCACATGTTCCTGCATGTATCTCTTCTAAAAGTCTTGTCACTTTCGTGGCGCTGATGCATCTTAGCAATCCTAAATCTGGAGTCCTTCTATATAGGATTTCTCCGTTAAGAAAGAAATGATTGGCCATTCTTCTCAAAGGTCATTTTAGCTTGCTTGTGGCAATTTTTAGAGTACTCTTATGCTTCTATCAATCTGTTGATGTCTTAGTACCATGGTTTTCCATCCAGTTCCTCATCTATATGAAAATAATACGCATGTTGGTCATATATCTCCACCCCAATAGGATCAATGTAATTCTTGTCATGATGCTAAATCATTGTGGACAATGTCGCTAAAGCATCGACAAACTCATTTTGAGTTTGAGGGATATGTTTGAATTCATCCTTTATGAATCTCTTACTCAACTCCTTTATGTAATGCAAGGAAGGATCTTAACATCATTAGTAGCCCATTCTCCTCAAACTTGACGAATCAACAAATCGGAATCACCTATCACCAAGAGCTCTTTGATGTTCATGTGTACAACCATCCCGAGTCCTAGAATGCAAGCTTCATACTCCCCATATTATTTGTACTATCAAATCTAATCTTGGCTGAAATTTGTAATATTGGTCTGTCTCTGAAATTAGGACTGCTCATATTCTGACTCTTTTTGAGTTTGGTGCTCTGTCAAAGAATATCCTTCTACCCATTATATAATTCTGATATGTCTTCTCCCACAAACAATACCTCTTCATCAGGGAAGTAGATTTTGAGTGGCTTGTAATCTTGATCCACTGATTTTCTGCAAGGTGGTCAGCCAAGGCTTGTCCTTTGATGGCTTTCTGTGTCACATAGTCTTTTATCTCGAAGAATTAGAAAAAAATGGATCTAGATCTCCTGCGAGAATGATTTAGAAGATCCAAAACAAAAAATAGTGGTATTTGCTAGCAACAACATAGGCATCACTCAATATAGATTCATCCGAAATTTTATTCAAACCCAATATAGTACCTATGGGTACATAAGAAATGTATTGAATCAATTCATTTTAATGAATAGATCCGATTGCAACTTTGAATATAGAATTCAAAGGGATCAAATAGGAAAGGATACTCCGAATCATAGAACTATAATGAAATATACAATTAGCCAATACTTATCAAATTTAAAAAGAGTCAGAAGAAATGGTTCGAGCCGCTTATTTTGATTTCTCAAATCGAGAGATCCATGAATCGGGATCCTGATGCATATAGATACAAATGGTCCAACGAAAGCAAGAATTTCTAGGAACATTTGGATCACAATATCGAACTCACTCAACATAATTTGCCATTTTGCCAATTTACCTGTAACCATCGGCTTCTAAGAGATGTACATGATTGGATCCATTCTTGAGGTCAAGTACGTGGTGTATGCAGATAAGTAGTGCCTAAATTATTGTGTGATCCAAGTCAAAGCGCAACAGGTTCGTTCCAACAAGGTGTATCTTGCCTCGTATGGGGTGAACTTCTTGCTTAAGTAGTAAATGACTTTTTCTCTTCTACCTGTCTCATCATGTTGTCCAAACACGCATCCAAATGTGCCATCCAGGAAAGATAAGTATCGTAATAAAGGCATTCCAAGCTCAGGTGTGACCAATGCTGGCGGGTTGGACAATTATTCTTTGATTTTATCGAAAGCCTTTTGCAATTCCTCTGTCCATTTTGTGGGAGCATCCTTTTATAGCAACTTGAATATGGGTTTGCATATTATTGTAGACTGAGCGATGAATTGACTGATGTAGTTGAATCTCCTCAAGAAGCTCAT
Organism: Solanum rostratum; assembly: GCA_029948455.1. Lineage (NCBI taxonomy): Eukaryota > Viridiplantae > Streptophyta > Magnoliopsida > Solanales > Solanaceae > Solanum > Solanum rostratum. The sequence goes on from CM057054.1 coordinate 23,620,627, forward strand.
CACGTCCTTCTTGGTCCTAGGAGGAGGTAGTTCTTGGATTGCTTTGACCTTAGACGGATCCAACTCTATGCCCTTTCATCTGGCAATGAATCTTAGATGTTTTCCTACGAGTACTCGAAATGCACACTTTGCTGGATTCAATTTTAAGTTGTACCTCCGCAATATTTCAAAGAACTTTTGTAAATCAACAAAATGATTTGAACTTTTCTTGGACTTGATACTGACATCATCTACATATATTATGATTTTCTTATGGATCATATCATGGAAAAGAGTTGTCATGGCCCTCATGTAGGTTGCTGTAGCATATTTGAGACCAACTAGCATCACCCTATAGCAATACACCCCCATGGCATGACAAATGCCATCTTTTCTGCATCATCTTCATCCATCAACATTAGGTGATATCCAACAAAACAATCCACAAATGATTGCATCTCCTGTTTTGCACAATTATTAATGAGTATGTGAATATTTGGAAGAGAAAAATCATCCTTAGGACTGGCTCGATTGAGATCTCGATAGTCCACACATATTCTGATTTTCCCATCCTTCTTTGGCACTGACGCAATGTTGGCCAACCACGTGGGGTAATTCATAATCCTTACAACATTCACTTCAATTTGCTTAGTTCTTCCTCTTTAATCCTTAGACTCAAATCAGGCTTGAATTTTCTTATCTCTTGCTTGATGGGTGGGCAAGTGGGATCGATTGGAAACTTGTGCGAGATGATGTCAGTGCTTAATCCTAGCATGTCATCATAAGACCAAGCAAATACATCAACATATTTCTTAAGAAAATCTATCAACTTCTGCTTTCTTTCGATCTCTAAATGTATGTTGACCTATTTTTCCTTTGTGACTTCCTTGTCTCCTAAGTTGACAACCTCTGTTTCTTCCATGTTGGGCTTCTTATGACTTTCAAGCTGCTTGATCTCATGTGGCAAATTTTCTAGCATTATACCTTCATCATATTCTTCATGATTCTACTCGTTAATTCTGCTTTGCTCGATGAATTCATTACATGTCATACCTGTTGAACTAGGATTTTTATTAATACGAGTGCTGAAAAAAATAAATGGTAAATAAAAATAAATAAATAAATACTTTAAAATAATGAGATAATTTTAGGAAAATAAGATTTTATTCAAAAGCATTCTAGCCTTTAAAAAGAGGCAAGCGACAAAAAGGGACCAAGCATGATTGAAACCTCAATTTTGATCATGCAAATTTAAAAAACTACTACTTGCCACACTACAAGGATTCTTGCTGAAATAGAGATTGGCTGACTGTCCAGTTCTACAATGCTTCTCCAGCCTTGGCATCACAAATGGTCAATTTGCTAAGATTTATTTCTTTCTCTTCTCCGATCATGGCCACGAACAGATTTCCTATTCATTTCACAATGTCATCTTCAACTGCTGGACCTCGAATTGGATCTTGTTCTGGTACAAATGTCATCTTTCTTGACCTCATTGCAGACTCTTCCTGATATAGGCTGATATCAAAGTCCGGTGGTACCTTTCTAATGCTTCATCTGGATTGGTTTAACTATTCCATTACGCTTGGGTCCAACTCTCGTCTTAGGCTGATATCCATACTTTAACATCTCTAAGGAAACCATCTTTGCCATGCTTGAAAACCTTTTATCATCTGGCCCTATTTTATCATCAACCTTCACAACTTGAATAATTTCCAAACTATGAAAAGTGGCTCCATCTAACTCGTCAGTAACCGAGATAGAATTAATAGAACTGATGGGGTGACTATTGTCCTCATAGATGGTAACTTCCGTGACACCCCACTCAAAGTTTACACATTGATGAAGAGTTGATGGCATGACTCTCGCAATATGGATCCTAGGTCTTCCTAGAAACAAGTCGTAGCTAAATGACACATCCATCACTTGAAATAAAATAGATTATTTAGCTGGCCCCACTTGCAATGTGAGATAGATTTCTCTAATAACACTTCTTTGTGCCCCATCAAAAGCTCTAACTTTCACGTGACTATATCTTATCTGTCCCATGTTCATACCTAAATCCCTTAGTGTTGTGAAAGGGAAGAAGTTGTATCCAGAACCACCATCAATCAAAACTCCAGTCACAATCTTGCCATAACATTTGACCGCGATGTGAAGTGCTTTGTTATGTCCAACCCCTTCTGTCGGTATCTCATCATCATGGAAAGAGATCTTGTTAGCTTCCATAACTTGTCTGATGGTTGCAGCTAGAGTTTCACTTGTGGTTTCTTTTGGAATGTAAAGCCCACTTAACACTTCCATGAAATCATTTCTATGGGTTTTAGAACTCATGAGCAATGACAAAATGGATATGTAGGCTGGTGTTTTCTTTAACTATCCTTCAACTGAATATTCCTTAGGTTGCATCTCCTTCCAGAATTTAGCAGCTTCAGCATCGGTGCTAGTTCTCCTTAAATTCAGTTCATCCCATTAACTCCTCGATTAGGATCTTCGGGAGCATAACTTGTTCCAGACCTAGTCATTCCTTGAGCGGCAGTAGTATCAATCATCTTGACCTTACATTTAGTTTGGTAATCCCATGGGACTTCTTTGGTGTCATACTCAGACTTCTCGGTGATCAAAGTGGTTGTCACAACTCTTGGCATGTCGATCTGAATAACCAAAGGTTCCTTTATTTGAACAGTAATAACAAGTTGTGCTAGAGATGTAGTAACAGCTTCTTTGGTATTCCAATTATGCAAGATAGTTCCTTCCAAGTCATATTCCCCTTCTAGGGTGACCATGTTGACTTGTGGATTCTCGTGAATCGGCAAAGGGTTGTTATTCACATTTGGAAGTGCTCGAGTACATTTTATTATACCCTTTTTGATTAGAGACTCTAAGATTGGTCATCCCGTAACAATCATTTTTGTCGTTTCCTTAGATTCTAGAGTGATAAGCCATCGGTTGTTTCCATAAAAGTTGCGAGGAATTGGATTGGAGAGTTTTCCTTCAACAAGCTACAACACCTCTGCTACGCTCAGTCTTTCAAATAATTGGGCATAGGGTTCAATAACTGGTATGTAGGTGTGAGTGTTTCTGGCTTCATGATTTGGACAGGGTCTTGGCGCATATGCTCGTCTGTTTTGGTAGATTGGTGCTTGGACATAGACGTATGGTCTTGGTAGATTTCGGTGTATTGGTGCTTGGGGTGGATTATAGTGTGGTTGGGTATTATATATTGGGTACGTGATGTATGGAGCATGTGCAACAATATGAGGGTTGTTGGGATATTAGTAGGATGAACCTCCATGGTTGTAAGTGAAAGTTGAGACATCCTCCCTTTTCTTCTTAACGCCACTAACGGATCCCCATTGTATGGCCTTGCAGCTTGCAATACAGCCACGGATTGAATCTTCCCACATTTGATGCCTTCTTCTATAAAGTCTCTCATTTTGCCTAATTCAACAAACTTTTGGCTTATCATTGACATCATCTTGTTGAAGTAAATGCCTTCTTGAGCTCGAATAAAGTACTTGGAGATCTCATTCTCATCTAGTGGTGGTTGGATCCTAGCGGCCTCAGTTCTCCAGTGTCATGCATATTCCTTAAAAGTCTTCAGACGGTTTCTTTCGTATGTTGGCTAATGAGAACCTATTTAGAGTGATTTCAGTATTGAATCTGAAGTGAGTCATGAAATCCTCAGCCATTTCTTGCCAATCATGCCATTTGCGAGGATCTTTACATGTATATCAAGTCAAGGCTTCTTCGAAAAAACTTCAGATGAACAACTTCATCCTTAGCTTCTCATTTCTCCCAACACCGACTAACTTATCACAATATGCCCTCAAATGCGCATAAGGGTCACCTTTCCCATCAAATGATTCAAACTTCGGCGGCTTGTAACCTACTGGCATATCAATGTCTAGGTGAGTGCACAAGGCATCATAATCTAGGCTTTCTGCTCCCCTAGTGACTTGCAAGCTTTTTAATGGCTTCCTTAGGCCATGAAGTTTCCCATTTATTGACTCATTTTCTTTCAAGCGAGCATCTCTCTCCATTTTTGCATATTGATCGACCTCATACGGGACTCTGACCATGGATGGGGTAGTGAAAGTAAGGGCTTGAACAACACATACAGGTGTCACATGTGGCTCATAAAAAATGGCAACTTCTGCACCAAATATTTGTTGCATCACTGGGTATGCAGGCATGGTGTGGTCTTGGGTAGGATGGCCATGAACGGTCCTGATTGTTGATGAATAAGCTAGTGGGGCTTGACCATGGATAGGATCATGTTGGGCTTCCTTAGGTAGGTATGGTAAGTTGGTGGAAGGCAAGTCAATCTTTGAAAAGTAGATAGGTGTTTGAAAGTTTAGCTAAGTCTCATACTTGACGTAATTCCTCCCTTAGGGTTTCCAATTCTTGTACCATGTTAGCCATTCTTTCGTCATTTTAAGTCACATTTTGAGAACCTTCGGGGTCCTCTATGGGTATTGTTATATTTGTAGCTGCATCAAATCCTTCTCTGTCAGTCATCTTTCTTTTGGACCGAAGGTTGTATCGTGAGTCAACAAAAAAAAGAAAATAAAAGGAAAACTATGTTAGTTTGGGAAATATTGCAAAGAAAAACAAATATGTAACACATATATATACGCCAACTTGGCGATATTCAAGATACCTCTTAATATGGAGCCTCGTTTTGCCAGAGGTGGGCCTATGTTACAATCAATTTGCTGATAAATGATCCACTAAACACATTTTAGATTTGGAACAAACATAAACTTTATTGATTGAAGTTGTTTTGGGTCTTACAATAAAGTAGGCTGATAGAAGACGGGGAAACGAAAGTGCAGGAATGGAAAATATCATACCGAGGGGTGAATCATATGACTCTGCAAGTGAATACAACAAAATATAAATAGATAAAACTATGGCCATGTTGGACTATCATCATCATCATCCCAATCGTAGTATGGCCCCGAGTATTGTTCTGGGGAGTTTCAACCTATCTATGAACTTTCTATACGATCAAACCTTGTGGACTCACACTCAAAGTGGTCTTCTCTTGCTGCTGGAACAAGTACATCTCCCATATTCTTGGCTCCATCTTCTTCTGGATCCTCATTGGGCTTTTCTTCCAAGGTTTCCTCTAGATCTTCTTCTGGGTCCTCCTCCGGATCTTCTTCTACCATTTGTATCAAATAATCCCTAGATCCTGGAACTATTTGATTGTACATGGGTGTTGTGAGTTCCATACGTCGGAGTACCTCTTCTTTGATCCAAGTGCATCGTCCATAAATCTCCCGAGTCCCTCTGTACTGGGTTAAACCATATGATTCACAGTGATGTGCCAATCATAGTATTCCGGTGTACAACATCTTTCATTTCCCACTTGGTTGTGATCATGTAATCCTATTCTAGTTGGAAGTTCCTTATTCGTGTAGCAGGGACTAAAATGAGATCATCCTCGTATAATACTATGCATGACCATAGTGGCATGTCCTAGATGACTCCAAACTGCCGCATGACCCGGAGAGGTGCATACGGATGAATGCCTTTAAACCTGACCAACTCAATGAAGTACAAATGATGGGTTCTAACAAATGCTAAATTGTCTATCCAAGAGTATTTCCACTGAATGGATTCTCAAGTAAGGTTATTTCAGAATGTACACCACTTCTCCTCTCCAATTGGCGCGTCCCATAATCTGAGGCGGTCCTCATGGTTCTGGATCCTGTTCTGGGCGTTCACCATGTAGCCCTTTTATAGGAGTCAATGGTAGAAATTCTCAATCGCACAAACTTGTAGCAATAGGTTATAGCCCCCAAAAAAGTCATGACCTCTCGTGTATGCATACAGTGATCGAAACACCTGAGCAAGGACCATGTGTACCAAGGAGTAGCCCTTTGGCATAGAAAATAGGTCCACAACTATGGGGAGAAGGTCGATGTTGATGGAATGGAATCTCATTTGGAAGAACATCACATCCAAAAAGGCCAATACAAATATCTTTGACCGCGTGCTTATCCATTGCCTGCGGGTGTAAGAAAATTCCTCACAATACTCATCAAAACTCTCAAGTCGACCAAATCTCGTGAAGAGATAATCCAGTTTAACCTTCCTATTTTCCATGTTCCTCAGCAATGGAAAGATGTGCAACCCCAAGAGTCTTAAGAAATCTCTCGCACTTATGGTTGATGGACATACTAATAACCTTCTGCTGCTTGGTAGCTCTATGAAATCACTAAACTCCTCCAACGTGGAAGTGATTTTGAACTCCCAAAATTAGAAAGTTACTGTGCTTGAATCCCAAAATTCCATCAATAGTGTCAGGAGCATTTTATTTTCCCGAATTCTCGTGAGTGATAGCAACCCTCCTTGATGTCAGCCAAATTTGGCTCCATGCGCTCCGCAAATATTCCACCACCAATTTTGAAGGATATGTGGCGTGGAAATGACCATCTGAATGTTGTGTAGGTTCTTGTTGATGTTCATCTAGAGAAAACAAAGGTATGATAAGTATGTTTATTCTAAATCCATTGTGTGTTTTAGTTTGGAGCATTCATGTTGACTTTCACAAAAATATGTTGTTAGGTGTATAACCTTTGATAAAAGGGCGGCTTTCTAATTGTGGAGATGATGCCTTGGACCGTCTTGACTAAGATGTGTGCAACATGTTCTATTTTCTAGAGTAAGAGTTTTCCTGATATGCTTAATAGTGGACTGAAAATTTACAAGAAGGCACACTAAACTTATTGCAACAACTCTGAAGCTAAGAAATCCAAAAGAAGGTTTGGGAGAGTGTGATACACTACCCGCATGAAGCAGTATGTATAAGTGTACGACCAAGAACTCGATAGAAATTTTGGATGACAATGTAGGAAAAGTAATAACAAATAGACTTTTCAAACAAATAAGGAACACAAGGTTGGATTTGACTTGCGACCTTTCAATCAAAGCAATATATAAGGAAAAATATTAACTAACAAATAATCACAAAAGTCATTTCTAAGCTTAATTAGTCCCTAACAGAGTCGGCAAACTGTCTTGCCCCATTTTCGAATCGGTTGAAATAGTTTGCGACATGATGTGGTCGTGCTCTCTAGTTTTTTAAAAAATATGTGTAGAGTTGCCACCTAATTCTAAGGAAAATATTAGGAAACACATTTAAAGAAAAATAAATGTGTAGACTTCATTTTGATTTGCAAAACCAGTAAAATTATAGGTAAGGGTATGGGTTACTTGAGGGAAAGGTGTTAGGCATCCCTCAGAGCCTATCCGAAGATAGTCCTTGATCTTAGCTTAGGAAAATAACTAGTGATAAATTACTCATTTATTTTATCAAAATTAAGAAAAATCTTGATTAATTTGAGTAGAAAAGGAACAAATAAAAGGTATGTCGAAGATATCGTCTATAATATCTATGGAAAGCATTAATGCTTACTTTTTCATGCAATAAAAATGAATAACCAATATAATAAATATATAAACTTGAAATGTATGAGAATCTATATATTAGAAAATTATAGATGTATGCTTAAAATCATATAGCATGAATGTACCTATAAAAATGTATCTATGCAATTTATAAGAATATTAGGTATTAAACTTATTACTTTATTTATATGCATGCAAAATTAAGACGTAAAAATAGAAAAATAAATAAATAAATGAGATAATAGATGAGATATAAATATATAGACATTACATATGTGACATGTGGTATAAGAATCTCAATAAAATGGGGTTTGGGGAAGAAAACAAAAGTCACGATACTAAGTTTGTAACCTTTCATGTAAAATAAATATATTATCAAATTGTATGAGGGCTCATCATTTCATGTAGCGATAAAATGACAATAGCTAGATATTGTAGTAAAAATGTATGATAAGGTGTAATATATTTATATATATATATATATATATATATATATATATAAATATAGATATAGATATAGATATATAGATATAGATATAGATATGGAACGCCCAGTAAAATTACAAAAATACCCCTAAAGATGGGATATGCGCATAACACATCTTTTGATATTCGTATGGCAAATCCGAGGTCGAATTTGTGATCAACACAAAACATTGAGTGGGAAAATGGTCTCGGTCGATTTTTAGAGCAACTCGATCCAAAGATAATTTTTTGATCCGAAACAGAAAAATATTGTTAGTATGCGACAAGAGCGCGTCACGCACCCCTCGCGGACTAGCACTTACATTTTTCTGAAAATATTCGACGAGATTGAGAAAACTCATTCAGAAACTTTTTCTGAAAATACACTGTACGCGACAAGTCGGCGACGCGGATTGGGACTTCTCCGTGTTGAAAATTTCTAAATTATTACGAGGGGCATTTGGTCAATCCCCCATCCCTCCTAAACTCTATGCACGATCTAATAAGGTCGTTTCAACGTAAAAAGGGTCTAAACCCCCCATTAGAAGTCCTATTCCAATATTCTATCAAGTCTAAAGCTCGAGTTTGAGAGCATTGAGAAGAAATCCTTGACGTGCTTGATTGATAGCTGCATCCCAGGTATGTAAGGCTAAATTAAAAGCATGAGAATTGTTTTCTCATGTGCTCCATAGAGCTCATAGATGAGTCGATGATTTGGAGAGCTTACATTCATGGTCTTTGATGGTTTTTCTTAAAATTATATTTGAAATTACATGTTTCTTATGTTGATGATCATCATACTATTTATTATCTTGAATTTAACATTTTTCATGAGAACTTGCATACATGACTAATTTGAAAAACATGCATAATGAACTGAGAATTGACTCTGGAGCCTTGAGTTGAGATTGTTGATTGTGATGAGAGAATGACGATGAGTTGATAGAATTTGATTGTCAATTGATTCCTAATGATTATTCTAAATCTTGAGTCATTGATGAGATTGATTGATGAGAGGGTTAAAGTCCCTGTTAGTTGAATGATGATGATGTTTGAGTCCCTATGAGATACTGATCGTTGACGGGGTTCGAGTCCCTATGAGATTGGTTGAGATGGAGGTTTTATGAGCATTGAGTCGGGAGGAGCATTGAGCAACAAAATGGGTAAGAGTGAGTCCCACTCGAACTCATTAACTATGTCGACAAACGTAGGTGAGGCATAAAACCATCACATATATTATGGTTCCCTCGAGAGTAACAGTCCTTGAAAGCAATAGCGGATCTGTTGAGTATTGACTCCTTATTCTGTGAGCTGATAGGGTTTCAGAGTGTTACCTACCTGGTAAGTTTGGAATATCTATGGGAACATCAGTGTGATTGTTGTACATTCACTGGCTCATAAGTGAGTGTTGTCGGATAAGAGAAACTCCATAAATTTCCTATCTTGAGTACTCTGAGTCGAGATGAGATGAGATGAGATGTAAAGAGGTGAGCTTCTCTAAGATGAGATGAGAGGAGGCGAGCTCCTCTGAGATGAGATGAGATGAGAGGAGGTGAGCTCCTCTGAGATGAGTCTGAGATGATTGATGAGTTTGCGTTATTGATATGTCACTTATCTACTCTTTATTCTTGCATAGATAGATATTTGACGATTTTATATTATTCGATGTTTATATTGAGTCGATGTTGCTTCTATATTATTTTAGTTGTTTCTGTTTCACTCATTTATTTTATATACCAGTACATTCTAAGTACTGATATCCACTTTGGACTGCATCGTTTTATGATGCAGAGGCAGGTACTAGAGATTGTCAACAGGCACTCCGTTGAAGATCTAAGATTCAAAGCTGATTTGGTGAGCCTCCCCTACTCCGGAGGATCTACTGCTTTTATTTTCATCATGCTTTAGAGTTAGATTGGACTATTTCCTTTATTTTGATTAGGGTAGCCATGGGTCTATCATTGGCACCACATGATTAGTAATAGAGGCTTCATAGACGATGGTCGAGCGTTGATGTTGAGACTTGTGAGCTTGTTCTTTCTACTAGCCTTTATCTTCATATATTTATTTGAGACTTTAGATGAGATTTGCCCATTTACGTACTTATACTTTTCGCTATTCAGTAGAGTTTATTGATTGAATGATGTGATGAGGCTAAGTGGTACGCTTGGGGACTAGCAACAGTGTCTTTGTGCCGGCCACGCCAAGGGTATCCTCCCGGGGCGTGACAAACTTGGTATCAGAGCACAGAGTTCAATTGTCTTAGGGAGTCTATTTAGCCATGTCTAGTAGAGTCTTGTTTATGGGTGTATTGTCGACCACATTTCTTTAGCAGGAGGATAAAGAACATTAGGAATTGTTACCCTTTTCTTCCCATTCCAATTCGTGCGATTGGGTTAAGTCTATGAAAACTATCTTCTAATTAATGCTCTACACGTGCAGAATTGATAACATGTCTCCCAGAATTGCTGTCAGAGGAAGGGACGTCCTGCCAGACAAGTTCTTAATCCACCTGAGCCTCAAGCCTGTGGATCAAGCAGTCCCGGTTGAGCAACCCCCTCAAGATGAGGTCTCCAATACTGAGCTACGCCGATCTATTCAAGCTCTAGCCCAGGCTGTCACAACACCTGCTATGAGAGAAGGAGCAGGTAGACCAGATTCTCATGACACCTCCAGAGTTCGAGAATTTTTTAGGATGAATCCGCCTGAGTTCACGGGGTCGGCATCTACTGCAGATCTAGAGAACTATGTGGAGGAACTTGAGAAGGTGTTCCAAGGGATGCACGTGGTTGATGCTGATAGGGTTGAATTGCCTGCGTACCAACTCAAGGGTGTGGCCAGACTGTGGTTTGACCAGTGGAAAAAAGGTAGAAGGGATGATGCCCCATGTTTGACTTGGGCAGTTTTTGAGGAGGCCTTCTTGGGATGCTTCTTCCCAAGGGAGAAAAGAGAAGCTAAGGTGAGAGAGTTCCTGAATCTAAAACAGGGCTCTATGACTATGCAAGAGTATGGTTTGAAGTTCACAAAACTATCTTGCTATGCTCTGGACATGGTTACTGATATGAGGGGAAGGATGGGAATGTATGTTGATGGGTTGAATAGAGAACCCAAGAGAGATGGGAGAGGAGCCATGCTTGTAAGTGATATGACATTGGGCGACTGATGACCTTTGTGCAACAAGCTGATGAGGAGAGACAACATGAAAAGGAAGAGTTCAAGCATAATAGAGCTAAGATATCTAGCCATGAGGTTAGAAGGAAAGGCAACGGTAACCGATTTTATGCACCATCATTTGCTAGTGCACCTGTGCCTAGAGGCAGGTATGTTCAAAAGTGTCAGAATGTTGGAACCCATAGATCCCAATCACAAGCTAGTGTGGCTCAAGGTTTGCAGGATAAGCCGCCGTGTGATAAGTGTTGCAAGCTGCACTTGGGGAGATGTCATGACGGGAATGATGTGTGCTATAGATGTGGCCAAGTGGGTCACTACAAGAGGGATTGTCCAAAGTGGGCTGACCAGGTCTAATCTACTACACCATCCCCACTAGTTAGAGGAAACTAAAGGGCCACTATGTCAAGCGCAGGCGGGGCAACAAACCACTTGTATGTCATGGGTAGTCGCCAAGATCAGGAGAACGCCCCCGATGTTGTGATGGGTTTGATTCGAGTCTTTACTTTTGATTGTTATGTTTCGATGGATTCGGGTGCCACATTGTCATTTGTATCTCCTTGGCAAGTAGATTTGATAGAGCCCCTGAGAGTCTTCTTGATTCCTTTGATGTTTCTACTCCAGTGGGTCAGTCTATTCGGGCGGAGAGGATCTATAGAGCGTGTGTAGTGTCCATCCATCATAGGGATATTTTTGTTGATTTGATTGAGTTGGAGATGATTAATTTTAATTTGATTCTTGGCATGGATTGGCTTCACTCCTGTTATGCCTTTGTTGATTGTAGATCCTGAACCATTAAGTTCCGATTCCCGAATGAACTGGTTCTAGAGTGGAAGGGGGATTCTGTTGCACCTAGAGGAAAGCTTTCATATCTTAGAGCCATAGAGTTGATTTTTCAAAGGTTATATCTATCACCTCGTGCTAGATAAATATGATGACGTTGAGTCCCCAACTCTTGACTCAGTCCCGATTGTAAATGAGTTTCCAAAAGTGTTTCCTAATGATCTGCCTGGAGTCCCTCCTGATAGGGAGATCGACTTTTGGGTTGATGGTCTTCTCGATACCTAGCCTATTTTGATCCCACTTTATAGGATGGCCCCCGCTGAGTTGAAAGAGTTGAAAGAGAAACTGAAAGCTTTGCTAGAGAAGGGCTTCATTAGGCCAAATGTTTCACCTTAGGGTGTTCCTGTCCTATTCGTACGAAAGAAAAATGGGTCCCTTAGAATGTGTGTTGATTATAGGCAACTGAGCAAGGTCACAATAAAGAATAAATATCCTCTCCCAAGGATAGATAATTTTTTTGACCAACTTCAAGGCGCCTCTTGTTTCTCCAAGATAGACCTTAGATCTGGTTACCACCAGTTGAAGGTGAGGGAATGTGATATTCCAAAGAAAACCTTTAGCGCTAGATATGGCCATGTTGAGTTCTTGGTAATGTCCTTTGGGTTGACAACGCACCTGCCGCCTTTATGGACTTGATGAATAAAGTATTCAAACAACATCTTGATATGTTTGTGATTGTGTTCATCGATGACATTTTGGTGTATTTGAGAAGTGGGGAGGAGCATGCTAACCACCTCAGAGTTTTCCTCAAAACTCTTAAGGACCATGAGTTGTATGAAAAATTCTCAAAGTGTGAGTTCTGGCTTAAGTCATCGGCTTTCCTAGGCCATGTTGTTTCCGGTGATGGTATTCGAGTGGATGCCCAAAAGATTGAAGCGGTTAAGAACTGGCCCTGACCGACCACTCCGACTGACATTAGAAGTTTCTTGGGGTTGGCAGGCTACTCCCCAAATTTGTTGAGGGATTTTCTTCCCTATCCGCGCCATTGACTAAATTGACTCAGAAGAAGGTCAAGTTTCAGGGGTCCGAAGAATGTGAGAAGAGTTTCCAAGAATTGAAAACGAGATTGACTACTACACCCATCCTTACCTTGCCCGACGGGACAGAGGACTTTGTAATTTACTGTGATGCTTCGAGGGTTGGATTGGGATGCATATTGATGCAGAGAGGGAAGGTGATAGCCTATGCTTCCAGAAATCTGAAGGTTCATGAAAGGAACTATCCAACCCATGATCTCGAATTGGCAGCAATGGTGTTTGCGCTTAATATCTAGCACCACTAATTGTATGGAGTGCATATGGATGTGTTCACTGACCATAAGAGCTTGCAGTATGTTTTCAGTCAGAAAGAGCTCAACCTGCGATAAAGGAAATTGTTGGAATTGCGCAAGGATTATGACATGAGCATTCACTACCACCTAGGTAAGGCTAACGTTGTTGCTGATGCTCATAGGAAGTTGTCAATATGTAGTACAACCCATGTGGAGGAAGGGAGGAAGGAGCTAGCCAAGGAAGTGCATCCGTTGGCTCGATTGGGAGTTCAACTTAAGAAGAATAATTAAGGAGGAGTTAATGTTCAAGATGGGTCTGCTTCATCCTTAGTTGAAGAGGTGAAAGAAAAGCAAGACAAAGATCCTCTCATACTCCAACTGGAGGAGGTTGTCCACAAATAAAAAGTGATGGTCTTCTCCAAAGGGTAAGATGGAGTGTTGAGGTATCAAAGTAGGTTGTGTATTCCAGACATTGATGGGATTCAAGAAAGAATCATGGCGGAAGCCCACAACACTAGATATTCCATTCATCCAGGCTCTACCAAGATGTAATATGACATGAGAGAAGTCTATTGGTGGAGTGGAATGAAGAGGGATATTGCTGAGTTTGTTTCAAAATGCCCAAATTGCAAGTGAAGGTTGAGCTTCAAAGGCCATGTCGATTAGCCCAGCACTTTGAGATTCTGGAATGTAAGTAGGAGATAGTTAATATGGACTTTGTTATCGGTCTACCAAGGCCCTAAAAGCAACATGACTCGATATGGGTGATCATGGATAGGATGACTAAATCGACTCACTTCTTGGCAGTTAAGACAACAAACACTGCGGAGGAATATGCCAAGTTGTACATACAGGATATTGTGAGGTTACATGGGGTTCTCTTGTTCATCATCTTGGACAGAGGATCTCAATTTACATCCTAGTTTTGGAGATTGTTCCAAAAAGGATTGGGTACTAAGGTGAACCTGAGCATTTCCTTTCATTCATAGACAGATGGTCAGGTAGAACGTACAATTCAAACATTAGAGGACATGTTGAGAGATTGTGTTGTTGATTTTAAAGGGAACTGGGATGATCACCTACCATTGATTGAATTCGCATATAACAATAGTTATCATGCAAGCATTCAAATGGCTCCCCACGAAGCCTTTAATGGGAGGAGATGTCGGTCACCAATTGGGTGGTGTGAGGTTGGAGAAGCGGAATTGATTGGGCCTGATCTTGTCCATTAATCGATGGAGAAGGTCAAGGTCATTAGAGAAAGGTTAAAGACTGCCTAGAGTCGCCAAAAATCCTATGCCGACGTGAGGAGAAGAGACTTAGAGTTCGAGGTAGATGATTGGGTATATTTGAAAGTGTCGCCTATGAAGGGTGTCTAAAGATTTGGGAAAAACGGACAGTTGAGCCCATGCTATGTTGGACCATATTAGATTATGAAGAGGATTGGGAAGGTAGCTTATGAGTTAGAGTTGCCTTCCGAGTTAGATGGAGTGCATCCGGTATTCCATGTGTCAATGTTGAAGAAATGCTTGGGAGATCCTGCCTTGGTGATCCCTATTGATAGCATTAGAGTGAAAGATAGTCTATCTTACGAGGAGGTTCCGATTCAAGTCCTTGATCGTCAGATTCGTAAATTGAGGAACAAAGATATAGCCTCAGTCAAAGTCCTGTGGCGAAATCAATTAGTTGAGGAAGCCACATAAGAAGCTACGGAAGAGATGAAAGCCAAATATCCACATCTAATCATGCCAAATGATGAGAGTGTTAAAGGTAGATTTGTTACCCTTCACTAAATTGATATATCTATTCTTGATGTGACTTTCTATTCGTAAGTCAGAGTGGTATTGATTGAGGTCGAGAAAGAGTCGAGAGTTCGATTGGTTGAGTTGAGTGTTGAGATGAGTTTTGAGTCTATTCATGCTTTGATATCCACCTTTACTTATCATTCCAGGATGAATGATCACAAGTGGGAGATGATGTAACGCCCGATAAAATTACCAAAATATCCTTAGAGGGGGTATGCACGTAAGACATCTTCCGCTGTTCGTATGGCAAATCTGAGGCTGGATTTGTGATCAACACAAAAATTGAGTGGGGAAATGGTCTCAGTCAATTTTTAGAGCGACCCGATCCAAAGATTATTTTTCAATCCGAAACACAAAACAATGTTAGTATGCAACAACAGTGCATCGCACACCCCTTGCGGACCAGCACTTATATTTTTTTGAAAATATTCGACAGGATTGAGAAAACTTATTCAGAAACTTTTTTTGAAAATACAGAGTACACAACCAGTCTGCGACGCGGACTGGGTCTTCTCCGAGTTGAAAATTTCTTAATAATCCCCACCCCTCCTTAACTCTATACACGATCTAATAAGGTCGTTTCAACGTAAAAGGGGTCTAAAACCCCCCATTCTGAGTCTTATTCCAATATTCTTTCAAGGCTAGGGATTGAATTTGAGAGAATCGAGATTGTTCTCTCATGTGCCCCATAAAGGTCATAGATGAATTGATGATTTGGAGAGCTTACATGCATGACCTTTGATGGTTTTTCTTAACGTTATATTTGAAATTACATGTTTCCTCTATTGATGATCATCATACTATTTATTATCTTGAATTTAACATTTTTCCTGAGAACATGCATAACCCTACATGACTAATTTGAAAAACATGCATAATGAAATGAAAATTGAGTCTAGAGCCTTGAGTTAAGATTGTTGATTGTGATGAGAGAATGATGATAATTGATAGAATTTGATTGTCTTATGAGTCTCTATAAATGAACTCTAATGATGTGTCTATTCAATTGATTTCGGATGATTATTCTAAATCTTGAGTCATTGATGAGATTGATTGATGAGAGGGTTAAAGTCCCTATGAGTTGAATGAGGATCAGGTTTGAGTCCCTATGAGATACCAATTGTTGACAAGGTTCGAGTCCCTATGAGATTGGTTGAGATGGAGGTTTTATAAGCATTGCGTCATGATAAGTATCAAGCACCCAAATGGGTAAGAGTGAGTCCCACTAGAACTCATTAACTATGTTGCCAAACGTTAGGTGAGGCATAAAACTGTCACATATATTATGGTTCCCTCGAGAGTAACAGTCCTTGATAGCAATAACGGATCTGTTGAGTATTGACTTCATATTGGGTGAGTTGATATGGTTTTGGAGCGTTCCCTACCTAGAAAGTTTGGAACGGTTGTGGCTACATCAGTGTGCTTGTTGTACATTCACTGGCTCATAAGTGAGTGTTGTCGGATAAGAGAAACTTCCATAAATTTCCTATCTTGAGTACTCTGAGTTGAGATGAGATAAGATGAGATGTGAGGAGGTGAGCTCCTTTGAGATGAGATGAGATGAGAGGAGGTGAGCTCCTTTGAAATGAGATGAGATGAGAGGAGGTGAGCTCCTCTGAGATGGGTCTGAGATGATTGATTAGTTTGAGTTGTTGATGTGTCACTTGTCTACTCTTTATTCTTGCATAGATAGACATTTGACGATTTGATGTTATTCGATATTTATTTTGAGTCAATGTTGCTTCCATATTATTCCATTTGTTTCTTTTTCACTCAGCTATTTTATATACTAGTACATTCCAAGTACTGATGTCCACTCTAGACTGCATCGTTTGATGATGCAGAGGCAGGTACTAGAGATCGTCAACAAGCACTCTGTTGAAGATCTGAGATTCAACGCTGATTTGGTGAGCCTCCCCTACTCCGGAGGATCCACTGCTTTTATTTTCATCATGCTTTAGTGTTAGATTGGACTATTTCCTTTATTTTTATTTGGGTAGCGATGGGTCTGTCATTGGCATCACATGATTAGTAATAGAGGCTTCATAGACGATGGCCGAGCGTTGATGTTGAGACTTGTGACTTGTGAGCTAGTTCTTTCTTCTAGCCTTTATCTTCATCTATTTATTTGAGACTTTAGATGAGATGTGCCTATTTACGTACTTATACTTTTTGATGTTCAATAGAGTTTATTGATTGAATGATGCGATGAGGTTAAGTGGTTCACTTGGGGACTAGCAATAGTCTCTGAGTGCTGGTCACGCCAAGGGTACCCTCCCAGGGTGTGACAACATATATATATATATATATATATAAATATATATATATAATATTTATAAAAACGTGATAGAGACAAAAAATATAATAATATACCAAATATAGAAAAGACTAGGGGAAAATATATACTTTGTGTATGACGTATACACATACATACCTGGTATTATTGAACCTATTAAAAAAATCTTGAAACTCGAAAGATTATAGAAAATAGCGCAATACCTAAGTCATATTTATTTTGCTTTTAAAAAGATATATTAATGACTTTATAAAAATTAATCAAAGGAATCTAAAATGCCTATATACATTTTAGTTTAGATCATTCCAAAAATCAATTGAAAGGATTTAAAATGACCCACATGTGAAAATCAACTTAAAATCTAAAGTGACCTAATATTGGGATACATTCTATAGTTATATTAATTTTATAAAAAGTACAAGGTCAACATTCATTATAATAAATAATTTATTTCTAAAGGTGATTATTTAGGCCTTTGATTAGTTTTAAAAACTTAATTTGAGATAATTTTTCTAAGGACTTTGGCCTATTTCAAAAGAACATTTTTAAAATAACGATTATAAGAAATTTGTCAGGACTATAAACATCAACACTAGATTTGTTAGCAAATAATACTAATCACAAAATAATAACAAAAGGTTAGCTATTGTCAACATTCATAAAAATATTAATCAATCAATATGGAAAGAAATATAATCGAATGACGTCGAGAAAGCCAAGGAAGGTTGACTCCTAATATACGGGACTCTGAGTGTAGTGACGATCCTAATAGCTATTGGCCAAAATTTTAGGTCAAAACGAGTTCTAAAGTAGACTCCATCTCCCGGGGGTATACATGAAACATAGGAAAAGAAAAAGGATTAATATGGATTTATGTTAGTACTTTCGGGATATAAATAATAAAGCAAATACAAAGTAAAATTATCTTTCACGAATCAGATTCATCTTTTCTGACAATGAACAAACTAATACAAAGTGCATGAGATAGATTCAATACTTGTCTAGAAATCAAGACAATTTTAACAATATAATATCTTAGAAATTATCTTTAATAATCCTACTAAGCGATATCTTCAAATAAGACCGCAGCTTAATGCATAATGTGCCCTCTCTATTAAGGAATTTCTTTTCCAACATAGTCGTAAGTCAGATTTGTTCTTCCTCGACTAAGCAGGTTGATGCACTTTCTTGGTTCAAAAACTATGCATAAGCTATCTTGACAGTAAACAAGTTGGACTAGGAAGTTATAAGCTACTGGTTTTAGAACTATCAGATTCTGATTTGGGTACTATAATAAGATGGAGGGAAAATGAGGAGGTGAATATGAACTTCAAACCATTTCTAATCTTAAGAGACACAGGGCATATGGACAACAATAGTATATGACAAGAAAGAGTAGGCAGCAACCTTGGTTTTGAGATTTTGAATCAAGTAACAAAAATTTAAACATCACAAGAATTTATCAACTTTACAGGGACCAAACACAACTTCAAATAAGTTCCATGCCTATATAGTACTGAAACTGGTCTACATGTACATGAGAAGGATCCTAATTAAACAAAAACCAAATGTTCCGGACAAATATTTAAAAAAAAAAGCACTCGCCATTGAGTTCTAAAAATTAGCAACTGGAAATGGAAGTGAGAAGAAGGGGGTTGAGGGGTGTAAATGGAGGAGCCCATAGTGTTTTGAAATGGAAAAGATTTTGAATCAAATGGCAGAGAGATTGGTTTTAATAATGGAACAACTAGTTCAAACAGAAAGCAACAAAATTGACTTCAAGAATTGAAGACACACAATCATAGGCAGCAGAAAAGACAAGAACAAATAAGTACACAGAACCAATGCAAAATCGTAGCGAACAAGCTGCACAAAAAAACAACTGTAAAGAAAATCTAATGGAAAAGAGGTTACTACAAAATTGAAATAAAGATCCAAGTTATCTTGACGAGCATACACTCGATGGACAACATCATTTTCCTTCTGTCTCATTCAAATGAGACTGATTTAGCCAAAATAACTATTAAAATAGAGAACAAAAATTACTTAAATACAGAAAAAAATAGATCCCCAACAAAATACTAAACCAATTTTGGTTATGCAGGGCATGAATTAGCCTTAGCTTACCACCTAAAATTAATTCATCCATGAAAGATATTTAAGAGGTAATATTCACGTTAAAAGGGGTTAAACAAGAACATGTGAAGGACCATTCTTCCCAATGATATTTGTTTAGATCAACAATTTTTATGCAGAGACTTCCAGAGAAACAGAGTAGCTGAACGAACTGAAGTTGGCAGAATAAAGACTGACGACACAAAAGTGATATTTCATTCCCCAAAAACACAGGAAAAATGTAAAGTAAGGGTAATTACTGATCTTGTGTAGAGCAGCAAACTGTTCGTCGATGTCAAGTACGAAATTCTTTTCCAAAGTTGAAGTCAACTATTGAAAGCCGAGGAAAGGAGATGAAACTATTCTTAGAATGGCTAGAAGTGTATTGTTGCCTGTTTCTTTTTCTCAAAGTTATTTCTATCATGATTTTCCTTATGAACTCTCTGTTCTTTTAATCTGTTTTTTACAGCCGATTTCAAACTCCCAAAAGTCTCAACAATTCAAATTTTGAATTCTTGGAATGCTAAATCTCAACCAAGTGGGAGAATTAATGATGGAGTAGAAGAAAAAATAGGCTTAAGTTGATACTCTTTAGATCAATTTGAGAGAACAGGGGCATCAGGTGGCTATGGTGACGGGTGTTAGGCGGTGATGGTGATGGATGTCAGGAGGCGATGGCGATGGCGTCAGGAAACAATCTGAAGAAAGAGAAAATAGGGGCGGTGGAGGGTTAGAATAGATTAGGGTAGGTGAATTTTAACAAATAGCCAAGGTGTTGCAATTTTAGCCGAATTGAGTGGTTTATTACACTATAAATTTGGCCAATTTAATTTGGAATGTAGTCAATTTGGGATCAATTGGCTGGATTTGAACAAACTCAATTATTTAAGCTTTTTTGATCCAAACAAGGTAAGAAAATTACATGCCATAAGTCAATTACTTTAATTAAGACTAATTCAAAAATAATTATAAAATTGACTAATTCACAGAAAATAAGTACATATTTAAGCTATCAACTATTTTTTCGAGGCCATTTCTAAATATTTACGAAGCGGATGAAAAAGAAAAAAACTTATACACAAACTATATGCAAATATATGAGTACATAATTATTTCCAAATATTAAAAATGTTATTTGAAAAAGATTTAAGATAGTCCAGATTTTTCAAAAATTATTGTCTCTAAGTTGTTCGAAATTAAAGAAGTTCGATAATTGATAACTATCGGGGAGGATTGAGGTTAAGGTTGAAGAAGCATAATCCATATGCTTGCTTATGTGGCACAAACAGATTGGCCAATATGAAGGGACTTGGATTATCACATTTTGCCCAAATTAGCCTATTTAAGTTATGATTAGAAAATAAAAAATAATTATTTCGCAAGATTAATTATCTTGACAAAATTTGGTCATTCTCAAAATAAAATTGGTATAGATTAGTAACAAAATTAATCAATTAAGCTCCCCTCTTCGAAGAATGTATGAAAAATACTTATTTTCAATGACAAAATTACTATTTAATCAAAAATCAATTTAACACTTTAAAACGATATTCATTTGCCAAAAAGCTTCTCAAAAATGATGGAAGCAAATAGAAAACATTCATATATATGTTTTTTTATATTTAGTTTTTATATATAAAAAAATATTCATAAAATAATCGGTCGAACAAAAATGAGAAGTTTATCAATAAGAGTAATAATAAAAACAACAACAAAAACAATAACATTAATAGTAATAATAGGAGTAAAATATTTCATACTTCATAAAAGTTTTATCATCCCTTTTAAAAAAACTCCTTCTTCTTTTCTTTTCTTTTGTTTAGGGAAGTTTAACTAATTAAACACGGAGAGCTAAATAGTAGTAGTAGTAGTAGAAGTAGTAGTAGTGGTAGTATCTTCTAAGGACAAACCACCATTCCTCTACCTATGGTGCTTTTGTTTATGTTATTTACTTTGAGGGTGAGCTCGGGACATATCTTAGCCCCCGTCCTATCTTAGGACTAGAGACATTGTTGGACATCTTGTAGACTCTTTTATGTTTATATGCTAGGTGTTGTATTCAGACATTTTGATTATGGATATGGCTATCTATTGGATATAATTATGTGGATTGATTATGAGTATTATGGTACTTTTATGTTATGATGTGAAAGATCCTAAGTTCCGAATCGCCCCCATAGACTGAGTAATACTTACCTGCCCCTTAGTCTTTATGTGCTACGTGTTATGTGAATACATGTTAATCCCTATCCCTATGGTATTCCTATAGCATGAGTCCTACTTTCCCGTCTATGTATTTACTATTCGTATATGCTTTCAAACCGATGATGTGAATATGGATACTGTGAGTCTTGTTTGGGAATTCTCAGGTTCCAATTCACCATGTCACTCCTAGACCCTAGGTCCGGGTCGTGACAACAGTTCATGGGTGAGACATTCACATACATCCAATCACCAACATGAAATTCAAGATCCCTCTTCCTAACATCCGAATAAGACTTTTGGCAACTTTGAGCCATTTTCTACCTCTCTCTAATCAACTTCACCTTCTCCATTGCCTCTAACACTAAATTTGGGCTATTCAAGGCCATCTCTACCTACTCAAACTACCCTACAGGAGATCTACATCTCCTACCATACAAAGCTTCAAATAGTGCCATACCAATGCTAGCAAGAAAGCTATTGTTATAAGAAAACTCTATGAGGGGTAGATGATCATCCCAATTACCCTTGAATTCCATCACACATGCCCTCAACATGTCTTCCAAAATTTAAACCTTCCATTCGGCTTGTCCATCGGTTTGAGGATGAAAAGCGGTACTTAACTTCACCTTGGCACCAAGCCCCCTTGGTAACGACCTCCAAAAGTGAGAAGTAAATGGGTGCCATAATCTGATATAATAGACCTAGGCACACCATGCAACCTCACCAATTCTTGGATATACAACCTTGCATAATCTTCAGCACTAAAGGTAGTATTCACCGGTAGGAAATGAGCCAATTCAGTCATCCAATCAACAATACCGCAAATTGAATCAAATTGCCTTCTTGTTAGGGGCGAACCAAGTACAAAATACATGTTCACATCTTCCCACTTCCAAGTAGGAATCTTAATATCTTGAGCCAAACCACCGAGCCATTGATGCTCTAACTTAACTTGTTGACAATTAAGACATTCAGATACAAACTTAGCTATATCTCTCTTTATACCATGCCACTAATACACTCACCTTAAATCCTGATACATTTTTGTGGATCTGGGTTGAATAGAATAATGAGAGTTATGGACTTCACTCATGATCACCCTACTAAGATCATCAACATACGGGATACACAATCAGTCTTAGTACCAAAGCACACCATCTCCTCCAGGGAGAAAACCCCTATCTTATTATTGGAAACCAACTTCTTCAATTGAAGCAATAACGGGTCTAATCTTGCTTAGCCTTGACATCAACAATAACAGAAGATTCGGCCCCATTATAAACATTAATAACACCATCAATAGAGTCGGCAAACCTAACACCCAATCTAGCCAAACAATGAACATCCTTTGGAAACTCTTTCTTCCATTCATCAGCATAAGCTACACTTCCTATAGATAGTCTACTAATAGCATCTGTTACAACATTTGCCTTGCAAGGATGATATTGCGCACTCATGTCACAGTACTTATGGAGTTCTAACAACCTTTTTTGCCTCAAATTTAGATCCCTTTTGGTGAGCACATATTACAAACTCTTGTGATCGATGAAAACATCAACATGAATCCCATACTAATAATGTCTCCAATTCTTCAAAGCAAACATCGCTAGCTCAAGATCATGAGTTGGGTAGTTACGCTCATGCACCTTCAATTACCTTGACGTATCCAACCTGATCTGACAAGCATCACAATGTACCACAAACCCATCTAAGCTATCCAGTAGAGTAAGAATAGGAGCTGATGTAAGCTAATCCTTTAAAGTCTGAAAACTCTTGGCCTTCTTTTGAGTCAACTTTGTTAATGGAGACGCAATAGATGAGAAACCTTCAACAAACTTCCCATAATAACCAGCCAACCCAAGAAAACTTCGAATATCTTAAGGAGTTGATAGTCTAGGCCAATTCTTCACGACCTTAGTCTTCTTCGGGTCAACCTTAATACCATCACCTGGTACCACATGACCAAGAAAGCTACTTCATCCAACAAAACTCACACTTGCTCAATTTAGCATACAATTGTTTCTCTCTCAAAGTCTGAAGAACCAACCTCAAATGATCCATATGCTCCCGCTCACTTCAGGAATAAATAAGGATGTCATCAATAAAGACAACCGAAAAAACTATCAAGGAATGGGTTGAACACCCGATATATGAGATCCATAAACACAGCGAATCAACAGTCAATCCAAACGACATCACCACAAATTCAAAGTGCCCATATCTAGTACGAAAGCCATCTTGAGAATGTCACACTCCCTGATCTTCAACTGATGATAGTAGGATCGGAGGTCAATCTTCGAGGAATGGGTGGCCTCTTGAAGCTGATCAAACAAGTCGCCAATCCTTGGAAACATATATTTATTCTTGATGGCTACCTTACTCAATTACCTATAATTAATGCACATTAAAAGGGACCCATCTTACTTTCTTACAAATAACACTGGAGCACCCCATTGCGATATACTTGTCCTAATAAACATTTTCTTCAACAAGTCTTTCAGTTAATCTTTCAACTCATTCAACTCAGCCGGTGCCATATTATAAGGAGGAATAGATATACATTGATCATCTAGGAGAAAATCTATGCCAAAGTCTACTTCACTTTTGGGAGGAATATCGGGCAAATATTCGGGAAACATATCTAAAAACACATTCACCATCGAAACCAATTCAAGAGTAGGCGACTCAAATTCCATATCTTTAACCCTCAAAATATGATAGATGCACCCCTTGGAAATCATATTTTGGACCTTAAGGTAGGAAATAAACCAACCTTTAATAATGGAAACATTACCTTTCCACGCAAGAACAAGCTCATCCGGAAATTAGAACTTTACCTTCTGGGTTCTACAATCTATATAGGCATATGCAACATGCAACCAATCCATCCCAAGAATAACATCAAAATCAAACATTTCAAGTTCCACAAGATCACACGGAAGGACTTTATGCAAAATAGAGACAGGACAACCCCGATAGACTCTTCGGGTAATAATAGACTTACCTACAGGAGTATAAACTAAAAAGGGCTCCCTTAGAATCTTAGGGCTCCAACAAGAGGAGTCACCAAAGATAAATTTGCACCCGGATCAAGAAAGCACAAGCATCAAAATCAAAAACTTTTAACATACCAGTCACAACATCCGGAGTCTCCTCAACTTCCTGATGAGCATACAAAGCGTAAAACCTGTTCTGCCTGGGGGCACCACCGTGAGGAGCTCTCTGCTTCTGAGTAACTTTAGGATAATTAGCAACCTTATGGTTCTTATCACCACATCCGCATCATGCACCCAACTCTTTCCAACAAGCACCCATGTAATTCTTTCCACACTTGTCACACCAGGGAAATGATAGCCCACCACCAACCTGTGCTTTGGAAGGAGGTACCCAAGCATTGGCAATCCTCGCATTAGAACTTGTCCCTATTAGAAGCGACTAAAACCACCACCTTTGGAGTTGGAGAACCCACCATCATAACGAGCCCTCTCAGATTCATGCACCCTCTTCTCCTTGAGCTTTTCTCCCTCAATCTGTTCAGCATATGTCATGAGCCTAGAGATGTCCACATATCAAATAAGCATAGAGGTACAACATTCCTTCAACACCGAATTAGAGACACCAGAAATAAACTTGTGTGTTCTTACACGGGAGTCAACGACAAACATAGGAGCATACTTTGAGAGCTTAGTGAACTTGAGGGCATAGTCCCTTATACTCATACCACCTTGTTTGAGGTTGATGAATTCTGTCATCTTAGCTTCCCTATGGTCAAGAGGGAAGAAACGATACAAAAAGGCACATTTGAACTCTTCCCAATCAATTCTATCACCACAAAACATTTCCATCAACCATTGAGTGTAACACACTTGAGCCACATCTTTCAACTGATAAGTAGCGAACTCAGCCTTATCCTTAGAAGTCATCCCCATAACAGTCAATGCCTTGGATAGCTCGTCAATGAACTCTTGAGCATCCTCATCATCCTTTGACCCATAGAACTT
This sequence comes from Solanum rostratum, assembly GCA_029948455.1. Taxonomy (NCBI): domain Eukaryota; kingdom Viridiplantae; phylum Streptophyta; class Magnoliopsida; order Solanales; family Solanaceae; genus Solanum; species Solanum rostratum. The sequence continues at coordinate 23,646,196 of CM057054.1, forward strand.
CAAAGGATTCATCTGGGTGACATCTCTCACTCGAGTAGCCAAAGTGGGATCACAGGAAAAAAGATTGACCTGTCTAGCCTGAGTAGTCACCACTTGAGCAAGCATAAAAATAGTAGTATGGAATTAACCATTAGTGATCGTCCCTTCCATAGGCTTTTAAGGAACTTGGTTCTCATAAACCGGGGCCTATGTGGGTAGGGGAGCTCTTCGTGGATGCATCTTCTGTAACATAGCAAGGACATAATCAGGATTAGCAAACCATAAATATACAGTCCATGGAACGACTTAAGACGTGAAAAAGTGAGACAATTCCTAGAACGCCATCATAGCCTCCCACTCATAGGCATGGTGCACTTCACATCCATGAATAAGACTTTACTCGACGTGACATATTGGACTCCAAGGATTATTTAGAAACCTAGTGCTCTAATACCATGCTTTTCACGGCCCGGACCTAGGGTCTAGGAGTGACATTGGCAAATAGGAACCCAAGCATTCCCAAACAAGGCTCATAGTATCCATATTCACCTCATCAGTTCGAAAGCATATAAAGATAGTAAACACATAGTTCTAAGGGGCGGGATAGTAGGACTCACACTATGGGGATGCCAAAGGGATATGGATTGATAGAGATTCACATAACACATAGCACATAAGAACTAAGGGGCGGGTAAGTATGACTCACTCTATGGGAGCAAAACGGGACTTCGAACCTTTCACATTATAAAAAAATCCATATCATAATACACATAATAAATTCATAATAACCATATTCAATAGACAACCATTTCCATAATCTCCAAATGCCAACACATAACATACATCCCGGTCAAGACAATGTCTCTAGTCATAAAATGTCGAACAATGCCTTTAGTCATAGAATAGGACGGAGGCCAAGACATGTCCCGGGCTCACCCTCAAAGTAAATAGCATAAAGAAAGAAACATAGATAGATGAATGATGGCTTGTCCTTGGAAGATAGGCCTCATCACAACAACTTCTCTATCTCCGAACTAGCTGTCAAGCGGTGGATAAATATAGTTTCCGGTCCCTACATGGTGTGATCAAGTAGGCAAAAGTATGCGTTAGTATGTTTACATTTACTAAGCATGTGGACATACAATGCATATGTCATATCAAACATGCATTCGATGTTAGATGACAAGGGACATATATAGAAATAAGTATATAACAAGATGAGTAATATATGATATGCCATGAAATCCATGATGCAGGAAATGCCATAATACTTATATATAGTAGGGACGTGACCATAAACGACATCTTAAACTCATGCGAGCTATTACATGAATTTTCCCAATGAAGACCTCCCATCTGGTGACAGAAGATTACTTGCCAAAGGTAATTTACACCACATCTTAGAACCCGATCATTTTAGTGTGATGGACACCTTCCTTACAACCTGATCATTTAAGAAGGATTTTCAATATCATATCATGTCAAATGTGTAACTATTCTTTACGACCCCGTCATTTTGGTAATAGCTACCATATATCTATGCTGGCAGATAGTTCAAGGAAAAGAAGGGGACCTTTGGAGATAGCGCTAACGGCCCCAATCCATTCCGTGCAAATCATTTTAATGCATACTTAGGCTTAAAGACAAACATTCTTCATAATCACTCATACTTGGGCTAAAAAGCCAAATCATGATTCGATCCATACTCTTCATGCATAGGGATAACTTATTCACTTATAACAATATGGTGTAAACACCCAATATTCTTAAAGAGCCAATATCATAGACATTTTTGGGATCACATTCTTGTCATAACCATACTTTTATCAAAATAATATTCATAAACATATGTAGGCTTAACCCACTGAATCATTTTCATCAAAATCCAATGCTCATGAATGCATATTCCATGAATGATATGAGAATAGCATGGGCAATAGAGATTAAATCTTATATTAATAATACAATATGAAGTTCAAGTAAATCCATATTCAATATACAATTTAGATCACCCATGCTTAAATCAAACTTTAAAGGGACAATGCATATTATATCTTCATAAAATACATGCAATTCAACATATTAGGGGATAAATCAAATTAAAATTAACAATAAAACATAGCCCGTATCTCAATTCAATCAAATAAACAATAATTTTAAAAACCTATAATTAAAGTAAGCTCAATTTCATGAAAACCAAAGTAAAAGAGTTTGGGTCTTTATGATTTAAAGGGATCATGAATCAATCCCACATACCTTAGTTACCCAAGAAGAAAGAAGAATAATTTGATGAAGAATAGAGCCCTTCCTTAATCTCCAAGACAATCTTCAAAGGTTCAACTTAAGGGAGTTCTTAAGAGAGAGTTTGAATATAATTCTAAGTGTGAGAATGACTCTAATGAGATAAATAGAGTATAGGTCATTTGAATATCTTAGAACAACATAGAATGTCACAAAATATCCTTAGGAGTAGCCAAAATTATGAGCACACTATTAATGAAACAATATATAATTTGTTGCCAGGGGTCCCGTATGGAAGAACCATGGTCCGTACCAAGGCACACAAACTGTGTACTCCTTACATGATCTAGCACATGCAAAAATTTCCATTGACGAAGGTCTGAGACTGTAATTCCATACTAAGAAAATTTGCATGCCAACACCCATACGGAGCATCTCACGACCCGTGTAGAGGTCACACGGACCGTATGGCCTCCACTGATGCCTCACTTAGAAAAGTTCTCCATTGATGAATTTCCAAAATGGTAATTCAATACTTATAAAATTTTGCACACCTACGCCCATACATAAGGCTTCAGGAACCCTGAAGAGCTAAACGATTCGTGAGAGGTTTATGTAGTACAAAACTTAGCCAAAATATAGTTTTCAAGGGCAAAACTCAATTACACAAGCCACCAAAATGTCCATATAGTGTCACACGGACTGTGTAGGGGTTTATGTGGTGAATGCCTTGGTCTCAAACTCCAAGTTAAGGAGAACACTTGTTACACAATGCCAGGGGTCACCTTAAGGCCCCTCCACACAGCCCGTGGTGAGCCACACGGCTTGTGAAGGTGCCCATAAGGCGTCACCTTGGTCAAAAACTTTTCAGAACCCAAATCCAAGCATCCTGAAGGTCATACCAAGTTCGGGTCCTTATAAGAACTCCCATGGGGTAGTTGATCTTATTGTGTGGAGTTTCTTATCATTTCCACATTCAGCGGTGAGACTTAGGCTTTGAGTCACCATTGTTCTATTGGGACTTCCTTATTATTGTTTCCTTCATTTTAGACAATGTATTTCCTTTTGATACAAGTTTGTATTTACTTATTCATAGTACTTTAGATGTATTTATACTCATCACTCCAATTATTAGTATTTAAATTAAGTCTTGTGGTTGATTTTACTTGATTATACTTTTCTTTAGTCACGATCTGGTTTTAGGTTGTGACATCTCAATAAATTTTTATGGAATCAGATGAATATAATATGAGTGATTGTGAGCTTCTTGAAATATCAAATAAGAAAACCCATCAACGTCCGACACACATACTCTACCTTGATAGTGAAGAACCCCATCTCCCCCTTGTGAGAAGACCTCTACCTTCTCTTCCTTCCCCAATGCTTTTAGTTCTATCAAGAAAGGATCATGGAGCTATTTAGACTTAACATCCATCATCAAAGAAGACTCAAATCCATTCAACACCATCACACAATCATTATTGGTATCTCTCAATCTTTCGTAACTCGCTTTTTCTATCAACTTCAAGATGTGACACACTACATATAAGTACCCTACTAAGTGTGTGGGCTACCACATTATCCTTTCCCAGGTGATAGTTCACACGAATGTCAAAATCATTGAGAAGTTCTAGCCAGCACCTTTTTCCTTAGGTTGAGGTCTTTTTAAGTGAACACATGCTCGAGGCTCTTATGATCGGCGAATACATCAACATGAACTCCATACATATAATGATGCCATATTTTTAACGCATAGAACACAAACGACATGTTCAAGATCGTGTGCTGGGTAATTCTTTTCGTGCACCTTCAATTTCCATGAGGCACAAGGAATCACCTTCCCATTTTGCATCAATACACAACCCAAACATACCCGTTAGGCATCAAAGTACACAAAAAATCCCTCGGTTCCCTCCGATAAGATCTATATTAGAGCCAAAGTCAATTGATCCATCAAGGTCTGGAAACTCTTATCACACTCTTCCATCCACACAAACTTTACTTTCTTTTAGGTCACCCTAGTTAATGGTGACAAAATGGAGGAGAACCTTTAAACAAACATCCTAAGTACCTGGCTAGGGCTAAAAGGCTCCTTATGTCTGAAGCAGTCAATGGCCTAGGTTAATTTATCACGGCTTCCATCTTCATAGGGTCATCTTTCATTCCATCACCCGACACCACATGCCAAAGTAAGGCAACCTCTTTCAACCATATTTGACATTTGTTGTACTTAATAAACAATCTTTCCTCCTTCAATGTTTGTAACAACACCCTTAAATTCTCCATATGTTCATCTTTCCTTAGAGAATACATAAAAATGTCATCGATGAATACCACAACAAACATGTCAAGGTAACGTTGAAATACCCTATTCATTAGGTTCATAAATATTGTCGATGTATTAGTTAAGCCAAAAGACATCACCACAAATTCAAAATGTTCATACTTTGCCTGGAAAGCTGTTTTAGGCATGTCATATCCCTCACCCTTAGTTGGTGATATCCGTGCTAGAGGCCAATTTCTGACAAGTGTTAGGCCCCATGCAATCGATAAAAAAAGTCACCAATCCTTGGAAGTGGATACTTGTTCTTGATGGTAACCTTGTTGGGTTGTAGATTGTCTATGCACATTCGAAATGACCTATCTTTCTTCCTCACAAACAACATTAAGGCACTGCATAGAAACCTACTTGGCCTAATGAATCCCTTCGCCAGTAGATCCTTCAATTTATCCTTTAGTTCTTTTAACTCCACCAAGGCCATTCTATAAGGATGAATGGAGACAGGTTGAGTATCGAGCAAGAGGTCTATGCCGAAGTCTATCTCCCTTTCAGGAGGAACATTGGGTGCCTCTTTTGGAAAGACATCAGGAATCGCATTTACAATGGGCACCGACTCAAGGTATGGGATTTCGGAAGTGACATCCCTAACCTTTACTAAGTGATGAATACATCTCTTTGAGATAATTTTATGGGCTTTGAGATAAAAGACATACCGACCTCTACATGTACAACTACTACCCTTCCACTCATGAATGGACTCATTTGCGAATTGGAACTTGATTCTATGAGTTCATCAATCTATAGAAGTGTAGGAAATATTCAATCGATCCATCCCAAGCATGACATCAAAATCGACCATGATAAGATCGACTAAAGCACATGGAGCAACTTTATGCAAAAAGGAAACGAAACAACCTTTATAGACACTTTGTGCAGCAATGGACTCTCCTATCGGAGTACAAATTTCAAAAGGTTCATTTAGGACTTCGTGGTACACATGAAATCTATTTGCAAAGAAATGGAGTTACAAAGGACATATTGGCTCCTGTATCTAACAATACATATGCATAAAAGTCATAAATTTTCTACATACTGCTAACCATGTCTGGAGTCTCTTCCACTTCTTGGCGGGTATGCTTAGCATAGAACCTATCGGTCCTTGGAGCACCTTTAGCTTGTCAACTTTAGTATTGGGGCCTAGCACCCCCATTTCTACACACTTTTGCATGATCACCGGACTTGACACATTTGAAACATGCATTGTAGACGGGTAGACACTCTCCTTTGTGGGGCCTACCAAACTTGGCACAATTGGGAGAAGCTTGTGAACACAACCATCCTTGCGGCTTAGCATTAGTCAATTTAATTTTCTAGGTGTATGTCATTATATGGGAAATGTCCATCTCTTTGATGAGAGTTGTTGCACTCTTTGGATAATAATTTTGATACCCCAGAGAGAAATTTTCTCATTCTAGCCCATATGTCAGCCACCATGAACAACACATATTTGGAAAACTTTGTAAATTTGAGGAAGTATTCCCTCACACTCATGTGACCTTACTTCAAGTTCATGAACTCTTGTACCTTTGCTTCTCTTAGCTCCATCTGGAAGAACCGGTCCAAGAATGCACCTTTGAACTCATCTTACTCTATTCGGCCTACTCCTTCTCTTCTGAAAACACCCCTATGATGACCATGATCATATATGCCTCATCAGTGAATTCTATCAAATCTTCATCAATTTTGATACCGTGGTATTCTTATGGGTTCATTCTTATATATCTAGACCCTTGTCACCAATGAAGGTGCTTGGGGAGGAAGTATGACAACCTAGTTGGCATGGTTTGCCAAGACTTGGGCCAACATCGTAAAAACGGCTAAGAACTATGCATGTGGGACTCCATACTATTGTTGTATGAGAGGGGGTTGGTCTCATTCACCTCCCTTGATAAAGGATCTCTTCTCATTGGCATGATCTAGAAATAGCAAAGGGAATGTAATTAGATAATGGGAATACTGATGAGTTATAAAATTATGACTCTTATGACGCTTCGAACATATAATTTTTGCACGTTCTCAAGCAAATATGTTGGTCTGATGTTTGTGTTTTAGTATTTCAGGAAAATGATGAAGGCATGGAATGATAGATGAATTGCAAGAAAAATAGAAAACAAGAGCTGAGACAGTGGCATAAGGAGACCCTCACGGGCCGCATAGCATCACACGAACCATGGGAGGGTACGTGAAGTGGTTCCCAATGTACGTAGCTGAGAATTAAACCAAGTGTAGGACCACGGACGGGTGGGGGGGGAGGGGGCTTCACGAACCATGCCACGTTACATGGGTCGTGCACACTTGGCATGGAGGAGCAATGGAGCTAGAACAAAGCCCAAGGCAAAACTCATGAGGCCTCACACAGACCGTGAAAGCTTACACGGGTCGTGTCACCTGCCATGAAATTGACATGAATTGGATGGATCACTGTTGAAAATAATAGGAATGGTACAAGTGAAGAAAGATGGGGCTCGTCACGGACCGTGTGATCAACCACGGACCGTGGCGTGGGCCGTGCAGATGGAAGATCACGAAGTCGCTCAGAATGTGCTTAAGCAAAGGTTCACGGGCCGTCTCATGGTCCATGAACCTCTATACGGCCATGCTGCTAGGCGTAAGATGCAAGAGCAGTGAAGACTCATGGACTGTGTGACGGTACATATGGACTCACACGACCGTGTAATGACCCGGACCCATCCCGAAGTCTATTTTTCTATTTTAAATTGGATAGGTTTTTCCTTGTATATATAAATATATATATATATATATATATATTTATTTTATTCTGTTTTTAGAGTTGTTGAACCCTAGAGTTACAGAGCAAGAAGTGAACACTGTTGTGCTATTATTTTACATTGAATTCTTGCGCTTCGATCATCTCTTTGAAGATTGTAATACGTGGATTCATCATTATATCAATAGTAAGTCAGTAATTATGATGTCCTTATATTGTCATGGGCGAATTGTATTGAACATGCTAGGCTAAACCCACAATTAAGGTTGTGGGAACAATCACAATTCAATAAAATAACACAATTTGGGGTGAACTCGTCAGATTGATCATTGCATACATTATTGTATTTTTCACTTTAACTTTTCCCTAATGAGTCGACGCATTAGTGTAAGCCCGTATTTGTTAAATGCCTGAGAGGGGTGTAGTAATTAGGAAAAGAATTCTACAATGGAAATTCGAGGTTTCTAACCTAGTCTAAGCACTTGAGGCCGAAAGGTGAGAGTATTCTGAGATCATGAACAAAGGTTGAAATTGTATACATTCTGAGACTGGAAAGTGATTAGTGAAATATATCTAGGAAGGACCGGAAGGTGAACTAGGTATTATCTAACTTGTTTGATCTTGTATGCGCAGTCATGAATGAGTTTACCGTACCAATTTGGTTATCGTATTAGACGTCATGGGGAACACAACCCTAGCTTCTCATTAATTATTTGAAATCTGGTATCAACATACTCATTAGTTACTTAACAATAGGAATTTAATTGAAACAACATAACCCCCATTTACTTTATGCAACTTTATTTTGGGAATGGAATTTAAATCTAAAAATGTGTGCTAATAGAATCATTCTCACGCTTTCCCTATGGGATCGACCTCAACTCTAGTTGAGTTCTATATTTGATCAACGATTGCTTTACTATTCCTTTTGGAGTGTAAATTTGGGCGTATCAAATTTTGGCCGTTGCCGAGCATCGAACCCGGGTCACCCGTGCGACAGGCGGGAATACTCACTACTATACTATAAAATTCCCTATGATAGACCGGGTGACGCCACTAAAGGATTTTTGTCACTTTCATAACACAGGGCAAGTCTGAGTACCCGTTAGTGTGTCGCCCTGCTTATTCTGACATGACTAACCATTTTATTCTTTGTGGAATTTGCCGGCACAATAGGTCCCCGCCTAAGTTCAAGCCAGCTAGTGACGAGCGTGAGTCACATCTCCGTGACTCTCCCACTGAATCTACTAGTCAACATCAGGAGAGTGACTCAGGTGATGAATCCTCAGGAGGGTCCAAGGTACATTTCGCCGGCAATGTCTCCCCTCACTCCCCTTGCACTACAAGAGCTCGTGTAGCGGGCCAACCTATAAGCCCCAATTTGAGGAGGGGTTTCCTAGAGGTAGGAGTTGAGGGGGAAGATGATGTCCCAGAGCAGGATGAAGAAACACGCACACCGAAAACAAACTAGCACAACACAGCGGATGCGAATGACATCCTAGCCCTCTCAGACAATGACAACAAAGCCACACACCATGTGGTTTCTCGGACATCAGACTTTGAAACTGCTAGGTGGCTTCTTGTGTTTTTGCACGGACGATGGACAGTCCTCGGTGCAAAGGAAATATATATGAATGGACTAACTAAAGGCTCCGGGTGATATCAGCGACGGGCTATTGTCCCTGAGATACGGTCCTCACAGATCAACTGGATGGGGTCCCGGAGATCAGGGATGCATTTGAAGCATACCAGTTTGGGTGGATGGCGCAACCGCTCGGCTGTTACGGTCCCTATCTGATTGCTGAATTCTACTCCTACTATGCTGCCAGCCTACTGGACTCTATACAAGAAAACCAATCAAAGAGAGTGAAGAGGCAATTGGCCTATAAACTGTCCTTGCGGAAGCATGTTATGGTGCGTGGGGAATAGGTAGATATTTCAGAGACCACTATTAACATGTTTCTATTTGGGCCAGACTATCGAGCCCTACCGAATGGCTTATTTATCACCAAACATATGAAGATCACTGATGAGGGCCAAATGTCCGACCCCATTTCATGGGCCACACTACTCAAATGAATTGCGGAGCAGATTGCTATACACGGAGCCGAGGCAGCCTAGGTTTCAAAACCCAAAATTCCTATTACTAAGGTGTCTCTTACATTTGCCACAAAATCTTGGTGGTCGGTGGTGCGGACCCGACTAAGACCCACAGCTAATGAAAATACGCTCCAACCTTCTCATGCTTTGTTGGTAGCATGCTTGAATGCTTAGTATGGGATTAATGTGGGTCGGGTCATTGCCCTTGAGATGTGGGACCAGGCCTTATCAGACAGAGAAGGTATGTCCTTTTCGTACTTGATCCGGGAACTTTGCAAGCGGGCCCGTGTCCCTACCACACACTTCCTGGACCGGAAGATAGCTCTTAAGGGCGTAGTGAACATTGCCATGATTAAAGATGTTCAAAACCTGTTGATGCACAGTAGACCATGCAGGTTGGGGTTGCCTGCAACGTTTCCATAGGTGGCTCCACAACAACCCTTGTCTTTCAAAGATCACACCACCGCCCCACAGTCAGGTGTTGCTTCCTAGGAGCCCGAGGGCAGTGGTGCAACTCCTCCAATGCAACAAGGGTATGCGTATGTCCCTTATCAGTTTCTAGCAATAGTGGTGACTGACCAGCGGAAAGCACATGCAATATTTGACCAAATAGTCACACGGATATCTCAGGTGGTGCAGTCTCACATCCAGCAGGCGGAGGATCGCCTCCGAGCGAAATTACTAGGCCAAATTAGCAACTTACTGGACCAGGTCTACACTTTGAAGGGATACTTCCATGATATGTTTGGGAGTATGTCCAGCGATAAAATGTCCAAACTGGTGCAGATAGTGAATGAAATGAAGGCTCAAATTGCCCAGCTGACCACCAAGTATAACTGCATCGCGCCAGCTCCACCTCTAGAGTCTTTGATGTCACTTTTCAATGCCCTGGTAGCTCTGGTTTTAGACAACATATAGGGTGTTCTGCTTGCACCAGCTGCGGCCCCGGTGTAACCCACGGAAGTACCCAAAAGAAAGGACAAAGGTAAGCGATGCAGCCATCGAGGCAGTCCTCCGCAAGATCTACAACATGAAGAAGAGAAGAGGTTGCGCAAGGCCATGGGAGCCCAATGTCGAGCAGTTGCAAAGCAAGAGGAGAGAGAGCGGCTAGCACGCGAGGCAGCTAGGAAAGGAGCCTCCGGGAGCACCGCCGGACCAGGTGCAAATTTTGACGATAGGGACCCTACTGGTGGGTCTGACCACGATGGCCTGACTGACGCCTAGGGCATCCCAGGTTTGTTGAATTCTCGTTCTGTGCTTTATTTTCAATTATGGTGCGATGAGGGCATTACACCATCTTTTTTAAGGCGGTGGACCCTGCCACTTGAGAGTTTTTCTCGCTAGATTTCTTTTCTCTCAATTGTATTATCTAGTAGAACCGACATGTTTAGGTTGTAATGTTTTTTTAAGTACATGTGCTTATATTTGTTCAGGGTAACCCATTTTTTGAGTTGAGTATTAAGAATTTTTCAAAAAGCTTGTATGTGCATGTAACCCATCTTGACGAACTGTTATGCATTTTGGGAAGCATGTTATGTATTGTATGGTTGTCTTATTAATGAATGAAGTGTGACTAGGTTGATTAGTACTAATTAGTGTAAGAGATGCGGCATGTGCGTGTGAGCATGTTTGTTTAAAATCAGGCGGCACACTTGTACACTAGAACTTGCCTGGTTAGTCCCACTGAAACAACTGAATGACTGAATTCGGATGTGATCTTAGGCCCTTTTTGTTGATTAGTCACATAGCCTAAAATGTCTAACCAAATGAAGTTCCCCATGTTGAACCAAAAAGTTGAGCATGAGTAGATCCTTTCTTTCATAAACCAAATCACCTTCCATATCTGTCCGAAAATTTTTAAGTTTTGGCCCTGGTCTCTCCAAGGACATTGTGAACCTTAGCCTAGGCCCAAAGCATAAGTTGAGGGTGGCTTATACTGGCCCTAGTCCTTTAAAAGATATTGTGAACCTCAACCTAGGCCAAAACCCTAAGTTGAGGGTGGCTATTGTGGAGAAAGCAGAAAAATATGTGAGGTAAAGAGCCAAATGAAATGCGAGGAAGAAAATTAAGAGTGTAGCTGAAAAAAAGAGAAGAAGGAGAAGAAAAAGATCTTAGAAATTAATCCCTAATGGCAAAGAAACTAAAAAATAGGGGGCAGTAGGAACTGAAGACCGAGGACAAATGGCCGAATCAAAGTAGTGTCTTGGAGGGGTCGATTAGTCACTTGATCCTAAATGAATCCAACCCTAACTCGAGCCTACATTAAAGGCCACAAAAGTACTAACGTGATCCTAGAACGGTCATTCGAGAGTTGAGGTTGTGAAAATAAGGGCAAGCATATGGTCGATACTAATGTTCCTACTGAAAATCATTTGTGAGAGTAAGTACTGCATTCCATTCTCGGGTATACATCTGATTTGTTTAGTGTGCGAGACCTTTTTGTAGTGAGGGAACTATCTTTGCATTGATTGGCTGATAACACTGTAACACCCCACATCTTACATGTACTAGTCCAACGCAGATGAAACATTATATGGCAGGGTCAAGTCCGCACATATTATTAAAAGTGTGTGAATTTTAGATTAAAGGGCTATATGTACGTCTAATGCTTAAGATGAATGGGCATATATAATTTTTAAGTCAAGTTAAGGAGAGTGTGACCTTAAATGAAGTGAAATAATTGAGGTGCTTGTGGGACTTAGGAAGCTAGTAGGTGAGTCGCGTACATCCTTAGCTTAAATAGGCTAGGTAAATGGAGAGAAGGCCCAACACCGATTTTGTTCAAGTCCAATAAAGAATAAACCCTGAGTTAAGGATGTTATTTGGGCCCATGGTTTAGCATCATAAAAAGACAACATTTTCAGCCCAAGATGGATAGGAAAAGGGCCAAATTACAATCACAACCCAATTCAAAACTAGGGCCCAAACTAAGTGGGCTTAGGGGAGAAATGTTTGCAACAAAGCCCATCTCATTTGAAGCCCAATAAGTCCCAAATGTAAAGGCCAATCTGCTGCCCCATAACCTTAATAAAATAAGGTTGAAAACCCAAAAGAAAGTCGGCCAAAAGTGGCCTATAAAAGGGAGCAACAAGCAGCAACTTTTAGTCATTTTCTCAAGCAACATTTCAAATTTCTCTCTAAGTTTCTTCTTGCTCTCTCCTCATTTTCTAAAGCAGCCAAGACACACCTCTAGGGTTCTTGAAGAGAACCTAATCCTTGAGGGTTAAGGTATGTAAAAATACCCATGGTTTGGTGTAATATATCCATGAAAAACATAAAGAGTATGTTGGTTGTATTGTGCAGGAATTTTAGGACAGCATGTGTTCCAAATATTCTGGTTCACTTTTCTTGTTAAATCAGAGACTTTTATCTTGTTGGTTGGCTGAGTTATGAAGTAATATGTATGTTGTTAACAAGTCTTGGGTCTGTAATGATGTAAGAAGGCTGCTGGACCACTTTTATCCTCCGCAAAAATAAGTTCTTGAATGATATCTTAATTCCGCTTTTAGTAAGAGTTCGTGGACTGAATATTGGGAATTGTTGTCTCATGTTTTCCATCTACTTAGGGACTGTTTTTGGACTGTTTTAGGACTGTAATTGTTTGTAAATATTTTGAGGATAGTTTGGTTGCGGTTGAAACGGATTTGGAATGGTTGACGTCGAAATGTAGAGGAAGGACGCAATGTTGCATTGTGTACTTACGTGTTGTGTAGAGTTGTTGTATGCTGTACTGTATGAGTTGTTGTAATGCTGTTATGGGACTAAGAATAGCTAGATATGACATGTATATGGGAATGTTTATTAGAAAATACGATTAGGAGCGGAAATGTTTAAAGAATGCTCTTTTGTTGCTAATTCCGAGCTTGCTGCCCGGATATTATTTTTGGGTGAAATTGGATTACCAAGATGTATTTATTAGCTGCTAACACTAGTTTTATCACCTAATATATTGTAGATAAGTGTTTGGAGGAAATGAATACTACTCCGAGGTAATAACGACATAGTACAACGAGGTATGTAAGGCAACTTGAATTCCTATTACTTGGCATGAAATCTAAGTTCTTCCTTAGCACATAAAGGCACATACAAATTCCGACATCACTAATAATTGTGTCTCCAATCTTTACCATGTTCATATGTTCCCATACATAGCCATTGTCAAACCTGCATATGTACTTGGATACCAAATATACATGAGTTCCTTATTACCAAACAAAGTCCATGTGTTGTTTAATCTCCGATACGGCTCATTAGTTGTGTATCTCTCTTTCATTGTGGTATTATCTTGTGTGGTTGTTTATATGTCACATGTCTATATTCCTACAATTCTAAAGGTTATGACCACCAAAAGAACCATCTCAAAGTAAATAAAAGATAACTTACAGTTGCTTATAAATGGGTGGTAACCCGTGGGGTGGAAGAATCACCTAGCCAGGGTCGATCTCATTTACGGGTGGTAACCCGAGGGATGGAAGAATTACCTAGCCAGGGTCGATCCCATTTACGGGGGGTAGCCCAGGGGTGAAAGGAAAGCCTAGCATGGGTCAAACCCGTTACAGATTTACCACTGATCAGCTGGTCATTTACATGATATATTGTGCACAGATTATACATTAAAGGAAGATACAGTAATAAAAAGACATAAAGTACATGATTCCACAGTATGACTAAAGGTGGTCTTTTCATCCTTACACACCAGTGTGTGATTTCATTTGAGTTCTTATTGCATATACAGTATTTCCTACCTTACATACTCAGTACATTATCTCGTACGGACGTCCCTTACGGGGGACCTGCATTTCATGCTGCAGGTACAGGAGCTACTAGATTTCCCTAGAAAGAGTACGGGAATTTTAGCTGCTATTACTGAGCTCCAGGTTGCTTCGGAGCTTGTGTGTCTAGAGCTTGTATTTTGTATAGAATAGTTGGTCAGGAGGCGGGGCCTGTCCCGACTCATATGGATATTGTTCCTTATTTAGAGGCTTTGTAGACAACGTAAATTAAAGTGTGGTCAAATAGTGTATTATAGACATCGGGGCACCAACGGCCTAGTCTTATGCATTTACTTTTGGTTTGTTAGTACAGTTTACTTTCTTTTGACAGCATATTGAGTATGGAAACCTCTTAAATGTTCATAGCAGGTGTATAGTTATATGTTGGTTCTCCCGAGCCTTGTCGGCAACGGGTACCAGTCCGCCTTAATGGGCCTTAGGGCGTGACAAGCATAACTGATTCATCTTTGTTCCCGATCATATGAGGGGTGACTGTACATACATGCTGCCTACCTTAATCTTTGTGGGTCGGTATTGGGTGTAAGCATATTCAAATCATGGTTTCTGAGCATACATGGTAAAATTGAAGGGTTACCCATACGTTTGATAAGGCACTTGTATTTATGAGTTGTTTATTTGAGTCGTCATTGCTTGAGGACAAGCAAACGTTCTAAGTTGTGGATGTTGATAAGTCGTAGTACTACGACTCTTATGATACTTCGAACATAGAATTTTTTCACGTTCTCAAGCAAATATGTTGGTTTGATGTGTGTGTTTAAGTATTTTTTAGAAAAATGATGAAGGCATGGAACGACGGATAAATTGCAAGAAATAGAGCAAAAAAGAGATGAGACAGGGCATACGGAGACCCTCACGGGCCGTGTAGCATCACATGGACCGTGGGAGGGTACGTGAAGTGGTTCCCAATGAAAGAAGCTAAGAATTGAACCAAGTGAAGGACCACATGGGAGGCTTCATGGACTGTGCCACGTTACACAGGTCGTGCACACCATTGTGACCTTACATTTGGCGTGGAGGAGAAATAGAGCTGGAACGAAGCCCAAGGAAGAACTCACAAGGCCATTGGCGTGGAGGAGCAATGCAGCTGGAACGAAGCCCAAGGAAAAACCAATGAGGCCTCACACGGACCGTGGAAGCTTACATGGGCCATGTCACCTGCCGTGAAAGTGTCATGAATTGGAAGGATCACCGTAAAAAATAACAGGAATTGTACAAGTGAAGGAAGATGGGGCCCGTCACAGACCGTGTGATGAACCACGGACCGTGGTTTGGGCCATGCAAATGGAAGATCACGAAGTCACTCAGAATGTGCTTCAGGAAAGGTTCACGGGCCGTTTCACAGTCTGTGGACCTCTACACGGGCTATGCCGCTAGGTGTAAGATGCAAGAGCAGTGAAGACTCACAGACCTTGTGATGATCCGTATGGACCCACACGGCTCATGTAATGACCCGTACCCATGCCGAAGTCTATTTTCCTGTTTTAAATTGGATAGGTTTTTCCTTGTATATATATATATTTATTTTATTCCGTTTTAAGAATTGTTGAACCCTGGAGTTAGAGAACAAGAAGAGAACACTATTGTAGCATTATTTTACATTGCATTCTTGCGTTTCGATCATCTATTTGAAGATAGTAATACGTGGATTCATCATTATATCAATAGTAAGTCAGTTATTATGATTTCTTTATATTCTTGTGGGCGAATTGCATTGAACATGCTAGGCTAAACCCACAACTAGGGTTGTGGGAACTATGACAATTCAATAAGATAACACAATCTGGGCTAAATTTGTGGGATTGATCATTGCATACATTGTGACATTATTCGCTTTAACCTAATGAGTCGATGTGTTATGGTAAGTCTGTATTTGTTACATGCCCGAGAGGGGTGTACTAATTAGGAAAAGAATTCTACGATGGAAATTCGAGGTTTTTAACCTAGTCTAAGTACTTGAGAATGAAAGATAAGAGTATTCTGAGATCTTGAACAAAGGTTGAAATTTTATACATTCAGAGATCGGAAGGTGATGAGTGAAATATATCTTGGATGGACCAGAAGGTGAACTAGGTATTATCTAACTTGTTTGATCTTGTATGCGCAGTCATGAATGAGTTTACCGTACCAATTTGGTTATCGTATTAGATGTTATGGGGAACACAGCCTTAGCTTCTCATTGATTATTTGAATTCAGTATCAACATTCTCATTAGTTACTTTAAAATAGGAATTTAATCGAAACAACGTAATTACCCCATTTACTTTATGCAATTTTATTTTGGGCATGGAATTTACATCTGAAAAGAGGCTGCTAACAGAATCATTCTCACGCTTTCTCTATGGGATCGACCTCAACTCTAGTTGAGTTCTATATTTGATCAACGACCACTTTACTATTCCTTTAAGAGTTTAAATTTGCGCGTATCAAAGACCTTATACAAATCTAACGACATGACATAGATTATGAAGAAGGGAAAGTTTCCTAACTGCCTAATAGCCTCTCATTAATGATTATGCTGCGCTTCACAACCATGAACAAGACTCTAATTAATGTGGTATGTTGGACATCTAAGGAACATTTCGAACTTTGTGCTATGATACTATATTTGTCATGTTCTAAGCCAAGGGCCTAGTCATAACACGACATATGAGGAACTTGAAGGTACCTCACTTAAGCCTCTTAGCATTCATCAAGCATCCACAGGTAATTAAACATCATAATACAAAATTTAAAGTGTGAAAATAGACTAAGGGATATCAATCATTCATTTGAAACGTGGGAAGATGTTAATGCTAAACATCACGTCCGAAAACACCAAACTATATAAAGACTTAGCTAGTGCTATGACATACTTAGGCTCCAGTCAAAGACAATAGTCATAAAAGTAAGATGGAAAATAAAAGTCTTTAACCGTAACTCAACTACATACACCTTTCAAAGATACAAAGCATAAACAAAAAGGTAAAATCCCCAAACTAATTGTTACCGAAGCTTCTAGTCTTGGTCATCAAAGTAATCCATGTGCTGGTGGATGAGGTTGAGTGCCAGTGTCAACATGGTGTTATCATATAGGTAGAATATACATTAGTTCGTTGAAATATACTAAGTATGTGAGATATAATGCAAACATGAAACTTTAATGTCACCAATCATGAAATTATAATGCCATCAGTCAAAACATTTTTAGAAGTCTCCACACATGGAATTGTATTATCATCAATCAAAACATGTAAGACCATAATCAAGAAATAATGCTCAATGTGAAGTAAAGATCAATGCAACATATGAAACAAATTTAAAGTAATAGAAATATAAAATCCATTACTTGTGGGAGAAGACCATAACCAACATATAAGACCAAGTGAGCTACTACATGAAATCTAACATACCCCCCTACATTGGAATAGGGAGTCTACTTGTTGGGTTAAACTTCATTAACTTATGTATGGATATCTTCGTTTAACATGGCTGTTGTGGATCCGCTAGGCTTGGCCTACAAGAGCTCCTATGGTTGCACATAGTTAATGGGACAAGAGGTCACTTCTAAGGATCCTTTATTGAACCCCACGTCAACGCCTTATTCGGTGCTATGTAAATCCCACTAAATACCTTACAATATTAGTATAATCATGTAATGTAACTTGTAATCAAATGTAGCAATCATATAGTAGTAGCTCATTATCTTAGAAGCTACTCTAGTGAAAATTGACCTTTCATATTGAGGGTCCATCATAAACATCATTAAGTGCTTACAACATGCTTAGATATTTGACAAAATTCATAAATCTTAATCTTACTTTTAGTCCTTATCTTTGACATTTGCATCATAAACATCGTTAAGGGTTTACAACATGCTTAGATCTTTGACAACATCCATTACTTTATGTTTACTTATAGGCCTTATCTTTGACACCATGCAAAACTCATCATGAATTTATTGGGCCTATACTATGACTTGAAATCACATGATTCAAGAGTATAATGCATTAAAATTATAAAATATTTAACTTTAAATCCAAGATTAAACAACCAACATTATCAGTGAAAACCCTAGATAATGAAATCATAGTAATCAACTTGATGGTCATAGGAACTCATGGTATATCATCACTTTACATCATTGAAATAAAATTACATGTTAATATGTCGTAAAAACATGATTCAAATCATGCTCATACAACTTTATTTTCAAGAACTTAAAGAAAAGGTAAAAAGAATCATTGAGGAACTTTATGGGTGGAAGGGACCGACAATAACGCTCACATACCTATAAATGACGTTAAGAATAGGCTTAAAGAAGTTGAAGAAGAAAACCCTAGTCTTGCCCTTGCCTTGGAGATTATTTTGTCTTAGGAAATTTTTAAGAGAGTTTGGGAATGGTGAGAATGAGATTTTAGGGTCTAATATGGGAGGCAAAAGAATCCCAAAACAATATAGTCTCAATCTTAGGGCACGGAGAAAAGATCAATATGGCCTTCAGTAAAATTGTCGGAGCTTAGACAATGACCTCAACTATAGGTCATACACCAAACAACGGATCACAGTTGGGATTTCATTCTTTTTAACATTTGAAACTTTTGAAATTTAGTCTCTAAAGCCCCATCTACGACCCTATTCTACAGCTTATAGAATAATCAACGAGTTGTAGAAACCATTCATGATTTCCTTCCATACTTAGAAAATTTCTAGCCTTCAGGACCCTAACCAGGCGATCAATCTACGATCGATAGCCCTAAGTATGATTCATCCTGTTTATTCATTGTTCAATAATCAGAAACCAATGTACCATAAATTTAGGGAATCAATCCATGAACCTTTTCTATGGTCCGTAATTATATTTATGGACCGTAAACACCCTTCGTTGGTGACCCTCACATTTAGTAAGATTTCCATTTCCCAGATCCCAATCAACGAGCCTTATTTAGACTTACGATTTGAATGAAAAGTTGTAAATGAAGCTCGTACTGATGACCTACAACCTTTTCTGTGACACTTCATCTGAAATTTCTAACATCCTAGCTTATGGGTCCTTGCAACTCCCAAATTAATATTTTGCTTGTCCTCAAGAAAATCACAGATTGAATTGCGAACACACATCAACTTCAAACAGGGTTCAAAGGGAGTAATATGCAAATGACACCCCATTTTTCCATCAACCAAGTAATATGCAAAACCTCAAGAGGTGACTAAAATTTGTCAAGACAAGTATGTTCTCATAATTGCTCACATGGTTGCAAGCTCATGCTAAAATTGATTCCAAGTCCCCTATTAATAAAAAAACATTGCTCATTCTCATGAAGAATGAGTAGTTTCATCAAGTCTAGAATAATTTGCACAACAGATACACCTACTAATAAGAAAAGAATGACATGCATGCTCTCGCCCATGGCTTGCCCTTATTTTTAAGCGGTCAAGGACTCTTCTGGGTCTAACTAAGGATACAAAAGCTCTTGCTAATAACATTAGCTTAGGGACTGGTAGGTACATTTTGGACAAAAGTGACTGGATACTCCATGATTCACATTAGCCTTGTCTTGCTTTCCTTTCTTACCTCGAAACCACGTTTTCCAAACATCTCCTATTATTCATCCAACTTCTCAATTTTACAATGCCCACAATTTGAGATTTTCTTTCTTTACAGCACAATCCTTCCTTCCATGGTTTTTATTACATTAGGACACACCTTCCTTTTTCAACTTTCGCTTATTCATCAAAAATATTTCCCAACACCCTAACTTAGGCCTTTGGCTTCACTTTCAATAAATCAAGGAGGGTAAGGTTCAAAAAAGTCTTTATGATCCAAGAAGATTTTGAAAAGGGATTGTTCATGAGATGGATACTAAAGAAATGACTTTAGGCTCAAATGGGGCACACTAAGGATATCATTCACAACTTTGGTTGGCTTTTAGATAAAGTGGGTTTCAAAAAGATGGACTTTGATCATTTCCCAAAATTAGTTCCAATGGATATCCTAATCAAGAGATTACTCTTGCAAGTTTTAGGCAATCACATGCTTTCCAAGTACAACTCACCACACATGGCAAAATGGAGTTCAAATTTAACAGAAACCTGACAACACTAGTTTGTAAAGAACGATCATAGCATATTATAGCTCAACAATCACTTAGTCACATCAAGATGTTCCTAATCCATGAACAGATGATTTTCACTTGAATTGGACTAATTAGTGAGTCACTACACATTTCTCATCCATGACACTATCCGAGTCAGAGATATTGGCAATAAATACTTAAATTGTGTTCAAGGGCTAGGAATGTGTCCACTTATTTTAAATTGTGGCTATTCACATATGCTTTGGGTTCAACACACAAGATTGGCAATCAAACTCATTACGAAAATGTAATACAACCAATCATCATCAACTATAAGTAATAAGCAAATACTAACTATTACAAACAAAAATAAAATATTTACGGACCAACCATGTCACCCATTGTTCAAAATTTACATCAACCAACATAACTAAAAAGCATGATGCTAGTGCACAAAACAATGATGCATTGTCCTCAATACAAATAAAAAATATGATATGTATATATAGGAGAGAGTGTAAGAATCCCCTATAAAAAAGTAAATGGAGGTTGAAGAGCTGAGGAAGGATCTAGGGGGGCATTAGTGCTTGGAAGCTATCGACCATTCACCAACATAGGTGCACTAGCTGATGCAGAAGTTAACTAAGCGAACAGTGCAGAGGATAGTGGAATGGGAGTCTGAGATTCAGGGGCTACTACAGGAGGCTATGAAGATGGAACAAATCCATCAGACTTGATCATGGAAGTGTCGTGCCTCACTTGCTTAAGAATTATCATTACCAAAAACTCCTCCATATTCGACTCTTTATCTCGAGGGCTAAAATCTCCCCATGTTTCTGAAGGTTCTAAGGACTCCTCATCTATACATTGGGTCATCACCATATCTGTAGGCTTTTTCAATCCAACCTCCAAAGTCCATGGTTTTATACCGGTACCTAACAAAGGCAACTAAATCGTCTCATAATAATACTCGATATTTTGGACTTGAAGGAGTCCACATCTTTTCTTAAACTCACAATATCAACCTTTAAGGTCATCACATCCTCTAAAGTACCATTTTTCTTCTCCACATCATCGACTCAAACGATCAACTTGTCAAATATAAACCCGAACCCCTCAAGTGGCTTCCCTTGGACATGTATAACTTTCTGAATAGGTGCAAGCACTATCTTAATGGTCTGATCAATCATCCCAGGTACTGAATCCTTAAACATAGCTGAACAAACATTGATTTCTTAAGCAAGTTTCCCCATACGAAGAATGCCAACCTAAGTCAACTATGGTTGGGAAGTATG
Organism: Solanum rostratum; assembly: GCA_029948455.1. Classification (NCBI taxonomy): domain Eukaryota; kingdom Viridiplantae; phylum Streptophyta; class Magnoliopsida; order Solanales; family Solanaceae; genus Solanum; species Solanum rostratum. Next base: position 23,667,726 of record CM057054.1, read on the forward strand.
GGTTAGGGCAGATATAAGAGCCAGTGTAAGAGTAGGAGAAGTGGGAGGCACCGAGCTAGATGGATACTTTGGAACATATAAATGCTTTATCATCCCCCCTCTAGATGCTCGATCTCAACCATCGATGTTATGTCAACTGGCACTTTCTTAGACCACTCTTCCTTATCTCATCGATACATGGCCTCAATCTAGTGGATATCTGCCAAATATGATGGAACGTCAATCTTACTGTCAAATGGCACACACTCTCTGCGACACAAGGCTGTAACTAACAAAGGAAATGGTAAGGAGGTTTGTTGCTTTTTTCCCTCATCAATATCTCTTGGGAAATGATAGAACCCAAGTTCCAATGCCTTCTATCCATGATACATACTACCAAAGCATGTTTTGGGTACTAAAAGAATGATTCATTTTGAGATGGCATCATATTGCTGCTTATGAAGTATATCCAATAATGGGCAAGAATGTTCAATCCTTCTTTTAAATTTTAGCCCCCTCTGCAAGCCACGTGGGTGCTGAACCGCTCAACATTAGGGCCAACCATGCTAAGTCATCGATGATGTTGTTCTTAACATTTTCTGTCAATTCATGATGCCCCACACTATAGGTTTGAAACAATAATTAATTTCAATCTCACTGCACCAGACCATCATTCCTCAAACTTTGACTGGAATTTGAGTGTTTCCCATACTTAGGGATATTTATCAATAACATCATAAGTAGAGAATAGCATATCATCTAGAATAATCCTCACCTCTACAGCTTTCAACCTGTTTAAACTCTGAGGTGCAATGATATTCCCCACCAACTGGCCAAGTGGGCCATGAGCCTCCTTAGAGTGCTCTTCAATGTCTCTCCTCTTTGGAGTTGGTTAAGCAATGGCCGGATCATGTATGATAGTTTTAGACCTCTTTTTCTCGCTTTCAGACTCGGTCCACTCAATCTTGAGTGAACTCTAGCTGTCACTACTAGTCAGTTGTGCCATTTTCCGCTTTTCTTTAAATATGAAAGATCTCCCTCGAAGTCATACACACGACTTTAATCAAATACGACTTTCTAAAGTATTCCATATGTATTTATGAGATTGAGTATGGAATTTTGTTTACTCACTTTATGCTCACTTCGAGGGCTTATTGGCTATTGTTGTTGTAGTTTATCACATGGGACAATGAACATTCTCCTTAGGTCTATCTTTTTTGTAATGTGCTTTGGAATCCTGCAAACATAACAAAAATAATATGTGATAAAAGAAACTCAGGTGAAAAAGTCAATTTGGAAAAGTGCCAATTAAACCTCCAAAATAGATTGGTAATTGCTGAACCTATTTGGTGAACTAGATGGCCATTGCTAAAAGTGATAGGAACTGGGATCCAAAATCCTATCATATTCGATGATCAAAGTGTCAAGTCGATGCATTATAAAATTGACTTGGGGGCCAACTAGAGATTGCTAAAAATGATAGAAATACTATGGCCAAATCCTAAGAAATTAGGCAATGGCAATGCAATCCCGTAATGCACCGAATCACTTTTTCTAGCTAAGGTTAGCCTATTGAAGATGACGATGCTTTACCAAATTGCACAATTGACCATTAACCTAAAGAACATGCAATCCATAAGATTTTGATGATTAAATCAAGATACATTCCTAATCATTATGTCAAGACTCGGGGTCAGGGCCTTGATATGACACGACCTATAGGGACCCGAGAGTCCCCAAACAAGCCTCAATATTCAAAGTCAACAAAGTTTGGTTCAAGAGCTTTGTAAGACAAGCAATTAAAATAATGAAAATCTAAATCCCAAAAGAAGAGAGCATATCTTATAAATTGAGCCAAATAACAAGGTTTTTACAAAACACCCAACATAAGCCTCTAGTTAAGGAATGGGGGCCAGGACAAGTTTCGGGCTCACCCTCAACAAACTATATATATGCATAAGAAACACAAGAACAAAGCTCGCCCTCGGACGATGGGGCTCACCGCAAAAGTATCTTCGAAGAGGACTATTCATCCAGCGACTGGTACTCAAACTGCTCGGTCCCTACATGGTGAAATCATATAGGCATACAGTATGTTTTAGTACATTTGAATGTACTACGTATACGGGCATGCAATGCATATGACTTACTGGACCTGCATATCAACGTTAGATGACAAGGGCACGTAATGTAGAAGGATCATATAAGCAAGGAAATTTAATATACAAGATGCCATGGAATGCATGATGCGTGCAATGCAATAATGCTCCTATATATGTATATTTAACGGGAATGGACTACAACCGACAAGCCATGTCCATGCGAGCTATTACATGAACTGGACCAATTGGGACCTCCCACCAGTAGGGAGAAGATTACTTGCCAAGGGTATTCTATATCACACCTTATGGAACTCACCATTTCGGGGATGGTCACCTTTCTTACAGGACACACCATTTTGGAAGGATTTACAAGAATCATATCAAGACATAATAAATGAATAGCCATTCCTTATGACCCGGTCATTTTGGTAATGGCAAACGTTCCTATGTTGGCACATAGTTCAAGGAAAGGGAGAGGACCCCCAATCCATCGGTGCTAAGTCTTACACATTCCATAAGATTAATTATGTTTATACATATGCTTTCCAAGAGAGAGTCAAATATCCATTTCAAAACGTTAAATGCACAAGTAGGCTCAAATGCCAAATCACAAGATCAAAATCACATGGTTCGTGTAAGGGATAGCTTATCTACATGTACAAGATGGTGCAAGCACCCAAGATGCTCCAAGAGCCAAGATACAAGATAGTGTATGCACCCAAGATGCTCCAAGAGCCATAATCATAGACATTCTGGTGATCACCTTCTTGTCATATCCCATGTCTTACCAAAAATCATATCATATCCCTTTTTAACACGAAATTGGGCTTAATCCCACATTTCCAAGATTTCTATGTATCAATGTCATGAGTATGATATAATGCACAATGTAGGGATGGCATGGTAATTTAGAGAATAGCTAACATAGCAATAAAATGTATAACTAGGAAATGCATAGTAAAATTCATATGAAAGTGTAGTATAGATCACCCATGCATGGTATCATCTTTAAAGGACTTGCATGTTCATAGTTTCATAATTTAAGATGGTTCATCATAAAGGAACTTAACAAACTTAAAAATCAAAAAAATATACATCACATGCATTGTTCAAAGTAAACAAGATCAAGTAGTAAAAATTAACATTTTGAGTAGACAAGTTCATAAAATAGTTTGAAAAGAACTTGGGTATACTTGGTTGAAAGAAACCAAGAATCAAAACCCACATACCTTATTTGGAGACAAACTTGAAGAGAAATGGACTTCAACTTGAGAGTCTAAGCTTGACCATTCCTAGTGAGAGGTTGGAGAGCTTGGAGTGAATTCTTTGACAGAAGAGAGAAAATGAGAGGAAATGCTGAAATTTGGTGAAGTTATGCTTATAAAGGGAGCTTAGGAGGGGTGGGAAATGACCAAATTTTCATTGGGAATAACCAATATATCAAAAGTTCCATTAATGAAACAGACCTGAAATTGGTCCATCTGGGGCATACAACACGGTACACGGTCCATGTAGTGTCACACGGACCGTTTACTGTGCCGTGGCCCTAGACTTCAATTTTTCAGAGGCAAGATTTTCTTGACTAAGGGTCGCAATGCGGACAAGTAAAAGGACAACTTGGGGTCACACTGTCCGTGACCCCATTGGTACACAGGCCACACGGACCGTCTAAAGTCACACGGGCCGTGACTTAGTCCGTGTGAAGGCGACTACACAGTACACCATACGGACGGTCACACGGACCATGTAGCGTTACACGGGCCGTGTGGAGGCCCGTTTACCCTCAAATCTCCCAAGTTTCACTCCATGGAAGGCCACACGGTCTGTGTGAATGCACACGGGCCGTGTAGGCTCTCCGTGATGTGATGCCTGGCAGAATTTCTGGGCAGGTTTTGAGGACCTCACAGTGACGTCAATGATTCGAGGCCTTTCATCATCTCCCCCAGGGAACATTCTTCCCCAAATGTGCAATAACAAGGCCTGAAAAGTTAGAGTTAAGGCAAGATACATCCGACACAAGACACAATGCACAACTCAACTCAAAATGGAAGGTTTGTGCCAAAAGCTTTTTATGCCACAAGTCAAATTATAGTTCAAGAGGAAAACTCATATCAAAATTGCATTAAATTCATTTGTTAAGAAAGGAAAGTCCTTTAATGTTCCTATATGCATGTCATGTCATGAGACTCAAGAGCGCAAGAAAATGATACAATTGATAAGGAAGGTCCCTAGTACTTTAGGCTTGAGTAGATTGGAAAAGATGGGGGTATCGCTTCATCATGTCCAGCTCCGCCTCCCAGGTAGCGCTCTCTACTAGTTGATTTCTCCAAAGTACCTTTACCGAAGCCACGTCCTTGTTGTGAAGTCGCTTTACTTGCCTATCAAAGATTGCCACCGGCACCTCCTCATAAGCCAAGTTTTCCTCAACCTCAATTCCCTCCAAAGGCACAATGGTGCTAGGATCACCAATAAATTTTCTCAACATGGATACATGGAAGACCGGGTGGATGGAACCCAATTCAGGAGGTAACTCCAACTTGTAAGCGATACTCCCAATCCGTTCAACAATTTCATAAGGACCAAAATACTGGGGGCTTAGCTTGCCCTTTTTGCCGAAACGCATTACGCCCATCATAGGAGAGACTTTCACATAAACCCGATCCCCGACATGAAATTCGAGGTCCCTTCTCCTACTATCCGAATAGGACTTTTGACGACTTTGGGCCGCCTTCAATCTCTCCCTAATCACTTTTACTTTTTCCATGGCATTCAACACCAATTCCGGGCCAACTAAAGCCATCTCACCTAAATAAAACTGTCCCACCGGGGATCTACACCTCTTCCCATACAAGATTACAAACGGCACCATTCCAATACTAGCATGGAAGCTATTATTATAAGCAAACGTGATGAGTGGAAGGTGGTCATCTCGATTCCCCTTAAACTCCAACACACACGCCCTCAACATATCCTCTAAGGTTTGAATAGTCCTCTCCGCTTGGCCATCAGTTTGAGGATGAAAAGCAAAATTCAACTTAACTTTGGTCCCAAGGCCCTTCATAAAAGATTTCCAAAGGTGGGAAGTGAATTGAGCACCACGATCTGATATGATGGACCTAGGTACACCACGCAACCTCACTAACTCCTGAATATACAACCTTGTGTAGTCCTCGACACTGTAGGTAGTCTTGACGGGTAGAAAGTGACTCGATTTTGTCATCTGATCCACCACAACCCAAATGGAGTCGAATTGCCTTCGGGTCCGAGGCAATCCAACCACAAAGTCCATATTCACATCCTCCCATTTCCATGTGGGAATTTCAATGTCTTGGGACAAACCACCAGGTCTTTGGTGTTCTACCTTCACTTGCTGACAACTGGGGCACTCGGACATGAACTTAGCAATATCCTTCTTCTTACCATGCCACCAATACACCGCCCTCAGATCCCGGTACATCTTGGTAGACCCCGAGTGAGTAGAGTAATGAGAGTTATGAGCCTCACTCATAATCACCTTCCTAAGGCCATCCACGTCAAGAACACAAAGCCGGTCTTGGTACCAGAGTACACCATCTCCCCCTTGGGAGAATACCTCGATTTCCTTTGCAGCGACAAACTTTTTCAACTCATATAACGACAGATCTAGATCTTGCTTAGCTTTCACCTCATTCACCACAGAAGATTCTGCCCCACCTTGAACCCAAATATCGCCCTCGCTGGAATCAATCAACCTGACACCAAACCTAGCCAACCGGTGAACATCCCTTGCCAACTCCTTCTTCCCATTTTCAACATGTGCCACACTCCCCATAGACAACCTGCTGAGAGCGTCGGCCACAACATTGGCCTTGCGCGGATGATACAACACACACATATCATAATCTTTCAGAAACTCCAACCACCTCCTTTGCCTGAGGCTAAGGTCCTTCTGGGTGAAGACATATTGCAAACTCTTGTGTTCGGTGAATACATCAACATGGACCCCGTACAAATAATGCCTCCACATTTTTAGAGCAAAAACCACTGCTGCCAATTCAAGGTCATATGTGGGATAGTTTCGTTCATGCACCTTCAATTGTCGTCATGCATATGCTATCACCTTACCATTCTGCATAAGCACACAACCCAATCCGATCTGTGAGGCATCGCAATACACTACGAACCCTTTTGAACCATTTGGTAAGGTCAAGACGGGAGCTGACGTAAGCCGATCTTTCAAGGTTTGGAGACTTCTCTCGCATTCATCTGACCATATAAACTTAGCCTGCTTCTGGGTCAACCTGGTCAATAGAGATGCAATAATTGAAAAACCTTCCACAAACCTTCTGTAGTACCCAGCCAACATGAGAAAACTATGGATATCCGAAGGAGTCAACGGTCTAGGCCAATTTTTCACAGCCTCTGTTTTCCTCGGATCCACCTTGATACCATCTCTGGACACCACATGACCGAGGAAAGCCACTTCGCCCAACCAGAAATCGCACTTGCTAAACTTGGCATAAAATTTCTTTTCCATCGGAGTTTGGAGGGACATCCTCAAATTATTCCCGTGCTCCTGCTCACTTCGGGAGTAAATGAGAATATCGTCAATAAAGACCACCACGAAGTTGTCCAAGAAAGTTTTAAACACTCTATTCATCAAGTCCATAAATACAGCCGGAGCATTAGTTAGGCCAAATGACATCACCACAAACTCGAAATGTCCATACCTTGTGCGAAAAGCTGTTTTGGGGATATCACATTCCCTAACCTTCAACTGATGATACCAGAACGAAGATCAATTTTTGAGAAGTGAGTGGCACCTTGAAGCTGGTCAAACAAATCATCAATCCTTGGCAACGGGTACTTGTTCTTAATGGTCACCTAATTCAGCTGCCTGTAATCAATACACATACAGAGAGACCCATCCTTCTTCCTTACAAACAGCACGGGAGTACCCCAAGGTGACATATTAGGCCGGAAAAACCCTTCTCTAAAAGGTCCTTTAACTACTCCTTTAGCTCTTTCAATTTAGCTGGGGCTATCAGATACGGAGGGATAGAAATAGGTTGAGTATCTGGAAGAAGATCTATGCCGAAGTTTGTCTCTCTGTCCGGAAGAATGCCCGGTAAGTCCTCGGGAAACACATATGAATATTTGTTCACCACAGGGACCGACTCGAGAACGGGCACCTCGGAATCTATATCCCTGACCCTCACCATATGGTAGATGCACCCCTTAGAAATCATTCTCCGCGCATTAAGGTAGGAAATAAACCTACCTTTAACAGAGGAATCACTACCCTTCCGTTCAAGAACTGGCTCACCGGGAGGTTGGAACTGGACTTTTTGGGTTCTACGATCTATGGAAGCATAAGATGTATGAAACCAATCCATCCCAAGAATCACATCAAAATCAAACATTTCGAGCTCCAGAAGATCACATGGAAAGATTTTATGCAACATGTCAACAGGGCACCCGTGATAGACTCTATGAGCAACAATAGATTCATCCACGAGGGTGTAGACCAAGAAAGGCTCTCTTAAAATCTGGGGTTTCAGACCAAACTTAAAAGCCAACATTGGAGTCACAAAAGACAAGTTTGCACCTGGGTCAAGCAAAACATAAGCATCAAAATCAAAGACTTTTAACATACTAGTCACGACATCTGGAGCCTCCTCGACATCTTGGCGAGCATGGAGTGCATAGAACCTGTTGTTCCTCGTGGCAAAACCTTGAGGACCTCTCTCCTGGCCCTGCCCGCCTTGGGCTACCTATCCTCGGCCTCCACGTGCATTCCTAGGTAAATCAACAACCTTATGGTCCTTACTTCCATATCCGAAGCAAAGTCCCAACTCCTTTCGGCAGGCACCTGTGTGGAGCTTCCCGCACCAGTCACACAAGATATATCCTGGTCCGCCACCCATCAGTACCCTGGGAGGGGATGCCCAAGCATTAGCCACCCGAGCTCCCGAACCTTGGCCTGCTGGAAGCGACCAAAACAAAGATTCCTAGCACTGGAGAACCTACCATCAAAGCGGGCTCTCTTAGGACCGTGTGCCCTTTTCTCTTTGAGCTTCTCCCTTTCAATCTGCTCAGCATACACCATGAGTCTTGCAATATCCATGTCCCCAATTAGGATAGCAGTTCGACATTCCTACACCAATGAGTCAGAAATACCCAAAACAAATTTGTGCATCCGTGTGCGGGAGTCGGCCACCAGGGACAGAGTATATTTCGAAAGCTTGGTAAACTTGAGGGCATAGTCCCTCACACTCATGCTCCCCTGCTTAAGGTTAATAAACTCGGTCTTTTTGGCCTCCCTCAGCTGAAGTGGAAAGTAATGATCAGGGAAGGCAGATTTGAACTCTCCCCAATCAACATTACCCTCGCAGACCCTTTCCATAGCCCACTATGTATACCATATCTGAGCTACATCCTTTAGTTGGTAAGCAGCCAATCCAACTTTTTCCTCAGAAGATATACCCATAATGTTTAGTATTTTTTAGAGTTCATCAAAGAACTCCTGAGCATCCTCATCAACCCTTGACCCGTAGAACTCCGGAGGATTCATCTGGGTGAAGTCCCTCACAATAGAAGCGGGTGTAGGGTCCCATGGAAAATTGTCTTGCCTTGCCTGAGCAGTCACCACCTGTGCAAGCATGGTAAAAGCAGTACGAAATTCACCTAGAGATAGGCTCCTCCAAAGGCTTGTGAGGGGCCTGATCTTCAGTAGCCAGAGCCGGCCTAGGTAGTGGAGGTCTTCCTCGAGGCATTTACTGAAAAGGGATCAATGACACCAATAAGTAAGGAAATTCATAAACCGGTCATAGCACGATACAAGACATGAAGAAGGGAGGAATTTCCTAATACGTCTTCGTAGCCTCCCACTCATAGGTATGGTGCACTTCACACCCATGAATAGGATTCTACTCAACGCGATATGTAGGGCTCCGAGGATCATTATAAACTTAGGGCTCTGATACCACCTTTTGTCACAACTTGGGGTCGGGGCCTTGATGTGACACGGCGAATGGGGACCCAAGAGTCCCCAAACAAGCCTAAAAATTCAAAGTCAACGAAGCTTGGTTCAAGAGCTTTGAAAGAGAAGCAATTAAAATAACAGAAATCTAAATCCAAAAAGAAGAGGGCATATCTTATAAATTGAGCCAAATAACAAGGTTTTTACAAAACACCCAACATAAGCCTCTAGTTAAGGAACGGGGGCCAGGACAAGTTCCGGGCTCACCATCAACAAAATATATATATACATAAGAATCATAAGAACAAAACTTGCCCCCGGATGATGGGGCTCACCGCAAAAGTATCTTCAACGAGGACTATTCGTCCGGCGACTGGTACTCAAACTGCTCGGTCCCTGCATGGTGAAATCATGTAGGCATAAAGTATGCGTTTAGTACATTTAAATGCACTAAGTATATGAGCATGCGATGGATATGACTTACCGGACCTGCATATCAACGTTAGTTGACAAGGGCACGTAATATACAAGGATCATATAAGCAAGGGAATTTAATATACAAGATGCCACAGAATGCATGATGTGTGCAATGCAATAATGCTCCTATATATGTATATTTAATGGGGATGGACTATAACCGACAAGAAAAATCCATGCGAGTTATTACATGAACTGGACCGATTGGGACCTCCCACCGGTAGGGAGAGAAGATTCTTGCAAAGGGTAATCTACATCATACCTTACGAAACTCACCATTTCGGGGATGGTCACCTTCCTTACGGGACATACCATTTTGGAAGTATTTACAAGAATCATATCAAGACATAATAAATGAATAGTTCTTTACGACCCGGTCATTTCAGTAATGGTAAACGTTCCTATATTGGTACATAGTTCAAGGAAAGGGAGAGGACCCCTAATCCATCGGTGCTAAGTCTTACACATCCCACAAGAATAATTATGTATATATATATGCTTTCCAAGAGAGAGACAAATATCCATTTCAAAACATTAAATGCACAAGTAGGCTCAAATGCTAAATCACAAGATCAAAATCACATGGTTCATGCAAGGGATAGCTCATCTACATGTACAAGATGGTGCAAGCACCCAAGGTGCTCCAATAGCCAAGATACAAGATGGTGCAAGCACCCAAGATGCTCCAAGAGCCATAATCATAGACATTCCCGTGATCACCTTCTTGTCATATCCCATGTCTTACAAAAAATCATATCATATCCCTTTTTTAACACGAAATTGGGCTTAATCCCACATTTCCAAGATTTCCATGTACCAATGTCATGAATATGATATAATGCACAATGTAGGGATGGCATGGGTAATTTAGAGAATAGCTAACATAGCAATAAAATGTTAAACTAGGAAATGCGTAATAAAATTCATATGAAAGTGTAATATTGATCACCCATGCATGATATCATCTTTAAAGGACTTGCATGTTCATAGTTTCATAATTTAAGATGCTTCACCATAAAGGAACTTAAAAAAATTAAAATTTGGAAAAATATACATCACATGCATTGTTCAAAGTAACCAAGATCAAGTAGTCAAAATTAATATTTTGAGTAGACAAGGTCATAAAATAGTTTGAAAAGTACTTGGAGCTTCTTGGTTGAAAGAAACCATGAATCAAAACCCACATACCTTATTTGGAGACAATCTTGAAGAGAAATGGACTTCAACTTGAGAGTCTAAGCTTGACCATTCCTAGTGAGTGGTTGGAGAGCTTGGAGGAGTGAATTCTTTGAGAGAGGATTGAAAATGAGAAGAAATGCTGAAATTTGGTCAAGTTAAGCTTATATAGGGAGCTTAGGAGAGGTAGGAAATGACAAAATTTTCGTTGGGAGTAACCAATATATCAAAAATGCCATTAATGAAACAAACCTGAAATTGGTCCGTTTGGGCCATACGGCACGGTACACGGTCCATGTAGTGTCACATGGACCGTTTACTGTGCCGTGGCCCTGGACTTCAATTTTTCAGAGGCAAGATTTTCCGAACTAAGGGTCGCAATACGGACAAGTAAACGGACCACCTGGGGTCACACGGCCCGTGACCCCATCCGTACATAGGCCACACAGACCGTCTAAAGTCACACGGGCCGTGACTTGGTCCGTGTGAAGGTGACTACACAATACACCATACAGACGGTCACACAGAGCGTGTAGCGCTACACGGTCCGTGTGGAGGTCCATTTACCCTCAACTCTCCCAGGTATCACTCCACGGAAGGCCACATGGTCCGTGTGACTGCACACGAGCTGTGTAGGCTCTCCGTGAGATGATGCCTGGCAGAATTTCTGGGCAAGTTTTGAGGATATCACAGTGATGTCAATGATCCGGGGCCTTTCATGTTAGAAATTAATATAGGTCTTAGGGTACTCAAACTTCCCATAAGCCTTAAGAATCTAACAAAATGACAACTTAGCCCTTAGGAAAGACTTCACCCACTGTATCATCGGGAAAGTTAAAGTCAGTTGGTTAGAAATAGGTTACTCAGTCTTCACCTTCCCATAACCAATCAATTACATTGGAAGCATAGCAAGCATACTACTTCAATTAAACTACCAACTAACAATGATATCCAAAGCTAAAAATGAGTCAACAGACCAACCCCTAGCAATTGTACGCACATTTCATAACAATTAAGAAACGGAAGAGGCTTATAACATGTAATGACCTTCCAAGTTATTTATTCTTTTCTGAGCATTTTACATTTATTAGAGCATAGCTATAGTGATTCCAAGTCATTTTTGACTTGTTGGTGCTTAAAAGTTTTGTTGCCTCGTCGCTCCTTTAAAAGATGCACAATTTTCCATGTTATAGGCCTATTTAAAGTTGATAAATGAGTTTAGCACTAAAGTCCGAATAAACGTATCAAAATGAAATTTTGATAGTTCCATTAGTACTAATCTGCTCAAATAAGACTAGAGGCATGTTCGGTTGGAATATCAAGGTTTTCGGTGTTAGTTACACCGAGTTTTGCTATTTAGCCTTTAGAATAGGTCAATAGTTGACTTTAGTCAAAATTTGTGGTAAACATGCCCAAATGGGAATTCTGACAGTGTACTTAGCTCAAGAATGCTGAGTTTGACCTAAAGAGACCTTTCGTTCAATTTTGAGGCTGACGAGTGCATTTTGGACCCCTCTGTGGAGATTAATTAAATTTAAAATGAGGAACTGTGACCTATATTTGATCACAATGACTTCGTATGGGAATTCCAAGTGTGCCATTCGGTCTGGGATGTCAAATTTTTTGTGGTTTCATGGTTCATTAGTGTTTTTTATATTATGAATGAGATCACAACCATAATTGGAAAAATTTGAACTACAAAAGATTTTAATTGAGAGAAGAGGCATTTGGTATGGTTGTTACATTAACCCCAGCAAGATATAGAATTGTCGGTACAAAGACCCCAAGGCAGCTATAGTAATGCTTCTATAATGACCTAGGGCTCGATATTGCGAGGTTTCTATAGCGACCTTGGCATCGCTATAGCGACAGTCACCTTTATGAGGCTGGGTCACTATTGCAACCTCAATGTCCCTATTATGACATCTGTAACGGGTTAAAGTCAAGCGAAATGTCTAAATTACGTCAAGGATAAAGGGGAAATTCTCACAATGATAATTCATTCATTTTGTATTTGATTTAAGTGATTCAAAAGGCTACATTGTATATTTTTCCAAGGAGAACATTCTGCAAGTCATTTTTGATACGTTGTTTGAGGTATTTTTTTTCTTTTTTTGCTATTGTAGTATAGGTTTAGTTTTGGAAATTTCAGAAATTGATTTCATATCCATTTTCAGTCAAATTATGGTTAATCTTGGGTCTATCTTGTGTACTTTTTCAAGATGTACCCTATGGTATAGTTTGATCCTTTAAATTGAATTGCATTTGAGATGGGATAAAATCAAAACTGCTGTTATTCATGGTTTTTTCCAAAATGAAATGTTGTCAATAAAATTTTATATTGAAATGGCCTTATTGATGTAACAACTTTATTTTGAAGCTCGGGGAAATTTGGGGATTATTCAGAGAGGTAAAGCACTTGCGAAGTAAACTTGGAAGCATGTTATTAACATTCAGGTAGGCTACGACCTTTCCTCTTTTAGACCTTGTGGAATCTGTTAATTTATTTTGGGGTTGACTGAGTAGGATGCAGGGAAAGGGGATATAGTCCATACTTGTGGAGTATGATTACATTAACTACCATTTTTTACTGTTCTTGGTTGGTATGTTGCGGGAATGTGGTTAGCCTACTGAATTTCTGTTGCATCATTGGTGTTCATGGCAAATAGAATGATAATTTGACCTGTTGAGGATTCTTTAGGGAACTAATATGTGAATCTCTTTCATATACTGATAGTTTGCTACACTATAGCTCAACAAAGGTTGACAAAACTGTTGCCTGACATATTGAGCATGCCTATGACTGCTCTATTCATGTGTACTGTATTTTTCCCTTATATCATTATTACTGGGACATAGTCGAGGCTTAGGTTAGTGACACCCTAGACCCTCATTGGTCATGAATAATAGATAGCTATATTGATGTCCAGTGTGACTTAAGAGGTGTAGATCATGTAGACTACACTAGTAGACCAGAGTCTATAGAGTTGGGCTCGGGTGCATGAGATTTGACAGTGTTATGCCATCATCTAGGGTAGATTCCCTTACAGCTAGAAGCCTGAGCTTTTCTTTCATATGATTGCATATCCGTCCAGTAGGACCATGTGTAGATAGAGTTGTATTCCTCTCTATATACAACCATTAAAGTGTATACTTCGAGTCTGCACAACTATAAATTATTGTATTTGAGTCCCTACAGTGTTGGGTTAGTGACCTAGATGTTACCATTAAGGTCGGCCGTGATGGAGAGTATGTTGGACTAGTCAAGGCTTAAGGGCTTAAGTAGACCATTGGCTACTTCAGACCTTATCATGTGTTAAATTCCAGGTTATAAATGCTCTATTATAGTTTGAAAGACATTAGTTCGAGTCTGACTAGTAGTACCAGTTCGTGTTCAGGATGGGGCATATAGAGTGGGTTAAAGTCCTAGTTAGATGTATTGCCAGAGGTGTGGTTCTCTTTAACATTGTTGTCTCATAAGATCCATCTAGACTTGAAAGCCAACCATTACTCTTTCATTGTGTGTAGTTGTACCTTCTTGGCTTATGGGACTTGTTGGTGTACATACATAGATAGTAGGGACTTACACCTACGTACATGACTATCCAATCCTTGGTTGCTACCATATTTGTTAGACTATGTGCCGAGTTCTTGTGATTAGATACTTGTGAAACTATATTTGATATGTCCCTACTTTATTTACTATTCTTACTCAATCCACCTATGATGCCTGCTAGGTACCATATCCCTGGTATTCACCCCTACTCTCTGCATCTGTTCGTGGTGTAGGTCCTAGCACGAGCCAACAATAGTGACTCTTCCGGTGAAGGCTAAATTCGGAGACTAGTGGTGAGCATTGTACATTTGTGGATCCTACCAATCTTTTTCTATATTTATGCCTATCTTTTATGATTCGAGACTTGCCTTGTATATTATTTTGCTTTTGTACATATAGATAGAGATTTTTTATGGTTAGTGTGTTGTATCATTTCTAGAGTAGTTCTAGATAGACGACTTCCTAACTCGGGGGGGGGGGGGGGAGAGTATTTGTGCATTATTATGCTTATGTATATCTAGTATTAGTTGGAAATATATATTTTCTATATATTAATTATTCGGTTATGCCCGTTACTAGCTATTTTGGGATAGGGTTAGGCTTGCCTATTAGGGGTAAGGTAGGTGGCATCATGACATCTAAAGTTTGGTCGTGACAAGTTGGTATCAAAGTCCTAGGTTTGTTGGTCTCATCTTTACGGAGCTATCATCTAGTAGAGTCCTATGGGTGGGTGCGAAGACATCTATGACATATCATTGAGAGGATATAGTATGTATTAGGAATCTTCTCTTGATTGTTCCATTTCATGTAGTCATCTTGTTGGGTTTCTTGAATCTTATTTGGCTCATTCTTTAGCAATTATTGATTGTAGAGGTCGACCTTTAGGTGGAGATATGATGAAGCACCAGCTCTGGACTGAGACCCTTCTCCAAAGCATGCTGAGGAGCATCTGGACGTCCCTATTTCCCCGCAGCCGATGAGACCCGCAACAGTACCATCCTCAATTGCCCCTATTATGGCATCTGCAGTTTAGACAACTATTGCACAGTTACTTTTCGCCCTTAGGGGTACATAGCTTCTACTAGTGCAACCAAGAAGGACCGTACAACCTCAAGCTATTGCTCTAGTTGATCATACAACCCTTGTTGCACACACTATCATTGCATAGGGAAGTCGACCTTTAGAGGATAGGTGGTGCTCGGTTATTTTATTAAGGTGCCCCCATCCCCTGAGATTTTCTGGAATGATAGGGGAGGATGCTTGTGAGTTCCTAATGACCTATCAAGAGATGCTACACACCTTGAGTTTATTGGAGACTAGAGGTGTAGGTTTCACCACTTATTAGTTAGATAGGCTACCAAACAAAGGTGGCATGCATATATGGTACCAAACCAGAGGGATTTCCACTAGTTTCTTGGGCAGAGTTTTCTGATGCCTTCATTGCCAAATTCATCCCTTGCAAAGACCAGCTCTATAACTAGTTTTCTGAGCTCAAGTATGGATATATGACCGTATCTGAGTAGGAGGTGAGATTCCATGAGTTCTGTGGGTATGTTTCCACAATTTTGCCTATAGAAGAGGAGTGGATTGGATGTTTTGTTAAAGGTCTTCCGACGCAGTTGCAAATAGAGACACAATAATTGGTGGCACTTGATCACTCCTTTCTTAATATTGTTGATCATTCCCATACCATTGAGAAGTTGCATCGTGGGTTCCAAGAGGCAGAATCAGGTAGGCTCACTGTGAGGGCAGTTACAGTGGAGGACGGTCTTGGTTCAGCAGGTAGTATGATTAGCCCCACTCATGATTTTAGCAGGGTCATTCAAGTTAGTTCATTTAAGCTTCACTTCAGGCTTCTGGGAGCAACCATTTGTCCCAGGATGCTTCTAGCAAGAGATGTCTTTCTCGTCCTAGTAGGAAAAGGCAGAGTGAAAGGGACATAAAGGTTCCAAAATAGGCTAATTCTTCCCTGGCATCTAGCCAAGATTTAGAGTCACTAATACAACTACTATTGTTATAGTAACTAATGAAACGACGATCGATCTTCATCAGGGTGCTATGAGTGTTAAGCATTAGATCATTGGGCCACAATTATGTCCTGTGAAAAGAAGGAGATACTCAGCTCCTCGGCAGGTATACTAGTTTTGCCAGCATCAGTTAGAGGAAAAGGTAGTGATTAGGGCTACAGAGGTGACAAAAAAGGATTAGGAGATGATAAATGTGGTTCTAGAGATGACAAGCCAGATAGTAGAGGCCATCCTAGAGGGGGTCGTCGAGGCCAGGTTTATGTAGTTCCAGCCCTGTCAAAGGCCAAGGCATTTGACAATATTATCACATTTATGATTATCTTATGTCAGTGATGGATTCATCTCAATGTAAAGTTACAACATATACATAGTTTTTTTAACGTGTTAACACACACTTATCACAATTACGAGTATTCGCAGTCATCAAAAGTATATTACCCAACTAGTAGTCAAGGTCGAACGACAAAAAAATTGTCCGGTTAAATTCAATTCAAAAAGTCATAATGGTGCTTTAGTGTTTTGTAGAATGAGCAAGAAATACATAAAATAATTAACTAAAAGTAAATAATGGGGAAATTCATCACTAAAACTAAACAATAATTGCAAGGAACAAGAGAATTTAGTGAACTTCTAGGGAAAACGCAGACATATAAACAGTTATTTGTGTGGGTGTGAAAAATTACTCAAAATATAATGAATCTATGTAGGGTAGATGAATATAATGTTTAATCTAGATTCTCTCAAACAGAAGATCAACTTTCCATAATACTTTCTCACGCTACTATAGACTCAATACGAAGCACCTTATCCTTAGCGAAAATTCCCAAATCTCTAAGGAAATTTCATTAATTCAACACATAGATGGCTATTCATCATTTAACCTCACCTCATGCAACCCTGTCAAGCATACATAAGGATCCTAAGCTTGGACTGAGTTCGCAACCTCAATCCATATATAAAATATGGCTAAACAACAAAACCCCTTAGAATTAATCAATAGATGAAGTAAACTTAAACCCCAAATAGCCAATTACTATATTGTAGTCTGCACTGTTCCCTTAGAAGTATTGGGGTATCTAGCTAAATATGAAATTAAGCATGGTTAAGTTACCAAGAAGGGATCCTTCCATTGAATTTGTCTTTTTGCTCAATAAATCAAAAGAAATCAATACAAAGCCTTGTAAAACCCTTACTCTCTCTCTAAAACAAGGAAAATTTTCTCACAAGTAAAATGCACTCAATCTCCAGAACAATGTACTCTCCTTGGTACTCTTGTATCCTCTCCTGTCCCCTCTTTTTTCTTTTGCTAGCCACTGTGCATTTAATATTATGTATAAAAAGTATACAACTTTTTCTTAGGAAATCCAATTTGCAATAGTAGTCGACCTCACCCACCAAATTGGTGACTCACATAACTTGCCTTTAACTCACAATTTGCTTCACTGACTGGTCTTGGACTGGAAATTTCGCGAGCTTGAATATTGGTTAGCGATGCACTATTTAGAGCTTGAGTTCACCCTTTAACTAGTGATGTTAGGCAAAATTAGTGACCAATTATATGAGCTATGTCATGTTCACCAATAGAGTTGGAGACTCGCTAACATACTTCTGTAGCTCGCCGCTTTTCAACTTGGCCTGCCTTTTAATGGGTGCTTATTTGGCGAGGTCTAGGTTTGATGAATGTTTGAGTACCTTTACACGATCTTCAATGTTGAATACTTGCTTGTTAGCTCCTTTTTGACCTCTTCTTTCATGTTTCTATTCTAAGTGTTCCCCAATCTCTACCTTGCTGCAAAACAACAATTCTTGTTAGTTCATAGCACAAAATAAGGCACTAAGGACACATTTAATACACAAATTAAGCGCTAGATGAGTGAAAATTCACCAGTCATCAAATACCCCAACATAACTCTTTGCTTGTCCTTAAGTAAATCAAATGTCACTAGCTCAAAAATCATGTCAATTAAATGCATTATCTGACACTCAATTTTCCAAGGCACTAAATCCATTCCATGAAACCACTCATATATGCACTTCATGCACCAAGCAATGATTAGAACATACCTTATAGAGCTTTCACTCACAAAGGCTCACCCAAAAAAAAAACCATGCTAACCAAATGCGCTCGATTGCCCTCACATAAAAGAAGATTCTGATCTCACCAAGTAATGGATTTTCACTTAGGGATCATACAACACTTGCATTCCCAATAGAGGAAACAAATGCCAAAATCAACTCATGAACTTGATCATATTTTCTAACTAATGCATCAAACCAACTTATGAAAGATCAAAAAGGGCTTTTTGGACATGTAACGGGCTGAGTGCAAGGGAAGGTATCATTTTGGGATGGTTACTAACTTTCTTGGTGTATGACTTGGATTATAGCCATAATTCAATACAATAAACCACATCAAACTTAGCCCAAACTTGACATTCATTTCTTCTCATCTTATCAACCTTAACTTGGCATTTCCTCTCATTTATTCACTGTCGACCATAATTTCTCTAACATATTCACAGTTTAAAACTAAAATCAAACTTTTTTTAGAGGGGTACATCAATTCAAAACTAGGCTATGAGATTCCCTCATAACCAATTAAGGCCCTAGTATTTTCCTCGTGAAACTACTTTACTACGACCGACCTTTGCCTTTACTATACCACACTCTTAACTTAATAATTTGGCCTAAAGTTGGACTATTCTACCAATTCCCACACCAAAAAGTGGTTCAAGTTTCACAAGAAGAAAAGGTAAGGTTCTATTGGTGCTAAACAAAAGCTTATATTCACATGTGAAATAAAAAGAAGGTAGTCATAAGGTCTAGAATTTTATGATTGCCATTTAATTAAATGCCTAAGATCCTCTCAATCATTTACCAACTTCAATTAATTAGACCAACCAAGAAAGTTCCAAGTACCATCAAAAAACTTTCCAAGCAAATGACCTTACAACATGTGGCTTTCTAACATACCTATCCAATATTATAATAACCAAAGGGGTTCGCTCAAGTGCAATAATCATCACAAAACTCCAAATTGGCTTTAATCTAGTCACAATAAGATGTTATGAGTCCACACATGAATTATGCAACTTTTAACGTCTCATTAAATTAGCACAAACAAACATGTATAAAAAGTACAATTCAAGACATTGATATTGATTATAATGAACACCCATAAGGTACTCAAGGATATCAATCCATTTGAACCATATCCCCAAACCAACAATATAAAACAAAACAAACTATATCAACAAATCAAACTAAATCTAATAAAAACAATAAAAGTGTAATACATACAACCCAAAAGAAATAACAAAAACTGTCGATAAGTATAACCCAAACGAAAATATGGGATAGGTGTTAATAACCACCCCCAACAAAACCATAAGTAGTGTCCTCAATGCACTAATAAAAAAATAGAGGGATAGAATAAACATCAAGATAAAGAAGCTTCCTTTATAAGTGAAGATGGATGAGTTGGGTCAGATGGACTTATTGAGGAAGAAATCCTTACTTCCAATCAAAACTTTTCAGATAGGATGAGGGGATGAGAGTGTTAACTATTGATGAAGAGAAGGGCCTGGAAACTACTTTCAGTCTTATTCCTGTCTACCAGGATGTTAATTTGTGGAATGTAATGGGGGATTTTAATCTCCATGGTATTCCAGTGCCAGGTAAGCTTTTGAATCATAATCTTTTCATTAATTCTGATCTGATATTATAGGGCCAAGAGAGGGCATACAAGAAAACTACCAACACTCTTCTTGAGTGCTATACTTGCAAATGAAGAACCTAAACACAGATTTTGCCTGACAATCCCAAAAGTTGTGGCTGAGATTGCTTACTTCTGTCATTACCTCGCTTAATTCTCAGAGAAAGTAATTCTCATCATTCTCTACTTCAATTTATTTTAGATTAAGCCCTTCATGATTCTTTTTTATTTTGATTTCATATGAATTAGGCATTTCTTGTTGATGGATGTTTATGATGACATGATGCTCGATGGAGTAAAGCCCGAGAGAGATACTTTTCATTCACTTATTATTGGAACCATCAAAGGTGCTAGCTTGCAAGATGCTTTCTTTTTCCGGGACGAGATGAAGGCTATGTGCTTGATCACTGATGTATGTCTCCTTTCTATGATTCCTATCTCTTCTTCCTTCCTATTATATAATTTTGCATATACCTTCTTCAGTTTTCCTTCACACCCAAATTTTTTTCCCCAAATTCTCAAATGCTGTAAAACCCATCACAAGAATTGCATTCTCTGCTCTCCAATGGCGTCTTTTTTCCATTTCCCAGCTTCCCATAAACTCTTTTTTACTTCTTCTCCAACCCCTTCTATCTGCATACCCCACAATCATCATTTCTTTCTAATTTGTCATTCAAAATCAGAAATTTGTGCTTCAATTAGGAAACCCAGGTTTGTTTGCGTTACCCTTTTGGGTTTATTATGGTTATATTTATGATTTTATACAATGTTTGTGGTTCTTGATAATGAATTACTGATATTATGCTTGTAAGTTTGGTTCTTGATTATTGTTTTGTAGATATGAGAGTATTTGAATGCACTAATCTGAGTGTTTTTACTTCAAATTTTGGTTATTTTTGATTGAGTAGAAAGAGAGAAAACGCATAACGGTGTCCTATGAACTTTTCAAGTTTGCAACTTTGTACTTAAATTATGAAGGATTGTTATTGCCCTTGAGCTACAATACAATGTTTGTGGTTCTTCATACTGATTTTTTAGCTGTAAGAGTCTTCGAATGTACTAATGTGAGTGACTTCTCTTCAAATTTCGGTTATTTTTGTTTCGATAACGAAAGAGAGAATACATAATAGTGTCCTCTGAACTGTCAAGTTTGCAACTTTGTACTTAAAATTATGGAGTCTTGCTATTGGCCTTAAGCTACAATACAACTTTGTGGAAGTACGCTGCACTTTCAACAACAACTGCACGCCTTCTCTAACCCTAAAAAATTCAACCCTTCTGTCACAAGTATATCGAGGAAGAAATCCAACAGCTGAGGTTACTGCTATCCATCATCGTAACAATGAAAATTCACGCTACTGTAGCCCCCGCAAATCTTCACCATTCCCCTGGAAATTTAGGGAAGTACTCATGTAACATGTTATTTTGTATGAATTATGCATTAAGTTCTGCCATCCCCCTATTCCTTCGACATTTCCCCAGCGCCTTAACAATGTACTCATGTAACATGTTTGTTGGTATGAATTATGCCTGCCGTTCATGCATTTCCCTTCATAGATTACTTCCGCAGTTAACTCCTTTATAATGCAGCGCCCGTGCAGCGCACGGGCACCAACTATCTAGTTTCTATAATTAATAAGTGAGAGTTGGTAGGATGACCAATGGTACTGCTGTAATATTTTGGTTTTCCGAGGGTATTAAGCCCAATGGTATTTGCGTAATAACCTGATTTTTCAAGAGCAGTACGGCAGGTGGCATTTTGGTAATAACTATGCCCTCCTAGGGCATTTAAATGCCGCACACTATAGTCAATCGTCTGTTCCACCTGCCGCCCACAATAGCCAGTGGTGTGTGTTCTTCTCCACAAGTCTGACGCGCTTTTCCCCAACCCCTGGTTGTTTCTTTGCTTCTCCCATGTTACAGACCAAAATATGGAGCCGAATCTGCAAGTTCAAGGATTTGCCTGCGCCGGAGCTATAATTACAACCATTTTTCCTGGTTTTCCTTTTTCCCCCGTGTGTCGTTGTGCCAGAGAAGAGAACCAGCGCTACCGACTTTCGACCTTCAGCTCTTTCCAGGTAATTACATCGTCCTTCTTCTTCTGACGTTGTGTCTGTCATCAAAATTGGGTTACTTTGTTTTGGGCGTTAACGTGCAATTTGGGGGTTCCTCGGCTGAATTTTGAATTGAAGGGCTTTAAACTTATTTCAATTTTGCTTTTGCCACTGTTGCATGTGGTTTTCTTAGTGTTTGAGTGCAAATTGTTTTCAACGCCATAGTGGCCAGCTCTGTTTTGCTTTGACACAGCGTTTTTCATCTGCATATATACTGTTTGAATGATTGTTCTCTGTTTCTGAGTTCTTTCAACTTTGTTGTGTCCACTGTTGCATGTTGTTTGTGAAGGGAGTATTCCGGGTTATGTGGTATGTGGTTTAAATATTTATAAGTGAATTGTGCATGCAAGGTGTTTGGTAATATGTCAACATGGATCAACACCACTTACACACTGAAGTTCCCTTTTAGTATCTATATGACCAGAGCTATGCAGATATTTGTGACACAAGCTAGAATGTGTGCAATTTAAAGGAGATGCCAGAAGCCGAGGAGAACAATTAAACAAGAAGATAGTGTTAGAAGAAGTAACATTGAACGGAAGAGTTTGGTTTAACCACAGTCCCTCACTCACTGACATGTCTTGTGTAACACAGGTACCAGGCAGCAAGGTGATGGTTGTACCACTATACGTTGGAATGAGGCCATAATTTTGAGAATGACATAAGAACTTCCATTAAGGGTATCGAAATAGAGCTTGTGAGAGTGAGGATCACAACGAATAGAATAGTCAGGGTTGCCACAGTTGGGATTCGTGCTCAAGGGATATGGAACCTCTAGAGAACCACAGTTTGGATATGTCTTTTGGGAAAAAGAGTAACAAAAAAAGTTGAATAACAGTAAGCCATACAGGTTAGTTTTCCTCCAGTAAAGTATAGTCATTGTCATTTTGTGAGAGCAAAGAAGAAGTTGAAGATGTTATGGTAGAAAGGATTTCAAAAGTGGGTAAATATAGGCAAAGGAAAGAGAATAAAGTGAAAGGAAGCCCGATGCACTTAGCTCCTGCGAAGGGCCAGACTACAAAGGTCTATTGCATATAACCTTACCCTGCATGTCTGCACGAGGCTATTTCCATAGCTCAAACTTGTGACCTCCTGGTCATATGACAACAATTTTTCTGGTTACAACAAGGCTCCCTTCAAAGAAAATAAAGTGAGTGAATGAAAAATGGAGAAAAGGTATTTGAAAGAATCTGGTTAAGCAAAAAGATTTGCCAATCATTGGGAAAGTGATTCTTATCTGATAATCTGAAGGTGACAAAAACCAGAATATTTGAATTAAACCTACAACTCAATTACCACTTGCCTGGAAAGAGATCTCAAATCTTTTGCTCAGTACCAAAAGAACTTGCTAAAGAAGGTTAATGACAAGAATTGAATTTTAAGGATGATTTCAGTTCCAAATAATTAATTTGCAAGTTGTCAACAGATACATATGCGTAGCAGTCCACCATTGCTTTATCATTGTATAAAAAATGCAGCCTGCAAGAAGTGAACGATGGTGCCAAGGTAAAATTCTTTAAAGAGAAAAAAACAGCAAGCCAAAATGAGAAGTAAAGCTGGTAGACACTATAAATGTCATAATCTAGGCAATGAGAAGCTAAGGATTTTGTCCAAGACGGTGAAATTTGACACCGAAATGACTTCTACAGAGCTGAATTTGTCCTAAACTAAGTCTTAAAGTTCTTTGTACTATTTGTGTCTGTGTATCTTACTGTTGTTCTAAATTTTTACATGCAAGTTGTGTCAGTGCTTCATTTTGGTGTTTTTAAGTTCCGCTTCCGTATACTGTGCGTTGATTGGTTTCCTGAGCAAACGTTTGTTTGAAGAAAGGTTGGAGTTTACTGTTGGCCTGGCTTCGCAATTTCAAACAGAATCATTTCATCTGTCATTTGTAACCCCTAAAAGGAAAATAAAAGCACCAAATTTTGTCGCTATAATTAGGTTTGAAGATCTGCATCCTTTCAAAGACGCATGTGGATCATGTTTCGATCTCTACAATGATGCCTTTCGTCCAAGTAATTGGTATTCATTGCGTTGGAATTTTGATTTGAGAACTTATTACTCTTTCAGTTGTACTTCAGAATTTGGATCTCTTTCTGAGCCTTAGTAGTGCTTTATGAGTAGGTTTCACGTGTCAACCCGAACATCTGACCGGTTTTGGACCTCGACGGTTACTTTGACTAAGGTATTATTCATGCAAGTTTCTCCTTTTATCATCCTTACCCTCTTTATATTAGGATCTTTGAATTTCAATTCCTGAAGTACTGCTTTTCCTTAAACTGAATGGATGTATACAGGGTATGCGAACTCGTGAGCAGGAAGATGGAGTCTCAAGTCAATACTTAATCAAGGTGTGCATACAATTTCGAGAGAACTTCTAAAAGAGGAATTAGAACATTTCATACTTCCATTCCAAGTTCAACATACAACTGCACTGGTTTAATCAACTAAATGTACATAGCCATGAACAAAATGTAAAAGTGCATGGCCAATTTGGAATTCAAAGATTCCAACTTTGCTCTTCAGGCATTTTTCTATTTTCAAAGCCAATGCTAGATGCTACATAATATAGTATATAATCAATGTTATAATACGAGGCTTCTTAATACAAAAATAATCAAAACTGAACATTTCCAAGTAGTGTTCACTACTAGAAGCCCATACTTTATTCATTTATCTTGATATTGTGTGGGTCAAAGCGAAATGTGTTATGGAAGGTTACATTGAATGGACTTAGTTCCTCTATCAATTTATCCATGCTTGTTTGTTCGTGCGAGATTATAATAGTTTCTCTTAGGTTCTGCAGCTATATATTTGTATATGTTACAACTGTATGAGTCTATTAAGTAATCATGTAATTTGCTTGTTTGAGCACCATTGAGACTTGAGACAATTATCGAGAACCGGTAGAGCTATAGTTCAAAGTGTGAGTTTGAAGATACCTAAAATGGAACTCTGGCTGCAGTTGAAATTTTCTGCAGATCCTCTTTAACTCATTATGCAACAGTATTTGCTAATCCTTCTATGCTAGATCTTTGATCAAATCTATCCCACAGGTTATTATATTAGCTTCTGTGTTCTGGTTCAGGCAATTGCAAATGCTAGCAAGGTTCCAGGAACTTTTGTTCCAGACTTGAATGAATCAGAAGTTCCAGATGAATATGAGAAGGCATTTGATGAAGATGAAGAGCGAAATCAACTCCACAGTGGGATTATATGCTTCAAAGTGTATCCTTTCGCAAGAGGATCAACCTCCTCTGTAGTGATGAGAGGTAGCATGCTCTTAGGTGATGGCTGGTAAATATCCTTTAAAGAATGCTCCAGAGCTATTTGCAACAATGGATCCTCTATACCTAGAATAATCTCGATAATGGGCACCCCATCTAGCTCTTTATCATTTAATTCCCCCTTATCTGCCTCTAGCTTCAGGTACTACTTATCCTCATCATCAACTCTAACGTCTCTCATAACAGTGGTGGTATGAAAGGGTCTAGATGTCAATAGATAGCTAGCCATCGATTTGGGGATTAGGGCTGAGCTAATATCTCCCTAATGACCCTAATCGAATAACATCTCTATAAATTAAGGGTCATCTATCTCAGCTCCGAGATTCACTATATCTTCTTGATGTAACAACCTTGCCCAAAACTATGAAGTACTGTCCGCTCTTAGGCCTAACCCATCACGAATTTGTCTCTTTTTCGATGAGGCGCCTTTTGGCGTGAGCCCAAAGGGACAAATCCGTGATGGGCTAGGCCCAAGAGCGGACAACACTTCACAGTGTTGGGCCAGGTCATTACAGGTGGTATCAGAGCTGACTCTCGACTAGTACGGTGGTGGGGAAAACCTCAGCAAGGATGTTGAGTCCCTAGGGGGGGATGAGTGGAGGGACTGAGATACGTAATGTATGGCTCATTTAGGCAAATCCCACATCGAAAAAGAGAGGGAGAGTTCTAGGCTATTTAAGTAAAGAATTGGACCTAATACTGTGAGGTGCCTTTTGGGGTGAGCCCAAAAGGACAAGTTCGTGATGGGTTAGGCCCAAGAGTAGACAATACTTTACAGTGTTGGGCCAGGTCGTTACACCCGAATACTAGTGATTTCCTAAGAAGACCTAGGAGCTAGACTTTTCTCTAAACCCTAAACCCTAAAAGTGAGATGATCGAGCCAATGAATGTCTTTCTTCTCAATTGTCACCCAGTCTGCAAATAACGAGTGTGTGACATCGAAATCAATGGGGCTAACCAACCTTTGAGGATGTCCAAATGGTTCACCCAATTCTCTCGAAGTATTGTGCGATCCTCAATAGGGTATCCAAGTGTGTTGTTGATACCATTTTGCGCACACTTCGCTGTGACCCTATGTAGTTTTACCTTAACTAGATGCTTAGGTCTCATTCCTTTTCCATCATTCGGTAGATGCTCAGCGTAGGCCTTGTAAAACTCTCGTACCTATGTGGGTACATAATGTAACCGGTGACGAGTGAAAATCTCAGAGTTATGGAATTTGACAGTATCCCAAATATCAGGATACCAGCATATCACTTTGTCATTAGACATCCATTTCACCTCTAAAGTGATACACTAGACGAGCTTTCGTAATCTATTTATGGCAAGAGAAGTAATAACCAAAGTGGTTCTCAAAATTACTCTGGCAAGAGGGTCATGTACTGGTTTAGATCAAACCTCAGATTGGGCCTATTTTGTGGAGTGTGTAGGAAGTGGAGTAATGGATTCCTAGGAAGTTGATCCTTGACTTGATTAAAGTTTCTTGACCGTGTCTATCAAAGGGATATCACCGGAGTCGGAATTTGACTGAGAAGTGGTAGGTTCTGTGACAAGCCTCTTGCCCCTATGAGCTCTTAATGAGTGCATGACTTGGACTCATTTCTTACTTTTTCATATGATTTTGTGTTGTTAATCATATAACTTGAGGCTAATTATTGTTTGAATAGTGTATCTTGCAGGTACATATGGTGTCGTTTGGCTTTGCTAAGAAGAATTTAAGATTGGAGCTGAATTTGAGCCAAAAAGAGCTGAAATGCACAAAATGACACCTGGCAGCGGATACACTCTGCGAACGCGGCCTTTAGGCCCTCGATCACAGAGCTATGATATATAGAGAAGTGCGAATGTGCTAGATGCAGGGTCAAATATGGAGCATTATAAGACACAACCTCTGCGATTATGGAATGCTAAGCAGAACATAAGAAGACACAACCTTCGCAATTGCGGAATGCTGATCGTTATCGCAATCACAGAATGTTGTAGAGGCCAGCATCAGAGAAGCTCTATAATTTTACAATTTTTAGTCCCAATATCACATATACATGCACTCATATCCCTCATTCTTCATACATTTATTCCAGATTCTAAGAGAAGAAAATTCCTTCATCTTTGAAGAAGAAAAACACACCTTCGTGTAGATTTTAGTTTAGGGTAAGGATTTAGAGAAAGTTTTGTACAAATTTATTAGTGGATTGAAAAGTGTGGGCTTCACTTGTATTTAAATTTCACTAACTCATTCTCTCCTTTTTCTTGAATGCTAAATTTGTTGATGTAATTACAATTTTGATGTTAATTTATGTATGGGTCTTGATTATTTCTCTTTCTTTCATTCTTAGTTAATGATTTACTTGTAAAATCAAGAGAGTTTCTCGTAAATTGCTTCAATTTCTTGAATTGATTTATGGGTTCATGCTTATCTTCTTGCATAAATTAGATTTGAGGTAGCTACTTGAATCTAGTTTAGCTCTTCAATTATTGCTCTAGCAGGTGTAGTTGAGGGGGAAGATTGCAAGATAGTCATGGTTTCATAAGTTGAGAGCCTCAAAAGGGACTCAATGGCTAAGGTTTTCTTTGATGTGCTCAATCCAGGCGTGTCTTTAAGTGGATCGCGTAAGAGGCCATAGTTTGCTCATGCAAAACATCACTTCCCTAGCCAAGGTGATTACATTGGACCTAGCCGACTCAAAGGGTTAATTTGATATTAAGTGTGATAGATCAACTGAGTTTTAATTGATTACCATATCCCATATCCTTGCTCATTTATTTGATCAATCCTAACCCAATTGTTCTTAGGGGTAGTTGTTAGCTTAGTTCCCCCCATTTTAGTTAGAATTCTTGCTTGCTACCCACCTATCGAGTCAAAATCTAGTAGCCATAGGTCCTTTTTCTACTCATACGTTGTCACATTGTTCTTGGTGGAATTTGAGCCAGGCTCTAAAGTTGGGTAGTATGCTGATGATGACCCCCCCTACTTCCTTTGATTAGCCGAGTTGAGCGATATCTGCACTCTTTGTCCTGGCTCATTTAGATTGATGAGATAGCCCTTGACTAGGTTCCCGAATGGACAATGGGGGTAATGAACATTGTGGTGGCTCATTCTTGTCAACCACTTTCTTATGATGAACTAGGTGTTTTGTTCATGCCATGCTTGCATATAACATTGAAAATAATATTAAGCACAGAAGAATCCAAAACGGAATCAAAATCAAGGCTATATAGAATGTTGCAAGCTTCTAGTGCTCACAAAGGTT
The DNA here is from genome assembly GCA_029948455.1 of Solanum rostratum. Classification (NCBI taxonomy): domain Eukaryota; kingdom Viridiplantae; phylum Streptophyta; class Magnoliopsida; order Solanales; family Solanaceae; genus Solanum; species Solanum rostratum. Next base: position 23,696,371 of record CM057054.1, read on the forward strand.
TTGCGGCTCACCAAGGAGTGTTGGTGAACTCAGACGTGATTTCCAGATGATCCTGGAAATTAGCTGGTAAACTATACAAAAAGGTGTCAGGTTTGGCGACTCATCAAACTGACTCGCTGAGACATCAGTGCGCACAAAAAAGTCCCCTTCAGAAATATTTGGGATCTATAAAAAATGGCGAGCACATAGCATGGAAATGGGATTTGCCGACTCAGTTGGCAAACTCAAAGGAGATCGCCAAACAAACCCTGCACAAATAAATAGTATCAACTCAATCCTAAACAAAAATTCAAACTATGAGAACCCATACACATTTCCAAACACTAATACCAACATGCATGCACGATACCCAATGCCCCAAACATTCCAATTTGCAGTTATTTAATTAACAAGGAGCCCTTAAGAAAATCGTCCCTAAACCATCATTGGGCACACTAATCAATCACGGGCACTGAGTCACTTTGACTTCACCAACAAATGTTCAGTAATCAGCCCCAAACATCAATCTTAAACTATTTCAACCATTTAAAATCAACTCAATACCTAAAATCTGGCATACGATTTCCCAACACAATCCAACATATAGAAATATGTTTTTGACCTATTTTAATCAAATAAAACATTCATAAACACTATCCAAAACATCAATTTCACACAAGCCATAGAGAATCTGCAAAAATTCAAAAGTCACAATTGTTACAATACCCATTTATCTTCCATTTTAGCTCATAACATCAACAATAACCCTTTTAACAATAACCCTTTGATGATTTTTGGCCAGAACATTGGCAATATCGTGCGACATCGCCAACCATATTGGCGTATCACAATTCTTTCTCCCAGCTCACCAAGTTTTCCTTCACTTCATTCTGTTTTTTCGAATCACCTACTTAACTTCACAACTAGAAGTTAAACTTGGGCTGCCTCCCAAGAAGTGCCTTAGTTAACGTCATGACATAACTTAGCAAGTGTTTTTTTAAACATAAACATGAGTATTGTCTTTATTTTGATTTCCATATTGTTAATTGGGAGACCTCCTTGTGGCCTTTGGTTCAGCTGAGAAGAGATTTAACCCAATTGAGATTTAACCTAATTGAGACTCAAGGTGTTTGATAGTGGCCGAATGAGATGTGACCACTTGATTCATTGTTAAGAAATCACCTTTCCTCTCTTTGAGAACCTTGTCAAAACCTTTTACTTTGTTCTACATTTGATCAAACAAGTCCTTGGGTCGATAGTGTTCCATATCTGCCTTAGGTTGTCAAATCTTTTTACGATCATATGGAGGTACGTAACATTCTCATTCAACTTCTCTTTCTCTCCTATTCAAACCATGATCTCACCACTCACTTCCTAAGTTTTAACCTTGGTTAGTATTTCTTTTGAATATATTGGCACAAGCATCGTTACCACACATCGGAGATATGCAATAGCCTCATGAGATAAATTGTCACTTGTTCCAATAATGTTAACCGATTTAGGAACTCCTGTAACATGCTTTGTCAAGAGGTGAAACTTTGTCATCATCTTATCCCTATTTTCATCTCGTTATTGATTCTTTTCAATTTTTCCCTTCATTAAACCGAAGGTAAGAGATGTAACAATATCAACTCTTGTATACCAAGATCTATGAATTTTTATTCATTTTATCTAGTAGCTTAGTTGCTCTAGCAGATGTTTCCCTCATTTGACAACCGCTTACAAAATTGTCAACCATGATCTTATTAATCATGTCAAGACTTCTATAGAAATTTTAAAGAGGCAAATGATCAGGCACTCCATGGTTTGGGCGTTGTAACAAATGTTTTTGGAAATGAATCCAAGTCTCATGAATCAGTTCTCCTTCAACCCTTTTGAAATTTTGAATGTTATGCCTCAATTTTAGCATCTTTGATAAGGAAGAAAATTTCTCAATAAAAGCATCTTTCAGTGCATCCCCAGAAGTAATAGATTCAACTTGATGTTTACCCAAGCATTTGAAAGGTTTGCCACTCAAAGAGAATAGGAACAACCAAAGACACATGGACTCTTAAGATATATTCATGAATATGAACGGGCTGCACACATCCAAGTAGTTCTTGATATGATCATGAGGGTCCTCATTTAGTTTCCCAAAAAAAAGCCTTTAATTCGTAATAGTTGCAACATAGTTTGGGTGACAAGAAGCACTACATTCCCTTCGGCTGGTGGTAATCTTATGGCACCAACATTTCCCACCATATTTAATCTCACTTTGATAATATTTTGATGAGGATAATACTCACACTTATTTCTTGTTGTTTCTTATGATTTTGTGTTGTTAATATTAAACTTTGAGGCTAATTATATTTGGAATATATATGTTTTAGGTACATTATGGATTAGATTTTGCTCTGCTGGAAATAATTGAAGTTGAAGTTGAATTGAAGCAAAAATGAGCTAAAAATGTAAAGAAGTGTACCTGGGAACAAACACACTCGGCGAACGCGACATTCAGGCATGCAAATTTGGAGTAGAGTGGACTATGAGAGGGCGCGAATACACTCAGCACTGGTGTGTAGGTAGAGCAGCATGAAACAAACATCTGCGATCATGAAATGCTGGGGCACGATTGGCGAAGTATTAATTTAAGTTAATCTCCGTGAATACGATCAAAGCTCTGCCAATGCGAAATACTTCAGTGAACAATGTTAGGGCAACTTTGGAATTTCATCATTTCAGTCCACAATCACATTGACATGCACTCCCATCCCTTGTTCTATATAGATAAAGAGAGAGGATTGATTATTCACCTATCAATTTAACATAGAACTATCCTTCATCCACTTTTGAAGGGAGAAAACAAACCTTAGTGTAGATTGTAGCTTAGGGTGAGGATTTAGAGAAAGTTTTCTACAAATTCTTGAGTTGATTAAAGAGTGTGGACTTCACTTGTATTTATCTTCAACTCACTCTTTCTTTCCTTGTTTTTGAATGCATAAAATTTGTAGATTTAATTAAGCTTTGATGTTGATTTATTTATGAAACTTGATTATTTCTCTTCATTCATGCTTAGTTGATGATTAATTTGCAAAATAAAGTGGACTCCTCCTAAATACCTTTGATTGATTAAATTGATTGGTTTCATGCCTACCTTCATGATTAACTTATGATTAAAGGTGATGTACTCGAATCTAGCTTCGATCTTCCATTATTACTTTAATTAGAGTAATTGAAGTGGAGGGTTTGCATGATAGTCATGGGTTTACTTTTTCAGGTCCTCAAATAGGAATCAACAGCTATGGTCTTGGGAGTTTTGATTTGAGGTTCTAAAGCAAAGCGTGTCTTTGAGTGGCTTGGGTGAGAGGCCGTAATAGGCTCTTGCAAAATGCCACATTGTCGTAACATAGGTGTGGTTATAAGCAACCTAGCCTACCCATAGAGTTAATTTTATTCAAAGTATGATGGATCGATTGAACTTTTATTGATGCCCATATCCCTATCCTAGGTCCCTTGCCTGATCAACCCTTACCATGTTTTCCCTTTTATATTTGTAGTGTTAGCTTAGTTTCCCCCCAATTAGTTAGAAATTGCTTGGCGCTCTTTTGTCCAATTGAAACTAGTATCTTATAGTCCCTAAATAATTCAATCAATGACATACTATTCACTGTTCGATTCAACTCCAACCTCTAAAGTGGGGCAAATATGTTGACGAAGATCTTCCTTATTTCTATTTGTGATGTAGTCTTGAACGTCATAGAAAATGGTGCTGTTTTAGGGGAACAATAGGCGCATTGAGTTGATATTGGACTTTTAGCTTACTCTCTTTTATTTGGTTAGTGAGTACTTTTTGTTTTCTTTGTTTTTCCTTTTACGGCTATTTGTGATGAAAACTTTCTTTATGAATGTAAATCTTTTTTCTATCTCCATTAGAGTATTGCACTTCGTGGGAAGCAAAATGGTATTGAGGATGTGAATGGGGACAAGAATGTTATACTTCAAGATTGGCTCACGGACTTTGAGTCCAAGGCTTGCCAAATAAGTGGCTTAAAGACACCAATCACTCAACATGAGGGATGATCCCAAGAGTTTGCTTATTGCTCGAGGTTATGAGTTAGACCGTTTGGAATGGAAAGTTGATATTTTTGAGGTCGAGTTCAAACTAAGAAACTGAGAAAGTGAGGCTCCTGACTTAAGGTGATCAACCATGAAGTGGAGTCTCATGAAGAAGGTGTAGTGCTTGATATGGAAGAGATATGGGGCCAATGCATGTCATTAAGGCCAATAATCATCCAAGAGGCCAATATTAAGGAAATGATACTAAAATTGCAGGAAAAATCCATGAAAATGTTAGATGGAAACCTTACTTCATTTGAAACTGGGAGTGTTGCCAACTAGGAAGTCCCAAAATGTGAAGAACAATTTGAAGAAGGCCCTTGATACTCCCATGTCTACCCGAAGAGCCAAAAAGGAAAGTTGATGTCAAGTTCATTAGACAATTCAAGTCTTCAAAGTGGAGAGACCGGTGGAAAATGTTGAAAGTCTCTCATCACCATCCCAAAGTTCCCAAATGGAAGATCATCTAGAAATTGTGGAGAAGATTCACTGCCTCAAAGTGGAAACACAAAAGGGTGGTGAATCAAATTTTGTTCATATTTTAATAAATTCTTGTATTTTAAAATTTTAGATTAGCTTCTTAATTTTGATTTTTTATTTTTAGATAACTCTCAAAATTTTAGTCTTTGATAGTGGTTTTCCATAGGTTTTGAAGTGGCAAGTTAATTGGAGATGAAGGTTTTGGTGGGAAAACAAACAAAAATTACAAAAGGATGAACCCGGGTTGTTTTGATTGCACTTTTGGCCCAGGCATCGCCCATCAGTAAATGACAGATCACCCATATTGGCCCGGGACCACCTAATGTTGTAGAAACTTGGCCTAGGACTGGCACTCAGCAAAGCCCGTGAAGGCGGTGTAGATCCGTGAATACGGAGTGCACAATTGGCGATGGGGTGCGATCGCACCAAAACGTCCATGAAGGCGGAAAACATAAGGGTGTAATAACTAAAAAATGACAAGTCACTTATGACTTGGTTTGATACATCCATAAAAAGAACACGAAACTAAGTGAAAACAGAGTGAGGTAATCAAGTTTTCAAAATTCGTGCTATAAAAAATCTTCAAAGAAAAGTTCAAGTTCTTTCTTCATCCTTTTTGTTCTCCATTCTAAGGTATGTTCCTCCTACTTCGTCTCCATTATTTTTCATTGACGAAAATTGTGCAGCCATGAAAATGACTTGACAGTGGTGAATGCTAATGTGCTTAAAGCTTCCTATTATTATATCACACTATTACAGTTATGTTTTCACACTATTACAGTTATGTTTCCTTTATCCATTTTTGTTTTTTTGGCATGACCGTGTTGTTACTATGGTGCCTCACCCCTAGGCGGATTAGGATTCTAATTCTTGATCATTATTGTTGAATTTGACATGAATTAAAGTGCAAAATATTGAGTTTTGGTTGGAAAGTGACTTCACGTTGTAGGGGATTTATAGTGGGTGATATCTAGTCGAAATTATGCTGAAATCATGAAACCCCACCTGTTTTTGAAAATTCCCTGTGAAATTTGAAGCAGATGACCATTGCTCTCTATGAACACAAACACAGTGTCGCGAATGCCAACATAGTGCGGGAACATGATGCTATTGAAATTCTTGGCTCTCTGAGAGCATGCATAACCACCCATGAATGTGAAAGCCTAGAGTAACTGGAACTCCACAATCGTACTAGTGTGGCCATGAACGCAGAGAACAACAAGTCACTGTTAAAAATTAAGAACAATTTAATATCTGATCTAAGTTTTTTTTAAACAAATTCTCTTTGCTTAAATGCTTCCTTTTGGATGATTTAAATGTCTTATACGATGTTTTAGTCATGTTGACTCCAAATTGCATGTTTGATTGGCTAAACATGGATCTTGACAACACACTTCATGAAAATAAAATCTGGTCAGAGGTGGAAGAAGAAGACTAGTTCAATCAAAGCTGATTCCCCTCAGCCAAATATCCCCAAAAATATGATAAGCATTTGTGCTGGCCCGTGATAAGTTAAAGCGGGTTTACTTGGATAAAGTTGATGAGAAGATGCCAGATTTCTTTGTCTGGCTTCGGACATCAAATTGGCTATGCTTTGCTGCTTATCAAGGCCAATGACACCATAGTAGCTGACATTTATGCCAATGCCTTGAAAACAAATTTTGGAGAAGAGGTGGCTACGATTATAAGAAGTGTGAGAGTAAACTTCAACCTGACTGCTATTAATGCCATCTATCGGTTGCTGGATGCTGACAATAGGGTGTATAAGCAAAGATACCGAGAGTTAGGCACACAGTGGCTAGTATAATGGAGTTCCTCCAGAGTGGTTCACTTCACACAGAAGAATTAAATCACATGTGTTCACAGTGGAAGCTAGATGTTGTCTTTCCATCATTTGTGCTCAAGTCATCCCTTCTACACATGACACGGAGGTGACTCTAGACCATGCTCTTGTTAAAGCTACCATATTAGACAGTCTCAAGGTTGATAGGGGACAGATGATAGTTGATTAAATTGCAGGAGTGGCCCAAGGGATAGCTAAGAGATTAGTATACACCTCTTTGATTTCCAGACTATTCTATGAGGCAATGGTGTTTGTCTTACCTATAGATGAGAAAAAGAGGCCGATCAAGGACATTTATCAACTACAGAAGAGAGTGGCCTAAAAGGACAGAAAAAAAGATAGAATGATGTTTTGGATCCCTATTTTGAGTGGTTCACACAGCCAGGATAAGAGGTTGGGGGTCTTCTTTAGGAGTTGCAGGTCCTTCAGATTCTTTAGGGCCACTTCGGTTTGTCCTTATACTATGAGATACTTGTCCTCCCAGATTCATAGGATGAATGAGCAGATTAGGAAGTTGGTTGCAAGCCTTTCTATAGGACCACCAGGAGCTACAACAGATGATCAACCTACACTTGCATTAGTCGTAGCTACTGAAACCGCTATGAGTGACCAACTCGAGCATGTGAGTCGGAGTCAAGGAAAGATAGAGCGGTGGCAGAAGAAGCTCAGGAAGCACGAGAAGAAGAGAAGATTCTTGAACAAGATGATGGGTAAGTTAAGGTATCTTTGTTGGTCCATCTCTTTATATCCCGATGATGAGTTGACCATTTTTTCAGAATCGAGTACTGAGTGATCATTTCAAGGAGTCCCTCATATTCTCTTTTTTTTGTGATTGTTTTGTGAGGACACAGTACCATATTAAGTTGGGGGGTGCTCCTATGACTTGATTATGTTTATGACTATTTAATTCTATCTTGTATATTATGGATTTGTTAGTGTTAGTAGACTCTTGCCTATTTTGTAGTAATGTGACCTTGTCGTGCTTCGTTAATTTGGATTGTGGTATGCCCTTGTCGCGCTTGTATATATTGTGTTTGAGTTTAGATATTTTAGTAGATTTTTGCAGCTTCTTCTTTTTCATTTTTATTGTATGTTTAAACAATGGTTCATGATGATAGATTGTGGTATGACCTTGTCAAGCTTGTATATATTATGTTTGGGTTTAGCTATTTTAGTAGATTTGGTAGCTTCTTATTTTTCATTTTATGGTGTGTTTAATTGATGTTTCTCAACGACAGATTGCATGATGTCATTTTAAAGGGAAAATCATCAATTGGTTCTGTGAGTGCATGAGTAGAATATGGTCTTTTATGAAGTCGGAGTAGACATTGACTCTTCTTGGAACTACATATTGGGATTTTAACTTTTTTGGTGCCAGTATATTTAGTAAAGTGTTGTGAATTGTGAAAAAGGCATACCCCTCATATTTTTGAAATTTAAATGGTTTTGGGATGATTTCGACACCACACTTTGACTCTTTTTGTGACTCTTACTTGCTAGATGGATATATTTTGAAAAATGAGTCCCTAATGCATGACTTGTAAGTAATGTTGAACCTTTCTGACTTGATTGTCGTGTCATGTGTGTTGTGAGGTGTTGTTTTGTTCCTGGTGTGCATTTATGTTACCTTGAACTTGCCTTGTGGGTCTTGAGATGTTGGTCTTGATAGACTTTTGTTGGAAAAATGATCTTAGGAATTCTTTAGCTTAAATTGAGTCAACATAGCCTAAATACCCACTAAATGCATTGGTTCTATCCTTATTGTCCCTTTTAAGCCTAATCCTTTCTATTGGGAACCTAAATTACAAACCTTGAACCTTTTCAAAAACATATCCCTCTTTGGAACCCTAGTTCCTCCTTGAGTTCTACATGTTTGTGACAATTGAGACTTAAAGCGTAACTGAGGGTTGATGTAGGAAGAAAAAGAAAGATGTCTACGACCTGGCTTGTCAAAAGAAAAGAAAAGAAGAATGAATGGAGGAAGGAAAAATAAAAGAAAAGAAATAGAGCGCATTCAACATAAAAAGAATATTAAGAAAAAGTGCTTGAATGAAAAAAATCCTCCAAAATGTTGAAAATGGTTACAAGTGGGGCACTTAAGTGAAAAAGAAGGGTTAAATGAGTATTGTTTTGAAATGTGAAAGGAAAAGTGAAAAAGTTAGAAAAGATGAATATTCTGTGTGGTGCTTATGGAGGGTTACTCACTATTTTCCAAAATTTATCCTACCCTACCCCTAAGCCTACATTACAAGACTAAAAAGCCCTTTGAGATTTCCAACAAAATGAAGTTGAGCCAATGTTGATTGAACATAGAGACAAGACTATGGTGTGACATTAGTGTACATATCATGTTCTTTTGTTGAGTGTGAGTGTTTCAATCATTGTCCCTTATCCATTGTATATACTTGTGTGTTTTGGGGACTTTCTTTCTTTTTGTGAGGACATGCAAATTGACAAAGATTGATGATATCAATGCTTTTCTACGTTTGAGTCAAGTGGAACTCATTAGTTGACTAAGAGTTTGAGTTACTTCTTGAGCATTTGTATTGTCACTTGGTCATCTTTTAAAGTTGTTTTGAATTAAAATATGTGCTTTATAAAAGGAGATAGTCACTTGATAGGTATCCACTTACTTGCGCTATTTATTGGTACCAACCATTGTCATGATCATAATTTAGTTGTGTTAAGTGAGTTGGGATTGTGTGCTTAAATTCCTAGCCTCTTTAATTTTGTTTTGTTTTGCTTGAGGATAAGCAGTCTTACGTTGGGGTTGTTGATGAGTGTACAGCTCACACTCATTTCTTGCTCTTTTCTACTGATTTTGTGTTGTTAATTTTACACTTTGAGGTTAATTACATTTAAAATGGTATATGTTTCTGGTACATATATATTAGATTTGCCTCTATTGGAAAGAGTTAAAGTTGAAGCTAAATTGGAGAAAAAAGGAGTTGATGCAACAAAGTGTATTTGGCAACAAATACACCTCGCGAACGCGGAGTAGTGGACTTGGAAAGGGTGCGAACGTACTCACCATTGGCGTGTAGGAAGAGTACCATGAAACAAACATTTGCAATCATAGAATGATGGGGCACGACCACAAAAGTTTTAACTTAAGTTGTTCTCTGCGAACACGGTCAAAGCTTTGTGAACACGTAGTACTTCGGCAACCAACGTCAGGGAAATTCAGGAATTTCGCCATTTCAGTCTCAAAATCACATATACACGCCTTCCCAACTCTTGTTCTAGATAGAAAGAGATTGAGAGGATTGATTATTCGCCGATTCATTTAACATAAGACTCTCTTTCATACTCTTTTGAAGGGAAAACACACACCTTAGTTTCGATTGTAGCTTAGGGTGAGGATCTAGAGAAAATTTTCTACAAATTCTTTAGTGGATTTTAGAGTGTGGACTTGACTTGTATTTATTTACACTCACTCTTTCTTTCCTTGTTCTTGAATACATAATTTGTAGATTTAATTGAGTTGTGATGCGAATTAGTTTATGGGTCTTGATTATTTCTCTTTCTTTCATGCTTAGTTGATGATTTACTTGCAAAATAAAGTAGGTTCCTCCCAAATTTGTTTGAATGATTAAACTGATTTGTGGGTCCATGCCTATTTGAGGTCGCGAACGAATCTAGCTTAGATCTTCAACTATTTCTTCAATTAGAATAGTTGAAGTGGAGGGTTTACATGATAGTTATGGGTTTATGTGTTGATGTCCTCAAATAGGACTCAACGACTAAGGTCTTGGGAGTTTCGCTTTGACGTTCTCAAGACAAGCATGTCTTTGAGTGGATAACATGAGAGGCCGTAATAGGCTCTTGAGAAACACCACATTTTCATTACTGAGGTGTGGTTACAAGCAACCTAGCCTACCCATAGAGTTAATTTGATGCTAAGTATGATGGATCGATTGAGCTTTGATTGATTCACATATCCCTATCATAGGTCCATTGCTTGATCCATCCATACCCTATTTTCCCTTTTAAATTAGGAGTACTGTTACCTTAGTCTCCCCCCGATTAGTTAGAAATTGCTTAGTGCTCACTTGTCCAATTGAAACTAGTAGCTTATGGTACTTAGCCGATTCAATCATCGACACATTGTTCCCTGTGGGATTTGACCCCGACCTTTAAAGTTGGGTAAATATGTTGAGGACGATCGTCTCTACATCCATTGGTAATGTAGGCTTGAACATCATCACATTTGCAACGTCATCAAGGGTGGCAATGTCGTTGTGCTGCTCTGCACTTGAACCAGCCGTTCTCCCAGTTACTCTCATATCTTCACATGTTAATTTAGCAAAAACAAATACAAGGACAGTAAACGATCTAATGATATTTCCTCGGCAACGGTACCATTTTGATGGGTTCCAATCTATGTGAAGTTTAAGAAAATACACACTTTACTTAACATGTCAACATACACTTTTAACAATTCCAAGTGTTCGCATTTATCAAAAGTATATTACCGACTTGGAGTCGAGGTGGAACTACGAAGACATTCTCCAGTTAGAATTCAATCCAAGAAGTCACAATGGTGCTTCAATCTTTTGTAAAATGAGCTAGAATTACATTAAAGAATTATCTAAAGTAAAATATAGGGGAATTCATCACTACAACTAAATAATTATTGCAAGGAACAAGCGAATTTAATTGACTTCTATGGAAAACAAATAGACATACAAGTATTAATTAGCGTGGGTGCGTGAATTTACTCAAAATATAATGAATCTAAATGGGTAGGGCAGATGAATCTAATGTTTGATCTAGATTCTCTCGAACACGAAATCAACATTCCATAATACTTTCTCAATCTACTATGGGCTCGATACAAAATACCTTGACCTTAGCAAAATTCTCAAATTTTTCAGGAAATTTCATTGATTCAATACACGATGGCTATTAATTATTTAACAACACCTCATGCAATCTTCTAAAGAATACATAAGAATCCCAAGCTAAGAGTGAGTTTGTAACCTCAGTCAATATATAAAAATATGGCAATATAACAAAACCAATAAGAATCCATCAACAGTTTAAGTAAAATTAAGCACCCAATAGCCAATCATTACATTGTAGTCTATATTATTCCCCTAGAAGTATTGGGGTTTCTAGATAACCATAAAATACAGTATGGGTAAGTTACCAAAAAGGGTTCCTTCCATTGAATTCGTTTTTTTTCGCTCAAGAAATTAGAAGAAATCAATATAAAGTCTTGTAAAACCCTCACTCTCTATCTATGTAAAGGGAATTTTTATCTCAAGTAAAATTTACTCTCTCTAGAAAAATATACTCTCCTTGGTACTCTTGCATCCTCTCATGTCCTGTGATGAACTTCCTTCTCGCCCTCGATTACAAAGCACCACAATCTAAAATTGTCATAAGAATTTTTTTCCTTGCCATTCGTTGAGCATTTTATACTCTGTACATTTTGTACAGAGTATATTTCTCAATAGTTGAATCTGTAACATTAGCCGACCTCACCAACCAAATCGACAACTCACATAACTTGCCTTCAAGTCAAAATCTGCTCCTCTTACTCGCCTTGAAGTGGAACATTGGTGAGCCTATTCAAGCTTGCCCACCTAGTTGACGGCGTACCATTGAGAGCTTGAGTTAACCTGTTAACTAGTGACATTAGGCCGAATTAGTGACCTATTATGTGAGCTATGTCATGTTCGCCAATTAGTTGGAAACTTGCCAGCATATTTCTATGGCTCTCTTTTTTTCCAGATGTCCTGCCTCTTGCTGTTGCTTATTTCGCGAGGTCTAGTAACTTTAGCAAATCATCGAGTACATTTCTATGTGTTCAGTGTTCAATACTTCCTTGTTAGCTCTTTTCTGATCCCTTCTTGCATGCTAGTGTTCCAAGTGTTCCCAATCTTTACCTTGCTGCAATAAAATAGAATTCTTTTATGTTTATATCACAAAATTGGGCACTAAGTACACCTTTAATGCAAAAATTAAGCCCTATATGAGTGCAAATTCACCACTCATCAGTTAGTAGTCAGCATCAACTTTATTTGACCTTGACTCCAATTATTAATATGTATCTATCTATTTTGCTTTCCAGTTAGCGATGCGTTTTGAGCCCCTATCAGCACCACTTTGTGTCTCGACTCTGGTAGGGGATTCTATAGTAGTTAATCACATGTGGTAGTCATGCATTGTTACTATTCAAGGGTTTGACACCTGGGAAGATCTATTGTTACTTGATATGGTGGATTTCTATATTATTCTGTGCATGTATTGGTTAAAGCCTTGTCACACTATTCTAGAATGTTATTCAAAGACTGTGACTTTATATATGCCTAGTGTCACAACCAAAGACTAGAGCCAAGGTGTGACGTGGCGAATGGTGAACCCAAAGAGACCCCAAACAAGCATATTAAGCATACATAATTAAACAACAAACACATAAGTCTAAGGGAAGTGAGACTTTAGACTCAAGCTATGGGGATGTTATAGGAAAGAGGATTAACATGGTCACATAGCAAATAAAGTCTAAGGGATCGATAAGTATGACTCATGCTATGGGGAGAAGTATGGGCTTAGGACTTCCATCTCATCATAACAACAAACATCAAATGCATAGAAGGGGATAACAACTAAGCAAACTCTTATATAGTTCCATAACCACAATAGGAGTCAAGCTCATAACATACATATCTATATCCAACAACACCTCTAACTTGAATGGAACGAGAGTCAAGACATCTCCTGGGCTCACCCTCAAAGATAAATATCCATAAAAAGAAAAGTCTTAACAAAAGCATGAAAGTAAGTGGATGTTGTCCCCGAAATTGAGGACTCACTTAGAGTAATCTTCAACCAATCCACCTAGCCACGTGGAGGTGGAGGATGAATAGGAGCTCTAGTCCCTACATGGTTTTATCATGTAGGCAAAATGTATGCGTTAGTACTTGGAATGTACTAAGTATGGGGGGTGCAATGCAATAGGAACCATAACCCATAATTTAACTGTATGCATAATCATAATCAACGAACATAGGCGCAATATGACATGAATGATCAATGTTTAGTCAAAATATGCATGATGAATTATCAAGTCTCATAACATATCATACATAGATGGGAAGGGACCATAAACGACATGTAAGATCAAGCGATCTACTACTTGGAATCCCAATGTTCACTCCACAATGGATAATGAGTAGCATATTTTGCTAAGGTAAACTAAACACTCACCTTTCGACATAGCATTTTGGGTAAGTGTCACCAAATATCTTTACCTTACGACATAGCCTTTTTTGTAGGTTTCTCAATATATCATTACCTTATGACTTGGCCTTTTCGGTAGGTTCCACAAATATCATTACTTTACGGCATAGCCTTTTCATTTGGTAGAAGCCCATATAGGGAATCAATATCACAAATTATGGTGAAACATAGTTTAAGGATAATGGGAGATTACCAAGGTTCTCTCAGTGCTAGGTCACAATCCCACAAAATAATTAAATCATAATCATGGTCATAATATGCATAGTCTCAAGACATGGTAATATCGTAATAGAGTAGCTCGTCAAAAGATAATAGCTCATAGAATCAAAGGTAGGGCTTCATATCATTCATAGCATTCAAACATTCTTCTGAGCTCAAAGCATGCATAACAACCCTATAAGATTCATAAAATACATTATTAGCTTATCTTGCCATAAGGCTTTCAACATAATAGAAGGTTTTCATATAATTTGATCAAAACATGGTGGGTATATGTACATATACATAAAATCATGAAATACAAGAGTATAGAACATGAGAGGAGTGGAATAAATTCATTTTAAAGTCATTCAAATCAACCCACCAAGATTGTAGTAGAAACCCTAATTTGGTATCATGAAATCCAACTAAAATTACCAAGTTCTTTCATAGCTTTTCATGGCATTATATAATATATAACTTTGATATCATAAAACTGTGAGGCCCCGTGTTTCTCGTCTTCCATTATTTAATTAGTGTGGCGTTATATAAGGAACATGTGATTTTTGCTAGAACCTAAGGATAATAAGGCTGAAAAGTAAGTGGTAATATCAAAGACCTAAAGTTTTAAGCCAAAGGAATACCCTAAATGCACATTTGGGATTAAAGAAATGACCAAAGTGGCACCTCGCCCTTTTCGGAAGGTTTAAATTAAGTTTCACTTTTTGGATGGGACTAAAAGTTTATAATTTGCTAATAATGGATTTCTTTAAGTTACTTTAATAGCACAAAGTTCATACATTAAGTTTTGGAATCAAGAAAGTTGCAAGATAAAGGTTGGCCAAAGTTACCGTAAGTTTCTTTAAGAAATCCTTCTTAAATTTGGGTCAAATGTATCAGCTCATATCTCCCAAACTATAAGAAATTAGAAGTTCCATGACCTATCAAATTGAAGATATATGAGTCTAGTTTGCAACGCATAAAACCGTGCATCAAACCGACCTCAGAATAAAGAGTTATGACCGTTTTACCGAGACTGCCCGAGCTGGAAACCGGGTCATGGGTCGGGTCGGGTTGACCCGACTTAACGTCGGCTATTTTGACACTTTAAAGCTCAAAATTAAGCCATTTTCGTCCCAAACGAGTATGGAACTGAAGAGAAAGCTCCCAAAGGGTTCTCTAAGTGATTTAGGTAAGTTTTTCGCATCCAAAGGGTTCTCTAAGTGATTTAGGTATGTTTTTCGCATTTTTACCGTTAAAATTCGTCCCCATGCCTAGAAATGCGTGCCTTACGCTTTGGAATTGTTTTCCCCTTGTATTTGCTGTGTTTGGAGCTATTTTTGGGCTGTAAAAAAAGTAGTGTTCTTGCTGGTATTGTTGGTTTGCAGCTGGTGTGTTTAGGTAATAATTCTGGAGCTCTTTTACAGTCATTTTTACGAGGTTTTACGGATATTTCCTTGCGTAAATTCTCCTTGCCGAATCTGGTCATTAATGCTGAATTTTTGATTGTTTATAGGTGTCTTTAAGCTGCGTATATATAGTCGTTGCGAAGCTTAGGACGTTAGGAACAACTTTCGTGAAGGAACTTTTGGCAATCAGACGTTCGTTGGAGAGGTATGATAAGGCTAAGCTCCGTCCCTTGTTTTAGCACGAAATCCGAGAAGTTTCCCAAAACGCCAAATGTGATATCTTACTATTATGTTGCTAGAAAGACCTTCTGTGAAAGGCATTGGGATTGCAACTGAGTTATATTCATCATGGTATTAGGTTGAAATTCCATTCGTTCGCTTAACCTGGTCATTCAATTTCTATATATCATTTTGTCGGTTTCCCGGCTTCCTATTCACATGTCCAAGGTATTTCACTTCTTGGTACAGTGCCATTAAAATAAATGTAGAATGCAAAGGGAATGTAGTAGTCAAAATCAGTCCTTCTTCCATACAAAAATATAATTGAACAATTTAACCAATAACGCGATGGTTTCCAATATATCTAGTGAAATGCTCCCGTCTAAACTACTAAGGCGCTTGATCCTGTTTAAATACATTCCTTTACTAATTGACATGGGACCAAATATAATCATTATGTAAATCACCTTTATGAACATTTTCAAAGTTAAGGCTTCACCCTAAATGTTGGGTTAAGTTCCCAAACTTGTTAAAAAGGACATGTATGATTCCACGAGCATATGTAAATGTTATGACAACGATTATGATGTTATGAGAATAAATGTACCAATGAGCCATGATTGGCCAAATGACAATGACTATGATGCTATGAGAATAAGTGTACCAATGAGCCAAGATTGGCTAAGTTCTTACTAGGGCTTACTATGTGCATTAAACATTCATATCATACATTGCACGTTATGCATGGACTTCGAGCTATAATCGAAGGTATGGGGCCTATTTGCCCAACTATATATGTATATGGTACAGATGGCCACAGGTTGGCAGATATGATGCCAGTTAGCTACCAGAAAGGACCACCAGTGCTAGCATTTGGTTGGGTATGTCATGCATTTGCATCTACATATATGTATTCACGACATGCGATACTCGAGCATACCATGCATTCTTTTATCACTAGGAGGTGGCTTATTGGCCATTAAGGCTACTTGAGTTTTGGTTACATGTAATATTTCTATTAACCTTTTTACTATGGTTATCTATGATTTTACTTCCTGCCTTACATACCAGTACATGTTTATTCGTACTGACGTCCCTTTGCCTCGGGACGCTGCATTTTATTTCGTGCGTGCAGGTTCAGGTAGGGGCTCTGATTTACACCTCCACTAGGAGCCCCATTCAGCTATGAGTTCGTAAGCTCCACCTCTTCCTGGAGCTTTCACAGGATGTTTACTTTTTTTGTATAGTTGGGTATGTCGGGGCCCTGTCCCGACAGTGTTAGTGATTCTCATAGAGGCTATTGTGGACATGTTATTGTGGGTTGGTTCTGTTGTGCCTTTCAGTCTTCGGTCATCAGATTGGCATGTGTATATAGTATGTGCCTGTACCTCTATTGTTGCAGCCTTGTCGGCTAGCTAGTACCCTATTGTTCTGGTTTATCTATCCTGTACATGATTTACTGTTGATTAGGTCATGACCTAGAATGTCTAGGCTTAGTCTTTCAGACGTTTTGCTACCTGATTTTCTTTTGGTCCCTAGTTTAGTTAACTAGAATGTTTAGTGACTTACCCAGCCAATAACGGTGTCTAGTAAAGTCTTGCTTATGGGTGTGTTGTGCACCACACTTATAATCAGGAGACTACAAGGCATTTAGGGATGGTTATGTTTCTTTCACTTAATAGATCGTGCTATAGAACAAAGCTATTGGAAGATATGAAATCTCTATCGTGTTATGTTGTTCTTATTTAATAGGTTACCTATGCTCAGGATATGGCACAACATGAGATAAGTATGGATCTGAGAGAAGGTACCAATCATGTCTTGCCTGGTGAGGCAGATATATTCCCTATTGAGATACATATGGAGCCTCCAATGCCCACAGTTCCAGATTCACCAGTACCTGTTGGGGCCCAAGGAGATCTAGTACCCCAAGCCCTATTAGAGACTGGGGAGCAGGGGATGAAGGAGGCTATTCAACTACTAACTAGGATGGCTTCCATTCATGAGAGAAAACTAGAGGCAAGAGCAGACATCAGAAAGGATCAAACAGGAAGCTCGAACATACCAGTGTTTCTTCACTTGGCCCCACTAGTATTTACAAGGTCCAATCCCACTAAGGATCCACAGAAATTTATTGGTCATATGTATAGAGTATTAAGGGTGATTTTAGGCCTCCTTTTCATCGATATCCACCTCCATCAGAGGGTAGTTCCCCGCTATAAATACAGGGCCAACAAATTGATCATTATATTCAATTACGGCTGGGGCGGAGTTTACACCAGCCTAAGGACCGTCAACAGGAGCGTTATGCAAAAATGAGACAACTTACTCCCCCATGTACACAATGCGGTAAGCTTCATACTAAGCAGTGTAGAAAGGGTTAAGGTGCATGTTACCATTACAGAAAGATAGGATATTTTATTAACAACTGGCCCTTTAGTCAGTCCCTACTGTGAATGAATTCATGATAATATTCCCCGATGAGCTTCCCGGGATCCCCCGAAAGGGATATCAATTTTCCTTTAGATTTTCTCCCTGATATGCAGCATATACCCATTTCTCTAAAAAAAAGAATGGCTCCTGTAGAGCTAAGAGACTTGAAGGAATAACAGAAGGGCTTGTTTGATAAAGACCTTCTTAGGCCAAGCACATCTCCATGGGTTTCTCCCGTGCTCTTTGCTTGAAAGAAAGATGGCTCCTTATGAATATGTATCGGTTACAGATAGCTAAATAAATTCACTATCAGGAATAAGTATCCTTTTTATGTGGATTGATGGTTTTTCAAAGATTGACTTGTGACCCAGGTACTACCAGCTACGATTCAGGGATGTTGATATTCCAAAGGTAATATTTAGGATGAATCAAGAGTTGAGCATGTAGACCACTTGCCAGTTATATTATAGACTCTCCAGGACAACAAGTTATATGTTGAATTCGCCAAATGTGAATTTTGGTTAACTTCTATAGCTTTTTCTGGACATGTTATTACTAGTGATAATATCAAAGTCAATGGCCAGAGGATTGAAGCCGTAATGGCCTGGCCGAGACCATTGAATCCGACAGAGGTCCATAGTTATTTGGGCTTGGCAGGATATTATAGGAGGTTTGTTGAGGGATTCTCCTCTATCTCTACGCCACTAACGAGATTGACACATAAAGCAGCTAAGTTTCAATGGACTGAAGCATGTGAGCAGAGTCTTCAAGAGTTAAAAAAAAAAGGTTACCACCGCACCTATCTTGGCTCACCCGGATGGAACTGAAGGCTACGTTGTATATTGTGATGCCTCGAGAATCGGCCTGGGTTGTGTTCTTATACAACATGGTAGAGTTATTGCATATGCTTCTAGACAGTTGCAAAAGCATGAACAAAATTATCCCACCCATGATCTTGAGCTCGCTGCGGTTGTATTTGCCCTAAAGATTTGGCGACATTATCTATACGGAGTTCATGTAGATATTTTTACCGACCACCAGCGCCTCCAATATTTATTCAAGCAGAAGGAGTTGAACCTATGACAAAGAAGGTGGCTAGAATTACTAAAAGATTATGATGTTGAAATTTTGTACCATCCCGGTAAAGCTAATCTTGTTGCTGATGCACTTAGCTGGAAGTCCATGGGAAGTCTAAGTCTTGTTAAAGCTAATAAATGACAAACGATTTATGTCAGGTAACTAGTTTGCAAGTGCTATTAGCAGATGCAAAAGGTTAAGGTGTGATTGTTGAAAATACAATTAAATCTTCCATTGTTACCGAAATAAAAGAGCAACAACATGAGGATCCTAAGCTTATGATATCGAGGGAAAGTGTTCCACAACAGCGACATCCTCTAATTGAGCTAACTTGAGATGGAATCCTTCAATACCAGGGCTCTTACGTGTGCCAAACATCGGAGGGCTCTGTGCTAAGATATATTTTGAGGCTTATTATCCTAGATATTCGTCTCAACCTAGGGCAATAAAAAAAGGGGGGGTATGGAGACCTATGAAAGATCTATTGGTGGAATGGCATGAAAAAGATATTCCAAGGATGGTAGCCAATGCCCCAACTACCAACATGTTAAAATAGAACATCATAGACCTGAAGGCCTAGCTAAGTATATTGATTTTACATTTTGGAAATGGGACATGATAAATATGGGCTTCATCACTAGGTTGCCTCACACTCCATAAAGGATGACTCTATTTGGGTAATCATTGATAGGTTGATAAAATCTGCTCATTTCTTGCCAGTAAGAACGACATATTCAGCGTAGTATTATGATAAGCTTTACATTCAAGAGATTGTTTGCTTTCATGGAGTTCCATTATCTATTATCTCGGATCAAAGGGCTCAATTTACCCTACATTTTTGGAAGTCTTTTCAAAAGGGTATGGTCACTCAGGTGAATCTCAAAACCGCTTTTCATCCAAAAACTGATGGGCAAGCAGGGTGTACCATCCAGACCGTTGAGGATATGTTATGCACCTATATACTGGACTTTAAAGGAAATCGGGATGAGCATCTACCTCTTATTGGGTTTGCTTATGATAATAGCTTCCATATTAGTATTTGAATTGATCCTTAGGGAGCACTATATGGGTGAAGATGTAGGTCACCGGTTGATTAGTTTAGAGTTGGGGAAGAAACGTTGCTAGACCCTAATCTAGTTCAACAAGCAACGAAAAAAAAGAAACTTATCAGAGATTACTGCAAAGGGCCCAAAATCAGCAGAAGTCTTATGTAGATGTTCGACGACGAGACTTAGAGTTGATGTAGAATATTGGGTCTTCTTAAAGGTCTCACCTATGAAGGGACTCATGCGGTTTGGAAATACAAGAAATCTTAATCCTAGATATGTTGGATCGTATAAGATTATTAGAGAAATTAGCAAGGTAACATACGAGCTTAATTTTCCTTTAGAAGTGAGAGCAGTCCATCCAGTGCCTCATGTATCTATGTTGCAGAAGTACATTAGAGATCCTTCGTGTATTACTCGCATTAAGGACACCCCTTTTGCTCAAGGCTTAACTTATGATGAGGTACTAGTGGCTGCTTTAGATCGACAAAAGAGAAGGCTTTGAAATGAATAGTGGCCTTCGTGAAAGTGTTGTTGCAGAACAAAAATATTGAGGAAATAACTTGGGAAGCCAAAGAAGAAATGATGAGGAATCACCCCCAGCTATTTATAACTTAAGGTAGGCCGTATTCCAAAACTAGCAGTTATCATTTTTTTTAGTAACTTAAGGTTTAAAAGATTTCGAGGTGAAACTTATACGTTTTGTCGCGGGATAGCTATACAAAGCTTAGTAGTTGGAGTTTTTGGAAGTTGATTTAGGGATTGAAAGGGTAATAGATGTATCAAAAAAATATATTTTACATGGAAATTCAACCAAAGGGCTGTCTTGACACATTCGCGGACGAATGTTCTTAAGGGGGGGAGACTGTGAGGCCCCGTGTTTCTCGTCTTCCATTATTTAATTAGTGTGGCGTTATATAAGGAACATGTGATTTTTGCTAGCACCTAAGGATAATAAAGCTGAAAAATAAGTGGTAATATCAAAGACCTAAAGTTTTAAGCCAAAGGAATACCCTAAAAGCACCTTCGGGATTAAAGAAATGACCCGAGTGGCACCTCGCCCTTTTCAGAAGGTTTAAATTAAGTTTCACTTATTGGATGGGACTAAAAGTTTATAATTTGCTAATAATGGATTTCTATAAGTTATTTTAATAGCACAAAGGTCATACATTAAGTTTTGGAATCAAGAAAGTTGCAAGATAAAGGTTGGCCAAAGTTACCGTAAGTTTCTTTAAGAAATCCTTTTTAAATTTGGGTCAAATGTATCAGCTCATATCTCCCAAACTATACGAAATTAGAAGGTACATGACCTATCAAATTGAAGATCTATGAGTCTAGTTTGCAACTCACAAAACCGCGCATCAAACCGACCTCAGAATAAAGAGTTATGACCGTTTTACTGAGACTGCCCGAGCTGGAAACCGGGTCATGGGTCGGGTCTGGTTGACCCGACTTAATGTCGGCTATTTTGACACTTTAAAGCTCACAATTAAGCCATTTTCGTCCCAAACGAGTCTGGAACTAAAGAGAAGGCTCCGAAAGGGTTCTCCAAGTGATTTAGGTAAGTTTTTTGCATTTTTACCGTTAAAATTCGTCCCTGTGCCTAGAAATGCGTGCCTTACGCTTTGGAATTGTTTTCCCCTCGTATTAGCTGTGTTTGGAGCTGTTTTTGGGCTGTACAAAAAGTGGTGTTCTTGCTGGTATTGTTGGTTTGCAGCTGGTGTGTTTAGGTAATAATTCTGGAGCTCTTTTACGGTCATTTTTACGAGGTTTTACGGATATTTCCTCGCGTAAATGCTCCTTGCCGAATCTGGTCATTAATGCTGAATTTTTTACTGTTTATAGGTGTCTTTAAGCTGCGTATATATAATCGTTGCGAAGCTTAGGACGTAAGGAACAACTTTCGTGAAGGAACTTTTGGCAATCGGACGTTCGTTTGAGAGGTATGTTAAGGCTAAGCTCCGTCCCTCCTTTTAGCACAAAATCCGGGAAGTTTCCCAAAATGTCAAATGTGATATCTTACTATTATGTTGCTAGAAAGACCTTCTGTGAAAGGCATTGGGATTGCAACTGAGTTATATTCATCATGGTATTAGGTTGAAATTCCATTCGTTCGCTTAACCTGGACGTTCAATTTCTATATATCATTTTGTCGATTTCCCGGCTTCCTATTCACATGTCAAAGGTGTTTCTCTTCTTGGTATAGTGCCAGAAAATAAATGTAGAATGCAAAGGAAATGTAGTATTCAAAATTAGTCCTTCTTCCATACAAAAATATAATTGAACAATTTAACTAATAACGTGATGGTTTCCAATATATCCTAGTGAAATGCTCCCGTCTAAACTACTAAGGCACTTGATCCTGTTTAAATACATTCTTTTACTAATTGACATGGGACCAAATATAATCATTATGTAAATCACCTTTATGAACATTTTCAAAGTTAAGGCTTCACTCTAAATGTTGGGTTAAGTTCCCAATCTTGTTAAAAAGGACATGTATGATTCCACGAGCCATATGTATATGTTATGACAACGATTATGATGTTATGAGAATAAATGTACCAATGTGCCAAGATTGGCCAAATGATAATGACTATGATGCTATGAGAATAAGTGTACCAATGAGCCAAGATTGGCTAAGTTCTTGCTATGGCTTACTATGTGCATTAAACATTCATATCTTACATTGCACGTTATGTATGGACTTCGAGCTATAATCAAAGGTATGGGGCCTATTTTCCCAACTATATATGTATATGGTACAGATGGCCACAGGTTGGCAGATATGATGCCGGTTAGCTACCGGAAAGGACCACCAGTGCTAGCATTTGGTTGGGTATGTCATGCATTTGCATCTACATATATATATTCACGACATGCGACACTCGAGCATACCATGCATTTTTTTTATCACAAGGAGGTGGCTTATTGGCCATTAAGGCTACTTGAGTTTTGGTTACAGGTAATATTTCTATCAACCTTTTTACTATGGTTATCTATGATTTTACTTCCTGCCTTACATACCAGTACATGTTTATTCATACTGATGTCCCTTTGCCTAGGGACGCTGCATTTTATTTCGTGCGTGCAGGTTCAGGTAGGGGCTCTGATTTACACCTCCACTAGGAGCCCCATTCAGCTATGAGTTGGTAAGCTCCACCTCTTTCTGGAGCTTTCATAGGATGTTTACTTTTTTTGTATAATTGGGTATGTCGGGGCCCTGTCCCGACAGTGTTAGTGATTCTCATAGAGGCTATTGCGGACATGTTATTATGGGTTGGTTCTTTTGTACCTTTCAGTCTTCGGTCATCAGATTGGCATGTATATATAATATGTGCCTGTACCTCTATTGTTGCAGCCTTGTCGGCTAACTTGTACCCTATTGTTCTGGTTTATCTATCTTGTACATGATTTACTGTTGATTAGGTCATGACCTAGAATGTCCAGGCTTAGTCTTTCAGACATTATGCATCCTGATTTTCTTTTGGTCCCTAGTTTAGTTAACTAGCATGTTTAGTGGCTTACCCGACCAATAACGGTATCGGGTGCCGGTCGCGCCTCCCCTCTCTTTGGGGCGTGACAAACATGGTATCAGAGCAGCTCGTGTCCCAGGGAGTCCACAATGCTGTGTCTAGTAGAATCTTGTTTATGGGTCTGTTGTGCACCATATACCCCTGATATGCAACGTATACCCATTTCTCTAAAAAATGAATGGCTCCTGTAGAGCTAAGCGACTTGAAGTAATAACCGAAGGGCTTGTTTGATAAAGACCTTATTAGGCCAAGCACATCTCCATGGGGTTCTCCCATGCTCTTTGCTTGAAAGAAAGATGGCTCCTTATGAATGTGTCTCGATTACAGATAGCTAAATAAATTCACCTAAGCATGATCTATCTGGATTGCCACCTAAGCATGATGTTTGCTATGCCATTGGTTTGGAACTGGGAACTAAGCCAATCTCTGTTCCTCCATAGGGGATGGCTCCGTCTGAGCTTAAAGAACAAATCTCTGCTCGAACCGTCTAGCCACGTTGAGGAGGAGGATGGAGAGGAGCTCCAATGCTTACATTGTTAGATCATATATGCAAAAAGTATGTATTAATACTTGGAATGTACTGAGCATGCAGGGTGAAAATGCAACAAAGAACACAAGCCCAATTAAACAATACACATAATCGTAATAAATGAATGTAAGCTCAATATGTCCTGCATGCTCAATGCCATGGATAAATATGCATGAGGAATCATCAGGTCATATAACATAGCAAACATAAACGGGACGGGTCATAATCGATTTATAAGAATGAGAGAGCTACTATTTGGAATCCTTATGTTCACTCCAAACCGGACTAGGACTGTTCTGCTATTCAAGGGTAAGCCAAACACTCACCTTATAGGAACTCCACCCTTTTTGGAAAGTGCCTTATCATCACCTTATGGGGAACACCACCCATTTCGGTATACACATCACATTAACCTTAGGGGAACACCACCCTTTTTTGTATTTAATTTACATATGTCGTGCGAGAATACCACCCATTTTGGTCAATCATGCAACTTAAGCTATATGGATAAATTAGCTAATCCATAAACCTATGGTGGTAACATTGTCATGGGACAATAATTATCTATCAACATCCTTTCGGTGCTATGTCAATCCCAAGGAATACTTCAAATCATGCTTATTATCATAATATGCAAAGCATCATATTTCATAATATCATCATAGAGTAGCCGTTCAAAACCAAAGCTTCATCATATCGAGATAGGGCTTCATAACTTTTCATAACATTCACAACATTCTCATAATTTATAACATACATAATAGCTCCTTGCAATTCATATCACTCATAAATCATATATCTTGCCATAAGGCCTTTGCAAACTAAAGAAACTTGTGACGTAATTTTAGTAAAGCATGGTGGGTATGCGTACACACTCAAAATCAAGAAAAATCAACATCTTTTGACACTAGGAGAATGACGAAATCCATTTTTTCAAATTATGCAAAAATAACCAACCATAACATAGTAAAGCATAGTTAGGGGATCATTAAAGTCTTACCTTAAACCACATATTTCCCAGACTTATCATTTCATAATGTTATACAAAGACAAAATAACATAATAATCATCATAATACCATGCAAACGAGTTCATAGAGTCTTCATAAATACCCTTAACTTGAAATGGATTTAGAGAGAATGGTTGAGCTTGTAGGAGGAAGGTTCCCACAATGAAAACCCACATACTAATAGTGTTTTAGTGTAGAAAAATCTTGTTTTGTGATAAAGAAACTGAAACCCTAGCTTGGCCTTCTTGCTTGAGCTCTGGAGGAGGCTTGAGAGTATTTTGGGACTTAGAATATTTATGGAATTGAAAGTAATGAATAGATTAGGGTTTTTATGCTTATAAGGGCTCCTTTGAGGGGTAAAATGACTTAGTTTAGGGTATAAATAATAAGAAATATCAAAACCACCCTTTTTAAAACCTTGGCAAACTGGACCAAGAGACCCTGTTTATGGGTCGTGGTCCAGTCTACGAGCCGTAGAAAAGGTTGTCTGTTCTCACTTTTGAACTTTCAGAAACTATTTTATGATCCCAAAATCCACGACATGACTTATGCCTCGTAATTATTTTTAAAGGCCGTCTGATAATTCATATACCAAGTCCCTGAAAATCCCAGCTTTGATCAAGTTTGCCCCGATTCCACAAACCAACTTACGAGTCGTACAATAACTTACGATCCATAGAACCTCTCGTAGTAGCTAACAGTTAGAAATTTCTAAAACTTATTTTCTTCCATTTTTCATACTACTCACATGTGTGGTTTTACATATCTGTTGAGGATAGATGTAGCAGATATTCCCAAGACTACTTTCTAGATGTGTTAGGACCACTATGAGTTCTTCGTTATGTCATTCGAGTTGACTAACGCTCCTGCAGTCTTCATAGACCTAATGACGTGGGTATTTAGACCGTATTTGGTCTCTTTTGTGATAGTTTTTATTGATAATATCCAGATATGTTGCTAGAGTCATGAGCAACATGCCCAAAACTTGAGGGTTGTACTATAGAAACTGAGGGATCACTAGTTGTATGCTGAATTCTCCAAATAAGTTTTCTTATTAGAGTCTATGGTTTTTTTAGTACATGTAATTTCCTAGGATGGTATTATGGTTTACTCGACGAAGATTAAGGTTATCCGTTGTTGGGGTTGGCTTATTTCTGCAACTGGGGTTTAGAGTTTTATTATCTTAGCCAGGTATTACAGATAATTCATCTAGGGATTCTCCTCGATTGGTACACAATTGACTCGTCCTGGTGTTCAGTTTATGTGGTTGGAGGAGTGTGAGTCCATCTTTTAAAGGCTTAAGGATATATTTATTACAACTCATATTTTAACTCTTCTAGTTGAGGTGAAAGGGTTTACAATGCACTATGATGCTTCCATGATTGGCCTGGGTTGTGTATCAATGCAGTGGGGATGAGTTATAACATACGTCTCTAGACATTTATGCCCCCACAAACAAAACTACCCTACCCATATTTTAGAGTTGGTAGTGGTAGTGTTTGCGCTCAAGATATGATGACATTATTTATGTGGGGCTCACTATAAGATCTATATAGACCATCGTAGCCTATAGTACATTATGAGCCAGTGTGTTTTGAATTCTAGGCAGAGGTGGTGGATTGAGTTGTTAGCAGATTATGACCTCTGTATTTTGTAGCATCCAAGAAAGCTAAATGTAATGGAAAATGTGTTAAGTTGGAAGGTGATAAATATTGGGAGGCTAGCTTATCTACCTATCGTAGAGCGACCTCTAGCCTTAGACATCAAGTCCTTATCTAATAAGCTAGTGAGGTTAGATATTTTAGGCTCCAAATAGGTATTAGCTTATGTTGGAACTCAGTCCTCCCTATTTGATAAGATTTGCACTAAATAGTATGAGGACGAAGTGTTAGCGTCCCTCAAGAATCGAGTGGTGTAGACTGGCAGTGACTATGGCACGGTAGACTCAGATCGTACCTCTAGATTTGATTGTTAGTTGTGTGCTCATAGAGTATATAATTTGATTGAGTTGATTCTGCATGAGGCCCATGATTTTAGGTATTCCATTCACCTAGGTACGACAGAGATGTATCACAATTTGAGAAAACATTATTCGTGGAAGGGTATGCGGAGAGATATAGCTAATTATGTGTCCCATTGTCTTTGCTATTAGTAAGTAAAGGTTAAGAACTAGGACAAAGGGAGAGCTCTCTAGACCACATACTCCCTAGTGGATACTGGAGCGAATTATTATGGATTTTGTGATGGGACTACCTCGAACATCATTGGGTATTGATAGTGTATGGGTTATTATCAATTGGCTGACCAAGTCTGCTCCTTTTATTCCGGTTCATTCTTATTATAGTGTAGAGTAGTTAGCTAGGGTATACATGCAGAAGATAGTATCTCTTCACAATGTATCGATGTCTATTAAATCTGATCGAGGATCACTCACCTCCAAATTTTGGAGAGAATTCTAGAGAAGCTGGGCACCAGGGTTGATTTGTGCACATCCTTTAACTCATAGAATGATGGGCAATCAGAGTACACTATCGAGGCCTTTGAGGACATGTTGTTGACCTGTTTGCTGGAGTTTGGTAGTTAGTGGGACAAGTTTTTGCTATTAGATGAGTTTGCTTAAGATAGCAGGCGTTCTCGTACTCCTTTTGGGTTGTTCAAGTCTATAGAACCAAGGCCATATGCCATAATCTTCCTCCAGGAGGCTTTATCCCATGTTCTTTTCATCGAGGACCGATTTAGGAAAGCTCGGAGTATGTACCAATGTTATGATCACTG
Source organism: Solanum rostratum (assembly GCA_029948455.1). Taxonomy (NCBI): domain Eukaryota; kingdom Viridiplantae; phylum Streptophyta; class Magnoliopsida; order Solanales; family Solanaceae; genus Solanum; species Solanum rostratum. The sequence continues at coordinate 23,724,247 of CM057054.1, forward strand.
TAGAGGCCATCCTTTGTACTTTTAAGTTGGTTATCGAGTATTCTTTGGGGTATCGCCCTTAAAATGGGTGATGAGATTTTGCAGGCAGGTAAAGCATAATGCTCGATATATTGGATCCTTTGAGATCCTACAGAGAGTGGGAATAGTTACCCATGAGCTAGCATTGCCTCCAGCATACTCAACCATATATTATGTTTCGATGTTATGCTGGTACGTGCCAGATGAGTCACATCTGTTACGATATAGTTCAATTGAGCTGGATGATCAAATAACATTTGTTGAAAAAATTATAGCCATATTAACAAGAAATATAAACCACCAATTATCTAGAGTGATAACTATTGTTAATGTCCAATAAAGACATCATCCGATTAAGGAGGCCATGTAGGAAATGGAGCAGGATATGCGGGACCAACACCACAACTTGTTTGAGTCCTCGGTATGCCCTTTTTATTAATTTCACAGATGAAGGTTTTTTAGTAGTGGATGATGTAATGACACTCTAGGTTATTTCTACTTTTTTTTAGTATTTTGCATCTATTAAAGCATACGTATAGCGACCCGAAGTCAGTTGTGACTTGCTGGCACTGGCAGTTTAGTCGCCTAGTTACTTGTTTGAAAGCTATGTAGTTTTTCATGTTATAGGCCTGTTTAAAGTTGAAAAATAAGTTTAGCAGTAAATTTTAGGTAAACGTCCTCTGAATGGAATTCTGACAGTTCCATCAAATCAAAATGGACAAATTAGTCTTGAAGCAAGTTTAGTTAGAATACCATGCCTTTTGATGTTGGTTTATATTGAGTTTTGCTATTCGGCCTTTAGAATAGGCCTATAGTCGACTTTAGTCACTATTTGTGGTAAATGTGCTCAAATGGGAATTATGACAACATGGTTAGCTCTAGAATAGTGATTTTAGCCTAGAATGACCTTTCGTTCTATTCCCGAGGCTTCCGAGTGTTATTTTGGCACCTTAGTAGAAATCAAGTAAGTTTAAAACAAGGAAATGTGACCCATATTTAATAAGAATGACTTCATGTCGGAATTTAGAGTGTGACATTATGTCAATGTTAAATTTGGTATGATTGGATAATTTGTTTCTGTCTTTTGGATTTTGAATGAGTCTCAACCCCCATTAAAAATCTTAATAGGAAGAGATTTAAATTGACAACAAAGGGATCTGGTACAATCACCATGCTGACCCCCAGGCTATTATAGTGATATATCTTACAATAGTAAGGTTGCTATAGCGACCCTAGAATCTCTATAATGACAACTACATTTAAGGTGTGACGACTCAGACCTAGGGTCTAGGAGTGACATGGTGAACGGGAACCCGAAAGTCCCCTATCAAGTCTCATAACATCTATCCATACATCATCGGTTCGGAAGCGTACATGGAATAGTAAACACATAGTTCTAAGGGACAGGGAAGTAAGCCTCATACTATAGGAATATGCACATTCATAACTTCATAACTTCAATGCAATTCTTAATATTAGGGCTTAAATCACTTTAAAATCAATAAATAAATATAGCATGTACGTCAATTGAATTTAATGAATAATAATATTGAAAACCCATATTTGAAGTAGCTAAAATTCCATAAATTTGAGTGTAAAGCAGTTTGGGTCTTCTAGAATGAAAGGGACCAAGAATCAATCCCACATACTTTAGCTAATAGAAAAGATTCAAGAAGAATTTTGGTGAAGAGCCTTTACTTGATCCCTAAGCTTAAGACCCACAAGAGTTCTTTGAAAGAGTCTTGAGAGAATTTAAAATGTAAAGAATGAATTTGAATGATAGGAATAAGTTTAGGTCATTAGGAAGTCTATAGGTAGCATAGGAAGTCACAAGAGACCCTAAGAATAAACCATAATTAAGAAAAAACCATTAATGAAACGAGCTGAAAAATTGAATAATGTTATCGCAAGGGAGGCTATACGGTCTGTGGACATCACATGGGCCGTATACTCCTCCGTGAACCATTACTTAGAAAGAAATACACTTGATGAAGGTTCAGAACAATAATCCCATACTTAGAAAAATTTCACTCCGGAATCCATATGGGAGGCCACACAGGTCGTGTCACTCGACCCGGGTCATGTACATGGCCCTGTCACCATACTTGCTCCCAAAATTGTGGGATTTCAAGCCAAGGCCACCACACGGTCCTTGAGGTGTCACATGGACCATGAGGGGTCCATGCGTGAAGTGCCATAATTTAAATCACCACGTTCAAGGGCGAAACATCCTTCATGAGGCCAAGGGCCACTTCGAGGAGGCTCACACGGGCCGTGTGACCTCACACAGATCGTAAGGGCTACTATGGAGCATCACCTTGGTTAAAAATTTTCAAAAATCAAAATTTCCAAGTTCCAATGAAGTCATACAACGTTTGGATCCTTACATTATCTTCCCATTGTGAACATTCATCCCAGAATGTGCAACAAGAAGGCTTGAATTAGAACATGAAACTTTCAATTACTAGATACAATGCATTTTCATTTCTTGAAAATCCAAAAGTCATTAAAACTCATATTGAAATGTATTCAAATCACTGAAAACATCATAGAAATCATTTTTGTGGACATGTATGCATGTCATGTCATAAACTCAAGAGTGAAAGAGTTAGGACAACTTGGAGAAAGGAAGAACCTAATACCTTAGGCTTGAGTAGACAGGAAAAGATTGGGATATTGTTTCATCATGTATAGCTCCGCCTCCCATATAACACTCTCCACATGTTGATTTTCCAAAGAACCTTAACCGAAGCTGCATCGTTGTTATGAGGCCGTTTCACTTGCCTATCCAAAATCTCCACTGGAATTTCCTCATAAGATAATTTCTCCTCAACCTCAAAACCTTTGAAAGGAACAATAGCACTAGGATCACCAATCAATTTTCTCATCATAGAAACATTAGAAAATCATATAAATAGAGCTCAAATCCGAAGGCAACTCCAACCTATAGACCACATTCCCGATTCGCTCCACAATCTCATGAGGGCCTACATACCAGGGACTTAGCTTGACCTTCTTACCAACACGCATCACACCCTTCATAGGTGAGACCTTCAAATACACCCATTCACAAACATAAAACTCAACGTCCCTCTTTCTAACATTCGAATAGGACTTTTGGCGACTTTAGGCCGTCATTAACCTCTCCCTAATCAAATTCACTTTCTCCATAGCCTCCAAAACCGAATATGGGACAATCAAAGCCACCTATCCCTCAAACCACCCAACCAGAGACATTAATCTCCTCCATGCAAAGCCTCAAACGGTGCCATACCAATACTAGCATGAATGCTATTATTTTAAGAAAACTCGATAGGTGGAAGATGGCGATCCCAATTACTCTTGAACTCCAACATACAAGCCCTCAGCATATCCTCCAAGGTTTGAATTGTCCTCTCGGCTTGCCCATTGTTTTGAGGATGAAAGGCGGTGCTCAACTTCTCCTTAGTACCAAGTCCTTTTTGAAACAACCTCAAAAAGTGAAAAGTAAATTGGGCACCACGATTCGATATGATAGACTGAGGCACATGATGAAACCTCATTAACTCTTGAATGTACAACCTTGCATAATTTATGGCACCAAAAGTGGTCTCGAATGGTAGAAAGTGATAATTAGCGCATTCTTATACGAACTTGGCTATGTCTTTTATACCATGCTACCAATATACCTCTATCAAATCTTGATACATCTTAGTAGATTCTCGGATGAATAGAATAATGAGAGTTATGAGCTTCACTTACGATTACCCTTCAAAGACCATCCATGTCCGGAACACATAATTGATCTTGACACCGAAGCACACCATGTCTCCCTTGGGAGAAGACCTCTACCTTCTTTTCAGCGACCAACCTCTTTAACTCAACCAAGGATAGATCTAGATCAACAACCAACGAAGATTTGGCCCCATTTTGAACATCAATACCACCATCATTAGAGTCTGCTAACCTAACACCCAACCGATCTATTCAATGATCATCCTTTGCCAACTTCTTCTTCTCCCCCTCGACATAAGGCACACATCCCATAGATAGCCTACTAAGAGAATCAACTACAATATTTGTCCTTGCGGGATGATATTGAACACTCATGTCGTAGTCCTTTAGGAGTTCCAACCATCTCCTCTACCTCAAGTTAAGATCTATTTGAGTGAACACATATTGCAAACTCTTGTGATCAGTGAAAACATAACCATGCACCCCATACAAATAGTATCTCAAAATTTTCAAAGCAAATATCATCGCCGCTAACTCAAGATTGTGAGTCACGTAATTACGCTCATTGATACGCCCAAATTTACACTCCAAAAGGAATAGTAAAGCGGTCGTTTATCAAATATAGAACTCAACCAGAGTTGAGGTCGATCCTACAGGGAAAGCGAGAGAATGATTCTATCAGCATCCTTTTTCAGATGTAAATTCAATTCCCAAAATAAAGCTGCATAAAGTAAATGGGGGGTTACGATGTTTCAATTAAATTCCTATTGTAAAGTAACTAATGAGTATGTTGATACTGGATTTCAAGAAATTAATAAGAAGATAGGGTTATGTTCCCCATGACGTCTAATATGATAACCAAACTGGTAGACCTAGTTCACTTCCGGTCCTTCCTAGATATATTTCACTCATCACCTTCTGGTGTCAGAATGTATACAATTTCAACCTTTGTTCATGATCTCAGAATACTCTCAACTTTCGGTCTCAAGTACTTATACTAGGTTAAAAACCTCGAATATCCATTGTATAATTCTTTTCCTAGTTACCACATCCCTCCCAAGCATGTAACAAAACGGGCTTACCCTAATGCGCCGACTCATTAGGGAGAAGTTAAAGCAAAGAATGCCACAATGTATACAATGATCAATCACACGAATTCACCCCAGATTGTGTTATCTTATCGAATTGTCATGGTTCCCACAACCCTAGTTGAGGATTTAGCCTAGCATATTCATTACAATTTGCCCACAACAATATAAAGGAATCATGATAAATGACTTACTATTGATATAATGATGAATCCATGTGTTAGAATCGCAAAAAAGATGATCGAAATGCAAGAATTCAATGTAAAATAGTAGCACAATAGTGTTCTCTACTTGTTCTCTGACGGACGGATTCAACAACTCTAAAAACGGAATAAAATAAATATATAAAAGGAAAAACCTATCAAAATTAAAATAGGAAAAATAGACTTCGGCATGAGTACGGGTCATAACACGGGCCGTGTGGGTTTACACAGACCGTCACACGGTCCGTGAGTCTTCACTGCTCTTGCATCTTATGCTTATAGAGGTTCCCGGACCGTGAAACGGCCCGTTAACCTTTCCTTAAGCACATTCTGAGTGACTTCGTGATCTTCCATCTACACAGCCTACCCCACGGTCCGTAGTTGATCACACGGTCTGTGACGGGCCCTGTCTTCCTTCACTTGTACAATTGCTGTTATTTTCGACGGTGATCATTCCAATTCACGTCAACTTCACGGCAGATGACACGACCTGTGTTAGCTTCCACGGTCCGTGTGATGCCTTGTGAGTTTTTCCTAAAGCTTCGTCCCAACTTCATTGCTCCTCCACGCCAAGTGTAAGGTCACGGCAGGGTGCAAGGCCCGTGTAACATGGTAGGGTCCGTGAAGGCCCCCCCATGGTCTTTCACTTTGTTTAATTCACAGCATCTTTCGTTTGGAGCCACTTCACATACCCTCCCACGGTCCGTGTGATGCTACATGGCCCGTGAGGGTCTCCGTATGCCACTGTCTCAACTCTTTTTCGCTCTTTTCTCGGAATTCATCTGTCGTTCCATGCCTTCATCATTTTCCTGAAAAATACTAAAACACACACATCAAACCAACATATTTGCATGAGAACGCGCAAAAATTCTATGTGCAAAGCATCATAAGAGTCGTATTTCTATGACTCATCAATACCCTCAACTTAGCATGTTTGCTTGTCCTCAAGCAATGATGACTCAAATAAATAACTCATAAATACAAGTGCCTCATCAGACTTATGGGTAACCCTTCAATTTTACCATGTATGCTCAGAAACCATGCTTCGAATGTGTTTACACCCAAAACCGACCCACACAGATTAAGGTAGATATCCTACATGAACAGCCAGCCCTCATGTGATCTGGAACAAAGATGAACCAGTTATGTTAGCAGCCAATCAGTGCAAAGATAGTGCCCTCACTACAAAGAAGTCTCGCACACTCAACAAATCAGATGGAAATTCAAGACTAGAATGCAACACTCACTCTCACAAATGATTTTCAGAAGACATACAATTATCGACCATATGCTTGCCCTTATTTTCACCACCTCAACTCTCAAATGACCGTTCTAGGATCATGTTAGGACTTTTGTGTCTTGTAATGTAGGCTTTGGTTAGGGTTAGATACATTTAGGATCCAGTGACTACTCGGCCCCTCCAAGACACTACTTTGATTCGGCTATTTTCCCTCGGTCTTCAGTTTCTACTACCCCTACTTTTTAGTTTCTCTGCCATTTGGGAGTAATTTTTGAGGTCTTCTTATTCTCTTTCTTTCTCTCTCTCTCTCTCTCTCTTTTCAGTTAAACTCCCAATTTTCTTTCCCTTTTTTCGTTTGGCTCTTCACCTCACATATTTTTCTGCTTTCTCCACAATAGCCACCCTCAACTTAGGCTTTTGGCCTATGTTGAGGTTCACAATGTCTTTTAAAGGACCAGGGCCAGTAGAAGACACCCTCAACTTAAGCCTGAGGTTCACAATCTCCTCGGAGAGATCAGGGCCAACATAAAAATTCGCGGACAGATATGGAAGGTGCTTTGGTGTATGAAATAAAGGGTCTATCCAAGATCAACTTTTTGGTTCAACATGGGTGACTTCATTTGGTTGGACGTTTTAGGCTAAGTGGCTAATCAACAAAAAAGGCCTAAGATCACATCCTAATTCAGTCATTCAATTGTTTCAGTGGGACTAACAAGGCAAGTTCTAGCGTACAAGTGCGCCGCCAGATTTTAAACAAATATGCTCACGCAGACGACACATCTCTTACACTAATTAGTACTAATCAACCTAGTCATACTTCATTTATCACTAAGCCAACCATACAATGCATAACATGCTTTCCAAAATCCATAATAGTTCGTTAGGATGGGATGCATGCACATACAAGCTTTTTGCAACATTTTTAACACTTAACTAAAAACATGAGTTACCCTAAACAAATATAAGAACATGTATTTACGAAAACATCACGATCTAAAGATGCCACTAGATAATACACTTGAGAGAAAAGAAATCTGGCAAGAAAAACTCTCATGTGGCAGGATGCTCCACCCCCTTAAAAAAGACGGTGCAATGCCCTCATTGCATCATAACTAAAAATAAAGCACAAAACGGGAAAAGAACATACCTGGGATGCCCTAGGCGTCAGTTGGGCCGTCGTGGTCAGACCCACCGATAGGGTCCCCGTCGTTAAAACTCACACCCGGTCCGAAGGTGCTCCTAGAGGCTTCTGCCCTGGCTGCCACATGTGCTAGCCGCTCTCTTTCCTCTTGCTCCGTGGCTGCTCGATGCTGGGCTCTCATGGCCTTGTGCAAGTTATTCTCTTCTTCATGTTGTGGATCTACTGGAGGACTACTTCGGTTGCTGCGTCGCTTGCCTTTGTCCTTTTGTTCGGGTGCTTCCGTGGGTACCACCGGTACAGCAGTTGGCGGGGCTGGTACGCCCCATACATCATCTAAATCTAGAGCCATCAAGGCATTGAAAAGCGACATCCAAGACTCTAGTGGTGGAGCCGGCGCCATGCGGTTATACTGGGTGGTCAGCTGAGCAATTTGAGCCTTCATGTCATTCACGGTCTGCACCAATTTGGACCTGTCATCGCAAGACATACTCCCAAACATATCATGGAAGTAAACCTCCAAAATGTAGACCTGGTCTTCTAAGTTGTTGATTTGGCCCAGTAATTCCGCTCATAGATGTTCCTCCGCCTGCTGGATGTGAGACTGCACCACCTGAAGCATCCGTGCGACTATTTGGTCAACAATTGCACGTGTTTGCCATTGGTTGATCACCACTCTGGCTAGATACTCATATGGGGCATACACATACCCTTGTTACATCGGAGGAGCTGGACCATTTCCCTCGGACTGCTCATAAGCCACACCTAACTGTGGGGCGGTGGTATGATCCTCGAAAGAGAAGGCCTGCTATGGGGCCGCCTATGAAAACATTGTAGGCAACCCTAGCCTACGTGCTCTACTGCGCATCAGTGGGTTATGAACATCTTTAATCATGGCAATGTTGACCACACCCTTATGAGCTATCTTTCGATCCAGGAAGTGTGTGGTAGGGACACATGCCCGCTTGTAAATTTCCTAGATAAGGCATGGAAAGGACATACCTGCTCGGTCTGATAAGGCCCGGTCCTGCATTTCAAGGGAAATGACCTGACCCATATTAATCCTATATTGAGCAATCAAGCACGCTACCAATGAAGCATGAAAAGGTTGGAGCATGTTATCATTAGCTGTAGGTCTTAGTCGAGCCCGCACCATCGACCACCAAATTTTCGCAGCAAATGTGAGAGATCCCTTTGTAGTAGGAACTTTGGGTTTCGAATCCTAGGATGCCTCGGCTCCTTGTATAGCAATCTGCTCCGCAATCTATTTCAGTAGTGTGGCCCGTGAAGTAGGGTCGGACATTTGGCCCTCATCAGTGATCTTCATATGGTTGGTGATGAATAACCCATCTGATGGGGCTTGGTAGTCTGGCCCAAATAGAAACCTGTTGATAGTGGTCTCTGAAATATCAACCTATTCCCTATGCACCATGACATGCTCCTGCGGAGATAGTTTATAGGCCAGGTGCCTCTTCACTCTCTTGGACTGGTTCCCTTGTATGTAGTCCAGTAGGCTGGCAGCATAGCAGGAGTAGAGTTCAGCAATCAGATCGGGCCCGTAGTAGCCGGGCAGTTGCGCCATCAACCCAAACTAGTATGCTTTAAATGCATCCCTGATCTCCAGGACCCCATCCAATTAATCTGTGAAGACCCGCATCTCAGGGACGATGGCCCGCTGCTGGTATCCCCCGGAGCCTTTAGTTAGCCCATTCACATATATCTCCTTTGCACCAGGGACTGTCCATCAGCCGCAAAAAAACACAAGAAGTGACCTAGCAGTTTCAAGGTCTGATGTCCGAGAAACCGCATAGTAGTGTGTGGCTTCATCATCACTATTTATGAGGGCCAGGATGACATCCGCATTCGTTGTATTGTGCTGGTTTGTCTCCGGTGAGCGAGTTTGTTTGTCTTACTCTGGGAAATCATTTTCTCCCTCAACTTTCACCTCAGAAACCCCCTCCTTAGACTGGGGGGCTGTAGGTTAGCCCAGTGCACGAGCTCTTGTAGTGCGAGGGGAGTGACAGGAGACATTGCCGGTGAAACATACCTCGGACCCTACTGAGGAGTCATCGCCTAAGTCACTCTCCTGGTGTTGACTAGTGGATTCAATGTGAGAATCGCAGAGACGTGACTCACACTCATCCCTAGGCTAGCTTGACCTTAGGCAAGCACCCATTGTGCCTGCAAATGCCACGAAGAATAAAATGGTTAGTCATGTCGGAATAAGCAGGGTGACACACTAACGGGTACTCAGACTTCCCCTGCATTATGAAAGTGACAAAAACTGTTAAGAGTGGCGTCACCTGGTCTATCATAGGGAATTTCGCACTGAAAGGCATATGGAAACTAAAATTCATCAATGAAACAACACATCAGATACAGAGGTAATACGGTCGGAGGGCCTTACATGGGCCATGTAGCATGACATGGTCTGTGACACGGCCCGTGTGAGATACGCAGCAGATGAGTTACTCAAGTAACATGACATGGGCCACTACATGGGCCGTGTAACTTGACACTGTCCGTGACAGGGCCCGTGAGAGGTACTCGGTACCTGGGTAGTGAAGTCACTCGACATGGCCCACGTCATGGGCCGTATAACATGAAATGGACCATGCAATATGCCGTGAAGATTCCTTTCTACCCCAGTCAGCCAAACACCTACAACATCCATACTCATTCCTTCAAATCGACATCATAGAGCGCAAGATCTAACCACATACTCGCTTAAAGAACACAAGAACACGGTTATTCAACTATAGGTCCCCTAAAATCACAAACGTTCCATGTTCAATAGTACAAGGTTCAACAATGGTGTTTAACATAGCCCCACACAAAATTCAGATACAACTTACACCGTAGTGTCTTCTAAACAACGAAAGGGGCTGTATTTAGGCATGGATTCGCACATGTAATAAGGACAAAATGAAAATCTAAACTAAAAAGAGAAAAATACTAGAAAAGTTACTCGACGAGAGACTTAATGTTAGAACAATAGAAAATCACCCAGGGAAAGTGCTACGGATCGTGAAAGTGCTTCACAAATCGTGCCAAAAAAGATAGAAATTTTCATGTAGGTTGTGAGAAGGAAAAATCTGGCATGAGAGGTGTGAGTAAAAGATAAAAAGTGAAAATGGGGAAAGAGGGTATAAATACCCTGCCTGACATTTTGCCTCTATGGGTGGTCACACGGGCCGTGTAACGTTACACAGCCCGTGAAGACTACCTGGCACCAGCATCCCCACGAACAATGAAACGGCCCATGAAACAGTCCACGATCCGTCTAACGTATCCATGTGCCCAGCCTTGGAATACGGTTTAGAGCTTACCTAGGCCACGCGCCACACGGTCTGTTACACGGTACATCTGGTGTTAGACGGGCCGTGTAGGCGCATGTGGGGCTCTCCTTCGCAAGTTTTGACCCCCGTGTTTTCGTGTCACACCTTCAACCACGCGTCTCACAAAGTGCTTATACTTCCCTGAACCAAACATTCAAAAACAATGAAAAACATGACATAAAATACACATTTTTTGATTGATGAGTTGCCTCCCATTAAGAGCTTGGTTTTACGTCACGACTTCACGTAGTTGTGTTGACTACTCAGACTTCATCACGGTGTAAGACCTCAATCACTGAGGCTTCATCTGCAGCACCCAAATACTTCTTCACTCCCTGCCCATTAACTTTGAAACGATGACCTTTGTCACTTTCCGACTCGACTACACCATGTGGGAATACATGAGCAATCTTGTATGGGCCAGACCATATAGATTTTAGCTTACATTGAAACATCCTCAACCTTGAGTTGTACAGTAGAACCTTTTCACCAATATTGAAACTTCTTGGCGCAATATGCTTATCGTGATGGGACTTCATCCTATCTTTGTACAGTGATGCACTCTTATAAGCCTGGAGCCAAAATTCATCCAATTCATTGAGTTGATTAAGCCTCGCATTGGCTGCCTTATCCCACTTCATGTTCAGGGCCTTCAAAGCCTAGAGCGCCTTGTGCTCCAATTCCACCGATAGATAGCAGGCTTTACCAAACACCAATTGATATGGAGACATACCTATGGGGGTCTTGTAAGCCGTTCTGTAGGCCTATAGGGCATCTTCTAGTTTCTGATCCAAATCCGTTCTTGTGGTATTCAAAGACTTGGTCAGGATCTCCTTAATCTCCCTATTTGACACCTCAACTTGCCCACTCATCTACAGATGATTAAGGTGTTGCGACCTTATGTTGTCTCATGTTGTACTGAGCTAGTACAACACAAAGGGATTTGTTTCAGAAGTGGGAACCTCCACTACTAATGATAGTTCTATGTGTCCCAAACCCGGAGAACATGTTCTGCCTCAGAAACTGTACCACGCTCTTGCTTTCATGATTCAGAAATGCTATTGCCTCCACCCATCTGGAGACGTATTCTACCGCTACTAAGATGTACTTCACGCCATAGGAGCTCACAAACGGACCCATAAAATCAATGCCCCATACGTCAAACAATTCTATTTCAAGGATAGGGGTCATGGGTAATTCTTGGCGCTGAGAGATATTGTCTTGGCACTAACACTGATCACAACCTCGCACCATGTCATGGGCATCTTTGTAGATGGTGTGCCAGTAGTATCCATATCGTAAGATCTTTTTCGCTATCCTGGCACCACCATGATGGCCCCTTACTAGGGAAGAGTGGCAGGCTTCCATGATGCTCAACATCTCTGCTCCCGATATGTACCGCCTGATGACCCCATCTGCGCATGTTTTGAACAAATATGGGTCATCCCAAAAGTACCTGCGAACATCATGAAGAAACTTTTTCCTCTTGTGAGGGTTAAGGCCCTCAGGCATAATATCGATAACTAGAAACCAAGGGATTAAGTCAACAGAAGTTGCCAATACCTACTCATCGGGAAAAGAATCATCGATGCGCAACAAATCATTAGCTCTTGACTCATCTTCTAACCTTGACAAGTGGTCTGCCACTAGGTTTTCTATGCCTTTTTGGTCGTGCACCTCAAAGTCGAACTTTTGCAGCAAGAGTACCCATCGGATTAGTCTTAGCTTAGAATCTTTCTTTGGCATGAGATATCTTAGTGCTGCGTGGTTTGTGTGCACAATTACCTTTGTGCCCAATAGGTAGGCCCGGAACTTGTCAAACGCGAACACCACAACTAGAAACTTCTGCTCAGTCACGGTATAATTCCATTGAGTGTCATTCCAGGTCTTGCTGGCATAGTAGATAGGATAAAAGATCTTGTCGCGCTTTTGCCCCAGCACAACACCCACAACAATTCTGCTCGCATCATACATCACCTCAAAAGGGGAACCTAGTCAAGTGAAACTACCACGGGTTCATAAATCAACTTTTGCTTTATGGTCTCAAAGGCATGCCGACACGCATCATAAAACTAAAACTTAGTATCTTTCTCTAATAGTTTGCATTGTGGATGTGCAATCTTGGAAAAATTCTTTATAAACCAGCAGTAGAAGCCCGCATGCCCAAGAAAACTTCGGACCCCCTTCACTGATATGGGAGGTGGCATCTTCTCGATAACCTCAACTTTCACCTTATCAACCTCGATGCCCTTCTCCGAAACCTTGTGGCCAAGGAATATCCCCTCCTTGGCCATTAAATGGCATTTTTCCCAGTATAAAACCAAGTTGGCCTCCTCACAGCGTTGTAATGCCCCGCTAAGATTCAACAGACAGTCGTCAAAAGAGTCACCCACCATAGAGAAGTCATCCGTAAATACCTCGAGGGTGTGTTCGACCATCTCAGAAAAGATTGACATCATATAATGCTGGAAAGTGGCTGGGGCATTACAGAGCCCGAATGGCATCTGCCTGAAAGCAAATGTCCCATAAGGGCAAGTGAAGGTAGTCTTCTCCTGATCTTCCAGGGCTATGGATATTTGGTTATAACCAGAATACCCGTCCAAGAAACAATACCACCCTCTACCTAACAACATGTCAAGCATTTGGCCTATGAAGGGCATGGGGAAGTGATCCTTTAACATCCATCTATTCAGCTTTCGATAGTCCATAGACACTCGCCATACCGTGACAGGTCGCAGAGGGATAAGTTCATACTTCTCATTAGCCACCACCATCATGCCCCCCTTTTTGGGGACACATTGCACTAGAATAACCCATCTGCTGTCAGAGATAGGGTATACCACCCCAACATCTAGCCACTTGATAATCACTTTTTTAACCACCTCTTGCATGTGTGGATTTAGCCTTCGCTAATGCTCGATACTAGGCACACAGTTATCCTCCAACTTGATCTTGCGTGTGCATATCCCTAGAGTGATCCTAATAATGTCTACAATGGTACAACCAATAGCTCTCTTGAACTTTTGGAGGAACCCCAACAATGCCTTAACCTGGTCCTCCTGAAGATCTGTGTCCACAAACATAGGAAGATTCTTATTAGTGCCCAAAAATGGATACCTTAAATGCTAGGGTAGCTCCTTGAGCTCCACAGCAGGAGGCTCCTCAATAGACGGTTTGGCCAGTGGCATCGGCCTATTTTGCAGGTCCAAGTCTAGCTTTCGGGGGGAAAATCGTCTGGTTCCCATGCCCTGTAATGCATATACGGTGTCATTATACCCATTGACACCATCTCCTAGAATGTTCATCAACACTGCAGCCAGCGTGTCCACGATAATCTTCTCCTTGAGTGGGATCTCAAAGAAATAGTCATCCTCTACATCCATGATAGACATTACGGCTAACTCTTTGGGTCTCTTCTGGCAGCACACATACTGAATTTTGCCTCCTTTGCGTTCAACTGGAAGGTAAGTTCTCCATGCTCTATATCAACTAGTGCCCTGCCAGTTGCAAAAAATGGTCTCCCGAGGATGATGGGAACCTCGAAATCCACTTTACTATCCAGGATGACAAAGTCTACAGGGAAGATGAACCTGCCAACACGGACCAACACATCGCACAAAATCCCCATAGGCCTCTTCACTAATTTGTCTTCCATTAGTAGCTGCATGGTAGTGAGTGTGGGGTTCCTAAGCCCAACTGCTGATAGACTGCTAGCAGCATTAAGTTTATGTTGGACCCCAGGTCACAAAGGGCCCGTGCAAAATCATAGGCTCCAATAGTACACGGGAATCATAGGCTCTAATAGTGCACGGGATAGTGAAAGCCCCCAAATCTCCCTTCTTCTCGACTAGGGACCTTGTAGCTATGGTGCTACAATGATGAAGATTGTTTGCTAGATCAATCGTGGCTGTCCTCTTCTTGGTGACTAAGTCTTTCATAAACTTAGCGTAGCCTGGCATCTGCTCAAGTGCTTCCACTAGAGGAATGTTCACGGATAGCTCCTTCAATGTAGACAAAAATTTCTGAAATTTTCCATCTTCAGCCTTCTTTTTCAACCTTTATGGGAATGGCGGTGGCGACTTTGGGATCGCTAGCAAGCACAGAGTAATGGGTTGGTCCAAATCTATTGCCTTTTTAGCAACCTCTGGTTCTGATGGTGCTGTGTCAATCTCGTCATCCCCATCAGAGTCGTGCACCTCCACGAGGCTAGGTATCTTGCCATCTGCTTTATCATGACCTGTATCACTGGCAACAACAGGGTTAAAAAGTACCTTACCGCTTCTCGTGGTGACCGCCTTGTAGTGGCCATCATATTTCGGGTTCTACACAGTACCACTAGGAAGTGATCCAGCCTTTCTTTGATTAGTAAAGCTGAAATTTGCCCCAATTGTTGCTCTGGCTGCTTGATCGAGGTGGAACGCGAGTCGACCAATTTTCGCACATTAGACATTTCTCCTTTCACATCTTGCACCACTACCTCGGTAGACTCAACCTTATAAAGAACCTTTGACATCATCTCCTCTAGTCTCGAGTTTTCACTACCCTCATTTTGGTGCTCTCGATTTCTATAGCCATCTCTATTCTCCCAATTCCCTTCATAGTTATCACAACCATAGTTCCGACCTTGGTTACTGGAATTGAATGCCCGGTAACCCCCATGAATGCTTAAGAAGTGAGCTTCTACATCATAGTTCTAGCCTTGATTATCATAACTTATGGAGTGTGTCCATAATTTTCATCTTCTCCGTGCCTCTACCAAGTAGCCTCTTCGACAGCAAGTCTATCTGGGTCCGCATATGGGCCATGTCTTGATCCCGCTCTTCCTCCTTTTTCGTTGTTTTACACTAATCTCAAAGACTATCCTGGAGTAGTCTCCATCTCTGGTGTACCATGCCCTGTTGTTCTTCGCTACATGATCCAAGATCACCACGATGCCAGGGAACATTCTAGACATGTACGACCCTCTGCATGCTGCATCAATGATCGTCTTAGTCATAAAGTTGCAGGACCCGTAGAAGACTAACTTCAAGTGCTCATCTGTGAGATGATGGTTAGGGCACTGCTTGAGTTTCTGTCTGAATCTCTCCCAAGATTGATGTAATGCTTCATTTGGCAGTTGCTTGTGAGATCTAGTCTTTTCTTTGATCTTTAGTTGCCTTAAATCAGGTAAGAACCTCTCTAAGAAAGCTTCTTTTAATTCTCCCCATGTACGGATGGAATCATGGGGAAGCTCGTTTAGCCACCTTATCGCCTCACCTGAAAGAGACAATGGGAGAAATCTCAACCTCACTGCTTGTTGACTGACTCCTGGAATCTCAGACGACTGGCATGTCGCTAAGAAATTCATCAGATGCTGATTTGCATCCTCAGTGATGGCCCCGCAGAACAATCCTTTCAACTGTAACATTTGCAGCATAGTGCTAGTAATAGTAAACTTGACACCAGCAGGCAGAGGTGGCAGCACTATCACCCCAGTTGTCCCAGCACCCTCATCATCATCATTCATTGCTAGGGGATACTGGGGCCCTTGAGGCCTCAAAGGGGGTTGGTGCTACTGTGGTGGTACAAATGGTGCCACTAGTGGTACCACATTACCGGCGAGGTCATCCTCACCCAACCCATTGTATTCTCTGTTAGCAGGATTTAATGCTAACTCCCTCTGCCATGCTGCTTCGCGGTCTTGGGTGTTCATTCTACGAATCAACTTGGTGAGTTTGGGGTCATAGGGAACAAGTGCTTCACCCTTACTTCGGGTGTTTGGCATGCAATGCTGGTTCCCTACAATAAGCAAAAAAAGGAAATAAAAGTAAAATTAGGACTAGAATAACACACTGAAAGTAGCAACTAATAGACTATTTCTTCGCTGCTATCCCCGGCAACGGCGTGAAAATTATATACGCCCAAATTTACACTCCAAAAGGAATAGTAAAGCGGTCGTTGATCAAATATGGAACTTAACCAGAGTTGAGGTCGATCCCACAAGGAAAGCATGAGAATGATTCTATTAGCACCCTTTTTCAGATTAAAATTTATTCCCAAAATAAATTGCATAAAGTAAATGGGGGGTTATGATGTTTCAATTAAATTCCTAATTTAAAGTAAGTAATGAGTATGTTGATACTGGATTTCAAGCAATTAATGAGAAGCTAGGGTTGTGTTCCCCATGACGTCTAATACGATAACAAAACTGCTATGGTAAACGCGTTCATGACTACACATACAAGATCAACAAGTTAGATAATACCTAGTTCACCTTCCGGTCTTTCCTAGATATATTTCACTCATTACTTTCCGGTCTTAGAATATATACAATTTCAACCTTTGTTCAAAATCTTAGAATACTCTCACCTTTCGGTCTTAAGTACTTAGACTAGGTTAAAAACCTCAAATTTCCATTGTAGAATTCTTTTCCAAATTACTACACTCCTCCCGTGCATGTAACAAATACGAGCTTACCCTAATGCGTCGACTCATTATGGAGAAGTTAAAGCGAAGAATGCCATAAAGTATGCAATGATCAATTCCACAAGTTCACCCCAAAATGTGTTATCTTATTGAAATATCATAGTTCCCACAACCCAAGTTGTGGGTTTAGCCTAGCATATTCAATACAATTCGCCCACAAAAATATAAAGGAATCATGATAAATGACTTACTATTGATAAAATGATGAATCCACGTGTGACAATCGCCAAAGAGATGATCGAAATGCAAGAATTCAACGTAAAATAGTAGCACAATAGTGTTCTCTGCTTGTTCTCTGATTCCAGGATTCAACAACACTAAAAATGGAATAAAATAAATATATATATATATAAGGAAACACCTATCTAATTTTAAATAGGAAAAATAGACTTCGACATGGGTAGGGGTCATTACACAGGCAGTGTGGGTCCACACGGACCATTGAGTCTTCGTTGATTTTGCATCTTACGCCTATCGTCACGTCCCTTATAGAGGTTCACGGATTGTGAAATGGCTCATAACCATTCCTTAAGCACATTCTAAGCGACTTCATGATCTACCATGTGCACGGTCTACGCCACGGTCCATGGTTTATCACACGGTCTATGATGGGCCCCATCTTCCTTCACTTGTATAATTCCTGTTATTTTTTATGGCGATCCTTCCAATTCACGTCAACTTCATGGTAGATGACAGATCCGTGTCATCTTCCATAGTTCGTGGAGGACTTGTGAGTTTTGCCTTAAGCTTTGTCCTAGCTCCGTTGCTCCTCCATGCCAAGTGTAAGGTCACGACGGGGTGCACGGCCCGTGTAACGTGGCACGGTTCGTGAAGCCCCCCCGTGGTCCTTGACTTGGTTTAATTCATAGCATCTTTCATTGGGAGCCACTTCACGTACCATCCCACGGTCCGTGTGATGCTACATGGCCATGAGGGTCTCCGTATGCCACTGTCTCAGCTCTTTTTCACCCTTTTCTCGCAATTCATCCGTCCTTCCATGCCTTCATCATTTTCCTAAAATATACTAAAACACACACATCAAACCAACATATTTGCTTGAGAAAGTGCAAAAATTCTATGTTCAAAGCGTCATAAGAGTCGTATTTCTACAACTCATCATTCATGCACTTTCAATTGCCTTGATGCATAGGATATTATCTTACCACAATATGACTAAAATGTGGTCTCTTATTCTTACACCAATGCATGATTTCATTTGAGTTCTTATTTCATAGATAGTACTTCCAGCCTTACATATTCAGTACATTATCTCGTAATGTCGTCCCTTACTGGGGGCCTGCATTTCATGATATAGGTAAAAGAACTAGTTGAACTCTCTAGTAAGACTACAAGATATCTTGCTGCTATTACCGAATTCCGAGTTGATTCAAATCTTCATGTGTTTAGAGCTTATATCTTTTTATTATATAGTTAGTCATGTGGTGGGGCCTTTCCCAAACCTTATCAGTTACTGCTCCTTATTTAGGGTCTTTGTAGAATATGTAAAGTAAAGTATGGTCATGTCTCATACTTTAGACACCATAGCTCTAATGGCCTAGTCATGTGCATTTCCTTTTAGTTTGTGATTATTGTCTACTTTCTTGAAAGCATATTGAATGTGGAAACCCCCTTATAATATTCATATAGAGTGCATGGTTTCATATTAGTTCTCCTGAGCCTTGTCAGCAATATGTGCCAATCCGCCTTAATGGGCATGAAAAAACTGCTATTAGAGCGAGTCATCCTACATAGTCTACAGAATCATGTCTATTTAGAGTCTTTTTTATGGATGTGTTGTGCACCACATTTATAAGGAGGAGGTTACGTGGAATTTAAGAGTTGTCACTTTCTTTGTATTCTTTAGATCGTGCCATAGAGACAAATGTTGTAGGTGGATCGTGTCTAATCTCAAAATGTTTTGTACAACAAGTATGCCAAAAACAAGGAAAAGCAAAGGCAAAGGAAAGGAAGTAGAAGTGGTAGTTGGTGTACCCAGTAGTTGGTGTACCCAGTTTGGTGAGACAATGAAATGAGGCTCAAATGAGTCGGTGTCACAAACATCTCTAACTCCTCTAGCTCTTGATGAACCAGGAGGTAGTGACATTCCCCCAGAACCACCTATCGATGCTACCATGTAGGATTTGAGAAATGCAGTCCAACCATTAACTCTTATAGTTGCTGTCCAAGGTCAAAGACGAAAAGGCCCAGTTATAGGTACAGGTAGTGCGAATAGGGTATCTAGCACGATCATACATTACTTCCTTAATTTGTACCCTCCATCCTTCATCGAGTCAGATCCTAATAAAGATCCACCAAACTTCATCGATCAGATCTAATGCACATTGGATGTTAAGCATGTGAGTGGTGTAGAAGCTGTTGAGCTAGAAACATATAGATTGAAGGGTGTTTCTATATTATGGTATGAACATTAGGAGCAATCTAAGGGTACAGATGCATCTCCAACTACTTTGAAAGAGTTCAAAGAGGCATTTCTTGACCATTACTTGCCACTAGATATCCGAGAGGCCCATGCAGATCAGTTCCTGAATCTCCACCAAGGGAATATGAGAACGAGGGAGTATAGCCTTTAATTTAATTCCCTGGTCAGGTATTCTACTAATGTAGTTGCTACTATGACAGATAGAGTTTATCGGTGTGTGGACAGATTGGATTCGTATTTGTTCAGAGAATGTACCATTGCTTCCTTTAATAAAGACATAGATATAGCAAGGATGCAAGCTTTTTCACAAAAAACTAGAGGATCAAAGGTAAAGAAAAAAGACATAAGTGATAGAAAGGGGGGAGTCCAAGAGGGACAGATCTACAAGGCATTTTACACCATCCCAATGTGAGTTTAGGTGTCAGGTTTCTACTAGACCGCCTAGGACGTCATCAACCTATTCTACTACTAGTGCTCCACCATAAATTCAAGGGCCTAGAAGTAATCAGTTTTGTCAAAGAAGTGAAAGGCAAGGTGCACGGACAACAGGATATTCGACAAGCAAACAGATGTCTCCTAGGTAGCCTTGCAAACAATATGGGAGGAGTCATTTAGGTGCATGTCTTGTTCAGACAGATGCTTGTTATTGGTGTGGTGTTCCAAGACATACGATGAGAGATTGCCTGAGGAGACACATTGTTGATATAGCACAACCTACTGGGTCAGTTGTTACATCATCATTAGTTTCTTTGTTAGATAGGGGTCAGCAAACACCTACATGCAATGGTAGAGGTGTTAGAGGGGCAGCTAGCTCTACTGGAGTCCAAAATCGCACTTATGCTCTAGGGAGTCGACAAAATTTGGAAGCTTCACTCGATGTGGTTACAGGTACATTGTCCATCACTTCACATAATGCATATGCATTAATTGACCCTGGTTCTACGCTATCATACATAACTCCACTATTTGTTGGGAAGCTTAAGTGAACACCTAAATTATTGAAAAACCTATTTGAAGTGTGTGCACCAACCAGTGAATCTATTTTAGCTAGCAGGGTCTATTATAACTGTGTAGTAATTGTTTGTAACCATGACACATTGGCTGGCCTTATTGAGGTAGAAATGGTGGAATTTGATGCTATAATGGGTATGTATTAGTTAGCTTCTTGTTATGCCACCATGGATTTCTGAACTAAGAGAGTGTACTTCCACATTCCAAATGAGGCGGTTCTTGAATGTGAAGGCAATGTTGGGGCACCAAAGGGTAAGTTTATCTTTCCTTTTAAGGCAAGAAATATGATGTCCAAGGGATATATATATATATCATTTAGTTAGAGTGAGAGATATGAAGGTGGAATCACTAACTCTTCAATCTGTACCAATACTGAATGAATTTGTTGATGTGATTCTTGTAGAGCTTTCAGGTTTACCTCCATAACAAGAAGTAAATTTTGGTATCTACTTACTTCCAGGCACTCAACCTATTCTATCCCTCAATATAGAAGGGCCCTTGCAGAATTACATTAATTAAAAGAGTAGTTAAAAGACTTATTGGACAAGGGTTTTATCAGGTCTAGTGTGTCCCCTTGGGTGCACCAGTGTTATTTGTATGTAAAAACGATGTCACCTTGAGAATGTCTATTGACTATCGAAAATTGAATAGGGCGACAATTAAGAATAAATATCCCCTCCCCAGGATTGATGATTTATTTGATCAGTTAAGGGGTGCCATATGATTTTAAAATTTGATTTGAGGTCAGGTTATCACCAAGTAAGGGTGAAGGAGAAAGATATTCCTAAGACAGATTTTAGGAAATGCTACGGTCACTTTGAGTATCTTGTTATGTCATTTGGGCTAACAAATGCACCAGTAGTCTTTATGGTTTTAATGAATGGGGTATTCAAGCCATTCTTGGATGTATTTGTGATAGTGTTTACGGATGATATTTTTAGTATATTAAAGATCAAAAGAGGACTATGCAAATCACTTACGAGATGTATTACAAGTTCTTCATGATCGGCAGTTATATGCCAAGAGTTCTAAATCTGAATTTTGTTAAAATAATTGGCATTTTTGGGTCATATTGTGTCCGATAAAGGAAAAGGAGTTGATTCACAGAAAATAGAGGCCGTGAAATATTTTCCAAGGCCAACAACACCCATAGAAGTTTGAAGCTTCCTAGGGTTGGCAGTTTATTACAGAAGGTTTGTTGAAGGTTTTTATTCGATTTTTGCCCCTCTAACAAAGTGGACACATAAGGCGACCAAGTTCTAATGGAGTGATGCATGTGAAAGAAGCTTCAAGAGTTGAAAGCAGGCTAACATCTGTACCCATGTTAGTGCTTCCAGAAGGCACATATGGGTGTGCGGTGTATTGTGATGCTTTAGGAGTTTGCTTAGGGTGTGTACTGACAAATCATGGTGGGGTAATTGCTTATGCCTTGAGATAACTACGACCATATGAGGAAAACTACCCAACACATGACCTAGAGCTAGCAGTGGTTGTGTTTGCATTTAAAATATGGCACCACTATTTGTATGGGGTTCACGTTGAGATATATATTGATCCTAAGAGCGTGGAATACATCTTTTATCAGAAAGACCTATATTTAACACATCAGAGATGTCTATAGCTAATAAAGGATTATGATGTTGATATACAATACCATCTAGGGAAACAAATGTAGTAGGCGATGCTCTGAGTCGTAAAGCAATCATAAATATTATTGATCAGACCATGGTAGTCATGGAGTGGTGAAGGATCTACGTTAACTAGCTAGTTTGAGAGTTCGCCTTCTTCAAACGCCAAACGAAGGGGTTGTTGTGCATAATGTTCACAATTTTCATTGGGAATGGAAGTGGAATAAAAGCAGTTCAAGGATCCAGTTCTCCGACGACTTAAGGAAAACGTAAGTCAAGGTACATTGAAGGGCTTTAAACTTACACAAAATGCTGTACTTTATTGCCAAAATATATTATGTGTCCTTAATATTAACAAACTAAGAAGGAGGATAATGGAAGAATACCATCGTTCAAGATATAACATTCATCCAGGATCAACTTTCATTTATCATGATCTGAAGGGAATGTTTTGGTTAGGAGGCATGAAAAAAGACCTTGTAGAATTTGTTGCTCAATGTTCGAATTGCCAACAAGTCAAAGTGGAGCACCAAAATCTGGGAGGTTATATCGGCTTTCTAGAGCTTTCAATATGAAAGTGGGATATGATCAATATGGATTTTGTTATTGGGTTGCCTCGCTCCTTTCAAAATTTTCACTCCATATGGGTAACAGTTGATAGACTAACAAAGTAAGCACACTTATTGGTAGTTAAAAGTAACTATACAACTGAAGTGCATGCAACCTTATAGCTCAAAGAGATAGTTAGGCTACATGGGGTCCCAATCTCCATTATATCTGATCGTGGAGCTCAATTCACTGCAAAGTTTTGGAAGTCCCTCCAAAGGTGTTTAGGAAAACAACTGAATTTGAGTACAACTTTCCACCCTGAAACAGACGGTCAAGCAGAACACACTATTCAAACATTTGAAGATATGTTGCCGGCTTGTGCATTTGACTTTAAGAGTACTTTGGCGGACCATTTACCTCTTATTGAAGATGCCCATAATAATAGCTACCATTCACGCATCAAGATGACACCTTATGAAGCTTTGTGTGGAACGAAATGTAGGTCACTAATCGGATGGTTTGAAGTGGGAGAAAATACCTTTCTTGGGCTAGATTTTGTCCAACAAGCCATGAAAAAAGTCAACGTAATACAATGTCGCTTAGAAACAACGAAAAGTCATCACAAGTAATATGCAGATGCTAGGAGGAGAGGACAAGAATTCTCAATAGGAGATTGGGTATTCTTATAGGTGGCCCCAATGAAAGGTGTTATGAGATAAGAAGGGAAAATTGAGCCCATGTTACATCGGGACATATAAGATTATTAAAAGGTTTGGATAGGTTGCGTACGAATTAGAGCCACCCTAGGACCTTTCAATGGTTTATCTAGTGGTTTATGTGCCAATGCTTCAAAAATGTATAGGCGATCCATCCCGCATCTCTCCTATTAAAGATGTGCATGTTATAGAAGATCTCGCCTATGAAGAGGTACTTATTGCCATTCTAGATCGTCAAGTTATGAAGCTAAGAAATAAAGAAATAACTTCAGTAAAGGTACTTTGGAGGAAGCAGTAAGTAGAAGAGATAACATGGGAGGCAGAGGAAGCGATTATATATAGGTACCCTTATTTATTTGAAGCTAAGGAGGAAGTCCAAAACATAGAATTGGCGCATTACTAAGTACATGTGATTGAATGCTTATTATGTTGCCAATAGTTATTTTAAAAAAAGGCTAGAACTTCTTTAAGCTATCTAGTTATCCCAACATTCAAGGACGAATGTTCCTAAGGGAGGAGGATGTAACACCCCACATCTTATGTGTACTAGTCCTATGCATATGGAACATGATATGATTTGGTAGAAGTAACACCAATTTTAAAAGATCCTAACTTTTAGACCGGAGCGCTATATTTACGTCTAACTCTTAAGATGAGTGAGTGTATATAATTTTTGAGTCAAATTAAGGAGATCACCGCCTTAAAAAAAGTTAAATAAGTTAGGTGCTTTTGGGACTTAGGAAGCTAACATATGAGTCACCTACGTGCTTAACTTTAATTTGCTAGAAGATGAAGACAAGACCCAACACCGAATCTATCCAAGTTCGATAATGAATAAGGCACAAGATAAGGGTGTAATTTTAGCCCATGTTTTAACCATATAAAGGGAAAATATTTTCATCCCAATATGAATGGAAAAAGGTCCCAAGTACATTCACAACCCACTTGATGATTTGGGCACAAACTAAGTGAAGGGAAAAGAGGAAACTGGAAAGCCAAGGCCCATCAAGTTTGAACCCAATAAGGCCCAAGTGAAAGAGTTAAATAGGTACATTAGTCACTTAATAAGATAAGTCTTAATATACAAAAGAAATTCGGCCAAGAATGTCCCTTTAAAAGGGATAAAAAGCAGCTCCTTTAATTCATTTGAACTTGGACAAAAAATCTGATTTTCTAAGTTCCTTTTTGCTCTCTTCAACTCATACAAAGTATCCCTCACAATCTTACTAGGGTTCCTAAAGAATCCCTCAACCTTTAAGGTTAAGGTAAGTAAAATACTTTTGTATTAAGTATGATTTTCCATGAAAAACAAGAGAAATAAGCTGGTTATACTTGTGTTCGAATTTTGTACAGCATGTGTTCTAAAAATTGTTGTGTACTTTTCTTGTTTATTAAGAGGCTTTTCTCTACATGGTTGGCTGGATTATTAATTGGGGTTGATGTTTTTAACAAGTTTTAGTTCAGTAATTATTTAACAAGGTTGCTGCACCATTTATGTTTTTCTCAAAGATGCGTTCTTGTATGCTATCTTAATTCTTCTCTTAGTAGGAACTTGTGAGCTGGTGATTGAAAATTGTTGTCTCACATCCTACATATACATCGGGACTGTTTTTGGATTGTTTTAAAACCCTTTTTATGTGTAAATATGTTGGGAAGAGTTTGGTTGAAGTTGGAATAGGTTTGGGATTATTGACGTCGAAATGTAGTGAAAGGACGTCTGTTATGCTGTCTACTTGTGTGTTGTGTAGAGTTGTTGTGTTGTGTTTTATATGATATTGCAATCCTTTAATGCAACTAAAACAAGCTATATATGACATGTATATGATAATGTATATTAGAAAATATGATTAGAAGTGCGAAGGTTGAAAGAATACTCTTGATTTCAAGCTTGCTGCCCGAGTGTTATTTTTTGAAATTGGACTGCCAAGACGTGTTTATTAGCTTCTAATACTATTTTTTTCACCTACTCTATTGTAGATAAATATTTGAAGGAAAAGAAGGTTACATCGAGGTAACAATGAGCTCATACAACGTAGTATGTTAGGTTACTCAATATCATATTATTTGGCATGATACTTAGGCTCTTCCTTGGCACATAGAGGCTCTTACAAACTCTGACATGACCAATAACTGTGTCTCCACTCTTTAACATGTTCATATGTTTCCATACATTGTTATTGTCAAATATGCATACATACTTTCGATACTAGATATATGAGTTCTGTTTTTTTTGCTAAATGAAGTCCATGTGTTATTTCATCCCCTATGTATTTCTTTAGTTATCTAACCTACTCTTTTCATTGTAGTATTGTCTTGAATGCTTGTTTACATGTCACCTATTATATCTATAGTCTTACAACTCAAAATTCTACGACCACAAAAAGAATCATCTCAAAAGTAAATTAAAGATATAAAGTAAAGTTGCTTATTGATGGGTGGTATCCCAGGGTAAAAAAACCTAGCATGGGTCGATCCCATATTACAGGGGTATCCTAGGGGTGAAAGAAGATCCTACCATGGGCCAATTCCGATATTGATTTACCATTGATCACTGGTCATTTATATTATATACTATGACCAATTATAAAGTAAATAAATGTAAAGTAACGAAAAGGACATGAACTACATGATTCCATAATATGACTAAAATGTGGTCTCTTATCCTTACACCCATGAAAGATTTCATTTGAGTTCTTATTTCATAGATGGTACTTCCTAACTTACATATTCAGTACATTATCTCATACTGACGTCCCTTATGGGAGACCTGCATTTCATGTTGCAGGTACATGATTTAGTAGAACTCCCCAGTGGGAGTACAGGATACCCAGCTGCTATTATTGAGCTCCAGGTTGCTTCGGGGCATTGTGTGTCTAGAGCTTATATATTTTTTATTGCATACTTAGTCCTGAGACGGGGCATGTCCTGACCCTTATCAGATATTGTTCCTTATCTAGAGACTTTATAGACTATGTAAAGTAAAGTGTGGTCATGTCTCGTAATTTAGACATTGTGGCTCCAAAGGGCTACTCATATGCATTTCCTTTGGGTGTGTTATTATTGCCTACTTTCATGAAAGCATATTGAATATGAAAACCACTTAATAATGTTCATACAGAGTGCAGGGTTACATGTTGGTGATCCCGAGCCATGTCGAAAACAGGTTTTAGTCCCCCTTAATGGGACTTTGGGCATGACATGAGTACATGGCTATGTCACCATACTTGGTTCCAAAATTGTGGGATTTTAAGCTAAGGCCATCACATGTCCCACCACAAGGTCCTTGAGGTGTCACACGGACCGTAAGGGGTCCATGCGTTGCATGGCTTAGTTTAAATCACAATGTTTAAGGGCTAAACATCCTTCATGAGGCCAAGGGTTGCTTCAAGGAGGCTCACACGGGCCGTATAACCTCACATGAACTGTGAGAGCCCCCATGGAGTGTCATCTTAGTTTAAAACTTCCTGTAATAAAAATTTCCAAGCTCCAATGGTGTCCTACAGCGTCCAGATCCTTACATATGGGGTTAGGTCGCTACCGCGGACACAATGTTGTTATCGTGGCATTCGTAATAGGTTAAAAGTGTGCTAAATTTTCAAATTACATCAAGGATAAAGGGGAAACATCTCACAATGGTAATTCACTAATAAATTTTTCTACTTTAAGTTATTCAAAAGGCTAGATTGTCTATGTTTCTAAGAAGAACATCGTGGGATTATTGGAAGTCACTTTTGATAAATCGTTTAAGGTGATTCTTTCCATTTTTCTATTTTAAGATAGGTTCAGTTTATAAAATTTCAAAAATTGGTTTCTTATTTATTTTGAGTCAGATTTTTGTACATCTTGGGCTTATCTAGTATACTTTTTTGGGACGTCGTTGTGGTATAGTTGGATGCTTCTAATTGAATTGCATTTTAGGTAGAATTGCAATTGAACTATTGTTATGCATATTTATGGGCTGAAGTTAAACTTCCTCTTGTAAATTTTATATCGAAAGGCTTTATTTATATAATAACTCTATTTTTGTAGCTCGACAACATTTAGAGATTATCCGAAAAAGGAAAGCACATTCGAAGTGAATTTGGAAGCACATGATCGATGTCCAAGTAGGCTACAATCTTCCCTCTCATTGAATGTGTGAATTAAGACTGGGTTTGACTTATTGGGAATTAGGGAAAGGGGTTAAATTCCTTACATATTGAGTATGATTACCTTAGCTCTTATATGGGACTTTTCTAGACCCAATAGGCATGTTGTGGACACGTGTGGTTAGCCTGTTGACTTTATGTGGTATTATTGGTTGTCTTGCTTTATAGAATGATAATTTTACCTACTGAGGATCCCTTTGGGGACTGATATATGAATCTCTATCATTAATTGACTGTCTGCAATACTTTTTCTTACAAGATATTGACAGAATTGTTGTCTGACATATAGAGCATGCCTATGACTTCTATATTCATGTCAATTGCATTTCTTCCTTGTTGTTGTTATTGTTGGGACTTAGTATAGGCTTAGGCTTATTATACCCTATACCCATGTTGGTCAAGATTAGTGGACAACTATATTGATGTTCGATGTGACTTGAGAGGCATAGATCATTATAGATCTGATTAGAAAACCAGAGTCTACAAAGTTGGGCCTCGGAGAGGCTATCATGAGCTGGGGACTTGATTTTTTCTTTTTCTAGCTTTCCTTTTGCATTATTCCCAGAGCTCATCAGAGATGGCTTAGATACATGGGGGCAAACATGTTACTCCCACACCTAGGGTATTGTCCCTTATGATTAAAAGCCTGAGCATTTCCCCCATATGACTGCATGTATGTTTAGTAGGACCATGTGCAGGTGAAGACATGTTCCTCTATGTATACCCCCTATTAAAGGGCAAAATTTGATGAGTCGTGAAAATTTAACTCATTTGATGCTTTATCTTATAGAAAAAGTGTCCTTGATGCTGTATTCGTGCCCTGTATTGATGTAATATTTTTGTTTTATAGGTAGGGAAGGTTATGGACATAACACAGAGGAAATATGGTCAAAGAGTAGAAAAATTGAAGAAAAATGGTTTGATTATCGCATTTTGCATTTTGCGATTCACCAAGTACATTCATTGAGTTTCCCATGCAAGCCAGACCCAACTAAACACTCTAGAAAAATAATTAACTAGTGAGGCATGTTTGTGAATGAAGTTCGATGGTTGGTGACTCGCTTACCAAGATGTGTGAGTTGAGTAGTACATCGTCAATTCCTCCATGAAAACACCATGGTTGAGGCCAACACAAGAGACGAAATGATCATACCAAGGGAGATTCACCAAAGATATTGGGCGAGCTTGAATTTGCTCGCCAATGCATCCAAAACATTTAGGTAAAGATAGCCTAGAAAGGAAAACTATAACGACCAGACCTAGGAGCCTAGTAATCACACGGTAAATGAGATAGCCGAAGGCACCTCACCTAAGCCATCTCAAGAATCTTAAGCATTCATAGGCATTAGTAAAACTGTTGCGGATGAAAATAAGGGAAAACATTCTAAGGGTCAAATTTTACAACGAAGCAACATTAAAAAAATAGTGGAATAATTATAATCCATTTGCTTGTCCATACGCATACCAACTACATCATAAATGGATGGGACCGATATTGGTCGATCTCTATCAAATAAAAAAGGATCCATAATAAGGGAACATAGAAAGTAAGAGGTACAAATACATTCTTAAACAAAGCAAAGATACAATATAGATCGAAAAGTAGAGGAGTCCCAAACTAAGGGCTCGCCATGATAACACTACCAGTCTTGGACGCTGACTAGAGCTAGTAGAGAAGTGCCTAGTTGAATAATGCAAGAAAAATATATGTGAGTACGTTCGAATGTACTATATATGTGAGATGCAGTGCATGGATGAAATTGTAATGTCATTATTATCAAACATAGCATATAAGGATATAAAGTGTAAAGGATACATAAGACAACTTAAACATGCACAAGGAATATGGCTCAAGATCAATATGAGACAACGCTTAAGCAAGCACATATAATGAAAAAATAACATGGGATCATAGTCTTGTGGGAGTAGACCATAACTGATAGTAAGACCATGTGAGCTACTACATGGAATCCAATGAACACCTTCATTTAGAAAAGGTCAATGCACACCGTCCATTGTTAAAAAGGAAATCTACTTGACAAGGTAGATGTCCAAAACATAGTAACTTTGCAATTGCATATTTTATAATATTAGGGCCTACGTGGATCTGCTAGCCTAGCCTACAAAGGCTCCTATGGCACATTGTTAGGGACGTCAAGATTTAGCTTCAAGGGTCATGCATTAACTAGTAGAATGAATCTCAATCTCTAGTCCTCTCGGTGCTAAGTCATCCCATAGAAATCTTCAAAGCGTACTCTTAGAATTATACATAACAATAATAGGAGTAGCTCGAACTAAATAATCTTTCTTAAACATCTTTTTGGGCCATTAACATCATACGTATATCATTGGTACACTTAAAGTTGAAGATATTCATTAATGCCCTAATCATAATCATATATTATAGGAAGCTTTTAGTGAAAACAAGGTGGGCTTATCTTTAAGCATGGAATAATCATAAAACAAATAAGGAAATTTCTCTTAAATGGGACATCGAAGACACCCAACCTTGATCATATCAAAATTAATCATGGAATCAATATCATACTTTACACACACAGACACACACAAACACACACACACATATATATATATATATATATATTTATATTTACATAGCAAAATAGTGGCTAAACTTCATAAGTATCATTTATATGACATAAAGATAGTGAAATCATCATAAGCATGCATATTAAATTGAAGAACTTAAAGAAAAAGGTGAAAATACTTGACAGGGAACTTTTTGGGTGAAAGGATACCCATAAATCAACTCACATGCCTTGGAAGAACTGTAGAGAAACAAACTTGTAGGATTGAGGAAGAATGTTGGAACCATAGCCTTGCCCTAGCTTGTACTTGAGAAACCCTTTTTGCCTTAGAAATTTGAAAGTAAAGAAAGGGAGAATGAACGGAGAAATTAAAGCTAAAGGGTTATTATAATGAACCTTTCCTGTCGCTGAAATGACGTAGTATAAGAATAGAAAGGACAGAAAAGACAAAATTTCCTCTCATTAAAACTGCTAGGATTGACCTAAGAGACCTTGATTATGGGCTACTAACTCATTCCACGGGCCACAAGTCCCTTCGTCTGATGAAACATCAAAAAATCCTAAAAATTAACTTTGTTTAATTGAAAACCATGAAGCATCAGGACAAGCCGTGACACTACCTACGGGCTATGGTTGGACTCGTAGAGTCCTTCCACACTTAACTATTTTTTCCTCACTTCATTGGCATTTCCCACGAAAGGGTCATATGGGTCATAATCCATTCAATGTGCCCTTTGATAACTCATAAGTCACCATTCTGAAAACACCAAATTTTCTTCATCTCTAGGGTCCCACTCATAAAACCACCTACGGGCCATCAATTGGTATATGCCACACTTGGAAACCTTTCCTATTCCTGAAATTCTATGTTTAAGGTCTGAGCCTAACGATCATACGTTAACTTACGGCCACAAGTGGTCCCATAAACCAGACTCCAGTTATGTTTTTGGCCACTTCTTTTGTACTCAGGGCTCCTAAACTAGTGATCATTACAATATCTCCCCCTTGGGAACATTCGTCCCCGAGTGTACTTTAGGGCACGCTCTAAAGAGGAAACTAGAAACTAATAACCGAGTATGCATGCAAAAATACAAGTCAAACGTCATTTCTCAAAAAAATTAGATTTCATACCTTTAACAAGATTCAAAATAGTGCATAAACTTCAAAATAAATGCATACATAATGAGAAACTAAAATGGAATTTGGGGGTTTTGGAAGAATTTCTTAATTCCTTAGGCTTTAGTAGAGTGGAATAGATGTGGATAACACGTCATCATCCATTTATGCTTCCCATGTAGCACTCTCAACTTCTTGGTTTCTCCAAAATACTATGAGAGATACAACTTCTTTTTTCCTTAGCTTCTTCACTTGCTGATCTAGGATTTTAATCGGTACCTCTTCATAACTCAAATACTCGGTACCTTTGCATGGAACTTGGTTCCCCTATGAATTTACCTCAACATCGATACATGGAAGACAAAATTAATCTAGGGTAACTTATTGGATAGATCAAACTCATACGCTACTTTCCGCACTCTTCTTACCACCTTGTAGGGTCCAACATATCTAGGACTCAATTCTCCTTTCCTATCGAACCGGAGAACTCTTTTTATTGGAGACACCTTCAACTATTACCTAGATGCGAACTTGGATTTCAAGTTCCCTTCGTCTCACATAAGAGTAGGACTTTTGTCAGCTTTGGGCTATTTGTAATATCTCCCTTATGCTTTTACTTTTCTCCATAGAATTCATCACTATGTCCGGTCCTATTAATGCCACCTCACCAACTTTGAACGACCCGATGGGCGATCTACATTGTCTACCATACAATGCTTCGAATAGTGCCATCCCAATACTTGCATGGAAGTTATTATTATAAGCAAACTTGATGAGTGGTAAATGTTCATCCCAACTCCATTTAGATTCCAATCTAGCTCGCTTAACTCTCCACAAAGATTTGGTAGGAATCTTAGCTTAATAATGATGAATGGAAAGAATGGGAGATTTGCTTATCTAGTCCATGTTTTTCTAGTTGATGATATCGATTAAGATCAACAAATTTAAGTTTTCTCTTGAGTATCAATAGCCAAACTTTTAAAAGGCTGAGGAGTTCAGTGAGTTTTAAGTGATACAACTTTAATATTATGATATAATATTAATTTTAAGGTCTTTAACATCAATATTGTGGGAATTACTTTCTACCATAATGGATGAACAAGAATTTGGTACATTTTAGTTTCTACATCCATGCTTGGCTAAACCCCAATCTTCTAGGGGAATGTAATAGCTAGATTGTTAGTTTCTCTTTATGGGTGTCTGATATTTTCTTGATTTACAATTAAATTGTTTTGGATTTATTAAATCAATCATGTTCAATTTAAGAATTATACTTGAAAATTTTGTTCTATCATAGATCTCTTCGTACACTTGAGAGAGTTGTGAAGAGTGGATGAATTTGCTAAATAGTTGCTAATCTATGTTAGTATAATTACTTTTGAGATTTAGTAATTACGGTAAGGTATTGGGCATTTCAAATTATGATTCAAAACTTGTGCGCGAGAGAGTGAGGTTTAAAAATTGGTTTGCTTTCGAGATTCACACGCTATATTGTTGTCTCACCAAGCCTCCCGATACGATTTAAATCGGTTTTGGGTAATATTAATACCCAATTAAAGTCTCTCAATTTAGCTATACATCAATCCCCCTAGAGGAGTCATTCCCCCAATTTGTTTACAACCCTATTTCACTAATTAGATAATAGATCTTAATTTACTACTTAACATTGCATGTTTACATATGTTCCTTTTTATTTTTGTCATTTAATAATTCTAGTAGACGTTATCACTTGCCGATTGAAGCCTTCGTCACCCATTCTCTATAGGATCAATCCTAACTCATTTGTTAGGTTATTATACTGATGACGACTATTATATCCCTTAATTGTTTTGGAGTACTCTTGAGAGTCAAAATGGCGGCATTATTGGGGAATGGCGTTGTTTAAGATTTCACTAACTGATGTTCTAGTGTCAACTAGTGTTGTGAAGTGAATGCCTTAATTAGTTTTTCTTTTTCTTTTTCTCTTATTACTGGAATCGATATAAGTGTTCACAAAATTGTTGTTGGATCCAATGTGGGGCAAATTAATGAGGTGAACTTGGATGGCTCAGAAAATATTAGGTCAACTATCCATTGCCACATAATGGAAATGTCGTATTCCATATCACAGGATCCTTGATCCAATTGCTTCAGATGAAGAAATTCTTCGGACGCCTCACTCACGAGGACCCTCATAATCACATAAGAAACTTCCTTGATGTGTGCAACTCATTATCCTTCATGAATATCTCTCAAGAGTTGGTCTGACTTCATTTGTTTCCTTTTTCATTGGTTGGAGAAGATAAAAAATGGTTGGCGAAGTTACCACGTCATTCTATTATGTTGTGGGAGGAATTGTTAGACGCCTTTTATGAAAAGTTCTTCCCTCTCTCGAAAATGTTGAAGATCAGGGGTAGCATTAAAATTTTCAAGAGGAAGGAAGGTAAGTCGTTTCATCAAACATGGCTTAAGTACCAAATGTTGCTGATGAAGTGCCCTAATCATGTGGTACCAGATCATTTTTTGTTCAAATATTTCTATAGGACTCTTGATGCTGTAAATAAAGGCATGATCAATGAAGTCAACGGGATCCTCCTCCGTCTGGGAATAAAGAAACTCTGGAGGGTACATCCTTATAAAGTTTCTAACCCATATAGCAAGAGTAGGCACTTGGGGAGGAATGAAAATCTCCCTATTGGCTTGATTGTCCAATGCTTCGGCTAGCATGGTCAACGCGACTCTAAACTCCATGTAAGTATAGCAATGGGGGTGTTGCAGGGCAGGTTGAGCACAACCCAAAATTTTTTGACTCGCCTCGCCCCGCACCACATATTGGCTATTTTAATTTTTATCCCGCCCCGCCCCATCTCGTAGAGACCTACCACACATACACCTGTCCCGATAAAATTTTTAAGTTCTTTTATTTTTGATTGAATTTAGTATGAAAAATAAAAATTCGTATTTTTTTCACAATTTAACATCTCGACAACATATTAACTAGTTTTAGTTAACATTTCCTTAATTGTTTCTTAACCATTAATTAAAAGTTTCTAATTAACATTTCAACAACTAATAATTTACCAGACATATCTAGTTTAAATTATAGAAAAAAATTTAAATTCAATATTAATATAAAAAGTTTATATCTTTGATTTTTACTAATTAAAAAAATTTAATTTTCTTCAAGATCCTATTTGGTTTCTCAAACCTGCAACCCGCTCCGCCCTACAATAGTTTTAAAAATAGTTATTTCAACCCAACCCGCAATCGCCCCACCCCACATAACTTTGACCCCGCCCCGCCCTACCTTGTATAGCTCTAAACCCGCCCTGCCCCGCCCGACCTTGTTGCCATCCTTAACCCCCTGTGAGACACTTCTTCATCTTGTTAAAACAGAGGGGATTGTTTATCGGGCATTCCTCTTTCTTGCGGAGCTCTTCTTGGTGGCATGATCTAGAAAAAGGAAAGAAATCGTCTTTAGTTTTAGGAACACCTTAGACAACTCTAAAGGAACAACACGATAAGAAAGAAGGGAAGACATTCCTAAATGTCTCATAGCCACTCATTCAAGAAAGTCGTGCGCTTCACAACCTTGAGCGAGACTCTACTCAAAGTGGTATATTTGGACATTTGTGGAATATTTTAAAACCTCGTGCTCTGATACTAAGTTTGTAATGACCCAAACATTATTTGATTCTAAATCCTGAGCAATATCTGTTGTACCCTCTTCAAATTCTAAATTAAGGAGGCTATTACTAGTGAAGCCTACTTTCTTCGGAGAAAGGATGACTTTCTTCTACATGGGGTAGTTGAGCTCGCCCCAAGGACAAAAAAGCTTTCCTATCCTACCCATGGCCTGACACTGACTTTGGATGTCTTGTAGATACTGCAGTAGTTCTACCTCTTGAAGGATCATGAAAGAAGCTAGCATGATGATTCATAGAGTAGGAGGCTTAACATAGTCGTCACAAGTCGAATGAGATACCCAAAGGCACCTCACCAAAGCCATCTTAATATACCAAGCATTGATAGACATAAAAACGCATAAATTTTGCGTATGACAATGAAGAAACATTAAAAAAATACATATTGTCCATAAAATATACCAACTAGACCATGGATGGATGGAACTATTATTGGTCTGTTTCTATCAAATAGAAGACACCAAACATTAAAAATATTGAATGTAAAAGTTTCTAAAGGCCAACATATACATTAGTCTCAAAATACATAACAAGATAGAAAATGGTAGAGACCCTAACTAAGGGCTCACCACAAAAACACTAGTTTGGAATGTCGAAGAACTAGCTAGGAGCCAATTGAGGAGCACCTATCTTTAGATGGTTAAATCATGTAGGCAAAATATGCGTTAGTACTTTTGAAATGTACTAAGTGTGTGATATGCAAACAAATATGAAATTGTAATGCAACCATTCGTAAGTAAAACATATATATGTATATAAGACTGTAACTGTAACATAAACATGAGCTTAAACATGCACAAAGAATAACATTCAAAATGAACAAGAATAATGCATGAAAGGAACACATGCTACGGAAATAATATACGAATTATAAGTATTGTGGTAATTCACTAGAATCGACATATAAGACCATATGAGCTACTATATGGAATCCAACATAACCCCTATAATAGCATGGAGAGACCACTTGCTAGGTGGAACTCCATCACTTCACATGCATGATCATATAACATATATGGCCTATGTCGATCCACTATCCTAGCCTGTAAGTGTAACACCCCATATCTTACATGTACTAGTCCAACGCATGTGAAACATGATATGGCGGGGTCAAAGCAGCGCACATTTTTAAAAGTTCTTGAATTTCAGATTAGAGGACTATATATATGTCTAATGCTCAAGATGACCGAGTGTATATAAGTTTTAAGTCAAGATAAGGAGATTGCGACCTTAAATAAAGTGAAAGAAGTGAGGTGCTTGTGAGACTTAGGACTCTAACAGGTGAGTCACCTACGTGCTTAGCTTATATAGGCTAGGTAGACGGAGATGAGGCCCAACACCAAATTTATTCAAGTCCAATAAAGAACAAACCCCGAGGTAAGGATGTCATTTAGGTCCATGGTTTAACATCATAAAAGGACAACATTTTCAGCCCAAGATGAATAGGAAAATGGACAAATTACATTCACAACCCAATTCACAAATAGGGCCCAAACTAAGTGGGTATAAGGGAGAATCGTTTGCAAAAACGCCCATCAAATTGAATCCAATAAGGCACACGTGAAAAGGCCAAGTTGCTGCATCATCACCTTAATAAAATAAGGATTGAAATACAAAAGAAAGTTGGCCAAAAGTGTCCCTATAAAAGGGACTAACAACCAGCAACTTTAGTCATTTTCTCAAAGCCAAAAATCAAATTTCTTTCCAAGTTTCTCCTTGCTCTCTCTTCACTTTGTAAAGCAGCCAAGGCTCACCTCTAGGGTTTATGAAAAGCACCTAATCCTTGAGGGATAAGGTAAGTGAAAATACCTATGGTTTTCTGTAATTATTCCATGAAAAACATGAAGAGTATGCTGGTTGTATTTGTGGAGGAATTTGGGACAACATGTGTTCCAAAGATTGTTGTCCATTTTCCTTGTTTATTAAGAGTATTTTCTCTTGTTGGTAGGCTGGATTATGAAGTAATATGTATGTTTCTAACAAGTTTTGGTTCTATAGTGATGTAAGAAGGCTGCTGCACCATTTTTATCTTACGCGAAAATGCGTTCTTATATGATATCTAAATTCCGCTCTTAGTAAGAATTCGTGGACTGAATATGGGGAATTGTTGTATCATGTTTTCCATCTACTTGGTTACTATTTTAGGACTATTTTAGGACTGAATTTTTGTGTAAATATGTTGAGAACAGTTTGGTTGAGGTTGAAACGGATTTGGAATGGTTGTCGTCGAAATGTAGCAAAAGGACACAATATTGCGTTGCCTACTTGCGTGTTGTGTAGATTTGTTGTATGTTGTACTTTATGAACTGTTGTAACACTGTTATGGGACTAAAAATAGCTGGATATGACATGTATATGGGAATGTGTATTAGGAAATATGATTAGAAGTGGAAATGTTAAAAGAATACTCCTTGGTTGCTAATACCGAGCTTGCTGCCCGGATATTATTTTTGGGTGAAATTGGACTACCAACATGTGTCTATTAGCTGCTAACACTAGTTTTATCACCTACTATATTGTAGATAAGTATTTGGAGGAAGAGGATGCTATTTCGAGGTAATAACGACGTAGTACAACGAGGGTATGTAAGTCTACTTGATTTCCTATTACTTGGCATGAAATCTAGGTTCTTCCTTGGCACATAAAGGCACATACAAACTCTGACATGGTTACTAACCGTGTCTCTACTCTATAATATGTTCATATGTTCCCTTACACAGCCACTGTCAAACCTGCATATGTACTTGGATACCAAGGATATATGAGTCCCTTTTTGCCAATAAAGCCCATGTGTTGTTTGATCATCTACACGTTTCATTAGTTGCGTAACTCTCTTCTCATTATGATATTATCTTGTATGATTTTTTATATGTTACATATCATGTCTATAGTCCTATTGTTCTAAATGTTATGACCACCAAACGAATCATCTGGAAAGTAAATAAAAGATAACCCAAAGTTGCTTATTGATGGGTGGTATCCCAGGGGTGGAAGAATCACCTAGCATGGGTTGATCCCATATTACGAGGGGTATCCCAGGGGTGAACGGAAAG
Source organism: Solanum rostratum (assembly GCA_029948455.1). Lineage (NCBI taxonomy): Eukaryota > Viridiplantae > Streptophyta > Magnoliopsida > Solanales > Solanaceae > Solanum > Solanum rostratum. Next base: position 23,762,344 of record CM057054.1, read on the forward strand.
CCTAGCATGGGTCAATCCCGATATTGATTTACCACTGATCAGCTAGTCATTTACATGATATATTGTGCACAAATTATATAGTAAAGAAAGGTAAAGTAATAAGATGATATAAAGTACATGATTCCATAGTATGACTAAAGGTGGTCTTTTATCCTTACAGACCAGTGTGTCATTTCATTTGAGTTCTTATTTCATATACATTATATCCCGCCTTACATGTTCAGTACATTATCTTGTACTGACGTCCCTTACGGGGGACGTGCATTTCATGCTGCAGGTACAGGAGCTACTAGATCTCCCCAGAATGAGTACAACATTTCCAGCTGCTATTACTAAGCTCCTGGATGCTTCGGGGTTTGTGTGTCTAGAGCTTGTATTCTGTATTGTATAGTTGGTCATGAGGCAGGGCCTGTCCCGACCCATATGGATATTGTTCCTTACCTAGAGGCTTTGTAGACTATGTACTTAAAGTGTGGTCAAGTAGCATACTGTAGACATCATGGTTCCAACAGTCTAGCCTTATGCATTTACTTATGGCTTGTTAATACAATTTACTTTCTTTTGACAGCATGTTGAATATGGAAACCTCTTAAATGATCATAGCAGGTGCATAGTTATATGTTGGTTCTCCCAATCCTTGTTGGCAATGGGGGCCAGTTCGCCTTAATAGGACTTAGAGCGTGACAAAAGTGGTATCAGAGCAGGTCATCCTAGGGAGTCTACAAAGTCGTGTCTATGTAGAGTCTTGTTTATGGATGTGTTGTGCACCACATTTATAAGCATGAAGATACGTGGCATTTAGGAGTTGTCACTTTCTTTTCATTCTTTAGACCATGCCATAGAGCCAAGTGTTGTAGGTTGATTACTTCTAACCTCTAAATTGTTTTGTACAGTAAGTATGCCTGAAACAAGGAAAAGTAAAGGCAAGGGGAAGGAAGTGGAAGTGGTAGTTGGTGCACCCAGTCGGGTGAGACGACGAAATGAGGCCCAAGATGAGTCTCTATCACAAACATCTCCAACTCCTCCAATTATTGACTCAGATAGTTGCTGGCTAGAGTCAAAGACAAGAAGGTCCAGTTATAGGTGCAGGTGGTGCAAATAGGGCAGCTAGCTGGAGGATACGTGACTTCCTTAATTTGGACCCTCCATCTTTTACCAGGTCAGATCCTAATGAAGATCCATAAGACTTCATTGATCAGATCCAACGCACTTTGAATGTTATGCACATAAGCGGTAGAGAAGCTGTGGAACTGGGAGTATATAGATTGGAGGGTATGGCTATATTGTTGTATGAAGGTTGGAAGCAATCTAAGGGTATAGATGCACCTCCAACTACCTGGAAGGAATTCAAAGAGGCATTTCTTGACCACTACTTGCCATACGAGATACGAGAGGCCCGGGCAGATTAGTTTCTGAATCTCCACCAAGGGAATATGAGCGTGCGGGAGTATAGCCTTCAACTTAATTCCCTGTCCAGGTATTCTCCTAATGTACTTGCTACTATGGCAGATAGAGTTCATCGATACGTGGATAGGTTGGATTCATATCTGGTCAGAGACTGTACCATTTCTTCTTTGAATAAAGACATGGATATAGCGAGGATGCAAGCATTTGCACAAAAATTGAAGGATCAAAGGCAAAGAAGAAGGACACAAGAGTTAAAAAGGGGGCAGTCCAAGAGGGCCAGATCTACAGGGCAGTTTGTACCATCCCAAGGTGAGTTTAAGCCTCGATTTCCTAATAAACCACCTAGGCCATCATCCTCTTACTCTGCGCTTAGTGCTCGACCACAACTTCAAGTGTCTAAAGGTAATCAGTTTAGTCAAAGAAGTAAGGGCCAAGGTTCTAGAACAACAGGATATTCGACCAGCCAACAAATTCCTCCTAGGCAGCCTTGCAAACAATATGGAGGAGTCATTTAGGTACATGTCATGTTGGGACAGACGCTTGTTATTGGTGTGGTGTACCAGGGCATATGATGAGAGATTGCCTAAGAAGACGTATGGGTAACATAGCACAAACTACTAGATCAGCTGTTGCATCATCATCATCAGTTCCCCCATTAGGTAGGGGTCAGCAAACACCTACAGGCCGTGGTAGAGGTGGTAGAGGGGCATCTAGCTCCAGCGGAGCCCAAAATCGCACTTATGCTCTAGGGAGTCGGCAAAATTTAGAAGCTTCACCCGATGTGGTCACAGGTACATTGTCCATCTTTTCACATAATGTGTATGCATTAATTGACCCTAGTTCTACATTTTCATATATCACTCCACTAGTGGCTGCGAAGCTTAAAAGAATACCTAAATTATTGAACGAGCCATTTGAAGTGTCTACACCCACCGGTGAATCTATTATAGCTAGAAGGGTCTATTATGACTGTGTAGTAACTGTTTGTGACCGTGACACATTAGCAGACCTCGTTGAGTTAGATATGGTGGAATTTGATGTTATAATGGGTATGTATTGGTTAGCTTCTTGCTATGCTATTGTGGATTGACGAACTAAGAGAGTGTATTTCCACTTTCCGAATGAGGCGGTCCTTGAATGGAAAGGCAATGTTGAAGCACCAAAGGGTAACTTTGTTTTCTATTTTAAGTCGAGGAAGATGATGTCAAAGGGGTATATATGTCATCTAGTTAGAGTAAGGGATATGGAAGCAGAATCACCAACTTTTCAATCTATTCTTGTAGTGAATGAATTTGTTGATGTGTTTCCCGAAGAGCTTCAATGTTTTCCTCCAGAACGAAAAGTAGATTTTGGTATTGACTTACTTCCAGGTACCCAACCTATTTCTATCCCTCCATATAGAATGGCCCCGGCAGAATTACGTGAATTAAAGGAGCAATTAGAAGATTTTCTAGAGAAGGGTTTTATAATACCTAGCGTGTCCCTTTGGGGTGCACCAGTGTTATTTGTACGTAAAAAGGATGGCACCTTGAGAATGTGTATTGAATACCGACAATTGAATACGGTGACAATTAAAAACAAATACCCCCTCCCCAGGATTGATGATTTATTTGATCAATTTTAGGGTGCCAAATGCTTTTCCAAAATTGATTTGAGCTTAGGTTATCACCAAGTGAGGGTGAAGGAGAAAGATATACCCAAGACAGCCTTTAGGACACGCTATGGTCGCTTTGAATTTTTTTGTTTTGTCATTTGGGCTAACCAATGCACCAGCAGTTTTTATGGACTTAATGAATAGGGTATTCAAGCCATTCTTGGATGTATTTGTGACAGTATTTATAGATGAAATTTTGGTGTATTCAAGATCAGGAAAGGACCATGCAAATCACTTATGGCAGGTATAACAAGTTCTTCGTGGTCGGCAATTGTACACCAAGTTTTCCAAATGTGAATTTTTGTTAAAATCAGTGGCATTCTTGGGTCATACTGTATCTGATGAAGGAATAAGGGTTGATTCACAAAAAATAGTGGCGGTGAAAGATTGGCCAAGGCCAACAACACCCACAGAAGTTCGAAGCTTCCTAGGGTTGGCAGGTTATAACAGAAGGTTTGTTGAAGGTTTTTCTTCTATTTCAGCACCTCTAACAAAGTTGACACATAAGGCGACCAAATTTCAATGGAATGATGCATGTGAAAGAAGCTTTCAAGAGTTGAAAAGCAGGCTAACTTTTGCACCTGTACTAGTGCTTCCAGAAGGCACAGAGGGGTATGCGATGTATTGTGATGCTTCAGGGGTTGGCTTAGGGTGTGTACTAACACAACATGGTAAGGTAATTGCTTATGCCTCGAGACAACTGCGGCCACATGAGAGGAACTACCCAACACATGACCTTGAGCTAGCAGCGGTTGTGTTTGCCTTAAAAATATTGTGCCACTATTTGTATGGAGTTCATGTTGACATATATACTGATCATAAGAGCCTACAGTACATCTTTAAGCAGAAAGACCTAAATCTAAGGCAGCGAAGGTGGTTGGAGCTAATAAAGGATTACGACGTTGATATACTATACCATCCAGGGAAAGCAAATGTGGTAGCCGATGCTCTGAGTCGTAAGGCAATTATGAATATTGGTGAGCAGTCCATGGTACATCAAGGAGTTGCTAAGGATCTACGTCAACTAGCCAATTTGGGGGTTCGCCTCCTTGAAACACCAAAAGAAGGGCTTGTTGTGCAAAATGTTGCAACGTCTACATTGGTAACAGAGGTAAGAGAAAAACAGCTCAAAGATCCTATTCTACGATGACTTAAGGAAGGTGAGTCAAGGCACAATGAAGGGCTTTGAACTTTTCCTAAATGGAGTACTTTATTGCCAAAATAGATTATGTGTTCTTGATATCAATGGTCTAAGAAGGAGGATAATGGAAGAAGCCCATCATTCAAGATATTTGATCCATCCAGGATCAACTAAGATGTATCATGACCTGAGGGGAATGTTTTTGTGGGAAGGCATGAAAAAGGACCTTGTAGAATTTGTGGCTCAATGTCCGAATTGCCAACAAGTTAAGGTAGAGCACCAAAAGCCAGGACGTTATATGCAATGTATAGATCTTCCAACATGGAAGTGGGATATGATTAATATGGAGTTTGTTACTGGGTTGCCTCGCTCATTTCAGAAGTTTGACTCTATATGGGTGATAGTTGATAGACTCACAAAGTTAGCACACTTCTTGCCAGTTAAGAGTGATTATACAGCTGAAAAGTATGCAAAGCTATACCTCAAGGAGATAGTTAGGCTACATGGGGTCCCAATCTCCATTATATCTGATCGAGGAGCTCAATTCACTGCAAAGTTTTGGAAATCCTTCCAAAAGAGCTTAGGGACACAAGTGAATTTAAGTACAGCTTTCCACCTACAGACAGATGGTCAAGCAGAACGCACCATTCAAACACTTGAAGATATGTTGCGGGCATAAGCATTGGACTTCAAAGTTAGTTGGGTGGACCATTTTCCACTTATTGAATTTGCCTATAATAATAGCTACCATTCAAGCATCAAGATGGCACCATATGAAGCTTTGTATGGAAGGAAATGTAGATCACCTATAGGATGATTTAAAGTGGGTAAAACCACCTTGCTTGGTCCAGATCTAGTCCAACTAGCCATGGAGAAAGTCAAGGTAATACGAATGGCTAGAAACAGCCCAAAGTCATCACAAATCCTATGCGGATGCTAGAAGAAGAGGACTCGAATTCTTAGTAGGAGATTGGTTATTCTTAAAGGTGTCCCCAATGAAAGGCGTTATGAGATTTGGTAAGAAAGGAAAACTAAGCCCACATTACATAGGGCCATATAAGATTATTAAAAGGTTTGGACAGGTTGCGTATGAATTAGAGCTACCCCAGGAGCTTTCAATGGTTCATCCAGTTTTCCATGTCTCAATGCTTCGAAAATGCATAGGTGACCCATCTCGTATCACTCCTATTGAAGATATGCAGGTTACGGAAGATCTCACGTATGAGGAGTTACCTATTGCTATCCTAGATCGTCAAGTTAGAAAGCTAAGGAATAAGGAAATACCTTCAGTAAAGGTACTTTGGAGGAACCAACAAGTAGAAGAGGTGACGTGGGAAGCTGAGGAAGCAATGAGATCTAAGTGCCCTTATTTATTTGAACCTAAAAAGGAAGTCCAATATACATAGTTGAGGGATTAGTTGGTACGTCAATTTGAATTCTTATTATGTTGCCAAAAGTTTGTTTACATGAATGTTTGAACTTGTATGACCTATCCCATTTATGCTAACATTCGGGGACGAATGTTCCTAAGGGGGGAAGGATGTAACACCCCACATCTTACATGTACTAGTCCAACGCATGTGAAACATGATATGGCGGGGGTCAAAGCAGCGCACATTTTTAAAAGTGCTTGAATTTCAGATTAGAGGACTATATATACGTCTAATGCTCAAGATGACCGACTGTATATAAGTTGTAAGTCAAGATAAGGAGATCGTGACCTTAAATGAAGTGAAAGAAGTGAGGTGCTTGTGAGACTTAGGAAGCTAAGAAGTGAGTCACCTATGTGCTTAGCTTAAATAGGCTAGGTAGACAGAGACGATGCCCAACATTGAATTTGTTCAAGTCCGATAAAGAATAAACCCCGAGGTAAGGATGTCATTTGGGCCCATGGTTTAGCATCATAAAAGGACAACATTTTCAGCCCAAGATGAATAGGAAAAGGGCCAAATTACATTCAAAACCCAATTCACAAATAGGGCCCAAACTAAGTGGGTATAAGGGAGAAATGTTTGCAACAAAGCCCATCCAATTGAAGCCCACTAAGGCCCAAGTGAAAAGGCCAAGTTGCTGCATCATCACCTTAATAAAATAAGGCTTGAGATACAAAAGAGAGTCGGCCAAAAGTGGCCCTATAAAAGGGACTAACAGCCAACAATTTTAGTCATTTTCTCAAAGCCAAAAATCAGATTTCTTTCCACGTTTCTCCTTGCTCTCTCTTCACTTTGTAAAGCATCCCAAGCTCACCTCTAGGGTTATTAAAGAGCACCTAATCCTTGAGGTCTAAGGAAAGTGAAAATACCTATGGCTTGGTGTAATTTTTCCATGAAAAACATGAAGAGTATGCTGGTTATACTTGTGTAGGAATTTGGGACAGCATGTGTTCCAAAGATTGTTGTCCATTTTCCTTGTTTATCAAGAGGATTTTCTCTTGTTGGTTGGCTGGATTATGAAGTAATATGTATGTTTTTAACAAGTTTTTGTTATATAGTGATGTAAGAAGGCTGCTGAACCATTTTTATCTTCCGTGAAAATGCGTTCTTATATGATATCTAAATTCCGCTCTTAGTAAGAATTCGTGGATTGAATATGGGGAATTGTTGTCTCATGTTTTCCATCTACTTGGTGACTGTTTTAGGACTGACTTTGTGTGTTAAGATGTTGAGAACAGTTTGGTTGAGGTTAAAACGGATTTGGAATTGTTGCTGTTGAAATGTAGCGAACTGACGCAATGTTGTGTTGCCTACTTGTGTGTTGTGTAGATTTGTTGTATGTTGTACTTTATGAGCTGTTGTGACACTGTTATGGGACTAAAAATAGCTAGATATGACATGTATAGGGGAATGTGTATTGGGAAATATGATTAGGAGTGAAAATGTTGAAAGAATACTCCTTGGTTGTTAATTCCGAGCTTGCTACCCGGATATTATTTTTGGGTGAAATTTGACTACCAAGATCTGTCTATTAGCTGCTAACACTAGTTTTATTACCTAGTATATTGAAGATAAGTATTTGGAGGAAGAGGATACTACTACGAGGTAATACTGATGTAGTACAACGAGGTATGTAAGGCTACTTGATTTCCTATTACTTGGTATGAAATATATGTTCTTCCTTGGCACATAAAGGCACATACAAACTCCGACATGGCTACTAACCGTGTCTCCACTCTATACTATGTTCATATATTCCTCTACATAGCCACTGTCAAACCTGTATATGTACTTGGATACCAAGGATATATGAGTCCCTTTTTACCAATAAAGCCCATATGTTGTTTGATCTTCTACACGTTTCATTAGTTGTGTAACTCTCTTTTCATTGTGATATTATCTTGTATGGTTTTTTATATGTCTCATGTCATGTCTATAGTCCTGTAGTTCTAAATGTTATGACCACCAAAAGAATCATCTGGAAAGTAAATAAAAGATAACTCAAAGTTGCTTATTGATGGGTGATATCCCAGGGGTAGAAGAATCACCTAGCATGGGTCGATCCCATATTACGGGGGGTATCCCAAGGGTGAAAGGAAAGCCTAACATGGGTCAATTCCGATATTGATTTACTACTGATCAGTTGGTCATTTACATGATATATTGTGCACAGATTATAAAGTAAAGAAAGGTAAAGTAATAAAAAGACATAAAGTACATGATTCCACAGTATGACTAAAGGTGGTCTTTTATCCTTACACACCAGTGTGTTATTTCATTGGAGTTCCTATTTCATATACAATATTTCCTGCCTTACATATTCAGTACATTATCTCGTACTGACGTCTCTTACGGAGGACCTGCATTTCATGCTGCAGGTACAAGAGCTACTAGATCTCCCCAGTAAGAGTACATGATTTCCATCTGCTATTACTAAGCTCCAGGTTGCTTCGGGGCTTGTGTGTCTAGAGCTTGTATTTTGTATTGTATAGTTGGTTATGAGGCGGGGCCTGTCCCGACCCATATGGATATTGTTCCTTACCTAGAGGCTTTGTAGACTGTGTAAATTAAAGTGTGGTCAAGTAGCATACTGTAGACATCGTGGCTCCAACGATCTAGCCTTATGTATTTACTTTTGGCTTTTTAATACAATTTACTTTCTTTTGACAGCATGTTGAATATGAAAACCTCTTAAATGTTCATAGCAGCTGCATAGTTATATGTTGGTTCTCCTGAGCCTTGTCGGCAATGGGTTCCAGTCCGCCTTAATGGGACTTAGGGCGTGACAATAGGGGCTCCTATAGTGGCACATAATTAATGGGGAAAACAGTTGCTTCTATGGTTCCCTTACCAAACCTTACCACGATGCCTTATTTGGAGCTATGTCATCCCATGGAATTTTTAAAACATATACTTTGTCATATTATGACACATAGAATCATAAGTAGAAACCTCAAGAGTAGCTCAAACTTATGTACCACCAAGTGAGAATTTTTCTTTAATCTTCGGACTATTTTATGCATCTTTTAGGGAATTTTCATCATATTTATAACTTTGGCAAATCCTCACCCTAAAAGCATTCTTTAATTCCCTAATATTTATCATATATCATGCAAAACTTTACTATAAACTGAATGGACTACTTCATAAGTTGAAACATTCATAAATCATGAGGTTCATGCTTAATCATTAAAAATACGCTTATTGGAAACATGGTAAAACAACCCAAACTTCATTACATTAATCCATATCATTTGGGTCATCATTAACAACTCAAATACATGAAAACACTTAGCAAAACATAATATGGTAATATTGGAAATATTTAGTATGATAATACATCATGAAATCATCATTAGCATTGATGGTAGTATTAAGAAACATAAATAAAAGATAAAGATCATTATGTAGGACTTTGTGATTGAAAGGATACCCACAAATGAACTCACATACCTTGGGTGAAGCCTAGGAAGAAGGACCTTGCTGTTGTGGAAGAATCCCCTTTGAAACCCTAGCCTCCGTAGCTTTTTTTTACCTTTTTAGAGAGATAATTTTTGCCTTAGGAATTTCTAAAAGTGGGAGAATGAAAGGAAATATGGGTATCAATTTTAACTAATTACCATGAGGCCTCCAATATGCCTATTGAAGATCAATAAGGACTCTTGTTACATCATGAAATCCCAGCACCAACACCAGCAACGACATCATCCAGTTATAGGTTTTACTCATTCTCCCAAAGTAATTCATACCAGTCCACGTGATTTCATGGCTTTAGTTTAAAAACTCACTGGTCTTTATTGTAACCCAAATGTTGAGTCGAATTCAGAGGAAAATCATAGCAGTAGTTGTAATGCAAAGATCAAAACATCATTTTCTTGCTGCGAGCCACCCATTTTTTATCTCACTAATACTAGTGAAATAGAGACAGATAACTAAGAAAATTCATAATTATTTTTTAGATAGCTTGGATGACTTTCTCTACTGTTATATCAATTAATTCTTTGTGTTTATGTAAGGACCCGGAATTTTGTACGAACTCAGGGAAGCATGAAAACTTGGTTTTGGAAAAGTTTTGGATCAAGGTGGCACTTCATGGAAGCCATCACAGTCCGTGTAAGGTCACACGGCCCGTGTGGAGCCTCCACGGAGTGGTCTTTGGCCCATGGAGGATGTTTGGCCCTTAAACGTGGTGTTTTAAACTAAGGCACACCACAATTGGACCCCTGGCAATCCGTGTGACACTTCATGGACTGTGTGGTGGGTCGTGTGATGGCCTTGTCTTGAAATCCTACAGCTTTGGGACCAAGTATGGTTACACGGCCAAGTGCACGGCCCGTGTGGGGTGGCACGGTCCGTGAGGTCATCCATAAAGCTTCCGGCGTGAAATATTTCTATGTATGGGACCTTTATGCTCAAGCTAAGTTCACTCTAAAGCCTTCAATCCAAGCTTATCTATGTTGTTAATATCATCATGGGTCTCCTACATCAAGTCAAGTTCCCCTTTGCTAAATTATTCTCAAGTGCCGATAGAAGGGTCAACTTTAAATAGGAATATCTCTTATCTAAAAATGAACTGGGTAGCCCATGACTATAAAATTTAAGCTCTTTGAATTATCTTTCCAATGCATCCGGTCTCACCTCATTCCGAGTTTGGAGCAAGACGTTATGCCCATTTTCATAAAACTTGTCTGGGCTAGACGGGAACCTTCATGGACTGTGAAGAGCTTCACGGACCGTGAAGCCACCCATGTCAAGGCTCCCATGAAATTTAAAGATCCATTTTATTAAGGTGTTTTTGATATTATGATTCATCCCCAAGGCTTTTTATGACCTTTAAAACCCCTTTACATTCCTAAACTTCTCTGACACTAAACCTAAAGGTTTTTCATATGATTTGGTAGAAGGGTCAATTTTAAATGGCCATATCTCTTAGCACAAAATTAATTAGGTGTCCTATAATATATCAAATTAAAGCTCTTTGAATTATCTTTCGAACTCACCTAGTTTCACCTAATTCCGAGCTCGGACGAAGGGGTTATGCTTGTTTTCGTTAAGCCTGTTCATGCAGGCAAGCCACACGGCCAGCTACACGGACCGTGCGGCAGCAAACGGTCCGTGAGGCTGAAGTCGGTCACAATTTTCCGGCCAAATTGTGTTCTAAGTGTGTCTCCTTCCTTGGTGCCTTCATACGGACCCTTGTACGGCCCGTGAAGCATCACACGGTCCGTACGACCTTCCGTTGGAAGCCCTTGGTTTGAAACAATTTGTTGAAAATTCTAAGTATAGTCACACGGTTACTGTTCACTAGGGGTGGGTCCGTAAATTTGAAAACCGAAAACTAATCGAAAAATACCAAAAAAAATTGCACTGTAAAAAACCAAAATCGAATACAAAAAACTGAACCAAACCAATTCTGTGCGATTTTGGTTTCGGTCTTATAAAACTGAACCGAACCGTCAAAAATTGATTTTGCTATACTACGTCGTTTATACTTTATAGGCTACATGGCTAAGAAGGAAAGTCTTTCTTGTTGCACGAAAGAGACATAGATTTGAATCTTCCAAGGAGAAGTCTTTTGACTACTACCAACTGCAACTAAGTGATACTTCAAGTAGTATTTGATAATTGTTTGATAATTTCTTTTGGCTACACACAATTGACTTGAACCTTCCAAGGAGTATTTGATATTTGTTTTTCTAGAACATATGATTGCAATTTTCTAGGTGATAATGGTAGTTCTTATATTGTGATAATTGTATTAATCCAAAATTTACTCTTTACCAATTGTTTAGCATATCTATACAATGATATATATGTCTCTACCCAACATATTATTTTACTTAATAAAATTATTTTTAAAAACCAAAAATCGAAAAAAACCGAAGATTGAACCGAAAAAAACCGAACCGAAAAACCAATGGTTTACTTTTTTTGGGGGAAAACCGAACTGAACCGAACTGCCAAAAATACTCTCCGTTCTGTCTTTGATTTTAGGGGAAAATCGAACCGCAAAAACCGAACCCACCCCTACTATTCACGGATCGTGTCACTGTTCACAGACCTTGAACAGTGCCATGAACAGTACTTAATATTTTTACCTGTTTTGATTTTGGTTTTTTATGTAAATATAAATTGGTTTGAGGGTGTGTTGGGTATTTTCCACCCCTCATAAGTCCCTAAATTAACCAAACTCCCTCAGTTTTCAGCCATTCTTCATTTCATCTCTCTCTCTAAAATTCCTCCTACAAGATTCTCCAACTTCTCTCTAGGATCCTCAAGTCAAGACCTTCAATTTGGAGTCCATTTTCTCCTCAAGTTCATCCTCAAGATATAGGTATGTGGGTTTTGATTCTTGGTTTCTTTCAATCAAGAAGACCCAAGTTCCTTTCAAACCATTTTATGAACTTGTCTACTTAAAATGTTAATTTTGACTACTTGATCTTGGTTACCTTAAAAAATGCATGTGCTATTATATTCCGAATTTTGAGTTATGATAAGTTTGATTATGATGAACCACTTGAATTATGAAAAATATGGATATGCAAGTCCTTTAAAGATATTACCATGCATGGGTGATCTATACTATATTTTTATATGAATTTTTTATTATGGATTTCCTAGTCCTTACATTATATTGCTAATTTTAGATATTCTCTAAAGTACCCATGCCATCCCTACATTATGCATTGCATCACATTCATGACATTGGTACATGGAAATTTTGGAAATGTGGAATTAAGCCCAATTTTGTCCTAAAAAGGAATTATGATATGATTTTGGTAAGACATGGGATATGACAAGAAGGTGATCACCGCTATGTCTATAATTATGGGTCTTGGAGCATCTTAGGTGTTTACACCATCTTGTACTTGGCTCTTGGAGCATTTTGGGTGCTTGCACCATCTTGTATATGTAGATGAGCTATTCCTTGCATGAATCATGTGATCCTGACCTTGTGATTTGGCATTTGAGCCTACTTGTGCATTTAACGTTTTGAAATGGACATTTGACTCTCTTGAAAGCATATGTATATATATATATAAGTATTCTTGTGGGATGTGTAAGACTTAGCACCGATGGATTGGGGGTCCTCTCCCTTTCCTCGAACTATGTGCCAACATAGGGACGAATATTATTCGTCTACTTGTTTATGATATGACATGTCTTGATATGATTCTGTAAATCCTTCCAAAAAGCGTGGTCGTAAGGAAGGTGACCATCCACCGAAAAGCGTGGTCGTTAGGTATGATGTAGATTACCCTTGGCAAGTAATCTTCTCCCTAACGGTGGGAGGTCCCAATCAGTCCAATTTATGTAATAGCTTGCATGGATTTTGTTTGTCGGTTATAATCCATCCCCGTTATATAGGAGCATTATCGCATTGCATGCATCACGCATTCCATGGCATCTTGTATACTAAATTCCTTTGCATATATGATCCTTGTACATTATGTGCCCTTGTCATCTAACATTGATATGTAGGTTCGGTAAGTCATATGCATTTTATGCCCACAAACTTAGTACATTCAAACGTACTAACGCATACTCTATGCCTACATGATTTTACCATGTAGGGACCGTGTGTTATGATCATCCACCACTTGACGGGTAGCTCGAATTCAGAGAGTTGATATTGTGGTGAGTCCTATCTTCCAAGGACAAGCCACCTTACCTCTACCTAGGTTGATTTCTATTTATCTTCTTAGTTGAGGGTGAGCCCGGAACATGTCTTAGCCCCCGTCCCATCTTATGACTAGAGGCATTGTTGGACATCTTGTAAACTCTTGTCGATCCTATATGTTATGTGTTGTATGTGAAGCTTATGATTCAATTATTTATTGGATATGGCTATCATGGATTTATTGTGGGAATCATGATATGTATATATGTTTGAGGTGGCGATGTGAAAGATCCTAAGCCCCGTATTGCTCCCATAGAGTGAGTCATACTTACCCGCCCCTTAGTTCTTGTGTGCTACGTGCTATATGAATCCATGCAAATCCCTTTCCCTTCGATATCCCCATAGCGTGAGTCCTACTTCCCCATCCCTTAGAACTATATGTTTTACTATTTGAATGCGCTTACGAACCGATGATGTGTTTTTTGATACTTTGAGGCTTGTTTGGGGACCCTCGGGTATCTATTCCCTGTGTCACATCTAGGCTCTAACCATGGGTCTTGAAAATTTAGTGTCATGCCCCAAAGAAAGGGGAGGTGCGACTGGAACCCAACACCATTATTGGTTGGGTAAGCCGCTAAACATGCTAGTCAGCTAAATAAGGGACAAAAAGAAAATCGGGTAGCATGGCATCTGAAAGACTAAGCATGGACTTTTTAGGTCATGACATGTTCAACAATAACTCATGTACATCAAGAAGATAAACCAAAACGATAGAGTACTAGTTAGCGACAAGGCTACTACAATAGAGGTACATTCACAAACTATATATACATGTCAATCTGATGACTAGAGACTGAAAGAGAAAAAAGAACTAACCCAAAATAACATGTCCACAATAGCTTCTAAGAGAATCACTAACACTGCCGGGATAGGGCCCCGACTATACCCATCTGTACAACAAAACGTAAGCATCCTGTGATAGCTCTAGGAAGAGGTGGAGCTTACCAACTCACAGTTGAGCGGGGCTCATAATGGAGGGGTAAATCAGAACCCCTACCTGAACCTGCATGCACGAAATAAAATGCAGCGTCCCCAGGAAAAGGGACGTCAGTACGAATAAACATGTACTTGTATGTAAGGCAGGAAGTAAAATCATAGATAACCGTAGTACAAAGGTTAATAGAAATACCACCTGTAACCAAAACTCAAGTACCTTTAATGGCCAATAAGTAACCTTCTAGTGATCAAATATGCATGGTATGCTCGAGTATCGCATGTCGTGAACACATATATATAGATGCAAATGCATGACATACCCAAAAAAATGATAGCACTAGTGGTCCTTTACGGTAGTTAACAGGCATCATATTTGCCAACCTGTGGCCATCTATATCATATACATATATATATTATATATATATAATCATTTGGGCAAATAGGCCCCATACCTCCGATGATAGCTCGGAGTCTAAGCATAACGTGCAATGTATAATATGAATGTTAAATGCACATAGTAGGCCATAGCATAAATTTATCCAATCTTTGCTCATCGGTACACTTATTCTCATAGCATCATAATCATTGTCACTTAGCGAATCTTGGCTCATTGGTGCACTTATTTTCATAACATCATAATCGTTGTCATAGCATATACACATGACTTGTGAGATCTTATATGTCTTTTTAACAAGTTTGTGAACTTAACCCAACATTTAGAGAGAAGCCTAAACATTGAAAATATTCATAAAGGTGCTTTACATAATGCTTATACTTGGCCCCATGTCAATTCGCAAAAGAAAGTATTTAATCAGGATCAAGTGCCTTAGTCTTTTAAATCGGAGCATTTTACTAGAGAATATGGGTAACCAACCCGTTACTTGTTAAATGCCTCAATTATATTTTTGTATGGAAGAAGGACTAATTATGAATACTATATTCTCTTCGCATTCTACATTTATTTTAATGGCATTACACCAAGAGGAGAAACACCTCAAACATATGAACAGGTAGCCGAGAAAATCGACAACATGATACAAAGACATTGAATGTCTAGTTTAAGCGAACGAATAGAATTTCAACCTAATACCATCTTGAAAATAACTCAGCTGCAATCTTAGTGCCTTTCACAAAAGGTCTTTCTAGCAACAGAATAGTAAGACATTGCATTTGACGTTTTGGGAAATTTCTCGGATTTCATGCTAAAAGAAGGGACGGAGCTTAGCCTTAACATACCTATACAAAGAACATCCAATTGCCAAATGTTTCTTCATGAAAGTTGTTCCTTATGTCCTAATCTTTGCAGCGACTATATATATGCAGCTTAAACACACCTATAAACAGTCAAAAATTTAGCATTAATGACCAGATTCGGCAAGGAGCATTTACGTGAGGAAATGTCCGTAAAATGTCAAAACAATGACCGCAGAAGAGTCTCAAAATTATTAGTTGAACACACCAGCTGCAAACCAACAATACCAGCAAGAACACCACTTTTTTAAAGCCTAAAAACATCCCCAAATGCAGCTAATACGAGGAGAAAACAATTGCAAAGCGTAAGGCACACATTTCTAGGAGCACGGACAAATTTAAAGGTAAAATTGCGAAAAACTTACTCAAATCCCTTTGGTACCTTAAGGGGACTTTTCCTTCAGTTTGTAATCTGTTTGGGGATGAAATAGCACTGATTTGAGCTTTAAAAAGCTCAAATTAGCCGACATTAAGGTGGGTCAACCCCACTCGACCCATGACCCGATTTCCTGCTCGGGCAGTCTCGGTAAAATGGTCATTAATAATTATTCTGAGGTGGGTTTGATGCACAGTTTTATGCATTGCAAACTAGACTCATAGATCTTCAGTTTGATAGGCAATGGACCTTCTAACACCTTATACTTTTGGAGATATGTCCTGTTAGATTTGATCCAAATTTAAGAAGGATTCTTAAAGAAGCTTACGGTAACTTTGGCAAACCTTTATCTTGCAACTTTCTTGATTCCAAAACTTAATGTATGACCTTTGTGCTATTAGAATAACTTACAAAAACCCTTATTACCAAACTATAAACTTTTAGTCCCATCTAAAAGTGAAACCTAATTTATACCTTCCGAAAAAGGCATTTCTTTAATCCCGAACGTGCATTTAGGGTATTCCTTTGGCTTACAACTTTAGGTCCTTGATATTACACCTTATTGGTATCCTTATTATCCTTAGGGTCCAGCAAAAATCACATATGCCTTATATAACGCCACACTAGTTATATAATGGAATACGAGAAACATGGGGTCTCACAATCTCCCCCCCCCCCCAAGAACATTCGTATGTGCATGTGTCGAGAAAGCCCCTTGATTGCATTACCATCTACTAAAATGTTATTTTTTTGGATACATTTATTACCCTTGTAAACTATAGATCAAATTCCAAAAACTCCAATTACTAAGCTTTCCATAGCTATCTCATGATAAAACATTCAAGTTACACTTCCAAATTGTTTAAAGCTTAAGTTACTAAGGAAAACGATAACCGTCAGTTTTGAATGCGACCCACCCTAAGTTATAAATAGCTGGGGTGATTCCTCATCATTTCTTCTTTGGCTTCCAAAGTTATTTCCTCAATATTTTTGTTCTGCCACAACACTTTCACGAAGACCACTTTTCATTTCGAAGCTTTCTTATTTGTCAATCTAAAACATCCACTAGTACCTCATCATAAGTTAAGTCTTCAACAATAAGTGTATCCTTAGTGTGAGTAATGCACGAAGGATCTCTAATGTACTTCCGCAACATAGATACATGAGACACTAGATGGACTGCTCACAATTCTAAAGGAAAATTAGGCTCGTATGATACCTTGCTAATTTCTCTAATAATCTTATATGGTCCAACATATCTAGGATTAAGCTTTCCTGTCTTTCCAAATCGCATGATTCCCTTCATAGGTGATATCTTTAAGAAGACCCAATCTTCTATATCAAACTCTAAGCCTCGTCGTCGAACATTTGCATAAGACTTCTACTGATTCCGGTTCGTTTGCGGTAAGTCTCTAATAAATTTGTTTTTCCATTGTTTGCTGAACTAGATTAGGGCCTAGCAATTTTGTCTCCCCAACCTCAAACCAACCGATCAGCGACCTACATCTTCGTCCGTATAGTGCTTCATAAGGTGCCATTTGAATACTAGCTTGGAAGCTATTATTATAACAAAACTCTATAAGAGGTAGGTGATCATCCTAGCTTCCTTTATTGTCCAGCACACGGCACGTAAAATATCCTCACGATTTGTATGGTACGCTCTACTTTCCCATCAATTCGTGGATGAAAAGCGGTGCTGAGATTCATCTAAGTGCCCAGACCCTTCTAAAAAGACTTCCAAAAATGTGGCATAAATTGAGCCCTTCGATCAGATATAATAGATAATGGAACTCCATGAATGTGAACAATCTCTTGAATGTAAAGCTTAGCATAGTTCTCCGTTGAATATGCCATTCTTACTGGCAAGAAATGAGCAAATTTTATCAACCTATCAGTGACTACCCAAATAGAATCATACCCTCATGGAGTACGAGGCAAACCAGTGATGAAGTCTATATTTATCATGTCCTATTTCCAGAATGAAAAATCAGTTTATTTAGCTAGGCCTCTAGGTCTCTAATATTCGTTTTAACATGTTGGTAGTAGGGACATTGGCCACCATCTTTGGAATATCCTTTTCATGCCATTCCACCAATATATCTGTTGTAGGTCTCAATACCCCTTTTTTGTGTTGCCGCAGGTTGAGTTGAATATCTAGGATAATGTGCCTCAAAACAAATCTTGGCACGGAGCCCTCCGATGTTTGGCACATATAAGAGGCCCCAAAACTGAAGGACTCCATCTTAAGTTAGCTCAATTAGAGAATGTTGCTATTACGGACCACTTTCCCTCGATATCATAAGCTTAGGATCCTCACGTTTTTTCTCTTTTACTTCAGTAACAATGAAAGATTCTGCTTTACTTTGAACAATCACACCCCCACGATCTGTATCTACCAATCGCACCTGCAAACTAGCAAGCTGGATAGGTCTTTTGTCATTTCAACCTTATCATCTTCAACATGGCTTAGACTTCCCATGGACTTTCGGCTAAGAGCATCAACAACAACATTAGCTTTACCGGGATTGTACAAAATGTCAACATCATAATCTTTTAGTAATTCTAGCCACCTCCTTTGTCATAGGTTCAACGCCTTCTTCTTAAATAAATATTGGAGGCTCTGGCGGCCGGTAAAAATATCTACATGAACTCCGTATAGATAATGGTTCCAAATATTTAGTGCAAATACAATCGCAGCGAGCTCAAGATCATGGGTAAGATAATTTTGGTTCATGTTTAGTAGCTTTCTGGAAGCATATGCAATAACCCTACCATGCTGCATATGAACACTACCTAGGCCAATTCTCGAGGCATCACAATATACAGTGTAGCCTTTGGTTCCATTCAGAAGAGCCAGACTAGGTGCGGTGGTAAGCCTTTTCTTTAGCTTTTGAAAACTCTATTCACGTGATTTAGTCTACTGAAACATAGGTGCTTTATGCGTCAACCTCGTTAGTGGTGTAGAGGTAGTAAAGAATCCCACAACAAACCTTATATAATATCCTTCCAAGCCCAAAAAGCTATGGACCTCTGTTGGATTAAAGGGTCGTGGCCAGACCATTACTACTTCAATTTTCTGTCCATCGACCTTGATATTATCGCTAGTAATAACATGGCCACGAAAAGCTATAGAAGTTAACCAAAATTCACATTTGGAAAATTAAGCATATAACTTGTTGCCCTGGAGAGCCTTTAATATAACTCGAAAGTAGTCTTTATGCTCAGCTTCTGACTCATGCTAAACATTGCCTTTGGAATATCAACATCCCTGACTCGTAGCTGTTAGTACCTAGGTCACAAGTCAATCTTTGAAAAAACCGTCAATCCACAAAAAAGGATACTTAATCTTGATAGCGACTTTATTTAGCTGTTTGTAATCAATACACATCTGTAAGGAGCCATCTTTCTTTCAAGCAAAGAACACTGAAGCACCCCATGGAGATATGTGTGGCCTAATAAGGTCTTTATGAAGCAAGTCCTTTAGTTGTTCTTTCAAGTCTCTTAATTTTACAGGAGCCATTCCTTAGGGAGGGAGGGATATAGATTGCATATAACGAAGAACATCTATAACAAAATTGAGATCCCTTTCGGGGGATCCTTGGAAGCTTATCTAGAAAATATTATTAGGAATTCATTCATAGTAGGGACTAACTAAAAGGCCAGTCGTTAATAAAATATCTTGTCCTCCCATGATGGTAAAATGCACTTGAACCCTTTTTAAACTACCTAGTATGAAGCTTACCGCATTGTGTACATGGGGAAGTAGGTTGTGTCATTTATGCAGAACGCTTCTACCGATGGCAATCAAGCTGGCCTAAACTCGGCCCTGGCCCTGACTGAATATAACGACCAAATTGTTGTCTCTGTATCGGTTGTGGGAAACTACCTACTGACTGAGGTGGATATAAGTGAAATGGGGGCCTAAAATCACCCTATGGCTCCTTATAAGACCTCATAGTATGATCCCTCTTATTCGTACCCTATCTCTACAGGTATCTCGAATCCGATGAGAAAGGTCCTTTGTAGTCTTAGCAAAAGCCTAAATATGAAAATATCTACAACATCATGTGAAGAGGCTATCCTGTAGTCTCTGATCAAATGATTCCCCAAACCATTCACATCACGATGAACTCTGGTACTTATGATACATACAATATCTGGTGCATACCTAGCCAAAGAATTAAACCTAAGGCATACTCCATTACTCTTATATCCCACTGCCTCAAACTAATAAACTGGTCAAGATGGGCCTCCCGCACCTCCCATGGTAAGTAATGGGCTAAAAATGCCTCAAAGAGGTCCTCCCACTCTACTGGCGGAGCATCAATCCCTCTGGATCTCTCCCACGCCTCGTACTAGAAAAAGGTGGCATCACATAGTTGAAAAGAAGCAAACTCCACTGCCTCAGTGACTGCGGCATGCATCACCCTCAATACTCTATACTATGGTCTATAAAGTCCTGTGTATCATCAGTGGGATTAGACCCTGTAAATACTGGAGGGGCTAAGTGAAAAAAAAAACTCTCGTACCATTGAGCTTTCTGTTTGATCCCTTCTGGTGTCTGCTCTCGCCCCTAGTTGTCTCTCAAGAATAGAAACCATCCTAGTGAGTAGCTGAATAGCCTATTTAATCCCTTACTCCCCAGTCTCTAATGGGGCTTGGGGTACTAGATCTCCTTGGGCCCTAACAGGTGCTGCTGAATCTAGTACTGTGGGCATTGGAGACTTCATATGCGCCTCAATGGGGAATATGTCTGCCTCACAGGAAAGACACGATTGGTACCTTCTCTCAGATCCATACTTATCTCATGTTGTGCCATCTCTTGAGCATAGGTTGCCCATTAAATAAGAACAACATAACACGATATAAGTTTCATATGCTCCTATAGCTTTTCTCTATAGCGCGATCTATTAAGTGAAAGAAATGTAACCATCCCTAAATGCCTCATAGCCTCCTGACTATAAGTATGGTGTACAACACACCCATAAGCAAGACTCTACTAGACGCGACATTGTGGACTCACTGGGACACGACCTACTCTAATACCATGTTTTCACGCCCCAAAGAGATGGGAGGCGCGACTGGCACCCGACACCGTTATTGGCCGGGTAAGCCACTAAACATGCTAGTTAACTAAACAAGGGACCAGTAAAAAATCGGGCAACATGACATCTGAAAGACTAAGCCTGGACATTTAAGGTCATGACATGGTCAACAGTAACTCATGTGCATTAAGAAGATAATCCAAACGATAGAGTACTAGTTAGCCAACAAGTCTACCACAATAGAGCTACATGCACACACTATATATACATACCAATCTAATGTTTAGAGACTGAATGGAAAAAAAGAACCAACCCACAATAACATGTCCACAATAGCCTCTACGAGAATTACTAACACTGCCGGGACAGGGCCCCGACTATACCCGACTGTACAACAAAACGTAAGCATCATGTGAAAGCTCTAGGAAAAGGTGGAGCTTACTAACTCAAAGTTTAACGGGGCTCCTATTGGAGGGGTGAATCAGAACCCCTACCTGAACCTGCACGCACGAAATAAAATGCAGCATCCCCAGGAAAAGGGATATTAGTACGAATAAACATGTACTGGAATGTAAGGTAGGAAGTAAAATAGATAACCATGGTAAAAAGGTTAATAGAAATACCACCTGTAACCAAAACTCAAGTAGCCTTATTGGCCAATAAACAACCTCCTAGTGATCAAATATGCATGGTATGCTCGAGTAACGCATGTCGTAAATACATATATATAGATACAAATGCATGACATACCCAAATAAATGCTAGCACTGGTGGTCTTTTCCGGTAGCTAAACGGCATCATATCTGCCAACCTATGGCCATTTGTACCATATACATGTATATATAATCATTTGGGCAAATAGGCCCCGTACCTGCAATTATAGCTCAAAGTCCATGCATAACGTGCAATGTATGATATGAATGTTAAATGCACATAGTAGGCCATAGCATAAATTTAGCCAATCTTAGCTCATCGGTACACTTATTCTCATAGCATCATAATCATTCTCACTTAGCCTATCTTGGCTCATTGGTACACTTATTTTCATAACATCATAATCGTTGTCATAGCATATACACATGACTTGTGGGATCTTATACGTCTTTTTAACAAGTTTGAGAACTTAATCCAACATTTAGAGTGAAGTCTTAATATTGAAAATGTTCAAAAAGGTGATTCACATAATGCTTATACTTGGTCCCATGTCAGTTAGCAAAAGAAAGTATTTAAACAGGATCAAGTGCCTTAGTCTTTTAAATCGGAGCATTTCACTGGAGAATATTGGAAACCAACCCGTCACATGTTAAATGCCTCAATTATATTTTTCTATGGAAGAGGGACTGAGTATGAATACTACATTCCCTTCGCATTCTACATTTATTTTAATGGCACTACACCAAGAGGAGAAACACCTCGAACATATGAATAGGTAGCCGAGAAAATCAACAAAATGATATAAAGACATTGAATGTCCAGTTTAAGCGAACGAATAGAATTTCAACCAAATACTATCATGAAAATAACTTAGTTGCAATCTCAGTGCCTTTCACAGAAGGTCTATCTAGCAACAGAATAGTAAGATATTGCATTCGACGTTTTGGGAAACTTCCCGGATTTCGTGCTAAAAGGAGGGACGGAGATTGGACTTAACATACCAATTGCCAAATGCTTCTTCACAAAAGTTGTTCCTTACGTCCTAAGATTTGCAACGACTATATATACGCAGCTTAAAGACACCTATAAACAGTAAAAAATTAGCCATAATGACTTGATTCGGCAAGGAGCATTTACGCGAGGAAATGTCTGTAAAACATCGTAAAAATGACTGTAAAAGAGCCCCAAAATTATTAGTTGAACACACCGGCTGCAAACCAACAATACCAGCAAGAACACCATTTTCTTTACAACCTAAAAAAAGCTCCATACACAACTAATATGAGGGGAAAACAATTGCAAAGCGTAAGGCACACATTTCTAGGCGCACGAACAAATTTTAACGATAAAAATGCAAAAAACTTACTCAAATCTCTTTGGCACCTTGAGCGAACATCTCCTTCAGTTTGTAATCTGTTTGGGGATGAAATAGCACTGATAGGCTATAAAAAGCTCAAATTATCCAACATTAAGCTAGGTCGACCCGACCCGACCCATGGCCCGATTTCCTTCTCAGGCAGTCTCGGTAAAACGGTCATAACTTGTTATTTTGAGGTTGGTTTGATGCACGCTTTTGTGTGTTACAAACTAAACTCATAGATATTTGATTTGATATGTCATGGACCTTCTAAATCCTTATACTTTGGGAAATATGGCCTGTTACATTTGAGCCAAATTTAAGAAGGATTTCTTAAAGAAGCTTACAGTAACTTTGGCCAACCTTTATCTTGCAACTTTCTTGATTCCAAAACTTAATGTAAGAACTTTTTGCTATTAGAATAATTTTAAAAAAACCATTATTATCAAATTATAAATTTATAGTCCAATCCAAAAAGTGAAACCTATTTTAAACCTTCCGAAAAGGGCAAGGTGCCACTCGGATCATTTCTTTAATCTCGAACGTGTATTTAGGGTATTTCTTTGGCTTAAAACCTTAGGTCCTTGATATTACCACTTATTGTCAGCCTTATTATCCTTAGGGTCCAACAAAAATCACATATTCCTTATATAACGTCACACTATTTATATAACGGAAGATGAGAAACACGGGGTCTCACATTTAGAGCTTCAAAACTTTTGAATTTTAGCACTGCTCTTCTAAAGAGTATAATAAATGGTTTGAAAATAAATTATTTAGGGCCCTAGGAGCCTCAAAAATTACATGGTTTAGGCTTTGGATTGAAAAAAAAAACTTTCCCTTCGTTAAACTGCCTGACCGGAAATATGAGATCCCGATTATAGACTGTGGATTGAACCATGGACCGTGGTGCTTGTTTTCCCGTTCTCCATTCCTAATATTCAGAAAGTGTTGGCCAAATCGTAACAATGAAACCTCTATCTATGAGATGTCCTTCGATGCATGGGTCATCGAGGGTCTTGTGGAGTCCTTCCAAACTTGGCCAATTTTCTCACTTTCCTGGACCTCAACTGCGAAGGCCTACTATAGATCATAGAATGGATTATTATCCCTCCTGTTAATCATGGTCCACTTTACAAAAACACCAAATTTTCTTCATGTCTTGAACTCACACCTACAACCATACCTACGAACTGTGAATTATTCTACGAGCCGTTGAAGGATTCATGAAACGCTCAACACTTAGAAAAGTTTCTAACTTTTTGGTTTCCCATCCACGAGCTTGTCTACGAATCATGGTTCAAACCACGGGCTATGGACTAGGCTTCGTGGATTGACCCTGAGCACTTCCAGTCAAACATTTTTTAAGTTTTCTACACTCCTAACTTGAGGGTTCGTTATAGGAAGATAGGGGCTTAGGAAATTTCATCACATGCCATCAACATTCAATAACAAATACAAGGGATAAGGACTATAGTAAGTCTTAAATTATTACATAAGCTTCAGAAAAGTGAACACTTCACAGTATCTAACGACGCCTCTACCATGAATGGAACGGGGGCAAAGACATCTCACGGGCTCACCCTCAAAAATAAATATCTGAAGATAAGCAAATCTTAACATGGCATGAAAAAAGCGGTTGTTTTCCCCGAAAATGGGAAATTACAAATAGAAATCTTCAAATAAGCCAACTAGCTGCATGAAGGAGGTTAAATAGGACTTTTGGTTCATACATGGTTAATCAATGTAGGGGAAATATATATGTTAGTACTTGGAATGTATTAAGTATGTGGGGCGCAATGAAACAAAGATAAAATCCATGATTAATAATATACATAATCATATACAACAAATATAAAGTCAATATGACATGAATGATCAATGTCTTAGCCAAAATACATATGGAGAATAACAAAATCACATTAGGTATCATAGATATGTGGGAGAGGACCATAACCAACACATAAGACCAAGAGAGCTACTACATGGAGTCCCAATCTTCACTCTACATAGGATAAGGAGTAGTTTACTATACCAAGATAAACCATACACTCACCTAACGCTATTACCTTTTCAGAGATTGTACCAAATGTCCTTACCTTACGGCACGACCTTTTCGGTAAGTAAAATAAGTTGTCCTTACCTTATGACATGGCCTTTACGATAGCAGTTATGAATTATTCTACCTTACAATAAGGCATTTTCAATAGTTATCATAAAGTACCCTTTGGTGGCAAAATAGTTAAGGGACAATGACAACAAAGCAAGGTCCTCTCCTTGCTAGGTCAACAATCCCACTAGAATACTCAATTCATAATCATACTAATAATATGCTTAATGTCATAATATCATAATATCATCATCGAGTAGATCTTCAAAATCATAGCTCATAGAATCAAAGAAAGAGCTTCATAACTTTCTTAACATTATCATGAGCTCATTAAATGCTTAATAGCCCTTCAACATATACAACATTCATAAATTCACATGTTATGGAATAAGACTTTCACAAACATAAGAGGCTTGTAACATAACCTAGTCAAAATATGGTGGGTATATGTACATCTGGTTAAAATCATGCAATTCAAGAGTAAAAAACATGAAATGGGTAAAATAAATCCATTTAAGAACCATTTAAAGCAACCCACCAACATTATAGTACAACCTCCAATTTTAGTATCATGAAATCTATTACAAAAATCCCTGATCTTTCAAAGTCTTTCTTGATATCATAGCATACAATGCTTTAGTATCATAAATATATCATAATATTATTCTTTGATAGAAGCTCATGCATCAATTGACCAATATCTATAAATTTCAAACATAATTCATGTATAGGGGTAATAATAGAAAGTACCCATAAATAATTAGTCCTTGAAATCCTATCATCTATTGAAAATAGTGTTGGGGACTCCATGGTTAGAAGAATCCTTGGATGGAAGACCAACCTACCTTAAACCTTGAAATAAATGGAAGAAGACTTGAGGATACTTGAAGGATTCACTTGAATTCTTGAACTCTAATGAAAGCACTTGAGAATCTTGGAATTGATTGGGGAATTTGGAGAGGATTTTGAGGGAGTTCTTGAGTCAATTAGTTACAAAAATGTTAGAATAATTGAAGAATTTTTTCTATAAGGTTGTTGGGTTAGGACCTAATTGCCCTCACTTGAAATAGAGAATGTTCAAAAAAATTGTATTGTGTAGAAGGAAGGGGGTGACTCCCCCTTTGTCCCAAACAATGTAATTTCACGTGAAGTTCTATTTTCCCCTGTTTTTGCCTACGAATGAGTTTAGGCCACTTTTGTAGTATAGTGGAACATGTGGGCGATGTAGATTAGATGCGCACTCTTCTAGTTCTTTTGGTAAGGCCCAAATCATCCGAAACATTATTTTTCAGTACGAGTTACCAAAAAAATTAAACGCATAACTTTTACTACAGATTTTGTCTTCTAAAAAGGAATACAAAGTTGGATTTTCCAAATAATGCATGGATTTTAAGATATTCGAGAAAACACCGTAAGGACATTTCGAGTCGCACGAGAGGTGTTACAATATCTCCCCCTTGGGATTATTTGTCCCCCAATGTGAATGAAATACGCTTAAGAAGCGTTATTAGACATGTTTTATACCACATGAATGAGTCAATTCAACTTAAACATTATTTTCATGAAATCTCAAACTTAAGCATCAAATATTATCAAAATACGCAACTATGAGTACATATGCTTGCAACATGACATAAAATGGCTGAAGTATAAGACTTTACACCACAGATAGGAATTAACGTATTACCTTAGGCTTGATTAGAGTGGAAGGGATAAGGATATCGCTTCTTCATGTCTTCTTTAGCTTCTTGAGTGGCACTATCCATTTATTGGTTCCTACAAATGACTCGATGGATGCTACACCTTTGTTCCTCAATCTCTTCACTTGTCTATTAAGTATCTCAACCAAAACTTCTTTTTATGTCAAATTCTCTTCCATACCAATAACCTCCAATGATACAATAGAGTTTTGATCACCGACACACTTCTTCAACATAGACACATGAATAACATGATGAATCATACCCATCTCTATAGGGAACTCTAACTCATAGGCGACCTTACCGATTCATCTCTACATTTTATAAGGCCCTATATACCTAGCACTCATCTTTCCCTTCTTTCAAAATCAAACAACAACCTTCTTGGGTGAGACCTTAAATTTTACCCAATCATCAACACTAAAATCAATATCCCTTTTCTTCACATTGGAGTATGACTTTTTCCTACTTTGAACTGCATATAATCTATCTCTTTTCAACCTCACCTTCTTTAGAGCATCCATAACAAAATTTGTACCAAAAATAGTCATTTCCCTCACTTCAAACCACCAAATTTGGTATCTATAATATCTACCATATAGAACTTCAAAGGGAGCCAATCTGATGCACGAGTGATAGCAATTGTTGTAAGCAAATTCAAAAAGTGGAAGATGCCCATCCCACCTTTAAACAAAAAACAAAAGCCCTAAGTATATACTAAAGGATTTGAATGGTCCTTTCAACTTGACCATCCGTTTGTGGGCGGAAGGACGTGTAAAGCTTGACTTTAGTACGAAGTCCTCTTTTGATGGGTCTAAAAAAGTGTGAAATAATAGAAAACGGAACCCCAAGTAATCTAACTAACTTATGAATATACTCTGTAGCATAATCTTCAGCACCATAAGTCATTTTAACTAATAGAAAGTGAGCCAATCTCATCATTCCATCAACTATAGCCCATATAGAATCAAATTACTTCTTAGTCTTAGGCAAGCCAATCTCATAATGCATGTTGATATCATCTTACTTCCAAGTAAGAATCTCAATGTTCTTGGCTGGGTCACCCAAAAGTCTGAAGGAAGGAATCCCAAATGACCCATATGCTCCCGCTCACTTCGAGAATAAAATAGGGATATCATCAATGAAGACGACAACGAAACTATCAAGGAAAGGCTTGAACTCCAAATTCATAAGATCAATGAACACGGTCAGAGCATTAGTCAAGCCAGCCAACATCACTACAAGCTTAAAGTTCCCATACCTAGTCCGAAAAGTTGTCTTGGGAATATCACACTCCCTAACCTTCAATTGATCATAACAAGACCGAAGTTCAATCTTTGAGAAATAGGTAGCCCTTTAAAGCTGATCAAACATGTTGTCAATCCTTGGAAACAGATACTTATTCTTGATGGTTACCTTATTTTATTGCCTATAATCAATGCACATCCGAAGAGATCCATCTTTCTTTCTTACAAATAACACCAAAGCAACCCAAGGAGATATACATGGCCTAATAAATCCCTTCTCAAACAAATCCTTCAACTGATACTTCAACTCCTTCAACTCATCTAGTGCCATTCAATAAGGAGGAATAAAGATAGGTTGAGTATTCGGGAGAAGATCTATGCCAAAGTCCACTTCCCTTTCGAGAGGAATACCATGCAAGTCTTCGGGAAGCACATCCAGAAACTCCTTGACAACCAAAACTGACTCAAGTGTAGGGGACTCGGATTCCATATCTTGGACCCTCACAATATGATAGATTCAACCCTTTGAGATCATCTTTTAGGCCTTAAGGTAGGAAATAAACCGGCCTTTAATAGTAAAGTCACTGCCCTTCTTATCAAGAGCAGGCTCCCCCGGAAGTTAGAACTTGACTTTCCAGGTTCTGATATCTATGGTGGCATATGAAGCATGAAACCAATCAATTCTGAGGATCACATCAAAATCAAACATATCAAGTTCCATAAGATCACACAGGAAGACTTTATGCAAAATAGAGATAAGGTAGCCCCAATAGACTCTATGAACAACAATAGATACCCCCACGAGAGTATGGACTAAAAAAGACTCCCTCAAGATTTTAGGACTCAAACAAAACTTAATAGCCAACAGAGGTTTCATGAAAGAAAAATTTGCACTTGGATAAAGCAAAGCATAAGCAAAAAAGCAAAGACTTTTAAAACACCAGTCACAACATCCTAAGCCTTCTCAACTTCCTCGTGAGCATGCAAAGCATATAACCTGTTGTTTCTTCTAGAAACACCTTGTGGAGCTCATTGTTGACCTTGACCAACTTGACCTTGACCTCTCTGAGTATTATTACGATAGTCAGTAACCTTTGTGGTTCTTATCACCATATACATAACACACACCCTACTCCTTCCAATAAGTACCCAAGTGATTCTTCCCACACTTGTCATACCAAGGAAACCATGGTCCGCCACGAACTGATGCTTTGGGAAGAGGCACCCTAGCATTAGCAACCCTAGCTTTAGAACCCGGCCCTATTGGAAATGACCATAAATACCACGCTTTATATTGGAGAACCCACCATCATAACGGGCCCTCTTAGGATCATGCACCCTCTTCCGATTGAGCTCTTTCCCTTCAATCTATTCAGCATAAAGAATGAGCTTGGAGCTGTCCATATCTCGAATAAGCATAGTTGTACCACATTCTTTCGCAACCATCTAAGAGATCCCAGAAATAAACTTGTGCATTCTTGCACGAGGGTGAACCACAAGCATATGAGCATACTTGTAGAGCTTTGTGAACTTAAAGCATCGTTCCTCACACCCATACCACCCTATTTTAAGGTTGAAAACTCTATCATCTTAGCTTCCCTAAGCAAAACTATGAAAAAATGATCCATAAATGCGAACTTGAACTCTTCCAAATTAACATTACTACAAACCCTCTCTGTCAACCACTGATTGTATTACACTTTAGCTACATCATTCAACTAATAAGCATCCAACTTAGCTTTCTCTTCAGAAGTGACTCCTATAACAGTCAATACCTTAGAGAGCTCATGAATGAACTCTTGAGCATCCTTATCACCCTTTGACCTACAGAACTTTGGAGGGTTCATGCGGGTGAAATCTCTCACTCTAGAAGCCAGAGTAGGATATCAAGGGATATAAGCCTACCTAGACTTACTAGTCACCACATGGACCAACATAGCAAGAATCGTACTAAAGTCACCATTAGGGATAGGCTCCTCCGTAGGCCCTTAAGGAACTTAGTCCTTATAAGTCAGGGCCGGTCTTGGTAGGGGAGCTCTTAATGGAGGCATGATTTGTAATGCAGCAAGGATACCATCAAGTTAAGGAAAGAAAACATACAGTTCAAAGCACGGCATAAAACATTAAGTAGTGAGACAATTCCTAGAACAACATCATCATCTCCCATTCATAGGCATGGTGCACTTCATACCCATAAATAGGATGCTACTCGATGCAAGATATTGGACTCCAAGGATCATTTACAAACCTAGAGCTCTGTACCAATCTTTTCAGGACCCAGACCTAGGTTCTAGGAGTGACATGGTGAATCGGAACCTGAGAGTCCCCAAATAAGTCTAAAAGTCTTCAAATTCACATCATCGATTCAGAAGCATATACTATTAGTAAAGACATAGTTCTAAGAGACAGGAATATAGGACTCACACTATGGGGATATCATAGGAAAAAAGGTTAACATAAATTTACGTAACACGTAGCACATAAGAGTAAGGGACCTTGAGTTCAATATTAATGATTTGATCTACTTTAAGGTGTCACATATGAAGGGTGTGGTCCAATTAGGAAACAAAGGGAAATTTATCCCTAGGTATATATCGACATAAAATTCCTTAGGGGGTTGGTAAGGAGGCTTATGAATTGGATTTTCCATTAGATATTAGTATGGTTCACTCGTTGATGCATGTGTCGATGTTAAGGTAGTTTTTGGGTGATCAAATTTCATAGTGTCACTAAAACATGTGAGTGTTGAAGGAAACTTGACCTATGAAGAGGTACTAGTTGAGATTATAGATCAACAAGTGAAGAGGTTAAGGAACAAGGAAGTTGTATCCATCAAAGTTCTTTAGAGGAATCAACAAGTTAAAAGTACAACATAGGAAGCAGAAGCAGATATGAAGGAAGATATCCTCATATCTTTTACTCTACCCAAGCCTAAGGAATTAATTTATTCTTACTCAAAGACCTCAAATTTACTTTGTTTCAGTTTTCACGACATTTATTCATGTTTACATGTTTATGAGATTGCATTTGACTAATATTTGAAGCATGAGTTTGAAAAGTATTATGAAGAAGTTATTTAAGTTGCATTATACATTAATGTTGGGTTGTTAGTTGTTTCTATAATCCCTTAGAGTTTATGTTTAGTATATTATAGGATGAGTGTTTTCAAGGGGTACATATTATAAGGCACTATAAGTTAGAAAGTCGAAAAATGTAGAAAATGCTGAAATTGGAATTTTAGACCATGTACGAGCCTCAGTTATGGTTCATGGTAACAATAGTGGGTCGTAATCAAGGCTCATGGATTGGGGCAGTCAGAATGAAATTTTTCTTAAGTATGGAGCCTATCTATGAGAGGGTTTTTCGATCATTTCAATATTATAGAACTTAAAGGGGTGTTCATGGATTAGGGCTCTAATTGATCAAAATTTTGATTTATAAATCATTACTTAGAAACCAACAAGATGAGTTGTGATTCTATTTACAAGTCATAAAAAGATCTTGTGGTTTGGTCCCTGAGCTTGAATTGTTTTGAAGTTTTGGGCTATTTTATAGAAGGTTCTACGACGCATAGAACATTTTCCGAGTAATAAAAGGGAAACATTGATGGAGTTTCAAAGTCCATTTTAGAGGTCCGAAAATGTAACCAGGATGAGACCCCCTATTTATGGGTCGTGGTCTAATTTATAACCTATATATGGTGTTCATAGTTTGGGTCCTGAAAGTTTAATGAAGGGCATTTTTGACCTTTTCTTGTACTGTGAATCCAATATTACATAGTTGTGAGCCCTAATTCCACCCATATAAGTCCCCAAACCTGATTCCTGCTCTCATTCACTCATATTTCTTAATTCTCCAAAATTTCTTTAATGCAAGAATCCTCCAAAGCATGGCAAGAAGAGTTAGGGTTTCCAAAGTTTTACGGCCCCAAGCTTCATGCTTCTTTTAGGATCTTCAGATCAGGTAACTAGATTTGATTTGGATACCTTTCATTAAAAAGTCCAAACAAATTCCCATTTTACCTTATCTTTAAGTTATGGAATTTTATGGGATTGCACGAATTCTTTCAAAATTATGAAATTAGATATATTTTCAATTATATAAGGTATATTGATACAATACTATGACATGCTATGGTTTTTCATGATTTTTAAGATGTATTTCATGATGGTTCTATCTATGGTTTTGAATGTATAGAGTTGGTTGCTTAATTATGGTTTTGAATGGATGATTTTCATCATGTTATTGCATAATACTCTTTAATTGCATGTTTTTAAGTTTACATGCATGAGCTCACTAAGTTTTAAGTTAAATTCCTATATGAACCATATTATGAATGATAAAGGCCTTGAAGAATATTAGTAAATTTAGTGTAAGGTGTTAAAGTATATTATGATGTCCTTTATGATTTTTTACAATAGTGAAAGCACATCCTAACCAAGGATAGCCCTCATGTGAAAGGAGAAATATCACTTGATGGGACCCCTGAGTTGATGAGCTACTCCATATATGTTTTCAGTCTTTTGAATGCATGGTCATGGTAATTTTTAATGTATTCTTTGGGACTTTACTTAGCACCGAATGGACATTGAGGTGGGGTTCAGGAAGGGAACCTTAGAAACAACCTCTTGTCTCATTAACGATGTTCCACCATAGGATCACTTTTAGACTAAGGCTAGTATATCAATAATAGAAAATCTAAACTTAAGTTATGCACGCATGAGTTGACTGAGTTCTGCTTCAAAGTAGTCTTCCCGTGCCAACATAAGGGTTTATGTTGGATTCCATGTAGTATCTCACATGGTCTTAAATGTTAGTTATGATCTCCTCCCACATAGTTATGTATATGATTTTTATGTTACTTTTATCTATGCTCCACATACTACATTGATCATTCACTACACCTAGAGCATTACTCTTTAATTATGTCTATGCATATTGCCCATGATAATATACAATTTCATGTATGATAACATCATAATTCGGTGTGTTGCATTTTTACCCCAAACACTTAATGCATTCAAAGTACTAACACATATTTTACCTAAATAATATCATTATGTATGAACCAACATTCCTCCACTTTCGGCACATGGCTAGATCTTTTAACGATTGAAGACTAGTAGGTTTGTTGAGTTCCATTAGTTCGGGGACAACAACCATTTTCATTCAAGCTTATAATTTGAAACATTTACTTTCTATGTTGTATCTCACTCACTACACCTACTTGAGGGTGAGCTTTGAACATGTCTTAGCCCCCGCCAAGTCTTTATTAGATGGTATATTTTGACAAAATGTATAAAGATTTATGTTAGTTTCTTTCATTTTAATCTCATGTTACATGTCCCTTAGACCTATTTACGCATTTTAAATTTCGCTTTAATTTTGTTCAATTACCTATTAATGTTTGATGAACAGTAAAAGGTTTGGATGAAGTGTCTTAGGTTCCTTCATTTATCGTGTTATGACTGGGCCTTACGCTTGTGCTGTGGCAAATCCAAAATAACATGCCACTACATGTAAAAAGGATATTAGAGGCTACTATATTAATTCTCAAAGAGGTGAGTACCCAAATTCTTATGGTTGTGATGTGAGTACATAGTTCAGACTATTGCTAATGGATCCATTATTTACATGCCTTTATGTTCTGGCAAAGCATATAATGCCCTTTTTGGTGGGGTTATGCACAATACTCCATGGTTTAGCTCTCATAGTTTCATGTCAGTTATGGTCTCTCTCACTTATGACTTATGACTCTCCTTATGAATTGTAAGTGTTACTACAATGAATGAACTTAAAAGTTTTATGATTTTCTACTGTTACTATCATTTTTTATGCATTGTACAAGATCTTCCAACTATTGTACTATGATTTTACAATGATATTGGCCTCACTCATGATCTACTTTTGTGATTACATTATTTACTTATCATGCTTCCTTTATTGGTCATTCAAATTATTCCTTTTATGCATGCATTGTATTGCTCATATACTTATTATATTCAAATGTACTAACGTATACTTTACCTGAATTCTTTTGTAATCTACAATATGGCTAT
Source organism: Solanum rostratum (assembly GCA_029948455.1). Lineage (NCBI taxonomy): Eukaryota > Viridiplantae > Streptophyta > Magnoliopsida > Solanales > Solanaceae > Solanum > Solanum rostratum. Next base: position 23,796,395 of record CM057054.1, read on the forward strand.
TCACCCTATATACTCCCCAACTAAATAGAAGGTTGATTCACTTAATTGGTAACTTCTCATGCTTCCGGGATAAGCCATCTAAGTTTATGTTCTTCTATAAATTGGAATGTGTTGTTACCTTGAGAATATTTCTTTCATTTTGTTTAGAGTAATGTAGGAATTTGGCCATAGCCCCTGCCTATGTTAGAACAGTAGCGACATATCTAGACCTTGAAACATATATAAGTTTTTTAACTGATCCTGCATTTTACCTTTATCTTTTGACTTTATTATGAGACTTACCCCATCACTTTGCTTCCTATTATTGATTTACATATTGTATGTTGTTCATTGATATGCACAAATTGCTTGGTTTTGGTCCTTCAAAATTTTGATTACCATGTCACACCTAGGCCTAAGTTGAGGTCATTTAAAATTAAGTTTGTTTGAGAGTTTAGGATTTTGTGGTGAAAGAATGTAACACTTCCATGCTCATTAAAGTAATGTAAATTTCTAGGTTGATGACCTATGGCAAGATAATTAATGAGGAAAAGCTCAAGGAAAGGAGAGCTAAAGATACCAAGAGGGCCTGGGTTAATTGAGGTTGTTGCTCTTATCAAGGGTTTGGTCGTGGAAAATGGTCATTGTATACAAGGTTAAAGGTTCTTTCTTCAATGATCTTATCATGATGCGGGTAAAATGTTTTACAAACATAAGGGTGCTAACCCTAAGCCCCAAGAGAGTTATACCACTGGTCCTTGCTTCCGTACTTTCCAAAAGAATGGTGGGAATCATAGGTCTAATTAATATTTAGTGGATACGGGTGATTGCTTTTTGATATGGAAAGGTAGGTCTCAAGATAGTGAATTTTTCTATTGATTCTGGAAAAATGAGCAATGTCATCCTTATGGTCAATATAGTATTTCTGAGCATCCAGTTGAACATGTTATGCCTTTGGGTTCAGGTGGTTGTCACAATGAAAGCAAGTTTTATGCTCTCTAGACTCTACATGACCATAATTATATGTCAAATATATTCATGGTATGTTATAGGTCGTTAACTTTTACATTTAATCCTTGTTACATCAAGGAGAAAATCTATCTTTTATTAAGCCATATCTTGCCATAAAATCATATATAAGACCTAAATATTGTTAGAGACTTTTTAAGTCTATACTCCTGTTGGTGACTCAGTTTTGCCTGAAAGTGTTTATAGAAATGGCTTAATGCTAGGTTTTATTACAAATTTACATCATGTAACCTTTCTGAACATGATATGACTGATGTTGATGTTATCATTGGTATGGATTAGCTACATTAATTTTGTGCTTCTATTAACTTGAACATGAGTGGTTAAGTACTAATTTCCATATCCTAATCCTAAATAGGAACTGTTAATTCCATATTGAATAGTTAAAGCTCAAAAAATAATTTCAATTGGTTGTATCTATCATCATGTACATGTTAAGGGTGCGAATTATGAATCCCCTATGCCTTATGTTATTCCTGGTTCTTAGTGTGTCCCTTGATTTCTTCCCTGATGATCTACTTGGTATTCCTCTCAAAAGGGAAATCAATTTTGATATACAGGTTCTTCCTAATATTTAACATACATCTATTCCTCCTTACCGTATAATTTTAATTAGAACTTAAATAATTAGAGGATTAATTCAAAGAAATGTCAGAAAAGACCTCCACTAGGTTCAGTATCTCACTATCGAGACCCGAACCTAGGGCCTAGTCGTGACACAACAAATGTGACCTTTGAAGGCGCGCCATGAAAGCCTCTTTTTCATATCATAAACATACATAAGGAAATTAATCAATCATATAAATAAGCAAGAAGAAACATAGTTTCAAACAAGCTAAACATAGGAATTAGCATTTCCCATTAAAAGGAGTTACATCAACATATCTCCAAACATGCATCTGCATATAGATAATGGTAGGGTCTAGAACATGCTACTAGCTTACCCTCAAGATAGAAAGTAAAAAAGTCTTAGTAACATCAACATAAGCAAAAATATAAGGTCTTGTCCCGAAACATTGGAACTCGCCGAATCATCACTAGATATATCTAAAATCTAGCCATAATAGTGAGGAGTAGAATCATCGTCCGTCCCTAGAAGGTGACATAATGTAGAAAAGTGTAATGCATTAGTACGTTGGAATGTATATAGTATGTAAGCATGCAATGCATCAATAAATATCGCATAAAATAGCAATATGCATAGATATGATAATAAAGTAAGTACAAAACATGTATGATCAATGCGTCTTTAAAATCTTGGAAAGAAGCATCAAAAATCATTTCATAGTCTAGTAGACATACATATGGCAGAATAGAACAATAACTGAAAATAAGAATATTACATGGATTCCTGACGTTCCCTTTACACCAAGAAAAAGTGGAGTCTACTTTGCCAAAGTAGACCTGACCCTTCCCCTATAGGCTCTATCCTAGCAAGGCGAGAATCACATCTACATAAAGACTCCACCCTATAGGTTCTATCTTAGAACAGTGAATGTCACAAGTATGTGTAAAGACCCCATCCTTTGAAATCAATCCTAGAAAAGTGAGTGTCACATCATGAAGCCATATGGATCGATTAGATAGCCTTATACGCACATGATGATTACCTTACAATGGCATGTAGTTATGAGACAATAGAATCTACCAAGGTCCTCTCGATACTAAGTCACATCTCAGAGAATGTGCAATCATGAATATAAATAGACATCATCAAAATTCAAACTTTATCAAATCATACGTTCGTAGTTTGCAAAATAGGTATCTTGACCTCATGAAAATATGTCATATCATAGGAATAATCCATCTACATAGCTTTGTATATTGCATGGGCACAGTCCCCATTTTATCATCATTTCATAAGGATTAGAGTCTAATATAACTCTTTATCATCATCGTCATCACCACATCATACATTCATATTTTAGAATCATATTTACGAAATCATCACTTAGTCATAAAAAATTAGGGAATATGAAGGGTTCATTGCGAATAGAAAATAAATCATGTAAAATCATGCAATTTAATAATAATCCATGCTTGATTGAGTAATTAGATCATAATTAAATAATATTCCATGCTATTAGATGACAATTAAAAAAAGATCCATTGTGCAATCTTGAGCCCTAACTTGATTCGAGAGAATTCATTAAAAGATCATTAATTTTATGAAATTGACATCAGTCCACATTACGATTGGTCAATAGACATAATCTAAATCATAAATGAAGAAAATTAGCAGCAGTTGAGAAGACCCATAAAATTCATATACTTGAAATTAGGTAAAATGGAGAATTTGTAAGGAACTCCATAGATGAAAGGATTCTATAGATGAAAGATCACATACCTTACTATCCCAGAATTTGAAGAGAAATAGAGAGCTTGAGTTTGTCTTCTTTTGAGTCTTTGAATGATGGAGAAGAAGGTTTTTTAGCGTAGTTTTTTTAGATAAAATTTTGGTATTGAGTGAATTGATGAAGACTGGGGTGAATTAGGGGTTTAACACCTATTTATAAGGGATTTTTGGTCATATAAACCATCAAAATTCATTTAATAATGGTTAGGAAAATGTCCAAGGTGGTTAAACGTAAAACTAAAATTGTTCGGACAAATTTGAACTATCCTGCAACACAGGCCCGACACAGACTTATTTTCAGAATGGCCATTTTTGTGTGAAGTTCAATTTTTCCTTGTTTATACCGTGGAATGAGTTAAGGTTACATTCATACTTGAAACCCCTCTTCGTAAGGTGGAGAGGTTCTGATACTTTTGGAAATGCAATATTTTATGAGAAATAATTTTAGATATGATTTACCTAAAAATTGAACGAGACCACTTTTCCGTTTAATTTTGCCTCCTGTTCAATAGTCCTACCTCAGATTTTCCAAAAAGAGTACAGATGATGCGTTATTCAAGGAATCTTTTAGAAGGTCATTCTAAGGTGTTTTTAGGGGATGGTACAATATCTCCTTCTAAGGAACATGCTTCCATGAATGAGGAGAAGATCAGCTTGAGTAGCATCGAGTATGCCACTAAAAACTCATGATGAATGCAATAATGACATTTTAAAACATCTTTGGAATCCCTTCAAAATTCCTAAGTATCAATCTCCCTATTTTGGCGACTTTGGGTAGTTTTCAGTCACGAGTCTCACATTCTTCATGGCCTCAAGTACAAAATTTGATCCAATCAAAGATATCTATAATGTCAAACCATCCCACAGGGGACCTACATCTTCGTCCATATATAAGTATCAGAAGGTCCCATTTCAATACTTAAGTGATAACTACTGTTGTATGCAAGTAAATGATCATCCTCCTTTCCTTTGATGTCAAGTACACATGGGATAATTTTTAGGTCAACTATATCAAAAGATAATTTTTTGATTAATTTTCCTTAACCATAAAAGTGTGCAACAAAACCACATAGCCCTAAATTCATTCCTAGGCCAAATAGTCAAAAATGATCTTCGCACAAAAATGACCTTTGCGGGAGCAAGTTCACGTCGTAGATATGGTTCATCAAAGAATAATTTTTTTTGAATATTTTCTAATTTATGTGAGGGTAATTGGGACATATCCCTATACTTCTATGGACGGGAATCCTCAAAAGTTTCAATCATTTTAGCCCTAATACTTGCCTAAACTCTCCCAATATCCTCCTAAAACCTCCCAAAAAACCCGCCTTCAATTCCATAATATTCAAGAGCCTCCATTAAAGTTCAAGCATCAAGGTGACTCCCCTAAGTCTCCTCAAGTCTTCTTAATCAATTTTAAAGTTTCAAGGTAAGCGTGTCTTTCCTCCATTGGTTCTTTCGCCCATGGATCCCAAAACCTCATTTTTAATGAAACTTCTTGATTTGAAGGATTATTTCTTTATGAGTAATTTCTATTATTCATTATAAGCATAATTTAAGTTGGGATTTGGCAAGTATATTCTTGAATATGGATGAATATATATGTATGCTTGATTCTGAAAATTGTTTTATGATTCTTACACCATGCATGCTATGATATATTAAAAAATTATGAAGGATTATAGATTTTGAAATAGATTTCATGATACCCAAGCTAAGGTTTTTATTATACTATAGTGGATTGATTAGAATGGTTTCTAAATGACCATATTATACTTCATATATATCTGTTACTCTTGAATTTCATGATATTAAACTTATATGCATAGAACCACCATATTTGATTCAAGTTATATGATGAAGCTTTTTTAAGTTGATGAAAGACCAATTGTAAGATATACAAGTTATGAGTGCTATGAATATTTAAGGGATAATATGAAGGCTATGAGTTTATGCGAATGTTATGAATGTTATGATAGATATGAAGCCCTTCTATGATGCTTTGATGCTATGGAGTTCATGATCTACTCCTATGATAACACTAATAAGTATGAAGTTATACATGATATGATTATGACTATGATATAAGTATTCCATGGGATGTTTACTTAGCACCAAGAGGACCTTGGTCGATTTCTATTGTCCCTGAACTATGTGCCACCATAGGATACCTTTTGATATCCACCTAAAAGGTGATGCCATAACATAAGGACATCTTGTGATACCTACTGGAAAGGCGATGCCATATGGTAAATACATATTGTTATACCTACCAAAAAGGCAATGCCATAAGGCAAGTACATTCAGTAAAACCTATGAAAATGACTATGCCATAGGATGAGGGTATGTTTTACCTTTGTAGAGAAAATTACTCTTTTTTTATGTGGAGGAAAAATCAGGATTTCATGTAGTAGCTCACATGGTTTTATATGTTACTTACGGTCTCTCCCCACATATGTATGCTATGTTATGAGATATTTTGACTATCTTTCAAGTATGTTTTTGAAAAAGCATTGATCATACATGTCATATTGAGCTTATGTTTGTTGTACATGATTATGCCTCTTTACAATTATGGATTATGATCTTTGGTTGCATTGAACCCCTCATACTTAGTACATTCCATGTATTATTAACATATACTTTTTTCCTACATGATCTAACCATATAGGGATTGAAGCTCCTATCCATCCTCCTCCACGTGGCTAGTTTGTTTTCTTAAAGTCTTCCATTGGTGAGTCCTCTAATTTGGGGAGAACAATCACTTTCTGTCTTGCTTATGTCAAAATTTATTTATTTTGTTACCTAGTTTTGATGCTAAACTTGAGAGATGTCTCAGACCTTATTCCACTCACATTTAGAGGTATTTTTGGATAATGTGATGAGCATGACTCTTATGATGCTTATGTATCTATGTTTCCTATAGTCCGTATCCCTTGAATGTTTTGTTGGATGTTGATGGCAAGTGATGATCTTGCTATGTTCCTACATCCCCATAACTTTAGTCCAACTAACCCACTCCTTAGCCTTTGTTGTGAATGAATGATGGAGATTCCTCACCCCTTTCTATCTTCATATCTTGAGTCTAATGTCCCAAATCCCCTTAATTGAATCGCTTGATGCTTGATTTATGTTTCAGAAACTACGGATGTGCTTATGTACGCTAAGAGGCTTGGAGTACCATTGGTTTCCCTATTCTCCATGTAGTACCTAGGCCCTACGCGTGGGTCATGACAAGCTTGGTATTGGAGAACTAGGTTTGTAAATGATCCTTGAAAGTATAACACACCATGTCAAGTAGTTCATGGTAGTGAAGAGCGCCATATTTATAAATAGGAGGCTATGAGGAGTTTAGTAAATGATTCACTTATTCATAATATATGTTGTGTTTTTGAACTTGACTTAAGGCTTCCTATTTCTAATGGTTGATCTTTTTCGCTTTTCACCTTGTTGGCACAAGTTATTTCCAACTAAGGGCCAAAGCTCTTCATGCTTCTTCTCCATCCTCAAGTGTGAGGGACTTTACTAGAATGAATCCTTTGGAGTTTCATGGCTCTAGAGTGGAGGAAGATTCTGAAGAACTTAGTGATGAAGTGTACTAAGTTCCTTCTATTATGAGGGTAAGCTCAAAGGAGAAGTCGGAGCATGCAACCTATCAACTCAAAGGACTAGTGCAAATATTATTTGATCAATGGAAGATGTAGAGGGTGAATGAAGAGTGTATTCACAAGGAAGAATTCAAAGTCGTGTTCCTCCACGACTTCTTTCCTATTGAACTAAGTGAGGCAATGCTGATGCAACTTATGATTCTTAAACAAGGCTCCATGAGTGTGAGGGAGTATTCCTTAGAATTTAACAAACTTTTAAAGTATTATCCTCACTTGGTTTCCAATTCTTGAGCAAGGATGAACAAGTTTGTGTCGGAAATATCTGACTTGGTTAATGGTTAATATCGCATCACTATGCTTGTTGGGGAAATGCAATTCTCTTGTCTCATTTTAATTCATTCCTCCTTATAATTCTCTCAATGGTTCTCAAATATTTCTCTCTCAAGAAAAAGGTTTCTATTGAAGATAGGGTTCCAAGCTTTGCTAAATTTTAATTCAATATTTTTCTACTCTAATTCTTAAGGATTCTCACTTGAGGTATTTTGGGCTTAATTCGTTGATTAGTTTCATCCACCAAGCCCAATCCAAAAATCTCTTTTTTATCAAAGTTTCATGAAGATTTCTTATACGGTTTTATGTTATGAGTCTGAATGCATGAATTATGAACATTCCATGGTTATTAAGCCCTATCTATACATGAATTGTGAAGAATTATATGACTTATATATTCGATTTTTAAGAAAAAATGTGATTTAAAGTATGCATGATTAGGGCATTAATGAGTTAATGTGGGTTCCTTTAATAATGATCCAAATTTGATTTTTATTGCATATTTCCTCTACAAATTTCATTAAATTGGATGATGTTGACTCAATTGTTCAGGACCCACACTTAGCCCTAGTGTCCTATGATTAACTATATATTCATGACTATGATTTCAAGTATATAAAAGCATGTTTCAAGGATAATTATGTTGATGATGATGTTGTGATGATAATAATACTACGTTAAAGAGGATGATTAGGGTCCTAATGTTTATGATGATGATGTTAAGGTTGGCATATCTACCTACACTAAAGGAAAAGTTAAAGTAGATGGACTATTACTATGACATGGGAAGTGTTCATAAAAGATTATGATGACTATTTTACAAGCTATGAAAGCATGAATTTAATAGAGTATGAATTATGTCGCAAGTTATGCATATGCGTGATTTATGTATTCTATGGGATATAAAAGCACCAAGAGGGCTTTGTAGATTTCATAATCCCATAACTATGTGCCACCATAGGAATGATGTTTATATTTTATGTCATAAAGGTGTGCTGATGGATCCATATAGTTCTTAATGTACACTCACCATGCTAGGATAGAGCCTAAAGAGTAGGGTTAAATGATGGGTTCTCATCGTGCTAAGATAGAGCCTCTAAGGTGAGGATCGAGTCTACCTTGGCAAAATAAATTCCTCTTTTGCTCAGTGTAGAGAGAACATTGATGTCACGACTCAATCCCAGTCATGATGGAGCCTACTAGGTCTCACCTACAGGAAAGCTAATTCCCTAACCCACGAGCACCTGTTGTAGCATTTGGTCAAGACCAATAGACACAATAATAACATAACAACATAATGTACCAAGAATTGGAAGTCAACTGTACAGTACTACAATAATCGAAAGATAAATATAACCAAAAACATAATATAACATACATACAACAAAGAGTGCTCCTACAAAAAACATAATACTACTATACAAGGCCAAAGTCTGAAGAAAAAGATCTCCGTCAAAAGAAGAAACCTGCGACAAAGCTAGAGCTGCCAGTGCACACTAAATTATGAAGTTGGTTAAGCCTAATTATGTTTTATGAAATGATTTTGATAAGATTATGGTTATGAAAAGAATGTGATCACATATATGTCAATGATTATGGCTTTTGAGCAGTTTTTATGCTTGCACGATTCCAAAATTGTAATCGAGCTAGTTCTACGCATGAATATTATAACTATGAGCTATGATTTGGCATTTGAGCCTAAATGTGCATTTATTAGATTTGAAATGACTATTGCCCTTTTGAAAGTATGTATACATATAAATATATATATATGAGTATTCTCGTGGGATGTTGACTTAGCACCGATGGATTGGGGGTGTCAGGGCTATCCCCAAGGGCCCTCTCCCTTTCCCCGAAGTATGTGACTCGCATGGGTTATGAGAATCCTATCCAAAATGGGACGGGATGTCGTAAGGAAGGTTGCTTCATACGAAATGGTATGGGTTCCCTTAAGTTGAAGTATTATGATGATATGATATGAAAAATCCTTTCCAAAATGGTAGTGGTTCTCATAATGGGGTTGCTTTATTCGAAATGGGACGGGTTCCCGTAAGGTGAAGAATGGTTTACCTTTGGCAAGTAGACCACCTCTGTACCAGTGAGGGGATTTCATCGAGATTCCAAGTACTAGCTCACTTGATCTTAAGCATGTCGGTTAAGGTCACATCCCCATTATATATGAGCATCATTCCATTCATGCATCATGAAATTCATGGCATCTTGTATATTCCTTCTTTGATTATATGATTCCTTCTATATTATGAGCCTTTATCATCTAACATCTGAGTGTAGGTTTAATAAGTCATATGCATTGCATGCCCGCATACTTAGTACGTTCAAAAGTACTAACGCATACTCTATGCCTACATAAATTTTACCATGTACGGGCCGAGCACTATCATTACCAACCATGTGACGAGTAGTCCGATCTGGAAAGGGTATTTGTGGTGAGTCCCATCATCTAAGTACAAGCCACCTTCCCTCTACCTATGCTATTTTAGATTCCTTTGTTATTTGAGGATACGCCCAGAGCATGTCCTGGCCCCCGTTCCATCTTAATTAGAGGCATTGTTGGACATCCTGTAGACTCTTATGGATCTTTATGCTATGCATGCTACTTGGCTCATGTATTCATGCAGATTGATTATGAAATTCCATATTTTCTTACATGCATGTTTGGTGTGGCAATATGGAATGATCCTAAGTCCCGTAAAGCCCCCATAGAATGAGACATATATACCCGCCCCTTAGTGTCGATGTGCTATGTGTTATGTGCATCCATGCAAACCCCTTCCCCTTTGCTATCCCCATAGCGTGAGTCCTACTTTCCCGACCATTAGAATTATGTGTTTACTATTTGAGTACACTTCCAAACTGATGATGCGGATTTGGATACTTGAGACTTATTTGGGGACTCTTGGGTCCCCGTTTGCCGTGTCACTTCTAGGTCCTATAGCCAGGTCATGACAAAAGATGGTATCAGAGCCTTAGGCTTATAAACGGTCCTCGGAGTCCAACATGCCGTGTCAAGTAGAGTCCCATCCATAGGTGTGAAGTGCACCATGCCTATGAGTGGGAGGCTACGAAGGCATTCTAGGAATTGCCTCACTTATTTCATGCCCTATATTGTTCTAAGACTTTTGTAATTGGCTTTCTTATCTTGACGACGTCGTTGCTATATTTTAGAAGATGCCTCGAGGAAGACCCCACCCAAGGCCGGCTCCAGTTGATGAGGGTCAGGCACCACAAGAGCCTATGGATGAACCCATCTCTAACGGTGAATTTTGTGCAGCTTTTTTCATGCTTGCCTAGGTGGTGACCTTGCAGACTAAGTAGGCTAACTTCCCGCTGGATCCTACACCAACTTCTAGGGTGAGGGATTTCAGTCGGATGAATCCTCCGGAGTTCTATAGGCCAAAGGCTGATGAGGATACTCAGGAGTTCACTGAAGAGCTCACTAAGGTATTGAACATTATGGGTGTCACTTCTGAGGAGAAAGCAGAGTTGGTTGCCCATCAATTGAAAGATGTGTCTAAGGTGTGGTACACCCAATGGGCTATGGAGAGGATTTGCGGTGGTGATGTCAATTGGGAAGAGTTCAAACTTTATTTCCTGGATCGTTTCTTTCCACTTGAGCTCAGGGAGGCCAAGATTACTAAATTTATCAACCTCGAGCAGGGGAGTATGAGTGTGAGGGACTATGCCCTAAAATTCCCAAAGCTCTCCAAGTATGCTCTGTCACTTGTGGCTGACCCTCGTACAAGGATGCACAATTTCATTTTTGGTATCTCGGACTTGCTTATGAAAGAGTGCCATACTTCTATGCTCGTACAGGTTATGAATATATCTAGACTCATGGTATATGTTGAACAGATTGAAGGGGAGAAACTCAGGGAGAGGAGGATGCACGATCCTAAGAGGGCCCGTTTTGATGGTGGATTTTTCGTCTCTCAGGGTGGTGGTTTTGGTCATTTCCAACAGGACCAAGGTTTAGGAACTCGGGTTGGTAATGTTCGGGTGCCTCGCATGGGGCACCAGTTGGTGGTGGCAGGGGCATCCTCTGTGCGGCAAGTGTAGAAAACCCCACACGGGTGCTTGTTAGAAGGATCTAGGTGCCTTCTTTGGGTGTGGTGATAAGAACCACAAGGTTGCCAATTGTCCTAGTTATGCACATAAAGGACAAGGTCAGGTGGCTCAAGGTGGTCAAGGCTAACAAAGAGCTCCCCAATGTGTTGCCGCAAGGAACAACAGATTCAATTCGCTCCACACCCTTCAAGAGGTTGAGGAAGATCTAGGTGTCGTGACTGGTATGTTAAAAGTATATGATTTTAATGCTTATGTGTTGCTTAACTCGGGTGCAAATTTGTCTTTTGTGACTCCTCTATTGGCTGTTAAATTCGATTTGAGTCCCAAGATTTTGAAGAATCCGTATTCAGTCTATACTCCCGTGGGTGAATCTATTATTACGCATAGAGTTTATCATGGTTGTCCTGTTTTTGTTGCACAAGGGTTTCCCATGTGACCTTATGAAACTTGAGATATTCGACTTTGACGTGATTCTTAGGATGGATTGGTTGCATGCATCATATGCCTCTATAGATTGTAGAACTCGGAAGGTTAAATTCCAACCTCCCGGCGAACCCGTCCTTGAATGGAAGGGTAGCAACTCCTCTATGGAAGGTCGGTTTATTTCCTACCTGAAGGCTTGGAAAATGATTTCCAAGGGGTGCATTTATCATATTGTGAGGTTCATGGATATGGAGTCCGAGATGCCTACTATTGAGTCAATTCCAGTGCTGAACGAGTTCTCAAATGTGTTCCCCGGAGACTTGTCTGGTATTCCTTCCGAGAGGGAAGTGGATTTTGTCATAGATCTTCTTCCGGATACTACACCTATCTCTATACCTTCTTATCATATGGCACCGACAGATTTCATGAAGTTAAAAGATTAATTAAAGGATTTGTTGGAAAAAGGCTTCATTAGGCCAAGTATCTCGCCATGGGGTGCTCCAGTGTTGTTTGTGAGGAGGAAGGATGGGTCCCTCCGAATGTGTATTGATTATAAGCAATTGAATACGGTGACTGTTAAAAATAAATATGCACTTCCCAGGATTGATGACTTGTTCGACCCGCTGCAAGGAGCTACCCATTTCTCAAAAATTGACCTTCGTTCCGGGTATCGTCAAGGTTAGAGAGTGTGATATTCCTAAGACGGCTTTTCGGAAAAGATATGGGCACTATGAGTTTGTGGTGATATCGTTCGGTTTAACCAATGCTCCGGCTATCTTCAGGGATCTTATGAATCCAGTGTTCAAGCCTTTTCTTGACAATTTTGTGGTAGTCTTCATCGATGATATCCTTATTTACTCCCGAAGTGAGCAAGAGCATGGGGATCATTTAAGGTTTGTTCTACAAACTTTGAGGGAGAAGAAGTTGTATGCCAAGTTTAGCAAATGTCAATTTTGGTTGGGTGAAGTATCCTTTCTTGGTCATGTGGTGTACGGTGCTAGTATTAAGGTGGATCCGAGGAAGATCGAAGCGGTGAAGAATTGGCCCAGACCGTTGACTCCTTCGGATATTTGAAGCTTTCTAGGGTTAGCTGGCTATTATAGGAGGTTCATTGAAAGGTTCTCATCTACTGCATCTCCACTGACTAAATTGACCCAAAAGAAAGTTAACTTTGTATGGTCAAATGAATGCGAGAAGAGTTTCTAAACTTTAAAGGATCAGCTTACATCGGCCCCTGTCCTGACCTTACCAAATGGCTTGGAGGGATTCGTGGTGTATTGTGATGCCTCATTCATTGGTTTGGGATGTGTGCTTATGCAACACGGTGAGGTAATAGCATATGCATCAAGGCAGTTGAAGGTGCATGAGTGTAATTATCCAACGCATGATCTTGAGTTGGCGGCAGTGGTTTTTGCCTTGAAAATTTGGAGGCACTATCTGTATGGGGTGCATGTTCATGTTTTCACCGATCATAAGAGTTTGCAATATGCATTTACTCAAAGGGATCTCAACTAGAGACAAAGGAGATGGTGGGAGCTCATAAAGAACTAAGACATGAGTATTCAATATCATCCCGACAAGGCCAACGTTGTAGCCGATGCTCTCAGTAGGTTGTTTATGGGTAGTGTGAGTCATGTTGAAGAAGAAAGGAAGGGGTTGGTGAAGGATGTTCACCGGTTGTCTAGGTTGGGTGTTAGGTTGGCCGACTCGGATAATGGTGGTATCCATGTTCAAAGCGGGTCGGAATCTTCTGTTATGATTGATGTGAAAGCTAAATAAGATTTGGACCCCTTGTTGGTTGAATTAAAGAACTTACTTGCTGGACAAGAGATAGAGGTGTTCTCCCAAGGGAGAGATGGTGTGCTTCAATACCAGGACCGACTTTGTGTTCCAGATGTGGATGATCTTATAAGGGTGATCGTGAGAAAGGCTCACAACTCCCATTATTCTATTTATCCGGGATATACTAAGATGTATCGGGATTTGAAAGAGATATATTGGTTGAATGGTATGAATAAGGATTAGCTAAGTTCGTCTCTGAATGTCCAAGTTGTCAACAAGTGAAGGTAGAGTACCAAAGGCCCAGTGGCTTGGCTTAAGACATTAAGATTCCCACATGGAAATGGGAAGATGTAAACATGGACTTGGTCGTTGGTTTGCTTAGAACCAAAGATAATTTGTCTCCATTTGGGTTGTTGTTGATCAAATGACTAAGTCGGCTCACTTCCAACCGATCAAGACTACCTTCAGCGCTGAGGACTACGCAGGGTTGTACACCCGAAAATTGGTGAGGTTGCATGGTGTGCCACGGTCCATCATATCGGATCGTGGCAACCAATTCACTTCCCACTTTTGGAGATCATTTCAAAGGGGACTTGGAACTAAGATTATGTTAAGCACCACTTTTCATACTCAAGCCGATGGGCAAGCTGAGAGAACTATTAAAACCTTTGAGGATATGTTGTGGACTTGCGTGCTGGAGTTTAAGGGTAATTGGTATGATAACCTTCCACTCATTGAAGTTTCCTATAATAACAGTTTCCATGCTAGCATTGGTATGGCACCATTTGAGGCCTTATATGGGAGGAGGTGTAGGTCACCGGTGGGGTGGTTTGAATTGAGGGAGATGGCATTGATGGGCCCGTACTTAGTGATGGAGGCTATGGAGGAGGTGAAGGTGATTAGAGAAAGCTTGAAAACGGGCCTAAGCCGCCAAAAGTCCTATTCAGATACTAGGAGGAGGGATCTTGAGTTTCATGTTGGTGATTGGGTGTATATGAAGTTTTCACCCATGAAGGGTGTGATGCATTTTGGCAAGAGGGGTAAGCTAAGCCCCTGGTATGTTGGCCTTTATGAGATCGTTGAGCGGATCGGGAGCGTGGCTTATAGGTTGGAGTTGCCTCTGGACTTGAGTTCCATTCGCCCGGTCTTTCATGTGTCTATGTTAAGAAAGTTAGTTGGTGACCCTAGCACTATTGTTCCTTTAGAAGGAATTGAGGTTGAAGAAAACTTATCTCATGAGGAAATCCCAGTGGACATCTTGGATAGGCAAGTGAAACGGCTTTGTAACAAGGATGTAACTTTGGTGAAGATACTTTGGAGAAATCAACATGTAGAGAGTGCTACATGGGAGGTGGAGCTGGACATGATGAAGCGATATCCTCATCTTTTTCGATCTACTCAAGCGTAAGGTACTAGGTCATCCCTTTTATAAATAGTACTAATTCCTTCACTCTTGAGTCTCGTGACATGACATGCATACATGTACGCGAAAATGATTTTATGACGATAGAATGATTTGAATACATTTTAAACTAGATTTTTAAAGACTTTATGATTTTCAAATAGTGAACTATGCATTGTACCATGTGTTCAGATGTTTCATGTCCTAAGTCAAGCTTTCAAGCCTTGTTGGTGCACATTCGAGGACGAATGTTCCCAAGGGGGAGATGATGTAAGGATCCGGGTTCTCGAACCGCTTTATCAGACCTCTTAGTGATGTCCCGAATAAACATTTACCAGGTGTCGCTCCATGTAAGGCCCACACCGCCCGTGTTAAGCCACACGGACTGTGTGGCCTCCTGTGAAGGGATACTTGGCATGGTTTTTATGGCATAGGCTCAATGGGAAGTTTCAGGCTAAGTGTAGGCACACAGCCACCCACACGAGCTGTGTAGCGTGTCATGGGCCGTGTGGCCAACCGTGGGGCGCGCGACTTGAAAATATTTCGTGCGGAATTTTTCTAAGTGATGTTTTACGGCTCTAGGACCAACCCATGTGGCGTTACACGGTGGTTGCCCGTATAGAACCCCTTAAGCTCGGAGAAATTCTAAGTGTTGGCACTGCAAAATCTATCTAAGTGCCATCTCACGGGCACTGTTCACAGTCTGTGTGACGACTAACGGATGTTGTAGGCACCCGTGTGGCCTTTACAGTTCATTTCCTACCCATTTCATAAATGGCGTTTATGTAGTTGTGGTTTATTTTAATTATGATTTGTGAACTTTTACCTCTTCAAAACCCCTAAATTCAGTTGATATCCTTTCCCATTTAATTCATTCTCCTTGAAACCTCTTCCCTCAAAAGATCACTCCCAAAGACTCTCTACTCTCCCCTCCCAAGACTCAAAGCTAGAGCTTAATTGGAGTTCAACTTCGAGCTAGATTCTTCCCAAAACTTCAGCTCCTCAATCAAGGTACGTGGGATTGATTCTTGGAGACCTTTTCAACCAAGAACATCAAAAATTCCTTTCAATTGATTTCATGAATTTTAATTTACTTTAAATGTGGGTTTTCATTATTTAATTTATTAAATCCAATTGATGTATAGGTTGTACTTTATCTATGATTTTAAATTACTTTAAATCCCGATCATAATGATTTACATTGAAGTTATGAAGTTATGAACATGCATGTCCCCTTTAAAGTTGATTTATGCATGAGTGATTTATATTATGATATAGATGTAGATTTAGTTATAAAATTTATTTCAATTTCGTATTATATTGTTGATTTTAGCTTAAATCTATATTACCCATGCTATTCTCACGTCATGCATTGCATTTGCATTCATGAACAATGGTCTTTATGGAAATTATGAAGTGGGTTAAGCCCAATTATGTTTTATGAAATGATTTTAATAAGATTATAGTTATGACAAGAATGGGATCACATATATGTCAATGATTATGGCATTTTGGGTGCTTGCACCATTCCGTAATTGTAATCGAGCTAGTCCTACGCATGAATATTATAACTATGACCTATGATTTTGCATTTGAGCCTAAATGTGCATTGATCGGATTTAAAATGACTATTGCCCTTTTGAATGTTTATATACATATATATTGGAGTATTATTGTGGGATGCAGACTTAGCACCGATGGATTGGGGGTGTCAGGGATATCCCTAAGGGCACTCTCCCTTTCCTCGAAATATGTTCCTAGCATGGGTTATGAGAATCTTGTCTTAAATGGGAAGGGTTCTCATAAGGAAGGTTGCTTCAAATGACATGGGATGGGTTTCCATAAGTTGAAGCATTATGATGATATGATATGAAAAATCCTTTCAAAAATAGGAGTGGTTCCCGTAAGGGGGTTGCTTCATCCGAAATGGGACGGGTTCCTATAGGGTGAAGTATGGTTTACCTTTGGCAAGTAGACCACCTCTGTACCGGTGAGGGGATCTCATCGGGATTCCAAGTACTAGCTCTCTTGGTCTTACGCATACTAGTTGAGGTCACATCCCCGTTATATATAAGCATCATTTCATTCATGCATCACGAATTTCATGGCATCTTGTATATTCCTCCTTTGATTATATGATTCCTTCTATATTATGAGCCCTTGTCATCTAACATTTGAGTGTAGGTTTAATAAGTCATATGCATTGCATGCCCGCATACTTAGTACATTCAAACTTACTAAAGCATACTCTATGCCTACATGATTTTTACCATGTATGAGCCGAGCACTATTATTACCAACTGTGTGACGAGTAGTCCGATCTGGAAAGGGTATTTCTGGTGAGTCCCATCATCCAAGGACAAGCCACCTTCCCTCTTCCTATGCTATTTTAGATCCCTTTCTTATTTGAGGGTGAGCCCGGAGTATGTCCTGGCCCCGTTCCATCTTGATTAGAGGCATTGTTGGACATCTTGTAGACTCTCATGGATCTTTATGCTATGCATGGTAATTGGTTCATGTATTCATGCAGATTGATTATGAAATTTCGTGTTTGTTTATATGCATGTTTGGTGTGGAAATGTGAAAAGATCCTAAGCCCTGTATTGTCTCCATAGAGTGAGACATACCTACCCGCCCCTTAGTTCCTATGTGCTATATGTTATGTGGATCCATGCAAACCCCTTCCCCTTTGTTATCCCCATAGCATGAGTCCTACTTTCCCACCCCTTAGAATTATGTGTTTACTATTTGAATACACTTCCAAACCGATGATGCAGACTCGTATACTTAAGGCTTGTTTGGGGACTCTCGGGTTCCCATTCACCGTGTCACTTCTAGGCCCTATACACGGGTCGTGAAATCTACTTGACGTGGTGTGTTGGATTTTTAAGGACCATTTACAACCTAGTACTCTGATACCAAGCTTGTCACGACCCAAGCCTAGGACCTAGACGTGCCACGGTTAATGGGAACCCGAAGGGATCCAAAACAAGCCTCATAAGCATACATGGCACATCCTTTGTTTCGCGGAAACTCAAAAGAGCAATAAACATATAGAATATGATTTCTAAGGGAAGTGGGTCTTTGGGCTCACACTATGGGGATGTTAAAGGAAGAGGTTAAACATTGATCACATAGCAAATAAGTCTAACGGACAGGTAGGTATGACTCACGCTATGGTGGTATTTAAGGATTTGGAACTTCTATCATATCCATCCACGTACAACAAGCATGGAAGGGGGGAAAAGAGACTGAGGGATGTCTTCACAATTACATAAAGAATATAAGAGTCAAGCTCGATGTATAAACTTCCATATCAAACAACACCTCTAATATGTGGATCGGGGGCCAAGACATCTCCCAGGCTCGCCCTAAAAGATAAAGTCTAAAACAGGAAAGTTTTTACAAAGCATGAAAATAAAATGGATGTTGTCCCCAAAGTGGAGGATTCATCAATAGTACTCTTCAACGGATTAGGATAGACACAAGGATGAAGAAGATGAACAGGAGCTTTGGTCCCTACATGGTTAGATCATGTAGGCCAAAAGTATGTGGTAGTACTTGGAATATACTAAGTATGCGGGGTACCTTGCAACAAAGCACATAAGCTATAATAATAAATATGCATATTCTTAATCAATGAACATGAGCTCAATATGACATGTATGATCAAAGCTTAATATAAAACATGCATGAAGATAATCACACTTGTATAGTGTATCATATATATATTGGAGGAGACCCTAACTGACATGTAAGACCAAGCGAGCTACTACATGAAATCCCCATTTTCACCGAATAAACCTATGGAGGCACATAGTTAAGAGACAAAGACTTTAAATAAGGACTCCTTTGGTCGATCCCCAACTTACGCCTCTTTCGATACTAGGTTTAATCCTACGGAAAACTTGGAATAATCATAAACTTAATCATAACTTGCATAACTTGTGAGAACATGATAACATGGCATGAGTAGCTCTTTCAAATACATGACTCCGACACATGGCATATACCTTGTACTAGAGGGTAAAAACATAGCATAGACTTGACTCTTCTCGTAGGGATTGCATTACACATGAGGATAAATATTATAACATACAAGACCCCTTCTAGTGAGCTTTAGATAGTACATGAGGGTAAAATAGATATCATGTGTGACCCCTTCTTGTAGACATGATTTACTCACAAAATGGTAGAATATATAGCATAAGGGCTCAAAATTGTACTTACAAATCATAGGAACCTTTCATGAGTTCATTACACACTTAGGAGCTCATAATTTATCATAACATTCTTGTCATGAAATTCATGCGAAAATATTTCATCAACATAAGAATCCTTGTCATGTAGATTTAGTCAAACATGGTGGGTATATTCACATGTACGTAAAATCATGCATTTCTAGAGTATGAAACAAGAAAGGAGTAAAATCAATTCATTCAAAGTTATTCAATCAACCCACCATTATTATACTACAACCCTTGTTTTGGGTATCATAAAACAAACTAAAACCTATAAGTTCCTTCATCGGTTTTCATGGAATCATAGAGCACAAAACTTTAATATCATAAAATCCATCACAATGTCAAACCCTAGCAATACTTTTAGAATAATAAAATCATTACTTGAAGAACTCAAATAGAAATCATATATACAATGCTTAATGATATCACCATAAGCAAGAGTTCATATATACCCATAAAATAAACCATAAATCCATGTAGTTTGAGAAGAAGATTGGTTGGACTTGTGAGATGATGTTTCCCACAATCAAACCAACATACCTTAGTGATTATGATGGAGGAAACCTGATTTGGAGGTGGAAGAATCGAAACCCTAGCTTGCACCCTTTACTTGAAAGCCTTGAAGAACTTGGGAGAGTTTTGAGACTTAGAGGGTTTTGGAATAATGAGGAATAAGGTGAATTAGGGTTGTATATGCTGATAGGGGACATAAATGGGTACAAAAGGACGTAGCTTGGACTTAAAAAAGAGGAAAGGTCAAATATTCCCCTATTAAAATCTCACTCGGACAGGTCTACGAGACCCCATTTATGGGCCATAGAACATTCTACGAGCCATAAATGGGTTTCGTCTGATGGCCCTTTTTCCAAACTTCAGAGACTCCCTTTCTGTGATTCCTATTCTACAAGACCATTTACGACTTGTAGAGGACTTTATGAGTTGTCTGATAAGTCGTAGATTGAACTTCAGAAAGATTCCAGATTTCATCAAGTCTGCCAGATTCTACAAACCCACTTTATGGGTCGTACTTCATCTTATCAGTCGTAAACCCCTTTTGTAAATGTCAATAGTTCAAATTTTTTAAGCTTATTTCTCGCATCACTCCTACCCCCAAAAGTGGTATTTTACACATGTCTTAGCCCCAGTCCTATCTTATGATTGGAGGCATTGTTAGATGTCTTGTAGACTTCTGTACGGATTTATGTTATGTGTGTATTTGAAGATTATGATTATGGCTACCTATTAGATATGGTTATTATGGATTGTTTATGAGTATGATGATGTGGATTCATGTTATGATGTGAAAGATCCTAAGTCCCGCTTTGCCCCCATAGAGTGAGTCATACTTACTTGCGACGTGTTATGTGATTCCATGTTAATCTCTACTCCTATGATATCCCCATAGCGTGAGTCCTCTTTTCCCGTCCCTTAGAACTATGTGTTTATGATTTCATATATGCTTCTGAACCGATGATGTGTGAATTATGTTGTGAGGCTTGTTTGGGGACTCTCGGGTTCCTATTCTCCATGTCACTCCTAGACCCTGGGTCTGGGTCGTGACATTGATTTTTGAAAATGTTGTGAAAAGTTGAGTTTTTGCTAAAAAGATGAGTTTCAAAGGATTAAGTTGCTATTTGTTTTAATTTCAAATTTATTTATAGTTTCGACGCTTGGAATAGAATTTGTCAATTCCATTAATTCCAGAATGTGTAAATTGGTCTAGGAGAGTTGAAAATTTTTGAGTTGTCATCTGTATTTGAGGCTCAAAGTTTGACATTGAGGTAAAGTTTGACTATAGGCTAACGACCCTCAGTTAAAGAGCATAAAATGTAGAAAAGTTGGACAGCAATATGACTTGGGGTATGTTCATGAAGCCGATTTATGGCCTATAGACGGGACAATAGTTTGTAGCTCATCCTCTTGAACATGAACATCAAGAAATGGAAAAAGTTTCCAAGTGTAGGGTAACATATGTAGCCAATGACAACCCATAGGATAGTTGACGGTCTGTTGATAGGGTCGTAATTTATATCATATATGAAGAAATTTAGAGTTTCTAGAAGGTGACCTACGATTAACAACATGTTCCGTAGACCGTTTTATGGCTCATATAAACCATTAATAGATGGGTCCAGTAAAGTGAGGAAATTGGCTTAGTATGGAAGGACCGTACAAGTCCAACCATGAGTTGTAAGTCAAAGGACGGACCATAGAAAAGGATTTCATGGTCTAAGTCGATAAAACAGTTTCTAAAGAATAAGAAAGGGGAATATGATGGACAAGACTACGGTCTGTGGTTCAAACCATGGCCCGTAACCAGACTTTCGTAGATCTCTTTTGGAAATTTAAATATTAGGGAGTTTTATTATTTCTATAAATCCTTATCGTATACTATGTCATTTGGGATTCTAAGTGCCCTAAATCAGACCTTAAAGCCCTAGGACTCTCATTAATTCTCTCATTCTTCTATTCTCAAAATTCTTAGGCAAAAGAAATACTCCCCAGAGAAGAAGAATAAGCTAAGGAGACTAGGGTTTCAAGGGGCTCTTTCTTGAAACAACAACATCCTTCTTCCCAAGCTTACCAAGGCATGTGAGTTTTATTTATGGGTCCCCTTTCACCCACAAATTCCTACGAAATGTATTTTACCTTTTCTTTAAGATCCTTCAAGTTAATAAGCATGCTTATGATTATTTGATGATAATTTATGTTAATAAATGGTCTCAATGATATCGTATGATGTCTTACTAAGTATTTACATGTATTTAGTTATTTATGATGACCTCAATAATTTGTATTATTAATCATATCGTGTGCGTTATTTTACATGTTTAAATAAGCATATTTGCATGACTTATGATGTTTTAAATTAAGAGCTAGCTCACTAATTTTAAAGTTATGTTTGGCATGATTTATAATGAGGACTAAGGCATTGAAGATAAGTTTTAAGGTCATGATTTGTCAATGATTTAAGCTTGTTGACATTGCCCTAAAAGATGTTTAAGAAGGTCCCCAAGATGAAAAGACAATTCTCACTTGGAGGTCCCTTACGTTGGAGCTACTCTAAAGATAGCTATTTATGATTCTAAGTGGCATAATTTGACTATGTTATGTTTAAAAAATCTGTGGGATGATTTAACACCAAATAAGGCATCGTGGTGGGGTTTGGTAAGGTAACAATAAAGCAACCCTTTGCCCCATTAACTATTTACCACCATGAGGGCCCTTGTAGACCAGGCTAGTAGATCCACATAGGGCATTTATGTAATATAAAAATGCATGCAAAGTGATGGACTTCCACTTGGCAAGTAGTCCCCTATGCCAATTTATGGGGTTATATTGGATTCCGTGTAGTAGCTCACATAGTCTTATATATTGGTTAAGGTTTTCACCCACAAGTTGATGACTATATGATATGGTTCCAACGCATGTGATCTTTTATGCATTAATTCTCATTCATATTGAGTGATATTCCTTATTCATACTTAAGTCCATGTCATGTATTTTTACTGTCTTATATACATATGTATTACTTATGAATTTTTGCATTACATTTTCATGTATTTATTACATCTCCAAAGCTTAGTACATTCCAAAAGTACTAATGCATATTTTTCCTGCATGATTTAACCATGTAGGGACAGGTGCTCCTCCTCTGGCTCGTGGCTCATTTTCAGGCATTCGAGACTAGTACTTTTGTGGTTAGCCCTTAGTTTGGGTCTCTATCATTTCATTCTTCCTATGCATTTCAGACACTATGTATATGTTGGTCTTTGAGGCTTTTACATACTATGTTGTTTATTTATGAAGCCTTTTTCTATTTTATGGAAATCGACTGTTACTATTTTCGTCCATCTATGATTTAGTTGGTATGTTTTATGAACAAATGCTGATGTTTTCTTTTCAATGTTACTTCCTTGTCATAATTCGACCCCATAGTACCTTTCCCATTTTACTTCCACAAATGTTTAGTTTTATGCCTGTGAATGCTTGAGATATTAAAGATGGCTTCGATGAGATGCCTTCGGGTATCTCATTCGCCGTGTGACGACTAAGCCCTAGGTCGGGTCATTACATATAGTTTGACTTTGTTCTATGTTTTGAGTTTTGGTGCTCAAATTTTCTTTCTTGTGGTTTTATTGGTTATCGGAGGTTGTTTTAGCTCTAGAATGAGCTTTGTTGTAATTTTTGGGTATTTCATTAGCGTTTTGTTATTTTGTTCCTTAAGTTATTCTAGTTGCGACAAATTAAATTTCGATTGAAGGAGACCTCAGATTTGATTTTTGATTATTTCATTTAGTATGAAATATTGAATTTAATAGGGTTGTAATTCCATTTGTGTTTATGAGGTTTAGAATGAATCTTGAGGGTTAATTTTGAATTCTATAAGTATTTGTGTTTTTGCAGATATGCAAGTAAATTAGGCCTGGCTTGATTAACCATCACTTAACAAAGGGAGGTCTCATAAAAATAGAGGTCAAAAAAGCTACTAGTGCTCTGCTAAAGTGAACCCACCTTTTTAATGGGTGTCGTTGAAGCGACCTCTATGTCATTATTTGACATTAGATGTCTGGTATTTGTGACTAACTTTCTGGTTTAAGCCTCATGCATTTTTGAACTTTGGATGACCATGGGAGGTGATTTTTGAGTATTTTTCAAGTGGAAGTGGATAAGCTATTTTGAGCTAAAATCTTCTTTCCACAATAATTACCTCATATATTCTTACATCAAATAGGGGATTTTGAATTGGAATATGTGGGGCTTTTTACATGAAATTAAAGTTTGCAAAAATGGTGCATTTGAAGTGAGTTCAACTCCACTTTCGAAATGGTTTTGTCCTATAGCTTCCTAATGCTTTGAGGAACATTTTTCAACTAAATCTTTATGATTTTTAAAAAAACACATTTATCAGTGATGGATTTTTGGACCCTTTTTCCCGTTTTCCCGTAAATTTTGTTATTTTGGCATTGTGGCTTTGGAGACTGATTAGAAATTGTTATTTGATTATATTATGGTGCATTATATTCGAATCAGAAGAGGAAGACTCCATTGTTGGATTAATTTTGTGATTTTTCAAGGAAAGTGGATTCTAAACCTTGTTGAATTTATTTGAATCGTGCATTTTATTTTCATGTGTGTTTGGAGTATTGAAGATTTGAAAATGGTTGCAATAATCTTGAAATAACTTATAAAGTCATGGGTAACAAAATGGCTATGTGATTGTAAGAAAAACTTGAATTATGATGTGGTATGTACTTGTTATTGTTTTTTAATAATGGAAATGTTGATTGATAGTACTGAACCTAAATTGAGATAATTTATTGATTATGCAATCCCCGTTCATGAGAATTGTTGATTACTTATGTCGATTCAATGTTGAGTATTGATTAATGTTATTTGATGAAGTGACTAATGAGAAATGGTGAAAACGATATTGAAACAAATGTTGTATAATCCCGATATTATGGTGAAATTGTTTAAAAAATTCTAGTGAAATTCTTGATCCAGATGGGTATCTTAAATAATGATTCTAAAGTGACTAATTAATGAGATATTGGAAAATGATGTGATTTTACTATTGAATGACTCACTTGGTGATGATTTTACTATTTAACGAATGATGAAATTGATTGAACTGATCATTAAACATATGAATTGTGTGCACTATTTGCATATTCTTATACCCATTGAGAGTGATCATTATGTTGAAACAATACATTTGATTGAGTCCCACCATAAATGAAAAGTCGAAGGGAAATGTTTCCAGCAAAAATTGATAAAATGTTGAAGAAAAATAGTTCTGGAAAGGTATGATAACAAGCTAGATGGAAATGGTTATGACTAGAGATGATTATGGTGAAAGGAAATGGTTTCGGCAGATACATGGTCCATACGAGACCCTCATGGATTGGTTTCGGCAGATATATGGTACATGGTACACATGGTACACATGACACTAGTCTTGGGTTGGTTTTAGATTTTGGATTCCTTTTTCCCCTGTTGCTTATCCTTATATATTTGGACTATTACTTCCACTTTATCTTCAGTGTTATTGTGTTTTATCCTATTAGGGTGACTTGTCTTTGTGGGTTAAAGGTAATTTCTATCACATTAGATTTTGGATTGTCACAAATTGATATCAGACCCCAGGTTCATATGTGTACCAGCCTAGTCAAATAGAGTCTTAAGGATTGGCACAAAGACATCCATTACTTATCTTTGAGAGGCTATAGAGACTATTAGTAAATATTTCTTTATTCTTTCGATTCCTATTGTGCATGTACTAGTTATGAGTATTGAGTTGTCGTGTGTTCTTTCAGTAGATTTCTAGGAGTAGATCTTCTGCCAGCAATAAAGGGAGGAAAGCAGCCTTTGAAGATGTCATTGAGACCCTAGCTAGGAGTAGAGATCAGGCTAAAGGCAGACGATGTGCCCGGGGAGAAGCACCAATCGGAGACTATGATAGGTAAGTTTCCCTCAAGCCTATATTTGAGCCTGAAGAGGATAAAGTTACTCTGAATCCTATAATTACAAAATAAATATAGGACACACTGATAAGGATTATGGGTATGTTAGAGAACCTGGCTGAGAGTGGTAGTGCGACTAGGACTTCAAAAGGTTCACAAAACTAAGTGAGAGGTAAAGTTCTTATTGCTCAGGTCCCGAACAGTATCAAGATGTTATTATCCATGATTATGTAGGCCAGACACCCTTAGTTCTTATTCTTGTATAGGTAGATACTGAGCCAATTCTTACAACTAATGACCAGTGGAGTTAGGAGAGATTTTAGAAGATAAAACCACACCAATTCTAGGGTTGTAAAGGTGAGGTGCTTATGAGTTCGTGATGCTATGCCATGAGATGTTAGAGACATGGTCCTAGTTGATTTACATGGTTTTAGGTGTGTTACTCTTCAACTACAAGGCACTGCTAGGGAGTGGTAGTGGACTTACATGATAGCAATGCCAGCTACATCCCCTTCAATTGAGTGGGATGTTTTCTCGGGTGCCTTTTAAGACTGATTTATTTTTTGAAGTGTTTGAAAAGAGAGCCGGTCAATATTTGAGAGTTTGACCTATGCTAGCATGTTTGTTGGTATGTATGAGGCATTTTTGTCAACTATATTATCATGTCAGATCATTGATTCCTGCTGAAGCGGCATGAGTTCCAAGGTTTGTAAGGGGTTTGGTTTCCTCTAACAGATCTTCTATATTCAGATCAACTCATTAGGGGGCTTCTTTTCACTGCATTATGAGTATTGTCAAGAAGGTAAAGTTGGTGGTCTATGACAATGTTGGTAACCTCAAGCGGGCATGAGCTACTGATTACTAATCCGGTACCTCACCAGAGGTAGAGGGTCTCATGTAGGATGTAATTCATCTCAACATTGAGGGTTAATCCATGCATTCTTATATGTTTTAGAGGGTGGTTATCATTTTTCCAGTTTATAGAGGCCTATAGGCTTGGGTGGTAATAGTATTCCATCTAGTGTATAGAGGCTTGTAGGCTTGGGTGGTTATAGTATTCCATCTAGTTCTTCCAAACTGTAATACACTCTAAGATCCTATTATGCATGAGGAGACCCTAGCCATATGATTAGACGGTGTTCTTTAAAGACTTATTCTGGCCCACATCACACTTATTCAGCTGCTTTAGTCAGAGATCAGCACCTTTAGCTAGAGATTCAATGCAATAAACTAGAGCACATGGTAGAGCTCAGCCAAGTCGAGGTGTTCTAGTGATGCATTAGCCTAGAAGAGTTATGAAGGACCTGTTTAGACAAGTGGAGGTGGAGGTACCCATTGTTATGCATTCCTAGGGAGGCTATAGGCTAAGGCTTTGAATGCAGTATCACGGGTATAGTTATAGTTTGTCATTGACCTATATCTATGTTGTTTGATCCTGGTTCTACCTATTCATATATGTATACTTATTTCTCCTCTAGATTTGATTTGCTATGGGATCATATGCATGTGGTCGTACATATTTCTTCCCCAGTACGAGATCCCTTAGTGGTGGATCGACTATACTGATCTTGTCTTGTACCCTTCACAAGGCATGATATATGGGTGTACATGATCATTCATGATGTTATTTATTTTTATATCATATTGGTATGGATTGGCTTTCTCTATTTTGTATTATTCTTGAGAGGCTCTGGTGGTTCATATCCAAGTAAGGTTATCTCTCATATTAGGGAGTAGAGATTGATTATTAGGGGATTCCTTGCTTATTTTGCCTTCATTAAAGTTCCCAGTTTTGAGTCTCCTTTGATGTGGTACTTTCCTGTGGATTGGAATATATTTCCTACTAATTATCTAGAGGTCCTTCCTAACTAGGACATTGAGTTAGCTATTGATCTTGAGTCAAGAACCAAGACCATATATATTCCTCCCTGTCATAAGGCACAAGCAGAGTTCAAAGATCTAGAAAGATCAGCCTTGGAATCTTTTGAGTAAGGGGTTCTTTCGCCTAGTGTGTCACCATAGGGTGCCTTGGTATTTTTTGTGAAGAAGAAGAATGGATTGATGAGGATGTTTATCAATTATAAGCAATTGAATAAAGTGATCGCCAATAAAGTACCTGCTTCCCAGATATGATATTTATTTTGCCAACTCTAGGGAGTGGCATCATTTTCCAAGATTAATTTGAGATATAGGTACCACCAATTAAAGATCAAGGCATCTGGCATTCGTAAAACTACTTTCTGGAATAAATGTGGCCATTATGAGCTCCTTTTAATGTATTTGGGCTAACAAATGCCCCAACAATATTCATGGAGTTAATTAATGGAGTATTTTGGCCTGGATCACTTCTGATCATTTTCATTGATGACATCTTGGTTTACTCTAACACCAAGGCCAATAATGTCAGGCATTTGAGGATTGCACTTCAGCAACTGAGAGGAGGAGAAGTTGTATCCTAAGTTCTCAAAATGTGAATTTTTGCCTTGTTTCATAGCATTTTCGGGGCATAGGGTGTCCAAAGAGGGTATCAAGGTTGACTAGCCAAGATTAAGGCTATTCTAGGGTGGACTAGAACAACCTTAGCTAGAGAGATTCATAATTTTATGGGTTTTTCCAAATACCATCAACATTTTGTTGAAGGTTTTTCCACCATAAATACTCTATTGACAAGACTCGCCTAGAAAAATGTATCAACTCATTAGTTCAATGAATGTGAAAAGAGCTTCCAAAAGTGCAAGGTATTATTAACTACTACATTTTTCTTCACTCTGCCCAAGGAGGGTGTTGACTTCACTCTGTATTGTGATACATTGAGGTCAGGTTAGAAGGTGTCTTAATACAGAAAGTAAAGGTGTGTACCACCTCCCACGTGACTCGAAATGTCCTGATGGCGTATTTCTTGAATATAATATAATTTGTGCATCTTTTTGCAAATTCAACTTCATATTCCTTTTTAGGAGGCAAAATTTTTGTAGGGAAAAAACAGGTTCAATTTTTAGATCAACCATATCAAACAATAATTTTCCAGTTGATTTTGCCTTAGCCAAAATGTGTGTGGTATGTCCGCATCACGGACTAGTTCCTAAATAATATAAAAAGGGTAGAAACTCATTCCTAGGCCAAAATAGGGGAAATTGAACTTTACACAGAAATGACCTTCGCTGGAACATGTTCACGTGGTCCACTTGTTCCCTAATAGTTCAAATATTTTTTAACTTTCTCCAAATCAAGCAAGGGGAACTGGGTCATAAGACAACACTCTTATAGATGATATTCTTCAAACAGTGCAACCATTTTATCTATAATACGCTCTCAAACACTCCCAAAATCCTCCCAAATCCTCACCAAAATACCTCAATCAATTCTTCAATTCTAAAGGACCTCCATTGACGTTCAAGCATTAAAGTGATTTCTTCAAGTCCCTTTCACCAATTTCCAAGGCTTTATGGTATGTGGATCTTCATCCATGGGTTTTACGGCTCATGGAGCCCAACTCTCCTTTTAAAAGATATTACTTTATTTCAAGGCTTAATGCTTTATAGGTATATCCTATTTCTCATTATGAGCCTGATTTAAGTTTGATTTTGCCAATTATTGCAGTGATTATACATGAACACCTATCAAGGGTTTATCCTATGAGTTGATTTTGATTATTAAAGTTATACATGATATGGTACTATGAAAATTATGGATTTTACAATAAATTTCATGATACCTAAATGAAGGGTTTTACTAAGATGATGGTGGGTTGATTTGAATGATTTCTAAATGATCATGTTTGAATATATTCATGTCCTATACTCTTGAATTTCATGATTTTAAGTTCAATCACATGCTCCCACCATGTTTGATTAAGTTTATAGGATAAAGTCGCATATGTTGATGAAATGTTTTATAATTTATGGCTCCTAAGAATGTGTTGAACTCATGAAAAGTTCTATGATTGATAAGAAAGATTATGAGGCCTATCATGCTATGTTTTACCTGCATGTGCAAGGCAAATGCTCACTTGAACGGGTTAAGTATATGAATAAGCTACTTTTACTAAGTTGATACGATTTTACAAGTTATTCAAGTCATAATTACACTTATGATTATGTTATGTATTCCATGGGACTAGACTTAGCATGGTATGATGCTTAAGGTGGGATCTCGAGCCAAGGGGTCCTCATATAAAGTCTTAGTCTCATAACTATGTGCCATAGTAGGCGTATATTATTTCCCTAAATGGGCTTTTACTAGTGGATCCAACTAGGTTATGTTACTCGCCAAGGTGAGGTGTGGTTTAAGTTGGCAAGTAGACCTCTCCTTTTTTGGTGCGTAGACAACATTGGAATTCCATGTAGTAGCTCTTATGATTGTATATGTCAGTTAAGGTCTTTTCCCACATTTGTGTGATATGTTATGTGACTTGTCTATCTTCACGCATCTTTTGGCTAAGGCATTGATCATTCATGTCATATTGAGGTTATATCTGTTATATATGATTATGGATCTTGTGAATTATGGATTGTGTCTACTTGTTGTATTGTCACCACACATACTTAGTACATTCCAAGTATTAACACATACTTTTGGCCTACATTATCTAACCATATAAGGACCAGAGCTCCTTTTCATCATCCTTTATATGGCTAGTTGGTTTGCTTGAAGACTACTTGTGGTGAGTTTTCCATTCGGGGACAACAACCATTATATTTCTTGCTTATGTTTGGACCTATTTACTTTGTATCTATTTTTTGGGTGATCTCGGGAGTATTTTGAGGGTGAATTTAGGAGATGTCTCGATACCATCCCACTCATGCTTAGAGGTGTTGTTGGATAATGAGAAATTATTGACTGTTATGAAGCTTATGTAATTATGGAGATTTCTTTAGTCTCTATCCCTTGTATGTATTTGTTTGATATTATTGGCATATGATGAAATGCCTAAGCCCTTGGTTCCCCATAGCTTGAATCCTATTTAACCTCCCCTTAGTGTTTGCTTGTGATTTGATGGTGGAAATTCCTATCCCCATAGCATGAGCCCAAACACCCGATTCCCTTAGTTTTGAATTATTTGATGTATGATTTATGCTTCCAAAACCAAGGATGTGCTTACATATTTTATGAGGCTCTTTTGGGGTACCTTTGTGTTTTGTATTCACCG
The DNA here is from genome assembly GCA_029948455.1 of Solanum rostratum. Taxonomy (NCBI): domain Eukaryota; kingdom Viridiplantae; phylum Streptophyta; class Magnoliopsida; order Solanales; family Solanaceae; genus Solanum; species Solanum rostratum. The sequence continues at coordinate 23,827,250 of CM057054.1, forward strand.
TGTCACACCTAGGCCCTAGGTGTGGTCATGACAAGCTTCGTATTAGAGTACTAGGTTCATAAGTGGTCCTTGGAAATCCAACAAACCGCATCAAGTAGAGTCTTATTCATGGTTTTGAAGAGCGCCACTACTATGAATAGGAGGCTACAAGACATTTAGGAAATGATTCAACTTTTCATGATCTATGTTGTGCTTTAGGACTTAATTTAATACTTTCTTTCTCTAATGGTTGCCTTTTTGTGCTTCTACATCATGCCACCAAGAAGAATGACACAAATATCTCCTACTCCCTAGGGTAATCAAGCCCCACAAGCTCCCCACGAAGAAGTTAGGGTCACTCATGAAAACAAAAATATGGTTACCTTATTGGCAAGGGTCATAGTCAACCAAGTGAATCAAGAGGCCAAAGCTCCTCATGCCCCTACTCTAGCCTCAAGGGTGAGAGACTTCACTAGGATGAACCCTCTGGAGTTTCAGGGCTCTAAAGTGGAGAAAGAACCCCAAGAATTTATTGATGAGATGTACAAAGTTATTACTATTATAGAAGTAAGCTCAGAGGAGAAGGTGGAACTTGCAGCCTACAAACTCAAACTACTTACTCAAATATGGTTTTCTCAATAGAAAATGAAGAGGGAGAATGATGAGCCTATTCCTTTGGAAGAATTTAAAGTTACTTTCCTCAACTATTTCTCTCCTAATGAACTATGGAAAGCAAAGATGATGAAGTTTATGAGTCTCAAACAAGGTCAATGAGTGTGAGGGAGTATTCCCTCAATTTCTACAAGCTCACAAATTATGCTCCTCGCTTGGTTGCTAAATCTAGGGCAAGGATTAACAAGTATTTGTCAGGGATATCCGACTTGATTAATGAAGAATGTTGCACCTCTATGCTTGTTGGGACATGCACTTGTCTTGTCTCATGACATATGCCATGCAACTTGAAGAAAGCTTAGAAAGAGGAAGAGTGGGGAGTCCAAAAGGTCTCATTGTGATGGTAGGTTTCAAGGTGCTAGAGGTGGTCATTTCCAACAAAACCACAAATTTCAAGGCCAAGGGTCAACAAATGGTCCAAATCAAAGGTTCTTCAATGATAGAGTGGCCAACCCTAAATCTCAAGGCGGAAATAGTGGGCTGACCTTTCCTTGGCTCCCAAAATATAGAAAGCATCATAGTGGCAAATTCTTAAGACACACAAATGCTTGTTATGGGTGTCGCAAGGTAGGCCACAAGATTGTTGATTGTCCACATGCTGCTAACAAGGGTAGAGATAGTCATCCTCAAGGACACGGTGAACATGGAGATCAAAGGGTACAAGGTGGTCATCAAGGGGGTGCTCCATAATATAAATGGTTTATGCTCTTCAAAGGAGGCAAGGGACGGATGAGCCACCCATCATATTACTGGTACATTGAAGGCTTATGATTATGATGTGTATGCTTTATTAAATCCAGGTATTGCTCTATCTTTCATTACCCCATTTATTGCTTATAGGTGTGATGTATGTCCCAAATGTTATGTAAATCCGTTCAGGTGTCTACCCTCGTTGGTGAGTCTATTGTTGCTAGAAGAGTCGAGAGGGGTTTTCATGTGTCCATATTGCATAAAGTCTTACCTTGTGATTTCATTGAACTTGACATGGTAGATTTTGACATTAATCTTGGGATGAATTTGTTGCATGCATACCATGCTTCCATTGATTTTAAAACCCACAAAGGTAGGTACAAATTTCATGATGAACCCATCCTTGAGTAAGAAAATCATGATTCAGTTGTTAAGGGTGTATAATATCTTGTCTTAAAGCTTGGGAATTTATTACTAAGTGTTTCATTTATCATCTTTTAAGGGTTAGGGATGCCAAGTTTAAACTCTCTCCTATTGAGTCGGTTATAGTGGTCAATGTGTTTCTTGATGTCTTTCCCGATGAACTCTCTGGTATTCCTCCCAAAAAGGAAATAGATTTTGGTATAGACCTCCTCCCCGATACACAAACCATTTTCATTCCTCCCTATCATATGGCCCCAGTGGAATAAAGGAGTTAAAGGATCAATTGAATGATTTATTGGAGAAGGATTTTATTAGTCCTAACAAGTCATCTTGGGGAGCACCAGTGTTCTTTGTAATGAAGAAGGATAGCTCACTTACAATGTACATCGACTACCAGCAACTCAGCAAGGTTACCTTAAAGAACAAGTATCCTCTACCATGGGTAGATGACCTATTCGAGCGATTTCAAGGGGCTAGTCATTTTTCTAAGATTGATCTTTGGTCTGGATAACATCAAATGAGGGTAAGGGAATGTGATATTTCTAAAATGGATTTTCATACTAGGTATGGTCATTTAATTTGTGGTGATTTCATTTGGCCTAACTAATACATTGGAAATAATGATTAATATTATGAATAAGGTATTTCAAACCTACCTTGATGTGTTTGTTGTGGTATTCATTAACGATTATCTTGATTTATTTCCAGAGTTAGGAAGAGCATATGAGGCATTTAAGGATAGTGTTACAAATCTTGAGGGATGGAACATTGTTTACTAAGTTTGATGAATGTGAATTTTGGTTGAAAAAAGTTGCATTTCTATGGCATATGGTGTCAGGTGAAAGGATTAAAGTGGATCCTAAAAATATGAAAGTGGTGAGGAATCGGCCAAGGTCTTTGACTCCAACAGATATAGGAGTTTCTTATTATTGGTGGGGTACTACCAAAGATTTGTTGAGAGTTTTTCTTATTTTGCTTTTCCTTTTCCTTTGACAAACAAAAGAAGGAAAATATGTTTGGACCTATATATGTGAACGGAGCTTTCAATTTTAAAGGAGAAGCTTATATCCTCTCCTATTTTTGCTTTACCGAAAAGGTTAGAAGGGTTTGTTGTGTAATGTGATGCTTCAAGAATTGGCTTGTGGTGTGTACTGAACCAAAGTAAAAAGGTTATTTCCTATGCTTCTAGGAAACTAAAAATACATGAGTGAAATTATCCTACCCATGACCTTGAGCTAGCAACAGTGGTATTTGCTTTAAAAAGATGGCATCATTAGTTGTATGGGGTTCATGTAGATGTCTTCACCAACAATAAGAGTCTTCAATATGTGTTCACCCAAAGGGATCTCAATTTGAGGCGAAGAAGGTAACTAGAACTCCTTAAAGATTATGACATGAGTGTGTTTTATCATTCGGGCAAGGCTAATGTCTTAGATGATGCTCTAATTAGAGTGTACATGGAGAGTATGGATCATATTGATTATGGTAAAGGGAAATTGGCAAGAGAAGTCAATCGGTTTGCTTGATTGGGGTAAGGAGGTATGGTAGTTGTGGATTGTTCCAAATCTTCTTTGATTTTAAAGGTCAAATCCAAGCAAGACCTTGGCCCAATTTTGTTAGAATTGAAGGCATTGGTGAAAGAGGGCAAGGTTAAGGTTTTCTTCGAAGGGGGAGATGGTGTTCAGAGATATTAAGATAGATTGTGTAAGAAAAATATTGATGGGTTGAGGGAGACACACATAATTCATCCTATTATATTCACCGTGGTTCTACAAAGATGCATAGGGATTTGAGGGAAGTGTATTGGTGGAGTGGTATGAAAAGTGATATTTCAAAGTTTGTAGCTGGATATCACAATTGCCAATAAGTCAAAGCCAAACATCAAAGGCTGACTGACCTTGCCCAAGACATAGAGACTCTTAGAAGTGCGAAGAGATCATCATGGACATCGTGATTGGTTTTCCTAAGACTCAAAATCATTTTGATTACACATGGGTTATTGTTGATAGGATGATAAAATCAGCTCACTTCCTACTAGTTAATGACCTATTGTGATGAAAATTATGCTAGATAGTACATCCATGAGTTGGTTAGATTGCATGGGGTTCCATTCTCTATTATTTTAGATTGTGGTGCTCAATTTACTTCACATTATTGGAGATCCTTCTAAAGAAGCCTTGGTACTAAAGTAAATCTTAGCATGGCCTTCCACCCACAAACGGATGGTCAAGCCAAAAGGACCATCCAAACTCTTGAAGATGTGCTTAGGGCTTGTGTTTTGAAATTTACAGGTAATTGGGATGAGAATCTTCCACTCATTGAGTTGCTCACAATAATAGCTATCACTCTAGCATCGGAATGGGCCCCTTTGAATCTCTATATTGTAGATGTTGTAGACCCCTGGTGGTTTCAAGTGGGGGAAATGACATTGATATGGCCGAATTTGGTTATGGAAGCTTTTGAGAAGGTGAGTTTGATAAGGGAAAGATTAAAGACAACTCAAACTAGACAAAAGTCTTACTCTAATATGAGGAGAAGGTATCTTGAGTTTAATGGTAATGATTAGGTGTACTTGAATGTCTCATCCATGAATGGTGTAGTTCAGTTTGGCAAGAGGGGAAAATTGAGCCCTAGGTATATAGGGCCTTACAGAATCTTGAGGAGAATTATTAAGTTTTCTTATGAGTTGGAGTTTCCTATGGAGATGAGTATGGTTCATCAAGTCTTTCACGTATCTACGTTGAGGAAGTGTCTAGGTGATCCAAACTATATAGTGCCTTTAGAAGTTGTGGGTGTTGTGGAAAAGAACTCGACATATGAGGAACTTCCCATGGAAATATTGGATAGAGAAGTTAAGAGGTTGATGAACAAGGATGTAGCATCCGTCAAAGTGCTTTGGAGGAATCAACAAGTTGAAAGTGCCTCTTTACAAGGCGAAGCAGACATTAAGAAGCGATATCCTTATCTCTTCCACTCTACTCAAGCCTAAGGTAATAAGTTAAATCTTATCTATGATGTAAGCTCATGTATTTAATCACATGTGTCATTTTGCATGCATACATACTCATAGTGACAAGTTTTGATGATTCTTGATGGATAAGTTTGGGATTATAAATGATGTTTAAGTTTCTTTGATGCATTCATGTTGGGCTAAAAATTTCCTAGATCACTCATCTCAAGCATATTTCTATTCGGGGATGAATGTTCCCAAGTGGGAGATATTGTAATACCATCCACGCAACTCAAAATGTCCTTATGGTTTATTTCTTGAATATCGTAAAATTGTTTCATGAAGTAAAATTTTATAGGCAAAGGGTGAGCCTTCAATTTTTAGGTCAACCGTATTGAAAAATAATTTTTTGGTTTGTTTTTGCTTCACTAGAAAAGTGTGAGGCATGTCTGCGTCATGGACATGTTCCCAAATAGTGAAAAAATGACCAAAACTCATTCCTATGCCAAAACAAGGGTTTTGCGGAAAGGCCTACGAGACGTAAGTGGTCCCACAGATCGCATCTTGTGCTCGTGAAGTAAGGGTCATACTTGGTGAAAATGTTAATTTCTGAAGTTGGATATATGAGATATCAGACGGCCCATACTTTGAATTATGAGCCATAAGTCTTGTTGTAAATTGATATTCAAAGGAGGATTCTATGGGTTCAAAATGTTACAGGACAAGACCCTCTTTCCACGATCCATAGACTAGTCCATGGCCCGTAATCGGGGTCTCGTGGTCCTGTCCAGCAGGTTTTTTAAAGAGGGCAATTTCGACCTTGTCTATTATTATATGCCTACACTATGTTGTTTCAACCCCCAAAAGACCCCTTTCATCTATATACAACCAAAATCTACCCCATTCCTCTTCATTCAAAATTTTGTTAAGTCACAAACCCCTCCCTAATACTCCCAAGTCTTTCAAAGCTTTCAAGAGAAGAAGCCAGGAAAGGGTCTCGAGAATCTCCATTCTTCCACAAGATTTTCTTCCTCAATCATACCAAAGTATGTGGGTTTTGATTTGTGCAAACCTTTCCTCCACAAAACTCAACCATTCTTCTTTCTTATCTATTATCAAGTTATGGAAATTTATGATTGATTAATGAACTCTTTTATATGATAATTTCATGGAATAATTTATGGTATTCTACCTTTGTATAATATATTGCATTGAAATGCCATGTGAGATTTGATGGATTTTATGAGGGTTTAGTGATGTCCTTGCCAAATCTTATTATGTTTTTGGTGGGGTTATTTTGAATAATAATCAAGTTATCTTATTTTATTCCTCTCATGACATTCACTCTTGAATTGCATGGTTTTAAGATTATATGCACGTACCCACCATGATTTCATTAAGAATACAAGTGAAGACTCTAATATGATAAATGTCTTATGGTAAAATACGTACATTATACACGTTGAGACTATTATAAGTGCCATTAAGTACGCCATGAGCTCATGAGCATGATATGAATGTAAAGGATGATGTAAAGATCTATTTTTGATGTTATAACCTATGTCTTAATGAGATACTCCAAGAACTAAATAAGGATGTTTTGAGATTATGAGTGATATGACTATAACAATGTTTTAAGTATCCCATAGAGGTAATCGTCATCAACATAATAACCCACTATTAGAGGTTGGGGTCTATCCCACAAGGAATTGTGGTACAAGGCAGAAGTGATTCATTAGTCTAAGTAATTGTAGGATCTTGGGGGTTGCAGTAATTAAAATAAGAGTTTATTTAAGCAAGTTCTAATGAACGATTTAAACAATAATTAAGGGAAGATGTTAGGGATGTGCAAACATGGAAATCGATATATCAGTTGGGTCTAGATACTTGACTAAATGAGTTGATATTGAGTAAATAGACTAGGTTGCTTGTAATCCAAATCATCTACGATACATGGGTATTTCGTATGAATCAGCTAAGAAATCATACGTACCGTGGACACGCTTTGCCTAAGAAGCCTCAGTGAAACCCCTAATGTCTTTTCCATTGAATCCATGGTTGTGGACTTCAACTGAAACCCCAAGAGATTTCTAGCCATTATATCCATTTTATACTCTAATAGTTCTGGCAAAGGCAACAATTAGAGATCTAAAGTGAAACTTCAAATTTGCAACCTTGAAATTATAGATTAAACATAGGAATGGATATAAATTCACCCAATCAACTACAAATAAGTCAAGATATCAAAGACCCATACCAATAGCATACCCCCAACATGGGGGTTTTAGCCACACATGCTAGGAAATTAAAGAAAACCATACATAGTAGCAGAAGTCATGGGTAACAAGATTGAGTAAAAAGTAGGCAATTATCACCAGCCAATCTTCTTTAATTTGATGCCCAAAAGCTTCAAAATCCTAACTCCCCTATACTCTAAGAGGAAAGTTATATGTACTACTACTATATAATAATGTTCTGATATGGTATGAGCAGATGATGTATAATGTCCTTTCTAAAATTGCTTATACACTCTATGCAAATATGTGAAAGTTTGTGCTGTGAAATGTCGTTCGGCTATCTAGGTCAACCATCACCGAGCACTTCGGTGATGTGCCAAATGTATACCTGACCATTTTCCTGCGCATCTTTATAAGGCTTCCTCTTTTGCAACATTAGGTGATGACATCTTTACTCCATCGATCCAATTTAAGGATGCGCTAAAATATCCATTGTATCACCTTCCTGTCAGTGTTTGAGGCTTTGGGTGCTGCAACTTTAGGCGATCAATTACACAATTTGATGGTGCACTGAGTATGCTTTGCGATATCAAATCTGACCACCTTGCTTACTAGACCTGGAACCTTTGTTATTGCAATGATAAGCAATCTCCATGAGTATTCGGCGAATCGCCAAATATGCCGGAGATGCTGCTTTTCTCTGCCTTTTTGCACTTCTGCTCACTTTCTAAGATTTCACCAAGTATTGTCCACTTGTGCACTTTTAATCCCATATCCTCTCATAACACTTGCAGAGTTGTTAGAAGTTGAAATTAATAGCACACTAAGGGCAATGTTTCCTTGCAATTTATCCATGAAATGAGTCCGAAATATGGACTAATCAACACTCCAAATATGGACTCGAAACCTTTGATTTGCTTGTCCTTAAGCAAATCAAACATCAATCTATCCAAATCAGAGCCTACAAACAGGGTCACAAGGAGAAACACATACATCTTCACCTTTTTATCCCTTCTCAAACTTCCACAAACTACTTATGTGACTTTGAAGCCTCGAAAGATGACTAATGAGTAATCAAACCATGGCTATGCTCACAATTGCTCATATAGTTGTTAATCACTACCTAAAAACATCACCATTTGCCCTCACGCCAAAGAAGATCCTGAACACTCAAGATCGTGACATTGCTTTTTAGAGGATCTCTTCAACTCTCACTCTCCCAAAATGAGAAATAGCAAGTAAGCTTCAACTGATATACTTGCTCTTGTTCTCAATCGGAGTTCACTTGATTTTCTTCTAGACTAGGATCCCAAAGGGCTTTACTAGGACTTTATTGTAGGGTCAAGGTCAAGTAGGATAGCATATGGTCAATAGTGGCTTATCCCTGCTTAAACATTACATATTCTTTTTAGGCTCAAAGGTCCTTTTGGTTCTTTTTCATTAATCTCATTTTTATCTCTCTCTTGCTTTTGACTCATTATCCTGAGTGACTCCCTGTTGCATTCTTCACAACAAGACTTCTATCTTTTTCTTAGGGTCCTAAAATTTCTAACCCTGTTTCTCTCTTTTTCTCTTTATTCCTTTCTAGGACTCCTCGATGTCTTTCTTTTATTCTTGTCCCTCTTTTTCTGACTCTTTCATGGAGACACTTCCTTCTTTCTACTAACACCCTCAAGTTGGCCACTTCTCCACATTTCATGCTCAAGGAGGGATTGGTAAGAAACAAAAAGGAATTATCTTTCAAAAAAATGATTCAAGGTTATCAGGGTTCTAAAGAAGGGACCCAGGCTCAAAAGGGCTTCACTAAGGATTCATTTCACTATGAAAGGATGTCACAATGGTCAACTTGGACTAATGGAATCAAAGAAAACCTAAGGTCCTCTCCTAATCTAGAATTAACCATATTACTCCTCGAAACAAATTGGGCAAGTTCTAGATGTTGCAATACAAGCATTTTAATCAAGATAACTAATCCCACAATGGCAAAATGGCTTTGAATTCAAAATATGGAAACACACTTGCAATTTTTTTATCATCACATACCCAAGCTCAATTCCTTACATAGTCAACTCAAAATTCCTCAAATCCATTTAGGGATTGATTCATCAAGAAACGACTAATTAGTTAGTACATGCTCCTCGTCCACGGAACCATCTAAATCAAAGATATGGAACAACAATGCTTGGATTGTTATGGACTAGAGACACGATATTATATTCGCACGTTGTTATCTATGCAAGGGATTTGCCAAAAATTTTGATTCAAGGACATCATTTGCAATCATTCATCCATTCAACAAGAAAAAGAGAAGGAAAAACACAAAACATAATCAATACTCTATTTCAGCTCAATGAACATTTATTTATAATTAATTACACCTCAACCATCAGAGCTACCAACTCCGAACTCTAAAGGCAACACGAATCAAATTGAAACACTACTCAACTCAACCCCCTCCCCCCCCAAAAGAAAACATTGTCCTCAATGTAAGCCAACAAAAATTGAAATTTAAACAAGGTGAGTGAGATAAAGAATCCCGCTGATTGTGTCGTGTTGCACTAGGGTTCGGACGGAAGGGAGCTCAACTATGTCGAGTTCATTAGGATGTGCTAATAATTTTGCAGGGATGTCATCTTGTATCCTGGTGAACTTTCTTTCCCTGCTTGCTTTATTCTTTCCCCTCCTAGCCTCAAATTAGACAGCCAAAGACTTATCTCTAGACTTCTCAGTCACTACTGTAGGAGAGTCCTCCATGGCCTTCAATTATTTTTGAAAACATTACCCTAATGTTTAATAGATTTATTAAGGCTAATGTTTTGCCTTTAGTTATCCCTGGAGGATACGTTCCTTGTTGATCTTTCGAGGATGAATATGTTCCTTCCGCATTCAAGAGCCCCAAAGGTCTGAGAATTTGTAGGCATAGCATGCCTATTTGCTTCCCAAATTGTATCACACCCTTCCTTATTGGAGACTTCAGTTGCAACTGATCTGTGAAGCAAGAGTAGCAACTTATAAGGATATATAACATGTAACCATTTCAAAAAAACCATTAGGGAATTAAAGGTTAGTTAGGCCGCATATTAGACTTGGTGAATCGCCATGTTAGATGGGTGGTCTAATTGTCATTCACTGAAAGTAACAGATATCAACATAGGGTGTGCTGACAAATTTGGTGATGCCTCAAAGGGGTCGGCAAATTTTCGATTTGCATCGGCGATCAAGTTTCCCATCACCCAATATAACAGAGACCTGTTGTTAGCAAGGTTTCTACAAGGGCGGCGAATAGGAGTAATTGGCACATCGTCGAGTCGACTTCAGCAGTCAAATTGACCACTTCCTACTCAAAGCAGCAGCCCACACCTCACTCCCCTAAAGCAAACAAGACAAACTTTACATTGCCCAACAGTCAATCAAGCAGTTATTTTAAGGCTTAACAGTTGTAAAAACGATGACCTGCCCTTAAGGATGACATCACCCAATCTATCATGAGGAAAGTACAAGTCACTCAAAACCATCACCCCTATCATGGCTACTCAAATTCGACCCTCTAGATTTACAAACCCATTGACTACCAAGAATTAACAACATCAACTTCTCATAAATTTTGACTCAAATGGCATAGATACTCAATCCTTTTAGGTCAACTTTCACAATAATCACCAACTTTAGTAGGACAAAGAACATACCTAAAATTCCATATGCAAGCAATGGCAAAGCACAAGAGGATGGTGAGGTCAAGCACATTGATTCCACTAGAAAGAAGAAAAGAAAAATAACAAAAGTAGAGTGCAATTGGTGAATGTGGAGGGTGAGTGTGTGGGAAGTGGGGAGAGTGTGGGAGATGAAGAGTGAAAGCATTAAAGCTCATTTAAGAAAAATGGGATGAGACTTTTCATCTTCCAAACCATTATTCATTATTGTATAGAGCATTCGGCGGTCCAATGTTTGCACATGAGACTGCCTTTTTACCTTTCATTGAAGTTGTCCCCAAGCACTAAAAAATGGGCTAACCAGGTGTCACCGAATACATACGGCAATATGCCCAATTGTCAATTCCATCACCTAATTCTACAGTGACTCACTCTCCAAATTAATCTCAAAGAGCGGTCAAAAGCAACATAGCTTTCTTTGTTTGATGATCCACCAATTCTGCTTCAAGTTTGCCAAATATTGCAGCACTATTGGTCTCTTCAAATATCCAAAAATGTGGTCGACTTTGGGATCACCTTTCCAATTCGGCGATACACCAAATTTTTCAGGAGATCGCAAAATTTAATATCATCCAAAAGACCTAATTTGGAGTCAAAAGGTGGGCGAATAGGCCATTGCCCTTCTTACTCGGTGATGCGTCGTCTAGGCCCTTAAATTGCCAAAATTAGCAGCATCTCCATGGTCAACTTTTGATCCATCAAGCGATCTAGGTTGAGATCGTCGATGTCATTAGGCGATTCGCCCTTTATGCATGCATCCTCGCCTTTCTTTCCTTGTCACCTTTCTCAACACAAACCTTCAATCATCAACACATATTATATTAATTTCATTATTCACTTGGGTTGCCTCCCAAGAAGCATCTGAGTTAATGTCGCAGAACAATGATATCTGATACAATTAAGCATTACTAATGTTCATGGTGTGAACCACTCGGACATCCTGTGATTTGCCATAGTACTTTTAAGCCTCTGTCCATTTGTCTTGAATCTTTCACCTTTTTTATTTTAAACTTCTATCACCCCGTTGGCAAGCACTTCTGTTACCTTGAAAGGACCTGACCATTTTGATCTGAGATTCTCATGAAATAAATGCATCCTAGAGTTGTATAACATCATGGGATCCGCTTCGACGAACTCTCTCTTCAAGATTTTTTTATCATGCCATTTCTTCATTATCTCCTTGTAAAGGGCAGAGCTTTCATAGGCTCTAAATCTGAACACACCTAGCAAATGGAGTTGGGTTAAATTAGCTTCTAGAGCTTCGTCAACTTAAAATTTCAGTTTCTTTAGAGCCCATAAAGCTCGATGTTCCAACTTAACAGGCAATTGGCATGCTTTTCCGAACAGAATTTGATAAGGGGATATTCCAATAGGAGCTTTGTAGGTAGTATGGTATGCCCATAAGGCATTGTCAAGCTTTGCTGCCCAATCACTCCCACTCCCATTCACGATTTTTGCAAGAATCATCTTGATCTCTTTTTTGACACCTCCACTTGTCCATTTGTTTGAGGATGATATGGAGTTGTTAGCCTATGTTTCACCCTATATTTACTCAACAACGCTCCGAACATTTTGTGACAGAAATGAGATCTGCCGTCTATAGTGATAGCCCTCAAAGTACCAAACCGAGTGAGAATGTTTCTCTTTAAGAGCTGCACTACTCCCTTACTATTACTTGTTGGTAATGCCAATGCTTCAACCCACTTGGATACATAATCCACAACTAGGAGGATGTATTTGTTACCAAAATAGCTTGTGAATGGCCCCAGAAAATCCCACACATTGAATATTTCCAGCTCTAAAATTGGGGTCAATGGAAATTTGTGCCTTCTTGAGATATTTCCTTGAAATTGGCACTTTGGGAATGCCTTGGAAAATCCATGAGCATCTTTATGCAAGGTTGGCAAATAATAACCACTTTTCAATTCCTTATATGCAATCAGAATTCCTCCATAATAGACACCTACTGCTGATGAATGACATTTATAATAGCTTGCATAGCTGAATCGAGGATATATCTTCGAATCATGTTATTTACACATTCTTTAAAAGTTAAGGCTCGTCCTAATAATATTTCTTCACATCATGTAGGAAATTTCTCCTCTAGTGAGGAGTTGGCAAAATCTTGTATGATTCCACTAGCCAAATAATTTGCAAAATCAGCATACCAAGGTGTCATCACCATAACAACTTTCATTACCGCTTCATATGAAAGATTATCAGAGATTTCCTCCTCTTCAATCTGAGAATTTGGTGACTCAAGCATGGATAGATAGTCAGCCACTTAATTTTCACAGCCTTTCCTATCTTGCACCTCAAAATCAAATTCTTGTAGCGGAAACACCCATCGGATAGGCCTTGCTTTTGCATCCTTCTTCTCCATTAGGTAGCGAAGTGTAGCATGGTCAATGTGAACAACAACCCTTGGACCAAGGAGGTACCCTAGAATTTTTCAAAGGCATACACTACAGCTAGCAGTTCCTACTCTGTCATTGTATGATTTTTATGGGTTGTATTCAACATCTTGCTAGTATAATAAATTGGGTGAAAAAGTTTCCCAACTTGTTGACCCAATACTACACAAAGAGACACACCACTTGCATCACACATCACCTTGAATAGTTTAGACCAATCCAGAGAAATTATCAATGGAGCTTCAACCAATTTCTGCTTGAGAGTTTCAAATGAAGACAAGCATGCACTACCAAAAATGAATTGTAATTCTTTTTCCAATAGCTTTCACATGGGACTCATGATTTTTCACACAGTCATTTATGAACCTTCTGCAGAATCCAGTGTGTCCCATGAAACTCCTCACTCCCTTAACTAAACTAGGGGGAGGTAGCTTCACAATTACTTCAACCTTGGCTTAGTAAACCTGTAGCCCATTCCCCGAGATCTTATGACCCAACATTATTCCTTCTTTAACCATGAAGTGGATTATTTTCCAATTGAGAACCAAGTTAGTTTCAACACACTATCTGCAGCACCTTCTCTAAGTAACTTAGGCATTGATCAAAGGTGTCACCAACTACCGAGAAATCATCCATAAACACCTTCATTGAGTCCTCGACCATGTCGACAAAAATGGATAGCATACATCTTTGAATGTGGCAGGAACATTACATAACCCAAAGGCATTCTCTTGAAGGAAAATGTACCATAAGGCTTGTAAAGGTGGTCTTATCTTGATCCTAGGGTGCAATGGATATTTGATTGTATCCAGACTAACCACGAGGAAGCAATACCACCCTCTTTCGGCAAGTCTATCTAACATTTGGTGCATGAATGGTAGTGGGAAGTGGTCTTTATTAGTTGCTACATTTATTTTCTGGTAATCCATGTGAATTCTCCACCTAGTGACTGGTCATGTTGATATTAATTGGCCCTCCATCATGCCTCCTTTCTTGGGCACACACTGAATTAGAGTTATTCAATTACTGTTTGCAATTGGGTATAACATGTCAGCGTCCAACCACTTAATGATCTCCTTTTCACTGCCTCCTACATGGGGGGATTCAATCTGCAGTGGTGCTCAATAGCAGGCTTACATCCTTCAACCAATTTGATCTTATGGGTGCAAACCCCCAAGAATGCCCACAATGTTGGCTATTGTCCAGCATATGACTTTGATATGCTTCTTGAGCACCCTAACAAGAGCCTTGATTTGTTTTTCCCATAGATCAGCTACAATAATCACCGACAAGGTTTTGTTTTCCCCTAAGAAAGCATATTGTAAGTGACTTGGTAGCTCTTTTAGCTCAATCATTGGTGGCTCCTCAATAGATGGTTTTGTTGGTTGTGTATCTCGATTTTTCAAATCTATATCAAGCTTAACCAAGTTTCTTAAATGGTCTCCAGCTCCTATCGTGGCAGCCACCACCTTATCACAATCATTCTCTTCTTCCTCAACATAATTCAACATAATCTCAACCATTGAATTAGGCCCTGAATAAGCTAATTCCCCAAGGTCTTGCATAGTCTCCTCAATCACGTCAACAATAGTATTAACATGGAAATCATCAAGCCTTTGCAATGGTTTATTGACATTGAAGCTCACTTCTTCACTATTCACCCTGAATTTCAAACTCCCACTTTCGACATGTACCAAGGCTCTACTGGTAGCCAAAAATGGTTGTCTCAAAATGATAGGCACATCAATGTCCAGGTCATAATCCAACACTATGAAGTCAGATGGGAATAAAAATTTGTTTACTCTGACCAACACATCATTCAATATCCTAACCGGCCTTTTGTTTGACCGGTCAGCCATAAGTAGCTTCATGGTTGTCGGGGCAAAAGTATTTACACGAGTTGTTAAAACACCATCAAAGGCATTAGATATACACTAGCCTCTAAATCACATAGGTATCTTCCAAAATTACATGCCCCGATTGTGCATGGTATTGTAAATGCACCTGGATCATTTCTTTATACCACTGTCTAGTAGAGAGGGCATTATAGCTGTGTGGAATCTCGTTTGTCTCACAATCCAAGGCTCTCTTTTTTGTTACCAATTCCTTCATCAATTGTCCATATACTGGCATCTAATTGAGAGCCTCGACCAATGGGATATTGATTGCCAAAGAAGTGAAGATGGATAAAAAACTTTGGTACTTAGCTTTATCGCCTTCTTTCTCATGTTGTTGAGTGAACCTTGCAACCTCCATGTTCAGCTTTTTAGGAGTGGTTCCCCTTTCTTTCATTTTCGACTCATCTCCTTTCTTACCTCAACCACAATCCTTAGTTGCCCTAAATAAAGGGGTTTTGGATCCTATGCCAATTTCACAAGGAGCGTTAGTTCCGATAGTGATATCCATGCATATATGACCACTGCCTTTTGTTGGGTTATGTACTTTTGCTAAGAGAGTTGATAAGCGAGCCTCCAAACTTTTAATCGATGCTGTGTGAGACAATACTGTATGGCTCAATTGAGAGAGTCCCGACTTCATTTCACTTAGTACTTCATTCGAAGCTTCCATTTTGTTCAAAATGAGAACAAGCATCTCATTGACATGTGATTACCCGCTGTAGAGATGAAATAAATGCTTCTTGTCTCTTATCATGATATTGCACTATTTTTCTCATTCCTTGGCCATCACTCCATCCAACACCAAAGTTCTGACCTTGATTCTCGGGGGACCGCTGAAAGGCCAGCCAAGAATCCACTACTTAGATTCCCAATAAAGTACACTTCTTCCACTCGATCATTCTTATTTGTCTCATGCTCATGGGGAAAGACATTTATAGCTTGAACAACATTAGGCTAGTGCAATTTGGTCACGTATTATGTTATAAAGTCTTGCTTTTTCACCATTTGTGACTGACCTCATCTTGCTCCTTCTCGTTAGCCAACTGTTCCTCAGATATTTGACCATTTGCAATTGAAGTGTAATCCTCACTAGTGTACCATGCCTTGCTTATTTTAGTCACTTTATCTAGTAACTCTACAGCTGCTACAAATGTTTGCTTCATAAGCCCACCTCAGACCAACCAATCTCCCATGCTTTAATTAATGACACTTAAGCTAACACAGAAATATCACAGCAATAAATGACCAGAGACTCCATGGGTTAGACACTGAAGAAAAAGCTTATGAAAACGCTGCCAAGCCTCACGTAAGGGCTCCTCATTAATTCTTCTAAAATTTTCTATGTTCCTCCTTAGCTTGATCATCATTGAAGGTGGGAAGAATCGCTCTAGGAACTCATTTTTCAATTCTTCCAATGATGTAATTGATCCTTGGGGAAGCTCAGCCAACCACTTTATGGCCTCTCCCGTAACGAAAAAGGGGAAAAGCGTCAGCCTAATAGCCTCTTATATAACACCCTAATACTTGAATGGTGAACACATGTCAATGAAATTCCAGAGGTGTTCATATGGTTCTTCATATGTTTGTTCTCCGAATAATCCCCAAAGATGAAGTAATTAACGCATTATACCGATAATTTTGAACTTGACATTTGCAGCTATCGAGTGTAACAAGATTGCCCCAGCACTGCCCACTTGGTCCCATTTGATATTTCGGAGGTCGTTTATGTCTCCCATGATTTAGCCTTTTATACTATGCTCATCATCCATTTTAACACCTATTTTTCAACAACAAAAATAACAAAAAAAACAGTATAGAGGATTATAATTAAAAGAACAAAGCTCAACAAATACTTCCAATATGAACACGTTGATTCTCCAACAACGGCGCCATTTTTGATGTAGCTCAACCTAACTACTCAAAGGAAGAAGGGGCGGTCGTCATAAGCATAATAATCCAACCTTAGAGGTTGGGGTCAATCCCACAAAGTATCGTTGTTTAAGGCAGAAGTGACTCATTGGACCAAATAGTTGTAGGATCGGGAGGGTGCAATAACCAAAATAAGAGTTCAGCTAAGCAAGTTCTAATTAATGATTTAAACCGCAATTAAGGGGAGATATTAGGGATGTTTAAATATGGGAATCGATCTACAAACAGGGTCTAGATACTAGACTAAATGAGTTGATATTAAGTGAATAGGCTAGGTTGTTTGTAACCTAAATCAGTTGTGATCCATAGGTGATACGTACGAATAAGCTAAGAAATCATATGTGGACCACCGGGGACATGCTTGGCCTAAGAAGTCTCCGCAAAAAAAACCCTGATGCATTGGCCATTGAATCCATGTGTGAGACCTCGTGTTTCTCGTCTTCTATTATTTAAATAGTGTGGCGTTATGTAAGGCACATGTGATTTTTGCTAGAGCCTAAGGATAATAAGGCTACAAATAAGTTTTAACATCAAGGACCTAAAGTTTTAAGCTAAAGGAAATACCCTAAATGCACGTTCAGGATTAAAGAAATGACCCGAGTGGCACCTCGCCCTTTTTGGAAGGTTTAAATTAGGTTTCACTTTTCGGATGGGACTAAAAGTTTATAATTTGCTAATAATGGATTTATTTAAGGTATTTTAATATCACAAAGGTCATACATTAAGTTTTGAAATCAAGAAAGTTGCAAGATAAAGGTTGGCCAACGTTACCGTAAATTTCTTTATGAAATCCTTCTTTAATTTTGGTCAAATGTATCAGGTCATATCTCTCAAACTATAAGAATTTAGAAGGTGCATGACCTATCAAATTAAATATCTATGAGTCTAGTTTGCAATACACAAAACCGCGCATCAAACCGACCTCAGAATAAAGAGTGACCATTTTACCAAGACTGCCCGAGCTGAAAACCGGGTCATGGGTCGGGTCGGGTTGACCCAATTTAATGTCGGCTAATTTGAGCTTTTTAAAGCTCAAATTACTTCCATTTCGTCCCCAACAGCTTAGAAACTTAAGGAAAACTCCCCTCAAGGTTCCAAAGGGATTGAGTAAGTTTTTTCGCATTTTTATCGTTAAAATTTGTTCGTGTGCCTAGAAATGTGTGCCTTATACTTTGCAATTGTTTTCTTCTCGTATCAGGTGTGTTTGGAGCTGGTTTTGGGTTGTAAAACAAGGTGGTATTCTTGCTGGTATTGTTGGTTTGCAGCTGGTGTGTTTAGGTAATAATTTTGGGGCTCTTTTACGATCATTTTTACGAAGTTTTACGGACATTTCCTCGCGTAAAAGCTCCTTGCCGAATCTGTTCATTAATGCTGAATTTTTGACTGTTTAGAGGTCTCTTTAAGATGCGTATATATAGTCGTTGCAAATCTTAGGATGTAAGGAATAACTTTCGTGAAGGAACTTTTGGTAATTGGACGTTCGTTGGAGAGGTATGTTAAGGCTAAGCTCTGTCCCTCCTTTTAGAACAAAATCCGGGAAGTTTCCCAAAATGTCAAATGTGATATCTTACTATTTTGTTGCTAGAAAGACCTTCTGTGAAAGGCACTGGGATTCCAGCTAAGTTATATTCACGATGGTATTAGGTTGAAATTCCATTCATTCTCTTAAACTGGACATTCAATTTCTATATATCATTTTGTCAGTTCCCGGCGACCTATTCATATGTTCGAGGAGTTTCTCTTCTTGGTGTAGTGCCATTAAAACAAATGTAGAATGCAAAGGGAATTTAGTATTCAGAGTCAGTCCTTCTTCCATACAAAAATATAATTGAAGAATTTAACAAGTAACGCGTTGGTTTTCAATATTCTCAAGTGAAATGCTCCTGTCTAAACTACTAAGGCACTTGATCCTGTTTAAATACATTCTTTTACTAATTGATGTGGGACCAAATATAATCATTATGTAAATCACCTTTACGAACATTTTCAAAGTTAAAGCTTCACTCTAAATGTTGGGTTAAGTTCCCAAACTAGTTAAAAAGGACATGTACGAGCCATATATATATGTTATGACAACAATTATGATGTTTTGAGAATAAATGTACCAATGAACCAAGATTGGCTAAATGACAATGACTATGAGAATAAGTGTACCAATAGCCAAGATTCGCTAAGTTCTTGTTATGGCTTACTATGTGCATTCAACATTCATATCATACATTGCACGTTATGCATGGACTTCGAGCTATAATCGAAGGTATGGGGCCTATTTGCCCAACTATATATGTATATGGTACAGATGGCCACAGGTTGGCAGATATGATGCCGATTAGTTATCGGAAAGGACCACCAGTGCTAGCATTTGATTGGGTATGTCATGCATTTGCACTTATATATATGTAAAAACGATATGCGATACTCGAGCATACCATGCATTATTTTTATCACTAAAAGGTGGCTTATTGACCATTAAGGCTACTTGTGTTTTTGTTACAGGTAATATTTCTATTAACCTTTTTACTACGGTTATCTATGATTTTACTTCCTGCCTTACATACCAGTACATGTTTATTCGTACTGACGTCCGTTTGCCTGGGGATGTTGCATTTTATTTCATGCGTGCAGGTTCAGGTAGGGGTTCTGATTTACCCCTCCACTAGGAGTCCCATTCAGCTATGAGTTGGTAAGCTTCACCACTTCCTGGAGCTTTCATAGGATGTTTACTTTTTTTTGTATAGTTGGGTATGTCGGGGCCCTGTCCCGACAGTATTAGTGATTCTCATAGAGGCTATTATGGACATGTTATTGTGGGTTGGTCCTTTTATGTCGTTGCGTCTCCAGTCATAAGATTAGAATGTATATATGGTGTGTGCCTGTACCTCTGTGGTGGCAGCCTTGTCGGCTAGCTAGTACTTTATCGTTCGAGTTTACTTATCTTGATGTACGTGATTTGCTGTTGACCAGGTCATGACCTAAACGGTCCCGGTTTTTTTCTTTCTAAACTTTATGCTGCCCGATTTTCTTCTGGTCCAAAGTTTAGTTAACTAGCATGTTTAGTGGCTGACCCGGCCAATAACGGTATCGGGTGCCAGTCGCGCCTCACCTCTCTTTAGGGCGTGACAAACATGGTATCAGAGTAGGTCATGTCCCAAGGAGTCCACAATGCTGTGTCTAGTAGAGTCTTGCTTATAGGTGTGTTGTGCACCACATTTATAATCAGGAGGCTACGAGGCATTTAGGGATGGTTTCACTTCTTTCACTGAATAGATCGTGCTATAGAGCAAAGCTATAGGAACAAATGAAATCTATATCAGGTATGTTGTTCTTATTTAATGGGATACCTATGCTCAGGAGATGGCACAACATGAGATAAGTATGGATCTGTGAGAAGGTACCAATCATGTCTTGCTTGGTGAGGAAGATATATTCTTTATTGAGGCACATAGGGAGAGTCCATTGCCCACAGTACCAGATTCATCAGCACCTGTTGGGGCCCAAGGAGATCTAGTACCCCAAGCCCTATTAGAGACTGGGGATCAGGGGATGAAGGAGGTTATTCAGCTACTAAATATGATGGTTTTTATTCATGAGAGACAAATAAAGGTGAGAGCAGATTCCAGAAGGGATAAAACAGAAAGCTCAAAGGTACGAGAGTTTCTTCAATTTGCCCCTCCAGTATTTACAAGGTCCAGTCCCACTGAGGATCTACAGGACTTTATAGACCATAGGTATAGAGTATTGAGAGTGATGCATGCCTCTATCACCGAGGCAGTGGAGTTGGCTTCTTTTCGACCACGTGATCTTGCCATCTTATGGTACTAGGTGTGGGAGAGATCTAGAGGGCCTGATGCTCCGCCAGCACAGTGGGAGTACTTCTTTGAGGCAATTTTAGCCCATTACGTACCACAGGAGGTGCGGGAGGCTCATGTTGACCAATTTATCAGTTTGAAGTAGGGGGATTTGAGAGTAAGGGAGTATAGCCTTAGGTGTAATTCTTTGGCTAGGTATGCACCAGATATTATATATACCATGAGTTCTAGAATTCGTCGTTACTTGGATGGTTTGGAGGATCATTTGATCAGAGACTACAAGATAGCCTCTTTACAAGATGGTGTAGATATTTCTTGTATTCAGGCTTTTACTCAGACTATAGAGGATCTTTCTCGTCGAATTTGGGATACCCGTAGAGATAGGAAAAGAATAAGAGGGCTCGTACTATGAGGTCTTATAGGGAGCCACAGGGTGATTTTAGGCCTCCTTTCCACAGATATCCACCTCCGTCAGCGGGTAGTTCCCTGCTATAGATATAGGGACAGCAATTTGATTATTATATTAAGTCAAGGCCAAGGCAGAATTTAGATCAGCCTGATAGCTGTCAATAGGAGCATTATACACAAATGCGACAACCTACTCCCCCATGTACACAATGCGGTAAGCTTCATACTAGGCAGTGTAGAAAGGGTTCAAGTGCATGTTACCATTAGGGGAAGACAAGATATTTTATTGGCAATTGGCCCTTTAGTCAGTCCCTATTGTGAATGAATTCATGATAATATTCCCCGATGAGCTTACCGGGATCCCCTGAAAGGGATATCAATTTTTCTTTAGATTTTCTCCCTAATATGCAACCTATACAGCTAAGAGACTTGAAGGAACAACTGAAGAGTTTGCTTGATAGAAACCTTATCAGGCCAAGCACATCTCCATGGGGTGCTCTAGTGCTCTTTGCTTGAAAGAAAGATGGCTCTTTACGGATGTGTATCGGTTAGAGATAGCAAAAAAAATTAACTATCAGGAATAAGTATCCTTTTATGTGGATTAATGGGTTTTCAAAGACTATCTTGTGACCCAGGTACTACCAGCTACGAGTCAGGGATGTTGATATTCCAAAGGCAATATTTAGGATGAGTCAGGAGTTGAGTATGCAGACCACTTGCGAGTTATATTGCAGACTCTCCACGACAACAAGTTATATGCTGAATTCTCCAAATGTGAGTTTTGGTTAACTTCTATAGCCTTGCGTGGCCATGTTGTTACTAGCGATAGTATTAAGGTCGATGGCCAGGAAATTGAAACAGTAATGGCTTGGCTGAGACCATTGAATCCGACAAAGGTCCATAGCTTTTTGGGCTTTGTAGGATATTTTGTTGTGGGATTCTCTACTACCTCTACACCACTAACGAGGTTGACGTATAAAGAAGCTAAGTTTCAGTAGACTAAATTGTGTGAACAGAGTTTTCCAGAGCTAACAAAAAGGCTTACCACCGCACCTAGTCTGACTCTTTCGGATGGAACCAAAGGCTACATTATATATTGTGATGCCTCGAGGTTTGGCCTAGGTTGTGTTCCTATGAAGCATGATAGGGTTATTGCATATGCTTCCAGAAAGATACTAAAACATGAACAGGTGTATTCTACCCATGATTCTGAGTTTACCACAGTTGTTTTTGCCCTAAAGATTTGGTAGCATTATCTATATGGAGTTCATGTTGATGTTTTTTTACCGAACACCAGAGCCTCCAATATTTATTCAAGCAGAAGGAGTTTAACCTATGACAAAGAAGGTGGCTAGAATTACTAAAAGATCATGATGTTGACATTTTGTACCACCTCGGTAAAGCAAATCTTGTTGTTGATGCACTTAGCTGAAAGTCCATGGGAAGTCTAAGTCATGCTGAAGCTAATAAGATGGAAATGACAAAAGATTTACGTCAGGTAACTAGTTTGCAAGTGCTATTAGCAGATGCAAAAGGTTAAGGTGTGATTGTTCAAAATACAATTGAATCTTCCATCGTTACTGAAGTAAAAGAGGAACAATGTGATGATCCTAAGCTTATGATATCAAGGGGCTTAATTAACCGTACATTGTTGGAAGTCTTTTAAGAAGGGTCTAGGCACTCAGGTAAATCTCAGCACCGCGTTTTTCCCACAAACTGTTGGGGCAAGCAAAGCCTACCATCCAGACTATTAAGGATATGTTACGTGCCTATATATTGGACTTTAAAAGAAACTGGGATAATCATCTACTTCTTATTGAATTTGCTTATAATAATAGCTTCCATGCTAGTATTCAAATGGATCCTTAGGGAGCACTATACGGGCGAAGATGTAGGCCGCCGATCGATTGGTTTGAGGTTGTGGAGGCAAAATTGCTAGGCCTAATCTAGTTTTGCAAGCAATAGTCAAAATGAGACTTATTAGAGACCGATTGAAAATAGCTCAGAGTCGGTAAAAGTCTTATACAGATGTTCGAAGATGAGACTTAGAGTTTGATGTAGAAGATTGGGTCTTCTTAAAGGTATCACCTATGAAGAGAAGCATGTGGTTTGGAAAGACAAGAAAGCTCAGTACTAGATATGTTGGACCGTATAAAATTATTAGAGAAATTAGCAAGGTAACATACTAGCTTAATTTTCCTTTAGAATTGAGAGTAGTCCATCCAATGTCTCTTGTATCTATGTTCTGGAAGTACATTAGAGATCCTTCGTGTATTACTCACATTAAGGATACCCCCATTGATGAAGCATTTACTTATGATGAGGTGCCAGTGGCTGTTTTAGATTGACAAATAAGAAAGCTTCGAAATAAAAGTGGCCTTCGTGAAAGTGTTGTGGAAGAAAAAATATATATTGAGGAAATAACTTGGGAAGCCAAAGAAAGAAATGATGAGGAATCACCCTAGCTATTTATAACCTAAGGTGGGTGGTGTTCAAAAACTGGCAATTATCTTTTATTTAGTAACGTAAGTTTTAAAGGATTTGGAGGTGTAACTTGTATGTTTTGTCGCGGGGTAGCTATAAAAGTTTAGTAATTGGAGTTTTTGGAAGTTGTTTTATGGTTTGCAAGGGTAATAGATGTATCCAAATAAAACATTTTTGTAGATGGTAATGCAACCAAGGAGGTGTCTTGACACATTCGCGGACGAATGTTCTAAAGGGGGGGAGACTGTGAGACCTCGTATTTCTCGTCTTCCATTATTTAAATAGTATGGCGTTAAGGATAATAAGGCTGCAAATAAGTTTTAATATCAAGGACCTAAAGTTTTAAGCCAAAGAAATACCCTAAATGCACGTTCAGGATTAAAGAAATGATCCGAGTGGCACCTCGCCCTTTTCGGAAGGTTTAAATTAGGTTTCACTTTTCGGATGGGACTAAAAGTTTATAATTTTCTAATAATGGATTTCTTTAAGGTATTTTAATATCACAAAGGTCATACATTAAGTTTTGAAATCAAGAAAGTTACAAGATAAAGGTTGGCGAACGTTACCGTAAGTTTCTTTATGAAATCCTTCTTCAATTTGGGTCAAATGTATCAGGTCATATCTCCCAAACTATAAAGATTTAAAAGTTTTATGACCTATCAAATTAAAGATCTATGCGTCTAGTTTACAACGCACAAAACCGCGCATCAAACCGACCTCTTAATAAAGAGTTATGACCATTTTACCAGGACTGCCCGAGCTGGAAACCGGGTTATGGGTCGGGTCGGGTTGACCCAATTTAATGTCGGCTAATTTGAGCTTTTTAAAGCTCAAATCACTTCCATTTCGTCCCCAACAGCTTAGAAACTGAAGGAAAACTCCCCTCAAGGTTCCAAAGGGATTGAGTAAGTTTTTTTCGCATTTTTACCGTTAAAATTTGTCCGTGTGCCTAGAAATGTGTGCCTTACGCTTTGCAATTGTTTTCCTCTCGTATTAGCTGTGTTTGGAGATGTTTTTGGGCTGTAAAAAAGGTGGTGTTCTTGCTGGTATTGTTGGTTCACAGCTGGTGTGTTTAGGTAATAATTTTGGGGCTCTTTTACGGTTATTTTTACGAAGTTTTACGGACATTTCCTCGCGTAAAAGCTCCTTGCCAAATCTGTTCATTAATGCTGAATTTTTTACTGTTTAGAGGTGTCTGTAAGATGCGTATATATAGTTGTTGCAAAGTTTAGGACGTAAGGAATAACTTTTGTGAAGGAACATTTGGCAATTGGACGTTCATCGTAGAGGTATGTTAAGGCTAAGCTCCGTCCCTCCTTTTAGCACGAAATCCGAGAAGTTTCCCAAAATGTCAAATGTGATATCTTACTATTTTGTTGCTAGAAAGATCTTCTGTGAAAGGCATTGGGATTCCAGCTAAGTTATATTTACGATGGTATTAGGTTAAAATTCCATTCATTCTCTTAAACTGGACATTCAATTTCTATATATCATTTTGTCAGTTCCCGGCGACCTATTCATATGTTCGACGGGTTTCTCTTCTTGGTGTAGTACCATTAAAATAAATGTAGAATGCAAAGGGAATTTAGTATTCAGAGTCAGTCCTTCTTCCATACAAAAATATAATGGAAGAATTTAACAAGTAACGCGTTGGTTTCCAATATTCTCAAGTGAAATGCTCCTGTCTAAACTACTGGCACTTGATCCTGTTTAAATAAATTCTTTTACTAATTGACGAGGGACCAAATATAATCATTATGTAAATCACCTTTACGAACATTTTCAAAGTTAAGGCTTCACTCTAAATGTTGGGTTAAGTTCCCAAACTTGTTAAAAAGGACATGTATGATTCCACGAGCCATATGTATATGTTATGACAACGATTATGATGTTTTGAGAATAAATGTACCGATGAGCCAAGATTGGCTAAATGACAATGACTATGAGAATAAGTGTACCAATAGCCAAGATTGGCT
Organism: Solanum rostratum; assembly: GCA_029948455.1. Taxonomy (NCBI): domain Eukaryota; kingdom Viridiplantae; phylum Streptophyta; class Magnoliopsida; order Solanales; family Solanaceae; genus Solanum; species Solanum rostratum. The sequence continues at coordinate 23,852,829 of CM057054.1, forward strand.
AAGTTCTTGCTATGGCTTACTATGTGCATTCAACATTCATATCATACATTGTACGTTATGCATGGACTTCGAGCTATAATCGAAGGTATGGGGCCTATTTGCCCAACTATATATGTATATGGTACAGATGGCCACAGGTTGGCAAATATGATGCCGATTAGCTATTGGAAAGGACCACCAGTGCTAGCATTTGGTTGGGTATGTCATGCATTTGCACCTATATATATATGTATTCACGACATGCGATACTCGAGCATACCATGCATTTTTTTTATCACTAGGAGGTGGCTTATTGACCATTAAGGCTACTTGAGTTTTTGTTACAGGTAATATTTCTATTAACCTTTTTACTACGGTTATCTATGATTTTACTTCCTGCCTTACATACCAGTACATGTTTATTCGTACTGACGTCCCTTTGCCTGGGGATGCTTCATTTTATTTCGTGCGTGCAGGTTCAGGTAGGGGTTCTGATTTACCCCTCCCCTAGGAGTCCCATTCAGCTTTGAGTTTGTAAGCTCCACCTCTTCCTGGAGCTTTCACAGGATGTTTAGTTTTTTTTTGTATAGTTGGGTATGTCGGGGTCCTGTCCCAACAGTATTAGTGATTCTTATAGAGGCTATTGTGGACATGTTATTATGGATTGGTCCTTTTATGTCGTTTTGTCTCTAGTCATAAGATTGGAATGTATATATGGTGTGTGTCTGTACCTCTGTGGTGGCAGCCTTGTCGGCTAGCTAGTACTTTATCGTTCGAGTTTACTTATCTTGATGTACATGATTTGCTGCTGACCAGGTCATGACCTAAACGCTCCCGATTTTTTCCTTTCTAAACTTTATGCTGCTCGATTTTCTTCTGGTCCAAAGTTTAGTTAACTAGCATGTTTAGTGGCTGACCTGGCCAATAACGGTATCGGGTGCCAGTCGCGCCTCGCCTCTCTTTGGGGTGTGACACCATGGTTGTGGACTACAACTAAAACCTACGAGGTTTCCAGCCATTATGTATATCACACACACTAGTAGTTCCGCCTAAGGCGACAATCAGAGATCTAAACTAAAACCCCAAGCTTGCAACTTTGAAATTGTAGATTAAAAATAGGAATGGATATAAATTCACCCAAATCAACTACAGAGAAGTCAAGATATCAAAGATCCAATAAATAAATCAAAGACCCATATCAATAGCACACCCCCAACATAGGGGTTTTATCCACACATGCTAGAAATTAATGAATTGATACAATACATAGCAGCAAAAGTTATGGGTACCAAGATTGAGTACAAATTGTTATCAAGTATTGTCTATTTGTGCACTTTTAATCCCATTTCCTATCATAACACGTGCATAGTTGATAGGAGTTGGAACTAATAGATACTAAGGGCAATGATTTCTTGAAATTTATCCCCAAAATGAGTCCAAAATATGGACTCATCAACACCCCCGACTTAAACCTTTGCTTACCCTCAAGCAAATCAAATATCAATCTATCCAAATTAGAGCGTGCAAATAGGGCCACAGGGAGCAACACATATATCTTAAACTTTTTCATCCCTTCTCAAACTTCCACAAACAAATCACGTGACTTTGAAGCCTCGAGAGATCACTAAGGAGAAATCAAAACATGGCTATGCTTATAATTGCTCATGTAGTTGCTAATCACTTCTTAAAAACATCACCATTTGCCCTCAACGCCAAAGAAGATCCTGAAGACTTAAGATTATGACATTGATTTTTAGTGGATCTCTTCAACTCTCACTCTCCAGATGAGAAATAGCATGTAAGCTTCAATGCATAGGCTTTCCCTTATTATCATTCGGAGTTCACTTGATTTTCTTCACGGCTAGGATTCCAAAGTTATTTACTAGGACTGTAGTGTATGGTAGGATAGTGTATGATCAGTAGTGGCTCATCCCTCCTGAATCTTTACATGTTCCAGTTAGGCACAAAGGTTCTTTTGGTTCCTTTTTCATTCATGTCATTTTTGACATCTCCTTTTCTTTTGACTCATCATTCTGAGTGTCTCCATGTTGCATTCTTTTTCACAACAAGACTTCAATCTTTTTTTTTAGGATCCTCAATTTTCTAACATTTTTTCTTACTATTTTTCTACATTTATTTTTAGGACTTCTCGATGTCTTTCTTTCATTCTTGCCCCTTTTTTTCTGACTCTTTCATGGGAGACACTTCCTTCTTTCTACTTACACCCCCAACTTAGCCTTTGGCTACTACTCCACATATCAAGCTCCAAGAGGGATCGGTAAGAAACAAAAAGGAATTGTCTTTCAAAAATATGAGTCAAGGTTACCAGGGTTCCAAAGAAGGGACCAAAGCTCAAAAGGGCTTCACTAAGGATTCATTTCACTGTAAAGGGATGTCACTATAGTCAACTTGGACTAATGGATCCAAAAAACGCCTAAGGGCCTCTCCTAATCCAGAATTAACAAAATTAGTCCTCAAAACAAATCGAACAAGTTCTAGATGTTGTTATACAAGCATTTCAATCAAGATAACTAATTCCATACTAGCAAAATGGCTTTGCATTAAAACAATGGCGACACATTTGCAATTGTTTGATCATCACATAAGCAAGCTCAATTGCTCACGTAATCAACTTAAGATCCCTCAAATCCATTCAGGGATTGATTTATCAAGAAAGGATTAATTAGAGTACATGCTCTTCATCCATGGAACCATCCAAATTAAAGATAGGGAACATCAATGCTTGATTGCTTTGGACTAGAGACAATAAATTTTTTTTTGCACGCTTGTCATCTATGCATGGGGTTTGCCAAAACTTTGATTCAAAGACATCATTTCATTCATCCATTCAACAAGGAAAAGAGAAAGAAAAACAAAAATAACAAAACATAAATATTACCTGATTATAATTCAAATTAAAATTTACTTGCAATTAATTACACCTCAACCATTAGAACAACCAACTTCCAACTCTAAAGGCAACATGAACCAAATTGAAATACAACTCGACTCAACCCCCCCGCCCCAAAAGAAACATTGTCCTCAATGTAATCCAACAAAAATTAAAACTGAAACACGGGTGAGTGAGTTAAAGAATTCCCTTGATGTGCGTTGTCCTGCACTAAGGTTGGGACTGAAGGGAGCTCAACTATATGTGGCTTCCTCAGATGTGTTGGTATTGTTGTAGGGATGTCTTCTTGTATCCTGGCAAACTTTCTTTCTCTGCTTTGTTTGTTCTTTACCCACTTGGCCTTAAATTGGTTGGCCAAAGACTTCTCTCTAGCCATCTCAGTCGTTGTTGTAGGAGGGCCATCCATCGCCTTGCACTTGTTTTTGAAAACATTACCCTAAACTAACATTTAATATGTTTGTTAAGGCTGATGTGTTTCCTTGAGTTAGCCCTGAAGGTTAAGTTCCTTGTTGATCCTTTGTGGATGGATATGTTCCTTGCGCATTCAAGGGGCCCCAAATGTCTAAGGATTAGTGGGCATAGCATGCCCATTTTCTTCCCAAATTGTATCACACCCTTCCTTATTGGAGACTTCGGTGGCAACTGACTTATGAAGCAAGACTAGCAACTTGTAAGGATAGATAACAGGTAACAATTTCAACAAAAACATTTCGGTATTCAAGGTTAGTTAGGCAGCATATTAGACTCGGTGAATCATAGAGTCACATGAGCGGTCTAATTGTACTTCACTGAAAGTAACAGGGATCAACAGAGGAGGTGCAGACAAATTAGGTAATGCCTTAGAGGGGTCGCCAATTAGTATCGGTGATTGAGTTTCCCATTGCCCAATATCACAAAGACCAGTTGTTAGCAGAGTTGCTACTAGGGCGATGAATAGGAGTAACTGTATCATCGAGTAGTCTTCATCAGTCAAATTGACCACTTCCATCTCAAAGTAGCAGCCCACACCTCACACCCCTCAAGCAAACAAGACAAACTTTACAATGCCCAGTAATAAAAGTAGTTATTTCAAGGCTTAACAGTGGTAAAAACGATGACTTGCTCTTAAGTATGACATCACCCAATCTATCATCGTTCAAGTGCAAGTCGTTCAAACCCATCCCCCTTATAATGGCTACTCAACTTCTACCCCCTAGATTTACAAACCTATTGACTACCCAGAACTAACAGCATCAACTTCTCAGAAATTTTGACTCAAATGGCATAGATACTCAAGCTTTTTAGGTTGACATTCACAACAATCACAAAGTTTAGTTGGACAACGCAAATACCTGAAACTCCATGTGCAACCAATGGAAAAGCACAAGATGATGGTGAGGTCAAGCACATTGATTCCAATCGAAAGAAGAAAAGAAAATAAAAAAAAACTAGAGTACAATTAGTGAGCGTAGAGAGTGAGTGTGTGGGAAGTACGAGAGTGAGGGAGATGAAGAGTGAAAGCATTAATGCTTATTTAAGAAAAAAATAGGATGATACTCTTCGTCTTTTGTGCCACTATTCATTACTATATAGAACATGCAGCAATCCATCATTTGCATGTGAGACCGCCTTTTTACTTTTCATTGAAGTTTCCCCCAAGCACTAAAAAGTGGGCTAACCAGTGTCGCTGAATACATTTGGTGGTATACCCAGTTGCCAATTCTATTTCCCAATTCTGCAGTTACTTACTCTCCAAATTGATCTCAAAGAGCGGTCAAAAGTAACATCGCCTTCTGCATTTGGCGATCTGCACACTCCGCACCAAGTTCACCCAATATTACAGCACTATTGGTCTCTTCAAAGGTCCCATAATGTGGTCGACTTCGAGATCGTCTTTCCAATTCTATGATATGCCAAATTTTCTAGGAGATCACCAAATTTAACAGCACCAAAGGACCTTATTCAAAGTCAATAGGTGGACGAATAAGCCATCGCCCTTCTTACTCGGCATGCGCTATCTAGGCCCTTAAATTGCCAAAATCAGTAGCATCTCTAGGGTCAACTTTTGATCATACAAGTGGTCTAGGTTGAGATCGCCAATGTTATTAGGTGATTCACCCTTTATGCATGCATCGTCGCTTTTCTTCCCTTATCAGATTTCTCAACACAAATCTGCAATCATCAACACATATTAAATTAATTTCATTATTCACTTGGGTTGCCTTCCAAGAAGCACCTGAGTTAACATTGTGGTACCAAAATGTCTAATACAATTAAGTTTTACTGATATTCATGGTGTGAACCACCAGGACATTCGGTGGTTTTCCATAGTATTTCTTAAGCATTTATCCATTTGTCTTTAATATTTCACCCTTTTGATTTTCAAATTCTACTACCCCATTGGCAAGCACTTCTGTTACCTTGATAGGACCTGACCATCTTGATCTGACTTTCCCAAGAAATAAATGCATCCTAGAGTTGTATGACATCATGGGATCCACTTCGACAAAATCTCTCTTCAAGATTTTCTGATCATGCCATTTCTTCATCCTCTCTTTGTAAAGGGCTGAGCTTTCATAGGCTCTCAACCAGAACTCATCTTGTAAATGGAGATGGATTAATCTAGCTTCTAGTACTTCATCAGGTCTAAAATTCAGTTTCTTGAGAGCCCATAAAGCTTATTGTTCCAACTCAACAGGCAAGTGGCATACTTTTTCGAACACAAGTTGATATGAGGACATTCCAATAGGGGCTTTGTAGGTAGTATGGTATGCCTATAAGCCATCATCAAGCTTGGCTGACCATCGCTCGGTGACGCTACTTTTCTCTACATTTCCGCACTTTTGCTCACTTTCCAAGATTCCACCAAGTATTGTCCATTTGTGAACTTTTAATCCTATTTTCTATCATAACATGTGCATATTTGTTAGAAGTTAGAATAAATAGCACTATAAGGGCAATGTTTCCTTGTAGTTTATCCCTGAAATGACTCCGAAATAAGGACTCATCAACCTCCTCGTTGACACCCAACCCATTTTCATTCCCCCTTACTACATGGCCTCGGTGGATTTGAATATGTTGACGAACCAATTAAAAGATTTATGTGAGAAGGGTTTCTAAGGCCTAGGAAGTCACCTTGGGGTATTCTGGTGTTGTTTGTAAGGAAGAAAAATAGCTCAATTAGAATTTGCATCTACTACCGGCAACTCAATAAGGTCATCGTGAAGAACAAGTATCCCTTATCGAGGATAAATGACCTATTTGATCAATTACAAGGGTCTAGCCACTTCTCAAAGATTGACCTGCAATCCATGTATCATCAATTGAGGGTAAGAGAGTGTGATATTTTCAAGAAAGCATTCTGAATAAGATGTGGGCATTTTGAGTTTGTGGCGATGTCCTTTGGCCTAATTGATGCTCTAACAATATTTATGGATCTTGTGACTATGGTCTTTAAACCTACCTTGACGTGTTTGTGGTAGTATTTATAGATGATATTTTGATCTATTCCCGGAGTGAAGAGGAGCATGTGAAACATTTGAGGGAGTGTTGCAAACGTTGAGGGAAGAAAGTTTGGTCACCGTCTACGTCAAATGTGAATTTTGGTTGAAGGAAGTTTCCTTTATAGCGCATATGGTGTCGTGTGAAAGGATTAAAGTATATTGAAAAAGATAGAGGTTGTAAGGAATTGGCCCAGTCCCTTGACTCCAACAGATATTAGGTGTTTCTTAGGCTTTGTGGGGTACTATCGGAGATTTGTTGAAGTTTTTCTTCAATTTTTGCTCCTTTGACAAAGTTGACACAAAAGAAGACTAAATTTGATGGATCGATGAATGTGAACGAAGTTTCAAAACTTTGAAAGATAAGCTTACATTCGCTCCTATTTTTGCCCTACCAAAAGGGTTAGAAGGGTTTGTGGTGTATTGTGATTCTCTAAAAATTGGTTTGGTGTGTATATTGATGCAAAGTGGCAAAGTCATTTGCCTATTCTTATAGGCAATTAAAGTTGCATGAGCGTAATTATCTCACCCATGATCTTGAGCTAGCGGCCATGGTATTTGCGCTGAAGATATAGTGTCATTATGTATATAAGATTCATGTAGATGTGTTCACCGACCATAAGAGTCTCCAATAGGTGTTCACCTAAAGAGACCTAAATTTAGGGAAAAGGATGTGGTTGGAACTCCTTAAGGATTATGATTTGAGTTTATATTATCATTTCAGCAAGGCTAATGTCATGGCTGATGCTCTAAGTAGATTTTCCATTGAGAGTATGGCTCATATTGATGGTGGTAAGAAGGAATTGGCAAGAGAGGTTCACCGGTTGGCTAGATTGGGAGTTAGGTTGGGTGAGGCCGAAAATGGAGGTATGGTGGTTGCAGATGGTTCTAAGTCTTCCTTGATTGAAGAGGTCAAATCCAAACAAGACCTTGACCCCATATTGTTAGAATTGAAAGCTTTGGGGAAGGATGGCAAGGTGCAGGTTTTCTCCCAAAGGGGAGATGGCGTCCTTAGATACCAAGGTAGGTTATGTTTGCTCAATGTTGATGGCTTGAGAGACATGATCTTGAATGAGGCTCATAATTCATCTTATTACATTCACCTTGGTTCTACCAAGATGTATAGAGATTTGAAGGAAGTGCATTGGTAGGGTAGCATGAAGGTGATGTTGCTAGGTTCTTAGCCGATTTCCATAATTGTCAACAAGTCAAGGCCTAGCATTAAAGGTTTAGGTGGCCTAGCCAAGGATATAGAGATTCCTACTTAGAAGTGGAAAGAAATCGACATGGATTTTGTGATTGGAATACCAAAGACTAGAAAGCACTTTGATTCTATTTGGGTTATTTTTGATAGAATGACAAAGTCTACTCACTTCCTACCGGTTAAGACGACTTATGTTGCTGAAGATTATGCTAAGTTTTACATTCATGAGTTGGTTAGATTGCATGGGGTCCCGTTGGCTATTATTTTTTATTGAGGTACTCAATTCACTTTGCACTTTTGGAGGTCCTTTCAAGAGATCCTTGGTACTAAAGTCAAGCTTTGCATGAGATTTCACCCACAAATGGATGGTCAAACCGAAAGGATCATTCAAACACTTGAGTTTATGTCTTGGGCTTGTGTCTTGGAGTTTAAGGGTAGTTGGTATGAACATCTTCCACTTATAGAGTTTTCTTATAACAATAGTTATCACTCTAATATTGGAATGGCTCCTTTTGAAGCTCTATATGGTAGACATTGTAGATCCCTGGTTGGGTGGTTTAAAGTGATGGAAACGGCTCTATTAGATCCGAGTTTGGTTATGGAATCTTTGGAAAAGATGAGGATGTTAAGGGAAAGATTGGAGATGGCTCAAAGTCAACAAAAATCCTATGCAAACACTAGAAGAAGAGACCTTGAATTTAAGGTTAATGATTGGGTGTTCTTGAAGGTTTTGCCGATGAAGGGTGTAGTCCATTTTGGAAAGAAAGTGAAGTTAAGCCCTAGGTATGTAGGGCCTTACTGGGTCTTGAGATGTGTTGGTACAGTTGCATACGAGTTAGAGCTGCCCATGGAGATGACCATGATTCATCTGGTCTTCCATGTTTCTATGTTGAGGAAGTGTGTTGGAGATCCTAATTCCATTGTGCTCTTAGAGTTGGTTAATGTTGAAGAGAATTTGACTTATAAGGATGTTCTGGTGGAAGTCTTGGATAGGCAAGTAAAAAGGTTGAGAAATAAAGATGTAGCATCCGTCAAAGTCCTCTGGAGGAACCAATAGTTTGAAAGAGCTACTTGGGAAGCTGAAGCTGATATGAAGAAGTGCTACCCCTATCTCTTCCATTCTAATCAATCTTGAGGTACCATGATTCTTCCTACTTGAGAACCTCCTCATTCCTTCATGTCAATTTCATGTCATCTATGCATAAGTATGTGATTTTTAAGTTGCATTAAAAATGTTATTTGAAGCAACAACAACAACAACAACAACATACCCAGTAAAAAAAATGTTATTTGAAGCATGGTTTGAAAATTTTCATGATGTATATGATGCATGTACTCCATTTCGTAAGCCCCACGTTTAGCACATTCTGGGATGAATGCTACCAAGAGGAAGATATTATAAGGCCCCATATGTTGGGAGGTGTAAAAGGGTCTATGAAATAAAATCTGAAAATTTTCAAAGTATCAATGGGTTTTATGGTATGACCTACAGGTCGTAAGTGATCCCACGGGTCGTATCTTATGCTCGTTGAGTGATGGCTATACTTGGTGAAAATTTGAATTCTAAAGTTTGATATACGAGATATCAGATGGTTGTACTTTGGCTTATGAGTCGTAAGTCCTATCGTAGGTTGAGATTTAGAGAAAGTTTCTAGGGGTTTAAAATGTTACCAAATGACACACCCCCTTCCACAACCCATAGACCGGACCACAGCTCGTAATCAAGGTCTCATGGTCCTGTTCGATAGGTTTTAAGAGGAAAATTTCGACCTTTCCTATTATTATGTGTCTACACTGCATCATTTTAACCCCCCAAAAGACCCTTTTTAGCCATATACAACCCTAATCTACCCCATTCCTCTTCATTCAAAATATTTCTAAGTCCTAAGCCTCTACCAAATACTCTCAAGTATTTCAAAGCTTTAATGAGAAAAGGCCAAGATAGGATTTCGGGTTTCTCTCTATTCTTCCACAAGAGTTTCATCCCCAATCATACCAAGTATGTGGGTTTTGATTTGTGGAGACCTTTCCTCCACAAAGCTCGACCAATTTCTTCCTTATCTATTTTCAAGTAATGGAAATTTATGGTTGATTCATGAACTTTTTTATATGATAATTTTATGGAATAGTTTATGGTATTATACCTTTATATATTATAATGCATTGAAATCCCATGTGAAATTTGATGGAATTTTATGAGGGTTTGGTGATACCCTAGCCAAGTCTTATTTTTTTTGTGGGGTTATTTTGAATAATGCTCAACTGATCTTATTTTTCTCTTATCATGAGATTCACTCTTGAAATGCATGGTTTTAATATTATGTGCATGTACCCACCATGATTTGATTAAGAATACATATGAAGTCTCTCATATGAGGAATGCCTTATGGTAAAATATGTATGTTACACATGTTGAGACTATCATGAGGAAGTACGCTATGAGCCCATGAGCATGATATGAATATGAAAGATGATGTAAAGCCCTATTTTTTATGTTAAAAGGTATGTCTTAATGAGCTACTCCACGAACTATATTATGATGTTTTCAGATTATGAGGTGAGTTTTTGGTCTACCTTGCAACGTTTCCCATTCCTTGTTCGATGTGGAGTGAAAATAGAAATTCCAAGTAATAGCTCGCTTGATCTTACATGTTAGTTATGGTCCCTTCCCACTATGTATACGATGTCATATGATATGATGATTCTTCATACATGTTCAACTAAGCATTTGCCATTCATGACATATTGAGCTTATATCCATTAATTATGATTATGCATATTATTTAATCATGGCTTATGTTCCTTGTTGCATTTGTACCCTGCATACTTAGTACATCCCAAGTATTAACACATACTCTTTTCCTACATGGTCTAACCATGTTGGTACCGGAGCTCCTATCCATCTTCCTCCTCTACGTGGCTAGACGATTCGGTTGAAGATCACTTTTGTTGAGTCTTCCACTTCGGGTACAATAGCCATTTCACTTTTGTGCTTTAGTAAGACTTAACTACTTATGAATATATCTCTTGAAGGTAAGCCCAAGAGATATGTTGGCCCCCATTTCATTCATTTTAGAGGTGTTGCTGGATATTTTTATATGTATGTTGTGAGCTCAACCCTTATTATATTTATGTAATATGGAAGACTCCCTTCGTCCTTATTTCCTTTATATGCTTGTTATATGTTATTGATGAGATGAAAGTCCAAAGTCCCTAATTTCCCCCATAGCATGAGTCATACGTACCCGCCCCTTAGACTTTATTTGCTACATGATCCATGCTAGTCCTCTTCCTTACAACATCCCCATAGCGTGAGTCCAAAGTCCCGCTTCCCCCAAAATTATGTGTTATTTGTTTTAATTTTGCTTCCGCGACAAGGGATCATGTATGCTTAAGAGGACTTTTTGGGGTTCATATGGGCTGTCCATTTTCCGTGTCATACCTAGGCCTAATATGCTGTCAAAATACAGCACATTTGATGCTTAAACTTGGAATTTTATGTGTTCTCATAGTGATGTTAGTAGACTTGATATGTTTTTTATTTTATTTTTTTACAGGATTATATGGTTGTCATGATTTTTGGGCTAAATGTGTAGAGATTGCAGAATTTGAGGTTTTATGATACCCTTTATGGGCCGTGGAAGCTTTCATGGACGATAGAGTTGGTTTCGTACCAAAATCCAATGAAGGGTGATCTTTTTTAAGTTGAGTCTACGAATATGCAGACGAGCCGTAAAGGTTTTCACAAGTCGTAGACCATGTGTCCTACCCTGAGGATCAAAAAGTGGGGAGCTGCTGAAAAGTCATCAGATGAAACTCTGTGATTAGGTAGAATGAGCACCAACTTCAAAAGTACCTAACTTTTAGACTGGAGGGCTATATGTATGTCTAACGCTTAGATGAGCTAGTGTATATAAGTTTTAAGTCAAACTGAGGAGATCGCGGCCTTAAACAAAGTGAAAGAAGTGAGGTTCTTGTGGGACTTATGAAGCTAGCAGGTGAGTCACCTACGTGCTTAGCTTATATAAGTTAGGTAGATAAAAACGAGGCCCAACACCGAATCTGTTCAAGTCCGATAATGAATAAGCCCAAGTTAAAGGTGTAATATTTTACCATGGTTTAGCATCGTTAAGGGACAATATTTGCAGCCCAAGATGAATAGAAAAAGGGCCCAAGCACATTAACAACCCATTTGACGATTTGGGCCCAAACTAAGTAAAGGGAAAAGAGAAAAATGGGCAGCCAAGGCCCATTAAATTGGAGCTCATTAAGTCCCAAGTGAAAGGGACAAGATGCTGCATCGCCACCTTAATAAAGTAAGGCTTAAAATGAAAAAGAAAGTCAGCCAAGGGTCCATTTAAAAGGATTAAAAGCAGCTCCTCTAAGCCATTTCCACTTGGACAAAAAATCTAATTTTCTAGATTCCTTTTTGCTCTTTTTCAACTCATACAAATCATCCCTCACAACCTTACTACAGTTCCTAAATAAGCCCTCAACCTTGAAGGTAAAGGTAAGTAAAGATACTTATGTATTTAGTATGGTTTTTTCATGAAAAACAGGAGCGATAGGTTGGTTATACATGTGCTGGAATTTTGGACAGCATATAATCAAAAGATTGTAGTATACTTTTCTTGTTTATTAAGAGGCTTTTCTCTTCTTGGTTTGCTGGATTATGTAGTAAAGTTTATGTTTTTAACAAGATTTAGTTCTGTAGTGATGTAACAAGGTTGTTGCTCCATTGTTATCTTCTGCAAAAATGAGTTCTCGTAAGATATCGTAATTGTGCTCTTAGCAGAAACTTGTGGACTGGTAATTGAGAATTGTTGTTTCACGTCCTCCATCTACTTTGGGGACTTTTTTAGGACTATTTTTATGCGTAAATATGTTGGAGACAGTTTGGTTGAAGTTGAAACATGTTTGGGATTATTGACTTCGAAATGTAGTGAGAAGACGTAATGTTATGCTGCCTACTTGTGTGTTGTGTATGATTGTTATATGTTGCACAGAATTGTTATATGTTGTGCTTTGTGAGCTATTGTAAGACTGTTATGGGACTAAAACAAGATGTGTATGACATGTACATGAGAATGTGTATTAGAAAATACATTTAGACGTGGAAAGGTTGAAAGAATACTCTTGGCTTAATAATTACAAGCTTGCTGCCCGAGTGTTGTTTTTTTTATGAGATTGGACCGCCAAGATGTTTTTATTAGCTAACAATACTAGTTTTATCACCTACCATATTGTAGATAAATATTTGGGGGGGAATGAGGTTACTTCAAGGTAATAACGACGTAGTACAATGAGGTATCTAAGGCTACTCATTTTCATATTATTTGGCATGATATCTAGGTTCTTCCTTAACACATAGAGGCACTTACAAAATCCAACATAACTAATGAACGCTCTCCACTCTTTAATATGTTTAGATGTTCCCATATATAGCTACTGCCAACCTGCATACATACTTTGGATAGCAAAATACATGAGTTCCTTTTGTTGCTAAATAAAGTCCACGTGTTGTTTCATCTCCTACGTAATTTGTTAGTTGTGTAACATACCCTTTTCATTGTGGTACTATCTTGCATGATTATTACACGTCATGTGTTATATCTATATTCCTACAGCTCTAAATGTTATCACCACCAAGAGAATCATCTCAAAAGTAAATAAAAGATAAATCGAAGATGTTTATTAATGGGTGGTATTCCAGGGGTGGAAGAATCACCTAGCATGGGTCGATCCCATATTACGGGGGGTATCCTAGGGGTGAAAGGAAAGCCTAGCAGGGGGCTGATCCCGATATTAATATACTACTGATCAGCTGGTCATTTATATTATACACTACACACAGATCATATAGTAAAGAAAGGTAAAGTAATAAAAAGGACATAAAGTATATTATTCCACAATATGACCAAAGGTGGTCTCTTATCCTTACACACCAGTGTGTGATTTCATTTGATTTCTTATTTTACATATAGTATTTTCTGCCTTCCATATTTAGCACATTATCTTGTACAGACATCCCTTATAGGGGACTTGCATTTCATGTTGCAGGTACAGGAGCTACTAGATCACCCTAGTAGGAGTACGAGATATCCAGCTGATGTTACTGAGCTCCAAGTTCTTCGGGGCTTTGTGTGTCTAGAGCTTATATTTTTGTATTGTATAATTTAATCATGCGGCAGGGCCTGTCCCAACCTTTAATAGATATTATTCCTTATCTAGAGGCTTTGTAGACTATGTAAAGTAAAGTGTGGTCATGTATCGTACTTTAGACATAGTGGCTCCAATGGCCAAGTCATATATATTTCCTTTTTGCTTGTTATTACTGTCTACTCTCTTGAAAGCATGTTAAATGTGGAAACCCTTTGTAATGTTCGTTCTCCCAAGCCTTGTCGGCAACGGGTGTCAGTTCGCCTTAAAGGGACTTTGGGCGTGACAAAAGTGGTATCAGAGCGGGTCATCCTAAGGAGTTTACAAAGTTGTGTCTATGTAGAATCTTGTTTATGGATGTGTTGTGCACCACATTTATAAGCATGAGGCTACGTAGAATTTAGAAGTTGTCACTTTCTTTTCATTCATTAGATCATGCCATAGATTCAACTGTTGTAGGTGGATTGTTTCTAACCTCTAAATTGTTTTGTACAGTGAGTATGCTAGAAACAAGGAAAAATAAAGCCGAAAGGAAGGAAGTGGAAGTGGTAGTTGGTGTACTTAGTCAGGTGAGACAACAAAATAAGGCCCAAGATGAGTCTCTCTCACAAACATCTCCAACTCCCCCAGCTCCTGATGAACCAAGAAGTAGTGAAATTCCCCCAGAACCACCTACCGATGCTACCGTGCAAAATATGAGAAATATAGTCCAACTATTGACCCGTATAGTTGCTGGCCAAGTTCAAAGACAAGAAGGCCCAGTTATAGGTGCAGGTGGTGTGAATAGGGCAGCTAGTAGAGGATATGTGGTTTCCTTAATTTGGACCCTCCATCTTTTACCGGGTCAGATCCTAATGAGTATCCACAAGACTTCATCCATCAAATCCAACGCACTTTGGATGTTATGCACGTAAGCGGTACAGAAGTTGTGGAGCTAGCAACATATAGATTGAAGGGTGTGGCTATACTATGGTATGAAGCTTGGAAGCAATCTAAGGGTATAGATGCACCTCCAACTACCTGGAAGGAGTTCAATGAGGCATTTCTTGACCATTACTTACCATTAGAGATCTGAGAGTCTCGTGTGTGTCACGCCTAAAGTCCCATTAAGGTGAACTGGCACCCGTTGCGACAAGGCCCGGGAGAACCAACATATAACTATGCACTTGTTATGAACACTATAAGAGGTTTCCATATTCAATATGCTTTCACAAAAAAATAGACAATATTAACAAGCCAAAGGAAATGCATATTACTAGGCTGTTGGAGCCACGATGTCTAAAATATGATACTTGACCACACTTTACTTTACATAGTCTACAAAGCCTCGTTCGGTGGCACCATCGAGATCCAGTAAGGAAGTGTCGTGGCTGCTCCACTCCGCTGCGCTGCGGTCTCATGAACTGAACTTTGTTGCCTTTCCGTGCGCGAAGTGAATGGGCGCTGTGCCGTGGGTCAGTTTCGGGTTGGGGAGCGAAGTTAGATAAGGAACAATATTTAAATGGAACGGGACAGGCCCCGCCACATCACCAACTATAAAATACAAAAACATAAGTAGACACACAAAGCCCCGAAGCAACCTGGAGCTTAGTAACAGCAGCTGGATATCCAGTACTTCTACTGGGGAGATCTACTAGCTCCTGTACCTGCAGCATGAAATGCAGGTCCCCCGTAAGGGATGTCAGTATGAGATAATGTACTGAATATGTAAGGTAGGAAGTACTGTATATGAAATAAGAACTCAAATGAAATCACACCCTGGTGTTTAAGGATAAAAGACCACCTTTAGTTATACTGTGTAATCATGTATCTTATGTCCTTTTTATTACTTTACCTTTCTTTACTGTATAATTTGTGCACAATATATCAGGTAGATGACCAGCTGATCGGTGGTAAATCAATATCGGGATCGACCCATTCAAGGCTTTCCTTTCACCCCTGGGATACCCCCTGTAATATGGGATCCACCCATGCTAGTTGATTCTTCCACCCCTGGGATACCACCCATTAATAAGAAACTCTGAGTTATCTTTTTTTTACTTTTGAGATGATTCTTTGGTGGTCATAACATTTAGAGGTGTAGGAACATAGACATGACATGTGACATATAAATAACTATACAAGATAATACCATAATGAAAAGAGAGTTACACAACTAATGAAACGGGTAGGAGATTAAACAACACATGGACTCTACTTGGTAAAAAGGAACTCATGAATCTTTAGTATCCAAGTATGTATGCAGATTTGACAATGGCTATGTATGTGAACATATGAACATGGTAAAGAGTGGATACACAGTTATTGGTTATGTCAGAGTTGGTAAGTTCCTTTATGTGCCAAGGAAGAACCTAGATTTCATGCCAAGTAATAGGAAATCAAGTAGCCTTACATACCTCGTTGTACTATGGCGTTATTACCTCGAAGTAGTATCCTTTTCCTCCAAATACTTATCTATAATATAGTAGGTGATAAAACTAGTATTAGCAGCTAATAAATACATCTTGGCAGTCCAATCTCATAAAAACGAACACTCGGGCAGCAAGCTTTTAACTATCAATCCACGAGTATTCTTTCAACCTTTCCACCTCTAATCATATTTTTGTTTAACACACATTGTTATATACATTTTACATCCAGCCTGTTTTAGTCACATAACAGGCTTACAACAGCTCATCAAGTACAACATACAACAACTCTACACAACACGCAAGTATGCGACGTAATGAGCTACAACATACAAAAACTCTACACAACACGCAAGTATGCAACGTAACATTACGTCCTTTCGCTACATTTCGGCGTCAACCATTCCAAATCTGTTTCAACTTTAACCAAACTGTTCTCAACCTATTTACATATAAAGACAGTCTTAAAACATTCCAAAAACACTCCCACAGTAGATGGAAAATGTGAGACAACAATCACCAATTATCCGCCCACAAGTTCCTACTAAGAGTACCATTAAGATAGCATACAAGAACTCATTTTTTACGGAAGATAAAAATGGTGCAGCAGCCTTCTTTCATCACTACAGAACCAATCCTTGTTAACAACATAAATATTACTTCATAATATATCCAACCAACAAGAGAAAAGCCTCTTAATAAATAAGAAAAGTGTACAACAATCTTTGGAACACATGCTGTCCAAATTTCCTGCACAAGTACAACCAGCATACTCCTCATGTTTTTCATGGAAAATTTATACTAAACCATAGGTATTTTTACTTACATTATCCGTCAAGGATTAGGTTCTCTTCAAGAACCCTAAAGGTGTGCCTTGGCTGCTTTACAAAGTGAAGAGAGAGCAAGGAGAAACTTTAAAAGAAATCTGATTTTTTTGGCTAAGTAAAAATGACTTAAAGTTGCTGGATTTTAACCCCTTTTAAAGGGCCACTTTTGGCCGACTTTCTTTTGCATTTCAAGACTTATTTTATTAAGGTGGTGATGCAGCAACTTAGCCCTTTCACTTGGGCCTTACTGGGCTTCAATTGGATGGGCTTTGCTGCAAATATTTCTCTTTTACTTTCACTTAGTTTGGGCCCTATTTGTACATTGGGTTGTGAATGTAAGTTGGACCTTTTCCTAACCATCTAGGGCTGCAAATATTGTCCATTTATGATGCTAAACCATGGGCCCAAATTACACCCTTAACTCAGGGTTTATTCTTTATCAAACTTTAACAAATTTGGTGTTGGGCCTTGTCTCCGTCTACCTAGCCTATTTAAGCTAAGCACATAGGTGACTCAACTGCTAGCTTCCTAAGTCCCACAAGCACCTCACTTCTTCCACTTCATTTGAGGCCGCGATCTCCTCAATTTGACCTAAAACTTATCTACACTCGGTCCTCTTGATCGTTAGATGTACATATAACCCTCTAATCTGAATTTCAAGCACTCTTAAAAAAGTGTGCTGATTTGACCCTGCCATATCATCTTTCATATGCATAGGACTAGTACATGTAAAGTTTGGGGTGTTACAGTGTGGGTCAATTTCTAAATCTCCACCAAGGGAATATGAACATGAGGGAGTATAGCCTTCAATTTAATTCCCTTGCCAGGTATGCTCCTAATGTAGTTACTACTATGGTAGATAGGGTTCATCGATATGTGGATAGGTTGGATCTATATCTAGTTAGAGACTGTACCATTGCTTCTTTGAATAAAGATATGGATATAGCGAAGATGCAAGCATTTTAACAAAAACTGGAGGATCATAGGCAAAGAAGGACACAAGAGTTGGAAAGGGGGCAGTCCAACTAGGCCAAATCTATGAGGCAGTTTATACCGTCCCAAGGTGAGTTTAAGCCTCGGTGTTCTAATAGACCACCTAGGCCATCGTCCTCCTACTCTATAGCTAGTTTTCCGCCACAACTTCAAGGGTCTAGGGTAATCAGTTTGGTTAACGAAGTGAAGTCCAAGGTGCACGGACAACAGGATATTCGGTAAGCTAGCAAATGCCTTTTAGGCAGCCTTGCAAACAATGTGGGAGGAGTGATTTAGGTATATGTCATGTTGGGACAGATGCTTGTTATTGGTGTGGTGTGCCAGGGCATATGATGAGATATTGCCCGTGGAGACGTATGGGTGATATAGTACAACCTATTGGGTCAGCTGTTGCATCATCATCATCAAATACTCCATTAGATAAGGGTTAACAAGCACCTACAAGTCATGGTAAAGGTGGTAGAGGGGCATCTAGCTCTAGTGGAGCCCAGATTCGCACTTATGCTCTTGGGAGTCGGCAAAATTTGGAAGCTTCACCCGATGTGGTCACAGGTACATTGTTCATCTTTTCAGATAATGTGTATGCATTAATTGACCCAGGTTCTACACTATCATATATCACTCCACTAGTTTTGGGAAGCTTAAGAGAACACCTAAATTATTATACAAGCCATTTGAAGTGTTTACACCAACTGATGAATCTATTATAGCTAAATGGGTCTATTATAACTGTGTAATAACCGTTTGTGACCGTGAACATTGGCTGACATTGTTGAGCTATAAATGGTGGAATTTGATGTTATAATGGGTATGTATTGGTTAGCTTCTTGCTATGCTATTATAGATTGTCGAATTAAAAGAGTGTATTTCCACCTTCCAAATGAGGCGGTCCTTGAATCCAAAGGCAATGTTGGGACACCAAAGGGTAAGTTTGTTTCTTATTTTAAGGCAAGGAAGATGATGTCAAAGGGATTTATATATTATCTAGTTAGGGTGAGGTATATGGAGGTAGAATCACCAGTTCTTCAATCTGTTCCCATAGTGAATGAATTTATTGATGTGTTTCCTGAACATCTTCTGGGTTTTCCTCAAGAACGAGAAGTAGATTTTGGTATTGATGTACTTCCAGGCACTCAACCTATTTCTATCTCTCCATATAGGATGACCCTGGCAGAATTATGTGAACTAAAGGAGCAATTAAAAGACTTGCTAGAGAAGGGTTTTATGAGACCTAGTGTGTCTCATTGGGTTGCGCAGTGTTATTTCTACATAAAAAATACAGAACCTTGAGAATATGTATTGACTACCAACAATCAAATAGGGTGACAATTAAGAACAAATACCCCCTCCCCAGGATTGATGATTTTTTTATCAGTTTCAGGGTACCAAATGCTTTACAAAAATTTAATTGAGATCAGGTTATCACCAAGTGAGGGTGAAGGAGGAAGATATACCCAATACAACCTTTAGGACACGCTATGGTCACTTTGACTTTCTTGTTATGTCATTTGGGATGATAAATGCACCAGCAGTTTTTATGGATTTAATGAACAGGGTATTCAAGCCATTCTTGGATGTATTCGTGATAGTATTTATAGATGATATTTTGGTATATTCAAGATCAGAAAAGGACCATGCAAATCACTTATGACATGTATTACAAGTTCTTCATGATCGACAATTGTACGCCAAGTTTTCCAAATGTGAATTTTGGTTAAAATCAATGGCATTCTGTGGTCATATTGTATCCTATGAAGGAATAAGGGTTGATTCACAAAAGATAGAGGCAGTGAAAGATTGGCCAAGGCCAATAACACCCACAGATGTTCGCAGCTTCCTAGGGTTGGCAGGTTATTACAGAAGATTTGTTGAGGGTTTTTCTTCTATTTCTGCACCTCTAACAAAGTTGACACATAAGGCAACCAAGTTCCAATGAAATGATGCATGTGAAAGGAACTTCCAAGAGTTGAAAAGGAGGCTAACTTCTACACATGTACTAGTGCTTCCAGATGGCACGGAGGGGTATGCGGTGTATTGTGATGCTTTAGGAGTTGGATTAGGGTGTGTACTGACACAACATGGTAGGGTAATTTCTTATGCCTCACAACAACTGCGACCGCATGAGAAAAACTACCCAACACATGACCTTGAGCTAGCAGCATTCGTGTTTGCTTTGAAAATATGGTGCCACTATTTGTATGGGGTTCACATTGACATATATATTGATCATAAGAGCCTACAGTACATCTTTAAACATAAAGACCTAAATTTAAGATTGCGAAGATGGCTAGAGATAATAAAGGATTATGACATCGATATACTATACCATCCAAGGAAAGCAAATGTGGTAGTCGATGCTCTAAGTCATAAGGCAATCATCAATATTGGTGATCAGACCGTGGTAAGTCAATTAGTGGTTAAGGATCTATGTCAACTAGACAATTTGGGAGTTCGCCTCCTTGAATCTCCAAAGGAAGGGGTTGTTGTGCATAATGTTGCAGAGTCTTCATTGGTAATGGAGGTGAGACAAAAGTAGTTCAAGGATCTTGTTCTACGACGACTTAAGGAAAAGGTAAGTCGGGGTATGATGAAGGGCTTTGAACTTACACAAAATAGAGTACTTTAATGCCAAAAGAGATTATATGTGCCTGATATTATTGGACTAAGAACGAGGATAATGGAAGATTCCTATCATTCAAGATGTTCCATCCATCCAGGATCAACTAAGATGTATCATGAACTGAAGGGAATGTTTTGGTGGGGAGGTGTGAAAAAGGACCTTGCAGTATTTGTGGCTCAATGTCCGAATTGCAAATAAGTCAAAGTAGAGCACCAAAAGCTGGGAGGTTATATGCAATGTATAGAACTTCAAACATGGAAGTGGATATGATTAATATGGATTT
The DNA here is from genome assembly GCA_029948455.1 of Solanum rostratum. NCBI lineage: Eukaryota > Viridiplantae > Streptophyta > Magnoliopsida > Solanales > Solanaceae > Solanum > Solanum rostratum. The sequence goes on from CM057054.1 coordinate 23,873,692, forward strand.
TATTACTAAGTTGCCTCGCTCATTTTAGAAATTTGACTCCATATGGTTAATAGTTGATAGACTCACAAAGTCAGCACACTTCTTTCCAACTAAGAGTGATTGTACAGCAGAAGAGTATGCGAAGTTATACCTTAAGGAAATAGTTAAGCTGCATAGGGTCCCAATATCCATTATATCTAATCGAGGACCTCAATTCACTACAAAGTTTTGGAAGTCCTTCCAAAGGCGTTTAGGGACACAAGTGAATTTGAGTACAGCTTTCACCCTTAAACAGACGGCCAAGCAGAACGCACCATTCACACACTTGAAGATGTGTTGTGGGCTTATGCATTGGACTTCAAGGGTAGTGGGTGGACCATTTGCTACTTATTGAATTTTCCTATAATAGCTACCATTCAAGCATCAAGATGGCACCTTATGAAGGAAATGTAGGTCGCCAATTGATGGTTTGATGTGGGTGAAACCACCTTACTTGGGCCAGATCTAGTCCAAGCCATGCAAAAAGTCAAGTTAATACAACAATGGCTAGAAATAGCCCAACGTCATCACAAATCATATGTGGATGCTAAAAGGAGAGGACTAGAATTCTCGGTAGGAGATTGGGTATTCTTAAAGGCGTCCCCAATGAAAGGTATTATGAGATTTGGTATGAAAGGAAAACTAAGCGCACGTTACATAGGGACATATAAGTTTATTAAAAGGTTTGGGCAGGTTGCATATGAATAAGAGCTTCCCCAGGAGCTTTCAATGGTTCATCCAGTTTTTCATGTCTCAATGCTTCGAAAATGCATAGGTGACCCATCTCGTATCACTCCTATTGAAGATGTGCAGGTTGTAGAAGATCTCACCTATGAAGAGGTACCTATTGCTATCCTAGATCATCAAGTTAAAAAGCTAAAGAATAATAAAATACCTTCAGTAAAGGTACTTTGGAGGAACTAGGAAATAGAAGAGATAACATGGGAGGCAGAAAACGCGACGAGATCTAAGTGTTCTTATTTATTTAATGCTAAGGAGGAATTCCAAGATGCTGAGTTGGGGCGTTAATAGGTACGTGAGTTTGAATGCTTATTATGTTGTCAAAAGTTTGTTTAAATGAAGGTTTAAACTTGTTTAACCTATCCAATTATGGTAACATTCGGGGACGAATGTTCCTAAGGTGGGGAGGATGTAACACCCCACATCTTTGGTGTACTAATCCTATGCATGTGGAACATGATGTGATTAGATAAAAGGAGCACCAACTTCAAAAGTTCCTAACTCTTAGACTGGAGGGCTATATGTACGTCTAACGCTTAAGATGAGCGAGTGTATATAAGTTTTAAGTTAAACTGGGGAGATTGCGGCCTTAAACGAAGTGAAAAAAGTGAGTTGCTTGCTGGGCTTAGGAAGGTAGCAGGTGATTCACCTACATGCTTAGCTTAAATAGGTTAGTTAGATGGAGACGACGCCCAACACCGAATCTGTGCAAGTTCGATAATGAATAAAGCGCAAGTTAAGGGTATAATTTTTGCCCATGGTTTAGCATTGTAAAGGTACAATATTTATATGCCAAAATGAATAGAAAAAGGGCCCAAGCAAATTCACAACCCACTTGACGATTTGGGCCCAAACTAAGTGAAGGGAAAAGAGGAAAATGGGCAGCTAAGGCCCATCAAATTGGAGCTCATTAAGTCCCAAGTGAAAGGGCCAAGCTGTTGCATCACCACCTTAATAAAGTAAGTCATAAAATGAAAAACAAAGTTGGCCAAGGGGTCCCTTTAAAAAGGATTAAAAGCAACTCCTCTAAGCCATTTCAACTTGGATAAAAAATCTGACTTTCTCGATTCCTTTTTGCTCTCTTTTAACTCATACAAAGAAGCCCTCACAACCTTACTAGGGTTCCTAAAGAATCCCTCAACCTTGAAGGTAAATGTAAGTAAAATAACTTATGTATCTAGTATGGTTGTTTCATGAAAAACAAGAGAGATAGGTTGGTTATACTAGTGCTGGAATTTTGGACGGCATGTGTTCCAAAGATTGTTGTACACTTTTCTGGTTTATTAAGAGGCTTTTATCTTCTTGGTTGGATGAATTATGAAGAAAGGTTTATGTTTTTAACAAGATTTAGTTCTGTATTGATGTAACAAGACTGCTGCACCATTGTTATTTTCTGCAAAATGAGTTCTTGTACGATATCTTAATTGTGCTCTTAGTAGAAACTTGTGGACTCGTAATTGGGAATTGTTGTTTCACGTCCTCCATCTACTTTTAGGACTGTTTTTAGACTGTTTTAGGACTTCTTTTATGCGTAAATATGTTGGTGACAGTTTGGTTGTAGTTGAAACACGTTTGGGATTATTGCGTTCGAAATATAGCGAGAAGACGTAATGTTGTGCTGCCTCCTTGTGTGTTGTGTAGAATTGTTATGTGTTGTGCTTTGTGAGCTATTGTAAGACTTTTATGAGACTAAAACAAGCAATATATGACATGTACATGAGAATGTGTATTAGAAAATACGATTAGAAGTGGAAAGGTTGAAAGTATACTCTTGGCTTAATAATTACAAGCTTACTGCCTGAGTGTTGTTTTTTAATGAGATTGGACTGCCAAGACTTGTTTATTAACTGCTAATACTAGTTTTATAACATACCCTATTGTAGATAAATATTTGGGAGAAAAGGAGGTTACTTCGAGGTAATAACGATGCAGTACAATGAGGTATGTAAGGCTACTCGTTTTCATATTATTTGGCATGAAAGCTAGGTTCTTCCTTGGCACATAAAAGCACTTACAGACTCCGACATAACTAATGACGGTGTATCCACTCTTTAATATGTTCATAAGTTCCCATATATATCTATTCTCAAACCTGCATACATACTTTGGATACCAAAATACATGAGTTCCTTTTGTCTCTAAATAAAGTCCACGTGTTGTTTCATCTCCTACATAATTCATTAGTTGTGTATCCTACCCTTTTCATTGTGGTACTATCTTGCATGATTGTTACATGTTATATCTTTAGTCCTACTACTCTAAATGTTATGACCACCAAGAGAATCATCTCTAAAGTAAATAAAAGATAAATCGAAGATGCTTATTGATGGGTGGTATCCGAGGGGTGGAAGAATCACCTAGCATGGGTCGATCCCATATTGAAAGGGGTATCCCAGGGATGAAAGGAAAGCCTAGCATGGGTCGATCCAAATATTGATTTACCACTGATCAGCTAGTCATTTATATTATATACTGCACACAGATCATACAGTAAAGAAAGGTAAAGTAATAAAAAGGACATAAAGTATATTATTCCACAGTATGACCAAAGGCGGTCTCTTATCCTTACACACGAGTGTATGATATCATTTGAGTTCTTATTTCATATACAGTAATTCATGCCTTACATATTCAGTATATTATCTCATCTTGACGTCCCTCACGGAGGACCTGCATATCGTGCTGCAGGTACAGGAGCTAGTAGATCTACCCAGGAGGAGTACAAGATATCCAGTTGCTATTACTGAGCTCCAGGTTGCTTCAAGGCTTTATGTGTCTAGAGATTATATTTTTGTATTGTATAGTTAGTCATAAGGCGGGGCCAATCCCAAACATTAATAGATATTGTTCCTTATCTAGAGGTTTTGTAGACTATGTAAAGTAAAGTATGGTCATGTATCGTACTTTAGACATCGTGGCTTCAATGGACTAGTCATATGCATTTAGTTTTGGCTTTTTATTATTGTCTACTCTCTTGAAAGCATGTTGAATATGGAAACCCCTTGTAATGTTCATAGATAGTGTATGGTTATATGTTGGTTCTCCCGAGCTTTGTCGGTTGCTAGTCTGCCTTAATGGGACATTGGGCGTGACACTTTACGGGCCGTAGAACTTTATATGGCCCATAGATGGTCTCATAGAAGTGATCCCTAGAATAGATGAAGGATTCCATGAAGCCCCGACTATGGGCCGTAAAACTTTATACGACCCATAGAAGTGTATGTAGAGCCTGTCAACCCAGTACTCTTATTTCATTTTGGTTTTGTATTTTAAATACTATAAATAGGTTTTTTTAAGATTATTTTTCGTATGGAACAAGAGAGAATAGTACATAACTTCATAGAGTCATTATGAGACACTTGTGAAACATTATTTTGTGTTCTTTAATTCAATCTTGTGATTCTTGGTGAAGAGCTTGGATTTCCTGTACTTAATTCTATTGTGTAAGTGCTCAATTGTGTTGTTTGAAATCATGATTCTTACATCTACATTGATAATGAGTAGCTAAAATCCACAACTAGGGTTGTGGGAACCATAAAGAACTAACAAAGTAAAATCGAATAATTCGTAATGCTCGGAAAGTGTGCCTACATGTATTAATTAATTCTGTTTGAATGTTTTTTAATGGTGGCCAACATTAGAACTTGCCTAGTGTTACGAACTAGATCTAGATAGTAATGAATAGAAATAAAGATTAATTAACAGGATTCTATTGATGTTACTCATCTAATCAACCAAACTAGATCAATGTGAGGTTGTACCGAAACAATAGGTAAGGGTTATTAATGTCACATTGCGGGGATGGATCAAATCACATAGTGATATTTGCCTCTCGCATGGATCAAAGGGTTTGGTAAATTTAACTTACCATTTTGCATGCTACACACTAGAAAAGAATTCGATCATCTGGTGATACCGAGTTAGAAAATCATGGGGAAGACAATATCCTTGTTACACTTCATACTGATTTCACACTTGTCTTAGTTTAGGCTTATTTTCCATTGTTTTTACAACCCCCCCCCCCCCACAAGGAGATAAGTAGGTTAATCTACCTGAATTGCTTAAAATTCTTCTAAGTCTACCTTATTCCATGTGGGATCGACCCTAACCTCAGTTAGGTTATATATCTTGACAACGACCTCTTTAGCCTTTAAAAAGGGGGTGCAGCTTGGGCGACACCAAGATTTTGGCGCCGTTGTTAGGGAATACAGCTAGACTTGTTCAATTTGAGTAGTTAGGGAATTAATCCTTATTTCTCTCATTATACATTTTTGTTGTTTTTTTGTTTCAGCGAGAAGTTGTAGCGTATGCACAACATGCAAAGTCGAGGCATTCCCTTGAATCCGTTCTACCCAGAGATCCAGAGAACATTGAGAAGGATGGACCAAGATAATGCAAACAACATGGTAAATGCAACTCTGAATCAGAACTAGAGTCAAAATTAGAATGATAATAACCAACCTCTACTTGAGCACATTGATCCACAGCCGCAAGATCTCAACACCGAAGCTTATCAATAGAATCAATATTGGCTAAATCCTATGGCTATAGGTGTGATTGGAGCTATTGTGTTACCACCACTACCGGATGACACAAAGTTCATGGTTTCAAGTGGGTTACTTCAAATGTTGTAGAATCGTGGGTTATTCACGGGCCTACCATCAGAGAATCTGCATAGCCATCTACACAACGTTATGTTTGTCTGTAAGAGCATAATGGGAACTCACAATCTATCTGTGGATGTTTTTGGGCTTTGTGTCTTCCCAATGTCTTTAAAAGGCAATGTAGCGCTATGGCTATCCAAACTCCCGCTGAGTTCAAATTTTACTAGTTGGGTTTTATCTCAAAAGGCCTTTTTTATGTGGTTCTTCCCAAGACTAAAGAAGCACGAGTTGAAGGATCAGCTCAACAACTTTGAGCAACTTCCTGGTGACTCGATCGGTACCACATGGGAGAGGTTCACAAAGTGTTTGAGAAGTGTCCCTAACCACAAGATAATTGATGATGATTTGGTGGATATCTTCTACCCGCTCTGGAAGAGAATTGTCAAGTGTGTGTTGATACCATCATGGGTGGCGCGTTACTGGATCAACCATTTGTAAAGGCTGTTCAAGCTAGAAAAGGTGGTCATGACAAATAGTGTATGGGGGCTGAGAGATAGGTCCTCTACCAAGAGCTCATGTGCAGTCAATACTAGTATGGCACAAGCTAAAATAAATGAGGAGATGATGTAAAAGCTTGCTCAAATTAGTACCAACGTGGAGTAGTTGATGAAGCAGAATCAGGAATGAGTCAATGTAGTTGCTCATCAGGCTTCGCGACACCCATGTACGAGGAGCTTTACTATGAGTAGGACATTTTCTTCACTTCTGATCAGATAGGGGTTTTCAAACCAATGCCCAAGGATCCATTCAGTATTATTGGCGCCAAGGTCAAGGAAACAAAGGTCGGAACTATAATAGGGATGGTGCCTTCAGAGACAACAACCGTGGAGGTTACTATGATAGAAATAGGGGCCAAGATAGAGATGTTAATTAGAGTCGCAGAGATGCTTATAGGAATGGTCCTTATGTGCCGCCACATAATTGTTATACAGGTGCTAGTAGTTTCAGGGTTGAGGAGATGTTGCTTAACTGTTGAAGAAAGCTGACATATAGGATGAGACCTTGAGAGGGATGAAGTCTAATATCTCCAGCATTAATCAGAAGATCAAGTCTCATTCTGTTTCTATAAAACAACTGAAGCAACAGTTTGGTAAAATATATCAGCTCAATTCAACTAGCGATAGGCAGTTACATTACCTAGCAACACAGTTCAGAATCTAAAGAATGAGGGGTAGTGTATGGCGGTGACTACTCGTGGTGGTAAGCAGACCGTTGAACCTTCTATGCTGGTTGATGGTGATGATATTTGAGAGGAGACAGTTGAGGTCAGAGATGCAGAGACTGGTGATGATCATGCCAAGGATGGGGTGAGTGATGTTGCACTAATACCACAGAAGTTGAAGCCCATTCCTAGACCTCCTCTTCCCTTCCTTCAAAGAATCAAAAAGAAGGAGGAGGAGGGTTAGTTCAAGTACTTTCTCTCCATGCTAAAATAACTCTTCATCAACATCCCTCTCATTGAGGCACTGGAGAAGATGTCAGGGTATGCGAAGTTCATGAAGGACTTGGTCACAAAGAAGCTGACTGTGAGTCAGGAGCTCTCCCAAGAGCTTCAACATTGTAGTACAATTACTACAAGTTCTTGGTGCAAAAACGAGAAGATCCCGGCGCATTTACCCTACCCTGCACTATTGGAGATGTGGAGTTCGCAAGGGCATTGTGTGATCTTAGTCCCAGTATAAATCTGATGCCCCTTGCGGTCTTCAAGAAGCTAGGATTGGGAGCTTCTACTCTGATGAGCATGTGATTATTGATGGCTGACCACACGATGAAGAATCTTATGGGGATACTCTATGATGTCCTTGTCAAAGTAGAGAAATTCATATTCCCCACAGACTTTGTGATCCTGGACTATGAGGTGGATTTCAAAGTGCCAATCATCATAGGAAGGCACTTCCTAGCCACTAGTCGAGCACTAATGGACATGGAAGCTGGCCAACTCAAGTTTAGATTGATGACAAAGATGTTGTCTTCAACATTTGTTAGTCAATGAAGAGACCAGATGACTTAAGATGGTTTTTGGGCACTTGGTGAAGTTTGAGTAACCAAGTTGTCCAAGTCATGCCGCAAAAATAAATCATGTGCTACTTCAGAGGCAACCCAAGATATTTGATGTAATACTGGTAGTTTAGTTTTGCTTTTAGCTTTGGGACTTGTAGGTAGTTTTATTTTTAGTGTTTTGGTTGTAATTTTTGGACATTGGACTGGTTGCATATAGGGTAACAGTGTGTTCTATGAAGCATATGCATGTACATGACCAAGTCAACCATTTTTGGCTGAAAAGGCACCAAGAAGTGTTTCTACGACTAGTTTTATGATCCGTATGTAAAACTACAACCCGTACACTGATTCGTAGAACACTTCCAATGAGAAAAAATTTGTGCACTCCAGTCCATGGGGGTCCTCTGCAGCCCGTGGAACATTTTATGAGCCATAGTTTCCCCTCGTATGAAATTCCAGAAACTTGAAGTTTCTAAGATTCTACAAAACGAGACCTTCTGCGACCATATATTCTTCTACGACTCGTAGATAGATCTCGTAGATCTCTGCCTATAAATATTCAACACTAGATCACTTCCATGACTTAGTCTGCAACTCGTAGAATCTTTTACGAGTCGTACCTAGTATCACTGATGAAATTTCAGTAGCTAAAATTTAAGCACTCTATTTCTACAATGGCCTTCTATGGCTCATAGTTTTTACTATGGCCCGTAGAAGCGGCTTTGTAGGCCCATCTATAACCATGTCTGAAAAGTTTTTGCTTTTCATTTCATGACATGTGGGGCTAACCATGTTTGCTAAATGTGAACATTTAAGGTACTATGGCTCCAAAATCTAGGAGAGAGGAGATCATGGCCCTGTAGTGGAGAGTACAAGATGAGCCCTCAGAGGATCAGAGCGCCTTCGAGACTAGTGGATCACTTGAGGATCTTAGTGTCTAGTTTGACCCGTCTAGTTTGACCCGGATGCTGAGTGACCAGAGACACGGGCTACCGCCAAACTTGGGAAGGACTAAAGCTAGGCTATCATTGTTCACTGTCCCCAGTCTGAAGAAGGAGGCAACAAAGATAGTAGTTCCATTCAGATGACTCCTTCTGGAGAGAAGTCCGAATTAGAGTCTGGTGATGAGTCAAAGACAGAGTCCTCTGCGCCACCTCAGGAATCATAACCATCTTCGGATGCTCTATCTAGTTGGTAGTGCCTTGAGGGAATGTGTGCCATCTACACAAAGGGCATATAGAAGAATGAGTGGTATCGACCATCTTGTTCTATTTTTAGGAGCCCTGGATCATCACTTTGGGATTGGACAGTGTCCAAGGCCTACAGGACACTATTAGATGATATGGGCTCCAGTGGATGGCTGGATCTATCACTCACCGCATATTATTTGGGCTCGAGTTCCTAGCCCTCAGATCGATGGTAGAGTATGATAGGATATTGGGGCAGACCAGGGATATGAGAGATTAAGGCCGCGAGGCCAGTTTTATAAGATGGATTACCGACCAGATTGTAGAGCAGGGCCCGAGCCCTGAGTGGATAGCTACATAGACCAGGGATAAGGCCCTTATAAGAGATCAGGCTCGTAGGTCCAGTTTGATGAGATGGGTCACCGACCAGATTGTAGAGCAGGGCCCTGACCCTAAGTGGATAGCTACATCATATAAGAGCCTATCATAAACGCTTCACTCAACTTCACTGCCAAATTTTGGTGGGTTGCAGTGAGATCATGGATCCAGCCTAAACTAGCTGATAATTTGGTGACCCTCTAGCAAGCACCATGCCCCCTAGCTTAGATGCTAGAGATGTTTGTGGCGGTGCTATCGTCTGAGCCTTCATCCACCACTTCTGCTCCTAAAACTGATGCGAGGCCCCTACAAGCTTAGACTGATGTGGAGAAAGAGCGCACTACTACTACTCATGTCCCAGAGGTCATTCCCAAACCAACAGCACCTGCTGGCATGGTCTATATGTCAGCGGCATCCATCCAAACCATGGCGCAGAGATTAGCCCACACTGAGTTCCAGTTGAATCAATTACTACAGTAGATTACGCCCTGAGTATGCCAAGCTATTTCAAAGTCTGAGGCTCACATGCAGGCATTCATGGTAGCTACTATCTAAGGCTGACTTACACTTGTGGATGCTCGTATAGATGCTTTTGAGAGGCTGGTCCAATAGAGCCTTAGCACAACACAGCCAGTAGATATGACAGCCCTTTAGAAGGAGATCCAGCAGCTCCGAGCCGACATGACAATAGCTTTGGCAGCACTAGTAGTATTCCGATTGGCTAAGCCCTCGGTGCCAGTGATTAATCTATTTGCTCCAAAAGATCCATCACAGACTTCCCTTGAGAAGAGGCCCTGCATTGATGATCCAGACATAGTGAGACTACAGGTGAGGATGAAAGAGGAGCAGGGGTTAGAGCTTGCCAAGATATGCTTAAGTCATGATGAAGAGTTGAGGCAAGCTCATGAGCTTGAGAGAGTGAGGGGTGTTGGCCCTTCCGTACATGTTTCTACCACTAAAGAAGCTATCAGGCATGTTGAGGGTGGCTAGACTCAGCCAGAGATTGGCACTTAGGCATCCAAGTATGTTCTTTTTTGACCCTTGTTCTTTATTATTCTATTTTGTGCATTGAGGACAATGCAAGTCTTTTTCGATTGGGTGTGGGTAGTTAGGCCTCAATGAAATCTAAGAAACCTTGGCTTCTAACTATCCCAGAAATTAAATCCTAGGGGTTTTCTTGCATGTGTTCTTTTTCTCCAAGGATATTTATTTTCTGTTGAACAAGCATGTTTTAGGTGTATAGGTAATATTAGTGGCATGTAGTACTGGTATCTATGCCATATGTTTGTTTTTCTATTATTGTGTGAAAAATGATACCCACCAAAATTTTGTTAGTTAATCTTGATAGCAACCATGCATGCTTCATTGTTTGACAGTGCTTATTATGATATGTGAGGATAAATTGTGATGAAAACCATGATATAAGAGTCTTTGTTCATAAGTAATCAGTGTCATGTGTGTGTGAGCTTTCTTTGCTAAACTCATATTCTATGTTTCAATTCAGAACTTGCCCTGTTACTCTGACTTAGACTGTAGGTTAGTTGGTTATGAAAGCATCTTAAGTCGTTCATATTAGTCCACTTAACCAAATGTGTCAAGTATCCCTTGATCCCAATATTTTAAGTTGTGTGTGTATCCATTTCTTTCTAAAAATCTAAGTTACCTAGCCTTGTTAGATGTAAAATCCTGTAATTAGCCCTCTTCTATCCTTGAAGATTGTGCACCTTGATAGAGGCAAAAAGCTTAAGTTGAGGGTTGCTACCAAAAGTGGCCTTGGTTCCTAGGTTGGATATTGTGCACTTTGACTCGAGCCAAAAGTGTAAGTTGAGGGTGGATGGTGTAAGGGTAAAACACAAAAATGTGGTGGAAGCTAGTGATACGTGGAAAAGGGAGTAAAAATGTGTTCTGGGTGCAAGAAAAATGAATTGATGCCTAATCAATGAGCTAAAAAGCAATATGATGTCAAAAAAAAGGCAAAAAGTTGAAAAAATAAGAATAACACACCCAGAAAAGCTTGAAATAGGAGAAAGGGAGAATGAAGTGAAAAATGACAGTGTTGGTAGGGAAAAAGTATAGAACAATGCAGTGTCAAGGAGGGTCTTTAGTCACTATATTTCCAAAACATCATACCAAAGCCCCCTGAGCCTATATTACAAGCTAATAAAGTCCTAAAGTGATCCTTGTCCAAGTAGTCAAAGGTCATAGTCATTGAGTGTAGGGCAAAGCATATGGTATTGAGCATGGTATTTAAATGTCTTTTGTGAGAGTGAGTGATTTTGCATAGTCCCAAGCATTGAATCTGAAAATATTGTCATGAGAGGGATATGGGACTTCTATCTTTGAGGGCACTTACATTGCATTGTTGATATGAGACTAAGTAAGTGTTTCTTATTGATAATTTCCTTGCTTGTTGTCGTTGCACCGTCCCATATGTTGATCTATCTTAGTTTGCTTGATAGCTATCTAATGTGCTTTTAAAAGTGGTATGGGAATCTGTGCTTGAGATTTATATGATATATGCCATTAGATTGAGGTATGTGTGTTACTATACTGCTTGTGTAGATTGAGTCAGTCACTTGAGGACAAGCAACAATTTGAACTTGAGGGTGTTGATGTGCTATCAAAATACAGCATATTTGATGCTTAAAACTTGGAATTTTGTGTATTCTCATAGTGATGTTAGCAGATTTGATGTGTTTTTATATTTGTTTTGCAGGATTATAGGGTTGGCGTGATTTTTGAGCTAAGTGTGCAGAGATTTAAGAATGGTTTTATGATACACTTTACGAACCATGGAAGTTTCCACGGGCTGTAGAGTTGGTTTCACACCAAAATCTAGTGAAGGGTGGTTTTTCTAAAGTTGAGTCTACAAAGATACAGACAAACTGTAAAAGTTTCTATGAGTCATAGACCATGTGTCGTACCCTGAGAATCAGAAAGGGGGGAGTTATTAAAGTCATCAAACGAAACTCTTTACGAGACTAGAACTTTATACGGCACGTAGATGGGTCTCATATAAGTCATCCCCAAAATTGCTGAAGGAATCCATGAAGCCCTGACTATGGGCCGTAAAACTTTATACGACCCATAGAAGTGTCTGTAGAGTATGCCAACCCAGTTCACCTATTTCCTTTTGGTTTTGTATTTCAAATACTATAAATAGATTATTGTTAGGTTATTTTTTGTCCATAACAAGAGAGAACAGTACAGAATGTCAGAGAATCATTGTGAGACACTAGTGAAACATTATTTTGTGTTCTTTAATTCTATTTTGTGATTCTTGGTGAAGAGCTTGAATTTTTTGTTCTTAATTCTATTGTATAAGTGCTCAATTATATTATTCGAAATCATGATTCTTTCATCTACACTGATAATGAGTAGCTGAATCCACAACTAGGGTTGTGGGAACCATGAAGAACTAACAAGGTAAAATTGGATAATTCGTAATTCTTGGAAAGTATGGATGCATTTATTAATTAATTCTCTTTGGTTCGATTGATGTTTCTTGTCTAATCAATCGAACTGGATCAAGGGGAGGTTGTACTGGAACAATAGGTAAGGGTTAGAATTGACACGCTGTGGGAATGGATCAAATCATGTAGTGAAATTTTCCTCTCACATAGATCAAAGGGTTTGGTAAACGTAACTTACTGTTCTACATGCTACACACTAGAAAAGAATTAGATTATTTGGTAATACCAAGTTAGGGAATCATGAGGAACACAATAACCTAGTTACTCTTCGTACTGATTTCACACTTGTCTTTTTGGATTACTTTCCATAGTTTTTACAAACTCCCCCCCTCCGGGGGGGAGATAAGTAGTTTAATCCACCCGAATTGCTTGAAATTCTTCTAAGTCTACCCTATTCCCTATGGAATCGACCTAACCTTAGTTAGGTTATATATCTTAACAACGACCACTTTGGCCTTTAAAAAAGAGTGTAGCTTGGGAAACACCAAGGCCCTAGGCTTGGGTCATGACATGACCTTCGCAGGAAAAAGTCTACGTCGCCCATTTGTTCCCCCACAGTTCAAATTTTTCCGAACTTTCTCAAAATCAAGTGAGGGCAATTGGGTCATAATCCAACAACCTTATAGATGGTTTTCTTCAAACATCTCAACCATTTGATCCCTAATTCACACTGAAAAACTCCCAAAATCCTTACCAAAATCCCTCAATCAATTTTTCAATTCATAAGGGCCTTCATTGAAGTTCAAGCATTTAAGTGATTCCTTCATGTGCCCTCAAGTCTCCTTCACCACTTTCTAAGGCTTAAAGGTATATGGGTCTTCATCCATGGGTACTTCCACCCATGGATTCCAACTCTCCTTTTCAATGAAATTTCATGATTTTCAAAGCTTAATGATTTATGGTATCTCCTATTTCTCATTATGAGCATGATTTAAGTTTTATTTTGCCAATTTTTGGGTTAATTGTGCATGAACTTCTATCAAGTGTTTATCCTATGAGTTGATTTCGGTTATTAAAGTTATGCATGATATGGTGCTATGAAAATTATGGATTTTAAGATGGATCTCATGATACACAAATGAAGGGTTTTACTAAGATGATGGTGGATTGATTTGAATGATTTCTAAATAATCATGTGTTACACTATTCATGTGTTATACTCTTGAATTTCATAATTTTAAGTTCAATTACATACACTTACCATATTTGACTATATTTACATGATTGCCACGACCCGGGGTTAGGGCCTAGATGTGACACGGTGAATGGGAACCCGAGAGTCCCCAAACAAGCCTCAAGTATGTGTATCCACATCATCGGTTCAAGAATAGCATTCAAACACATATATATGTATAGTCAAATAGGAGTTCTCATAAATCATTCCAACCATACGAAAGCAAGATACTAGTCATGACAAACGGATTTCATAAGAGTTTACATAGTATCCAACAAATGCCTCTAGTCAAAAAGGAATGGGGGCCAGTACAAGTTTCGGGCTCACCCTCAATAAAGAAGAGCGTTCTGAGATAGCATAAGGAAAAATAGTTGGCTCATCCTCAGAAGACGTGACTCACCCAATATACTCTGTGATTGGACAATTCATCAACCTGTTGATAATCAAAGTGCTCGGCCCCTACATGGTAAAATCATGTAGGCATAGAGTATGCGTTAGTATGTTTAAATGTACTAAGTATGCGGGCATGCAATGCATATGACTTACCAAACTTGCATTTCAATGTTAGATGACAAGGGAGCATAATATAGAAAGAATCATATATCCAATGGAAATATATACAAGATGCCATGAAATTCATGATGCATGAAATGCAACAATGCTCATATATAGTGGGGATGGACTATAACCGATAAATCAAATCCATGCGAGCTATTACATGAATTAGTCAGATAAAGACCTCCCATCAGTAGAAAAAGACTACTTGCCAAAGGTAATCTACATCATACCTTGCGGAAATTACCATTTCGGTGGATGGTCACCTTCCTTACGGAACTCGCCATTTTGGAAGGATTTTCAAAATCATACAGAATATGTCAGAATCATATACATATAACCATTCCTTACGACCCGGTCATTTGGGTAATGGATTACATTCCTATGTTGGCACATACTTCAAGGAAAGGGAGAGGGCCCTTGGGGTTATCCCTAACACTCCCAATCCATCAATGCTAAGTCGATAAAATCCCACTTGAATACTTATACATATACGTACTTTCAGGAAATGCAAATCTTCATTTCAAACCGTTCAATACACATTTAGGCTCAAATGGCAAATCATAGTTTATACTTGTAATGCTTATGTACGGAATAGCTCATCCACATATACAGAATGGTGCAAGCACCCAGAATGCTCAATGAGCTAGAATTATAGACATATCGGTGATCACCTTTTTGTCATAGCCAATATCTTGTCAGAATCATATCATATTCATTTTAGAAAACATAATTGGGCTTAACCCACTTCGTAATTTCCATGTATCAATGTTCATGAATGCCATGCAATGCATGATGTGAGGATAGCATGGATAACATAGATTCAAGTCAAAATTAGCCATAAAAAATAAAATTGAGGAAATCTGTAATTAAAACAACATGTAAGTCCTAATATAGATCACCCATGCATAAATCAACTTTACAAAAAGGGGCATGCATGTTCATACTTTATAACTCAATGTAAATTTGATAGTGATCAAAGTGAATTGAAATCATAGGTAAAATACAACTCATACATCAATAGATTTAATAAAATCAGATAATGAAATCTCATATTTAAAGTAACTAAAATTTATGAAATAGATTGAAAGATCTTTAGGTCTTCTTGGTCGAAGGAGACCAACAATCAATCCTACATACCTTGATTGAGGAGATGATTATGAGGGATGAACTTAGCTTGAATTGGACTCCAATGGAACCCTAGCTTTGATCCTTGAGAGGGGATAGTGGGGAGGAATAGGGAGGAAATCTTATGTGGTATAGAAGGTTTCAGGAGAATAAATTAAGAGGGGAGGGGATATCAGCTGAATTAGGGGTTTAGGATAGGAAAAAGGTCATAATTCATAATTAAAATAAACTAAAATTATATAAACGCCATTAATGAAATGGACCAAAACTAGAACTGTCAGGTCTACACGATCCACTACATGGTCTGTAAAGCGTCACACGGACCATGAACAGTGGCCATGAACCCTTACTTAGAATTTTGCAGAGGAAAATCACACGGAGCTAAGTGGTACCACACAGACGAATACACGGTCTGTGTGACTCCACACGGGCCGTTACACCGACCGTGTGAAGGTACTTCAAATAATCTTCGCACGACAAAGTTACGAAATGGTACTTCCATACTCAGAATAATTTTTACGTAGTGAGTTACACGGAGAGCCGTTACACGGAGAGCCACACGTCTGTGACACCTCACACAAACCGTGTGAGTGGTCGTGTGCCCTCACTTGGCCAAAATTCCCTTCTGTCTCAAAGTTGTCCAACCATGAATTAGACCAAGTGTCCCTTCACGGGAGGCCACATGGTCTGTGTGGCTTCACACGGCCCATGTGGACCCTCCATGTAGTGATGCTTGGCAGTTCACTTGGGGCAATTCCAAGAGATTCAGGAAACGCTACTCGAAAGAAAATTCGGGTCCTTATATCATCTACCCCTTGGGAACATTCATCTCCGAATGTGCAAGAACAAGGCTTGAAAGGCTTGACTTAGAGCATGAAACATCCAACATGAGAGACAATGTTCATTATTCAAAATCGTATCAAAAGCATTATTTAAAATCATTATTCAAAGCCTTTAAACTCATATCAAAATCGTATTCAAGTCACTCAAAACATTATAAAAATCCCTTTCGTGCACAATGCATGTCATGTCATGAGACTCAAGATGGCAAGAAATGGAACCATTAGATAAGGATGAATCCTAATACCTTAGGCTTGAGTAGATTTGAAAACATGAGGGTATCGCTTAACCATGTAAAGCTCTGCCTCCCAAGCAGCAATCTCCACATGTTTATTTCTCCAAAGCACCTTCACCGAAGCCACGTCCTTGTTACGAAGCCGATTTACCTACCTATCCAAGATTTCCACCGGCACTTCCTCATAAGATAAATTTTCTTCAACCTTAATTCCCTCCAAGGGCACAATGGTGCTAGGATCACCAACTAGCTTCCTCAACATAGACATATGAAAAATCGGGTGAATGGAACCCAAATCCGGAGGCAACTCCAACCTATAAGCCACCCCACTAATTCAATCGACAATATCATAAGGGACAACATACCGGGGGCTTAGCTTTCCCTTCTTACCAAAACGCATCACACTCTACATAGGTGAAACCTTCACATGTACCCAATCACCAACACGAAACTCAAGATCCCTCCTCCTAACATCTGAATAAGACTTTTGACGACTTTGGGCCATTTTCAACCTTTCCCTAATCACCTTCACCTTATCTGTGGCCTCTATCACCAAATCTAGACCAACTAGTGCCATTTCTCCCAACTCAAACCGCCCCATCAGTGATCTACACCTTCCACCATATACAGCTTCAAACGGCGCCATACCAATGCTAGCATGGAAGCTATTATTATAAGCAAACTCAATGAGTGGAAGATGGTCATCTCAATTGCCTTTAAACTCCAATACACAAGCCCGCAACATATCCTCTAAGGTTTGAATAGTCCTCTCCGCTTGGCCATCGGTTTGAGGATGAAATGCTGTGCTCAACTTAATCTTAGTTCCAAGTCCCTTCTGAAAAGACCTCCAAAAGTGGGAAGTGAATGGGGTACCACAATCTGATATAATGGACCTAGGTACACCATGCAACCTCACTAACTCTTGAATATACAACCTTGCATAATCCTCGGCACTGAAGGTAGTCTTGACCAGTAGGAAGTGAGCTAACTTCGTCATCCAATCCATAACAACCCAAATGGAGTCAAATTGCCTTCGGGTTCGAGGCAAACTAACCACAAAATCCATGTTCACATTTTCCCATTTCCATGTGGGAATCTCAATGTCTTGGGCCAAACCACCAGGTCTTTGGTGCTATACCTTCACTTGTTGACAACTCGAGCATTCAGATACGAACTTGGCGATGTCTTTCTTCATACCATACCACAATTACACTTCCTTCAAATCATGATACATTTTGGTAGACCCCAGGTGAATAGAATAATGAGAGTTGTGAGCCTTACTCATAATCACCCTTCTAAGATCATCCACATCAGGAACACAAAGCCGATTTTGGTATCGGAGTACACCATCTCCCCCTTGGGTGAACACCTCGATCTCTTTTTCAGCAACCAACTTCTTCAATTTCAGTAACGATGGGTCTAACTCTTGCTTAGCCTTTACATCACTTATCACGAAAGATTTGCCCCACTTTGAACACAAATACCACCATCGCTCAAACCAGCCAACCTGACACCCAACCTAGCTAATCGGTGAACATCTCTTGCCAACTCCTTTTCTTCCCCAACATGTGCCACATTTCCTATAGATAGCCTTCTGAGGGCATCGGCCATAACATTGGCCTTGCCGGGATAATACAGAACACTCATGTCGTAATCCTTTAGGAGCTCCAACCACCTCCTTTGCCTTAAATTGAGATCCCTCTAAGTGAATATATATTGAAAGCCCTTGTGATCGGTGAACACATCAATATGAACCCCATACAAGTAATGTCTCCGAATTTTTAAAGCAAAAACCACCGCTGCCAATTCAAGGTCGTGCGTTGGGTGATTACGTTCATGCACCTTCAGCTGTGTTAGTACCTTTTTTCCATGTTTCATAAGCATTGAACCCAATCCAATCGCGAGGCATCGCAATACATCATGAATCCTTCCAAACCATTTGGCAAGGCCAAGACGGGAGCTGATGTAAGTCGATCCTTTAAAGTTTGGAAACTCAGCTCACACTCGTACGACCACACAAACTTAGCCTTCTTATGGGTCAACTTAGTAAATGGAGAGGCAATAGTTGAGAACCCTTCAACAAACCTTTTGTAATACCCGACCAACACAAGGAAATTGGGAATATCTGAAGGAGTCAACGGTCTAGGCCATTTCTTCACAGCCTCGGTCTTCTTTGGATCCACCATGATACCATCACCGGACACCACATGAATAAGGAAGGCCACTTCGCCTAACCATAATTCACATTTGCTAAACTTGCCATACAATTTCTTCACCCTCAAAGTTTGGAGGACCACCCTCAAGTGATCCCCATGCTCCTGCTCACTTCAGGAGTAAATGAGAATGTCATCAATAAAGACCACCACAAAATTGTCAAGGAATGGCTTAAACACCCGATTCATTAGGTCTATAAACATTGCCATAGCATTAGTGAGGCCAAACAATATCACCACAAACTCAAAGTGCCCATACCTTGTCCGAAAAGCTGTTTTGGGAATGTCACACTCCCTAACCTTTAACTGATGATACCCAAAACTAAGATCAATCTTGGAGAAATGAGTAGCCCCTTGAAGCTGGTCAAACAAGTCATCAATCCTAGGCAACAAGTACATATTTTTAACAGTTACCTTATTCAGTTGCTTGTAATCAATACACATCCGAAGAGTTCTGTCATTCTTTCTTACAATTAACACTAGAGCACCCCACGATGATATACTAGGCCGAATGAAACCCTTCTCCAACAAATCTTGTAATTGCTCTTTTAATTCTTTCAACTCTGCCGACGCCATATGATAAAGAGGAATAGAGATAGGTTGTGTATCCGGAAGAAGGTCTATGCCTAAGTCTACCTCTCTTTCAAGAGGAATGCCCGGTAAGTCTTCGGGGAACACATCCGAAAACTCATTCACCACAGGGACCGACTCAAGAATAGATACTTTGAAATTTATATCCTTAACCCACACAATATGATAAATGCACCCCTTAGAAATCATTCTCCGCGCCTTGAGGTAGAAATAAAATGACCTTTATAGAGGAGTCACCACCCTTCCACTTCAGAACGGGCTCACCGGGAGGTTGGAACTTGATCTTCCGGGTTCTGCAATCTATAGAGGCATATGATGCATGAAGCCAATCCATCCCAAGAATCACATCAAAGTTGAACATCTCAAGTTCTACAAGATTGCACGAAAAAAATTTGCAACACAGAAACAGGGCAACCATGATAGACGCTATGTGCAACAACAGATTCACCCATGGGAGTATAAACTGAGAAAGGATCCCTCAAAACCTTTGGACTCAAACCAAATTTAACAGCCAATAGAGGAGTCACAAAAGACAAATTTGCACCCGGATCAAGCAAAACATAAGCTTAAAAATCAAAGACTTTTAACATACCGGTCACAACACCCGGAGCTTCCTCAATTTCCTAGTGGACGTGGAGTGCATAGAACCGAATGTTCCTTGGGGCTATTGGGGAGCTCTTTGTTGGCCTGTTCCACCTTGGGCCGCCTGACCTTGACCTCTACAGGCATTACTAGGGCAATCAGCAATCTTATGATCTTTATCACCACATCTGAAGCAAACACCCAAATCTCTCCAGCAGACTCCCGTGTGGGGCTTCCCACACGTGTTGCACTCAAGATATCCCTGACCGTCGCCAACCGGTGCCCTGTGAGGAGGTACTCAGTCATTAGCAACTCAAGTACCGGAACCTTGGCCCTATTGGAAGCGACTAAAACCACCACTTTGAGAACCAGAAAATCCACCATCAAAATGGGTCCTCTTGGAATCGTGAACCCTTCTCTCCTTGAGTTTCTTTCCTTCGATCTGTTCTACATACACCATGAGTCTGGCAATATCCATGTCCCATATAAGCATAGAAGTACAGCATTCCTTCACAAGTAAATCAGAGATATAAGAAACAAACTTATACATCCTTGCATGGGGGTCAGCCATAAGTTACGGAGCATACTTGGAAAGCTTCGTGAACTTAAGGGCATAGTCCCTCACACTCATACTTCCCTGCTTGAGATTGATAAACTCAGTCACTTGGGATTTTCTAAGCTCAAGTGGAAAGAAGGAAATCAAATTTGAACTCCTCTCAATTGACATCACCGCCGCAGACCCTCTCCAAATACCATCGAGTATACCACACCTGAGCCACATCTTTCATTTGATAGGCAGCCATCTCAGCCTTCTCTTCAGAGGTGACACCCATTATGTTCAGTATTTTGGTAAGATCATCAATAAACTCTTGGGCATCCTCGTTGGCCTTTGACCCATGAAACTCCAGAGGATTCATCCGGGTGAAATTCCTCACCCTAGAAGCAGGCATAGGATCCCGTGGCAAGTTAGCCTGCCTTATTTGAGAGGTGACCACCTGAACGAGAATGGTTCGAAAGTTGTGTGGAACTCACTAGTTGAGATGGTTTCCTCCAAAGGCTCGCGGGGAGCCTGATCCTCATCAGTCGGAGCCAACCTTGGTAGGAGGGGTCTTCCTCAAGGCATCCTCTTAAATGGATCAACGGCACTATCAAGATAAGGGAACCAAATATACTAGCCATAGCATGACATAAGACATGAAGGAGTAAGGCGATTCCTAAATATGTCTTCGTAGCCTCCCACTAAAAGTATGGTGCACGTCACACCCATGAATAAGGCTCTACTCAACATGGCATGTTGGACTCCGAGGATCATTTATAAACCTAGGGCCCTGATGCTATATTTTATCACGAACCGAGGTTAGGGCCTAGATGTGACACGGCGAATGGGAACCCGAGAGTCCCCAAACAAGCCGCAAGTATCTGTATCTACATCATCGATTCAAGAATAGCATTCAAACACATATATATGTATAGTCAAATAAGAGTTCTCATAAATCATTCCAACCATACGAAAGCAAGATACTAGTCATGACAAATGGATTTTAGAAGAGTTTACATAGTATCCAACAAATGCCTTTAGTCAAAAAGGAACGGGGGCCAGGAAAGGTTCCGCGCTCACCCTTAACAAAGAAGAGCATTCTGAGATAGCATAAAGAAAAATAGTTGCCTCGTCCTCGAAAGACGTGACTCACCACAATATATTCCATGATTGGACTATTTGTCAACCTGTTGATAATCAAAGCGCTCGACCCCTACATGGTAAAATCATGTAGGCATAAAGTATGCGTTAGTATGTTTTGAATTTACTAAGTATGCGGGCATGCAATGCATATGACTTACCAAACCTGCATTACAATGTTAGATGACAAGGGCGCGTAATATAGAAAGAATCATATATCCAATGGAAATATATACAAGATGCCATAAAATTCATGATGCATGAAATGCAACAGTGCTCATATATAGTGAGGATGGACTATACTGACAAATCAAATCCATGCGATCTATTACATGAATTAGTCCGATAAAGCCCTCCCGTCGATAAGAGAAGACTACTTGCCAAAGGTAATCTATATCACACCTTATGAAAATCGCCATTTCGGTGGATGGTCACTTCCTAGTGGAACTCACCATTTTGGAAGGATTTTCAAAATCATACAGAAAATATCAGAATCATATACATATAACCATTCCTTACGACCCGATCATTTTGGTAATGGCTTACATTCCTATGTTGGCACATATTTCAAGGAAAGGGAGAGGGCCATTAGGGATAGCGCTAACACCCCCAATCCATCGGTGCTAAGTCGATAAAATCCCACTTGAATACTTATACATATACGTGCTTTCAGGAAATACAATGTTCATTTCAAACCGTTCAATACACATTTAGGCTCAAATGTCAAATCATAGTTCATACTTGTAATGCTCATGCATGGAATAGTTCATTTACATATATAGAATGGTGCAAGCACCCAGAATGCTCAATAAGCCAGAATCATAGACATGTCAGTGATCACCTTTTTGTCATAGCCAATATCTTATCAAAATCATATCATATTCATTTCGAAAAATATAGTTGGGCTTAACCCACTTCATATTTTCCATGTATCAATGTTCATGAATGCCATGCAATGCATGATGTGAGGATAGCATGGGTAACATAAATTCAAGTTAAAATCAACCATAAAAAAATAAAATTGAGGAAATCCATAATTAAAACCACATGTAAGTCGTAATATAGATCATCCATGCATAAATCAACTTTACAAAAAGGGAAATGCATGTTCATACTTTATAAATCAATGTAAATAATCATAATAGTGATCAAAGTGAATTGAAATCATAGGTAAAATATAGCCCATACATCAATTAGATTTAATAAAATCAAATAATGAAATCTCATATTTAAAGTAACTAAAATTCATGAAATAGATTGAAAGATCTTTGGGTCTTCTTGGTTGAAAAGGGACAAGAATCAATCCCACATACCTTGATTGAGGAGCTGATTTTGAGCGATGAACTTAGCTTTAATTGGACTACAATGGAACCCTGGCTTTGATCCTTGAGAGGGGAGAGTAAGGAGGAATAGGGAGGAAATCTTATGAGGGATAGAAGGTTTTAGGAGAATGAATTAAGAGGGGAAGGGATATCAACTGAATTAGGGGTTTAGGATAAGAAAAAGGTCATAATTCATAATTAAAATAAACAAAAATTACATAAACTCCATTAATGAAACGGACCAAAACTGGAACAATCGGGTCTACAGGTCCGTAAAGTGTGACACGAATCGTTAACAGTGGCCGTGAACCCTTACTTAGAATTTTGCAGAGGAAAATCACACAGAGCTAAGTGGTACCACATGGACGACTACACGGTCTTTGTGACTCCCACGGACCGTTACACTGACCGTGTGAAGGTACTTCAAATAATCTTCGCACGACAAAGTTCCATGCTTAGAATAATTTTTACGTAATGAGTTACACGGAGAGCCACACGGACTGTTACACCTCACACGGACCGTGTGAGTGGTCGTGTGCCCTTACTTGGCCAAAATTCTCTTCCATCTCAAAGTTGTCCCAACCGTGAACTAGACCAAGTGTACTTTCTCGGGAAGCCACACGGTTCGTGTGGCTTCACACGGCCCGTGTGGGCCCTCTATGTAATGATGCCTGGCAGTTCACTTGGAGCAATTCTAAGAGGTTTGGGAAACGCCACACGAAAGAAAATTTGGGTCCTTACAATAATAAAGTCTCATATGTTGATGAAATGTCTTATGGCAAGTTATGCAAGACAAGTATGTTATGATAATTTATGGCTCTTAAGTATGTGTTGAACTAAGGAAAAGTTATATGATTGATAAGCAATATTATGGGCCCTATTTTGCTATGTTCTACCCTCATGGGCAAGGCAAATGCTCACTTGATGGTGTTAAATATATGAATAAGTTTCTTTTACTATGTTGATATGATTTTACAAGTTAGTCATGGCATGATTACAGTTATGATTATGTTATGTATTATGTTGGACTAGACTTAGCCACCAAATGAGGCTTAAGGTGGGGGCTCTACCCAATGGGTCCGTCTATAAAGTCTTAGTCTCATTACTATGTCCCACCAAGGTGTATATTATTTCCCTAAACAGGCTCTAGTAGTGGATCCAAGTAGAACAAGTTACCCACCAAGGTGGGTATAGTTTACCTTGGCAAGTAGACCTCTCCTTTTCTGGTGTGAAGGCAACATCAGGATTTCGTGTAGTATCTCGCATGGTCTTATATGTCAGTTAAGGTATCTTCCCACATGTGTATGATATGTTATGTGCTTCACGCATATTTTAACTAAGGCATTGATCATGCATGTCATATTGAGCTTATATCTATTATATATGATTATGCATCTTGTTAATTATGGATTGTGTCTTCTTGTTGTATTGCACCCGATATACTTACTACATTTCAACTACTAATTCATATTTTTTGCTTATGTGATCAAACCATGTAGGGACCAAAGCTCTTATTCATGTCCTCCACATGGCTAGTTGGTTTGCTTGAAGACTACTTGGGGTGAGTCCTCCATTCCGAGGACAATAACCATTATCTTTCTTGCTTATCTTAAGACATTTGCTTTTGTATCTAATTTGAGGGTGAGTTTAGGATATGTGTTGGCCCCCATTCCATCATGCTTAAAGGTGTTGTTGGATAATGAGAAGTGCTTGACACTTAAGAAGCTTATATAATTATGGAGATTTTCTTTAGTCTCTATCCCATGTATGTATTTGTTGGACGTTGTTTGCACGTGATGAAATTCCTAAGCACCTAATTCCCCATAGCTTGAGTCCTATTTACCCTCCCCTTATTCTTTTCTTGTGATTTGATGGTGTAAATTTCTATTCCCTTCCTATCCCCATAGCTTGAGTCCAAAGCCCTAATTTCCCTTAGGTTTGAATTGTTTGATGTTGGATATATGATTCCACAACCAAGGATATGCTTACATATGCTATGAGGCTTATTTGGGATACCTTCGGGTTCTCCATTCGTTGTGTCACACCTAGACCCTAAATTTGGATCGTGACAAGGTGATTTCCTACGCCTCGAGGAAATTGAAGGCACATGAGAAAAACTACCCCACCTATGACCTAGAGTTGGTAGCAGTTGTCTGTATTTTGAAGTTGTGGTGGCATTATCTATATGCGGTCAATTGTGAGATTTTTATCGACTACTGAAGTTTATTGAATATTTTTAGCCAATGGGACTTGAATAAGAGACAAGAAAGGTAATTTTGCTTTTGAAGGACTACAATATGACTATTATATACCATCTAAGAAAGGCCAATATCGATAGCCGATTCATTGAGTGAAAAGGCTTTTAAGATAGGGAGTCTTGTGGATATTCGAGTTGAGGAGTGGCCCTTGGCTAGGGATGTTTAGAGATTATCCAATGGTTTGGTGAGACTTCAGCTTTCTAATGATGGAAGTGTTCTTACTTTCGTGGAGGCCCATTTTTCCTTAATGGATCAAATTCGAGACCATCAATTTGAGGATGAGAAGTTATGTATCATTCAAGATGTGGTGTATACAGGTGAAGCTAAGGTAGTTTTTCTTAATTTTGATGGTGTTTTAAGGATTGGGGCTGGATTTGTGTGCCCGAGGGTTTGACTTAGTCAAATTAATACTTTCGAAGGCTCATTGTACATGTCACTCTATTCACCTGGGGAAAGCAGAGATATACCATGACCTGAGTCAACATTATTGATAGTGGGGCATGAAGTGGAATATCTTTGAGTTTGTGTATAAGTGTTTGACATGTTAGCAAGTAAAGTGTGAGCGCTAGAGGCCTGGTGGTGAGTTTCAAAAAATTTCCATTCCTACATTGAATTGGGAGTAGATCATTATGGACTTCATGATGGGTTAACCCACTATCGTGGATGGATATGAGTCCATCTAGGGGTTTTTGATCAATTGACTAAGTCTTCTCATCTCATTCTGCTCAAGCTTAAGTATTCATCAAAGTAGTTGGCTCATCGGTATATTAGTCAGATTGTTAAACTTCATAGTTGCTTGTTTCTACTATTTCCAATTGAGGTTTGTTAATTACTTCTCACTTTTGGAAAGCCTATAGCATGCATTGGGTACTCAATTATATATCAGTACAACATTTTCATCCCTAGATAGAGGTCATTCTGAGAGGACCCTCTAGGTAGTAAAGTATATGCCTTAGGCATGCGTTATCAATTTTGGTGAATGAGACCAGCATTTGCCATTAGTAGAGTTTTTATACAACAATAGTTACCATTCTAGCATCCATATGGCTCATTTTGAGTCCTGGTATGGCTGGAGATGTGATCACCCATCAGTTTGTTTGATTTTATTATAGTGGATAACCTAGATACTAATTTGTTGAAGGATGCCATGGAGCAGGTTTGGTTGATTTAGAGTGAATTGTTAACAACTTAAATCATCAGAAGAGTTATGTTGATAGACGAGTTGTACCCTTGGATTTCATGAAGGATGACCGAATTGGCCCATGAAAGCTATTATGAGTTTGGGAGGAAAGGCAAGCTCAGACCAAGGTTGATTGGTCCTTTTGAGATCCTTAGTCGAGTGGAAGAGGTTTCCTACAAACTTACTTACCACCTAGCTTATCTTCTATGCATTCGGTACTTCATGTTTTGATG
The DNA here is from genome assembly GCA_029948455.1 of Solanum rostratum. Classification (NCBI taxonomy): domain Eukaryota; kingdom Viridiplantae; phylum Streptophyta; class Magnoliopsida; order Solanales; family Solanaceae; genus Solanum; species Solanum rostratum. The sequence continues at coordinate 23,900,143 of CM057054.1, forward strand.
CTACGACATTACATCTCAGATGAGTCTCATGTTATTTCCCTTGTTTCAGTGGAGTTAAGCCTAAATTTGATCTAAAAGGAGGAACTTGTGGTCATTCTAGACAGGCAAGTTCGAAAACTCAAGAAAAAGGAGATTGCATTTGTGAATGTTTGGTAGCGACATCAGCCCATGGGAGAGGTGATGTGGGAGACTAATTCTAACATACAGACTCGCTATCCTCATCTTTTTGAGACTTCAGATATTTTCTTTGCTTATATTAGTGGACGAACATGAACTTTAGTGGTTGGTGATATAATGATCTTGAAGGTCATTTTTAATATTTTTAAAAAAAAATCATTTCACTCCTCCCGATAGTTGGCCCAATTCATAATTGGTTGGCTATTAAAGTTTTTCGAAAATATTGTGACAAGTTGAGTTTTTGCTAATGGGATGAGATTGAAGAACTTAAGTTTCTAATTTTCAAATTTCAAAGTTATTTGGAGATTCAAGTCTTGGAACAAAATTTCGCCAGTTCTGAAATGTGGAAATTGTTCAAGGAGAGTTGACAAAATCCAATTTGAAGTTATGTGGATTTGAGGTCCGAAATTAGAAATTGAGTTAAAGTTTGACAATAGTTTGATTTTGGTCTATGTTTTGAGTACAGGTGATCTAATTAGATTTCTTAGGTTCCATTGGTTCCGCGAGGTGCTTTTAGCTCTAGAACAAGCTTTATTTTAATTTTGGGTGTTTTGTTGGTGTTTTGGTTTTTTTTATGACTTAAGTCATACTAGTTATGATTAATTGGATTCAAGGTCAAGAAGACCTTTCAATTTTTGACGATTCAATCGAGTCCAAAACATTGAATGTAGTAGGGTTGCATATTTGATTTGTGTTCATAGGGTTCTGAACAAATCCTAAGGGTTGATATTGAGTTTTTGAAGTGTTTTTGTTTTTGTTTATATGATTGTGCATCAGGCCTTGCTTAAGCGACCATCCCTTAAGCGAGGGAAGGCTCGCGAAAGTAGAGGTCACAAAAGTGACAAGTGATTCGCTAAATTGAAGCCCTCCCTTTTATGGGCATCACTTTTGTGACATCAGAGGCCTGGTATATGGATTGATTCCAGGGTTAAACCTCATTTGCCATTTTTGAACTTGGGGAGCTCGTGGGAGGTGATTTTCAAGTGGAATCTGTTGGGTAAGTTATTTTGAGCTAAAATCTTCTTTTCCCATTAATTACCTCTTGATTTTTAAATCAAATTGGAGATTTTGAATTGGAATTTGAGGGTTTCTGTTCATGAAATTGAAGTTTGCAAAAATGGTGATTCCGAAGTGATTTCAAATTCATTTTAAAACGATTTTATCCTAAAGCTTCCTAATGCTTTGAGGGACATATTCAAGTAGAAATTTTTAGATTTAAATCCTATTTTCTGATGATCTTTTGTGTATAATCCTGCATAATCTCGAATGTTATTAGTTCCGGTACGTAGACCAAAAAATACATTGCAAGCAAAAGTTCCTAGATTCATGGAGATATAGAACAAAATAGATTTTTTAATCCTTTCACCTATTTTCCCTAAATTTTATGATTTCGACATTGTGGCTTCTGAAAATGGTTGGAAACTATTAATTGATCAGATTATGGTGCTGTAAGGACACGAACCTCAAAACATCGAACTAAGGTGAAAATGTGTTTTCAAAGATTTTTGGCTCAGGGTGTCTTTCAAGAAACCCTCCACGGGTTATAGGAGAAGTCCACGCCCCGTAAAGGGTGTCGTGGAATACCAACTTGGCCTTATTTTGATGCTGCCCAATGGAACCCTTCATGGCTCATGGACCCCACCATATCTCATGAAGGGTACCCTCCACATGGACTCCCCATTTTTACCAAGTGCACATACCAAGGGCCCCTCTACATGTCATGGTACCCACCACATTTCATAGTGGTGACCGTGCAGTGCACTTCATCAAATTTTAAGACTTGTTCTCATAAAGTTAAGTAGGTTTTTTCCCTAAATTCTAAGCCTTTGTAGAACGTATTTAGACTAAAATACCCTTCCATTTAGTTACAAACCTATCTTAATCATTTTCAATCACTCATAACACTTAGCTTCACAATCTCTTTTCCAAAAATACTCTCAAATCGACTCTCACGCTCAAGTAAAGAACTCTTCAAGGAACTCTCAAGTTTCAAGTCAAATTCTTCAATTCACATTAAGGTATATGTGATTCATCGATGGGTACCTTTCACCCATGGAGTCCAAACTATTTGCTTACTATTTCATCTAAATTCAAGCATGATCAAGTTTGGGTTTTCATGAGCTTGTTATCAATTGATACTATTATGATATGGGTTATCTTTTTTCAAAATGTGCATGAATTACTTCCAATTTACTTGAATTACATGTTTACATGATATTTCTTCAACTAAGCTACTGTGATTATGAAACCATGCATGGATAACTTCAATTATGATTCAAATGATCTTTAATTCAATGATTAAGCATGTATTTTCTCAATTATCATTATTTTGAACTTGATGCTTATTAAACCATGACATACTCTTATCTTTCATCACATGATCATGCATGTATATGTATTTTAAGCAAGCATGAATATGAATAGGGGATTTAGGACCTTCAGGTTGACCTGGGGTCCTTACGAGGAGATTCAGGGGACCTAAAGGCGATGTAGCACTCTAGCATGAAATGAGCTACTCCTGTGCATGATGATTTGAATTATGAGACTATGATCAAGTTTATGATGATGTTATACAAGTATGATTTATGAAGATCTATAATGACTTATGATGTTTTATGAGCCTTTGTTCATGTACAATTACTATGCAGTTTCCATAATATATACCTACATTGTATTGCATGTCTGCATATTTAGTACATTCAAACATACTACCACATACTCTACGCCTATATTATACCACAATGTAGGGATAGGTGACTATCCTTTTCATCCCCGTGGCTAGATCCAGGTTGCTTGCTCTAGTGTTTTCATTACGTTGAGACTATTATTTACTTTTCATTAAGGGAGAGCTTCGGACATTTTTGAGACCTCATCTAGTCTATAATTTAGAGGCTTATTGGACATGGTGTATGATTCTATGGCTTATGCACCTCTTGATTCTACCATGCTTCAGTTATGACTATGCTTAGCTTCTGCTTATGTATTTCTTCTCCATTATTTACCTTGTATACTTATGATATTCTAAGAAATATAGTTTGAGGCTACTTTAGGGATCTCATCCACTGTGTTACACCAAGGGCCTAACTTGGGTCATGACAAACTTAGTATTTTGAAATGCTCCGCGGTGTCCAACATGCCATGCAAAGTAGAGTCTTATTCACGGGTGTGAAGTATGCCTCATCTATTATTAGGAGGCTATGAGGCATTTTAGGAAATGTTTGACCTCTTTCATGATTCATATTTTGCCGTAGAAAGTGTCCTAAGGCTTCCCAACTCTATCAATTATTCTTGTATCTTTATAGATAATGCCTCCAAAAATGCATCCTAGCAACAAGAAGTACCTGCTAATGAGGGTCAATCTCCTCATGGTCCTTTTAGGGTGCAAGTCACCAATGTTGAGTTCTAGACCACTATTGGTATGTTGGCCTAGGCTATGACTACCCTGGCTAAACAGGGTATGGCTCCTCCTCTTTAAATCCCTAATCGAGCAGCTAGGGTGAGGATTTTACTTGGATGAACCCTCTATAATTCCATGGTTCAAAGGTTGATAAAGATAATCAAGAGTTCATTGATGAGGAATATAAGAAGATGGCTATCATGGAGTGACTTCAGAAGATAGAGTAGAATTGGTTGCTTATTAACTCAAAGGTGGCCAAGTGTCTGATTGGTTGGAAAGAGTACAAGTTTGTATTTCTGGATCGCTTCTTTCAACTTGAGCTTAGGGAGGCAAAATTGATTGAGTCCATCAATATTAAACAAGGAAATATGCTTGTGAGAGAGTATGTTGTCATGAACTAACCCTTAGGCCTAGGTGCAACATGGAAAATGGGGAATCCAAAAGTGTCCTAAAAAAGCCTCATAGCATACATAAGTGCATCCTTGGTTAAGAAGCACAATTCAACAATCAACAAGTAGCACTATGTGGATTGGGAACTTAGGATGCACTCTATGGGTAAAGGGATAAGGAATTCTTACTATTCAAACACAACAAGAAATTCTGAGGGAAATGGAACTTGTGATGCATTTCATGGGGAGTAGGGACCTAGGTAATTGACCACTTTGATAATTTCATACATACATGGGATAAAGACTAAGAGAAAGTCTTCTTAGATACAAAAGCATTGCATGATTCATACATAGCATGCCATCCAACAATACCTCTAGCCATATATGGATAGGGAGCGAAGACATGTCCGGGGATCACCCTCAAAAGTAAATAACAAAAGTAGCAAAGTCTTAACATAAGTATGGTAGATAGAAAATGGATGTCTCCCTCAAACTAGAGGACTCACCATAAAAAAAGATCGTCACACGTTGAACTGACCATGAGGAGGTGGATGGAGAAGAGCTCTGGTTCCTGCATGGTTATATCGTGTAGCCAAAATTTATGAGTTAGTACTTTGAATTTACTAAGTATGAGGGGTACAATACAACAAGGACATCATAAGCCATAATAGACAATTTGCATGATCATAACAAAGTTAATAAACTCAATATGAAATGAATGATCAATGTCTTAATTGGCACATGCATGGAAGGTTAAAAACATGAGATCATAACATAACATACATATGTGGGAGGAGACCTTAACAAATACTTAAGACCATGTGAGCTACTACATAAAATCCTGATGTTGCCTCCATACAAAAAAACAAGTAGTCTACTTGCCAAAGTAGATTATACCTCATCTTATGGGATTTAACCCATTTTAGAGAGTGCTTAACATGTAACTTACGAGATCAAACCCATTTCAGTAATTGAAACATGAACATAGAGCTATATGTGGATCCACTAGCTAATACATGATCCTATAGTAGAATGTAGTTATAAGACTAAGACTAGGTTGAGCTCCCACCTTAAGCCTCATTCAGTGCTAAGCCTTGTCCCACATAATACTTAACATAAGCATAATCATAAAATACATAAACTTGTAAATCATAATACCATAAATCATAACATGCACAAACTTTTAAATCATAATATCATAATAAAAGTCGCTCAGTGAAACCATAGCATCAGAAAGGGCGTCATGATCTTGCATAGTTTTCATAGGATTATCATGGATCTATAATACACTTGGTAGCTCTTAATCATTCATAATCTTCATGACTTATATAACATGTTGTAAAACCTTTTATCAACATAAGATGCTTTATCATATAGTCTTAGCTTCAAAAACATGATGGGTCTATGTATAGAGACTTGAAAATCATGATATTCAAGAGTAATGTGCATGAATGAAGTAGGAAATGATCACTTGAAACCACTCAAAACACCCACTACAATCATTGAGAAACCCCTAGTTAGGGTATAATGAAAATCATCTCATATGACATAAATTTCATAGCACTTCATAGTATCGTAACATATATGGATTAAATGTCATAAAGTTTCTCATAATATCAACCCTTCAAGGGAGTTCATGTATTTGAATTCAATAGGAGACAATTTTCAATATAAATCATACATAAAAATACAAATAGGAAGTACCCATAATGAAATCAATATTGAAAATTGAAGGATTGAATTGGAAAGGGTTTTGGGCACCATTGGTGGAAGGACTCATGGATGAAGAAACCCACATACCTTAATGGTCTTGAGAGATGTGGTAGAAACTTGAATATGGTTTAAAATCACCTTGAATATTTACCATTAATGGAGGAGTCTTGAAACCGTAGAATTTAAGAAGAATTTGGAAGAGAAGTTGTGGAAGGTTTTCAGAGGATTTTAGGAGTTTTGGTGAGTGACATAGGTCCAAAATAGAATGAAATTTTGTGAATCCCGTCTATAACGGTTCACGGATTTGTCTCAATTTCCCTTACTCAAATCTGAAAATTTTCTTAAAAGGTTATACTACGGGGGAGCAGGCGGGCGACGCGAACTTGTTCTGGGAAAGCTCATTTTTGCGCGAAGTTCAATTTTCTCTTGATTTTGCCTTGGGATGTGTCCTAGTAATTTTTACACTAAAATAAAGCCTCTCTACGATGTGGAGATGTTGCGAATGCCTTTGGAAAGTGCAAAATTTTTTGAAAAACTTTTTTTTGATACGGTTCACCTAAAGATGGAATGAGACCATTTTCCAACATGATTTTACCCCTAATCAAGAATTTGGCCTCGAATTTTCCAAAAAGAAAATGAATGATGGATTATGCAAGGCATCTATTATTAGGGAATTCTAAGTTACTTTGAGAGGTGCTACAATATCTCCCCCTTGCAAGCATTTATCCTCGAATGTGATGAAAATATGCTTGAAAGGAGTAGCGAAATCATTTTCAGTCCAAACATGAATGCATTAATGCAAATTAAACACAAATTTCATGAAATTTCCAACGTATACATCAAATATCATCAAAATATTTTACCAAGAGTATATTGACTTATTACCTTAAGCTTGAGTAGTGTGGAAAAGATACGGATATAATTTCTTCATATTTGTTTCTGCTTCCTAAGTAGCACTTTTAACTTGTTGATTCCTTCAAAGGACCTTATTAGATGCTACATAATTATTCCTCAATCTTTTCACTTGCCTATGCAATATCTCAACCGAGACATCTTCATATGTCAAGTTATCCTCAACACCTACAACCTCCAAAGGCACAATGGAGCTTGGATCACCTACAAACTTTCTCAACATGGACACATAAAACACCGGATGAACCATAATCATCTCTATAGACAACTCCAACTCATAAGAAACCTTACCAACTCATCTCAAGATCTTATAAGGCCCTATATACCTAGGGCTCGACTTCCTTTTCTTGCCAAACCAAACTACACCTTTCAAGGGTGAGACTTCAAAGTACACCTAATCTCCACCTTGAACTCAAGATCTCTCCTCCTAATGTCGAAATAAGACTTCTGCCAAATTTGAGCCATCTTTAATCATTCCCTTATCCTTTTCACCTTCTCCAAGGCTTCCAAAACCAAATTCGGACCTATCAAAGTCATCTCTCCCACTTCAAACCACTCAAACAGGGATCTAAAACACCTCACATATAAGTCCTCAAATGATGCCATCACAATATTAGAGTGATAACTATTATTATAAGTAAACTCAATGAGTGGGAGATTCTCATCCCAACTACCTTGAATTCCAACGCACAAGCCCTAAGCATATCCTCAAGAATTTGAATGGTTTTTTCAGCTTGAGCATCTATTTGTGGGTGAAACGTCGTGCTAAGCATGAATCTAGTACAAAGTGCTCTTTGGAAAGATCTCCAAAAATGAGAGGTGAATTGGACACCATGATCCAAAATGATGAATAATAGAACCCCATGCAAAGAACCAACTCATGGATGTATAATTTGGCATAGTCTTCAGCACCATACGTTATTTTAATTAGTAGAAATGGGCTAATTTCGTCATTCTATCAACAATGACCTATATGGAATAAAAATGCCTCTTAGTTTTATGCAAACCAATCACAAAATCCATATTGATATTTGATGTAATGAAGTTTTGATGATTTAACAAACCATGGGAACAGGGAAAAGATGAGGGACCTGATTGTCACGCCCCGGGAGGATACCCCTGGCGTGGCTGGCACCTAGAGACTGTTGTTAGTGCCCAAGCGAACCACTTAGCCTTATCGTATTCATTCAATCATATAACTTTACTGAATAGCGGAATTTAAAAGCAATAAATGGGTACATCTCATCTAAAGTCTCAAAATGACATAAATAATAATAAAGGCTAGTAGAAAGAAACTAGCTCACAATCTCAACATCAACGCGTCTTTGAAGCCTCTATCACTAATCGTGTGGTGCCAATGACAAACCCATGGCTACCCAAATCAAAATAAAAGAAATAGTCTAACCTAACTCTAAAGCATGATGAAATAAATCATAGTTGATCCTCCGGAGTAGGGGAGGCTCACCCAATCAGCTGCGAATCTCAGATCTTCAACGGAATGCCTATTGACGATCTCTAGTGCATGCCTCTGCATCATAAAATGATGCAGTCCAAAAAAGGACATCAGTATTTGGAATGTGTTGGTATATAAAATAGCTAAGTGAAATAGAAACAGGTAGAATAATATGGAAACAACATAAACTCAAAATAAACATCAAATCACATCAAATCGTCAAATGTCTATCTATGCAAGAATAAAGAGTAGACAAGTGACCCATCAACAAATCAAGCTCATCAATTATCTCAGACTCATCTCAAAGGAGCTTACCTCCTCTCATCTCAGAGGAGCTCGCCTCATCTTATCTCATCTCAACTCAGAGTACTCAAGGTAGGGAATTTATGGGAGTTTCTCTTATCCGACAACAATCACTTATGAGCCAGTGAATGTACAACAATCACACTTATGTTGCCACAGCCGTTCCAAACTTGCCAAGTAGGGAATAAATCAAAACCATATCAGCTCACCCAACATGGAGTCAGTCGTCAATAAGTCTGCTATTGCTTTTACGGACTTCTAATCAAGAGGGAACCACAATACATGTGATGGTTCTAAGCTTCACCTACGTTTGGTGACGTAGTTTGACGAGTTCAAGTCAGATTAACTCTCACTCTTTCGGTGCTCGATACTCCTCCCATGACTCAATACTCATAAAACCTCCATATCAACCAATCTCATAGGGACTTAAACCCCGTCATCGATTGGTATCTCATAGGGACTCTAACCCTATTAACAATCAACTCATAGGGAATCTAACCCTTTCATCAATAGGGACTCTAACCCTTTCATCAATCAACTCATAGGGACTCTAACCCTTATATCAATCAAGCTCATAGGGACTTTAACCCTATCATCTATCAATCTCATCAATGACTCAAGATTTAGAACAATCATTAGGAAACAACCGAATAGACACATCGGTGAAATTATTTATAGAGACTCATAAGACAATCAATTTCTATCAACCCATCATCATCCTCCCATCACAATCAACAATCTAAATTCAAGGCTCTAGACCCAATTCTCATGTTCATTATGCATACTTTTCAAATTAGTCATATAGGGTTATGCAAATTCTCATGAAAATGTTCAATTCAAGAAAACAAATAGTTTGATGATCATCAACATAAAAATACATGTAATTTCAAAATAAAATTTTGAGAAAAACCATCAAATGTTCATGTATGTAAATTCTTGAACCATCAACTCATCTATGACCATCTATGGGGAACATGAGAGAACAATCCCATACTTTTAGTTTAGGCTTACATACCTGGGATGAAGCTATCAATCAGTCACGTCAAAGATTTTGTCTCAAACTCAAGCCCTTCTCCTCTTTCCTCAAGCCCTAGCCTTGTTAGATTATGGAATAGGGCTTAGAATGGGGGTTTTAGACCCTTTTTACGTCAAAATGACCTTATTAGATCATGTATAGAGTTTAGGAGGGGTTGGGAATAGATCGGAATGCCCCTCGTAAAATTAAGAATTTTTTAGCTCGGAAAAGACCCAGTCCACGATGCGGACTGGTCGCACACTGTGCATTTTCAGAAGAAGTTTCTGAACAAGTTTTCTTAATCTCGTCAAAAATTTTCAAAAAACAATATAAGTGTTGGTCCGCGATGGAAGCGCGACGCGCTCCTGTCGCGCACCAACACTGTTTTGCGCTTTGGATCAAAAAATTATCTTTTGATCTGGTCGCTCTAAAAATTGACTGAGACCATTTTTCCACTCATTTTTTTGTGTTGATCACAAATCTGGCCTTGAATTTGCTATACAGATATTGGAAGATGTGTTACGCGCATACCCTCACTCTGGGGGCATTTTGGTAATTTTACCGAGCATTACATTAATCCCATGCATGTTGTGAACCTAAAAGTGACACCAAACAAATAGTACACTGTGCACCTGCTAGTTTATTATTTGTTGGTGCGCTTCAGCTTGCTCTGCAGAAATAGTCTAGCCAATTAAATTGCTCCAAATGGTTTTGATGTTTGGTATATATACCTAACCTTTCTTGATAAGAAAGCTTGAGAGTTTCTACACACATTGAGTGACTGTTCTTGGTGAGGCTCTAGAGTAGTACACTTTAAAAAATTGTAGTTGTTTATACTTTGTGCACTTCATTGTGCTTAAATAGTGCTTGCATCTTATGAATCGATTCCTACTCTATAAAGGGATTCGATATTAAGCTTTTTGCTATTCATTTCTAGAGTTAGCTATGGCTACTGTTGAAGTCTAAGTTTGCTAGCGTTAGTTGATTTAGTGGGTAGTGGAGTATCTACTTAGCGTACTTGTACTTGTGGTAGAGTTATCACAGTGAGGGGGAAGGGACCTAGAGTTAGGTTCCTTGGTTGCAAGAGTTTATAATCCAAAACTTTGCTCTCTTGAAGATTAATGGAGTTGGGTTGAAATTCTATGAGTATATGTAATAGTTTTCTCCTCCCTTGAGAAAGGAGGTTTTCACATTAAACAACTTGTCTTCTTTTACTTTGTTGCTTTATTGTTTTAGTTATTTTCGCTTACTGTTGTTCTGACGAGGGACCTAGTCCCCTTCGGTAGATGCTTATGTTTCCATCAATTGGTATCAGAGCTTGGACTCTCTAAAAGGTTAACATCTAGAGAGGATCTTGACAAAAAAATGGCAATTCTATTGAATCTTGAAGAGGGTCATTCATCTACTAGACCTCCTCCCTTTAATGGAAAATTTTATAGTTGGTGGAAGACTCACATGCATGATTTTCTTATGGTTGAAGAGAGTGAGCTATGGGACATTATGCTTGATGGTCCTTATGTTCTTACCTTCCAGGTGAAATATGGTGATATCACTCGAGTAGTCCCTAAGACTAGACAACAGTACAATGATGTAGATCGAAAGAAGATTGAGAACAATTACAACGCAAAGAAGTTGTTGGTCTATGGTATTGGGGATGAGGAGTATAACCGGGCCTTTTCTTGTGAGTCAATCCAGGATATTTGGGATTGCCTACGCACAACTAATGAAGGTATTGAGCAAGTGAAGGATTCTAAAGTTGATATGCTACCTACTCAGTATGAAAATTTTACCATGAAGGAAGGTGAGTCCATTTTTGACATATATACCAGGTTCTCATCCATTATTAATGATCTTAGATGTTTGGGTGAACCCATTCACCCTAGCAAGCAAGGAATGTTCTTAGAATTCTTCCTAAGTCTTGGGCCAACAAAGTTGATGCAATCACTGAGGCCAAGGATCTGAAGATGTTGACAATGGATACCTTGATTGGTAATCTCCAAACTCTTAAGGTGAATAGAGCAAATGATGCTGCTAAGAAGGAAAAATTAGTAGCTATAAAGGTGTCAAGTGGTGAAGAATATGATGAAGATAAAGATCAGATGGCATACCTCATAAGAAGTTTCCAAAAAATTGTGAGGAAGCATGGTGGTTTCAAGAAGAAGAAAAATTCTAGTATGGCTGCTAATTATAATTTGTGTCTCAAGTGTGGAAAATCAGGGCATTTCATCAGAGATTTTCCAATGCACAAAACAGAGCACAATGACTATGCCAAGCCTGGAGGCATAAAAGACAAGTCAAAGGACCCGATCCCTCACAAGAAAAGCAAAAAGGTTGTAGCAGACTATGTTGTGACGAAAACCCTTGTTGTTTAGGGAAATTTCTCAAGTGAGTCAGAAGAGTCTAAGCATACAGAGGATGCTTCCTTGATAGCTATGAACAAAGATGAGAAGATCTTCAATCAAATATTTGCATTCATGGCTAAGTCTGATGATGATGATGAACCTGAGGAAGATATAACCCAATCTGGTTTTAAGCAAAACTTGCACATTCTTTCTATTAATAAGTTGTGAAAGTTAGCTACTATTCTTATAGATTCATTAACTAAGTTAACTACCGAAAAGGATGTGTTGAATAATCAATTAGATTGTGCTCAAGATGAAAAGGTTGCTCTAGTTTCTCAGTTATCTGAATGGAAAAACATGTGTTTGATCTGAAATTATAGGATATAACTCTTTGTGAAAAGTTGAATGAAGAGCCAAAAGATTTCGAAAAGGGAAAAAAAAGCTAGTAGCTTGCAACTTGAGATTGAGGCTATTCTTAATGAGGTTGAAAGTAAGCTAGTTGTGGCTCTAGAAAGGAATATTTAGTTAGAGAGGAACCTGGTCCGAGTCAAAGAAAATTTGTCCAAATCTCTCAAATGAACTACTTCTTCTAAAATGCTAATACTCTGACTCATCAGGGGACTAATAGTAAGAAAGATCTAGGGTTTGTGAAGAAAAGTCTGTCTCATACCACTCATAGAAAAAATGTCAATGGGTCAAATCCATTGTTGTGTACTCATTGTAGAATAGATGGTCTTCTGAAGACGACCGTCCTGCATTAAGAAATTAGAAAGAACATCTAAAAGGATATTTTGAACAAAAGAGAAGAGTGGGACCTTGCACCGGCCTAATATTTGTTCATTTGTTCACAAAATTATTTTTTTAAAATTCAAAAATTTTTAAGTAGCTTATAAAATTTTTTAACACGTGTTTTTCCTAGAAACAATTTTTTAACTTAAAAAAAATTTTAAGTAGCTTTTTTTAACACTAAAAATAAGACAAACAAATTCGAACAAAAAAATCATAAAAAATTTACGGATATACTTTCAAGCTGCTCAAGCAGGCATTTCGACCTATTGTCTATTTGGGAAATTTTAATTATCACGATTAGCAGCATTTTTTAGCGCTAAAAATCAGACAAACAAATTATAACGGAAGAACCATAAAAAAATTACGGATATACCCTCAAGCCGCTCAGGCAGGCATGTCGAGCTATTGCCTGTTTGAGCAACTTTAATTATCACGATTAGTAGCATTTTTAAAACTAAAAGTAAGAAACAAATTACCACGGAAGAACCAAAAAAATTTACGGATATACCCTCAAGGTGCTCAAGCAGCTATGTCGACCTGCTGCCTGCTTGAGTGGCTTTAATTCTCATAACTAGCAGCATTTTTTAACACAAAATACAAACAAATTACAACGGAAGAATCATAAAAAATTACAAATTTAATTATCACGATTAGTAGCATTTTTTAACACTAAAAATTAGCACAAACAAATTACAACAGAAGAACCATAAAAAATTACGAATTTACCTTCAAGCAGTCATATAGACTTGTTGTCTGCTTGAGCAGCTTTAATTATCATGATTAGCAGCACTTTTTAACACTAAAAATAAGACAAACAAATTACAACAGAAGAACTATAAAAAATTATGAATGTACCCTCAAGTTGCTCAAGCAGACATATCGACCTATTGTATATATATATAGTAATAAAGTCTTGCACGGGCAAAAAAATTTCTTGAAATGTAAACAAATAAGGCATCATTAAATTAAATATTAACATAAACTATATTGTGTAAATATTATACATGAAGTTTGCTAGAAAAGGGAGAAAGAAAGTATTAACACTCCAATTGCATATAAATTATTTTGAATATGTCTAATTATTTTTACACTCTTATTCATATGATTAAATTTAAATTTAAAATATGATATTCCATTTATATTAATTTGTTTGTCTTTTTTTAGTTTATCTAAAAGAAAATGTTTATTTTTCTTTTTTTTTTTTTGGGGTAACTTTTAAAATTTAACTTCCACATGACATGTTACCACAAGAGCAAATTACATTTTTGATTTATTTGAGTCAAATAATTTGACATTTCTTTAATTTAAGATCACAAAATTTATAAATTTTCCTAAGTATGTTGCCAAATTAAATAAGAGCAATTAATTAAAATGGAGATAATATTTAGTTTAGTTAAAAAAAAATTAATCAGGCACAGACCCACATATATTATTTTTTATCTCAATTTATGTGATACAGATAGAATTTGTTATATATTTTAAAAAAATTAAGTTGTTAATTATTGTGACGTATAGTGTCTTTAATATTAATTTTAAGTAATATATGTTACTTATTTTGTTCCAATTTGTGTTGTGCATACAAAATTTCAAGAGTCAATCAATTTTTTAATTTTTTTTTATTAAATTATTAGTTGTTGCAGTTTATAGTATGTTCTACACAAATTTTAAATATATGCTACTCTCGTTGTCACAATTTATGTGACACTGATAAAATTCAATAACCAAAATTTTAAATTTAAAATTATTGTGACCTATAGTACTTTAGACCATTTTGAGTAATATACATAAATATTTTGATATATTTATATTATATATTTTAAGTGCTTTTTTTATACAAATATAAACATTGAAATATATTAAAATAATTATTTAATTTTATTTATCCAATTTAAAAAGAAATTTATTTTATCCTAATTTTAATGTTTACATGACTTAAAATAATTGATCGGAGTGATATAGTAAAATCATAGTTGAAACAGTTGAAAAAATGTCTTATTAGGGTAATATCATAAGGTCATAGTTGAAGCAGCTAAATTAAAAATAATCAGGTAGCTAAAGCAGACACTTAATAAGTAATTGCCATGAAAAGATTTTTAATTAAAAAGTCCGAAATATTTTTATGGGTCCTATATGATAAAGTAGAAGGAGGTAGATCAAGTAGGCATGTTGGCAGAGAGTTATCTACTTTCAGATTCTACTCACAATAAAATTCAAGATCTAAACATTTCAATTGACAATTATTGTGACCTATATCATTTTAAGTAATATTAATGAACATTTTGATTTATATATATATATATATATATATATATATATATATATATATATATGTATGTATGTATGTATGTATTGAAAGATATTAAAATAGTTATTTAATTTTATTTGTCCAGTTTAAAAAGAAATTTTTTTATCCTAATTTCACTATTTACATGAGTTAAATAATTTATCAGGGCGATATCGTAAAATCATACTTGAAACAATTGAAAAAAATGTATTATTAAGGATAACATTGTAAAATCATAGTTGAAGAAGCTAAATAAATAAATCAAGCAATTGAAGCAGACGCGTCAATAAACAGCTGCCATAAAAAGATTAATTAAAAAATCCATGAAATATTCTTAATATTATATATTTTTAAGTATTATCTTTTTGACACAGATACAATCATTGAAGGATATTAAAATAGTTACTTAATGTTTTTTTTTAAGTTTAAAAAGAAATTTGTTTATCCTAATTTCACAATTTACATCTCAAAATAATTGATTGGAGTGATATAATAAAATTATAGTTAAAACAGTTGAAAAAATATCTTATTAGGATAATATGATAAAATCATAGTTGAAGCAGATAAATAAATATAATCAAGCAGGTGAAGCAGATGCATCAATACGCAGTTGCATAAAAAGATTTAATTAAAAAGTTTACAAAATATTTTTATGAACCCTATATAATAAAGGAGTAGAAGCAGATACGTTGAGGTAGAGCTGTCTGCCGGTAAATTCTGATTGATTTGGTAATAATGAGGAACTTCCGATAATTAGTGTGACCTATAAATTTTGTGATCTTAACTTAAAAATATGTCAAATTATTAAAATGAAGACAATATTTACTTTGATTGAAAAATTAATAAAGTAGATTTTTACATTTATTTTTGGTTATTGAAAAATTAATAGAGTAGATTGTACACTTCAAGGGAAGCATGGACATTGTAAAGGAAGTTCGTCTAGCCATGGTATTTAACATTTACATTGAAAGTAAAAATAATTTATAGATAAAAAAGATCCGTAAATAAAATAATCAAACATATTATTTTATTAATAATAATAAAATATGAAAAAAATTTGGACAATTAAATTTAGATAAGGTTTTCTTAGTAATAATAATAATAATATCTTTTTAGCTACAAAAAATAAAATATTTTGGACGACACTTAAAAAAAAGAATATTTTTTATGAAAGATATAAGATGAAATAACTAAAATATGAATAAGTAATACATACATAAGTAATTAATAAATAATATTTACATAATATGAAATGTCCTTTTTTAATCCACACCAAATAAGATGAATGATGAGACCTACATTTGGAATAATTACAAGAATATACAATATTTGTACCAAATTTACACATTTTCATTTATTTATAACAATAGCACCAAAATTACCATAATATACATGTCATTTTTATTCTAATTTTTTTTTTATAAATTGCAGGTGCGCCGTCATCATTAAATGCTGACGTGACCTCAGCGGACAGTGGCATTTAATGTGTCCAACGTGGTATTTAATTGTTGGTATATATTAATGCCAAAAAAGAAAACCGTTCAAATACAATATATATATATATATATATATATATATATATATATATATATATAATTTTTTTTAAATATTTGAAGAGGCACAATTAATGTGACTCGACGGTTGTCAATATCGACTGACGCGCCGGTTAAATCAGTCGGCGCGTCCCCCCATGCCTTCAAATATACTTTTTGAAACACCATTGAACACCATTTTCACTTGTGCATTTTCCGCTCAATTTTTCTCTCTTTACTTTCTTCTCCGTCGGTTTAACCTCTCAGGTATGTGCTTCATTTTTTTTTAATTTTTATTCGCAATACTCATGGTTTGTAAATGTTATATGATATAGCTTCTTGTTAAGTGTTTTACCAACAATGTTTAGATTTTTGTGGGGGGTTTTTTTGGTATGTGGGATTTCGATGTGGTGCGGAAACGATGGTAGGCCCCCATGTGTGGGGACCTTTTTTTAATGTGTAATGGTTTGATTTAGGGGAAAACCATGTTTATTGTTTGGACTATTTCATTTATTTTTGTTTGCGGCCTTTTTTAGGGTTGGGCCCCCATGTGTGTATATATCCCTTTTGTGGCAAAATGTGTTAAAATGGAGCAAGTGAAATTGTTTCGACCCATTCCTTTCATGGTTTTTGTAATGGTTATATGATTTGTGTATTTTTTAGGCGGGGATTATCAACCTTTGTATTTGCTTTGGTTTATACGTTGGTTGCGCGGGGCTGTGGGGCGCAGGGGCATAATTTGTGCTTTTTTGTTGATTTTTGAATGTTTTTTGGTTCGAATTATGGATTATTATACTTGTTGGTAGTAAGTGTGCTTTTTTATTTTTTGTTGGGGCTATGTTTTTAGGATTGTGTATGGGCGCCCAATGTGTTAATGTTGATTTTTTTCTCGGAACTACTGAAGGAATGTTAGTTGTTCCAAATTTTTTCGTGATTCCCGGAATATTTTTTTTTGTGACACTGCCCGTGCCCATCTTCCACCCCCAATGCCGAACCTTTCTTTTGTTGTTTGCCCCCTTGTTTTATATGTGGTTGATAGACATGGCAGCTTGTATATTTTGTTGTTTGTCTCTACTATCCTTTTATATTGATTCAGGTTATATTTGCTCGTCATTGAATTTGTAGTGTATACCCTTAAATCATGGACGCTACACCAACGCGGAAAAGCCCAAGGCTTTTATGTTTGCAAAAGGATGAGAGAGGGGAATCGAATGCTGTTAATCTACCCCATGATAGTGACTTTGAGGATGAAATTCCTCTTTCGAAGAGAGTAAAGCAAACAAAACATAATAATCCGTCTGCTGACGTGAAAGTGGAGGTTCGGTTGGTTATTTTTTTTGTTTTTCTTTTTATATTTTTGTAGGGCAGTTTGGTTGACTTTTTTTTTAATTTATGTTTTTTAATTGGAAGTCCGATGCCAAGAAAGGGAAGGCTCATTTGGGTTCCACTTCAAAGAAAGAAGATAATGTCAGAATTAAGAAAATGAAACGTGACCCAAAGGTATTTCTCTATTTTTTTGGATTATTTTTTTTGGGAGGGTGGAGGGGATGGTAGCACTGTGATTTTGAATCCCCCATTATACGTATTCTGTATTGTTTTTAGGACAAAGTCACAAGATGGTGTTCGTATGTGAACGTTGATGTGTTTGATGAAATTACCGGCTTTCTGTCACGGTCTGGAATGATTGATGATTTCAAAAGTGGTCCGTTTGGTTATCTCTTTGGCTTGTTTGGTTATCTCTTTGGTGCCTCCTCTGAATGTACAATCACAGGTCATAAGAGCCATAGTTCACCACATGACCAACAAGGACAACATTGGTGATGTTTTTATTTTTAACTTTAATGGGAAAGAGCTGAGTTTTGGGTTGAAGGAATTTAGGGCAGTAACTGGGCTAAAGTATGGTACGGTGGATGATTATACGCATGACTTGACTGGAACTTCAAAGTTAATAGAGAGGTACTTCCCAACGGCTAGCGTAAAAGGCGTCGAGAAGCAGGAGGTGATTAATGCCTTTAAGGCAGGAATATTTGAAAGGGAGGACGTTTTTAATATAGCAGTGATTTACTTCATTAGTACATACTTGCTTTCGTCCCCCCTCCCCCTCAAAATTTTTTTTGTCCCGGTAGAATATTTTTTGCTTGTTGAATCTGGTCGTTACGTCACCTATCCTTGGGGTCGACCTGCTTTTTTTGACTTCAGAGATTCTTTGGTTCGCCAACTTGCGGGGGACCCGGACTATTTTAAATTTTGTGGTTTCCCGCTGGCCATTCAAGTGTGGCTCTATGAATGTTGCAACAAGGTAGATCCCGCCATTGCTTTACGAGTTGATAATCAAAGTCCTCGTCTCTTTAATTGGAGAACAGCGGATGGCAGACTCTATTACGACAAGTTGATGCAAGGATTGTTTCGGAAATATGGTAGTCAGGTAAGAATACAATTCAATGGTATGTTTTAATGTTCCATTTAAATTTAGTTATTTATAAATATTCTTCCATTTGTTCTATTATTTTTGCAGTATAAGTTTCAAGACATTAGCTTTCGTGCGGAAGAATTGGCTGCGTTTGATGCTGAGCAGCTTCAGGATTCTAACTCTGGCACGAATGACATCCACCATGTCAGCGATGAGGCGAATGTCGATATGGATGTGTGCAAGTTAAAAAAGCTTGAAGAGGAGATTTTCCTGGTTAGTATGTGTCAATTTTTCCCAAGAATCATACCATGCTGTCAGTCGTTTGTTTACCGATTAATCTCATTTTATTTAAAGGTGCGCAAGGACTTCAAGGTTTTAGAAGTCAAAGTTGCGGCGCAAATCCAAGACTTGAAAGGATATATACAAGATTGTTTTAGGTTTTTTGTTAATGAGATTAAGAATTCAAGGAGTGAAAGTTCGAGAGATGAAGGTGTTCGTGAAGAGCAGGTACGTTCGTGCTGTGTATGGCGACGCCCGCTGTTTTTGTGTTTTTGGCATTCCTTGTGTTTTTTCTTTTCTTTTTTGGTTGACATGGGCGGTTACATGTGAATGGTTTTCTTAATAGTATTTTCCTCATGTGTACCGGAATGTTTTGTTTTTTTTTGTTATTAAGCATTTTTTTTAAGTTTTATTTCCCATGGCATACAGAGGTGGTGATTAATCAATTTTAGAACAAACACACAAATTGGTATGCGAACTGGTATCTAACTCTGAACAACAAGTCGGTAAAAGGATTGATGGATTCATATTTATACAACAAATATAAATATATTGGGGGGGGGGGGGTGTACGCGGGATGGTACGCATGCATGGGGAAGGTTCCATTTTATTTATTTTTTCTGGTTTTTCTGAATTTGCAAAACCCCTATATTTTTCGTATAGGTTGTTGCAGGGTCCAAGGGGGGCTGATGTGGATGGAAATGTGGCTGATTGTGACAAGCAAATTTGGATTTGCCACCTATACAGGAAGTGGCAAATCAGGGTTCCAAATCAGATGCCACGACGCCCGTGCAGCGGGCCCCCATGTTGGATGATTTTGAGTTCCCCGATTTCCGGGAGTCCTAGATGATGGCGTTGGAGAACAGAATACCATATCTTACACCAAAGTAACGCGAAACAGTACAAGCTACTTTGAATTTCGGCGCCGGTCCAGTTACAGATTCAGGTAGCTCAGGTGGCAAATTAACGCGATCGCCGGTGATTTTTGACGTGAAGCACCCTTTCATTGGCCATGATGAGATGGGAGTTCACCCAGGTTTGGTAGACACTTTTAAGAAGTGGATGAACGACAGATTGTCCAAGAAACGGGGCAGGTATGCATTTTTTTTTAATTCATTTTTGTCTTTATGCTTTTGTTAAGTAATTAATAACAATGTTATTAAATTACGTCTTTTTAGGAGAGTTAGTGCCTTTGCGGCTCAGTCAAACAAGATAACCCCCCCTCCCCGCGCCCGGTTTAATTTTGGTGTTGAATCTGTTGGACTGATGGACTGGTTTTATACCATGGTTACCACTGGATTGGCCTGGACTGATGCGATAATTTTTCCCTATCTGAGCCTTTTTTTCTTTGCCAGTTTCTGTGTATAAATTTTTTCCTCGCCCTTACATTTTCTGTCTTTTTCTTAATTTTGCTTTTTTTTCCATCCCCTTTCTTGCAAAATAACAGCATGTGAATGTTGTCATGTACTACTTGCGGAAGAAATGCAAGTACGGTGACGCAACCCAGAATAGAGTGACGACGACCGATACTTTTTTCGTTAATTGGGTTGAACAGATTCACGACACGTGGGATGCCAACAATAGGGATAATACCATTATAACCCAAGAGCATGACGTAGCACAATATATCCGGGGTTTCAAGGTTTTGGCGAATACCCCCTGGGATAAAGTGGACTACGTTTGCATCCCTATCCATGTCCCACAGCAATGTCACTGGGTCTTGGTAGTTTTTTCAATCCCCAATAGGTGTCTGTTTGTTTATGATTCACTCAGCGAGATTGGGTCGATTCACAACATGGTGGTAATCTAGTTGGTGAAAAAATTGGTAGACACCATCCCTTTGTTCTTGGTTCGTACTGGGTTTTATGGCAAAAGGAACGACATTGATTGGCAAAACTCACGGGACTATGCGGACTATGCAACGTCGGACAGCTTGTCGATTATTATATTGGATAATGTCCCCCAGCAGCGCGGTGATTCCAAGTAAGTAATTTTATTTTTTTTGATTTATTCATTATGTGAAGGCTTCCTTTTCATTTTTTTTATTTTATTTTCGCAACGATTGCGGTTTGTTTATCAGCGTCTTTCCCGAGCTTATTTGCCAAGGCTATGATTACGGTGAGATTTCGACGAAACCTCTTGATCCGGAATTCTATCGATTGAGATATGCTACTTTACTATGGGATTATGGTAACAAGAAAATCGAGGCTGGTGTTGTTAGTGAAACCGAGGTCACCGGAAAGGTTGTCGGCAGATATGGTGGCCCGATCAGGCAGGTTGTTCAGGTTGGTGAAACCAGCAGGGTACCGGTGTCTAAATATGTCCCCAGGAGGAAGTCGCAGTTTATTTGTGTAAAGCTGGACAATTTTTCTTTTTTTTCCATGGGACACCAGGGATGTTTTTTCTGGTGGTGTAAGTGCATTTTAGACAGTTTTTGTTCTATTTTGTATTGACTTTTAATTTATTTTTTTTCCAAATATCTCTTTCTAAGAATTTACATAAATTTCAAGGGAAATGGTGGGTTTCAAATTCCTTTACATTATTTATAAAATATTCCAAGTAAAAAATATATTTCCAAGCAAAAACCATGAACCTTTGAAGTCATATACAACACTGTCAATATAACCATGGAAATATGGTGTAAAGTAACAACAGATTGGAAAACACTTTTCTAGCTAAAAGTACGCACAACACCAATCAAATCACCAAATAACAAATGGTTGGAGTTGACCACTTCTGATACCTAGAATAATACAAAACAACATTACGATATACATCTGTTGAAACACCAAACGTACAACCGAAACCACTGGCTGATGTAAACCCATTCAAAACACCAAAATCAGAATGAAAAACAACATGGTATACCGT
This sequence comes from Solanum rostratum, assembly GCA_029948455.1. Taxonomy (NCBI): domain Eukaryota; kingdom Viridiplantae; phylum Streptophyta; class Magnoliopsida; order Solanales; family Solanaceae; genus Solanum; species Solanum rostratum. Next base: position 23,922,009 of record CM057054.1, read on the forward strand.
GAATATTCCCAAATAAGGAAACACGAACAGACAACATTTTTGAGCCCCAATACGATGAATTTTCTATAAAAACACCTTTACAAGCAAACCTACAGCCGAACACTTACACAACCCCAAAGTACAACCATTCGAAATACCAAACGCACAACCAAACCACTGGGGATGTTACTACAAAACACCAAAACAGTAGAACCAACATGGTATGTACTGAAATTTCCATCAAACAAAAGTCATATTTACCCACTTATCCAGTTTACCAAGTGTTGTTCGCAAGTAATATGCCTAAACCCCACCGTTTCTCTGGTCACAATGCCTCTTTGCGTCACCCTGCACACCATATGGACTGGCCATTTTTTTTTTGAGTACTTCTCAGTGAATCCCTTTTTCCGTTCCTTGTTTGATGGCCTCCCCGGTCTCCTTCTTGTGGTGGATGGCAGCAATACATCATTCCACACATGGGTTGGTATCTCCCGTGCGGTTTCGCAGGGCAGCGGCTCTATTGGTATTGCATAAGCATCCTTGAAGTTTTTTGTACTATAGTAACCCGAGCAGAAGTCTTCTACGCGCCGCTTTCTGTATTCAATAGTTGCTATTGCATGACCACACGGGATTTCGTCGTGTTGGAACCTCCCACAGCTACACATACGCGTGTTTAGACAAACAAGGAATCTTTTAGCACCATTGACCACGGTATGAAGATGTACAGTAGAAGCTCGTACCTGCACCGAAATATAATATTTTGTAACAATTCAAAAACAATTATAAGCTAAGTTTAACAACTCTCTAATGCACCTACCATCATACTATTTGACTGTTGCATATTATCCACTAGCATCTTGTTATATCTCTTTGTCAAAACAATTGTTGTTTTCCTACCCTCCTCGTTGTTTTTTTCGTTCCAACGTTGCATTGTTTCCCTCACGTACTCCAATATTGGTATTACTGGCAGTTTTCTCCCACATACGATTTCACTATTGATGGACTCAGCTATGTTGCTTGTCAAAGTCCACGTCCTTTTAACTGTTGTATGACAGCGAGATCCTCTCATAATCTGCCTTAATCAGGTAGGCACGAATCTTTGGACTGATTTCATTCATTTTGCCCATCAGCTCCTCAAATTCTTGGACTGTGTACGCTTTAGCCAACGCGAAAAATAACCTTCTAACTTCATCTGTATTTTTGTGTGCCATCTTTAACAAATTAGCCCACAAATGGTAGATACAGGCATAATGTTTGATGCCGGGGTAAACTGATGCGGTAGCATTCCATATGCTTTTATTCCGGTCTGAAACAAAACACATGCCATCCCTATCACCAAATGCTAATTTGAAATTTTCAAAGAACCAAGCCCATGCGTCGTCGTTCTCAGAATCTGCAATTCCATATGCCAGCGGCAAAATGTGCCCTACGACACAAAGAAAATTACAATGAAAAGAAATATATTTTTGCAGCATAGTTGGTGCAACATGTTTTTTCAAAAACGAACCTCCAGGATCCATTGTGCTAGCTATCAACAGCGTCCCTTCGAATGCGGAACGTATGTGAGTCCCATCGACTACAACAATGGGACGGAAATATTCCCACCCCTGTATGCTTGCAGCTAGCGCTATGAATGAGTACAGAAACCTATCATCTGCGGTTTTTTTAAGGTTAACAATACTCCCAGGATAAGCTTCTTCCAACATATACAGATACATTGGTAATTTAGAGTATGACTCTTCGGGGTCGCCACGCAAAATCTTTAGTGCATTTTGCCTACCCCTCCACGCCTGCATGTATGTCAATGAAATACCATGTTCCCTCCTCAGGTCGGTTTGTATGTCGGCGGGATTGTAAATTGTTTTGGCGTCCGCATACTTTGGCAATAACATTGCACCTAGCACAGAACTCAACGACTGCCGCTTTAAGTATGTCCTGGAATCGCACCCGCATTGGTGTTCATCGTCGAAAACCCGCACCTTGAATAAACCAGACTTACCAAGCGATGATGACTTTAACACCCACGAACAATCATCACATGCACATTTCAACGAAAAACTACAAAAACAAGAACCAAACATTTAGAGCATTCTCCTTTTTTAGAATTGCATGTTAAACACCGTAATGGTAAGAATCAATTGTTCATTTTCACCTTGCTGTACACGACCTGACAACCCTGAATTTGAACTTCCTCAATAACGCATACCTCTGCATAACGGCAACCAAAGTTTGCTTGTTTTTGTAGACTTGTCCTACGGCAACTACATCAGTCAACATGTTGTTTATTATAAATTGCTCTACGTTTTCGTCACACAAATCCACTGACACAGTGTCATCGCCCGCAAACCCAGTGTCTAACATTGGTATAGGGTTGCGCACAACTATTTCAGTACTTTGAATTTCACCAGGCCGCTCACCATCTTGATCAATGTATGTCACACATAAGGGATATTTTGAAAAGGAATCAGGGTTACACCTTCTCTGATCCAAATAGACTTTTACCCCCATCTCATTATGGATCCTCAACGGTGGTGAATTCACATCTACAACATATTATATCACCATCTCGGAGCATGGTCTGTCCAACCCTATTTGTGAAGCAATTACGCTCAATAAACCATTATAATTTGATGAAGTGTCATATAATACTCCTTCTACCATATAATCCACATATTCACCTGTTTACGATCGCAGATATACACCACAGAAATTACCATTTATCAGAACCATCACGCAGACCTATATATCACAGGCGGTCAACTGTAATACCAGCACGCAAATCATAAATACTACCAACACACGTACCGTCGTTGAGCTCACCAAAAAAACAAAAAAAATCTCACCAACTGGAGTATCATAACATTTCATAACCAACAAACAAAATATTCAAATAATAACCTTAACATCAACATACTAACACCAATGATTGGCTCACTGTTCTGTTAGAAAAAATAAAAAAACACATACACCAATATTTTCACCTTACCTGCAAAATCCCACTTCCCATTATATTTCACCAAGATTGATACAATTTTTTCGGTACCCATGCCCTTACTTATCTAATAGGATACCTTTGTCTTGGCCACAAAAATCCCTTCTTCACAACAATTGGACAAACACTTAAGGTTACCCAACAAAGAATTTTACATGGACAAAATAGCACTATATACAAAACTTTCTCTCCAAACCGTACCAACTCACCATGATGACACCTTTGCACATGTGACTAAAGTACCTTAAAGTAATAATAACCTAGGAAAAACTAGGTCCCACCAAAAGTGTATATATATATATATATATTAGTTGTGCACATTTTGTTGAAGGTCAACAGTTTTAATGGTTTTCTGCATGGTTTTTCATGCAGCTTTGCAGCTATTACACAATGGATTTATAATATCTTGTTTATTTATTTTTCCATTTCCCAATACTATTATATCACATCAAACACTAAATAAATTCTCATTCATTTCTTTCTTCCAAATCCCAAGACATTATATCACATCAAATACTATACTAATTACACCTCAAACATTCTCTCTCCTAGTTTTGTAAAAAAAATTGGTATTCTAGTTGTAATTTTTAAGACTTGGTAGGGGCCATGTAAATATTGATTTTTTTGTGTATATTTATGAAAAATCCCCCTACATTTTAATTAATAAGAACATATATAAAAAAAAAAACAGAGTGCATTGAATTATAGCCCACTAGAAAAATTACAAATGAATAGATGGGCTGGATTAAAAAATAGGAATTAAAAATAACGTTGCCTAAGTTTGATCCCATGAATGAAATAAGTTGACCACGTAAAGATATATGGTTGGTTTGGCGGTAAAGAAACTCTGTTAGATTAGATTTGAATATTAGATGTAACTTCGTTGGTGAAGGTAGATTTGATAACAAATTCACATTTTAAACCATCATGTCATAACCATTTCTTTCAAATATGGTAAACAGCCTCCAGAAGTAAATCACATAAGCACAGTACTATGACAATAAATTCTAACAATAGCTACAAAACAATACCACGAGACATACTGAGAGATGAGGAAAATATGTTTGACGCAAAGGGGATAAACAAAAAGGGAATTTCAAAAAAAACTATTTCTGGTTCAGCAATTGCAAATGCCTGCACAATTAAAGTTACATAAAAGGATTCCAAACTTAAAAAAATATGTGCTTGGATAATACTAGTCTAGGAGAATATTGTGTCGTTTTACCTTTGCTAACCAGTAAACACAGTTCAAATATAATCATTTCAACAACAGCTAATATGCACCTCGTCCAACCCGCCGATCATCTCGCCCTCTTCCCATGTATATATCACGGCGATAGTCTTTGGGTGGTGGTCCACCTCTCACTGGAGAACGGCTTCTTTCCCTGATATCACGGGGCCATTGGCCACGAGGTGGTAGTACTGGTGGATGAGGTGGAGATGGTGTTCGCCTTTCATAACCTTTCCTGTCACTTAAATAGCTCTCTCTTCCATGCTCTCTATGTCCCCAATCCAGGGCTGGAGGCCGTTCAAACCTACTTCGGTCCCTGCAATCAGCATCAGCAAAATCAGGTCTATTTCTACGGATTGGCAAATCTGCAAACCTCCCTTCATATCTGGAATGAGGAACCCCAGCTCTGAAATCTCGGGGGTCATCTCTCGCCCAGCCACGAGGAGGGGACCTATACCCATTCACAAATCTTCCCGGAGAACGATTGATTGGGGGGCCAGGAATGCGATGATGGGGAGGTGGGCTGGGATAACCCCTCCGAGGACTCCCTTGAGGTGCATACCGAGGCCTTTTGCACTTGTTACAGTTCTCTCGTCTTGCAAAGTTCAAGTTATTACACCTGCAATGTCAGGAAACTCAAGTAAGATAAACAGCTAGGACACCCAGAACAGAAGATATTTACTTCCTTCTTCTTCTTTAGGAGTAAGCAATTACAATTCTTGCCATGAACTAGAAGTCCATATCCACAGACACAGATCAGCAATAAACATCATTGAAACAACTAAAGTACTATGTAATGTCAATTATGTGTATGCCCGCCTCATAATCCCCAATCATTACTGCTTGCACAAAATCAAAGTACATCAGTCCTTTCAAAATCTACTTCAAGAACATACTCCCTCTGTCCCATTTTATGTGGCACCCTTCGACTTGGCACGTTGTTTAAGGGAAAAAGAAAGGCTTCTGAAACTTGTGGTCTAAAACAATTCTTAGATATTTGTGTGGCTGAACATCATTTCGTTATGGATAAAAGAGGAATTTTAAAGTTAAATTGTTTCCAATTAGAATAAGGCGACATTCCTTTTAGGACGGACTACGGAGGAAAGGGTACCACAAAAAATGAGACAGAGGGAGTAATAATATTGAAGCAGCTCAAACATTACAAAAAATCAGAAAAGAACTCGATAAATCCATACAATGTTCTTGCTAGTTTCTTAGTTAGCAGCAAACTTATCTTTGTCTAAACTCTTCTTGCATAAAATGATAGTTTATTCATCACTTAAATTTATTCTAAACCTTGAAAATACAGAACTTTTAGCATGAGTGATTTCCAATATAAATTGTGATTCATCTGGATACTAGTTACAAAGTCCTGGTGTAGGAATCATAGGTGCAAAAATCATTTACTGCAATTCAAACTGAACATTGATTAGAACCATGTTTCAAATGCTTCAAATGAAAGCTGGCTTTCAAGCTGGTCCTCGTACAACAATGACATATTGAAGCTCTCAATCAATTCAATCCATTCAATCAAGGACTTCTATGTCAGAATCTTAATGTAGCATTCATAGGTACAAAAACCATTTACTGCAATTCAAACAAATCAGTGATTAGAATCATGTTTCAAGCGCTTCAAATGGAAGTTGGTTCTCGAGAAGTTCTAAATAGACCGTCTCCCATGCAAACAATCCTTATACAGCAATGACATATTGAAAATCTCAATTAATTCAATACATTCAACCAAGAACTTCCACTAAGTCACAACCTTATCAGGGACAACATAACATTTTCAAGCAAAGAAAGAAAACCACAAGTTTAGGAGAAAAGAAATGAGACACATTCAAAGGACAACTCAATGCTAAAAGAAATAGGGGAGAGTAAGAAACAGAACATACAAGGGATCCGGGCACATCCAATCACCATCTCTTGGCCGCACATTTGGATTGCTTCTAGGCAGACCTTCTCCTCTGACTTGCCGTGCACCATAACCAGGTCCATCATAACTTCTGCCCACAAACCTGCCAGCTTGTCTAAAACGACCATAAGGGGGTGAATAGTCTCGATGTCTACCAGGATCTCTACTGCTACCAAATCCATGACTACGAGGTGGGCCACCTGAATGATCATAATCAGTACTATACTGATGATCTGCATTCCTATGGCGCACAGGTGAAACAGAACCTGCATGCGCTCTATATCCTGAAAAAGTCCAACGAATCCCAAACATAAGAGGCACTAGATAATGAGAGAAAGCTACCCATATTATTACCTAATTAAGCTAATGTGTGGAAGCGATGAAATGCCAACAACAATTGAATTATGCTTGTATAACCAGTTACCATTGTTCAGAGCTTCTTGTCGAAAATAAGAGAAAGAGTAGCATGAAGGGAATGTGAATCTCAGAGGATGACTGTCTTCAAAGTTATGTCTCAAATTAAATTATTACAGAGCATCAACCGTAGAAAACTACATTTTTTCCATATCATCCACACCTTAGATGATAGTTTATTGAAATCCTCGAGGAAAAATAGACTTGGCTACAAAATGTGAAGCTAGCACGGCGACAGTCATTTCACGGTTGACATTGATTCCCTCTAAACAACTAAAATAGAAAACCCATTTTCATCGATGAGAAACAACCAAGACTATCAACATAAGCAGTAATTGGAAACTTCAAGCCAGACTCCAAACTGCACCAGAGCCAAGGGACCTTACAATTACTGAACAGATAACAACCCAGGTAAAGCGCATACCATAAATTACCGAACTGCTAATAATTGAATCAAATCAACTCCTTAACCGAAGGACTGCAAATTGAATGAAATCAACCCATAATCATTGTAAACGCGTGTTCAAATGGCTGAGAAAGTCCAATCACTTAACTCAATAAACCCCTTCTGCAAACCAGCTCACAGTATGTTGATAAGTCCTATTAAGTTCAAGCTTCTATATGGAATTGATGCATTGAAATTTACATGATATCTCTTATTCGCCAAAATTTAATCTTCACCAAAGCAACTAATCCACATGCATACTCAATTCAACTCCTACTTAACCAGCAAAATTACATACTAAAGGAATCCCAAAAGCCACTGCTAATTGGAGAAAGCAAAAAACTGAAAAGCCTAAAACATTCATTAATTACCCTGAGCCCAATTGGATTGGGACGGACTCGAAACACCAATAACCAGACAATTAGTGTCTACCACATGATCTCTTCATAAGGATTTGGGGTCTTTGTCAAGTTTTACCACTTACTACTCATCACCCTTGAAGAATTTCCAGCCACTCAATAATACAATTATAAAGACAAGCAGCAAGAACACTTCATTCACAACATCAACCATTCAGTAATGGATCAGGACTCTCAGATATCTCATGTAACGCTGTCAATTTCCTTCAAAGAGATAATTTACCAATCCATACAAGCTGGCCATCAATAGTGCTATCCCATGAAACACAACATGATACGAAGTGTTCAAAGCTCATGCGAAATTCCATAACATAATACTTGACATATACTCTTTCCTGTTCAAATTAATACCCAACAAAATTTCTCACCAGAACCCCACCATGTGCCTTCTTCAAGAGCAAAGTTCTTGCACCAGACAAAGTGCTCAGCTGTAAAACACAATAGCAAAATTCATTCACAATTCAACACGCCATAAATGATACTGGAGAACAACGGGAATCAAGTGGATGGATAAATGGTGTTACATCTCGCTGAGAAATGCAGAGGCTTGACAAGAAAAAATTCTGTCTGATGAAATAGATCTCTCAAATGTGTCATGTTGATTGCCTAAAGGCCTGTAAATCTCCCAACCTCATAGAGAGTATCTATAGTAAGAGCCCCTAACAAGTGGATTCGAGGATGATAGGAAGAGTCAGACTGTAGCCACTTCACTATGGCATCGGATATGAAGGAATTGATTATGAGCTAGAACAAACGAAAATTAGGGGGAAAAAATAGAGAAGTTTACAACGAAGTTAAGCCTCTACTGGGTTAAGCTAGCTGCACATGAGTTCACCAATGGTATATAAGATGACTTTCATGGTTTACACTTTCAGGGACGCATCATTTTAATTGATGAAACCAGCGAGGTAATTAACCTCAAAAGCTTGAACAGTGGAAACATACTCCAGAAGGTAAAGGCCTAGGACAAGTAAAAGTAAGCTAAGATGTGTGCACAACACGAAAGCATGCATAAGAAAATTTTGAAACGAAACTAGACCAAATTAGCATGACCAAACTTGAATGTGCCATGAGGGTGTCATGCAACATACACAGTCAGCAAAGTAAAAGAGAATGGTTGTGAGACCATCTATACTAAATGGAGAGATTGTTGAGCCTCTAAAGACCCAATATAGCCACAAGACAAGGCCTCACTAGAATGAGAATGTTAAGATGATTCTGTCAGACAAAATTACTAAATGATTAGAAACTGATCAAGATAGACAAAAAGTGCAAGTGAAAACCAGATTAAAAAAATGATTAAGATGATTTAATTATACCACACAGACGAAATGCATCAGTCAGTGAACTATGGGCAATATTGACTGAGGATCAACTAAAATCAAATATAGCAAATTTGTCTTAAAAGAGACAGTATCTTAGAAATAAGATGCGCTAAATGAAGAATGGAACAAATTAGAAGCAAAGAACAGTTACAAGTTATAGTAACTAATTGGAGTTTAGGTTAGCTATCATTGGCAGACTTATAACAAACGAGGCTTCTGATAAGAGTTGTTTTGATTATATTTTTTTTTTTAAGCAGAATCTTTGTGGTTGTAGATTACAATAGTAGGAACAAATGTAAGACTTAGAGAAAACCCTAATTTGTAGAAAAAATAAATAAACTATTAAGAGATGGAGTGTAATATAAACTGACAGTAGGATTCATATATAGGACCCAAACTGTTAGGATTTACAATTTTTGACATCAAATTAACTTGATACCCACATTGCAGCAGAAGATATAAATGTGAAACCCCAATGAGACAACTGTCGGGAAGTGGCCCTTTGAAAGTCAATCAGTTGACCCCCTCTCAAAACAAAGATGCAAAATGTGTAATATGAAAGGAATGACACCCGTCATCCTCGATGAGAAAAAGGAGACTACATAGTTACTAAAACCAAACAGCAGCTCCATTTCAAAAAGCTACGAGTATTAAAGATCATGTCAATCCATAGAGACATACACAGAGTTATTTTATTCTGAATTTCCAGAAAAAATAAACAATTACAATTTTCACTAACAATCAGATCAATGTATTCTTAAGTTAGCGGTTCGATCTAAGGGTTCACAACCTGAGCACGCCCTCATGAAGATCCATAAAACCCTCCAAGTAATTTTGGAATAGTTAATAAAATTGACTTTAGGGCTTCGAAATGATAAACAATTATTATGAAAGGAAATGATAAGAAAAGGACGAACCATGGCTATCACCGTATCGATCGGAACGTGAATACCGCGGTGCATCCCGACGAACCTCACCTGGCTCGTAGTCGCTACCGGCACCGCCACCTCCATTTTCTCCGCCGCTGTCAGTGGGCCGTACAACTAGGCTGCTTATGTGAGGTGTGGGCTGGTCCTTCTCTCGCGAACCCATATTGCGCTCTCCCTCTCTGATGCCGAACTGTGTGGAGATTGTCTTTTCTCTGCGCTCCCCTTGTTATATCGAGGCTCTCTAAAAATATGAGAACAATATTATGAAACCCTAGCCCGTACATACTATTTTTTGGGGGTATGTTTTGGAAATTATTAATGGTCATGAAAGTTGATTTCTCAACTTCTATGGGCAAGGCAAAAAGATCTTGAAAATTAAAAAGAGTGAAAAGAGTGTTAATTATTGAGGGTGGCTCACAATTTTTAGTTAATAATTAATAAGTTTTGATCATTTTTTTAAGAAATTGTCAAGTTTTTTTTTTACACTTTGATCCAATTTTATTAATGTTAATATATTTTTTTTAAAAAGAAAGGTTGCACAACCTCTTCTTCCAACCAACGCCCATATTTGTGCATTTTCTTCTCCTCTTTTCTTCTCTTCTTCTTCTTCCTCTTCCTCCTCCTCCTCCTTGTATTATTATTGTTTGTTTCTTGTAGCTATTGTTGCTATTGCGTTGGAAAGAAGAAAGGATAGCACTTTTTTTTTCGAAATTGTTTTGGAATTAAGAAAAAAAATCAGAAATTTAGTTGATTTGATATTAAATTTCATTATATTATCACTAGGCATTGCTTGTGAGGTGATTTTTGACCATTTGGGTAAGTCAATACTGTTGTTTTGTGTGTACTACTCATTTGGGTTTTATCTACTATTCTAGTAGAATTCTATTCAACAACTGTTGCATTCGTTTCAGCATCTGCTGCTGAAAGAAATGTAGCATGTGGTGAAACAGATCAGCTATTGGATATGTTATAACAATTGTTGCGTACAATTTAGCTAGCACCTGCTCTAGCTACTGCCTCAGCAATTGCTGAATATATTTCAACAATTGTTACATGAGTTATTGAATGTATTTCATCAATTGTTGGAAGATATTCAGCAACAGTTGTAGGTGCTCTAGCTGCTGCTGCAGCAATTATTGAATATATTTCAACAATTGTGAAATAAGTTACTGAATGTGTGTTCAGCAATTGTTGAAAGATATTCAGCAACTATTGTAGGTGTTCTAGCTACTACCTCAGCAATTGTTAAATATATTTCAATAATTGTTACATGAGTTATTGAATATGTTTTAGCAATTGTTAAAAGATATTCAACAACTGTTGTAGGTGCTCTAGTTGCTGCTGTAGCAATTGTTGAATATATTTCAACAATTGTTACATGAGTTACTAAATGTGTTTCAGCAATTGTTAAAAGATATTCAACAGCTGTTGTAGGTGCTCTACCTGCTGCCTCAGCAATTGCTAAATATATTTCAACAATTGTTACATGAGTTACTGAATGTGTTTCAGCAATTGTTTGAAAAATATTCAGCAATTGCCGTAGGTGCTGTAACTGCTACTGCAACAATTGTTGAATATATTTCAACAATTTTTTACATGAGTTACTGAATATGTTTCAATAATTATTGAAAAAAATTCAGCAACTGTTGTAGGTGCTTCGATTGTTGCATCAATTGATGAAGGAATTGTTGAAAGTGTTTAAGCAATTGCTTTATCAATTGCAGGCAGAATCAAAATAAAATTATGATCAGTTTTCTTTTAAATTATAATATAGGTACATGTAAGGACCCGAATTTTTTGAGTGGCGTTTCCCAATTCTTTTGGAATTGCCCCGAGTGAACTGTCAGGCATCGCTCCACGGAAGGCCCACATGGGCCGTGTGAAGCCACACAGAGCGTGTGGCCTCCCATGAAGGGACACGTGGTCTAGTTCACGGTAGGGGCAGCTTTGAGACAGAAGGGATTTTGACCAAGTAAGGGCACACGGCTACTCACACGGTCCGTGTAGAGTGTCACAGACCGTGTGGCCCTCCGTGTAACTCTCTACGTAAAAAATTTTCTAAGTATGAAAGTACCATCTCATAACTTTGTCATGCGAAAATTATTTCAAGTACCATCATACGGTCGATGTCACAGCCCGTGTGGAGTCACACGGACCGTGTAGTCGTCCGTGTGGTACCCCTTAGCTCTGTGTAAATTCCCTTTGCGAAATTCTAAGTAATGGGTCACGGCCACTGTTCACGGTCTATGTGACATCTCATGGACCGTGTAGTGGAACGTGTGGACCTGACGGTTCCAATTTCTGTCCGTTTCATTAATGACTTTTATGTAATTTTGGTTTATTTTAATTATGAATTATGACCTTTTACCTATCCTAAACCCCTAATTCAGCTGATATCCCCTCCTCTCTTAATTCATTATCCTAAAACCTTCTACCCCTCATAAGATCACCTCCCTATTCCTCTCTACTCTCCCCTCTCAAGGTTCAAGCTAGGGTTCAATTGAAGTCCAATTCAAGTTAAGTTCATCCCTCAAATTCAGCTCCTCAATCAAGGTATGTGGGATTGATTCTTGGTCCCTTTCAACCAAGAAGACCCAAAAATCTTTTAATTGATTTCATGAATTTAGTCTATTTCATTACTTGATTTACTTAAATCCAATTGATGTATGGGTTGTATTTTACCTATGATTTCAAATCACTTTGATCACTATTATGATAATTTACATTGAATTATAAAGTATGAACATTCCCCTTTTTAAAGTTGATTTATGCATGGGTGACTTATACTATGTTTTAGATATTGTTTTAAATTATGGATTTACTTAATTTAACATTATGGTGTTGATTTTAACTTGAATCTATGCTACCTATGCTATCCTCACATCATGTATTGCATCGCATTCATGAACATTAATATATGAAAATTATGAAGTGGTTTAAGCCCAACTATGTTTTCTGAAATGATTATCTAAGCCCAACTATGTTTTCTGAAACGATTATGAGATGATTCTGATAAGATATTAGTTATGACAAGATGGTGATCACATACATGTCTATAATTCTGGCTCTTTGAGCATTCTGGGTGCTTGCACCATTCTGTATATATGAATAAGTTATTCCCTACATGAGCATTACGATTATGATCTATGACTTGACATTTGAGCCTAAATGTGTATTAAACAGTTTGAAATGAGCATTGTATCTCCTGAAAGCACGTATATGTATAAGTATTCAAGTGGGATGTTATTGACTTAGCACTGATGGATTGGGGGTGTTAGAGATATCCCCAAGGGCCCTCTCCTTTTCCTTGAACTATGTGTCAATATAGGAACGTTAGCCATTACCGAAATGACCGGGTCATAAGGAATGGTTATTCGTTTATGATTCTGATGTGTTCAGTATGATGATGAAAAATCCTTCTAAAATGGTGAGTTTCGTAGGAAAGTGACCATCCATCGAAATGGTGAGTTCCGTAAGGTGTGATGTAGATTACCTTTGGCAAGTAGTCTTCTCCTACCGATGGGAGGTCTTTATCGGACTAATTTATGTAATAGCTCGCATGGATTTGATTTGTCGGTTATAGTCCATCCCCAATATATATGAGCATTATTGCATTTCATGCATCATAAATTTCATGGCATCTTGTATATATTTCCATTGAATATATGATTCTTTCTATATTATTTGCCCTTGTCATTTAACATTGAAATGCAGGTTTGGTAAGTCATATGCATTGCATGCCCGCATACTTAGTACATTCAAACGTACTAACGCATGCTCTATGCCTACATGATTTTACCATGTAAGGGCCGAGCACTTTGATTACCTACAGATTGAATATCCCAATCCAAGAGTATACTGTGGTGAGTCCCATCTTCTAAGGATGAGCCAACTGCCTTTCTTTTACTTTATTTCATGAAGTTCTTCCTTATTTGAGGGTGAGCCCGGAACTTGTCCCCGCCCTCGTTTCATTTGACTAGAGGCATTTGTTGGACATCATGTAGACTCCTTAAAGTTGTTATGTTATGCGAAATGTTTGGCTTTCGTACCCCTATGAAAGGATTCATGGAAATTTCGTACTTTGATTATGTGTTTGTGGCTAATAGTGTGGAAAGTCCCTATTTCCCCGTCTTACCCCCATAGCGTGAGTCCTATTTCCCTATCCCCAAGAACTATGTGTTATTATTGAATGTTATTCTTGAACCGATGATGTGGATATAGATACTTGAAGCTTGTTTGGGGACTCTCGGGTTCTCATTCGTCGTGTCACATCTAGGCCCTAACCCCAGGTCGTGACAGTACGGATCTCCACTATCAATGATGGATAAAATAACAATAGGAGTTGATTGTAATGGTGGATGGGCCGAGTCCAACAATCATTATATTTGGTGTTGGAAAAATTAAAAAAATGGTAGAGACAATAGCAATGATTCGTGGACCGAGATGTCAAGTATGAAGATTTTGCAAGGAAAATCATTTTTCTATTGTGAGCTAAATTATGAATTGAAAGATCTTGACATCACCTACATACATAGCTGCAGTTAAAAACAAAGGTTGTCCATACTAGATAGATTTGAAAGGGAAAAAAAGAACATATAATAAATGATAAATTAATAAAAAGGAATTCTGGATTAGGTCAGCAATCCAAGTTTGGGGCGGTAAGGATAAAAGAACTTCTTATGTTATAATATTCAATTCTCGATGACAAATTGATTTGATAGTTCAGATATCGTTGGCCTCTACGGTAGAATCAGTTGGGGGACTTGAGAGACAGTGGTTTACCCTGCGACAAATATCAGTGGTTCGAGTTTACTTATCTCCAACTCGTGAACTTAGCCGATACAAAACTTTATGATATCACCCAATTTTTCTGATTCGGCGATTTGATATATGATTTATCATTCATGAACACTGATAAGATCCATCCCATAATCGCAATGACCCAATTGCAAGAGCGGAGCTCTACCAACTGAGTTATATCCCCCCGAGCCAAGTGGAGCATGCATGAAGTAGTCAGATGCTTCTTCTATTATTTTCCCTGGCATAGTTGGGAAAAGGTGGGCATTCCCAACAAAGAAAAATAAATGTTTCATATGCAAAAGACGTGGACATAAAAAATAACATGCTCCGAGCGAAGTGCTTCACAGGAATAGATTTGAAATCTTGATTACTATTTGTTGTTTGTAAACATTTCTTAATTTTTTTTTAATATTAATGTTGAACAAATATTGTTATTAAATGCTTTAGTTCTCAAGAAATTGACAGTAGTAATGTTGAATAAATCTTCAACAAGTAAGACAGTTTCTTCAGCAATTGTTTCACTTGCTGAAAAATCAAGTCTAAGTACCATAATACATCAAAATTATTGTATTTATCATTTAATATATTTTAAATAATAATTAAAAATTAAATTGCTCAATTAATCTTGGTTACGCGATTAATTAATCAATTTATTGTTTATTGCGAAGAATTACTACATAGCTATACAAAATCACCAACAAAATCAATTCTAAGTACTATAATATATAAAAATTACTTTATTTATAATTTAATATGATTTAGATAATAATTAACAATTAAATTACTCAATTAGTGTTGATCATGTGGTTAATTAATTGATTTATTATTTATTGCGAATAAATTACTACGTAATTGTACATAATCACCATCAAAATCAAGTCTAAGTACTATAATACTTCAAAATTACTTTATTTATCATTTAATATAGTTTGTGTAATAATTATCAATTAATCACTCAATTAATATTGATTATGCAGTTAACTAATCGATTTATTGTTTATTGCGAATAAATTATTACGTAGCTGTACAAAATCGCTATCAAAATTAAGTCTAAGTACTATAATACATCAAAATTACTTTATTTATCATCTAATACGATTTAGATAATAATTGACAATCAAATTACTCAATTAATATTGATTACGCGGTTAATTAATCAATTTTATTGCTTATTTAGAATAAATTACTACGTAACTGTACAAAATTGCCACGAAAATCAATTCTAAGTACTATAATACATCCAAATTACTTTCTTTATCATTTAATATGATTTAGATAATAATTAACAATCAAATTACTCAATTAATATTGATTACACGTTTAATTACTCGGTTTATTATCTTTTATGAACAAATTATTATGTAATTATACAAAACCGCCATCAAAATTAATTCTAAGTACTATAATACATCAAAATTATTTTATTTATTATTTAATATGGTTTAGATAATAATTAACAATTAAATTGTTAATTAATGTTGATTATGCAGTTAATTAATCGATTTATTGTTTATTGCGAATAAATTATTACGTAGCTGTACAAAATTGCCAGCAAACTCAACTCTAAGTACCATAATACATCAAAATTACTTTATTTAGCATTTAATATAGTTTAGATAATAATTAACAATCAAATTACTCAATCACTATTAATTACGCGTTTAATTACATATTGTTTGTTATGAACAAATTACTACGTAATTGTACAAAATCGCCACCAAAATCAATTCTAAGTACTATAATACATCACAATTACTTTATTTATCATTTAATATGGTTTAGATAATCATTAACAATCAAATTACTAAATTAATGTTGATTATGCTTTTAATTACTCAATTTATTGTCTATTAAATTACTACATAATTGTATAAAATCGCCACCAAACTCAACCTTAAGTACCATAATACATCAAAATTACTTTATTTATCATTTAATATATTTTAGATAACAATTAACAATCAAATTACTCAATTAATGTTGATTATGCGTTTAATTACTTGATCTATTGTCTATTATGAAAAAATTACTACATAATCGTATAAAATTGCCACCAAACTCAACTTTATGTACCATAATACATCAAAATTACTTTATTCATCATTTAATATGGTTTAGATAATAATTAACAATCAAATTACTCAATAATTTGCTAAAACATTTCTCAACAATTGTTAAATCAGACAACTCACATGCTGAGAATCTTTTTAAGCAACTACAACAATTGCAAAATCAGACATCATACTTGCTAAGATATTTTTAAGCAATTGAAATAATTGTTGTTGGAAGCTACCCACTTGCTTAAGTTATTTTCCACAATTATAACAATTGCTAAATTATACATTCTACTTGCTAATATATTTGTAAGCAATTGTTGTGTAAGGATATCCACTTGCTAATTTTACTAAGCAACTACAACAATTCGTAAATCAGACATCCTACTTGCTAAGATATTTTTAAGCAATTGCAAAAATTATTGTTGGAGGCTATCCACTTGCTTAAATTATTTTCAGCAATTACAATAATTGCTTAATTATATATTTTACTTGCTAATATATTTTTTAACGATTGCTATATCAATTTCAACAATAAGGATTCAACACTAACATATTATATAATTAACTAAAAAGATAATAACATAAAAGTTCAACATCAAAGCACCATTAAAAAAACATAAAAGAAAAGTAAAAGTTCAACATCAAACCACCATTCAAAAAAACATAAAAGAAAAGTAGTGTTTGTCTGTCAACTTAAAAGATACCTACAATCCACGACAATTTTCAACAATCCAACCTACTTGTTGGAGCTCTTTGAAGTGTTGACTACCCTTTTTTTGGCACTTGACAGTGCCTTAGAAATCTGCGTTTTTCTCCTCCTTATATAATAGGAGTGTAAGGGTCTGAGGTTCTCAAAGAAGGATTGATGTCACTTTTGGACATCAGTGTCATGATGGGTTATCTAGAGTCTCCACCCTGAAAATCAACTGATTTATTTGTTCAGACATATTTTTACATTCACAAGCACATGAAAGTACCCTAGAGGTACCAACACCAATAGTCGAATTTTTTCCCATCGTGTAGGAAGTCTCCAAAGGACGTCGAACAGTCTCACTAGTGGGAGAAACAGTACCACCACCAACACCAACACCGAAAACACCAGCGCCTTCACCAACAATTGCATCACCAACAGTTAGCATCACCACCAAATAAAAAACAATTTTTAAATGTTGTTGTATCATCATTTGTAACACTAGAACAACTTCGTCAATAGCTCTCGAAGTATCAAAATCCCTTTCAACCACTAATAAATCCCTTTTAAATAGCCGATGCTCCAACCAAATCCTCTCAAAGCTTTTTGAGCTTGACATCTATCTTGTCGTCTTTCAATGGAACAAATTCATAAATTTCATCTCCACCTCAGTGGTTGAAGGAGCTATCTACGGGTACACAATCTATGCATAAAAAATAAATATTAAGGTAGTAGTATGAATAATATCCAACAAGTGTGATACTTGCACTAATTATTCTGCTTAACATCCGTAATTATTGTACCTATTTCAACAACTGCTTTGATAATTATAACAATTTCTAAGGATAGGCATAACAATTGTTGAAATTATCTCAGCAACTGTTGTGTCAGCAATAATAATTGTTGAGACTAGGCACAATAACTACTGAGACTAGACGCGGGCTAGCCAAATTATTAAGTGAGATAATTGCACTAAGTATTCTATTTAACATATTTTAGCAACTGCTATAATAGCTATAACAATTGTTGAGTATAGGCATAACAATTGCAGAAATTATTTCAGCAACGGTTGTGCAACTATAATAATTGTTGAGACTAGGCACAACAATTGCTGAGATTAGACACAGGCTAGCCAAATAATTGTTGAATATTATACAAAATGAGAATGAGAAGTCATATTGAGTCAGATGGGGGATCAAACAAATCATTAATTTTGACAAAATTATTTTTCGTCGCATTCACTCATCTAAGAATTCTTGGACAAGTTTCTTCATCTGATAAATTTTTAAACCGACTCCGAAGATGGGGAGTAGCTTCAAATACCCAAGCCTATATAAAATAATATCATCACAGATCAAAATAATGAACCAAACATTAATAAGGATGAAAAAATATCGAACAAAGTTTACCATGAAAGCCCCAAAAAAGCCAAAAAGATTGTTGCTTTTCCTGTTAGGTTCAATTTCTTTAACAGATATTCAATGGTGAGTGTGAAGCTTTCCTGGCCCCATGAATGGGCACGAAATGCTTTACGATCGGTGCAAAGGTCAATCTAGTCAACATGAATTCTTGTGCTTTGATCGCATGCACAAAGAATACTATGCACGAACCAAAGTAAAGCACAATGACTTATTGCAATTTCTCATAACCTCTTCGGAGTTTAGAAGGTCAATCAAATCCTTCTCTATGAAACTTTTTCCAGTTAACTTACGCAATTTCTTGCATTTTTCAACAACCTTAGAACTCTTGGATGACTTCTCCAACCGAGCACGAACACTAAGAGTATGATGACAGTTTAAGCCTATCATGATTGCAAATTCTTTCATGCTGAAACAAAATGGCATGCCACAATAATTGATTCAAATTGAATTTTTTTCATCACAAATAATCCTTCACCGAACAAGTTGATATACTAAGCTCATAGGAAACTTTGAAACTTTATCCTCAAATATGTCTAAATGCTTTCCAAATATACTAGATGGAAAATATCTTTCCAAATTTTGTGCCACCAGAACCTTTCAAAAATCAACAAAAGATTTCCTCTACCCGATCGAATAACAATATCACCTTTTAAATCACGATCGTGATTGTCCAAGAATGTCTGCAAACCATAGCTTAAAAATTTGATATTTTTAACAACAATATTTATTGAATGACTGTTAGGAGGGGAATCAATGGCGGAAGTAGAAGGGACATTGTTTGATTTGCTTGCTTGTTTTGAAGCTAAATCAACTTTACATACATTTTCTTCTTTTTCTTCTTCTTGTTTTGAAAAAGAACCAACTTTATCCCTTGTCAATTGTTGTTGAGCCTTAGATCCCTCATTTGTTTGTCTCGGACTTGAGGCTACTTCCTCTTCATCTACCATTGTGGCATTTAACACGTAAAGTAGATGCTTGTGCTTCCGCTACTGTTTCTGCTTATACTTCTACTTCTGCTTCTATTTGGGATTGTGGATTAAGTCTTCTAGATTTACAAAGAGGTTTGCTTGAAACAATTTTTCTTTTTGTCTGAGCCATTTTATCTACACAGATGAAATAAAACTAAATTAACATAATTAATTCTTCAATAAAATAGAAAAATAAACTACAGTAAATGATTTCATTTTTTTTAAAAAAATGGGTGAATTGCTACATCAATTTAAAGAGCTTATGCAGGAATAACTTAAGCAGACGCATTGGTAACTAAAGTTATTGCAACAACAACAACTTAAGGTAGTAATTTAAGAAATATAAAGTACAACTACTTAAGCAATTGCTTAAGAGTTATTGCAACAACAACTTAAGGTAACAATTTAAGAAATTAAAAGTACAACTACTTAAGCAGTTGCTTAAGAGTTGTTGCAACAACAACTTACGATAGCAATTTAAGAAATTAAAAATATAGCTACTTAAGCAGTTGCTTAAGAGCTACTTAATGAACTACTTAAGTTACTGCAATAACTTGTTGCAGCAAAGGTTGCAACTCAAAGAATCTAACTACATTAACTTAAGCAGTTGTTGAATCAATTTAAGTTACTTCAACAACTTAAGGTTACAAGTTTAGCAGTTGTTTTATCAAGTACTTCAATTATTGGGACTTATTAAGAAACTAAATAATTTTTCTACAAGAACTTCATTAAGTTCAGTCGATTTTCACTCATCACTATCACAACACCACCACAGTAATGAATACAATATTATTAGGGTAAAAAATAGAACAATCTATGAAATATTTGAAGAAAGAAACAAAAACAAACAATAAACATAGAAATGCATATTCATCATTTTCTTTTTACATTATGAAAACTCAAATATATTTCTCTTTTACCTCTGACTGTCACAATGAGAATGATGACAATAAGAGACGGAGACGACGATGATGACGACAAGCAAAGTACAAGACGAACGAAGGAGACAACGAAGATGAGATGAAGGGCCAAGGAACTACTTGCCGGACAAAGAAGAAAATGGAAAGAAGAAGAAGAATTTCTTCTAGCTGGGAGTACCTTGAAAAAGGAAAAAGAAAAGATTGCTTTTTTACTTTTCTTGGAAACAAAAGAGGAGAATAAATGACGATTTGAAAGTACACTCGTAGGTCCCACAAGAAAGTAAATCACCCCCTATTTAACTTAATCTCTTGATTAGTAGAATATTTGACTTGCCTTTAGTCAACTTATCACCATTTTTTAATGAAAACATTTTGGTTACCCTTCTCTCAAATTTCTTATACATCATATATTACGTTATTATACGTTATATTTTGAGTAAATAAACATTATCTATGTTACTCTCTTTGTTCACTTTGATTTATCTATCAATTTAAAAATATATTTTTATTTGTGATTTTTAATATAACAAAATAAGTGTCACACTGGAGTCTACCTATAATGACCCGTTAGGTCATTTAGAGAATTAGTCCTCTTGCTTTCCTAAAATACCAATTTCATAAATTTTATTGGGTACTTCAAAATATTCAATAACTACGATTATTAAAGTTTCAAATAAATTTAGATAACTGGTTTAATTGGGGGACTAAATTGAAAACTTATTGAATATGCTATACCACTCAACATATATATATATATTAAATCAGTTAGTAGGATTTAATTCTTTTATTATAACTTGAAAAATGAAAAGAGGAAGAGAAGGTGACTCATAGGACTGCGCCACTACTCCGGGTAAACGTCTTATTACTTTTACATGTTGAATTATTGATGTCTAAGGAATAGTTGGTTATTAGATTTCCCTAAGGTTGATTTTGTTTGTCAGCTAGTGGGACAAACAATTAATGATGGGGCATAACATAGTGGAAGTGATTATTAGTTTGCCCAGGACTTGAAATTTTGAAGTTCCAGTGAATAGGCATATGTACACATAAGGTCCTTTATACTTTTTGTAGTTACACTACTGTTGGAGGTATAGGAATGTGTATGTTCATGTGGGTTTCTTAATGTTAATTAGATGACTACTTTTGAATGGTAAGTGTTATGTGCTAGTCTATAATGGAAAAGGTAATGATTGGAGTTTTGTTCCTGTATGTCGCCACTGTTTTGGTAACCAGTGGCTTTACATTTAAATTTTTTTATTTTGCAACTCTTTTATGAATTGAATTTTGGCATATTGAGATAGGTGATTAACTATTAGGTGTATTGTATTATATGAATATCATTAAAGTTATATTATTTGGAGGAGTTAAGACTTAACTCTAGGCTTGAAGTTTTGTGAATTGATTATAAAATTTAGATGAGTTTATGAGTTTAGGCTAGACATATAGTAATATGGGTGTCATTGGACTCCTTATGATGTGTATGTTTCATTCTTAATAGAGAATTATCATTTAGGGAGTTGAATTCAAGATTTGTCCATTTGGTAGAAGTGTTCGAGTGTGGTTCCGGCATTGAGGTAGGTTTGACTATCCTTCTTTGAGACTGTGATTGAGTTATTGAATATTTGTATGTTATAATCTATGAGTTGGGATTGATCGTGTGTTGGGTTGAGAATTCTTATTGTGATACTAGTGTGAGGGCTATAATTGCCTACATATTTACTTTGAGAGCATGTGAATCCTAAATTGAGAATATTATTGATATGACATGTTGAGAAAAAAAATAATTGGGAGATGATATTGAGGATCATGACTTATTTGAGAAACGAAAATTACTAAATGTGGTGGAGTATTTAAAAAGAATTGTATCCCAATATGTATAGAAGAGGGTGAACATTATAACCGCTAAACTTTGAGTACTTTGATACTTATTACACTTATTGAGCTGAATATTGTCTCTATAGTTGTGTCTTGATTGCATGCTTCCTCATACTACATGTCATGATATTTTGAGAAATTGTGAATTGTGAAACTACTTTTTAAAACCTTTGACCACGAGTTAGGTGGCAAGGTGGATGATATATTGTGATTTTTATCATGAGTCCTTGACCACGAGTTAGGTGTCAAGGTAGTTAAAATATTGTGATTGAGGTATATATCATACGAGGTCCCCATGCGTTCCGTTAGTCTATGGTGCCTTAGTTCGATAAGGGTGTATACGATAGGCTGGATAGTCTTGATTCCATATTGCATTGCATACCATCTCATTGTAATATTTGTGGTTGTTTTGGATTGACTTATCTGATATTATGTGTTTAACTTATTCGCGTCGTTCTATATAAATTGGTGGTACCGATGCCGGACTGATTTTCCTGTTACAGGTGGAAGCATTCCTAGATTATTTCATAGTTTATTCAATTTCTTATTCCCAGTCGATTTAAACTTACTGGGTACATATTATGTGTACTCACCCCTACTTCTTTTTCCCCCGTAGATTCTCGCCAGGATTATCCACGTGATAGTTGATTTGCTCATGCAGTTGGTTTGTACCAGATCTAGTGGTGAGACTCAAGGTTTCAAGTTGCCATAGGACTCTCACTACTAAAAAAACAGGCAAAAATAGGGACAAAAGTGTAACAACCCTGAATATCATGTTTTTTATATTTTTGACAAAATTCGAGGCTCGGATCGAAATTCCGTCAGTTCCAATAATTCCAAATGGTGAAACTAATGCTAGAAATGACTTCATTGCAATTTTTAGAGCTTCTGAGAATATTTTGAGTTTTTGAGCCCGAAACTAGTTTAAATGAGCTTTCTCGGGTTTTGGGCCAAGGAGACCTCAAATTCAAATTCTGATGATTTTTTTGGACCCGGAACATCGATTTTGGTCTAGAAGGACCCTTCGTTCAGTTTTCGAAGCTTCCGGGAGTGTTTCGGTCCTTTCAATTATTTTTGATATTGGGAAGTGGGACCCACATTGGAATAAAACAACCTCTGGTGGGAATTTCGACTACACCGTTGAGTCCAAAATATCGTTTTCGATCAGATTTCATATATGGAATGTATTTTTTCGACTCCGGATGAGGCCGGAGCATTAAATTTAAGTTTGAGAGTTTGCTGAAAATGCTGAAGCCGGGATTACATGGCCCAATTAGGCGCTGCCACATGGTAGACGCAGTATATAAAAAAATCTGCAGATTTCTTCTCAGATTTTCTAGGTTTTTCACAAACTTCCATCAGCGATTTCTCCCTCGATTTTGGTTCGATTTGGGCGATTCAAAAAGCTAAATTGTGTATTTTTTCAAGAGGAACACCATGGGATTTCAGAAATTAATTTTGGCGCACCATTCGAGGTAAATTTTGCTATTTTTCGACTGGTTTGGATGTTTTTTTATTGAAAACTTTAAATATGAGATTTCTACCTCGTTTTAGCTCCATTTTTTAAACGGCTTTCACCATTGAATTCCTTATTACTTGGAGAACATTTTCATGTATAAATTTCTAGCTTTCTGACGACTTTTTCTGATGACAAAATTTTTGGAACATTTTGTCCTTTTCACCCGAATTAATTGATTTTAGTGTCATTAGATTCGTTATGTGATTGTGATGTTATATTTGAATAGATTTTGGTGATTTGGAGTATCGTAGAGAGGGAAAGGCTTCAGAATTGACATGATTCGAGACTTTATATAAGGCAAGTGGATTTCTAATCTTTTGTTAAATATGTTGAACCTCGTATGCTCTAATGTGTATAGAATTGAGTATTTTGGGATAGAGATGGATTAATGTAGGCTTTGATCAAAATATTTTGAATTGAATAATTATTCCTATGGTGATATTTCACTTGTAATTTAATTGTGGAACTTTAGGGGAAATAATGAATTATTTGATATTGATATCGAATTGGTACTTATTTTGAGATGTGGCTGTTATTGAGGTTGTGATGGTATTGAGATATTAAGAATATTGTTACATTTATGGTATTGGGTAATACCCATATTCTTGTAATTTCTCCTATGTGTGATTCATGAAATATTTTTAATGTTGTAAATATGGGGTGATTAGATGTAAATGTGAATTGGTGGGATGTTGTAACACTTGAATTGAAAATATGGTTAAGTGGTGTGAATCCTATTATTGAGATATATTGTTGTGGCTGGTGATGTGTGGTGTTGTAACACC
The DNA here is from genome assembly GCA_029948455.1 of Solanum rostratum. Lineage (NCBI taxonomy): Eukaryota > Viridiplantae > Streptophyta > Magnoliopsida > Solanales > Solanaceae > Solanum > Solanum rostratum. The sequence goes on from CM057054.1 coordinate 23,946,694, forward strand.
TGAATTAAAAATGTGGTTAAGTGGTGTGAATTCTATATTGAGATATGTGGTTGTGGGTGGTGATTATGAGTGGATTTGTTTGTGGAATTCATCTTATGTTCATTCATTCTATGTCACACATTTTTGCATTGGTTATGGATATTGATATGAGTGAGATGGTAAAAATTGGGGCCGAGGTCTTTACCGGTCGAGATATGATGCCGAGGTCTTTGTCGGCGATGATAATATGCCGAGGTCTTTGTAGGTGATATTAGTGAGATTGTGATGCCGAGGTTTTTGCTGGTGATATTAGTGAGATTGTGATGCCGAGGTCTTTGCCGGCGATATTTGTGAGATTGTGATGCTGAGGTCTTTGCCGGCGATATTATGATGTTGAAATCTGTGATAGTGATATTGTGATGCCGAGGTCTTTGCCAGCGATATTATGATACTGAGATCTTTGCTATTGATATTGTGATGCCGAGGTCATTGCTGGCAATTATTGCATAAGCATTGCATCTCATCATTGCATATTGATATTATGATGTCGAGGTCATTGCCGAAAATTATTGAAGAAGCATTGCATCTCATCCTTGCATATTATTATGTGGCATGGTGTTATTTGTGTGATTGAGTATGTTATCACTTGTGAGTTATGACTTGCGATTTGATAATTGTGATATAATGAAAAACTATCTTTATTGTGTATTATGTGTTGCCGGGCTGGGACTTTTCTGAGTGCAGGTTTGTAGTTCGGCGGTATGTGGTTGAGTGTGAAAGAGTTACTTGGTTTTTCATTGTTTTACTCTAGGTTAGTTCCATTTGCTGAGTACCGCGTTGTTTTGGTACTCACCCCCTTACTACATTTTTGTAGGTTGCGAGCCTGGTCCCTCTAGTTAGAATTTTCTCTTTGCAGGACTGAGCTTCCGGATTATCCTTAAGGTAGCTGCTTATGTCACCGGTGGACCTTCAAGGAATCCATTATTATGTTACGTTCTATTTGAGGACTAGACATTTGAGACATTTATTTTATTCGAGTACTATGTATTTAGAGGCTTGTATATGTGACACCAGTTCTAGGATAGTGGTAGTTTGGTCTTCCTATGATTATTGGTCATATTAGGCTATTTTATCTTCCACTATTATTATTATGTTTGGATCAATAGGTATTGGGCTAACTCGCCTTGGTGGGTTAGGTGAGGGCCATCACGCCCGAATTTTGGGTCATGACAAAAAGCGACGGACTGCGTCACTTTTTTTGTCAAAATCGACAGAAAAGCAATGCAGTCTATTTCGTCGATGTTTTGTCCACTTTTAGGAAAGCGATGGATTGTGTCGAAAATTAGCCACGTCGTCCGTCGCCTCTTTTTTAAATTCTAATAAATTAGCGATGCAGTTCGCTGCAATTATTAAATTAATATTAAATAATTAAAATTTATGATGGATAGTGTCACAATTTGATAAAATATTATAATTATTTTAAAAAAACAACGGACATTGGGTCCTTGTCTATCGCTTTTATGAAAATTTATTCTAAAAAAATTTAGAAAAGCGATGGACTTTGGGGTCCTGTTTGTCGCTTTTCAAGATTCTTTAAAAAAGAGATTGCAAAAAATAAACGGACTTTGGGACCTTGTCTATCATTTTTTCTGCAATTGTTTTGACAACAGAAACTTTAGGTTTCCGCTGCCTACCTGCAATTAAGACTTCAATTCAATTTTATTCAACATATCCAATTTAACACAATCAACAATAATTAAAACATACAAAATACTTAATAACAACCACAATTAAACATTAAAAACAAATAAAATCTATAATTTACAATGCTTTAAATTGTTTCAAAGTTCAACAAAAAATTTCAAATTGTTTAAAACTCAAATAAAAGGGAACGTAAAGACCATTCTCAACAAATTTATCACTTTATCAGATTCATCCAGAGTGGAAGGATGTGGTGAAGGCTGACGGGTGAGATTGAGCCCTTGTTCTCTGATTTGTGTAAATTGTTCACTCATAGCCCTTTGCTCCTCAACCCTCCTTGCCTCAAATGCTGCCAATGTGCTTGTAAGTTCTCCGATTTTTTGAGACATGGCAGCCATTTGAACCTGGTCAAGGGCCTCGGCTTGACTCGATGATCTAATACCTTCTAAACTTGATTGGAGTTGTCGCATGTCATTCCTAGAGCCCATCCCATAGATACGGCCTTTGTGGCTCCCGCCAACTACTTTTTCAGTCCAAATTTGATTGGACTACTCCAATGTAAGTTGGACCTCATCTCCAAGCTCACGCACGTATCGCTCGTAGTCTTGCTGCATATTAAATAATTAGAGTTAGAATTAGTACTTATATATATATGAAAAATAAAAGTTAGAATAAAAAATATTCTACATATATTTATACAAGTAGTGTTAAGAAGCTTATGTAGGCTTGTTCGGCCCTTTCTCCCGCCCACACATCTAGCTTCAACTCATAATCCTTCTTTGACATGAGTCTTCTTAAAAACCTCATGACGAAATGGAACACGTCCTATTTCTTGCTCCTATAAATAATTAATAATACAATTAATAAAATATTATTTAATCAAATAATTTAATTTAAGATTATGAATTTAAACTTAAAATTTAAAAATCTTACTATCTCTCTCTTAATAGTCCCAACACTCTTTACCCCTCTGGTGTGCAACGAGCCACCTTCAGATTGCCTCTAGCCTTTTTGGCTTGCTCAAACAAAACTTTGAATTCGTCGGAGTTCCAATACCGATGCAAATCTTCATATAAGTAAGGATTCAACCAACCCAAATGTTTTTCATCATCCTGAGCTTTCTTAAGCCAACTAGATAGTCTGGTGCAAGCTTTCCTCTCTAAAGTGGTCGTAATGACCACATTGTACTTCGAATCCCAAGTACACAAAATTTGAAAAAATAAAAAAAAGTGTTAGAGAATTAGCTAGTTAAAGTATACTATAAATATTAAACTTAAAATAAAAATGTAAACATATATACCTTAAACTCATCAAACATCGTCTAATGATTTCTGTTTGGAATCTCTCCCCAAGAGTGATAGGGCTCATTAAATAGCCTCCTAACACTCTCTTATAAGGCCTTGGCAACTTTCTTCGATCGATGCCACCTGCAGACATATAATAAACATGTTAGTTCATGAATATTTTAGTAATGTAACAAAAAATAAATAAATAAAAAGAACAAACTTATGTAGCTCCATCATGCTCTATCATCACTCTCCCAATTCTATCCCGCTTGACCAGGAGCTAACTGAGTAACATCCTGTGCTGCCTTGGGTGTAGCAAAAGAAGCAGGTGAAGCTGATGCCAAAGGATGAACATAATGCTGAGTCAATGGAGGAGTGACAGCCTCGGCACTAGAATCTCTAAGTTTCAGGGATGATAGGTGAGGAAATTGAGATATGGGAGATGGAATTGCGGGAGACTGAACACTGGGAGATGGAGTACCCAAAGCTGATAATTTGTGGGATTGTGGATATATCTTTTCGGGTAGTTGGGTGGTCTGGTCATAAGAAGTGAACCTAGGCTGTGACGAAGAAGAAGCACCGTGTGGTCTCTGAAACTGACTATGGTAAATCCAAGGATCCATAGACCAAATGGCACAACCTGAATGGTAGGAGTAGTAGTTGTGCGACACTGGAGATCCAGTGCTGAGGAAATATGTCCCGGGATATCCTCAAGATCAATAGGTGTCCTACTAGACCTTTTTCTTCCTGCTGCTACCAGAACTTCTTACCCAAAGATGATCACTTTTTGGTTTTAACCCTGCAACATAGAAGGAATAGGAAAAGACCCTATAGAAATATTTTAAATTTAAAATGAATCAGTCAACCTGATGTACAAATCTATTCTAATTATCTATGAATTCCGCGAATTTTAGGTGGAATAGGGATTGTAATTCTTTCTACTTCTCGAGGTATAATGACAGATCGAGAGGCTCGACTAGAAGGAATAGGTGGAGAAATTTTGTGTTATATCTGGTAATCCTTTATAATATCCAAATTGGATTTGAAACTTCCTATTTGTGAAATCTTTGAAAAAAAAAGGGGTGGGGGGTGTCTAATATCTTTCGCATTAGTTGAGACCTCGAAGGAACTTTGTTTTATACAAATACTGCTAGGAGATAGAGCCAAAATTGAAGTAAGTCCTTATGATTCAAACAAAGGGCATATAATTTATCGACTCCACAGCAAAGATTTGAAGGATTAGGTTTTCAAGTTCACCATTCCTTTCGTGGGAATACTCGAGGTCTATCACCATCACCACGAGATGACATCTGCATGAAAAGTAATAATACAATATATAAAAAATTTAAATAAATTTAATGTTAGCCACAATAAATAACGTACATACTAGTTATAATGTATCACTTTATTCCTCCTTGCTTGTTTCGTTTTCATCATCCTTCCATTTCTCCTCCTCAGTTGTTTCATATTCATTATCATCCCATTCTTCCTCCTCAAATGATTTACATTTCTCGTTTATTTCTCCCTCAACATTTGGCATTACAAGGTCATCATCAAAAACCACTTCTAGTATGTTGTGAGGATGTTCTAGTATTATTTCCAACTCAACATCAACTTGTTGTTGAACAAGTGCAAAATCATTTTGGTATGCCACATCTAATACATACTCAATAATTTCTAGTCTTCTTAGAGGCTTTGTTTTAATGAAAACCTAATATCAGCCTTATCTCTGCGCAATGGATATGGAGCGTAATAGACTTGCTTAGCATTTTGGGCAATGATAAAAGGATCATAACTTGCGTATTGTCTGGTGTGTCTAACTTCAATTATATTATGTTGCTTGTCCACCCTTGTGCCTCTTTGTGATGGATCAAACCACTTACAACAAAATAATACTATCTTTTTCTTAGGCCGGGCTAAATATCTTAGTTCAATAATCTCTTGAATGACACCAAAATATTCAAATGTATGGTTATTACCGTCGACATCACCTTGAACACACATACCACTGTTATTGATTTTTTTGTACATAGAAACTTTCTTAGTTTGAAACTCAAATTCATTCACATAGTACTTATGCATCATATGAATTTGAGAATCAGGCCTAAGTGCGATCTCTCTCATAAATAGTGAATGTTCGATGTCTGAGTATTGATCATAAACCTACAAATTGTATTCATGATAATACAATTAAGTATAAAATGAATACATTATACTTATTGATTTAATATGTTTAAACTTTCACACTTACATAACTCTTTAATCATGTTGAAAATCATATATAGATAGCTTTGTTGCCCCATGTGTTTACAAACAAGCTGTTATTAACACGTACAATTTTGTCAGTTAGTATCATATATTACTATGTAATTTGATAAAATTATTTTACACTTGCTCAAGATATGGTTGAATTTCAGGTCAATTATGTAAAATGTGAGCCATATCTGATTGATATTCCATAGTAGTGATGCTTCGTCTTTCACGTCTTTTAGATCCTCTTCCACTTTGATTAAAAATTGAAATAGATACAAACATAGGAGCACTATCACCCTCATCATTGCGCTTTGGCCTATTTCTCCTATATGGGATTTCATTCCAAAGTAAAAGGAGTAAAAGTCACCAGTTTCTGGCAAATAGACTTGCATAATTGATCCTTCAATTTGTCTCCTCAGCTTAATTGATTGTTTGCAACCTCCAATTTTCTGTATGTATGTACGCATGCAAATATGTTAACCAATGATTAGATTATATAAAGAATTAATTACTTATATAAGAAAAACTTGTAAACCCGAAAATTCCAAAACTAAGATTCAAACTTTTGTCTGATGTATATGGGATCATACCGAGTGATTACAACCTTGAATATGGGTATTTAAAGCCTATTCGATAGTGGGATGATATAGTTGAAATGTATAAAGGTCACAAAAATCTTTTAAACCAAAGTTGAGATGAAACCTTTCTTACTGATTGAGTTTCAATATGAAATATATCAAAAGTAGGTGATCCTATGACTCTAAAGTTGTGAATGTATGTTAACGTTCTTTCCTAAGTATTTGAAGTGTGTTGGATGTGGTCCAAGGTCAAGACAAGTCCAAAACTTTTCAATTGGCTAAGTTTTGGTATAAGTTCATGTAATGGTCAACTTCAAATGGTCATATCTCTAATCACATAATGATTTAGGAGACCCATAGTATATCCAATTGTAGATAATTGAATTATATTTCCAATACATCTGATTTCTCCTTAATCGGAGTTCGGAGTAAAAACTTATGACCGTTTTACTGAAGTCTGCTGAATCTATAAATTTTGGTGATCCGCCAATTTAGACCGCCGAAATGCTTCGAAAGAGCTTAGAATCTACCAAAAAAGGTGACTCAAGGTCCCCATTTGGTGTACCACCAAATGGTTCAGCGATGGGACCCCAAACCGCCGTTTTGGCCATCGAAACTCATCAAAAGGTTATCTTTTTCAATCTTGATGATTATTTGAGATTCCCAAAAGGTTATTATTGATCTTTTACTCCTAATTAACTTCCCTAAGCCAATCATATAGCCTTATAACCTCTCATTAATGTAAAAATCCTTGAAAACACTAGAATTTGGCGTTCAAAGTTCTCCCAAGAAGAGGCTAAGGTTCTTCATCTTCAAGAACGAACTAAGGATTTCTTTAAGAGATTTTCTCTTCCAAGTATGTAAGGCTAACCTAAAGCATGGAATTATTCTTCCATGTGCTCTTTTATTGAGATAGATTGAAAGGTGAAGGTATTGAGTCTGCATGAGTTAGTTTCTTGAAAATTACATAATGAAAAATCTATTCTCATATATCTTCTCATAACTAAGTATTTTTATGAACTTATTTTCTTTAACACATGTTTTAAACCTTCTAATTACACAAACCCTAGATATGATTTGAGTATAAATGCATGAACAAATATAGGAATGGAGTCTAGAGCCTTGATTTGAGGATGTTGATTGTGATTGTGATGTGAGCATGATAATAGGTTGATAGAACTGAATGGTCTCATGAGTCCTCAGAAATTGAACTAAAATGATTGGTTTAACTTGATAATCCCCTTAACAATTGCCTAAACTCTCTTGAAAGACGTCATTGAGAATTGATGGAATGGTTGATAGGTTGAAAGGCTTGATTGTGAGAGAACTGATGAGTTTAAAATGTCCATGAGAGACTTCTTGATAAAATTGATTATTTATGAGCATGGATTTTGGGAGGAGTACCGAGCACCGTATTGAGTGAGAGTAAGTCCAACTCAAACTCAATAACTACATCGCCAAACATGGGAGAGGATTGAAACCGTTAAGTCAGATGTTTCCTCTTAATAGGTCCTTGAAAACAATAGAGGACTCAATTGATTAGATCCATGATGGATCGATTCGTTCTCTACTCTGGAAAGTATTTAACAGTTGTGGCAACGTCAATGAGATTGCTGTACGATCATTGGCTCATAAGTGATTGTTGTCTGATAAGAGAAACTCCCATAAAAGTTCTGTATTGATAGTAATCTGATTGGATTGAATTGATTGGAACGATTGGATTGTCTATGATTGGTCATTGTCTAGTTTTTATTCTTTCTTTAGACTTATGACATTCTGGTTGAGTATTTCTACATTGATCATTGTTCTACCTATGTCTGTTTCATTCAGCCATTTTACATACTCGTACATTCCACATACTTATATCTATTTGGGCCTGCATCATTTTATGATGCAGAGACAAGTAGTAGAGATTGTCAACGGTGTGCCCTGTTGAAGATCTAGCCCAGATATCAACTAATTGGTGAGTCCTCCCTACTTTTGGAGGGTGCTCATTGTTTATTTCATCTAGCTTCTAGAGTCATGTCTTAGATTTTCTTTCATTCTGTTTTAAGGTAGCCATCAACCTGTCATTGGCACCACTTAGTAAGATTGTGAAAGGCTTCATAGACTTGATGGTTGAGTTATGATTGGATATTGTTCTTGGCTAGCTTCTTTCATGCTAGTCTTATTCATGATTTGATACATTGGTTGGCCTTCGGCCTTGATTGTTGATTGCATTATTATCCCATTTGAGTTAATCTTGATAGTTGATATCTTCCGCTGTTACATTGTGATTGAATGAATGTAATGATGCCAAGTGGTTCTCTTAGGGACTAGCAATAGTCTCTGAGTGCCGGCCACACCAAGGGTACCCTCCCGGGGTGTGACAAACTTGGTATCAGAGCTAGGTTCAAGAGTCCTAGGGAGTCTGTGAAGCTATGTCTAGTAGAGTCTTGTTTATGGGTGTGTTGTGCACCACACTTAATAAGCAGGAGGCTATGAGACATTAGGAATTGTTACACTTCTTTCATATTCTAATTCGTGCTATATAATTAAACTCTATGAAAGCTCTCTTCTGACTCGTGCCTTCGCGTTTTGATTTCAGAGCATGCCTCCAAGAAGAATTGTCGGACAAGCTAGGGGCAGAGGACACACAACTGGACAAAATGTTAACTAGCTCGAACCGTATGCATGAATATTTCCTGTCATGCTTTAGGGTGAAAGCCTTACTATGTTCCATGCAATGAGGACAAGCAAGCATTCCAACGATCATCCAACCAGACAACATACCATATGCAGGAAAATCATTAATAGTCCACATTATACAAGCACACATAACAAAATTCTACTTAGTTGATATGTCATACGTCACTACACCTTCAAATCATAGTTGTTTGAGATTATCTATCAATGGTTGTAAATAGATATCATTCAAATATTTTGCATTACGGGGACCCGGAATAAAACAACTTAAAGATATGAATGGACTTGTTATGCACATTTCAAGAGAAAGACTATATGGAGTAAGAAACACTGGACCATAAAAATAAGGCGAGGCAGAATTAAAGCATGGTGTGAAACCATCTGCACACAACCCTAACCTAATATTTCTAGAATCTCTAGCAAAGTAGAGATTTACATTATCAAAATGCTTCCGTGCTTCTCTATCAGATAGATGAGACAATACAACTGATGACCTTCTATATTCACGATGCTTTCTCATGTGTGGGGCATACCTCATTGATGCGTACAACCTCTTTATTCTAGGAATAAGAGGTAAATAATGCATCACCTTAATTGGAACCATCTTTTTGGCCGGAGTCCTCTTATAACGAGCATGACTGCAAAACCTACAATTTTCCAAATCAATATCATCCTTGTAGTATAACATGCAGCTATTAACACAATAATGAATTATATCATGTGACAATACTAATTTGGAAACCAATTTCTCTGCCTGATAGAAGTTCTTGGATATGTTAAACTCAGGATTAACCAACTCACCCATGAGATCAACCATTGAGTGCATAGCCGCATGAGGAACATTCAAATCTAATTTAATATTTATTAATCTAACGACAACAAACAAAGCAGAATGTGAGCTTCCTCCATATAATAGACGACTAGCGTTCTCTAATTGTTCATAGAAGCGTCTTGCTTCTTCATTAGGAGCCTCATTAAAATATTGTTCAGGTTTCATCCCACCTACAACTCCAAAAACATCATTAATCATAATATGAACTCTATCATATTGGAATGTATCATGTAGATCCCTATCGGGCTTTGTTGGTTGCATTTTGATATTAATTCGTTTTAATATTAGAAATGTTAAGTGTTACTTAGTGATTTTCTTGGCAGTTAGTGGCATATTCAATTCAATTCTAATTTGACCATGTGGTAGAAGCATATTATATTCATCCACGGGCATCGAATTTTAAAATACACTATTCAGTCCATCAATTTCTCCATGATCTACCCATACAAGATATCTAGGCTTAAATCCCTTACGATACAAATGCACCATAACTGTATTTGGGCTAAAAGATTTCAGGCACCTACATGCACTGCAAGGATTCCTAACCAATTCATTTCTCTTATAAATATCAAGTGCCAGTGCATGGTCAATGAAACTTCTAACACCGTAAATGAATGTATCTTTCAACCGACCACCATTTTCCAAATACATGTCATACATCCACAGATGATGATCCATGTACAAAAAATATTCAAGTATAATTAAAGTTCAACAGTTTGATGTTGAAAATGTACACATATTAATTTGAAGTAATTCTAAGTACTTAAATTAAAAATCCTAAAGTTCAAGTTAATTCTAAAAATCTAAATTCAAGTTAAAAATTAAATTCGTAAAGTTCAATTTAACAAGTACATAAAGTTTAAATTCTAAATTCTATTCAACTTAAGGTTCACAACTACTTAAAAATTTGATTTATATCCTACAATATAATGATTCAAGTTTCCTAGAGTGCAAAATTTGAATTTTTCTAAGTTAAATTGCAAACTGTCAAACTTCAAGTGAAATTAAAGTTCAACAACTTGTTGAATAATTTATACATATTAATAGAAGTAATTTCTAAGTACTTAAATGAAAACCCTAAAGTTCAAATTAATTCTAAAATCCAAATTCAAAAAGTCCTAAAGTTCAATTTAACAAGTACATGAAGTTTAAGTTCTAAGTTCTACTCAACTTCAAAGTATATCAAATAATCGAGAATGTCAACCATATTGAACCTAATTCGTCCCCAATATGCACGAATATCAATAATACCGAACCTTACTTGTCTCAATTGGTCTCACAAGACACATTTAGTCACATTCCATCTCAAGTCCTCATCAATTCACCATAATTTAGCTCAGTTTCATCAATAGGATCAAAATTATACCACAATTCAGCTCAACCGGAATTTATTTTCCATCATCATTTCAACAAAACAACTCAATAGCACAATTATCCATCTAAATCTCACAATTATGACATGACAAGACCAATAACTCAAATCCAGTCCTAAAAGGTTAGCAGAACCTACCTCGGTGCTGAAATCACACTCGAACAAGCTTGTAGTCAACTCAAGCCTCCAAATGATCCACGAGTCGATCAACCACTATCAAGAACGAACACTACGCATCAAGAGGTGCATTTTGATACCCATATTGGCATATTTTAGGCTTAGGGGAAAAAAGGTCAAAATTAGGACTAAAATTTGAAAGTGTCAAATCTGTAAATAGACTTCAAAATCAGATTTTATACCAAAAATAGAGTTCGTGGGTTAAAATCTCACTAAAATCGAGTTCAAATCGATGGAGAAATCCCCATTTAAAATTTCAAAATCATAGACCCCAAATCCCCAATTTTAGAGATTCAAAATCATGAAATTCAAGTCAAAATCAAGATAAAAACCATGCAAATTAATCAAAACGATGTTAGAAACACTTACCCAAAAGATTTCTCTGAAAACCCTCTTCAAAAATCGTCTCCCAAAGCTTGAAATATTGAAAATGGAGTGAAAATGGGAGTTTTACGTCTTTAAAGATGACTCTGTAAAAATGTACTCCACGATGGTAGAACCTTATCTTTGATTGCGGAGCACAAGGGTGCCCATGCCTCCGCGAAGGCGGAGAACAAATTGGGTTGCACCAAATACCCCACACCAGCTAATGCCAAAACTCAAAACGGACCTCCAAGACTCATCTGGACTCAGAATTTCACAAACTTTATATGTATCCATACTAGAAAGAGCGACCCCAACTCAATGGAATCATCAAAATTTGATTTTGCGGTTTCCATGACACATTTACCAATGCAAGTCAAATAAACTAGTTTAACACTAAAAATACCAAAACTACCCTCAGAAACTCCAAAAATTATGACTAGACCATTTTTAGGGTTAATTTCATCATTCAAAACTATTGGGACTTTCGAAATTCCAATCCAAGCTTTTGAACCCTGAATGTTTACCAAAGTCAAACTTTGATTTCAGTAACGACTAAAATCCCAACTTTGGGCCTAAAAACCTCATTTTAACTCCAAAGTCAGTTCTGCAACTTCCTAAAGTTCAGTTTCAACATTCCGGAGCTAATGGAATTGACAGATCCCCGACCTGACCTCTAAAATTTAGAATGAATGAAAACTCACTTTTACAACAACTTAAGCTTGCCAAAAAGACCAAAACTCATATTTTCAACTTTTAAAGCGTAGAATTTCAATTCTACTCATTCAAATAGTTCAAAGTAGGCCCGAAGCAGCTTACAAAAGGGTAAAATAGTAATTTTGACAGATAAAGCCAAAAATGCCAACCAAGTCATTACAATCTAATGGTTGAAAGGAATGCATCGGTGAATCCCACATATTCAGCTGAAATATAGCCTTGAAACTTGATTAGGGACTTGATCTTGAAGAAATCCTAATTTGTTCATTCTTGACTTGAGAGAGAGTTTTAGAAAGATCTTTGGAATTTAGGGATTATGAGAGAATCAGAAAAATTTAAAGGGTTTGAATAGTTATAGGTTTTAGGGAATAGTACAAAATGACCCTTCTTTGATATTAAAGGATAGAAAACTGTCCAAAATATCCCTGAAAAATAATTGTTGGGCAAGTTCTATGACTGCCTTCGACAGACCATGAATAGTTGTGTGGTTCTTAGACTACTTCACTCCACTAAAATTTCAAACAAAAAATAAAATCCATTCACTCTGAAGTTATCTTTCTATGGCCATGTCTATGATCTATAGAGGCTTATATGGATCGTACACTCATTCGTAAACCTTAACATAAAAATCTAAGCTTCTGATATGAATTCCACATGCCTTTGCACAATCTGTATTAACTTCCATGACCTATCCTATGGGATCATACAAGATATTTGAGACTTTGCATTTTCAATTTTTCAGGACCCCTTTCCTGAGGTTCTACGAATCGTAGGAGCTTACACAATCCGTAGATGGTCTCGTCTAAGGCATTAGCGCCCATTCCTTCCTATGTCTGAAATCGTGCCTACTTTTATGACTTGTTCCTATGGCTCATACAACCTTTTTTAATCCATTTGTGGAGCCCATGAAATCAGTGCATCGATACTTCTCTATACTTTTCTTTCCAACTTAGCGTTCCAGCTTTCGAGATGTTATAATATCTCCCCTTAGAAACATTTGACCTCAAATAAGACTCAAGCTAGCAAGAATAGAGTAAAAAAAGAGATTTAACAACCCAACACGAATGCGAAAACACATTAGATGCATAAAATCAAGGAATAATCAATCTCAAGCTAAAATATGAACTTTAAAACTGATTTCATGCACATGTATGCATATGGAGACATGAGAATAGTTGAAACACATGAATTCGAAATAGTATATAGGTATAAGTAATACCTCAAATTGAAACTGAAGAGGAGGGAAAGAGAGAAGGATAACAGGACAACATATCAATATCGACCTCTTAAGTAGCACCCTCAACTGACTTATTCCACCGAAGGACTTTCATTGAAGCAACTTCTTTATTTATCAACTTTTGGCCTTGGCGATCAAGAATCTCAACTAAAACTTCTTTAAAAGATAGGCTTTATTGCTTCACACCAACACTCTTCAATGGCACTATTGAGGTAGGATCATCAATATATGTTTTTAATAAATAAAACATGAAACACCAACACTCTCCAATGGCACTATCTATGTAGGATCATCAATATATTTCCTGAATAAATAAAAAATGAAACACCGGAAGCATCGATGTCAATTCTAAAGGTAAATCCAACTCATAAGCTACCTTATCAAAATGCCTCAAAACCTTTTCCTTACCAAAATGCATCACATCCTTTAGGGGTGAGATTTTCAAGTAGTCTCAATTATTAATTGCAAACTCAATCTCTCCTCTTATTACATCCTAACAGGATTTTTCATTGCGACTCAACCCTAGGGTCTTGATGCGACATGGCGAATGGAGAACCCAAAGGTGCCCTAAACATGCCTCATAGCATACATAAGCACATCCTTGGTTAAAAAAAGTCATTCAACCTTCACAAGTAATACTAAGGGGATTAGGGACTTAGGACGCGTTCTATGGGACAAAGGGTGAGGAATTCTCATCATTCCAAGTACAACAAGTAATTCTAAGGGGTGGGGGGGGGGAACATGGGATGCACTTTATGGGAAGTAGGGGCTTAGGAAATTCACCACCTTACTAATATCATCAGAAACAATAATATACATGGGATAGGGACTAAGGGAAAGTCTCCAAAGATACAAAAGTGTCACTTGATTCATACCACTGCAAGAAAAAGGAATTTTAACGATGATTTCTTAACGAAGTAAAATGAATCCGATCATTATAAATACAGTTATAGTGATCAATTTTTTTCCGATTGTTAAAGGAAAATTTTATTCCAATATTAACGAGGGGATACTATTTGATCGTTAAAAGCATATCATTAATCTCACACTCCTATTTTTCCCTCACGTGAGTTTTGAAAAATAGAGCTTTTCCAATTAAAGTAACATTTTGAAAAAGGGATTTTTTATTTATTCAGAGTCGCTACTTGGAATTGAGTTTTGGTGTTCCAAGTCACCTAATTTAAATCCCTAATCAAAAGGAAGTTGACTTTTTATTTTTTATTGGTCTACGAACTACAAATTCAGGAAAGGAATTCTATTGACCGAGGGAAGGTGTTAGGCACCCCTCGAGTCCCGTGGTTCTAGCACGCTCGCTCTATTGATAAACTTATGGCTTAACATAATTTTGAATATATTATATTTATGAGTTTTATGAAAAATATTATTTACCCATCTTTGATTTATTTTAAAGTAGTTTAAAAACTGTCTTATTTTATTAGTGTGGTGTATTAGTAGCAACACTTTCCAACCTTGCCACAAATTGTTCATTTATTCGTATTTTCTAATAATATTTTTTTAATGTTATTTAAATCATATTGTTTGTCTACCGTTATTTATTGGCCTAATTACGCTCCTAAATTCAATTTAAAGGAATTTAATTACAAAATCATTTAAAATCGGATTCTTTTTACAAAGTCCAAAAAATATTATTATTTTTTTAGTCACTGTGACTTACGAAAAGCCTAATTTAACAATTCAATGTTAATTACATGGATCAATATAAAATTTTTAAGGTAGTATTATAAAATAAATCATTACTCAAATGAGATGTAAAAAGGTTACAAACTTTTCATTTTTATGTATGATATTAGTAAGAACACCCAAATACATTTTTTGTACCAATTTTGCACATTTCGCATGTTAGAAATTATGAGCACCTAAAATTTTTCCTTTTTTTAAAAAAATTTTTGTCTTAAAAATAAAAGGAAGAACCTACAAACTGAAAGCAATATTTTTCATAATGAATCCTTGTCATTAATTATTTCAGTTTATTAAGCCGTAAATACACATATCATCATTAAAAAATATAAAAAAGATAGTAGACTTGGATAATAGATTTACTTAAACATGAAACAAATTATGTGTTATTGAGACATCAAATAAACTATAGGTTGTTATAATAATTTTACACTGCATATAACAATAATAGAAGATATGAACATGAAGTTGACATGAATGATTTGAACAATATACTTCATATTATAACAACGGCTTGTAGTTTTATCTATAGGCCGTAAAGTTGGCTCGTGGACTAGAGTGCATAAGTTTTGCTCACAGGAATTGTTCTACAAGTCAGTGTACGGGTCTAAAACTAGACGTAGAAACACTTCTTGATGCCTTTTCAACCAAAGATGGCTGACTTGCCATGTACCTACATACTCTACATAGAACACACTGATACCCTATATGCAACCAGCCTAATGTCCAAAAATTTCAACCAAAATACTAAAAATTAAACTACCTACAAGTCTAAAAGCTAAAAAAAAAACAAAACTACCATTATTACATCAATATCTTGGGTTTCTTCCTAAGTAACTCCTGATTTATTATCGTGGCACGACTTGGACAACTTGGTTACTCAGACTTCACCAAGTGCTCAAACATCCATCTTCTAGTTGTCTGGCCTCTTCATCGACTGACATATATTGAAGACAACTTCTTTATCATTCAATCAAAACTTGAGTTGGCCAGCTTTCATATCCACTAGTGCTCGATCAGTGGCTAGGAAGGGCCCTCCCAAAATAATTGGGACTTCGAAGTTAATTTGCAATCAAAGATCACAAAGTCTGTGGGGAACATGAATTTCTCTACTTTGACAAGGACTTCATAGAGTATCCCCACAGTCTTCTTCACTCTGTGGTCAGCCATCAATAATCACATGCTCATCAGAGTGGGGGCTCCCAATCCTCGCTTCTTGAAGACCGCAAGGGGCATCCGATTTATGGTGGCATAACGATCACACAATGACCTTGTGAACTCCACATCTTTAATAGCGTAGGGTATAGTGAATGCGCAAGGATCTTCTCGCATTGCAATATCGAAGCTCTTACGGTCCTCTTCTTTATAACCACGTCCTTTATGAACTTTGCATACCCAGGTATTTTCTCCAATGCCTCAATGAGAGAGATGTTGATGGAGAGTTGTTTCATCATGTAGAGAAGTGCTTAAATTTACCTTCCTCCTCCTTTTTGATTCTTTGAGGGAAGGACGGAGGAGGTGTAAGAATGGGCTTCAACTTCTGTGGCACCTCTGTAACATCACTCACCCCATTCTTGGCACGACCATCTCTGATTTCTGCATCTTTGACCTCAATTGTCTCCTCGCGAGCATCATCTTCATCAACCGTTATAGGAGGATCAATGGTCTGCTTACTACCACGAGTAGTCATCGCCATACACTACCCCTCATTCTTTGGATTTTGAATTATATTGCTGGGAAATGTACCTTTATGTCGCTGGTTGAGTTGAGTTGATATCTGACCAACCTGTTGCTCCAACCGTTTGATAACAACAGAATGAGACTCAATCTTCTGATTAATACTGGAGATTTCAGACTTCATCCCCCTCAATGTCTCATCCTTCGAGTCAGCCTTCTTCAACAGACGATCAAATATCTCCTCAACCCTAGAGCTACTAGCACTTGTATCACAATTATGTGGTGGCACATAAGGACCATTCCTGTAACCATCCCTGCGACCCTAATCAATATCTTATCTAGGCCCCTATTCCTGTCGTAATAACCTCCAAGATTGTTGTCTTTGAAGTCGCCATCCCTGTCATAGTTCCGACCTTAGTTTCCTTGACCTTGGCGCCAATAGTCCTGATTGGACCCTTGGGCGTTGGTCCGAACCCCCCACCATCTAATCAACAATGAACCAAGTATCCTCCTCAAAATAAGGCTCCTCGTACATGGGGCGCTCGCGAAGGCTGATGAGCAACTGCATTAACTTGTTCCTGATTCTTCTTTATTAATAACTCCATGTTGGTACTAATCCGGGAAAGCTCTTAAATCATCTCATTATTTATTTTAGCTTGTGCCAAACTAGTAGTAACTGTACGTGAGCTCTTGGTAGAGGACCTATCTCTTGTTCCCCATGCACAATTCATCTTGACCACCCTTTCTAGCTTCTTAGTAACCCTTGAAAATGGTTGATCTAAAAATGCGCCACCCATAATGGTATCAGCACATGCTGGGCTATTCTCGTCTAGGGCATGGCAGCAGATCTTCCACAAGGCATCATTAACTATCTTGTGGTTAAGGACACTCCTCACACACTTTGTGAACCTCTCCCACGTGGTACTGATTGAGTCACCAGGAAGTTGCTCGAAGATTTTGATTTGGTCCTTCAACTAGAGCTTCTTCAATCTCAGGAAGAACCTCTCCGAAAAGGCCTTTTACAATTCGGCCCAACTGGTGATCGAACTCTGTGGGAGCTCAGATAGCCATAGTGTTTCATTGCCTATTAGAGATAATGGGAAGACATGAAGCCTAACGGAATCCATAAATAGATTCTGGTTCCCCATTACACTCTTACAGACAAGCACAACATTGTGTAGATGGCTATGTGGATCCTCTGTGGTAAGCTCGCGAACAACCCATGATTTTGCAACACTTGGAGTAACCTACTTAAAACAACAAACTTTGTGTCATCTGGTAGTGGCAGTAACACAATAGCTCCAGTAACATCCAAAGCCATAGGATTCAACGGTATTGATTCCATTGATAAGCTTCAACATTGAGGTCCTGTGGTTGTGGATCAATGTCCTCAAGCAGGGGTGTGTCATTATCATTCTCATTTTGATTCTGGTTCTGATTCAGAGCTTCATTAACTGTGTTGTTTGCATTGTCCTAGGCCATTCTTCTAAATGTTATTTGGATCTCTAGGTCAAACAGAGTTAAAGAAATGCCTCGACTTCGCGTGTTGTTCATACACTACATTGGCACGCTGAAACAAAAAACAAAAACAACAAAAATTTAAAATGAGGGAAACAAGGATTAATTCCCAAACTACTCGAATTAAACAAGTCTATCCTTATTCCCCAGCAACGACGCCAAAATCTTGATGTCACCCAAGCTACACATCCTTTTTGAATGCTAAAGCGGTCGTTGTCAAGATATATAACCTAACCGAGGTTAGGGTCGATCCCACAAGGAATAAGGTAGCCTGAGAGAAATTTTAAGTAGTTCGGGTGGATTAGCCTACTTCTCTCTCCAAAGGTTTTTTTTTCTGTAAAACTACAGAAAGTAATCCTATACTAAGAGAAGAGTGAAATCAGTATGAAGAGTAAGTAGGGTGTTGTGTTCCCCATAATTCACTAACTCGGTATTACCAGATAATCAAATTCTTTTCTAGGTAGTAGCATGCAGGTCGGTAAGCTAAGTTCACCAAACCCTTTGATCTAGGGAAGAGGCGAATCTCACTACGTGATTTGATCCATCCCTACAGTGTGACATTACTAACCCTTACCTATTGTTCCAGTACCACCTTCCTTTGATCTAGTTTGGTTGATTAGATGAGAAACATCAATCAAGTCCTGTTAATTAATCTCTTTTCCTGTTCATTACTACCTTGATCCAGTCAGTAACACTGGGCGAGTTCTAACATTAGCCACTGTTAAAAAGCATTCAAACCAAAGAGAATTCATTAAACATGCATGCACACTTTCCAAGAATTATGAATTATTTAATTTTACCTTGTTGGTTCTTCATGATTCCCACATCCCTAGTTGTGGATTTACCTATTCATTATCAGTTTAGATGTAAGAATCATGATATTGATTATCATAATTAAGCACTTATCTAAATCAAATTAAGAACATGAAATTCATGCTCTTCACTAAGAATCACAAGTATGAATTAAGAACACAAAAGATTGTTCCACAAGTGTCTCACAATGTGTTTCACTCTTTCTTACTGATTCTCTAAAGTTCCGTGTGAAAAATAACCGAATAAACCTATTTATAGAATTTTAAATACAAAACCAAAACGAAATAGGAGGACAGGGTCGGCAGGCTCTACGAATAACTCTATGGGCCACATAAAGTTTTATGGCCCGTAATCAGGGCTTCGTGGATTCCTTCTGAAATTCTAGGATTGACTTCTACGAGACCCATCTATGGGCCATATAAAGTTCTACGGCCTATGGAGGGTTTCGTGTACGACACTAACATAGAATCTTTTACGACTCATGTGTCATGACCTCGGACTAGGGTCTAGATGTGACACTATGAATGGGAACCCGAGAGTCCCCAAACAAGCCTCAAGTATCTAAATACACATCATCGGTTCAAGAAGGGCATACAAATAGCAGCACATAGTTCTAAGGGGAGGGAGAATAGGACTCACGCTGTGGGGGCAATAAGGGTCTAGGGACTTTCCACATCTCCACACCAAAATATACATATAGCCAAGTAAGAGTTTTCCCATAAATCAATCCAACAAAACATAAGCCAATACCACGCGTAACAAGTGGATTTCAAAAGAGTCTACATATTGTCTAACGAATGCCTCTATTCAAGATGGAACGAGGGCCAGGACAAGTTCCGTGCTCACCCTCAAATAAAAAGGAACTCAAGATAGTAAAGGTACACGGAGACAGCTCATCCTTTGAGGACGGGACTCACCACAATACTCTTCAGAATCGGACTACTCGTCAAACGGTTGATACTCGAAGTGCTCGAGGCCTACATGGTAAATTCATGTAGGCATAGAGTATGCGTTAGTACGTTTGGATTTACTAAGTATGAGGGCATACAATGCATATGACTTGCCACACCTGCATTTCAATGTTAGATGACAAGGGCACATAATATAGAAAGAATCAATCCAATGGAAATATATACAAGATACTATGAAATTTATGATGCATGAAATGCAAAAATGCTCATATATGGTGGGGACGGACTATAACCGACAAATCAAATCCATGCGAGCTATTACATGAATTAGTCCAATAAAGACCTCCCATCGGTAGGAGAAGATTACTTGCCAAAGGTAATTTACATCACATCTTACAACCACGCTTTTCAATGGATGGTCACCTTCCTTACGACCCGCCTTTCAGAAGGATTTTTCATCATCATATCATAATCACAATAAACGAATAACCATTCTTTATGACCCGGTCTTTTCGGCAATGGCTAACGTTCCTATGTTGGCACATAGTTCAAGGAAAGGAAGAGGGCCCTTTGGGATAGCCCTGACGCCCCCAATCAATCGGTGCTAAGTAAACAATATCCCACTTCAATACTTATACATATACATTCTTTCAAGAGATACAGTATTCACTTCAAACCGTTCAATGCACATTTAGGCTCAAATGCAAAATCATAAATCATAATCATAATGCTCATGCAAGGAATAACTCATTTACATATACGGAATGGTGCAAGCACCCAAAATACTCAAAGAGCCATAATCATAGACATGTATGTGATCACATACTTGTCATAACCAATGCCTTACCAAAATCATATCATAATAGTTTCATAAAACATAATTGGGCTTAACCCACTTCATAATTTCCATATAAACAAATATGCATGAATGCCAATGCAATGCATGATGTGAGGTTTGCTGGGTGATATAGATTCAAGTTGAAATCAATATCATAACGTTAAATTGAGTAAATCCATAATTAAATCAACATTTAAAACATAGTATAAATCACCCATGCATAACTCAACTTTAAAAAGGGACATGCATGTTCATAACTCCATAACTCAATGTAAATCATCATAATAGTGATCAAAGTGAATGGAAATCATTGGTATAATATGACCCATACATCAATTAGGTTAAAATAAATCAAGTAATGAAATCTCATATTTAAAGTAAACTAAATTCATGAAATAAATTGAGAGATTTTTTGGTCTTCTTGGTTGAAAGGGACCAAGAACCAATCCCACATATCTTGATTGAGGAGTTGAATTTTGGGGAAGGACTTAGCTTGAATTGAACTTCAATTAAACCCTAGCCTTGAACCTTAAGAGAGGAGAGTAGAGAGTATTTGGGAGGTGATCCTATGAGGGGTAGAAGGTTTTAGGAGAATGAATTAATAGGCGAGGGATATCAGCTGAATTAGGGGTTTAGGATAGGTAAAAGGTCATAATTCATAATTAAAATAAACAGGAATTAGTTAAACGCCATTAATGAAATGGGCAAACATTGGAACCGTCAGGTCCATACGGTCGCCTACACAGTCCATGAGATGTTACACGGATCGTGAACCGTCACTTAGAAAATTTTGCAGTGTCAGCGCAAGGAATGTATTCGCAGCCAAGGGGTACCGTACAGACGACTACACGGTTTGTGTGACTCCACACGGACCCTGACATGGACTGTGTGATAGTACTTGATATAATTTCTGTACGACAAAGTTACGAGATGGTACTTTCATACTTAGAAAAAATTTACGTAGCGACTTACACGGAGGGCCACACGGCCCGTGACACATCACACGGACCGTGTGAGTGGCCGTGTGCCCTCACTTGGTCCAAAATTTCCTCTATCTCAAATTGCCCCTGTTGTGAGCTGGACCAAGTGTCCCTCCACGGAGGTCACACGGTCCGTGTGGCTTCACAGGGCCCATGTGGTCCTTCCATGGAGTGATGCCTGGCAGCTTCGCTTGGGACATCACCAAGAGATCCTGTAAAGCCGCTAAACAAATCTGGGTCCTTACATTGTCTGCATGTTCATAGACTCAACTTCAAAAAATCACCCTTCACTAGATTTTGCTAGGAAACCTACTCTACGACTCGTGGAAACTTCCATAGTCCGTAAAGGGTGCCGTAGAATAGCAGCTTCTACAATCTCAAAAAAACATACCAACCCTATAATCCTAAAAAACTAACATAAAAACACATCAAACCTACTAAAATCGCTATGGAAACATACAAAATTCCATGTTTTAAGCATCAAAAGTGCTTTATTTTGAGAGCACGTCACAACTAGTACATCGATGGATGAAATTGGTAATGGTCGGTTTCCATCAAATAGACAAATCCATAATTGTACAACATAGAAAGTAAACACCTTAAAAAGGGATACAAATACATTGTCTCAATAATAAATACAAGATAGAGTGGAATAATGATAGAGTGCTGAACTAAGGGCTCACTACAAATAAATATGCTAGTATTGAACGCTGACTACTAGCCACGAGTTGGTGGAGCAGTGAATTCCTACATGGTTAAATCATGCAGGCAAAATATGTGTTTGTATTAAGACCGGCACCGGGTCCAGTACCGGCACCACCGGACCGGTAATTACCGATACTGGACCGGGACCGGGATCGGGACCGGTAAAGCGGGGGGAGTTTTTTTTCCGGAACTGGACCGGAACGGGTACTGGTGGTTCCGAAAAAAACCCCGTTACTTTACCGGTCCGGTACCAACCGGTACGGGACCGGACCGGACCGGACAGGGCCGGACCGGTAATGCGGTAATTTAAAAAACAATTAATTAATATATTACAAATTTACAATTTGAAGTGTAATTTTTATATGTTAAATTAATATTAATATTTAAAAATCTAAATTGAAGTTTAAAATGTTGAAGGTTAAATTAAAATTTTAAAATAGTATTATTATTCATTATAGAAATTTTTTAAAATTTTAAATGAAGTTTGAATTTAAAGTTGTCATAAAATATAAGTATAAAAGTTTTAAATCTATAAGTAGTTCTACTTATATATAAAACATTTAAAGTATAAAACCAAATTTTTTTAATTTTCTAGTTTCTACTATAAAAGTTTAAATTTTTAATTTCGTAAATATAAAATTATAAAGTTTAATTTTTAAGGATTAAATTTGAATGTTTCTTTTTATATTTTAAACTTTAAAGTTAATAAAGATTTGAGAAATAAGGGGCCAAATATATTTAAAAGAAGTCAAAACTTAAATTAAAATTAAGTCAAGATAATAATATTAAAAAAAGAAATAAGGCGAATAGCCTATACTTTTATTATGTTATTTTAAAATTTAAATTGTACAATGTAGTGATGTAAGATATTAGAAATCAACCTAATTTACACAGCCACCTTCTAGGAAGGATTCTGTTTCAACTAGATCTTATTTATTGTAAATTTGTAATACAATAAAATTTAATCACTAATATCTTAAACTACTTTGAAATTCTTGCCTAAGTGTTTCTAACATTTCAAGTGTTACATTTTCTAGAATTGGCTCTTGAGCTTGTTCCTCCAAAAAGTCCATGCCGTCTTCGCTTGATTCTGATAAAATATTATCGATATCGGCTTCAACCTGAGAAGGCAATGTCGGACGCCCTAAATTCCTACGCTCCGCATTTATCCAATCTCGAAATAAGACTGAAACTTCCAAGCTATCAGCTGCTAGTGAATGCCTATGGTCTCCAAATTGGAATCTAGCAGTACTAAAAGCGCCTTCCGAAGCCACTGACGAAGCTTGAATTGCGAGGACATCACGAACCACCCGCTGAAGTCTTGGAAATGTTTTTCCACGATTCTTCCACCACACCAAAAGCTGCTCCTTCCCCTCTGTATCCTTGATGCTTTCTGGTGCCTGGTTAAGACATTCATCAAAATCATTGTTTTCGTTAGCGGTTAGTCCAAGCTGAAATTCTAACATGGAGTCGATATCATCATCGTATCTACGCCTATATGGTTGTGGTTGGTATTGTACATTTTCTACTAAATTATACTGTTCTAAATCGTACAGTTTTCTAGCTTCTGTTCTAATGTTACTTTTAACTACGTCTAAATTATGTGATTGATTTTCTTCATCGTATTCGATTTCTCAGTTTGCATATATACTATTTACCACTCTAGATACACCGAATTCTTTGTAGGCTGGATTAAATAAACAAGCAGTTAAATAAATCTGAGGGATTGGGAAAAAGTATTTCCTAAATTTTTCTATCATTTTTGTAACAAGTTCTTTAAATTTTGGATTATTTTTAAACAAAGCAAATTTAGTACAAATAGCACAAATATTGGGCAAAACAGAACAAATCGTAGGATAATAAAGACCAGATATTTGTTTAGTGGCTAAATAAAAAACTTTTAAAAATTCAATTAAATCCTTAATATTAATCTAGTCATTTTCATCTAGCCGGTAGGTCATATCTGCATTATGTGCATTCCAAACCATTGAAACCGGTCTCCTATATTCGTAAGCTACTTTCAACATTTTGTACAATGAATTCCACCTAGTAGCTACGGTTTTAGGAATTTTCCTAACAGGCAAATTACATTCAATGCAACGACTTTCAAATTCTTTATGCCTAGCCTTTACTTGACATTTAAAAATAAAGTGGCATGCTAATTCTACTTTAGTACAACCATTTTCAAATAATGAAACACCATCTCGAACAATTAAATTGTAAATATGAGCAGCACATTTAATATGGAAACCATCTTCATAAATTGGACTAGGAACATGTCTTATAAAATCTACAACACGCTTATTACTAGAAACCTTATCTAAAGTTACACTAATTATTTTTCTAGTTATACCAAAAAATTGTAAAACATCAAGAATAGTTTGTGCAATATAAGAACCTATTTGCGCATTTCACGACTTTTATATCCTAAAATTCTTTTCTGCATATTCTAATTTTCATCTATCCAGTGGGCGGTAATTGTAAAGTAATCATTACCGGTTATACTACGTCCTATATCAGAAGCAATTGCTATCCTACAATAATTATAAGCAAATAAACATCTAAGATACTGTACATGTTGTGCCTGAAAATAAAAAACAGCTTTTTTAATTGTATTTCTAGAAAAACCATTAAAAGATGGGTTATAAACAATTTGAATATAATGGACAAAACTAGGATTTTCAGCAAAACTAAAAGACAAACCAGTAACGACAATCATTTTAGCAAGCTCATCTAAGTCACGTTGTCTATTATAAGGCCGATGTGTACTAGGACCGAAAATATTACTAGGGCTTAATTGCGATTGCACCATATTTGAACCTCCCACCGATTCTTCGGGAATGGATGTTCCATATTTTTTGGCATCCGCAACGACTTGGGCATGCAAAAATTCTAATTTACAACAATGCATTAAGTGATTTTTCAAATGACCCGTCCCACCCCCCCTTTTCGAAGTTTTATGGTTTAAAACATATTTACATTTGTTACAAATCACTTTTGTTTTATCATCATTTTGAGTTAAAAATTGCCAAACAACATATCTTTTAGCGCATTCCATCTTAGGCCTATTAGATGACGAAGGTTGTACGGGGGGAGCGGGAGGGGGGGAGCGGGAGCGGGGGGGGGGGGGGGAGTAGTAGCAGTATATGGGGGTTGAGTTTCATCGTCATAAAAAATATCGTCGTCTTCATTAATTTCAAAATCAACTTCTGGTAAATTTTTATTAAAGCCAAATCTATGTTCAAGAAATTCGTGTTCTAATTCTGTATTAGAGTCAATATTAAAATATGTGTCGTCTACGTGTGTAAAATCTTTGGTATTAAATCTAAGTGGTGGTTGTTTTGTAGATTTAGATGAACTACCATCGGATTTTTTTACCGGTTATACCTTCTTTATTCCACCACAAAAATTACTTTTTCCCTTTCCTTTTCCACCGGAATCCATGTTAAATTTAATTAAACAAAATAAAGATTATATGCAAAAGTTCAAGTTATGAAATATGAACTTATAATTTATGAATATAAAAAAATTAATTCAAGTAGATAAGTAATCAAATAACTAATTAGAAGAACAAATAAGTAGGAACGAAGGTACCAAACGTCTGTGAAAAACAGACATAGAAACCGAAATTGATGAAAGTTGAAGGCTGAATATGCTCCAAATTGATCCACCAAAATTTGCTCCAAATTGTAATTATGAATTAACATACCAAACTAAATAATATTTTTATAATAATTGAGAGTGTAAATAATTAATATATAATAAATTTGAGAGTAGTATGTATAATATAATTATAAATTTATAATAATGGAGAGAATTGGATTGAAAAATTATGAAAGATTTGAGGGTATTTATAGTTGAGAAACTATTGAATTTTGGAAAAAAATAATAAAAAAATAAATAAAAACGAAAAAATGGTCCAAAAAATTTTGTTATCGTTGGTGGGCCCCACCCCAACGGTAATAACTTTTTTTTAAAAATTTTTTTAAACCAGTACCGGTAATAACTGTTAAAATACCCCCTCCCTTCCCGGTACCCCTACCGGTACCCCCCTAATCGGAACAAACCGGTAGAGTATCAGGACCGGACCGGACAGACACTTAACTGGTCCGAAACCAGTAAGTTCCGGTTCTGTTGCCAGCTTTAGTTTGTATCTTGGAATGTACTAAGTATGTGATGCAATTCATGTATGAAATTGTAATGCCATCATTTATAAATGTAACATATAAGCATGTATGAGATGAAAGATACATAAAGTGAGCTTAAGCATGGACAAGGAATATATCTCAATATGAATAAGAGTCAATGCATGGGAAGCACATGCAATGAAAAACACATCATAGGATCATAAGCTTGTGGGAGAAGACCTTAACCGACAAAGAAGACCATGTGAGATACTACATAAAATCCAACATAATTCCCTACGTTGGTACGAGGAGACCACTTACCGGGTGGAACTCCATCAACTTCACATGTATCTTAATAAAATAAATGGCCTACGTGGATCCATTAGCCTAACCTACAAGGCTCCTATGATGGCACATGTAAGAGCTAGCACAAATTAGTACTAATGTGGGGTTGCTAATAAAGTAAAGTCAGGAATGAGTAAATGCAGTTAGTCATCAGCCACCACGAGCACGCATGTATGAGGAGCCATATTATGAGGAGGCCACTTGTTTTTTGAGTGATAAGATGGGGAGTTTCCGAAACAATGCCCAAGGGTCTAATCAGGACTCTTGGAACCTAGGTCAAGAAAATCAAGGTCAGAACTAGAACAAAGACAATGCATATAGGGACAAAATCGAGAAGGTTATTACGATAGATATACGGGATAAGACAAAGATGATGATTGAGGTCACAGAGATGGGTATAGAAATGATCCGTATGTGCCATCACATAATCATAATTCTAGGCCTGGTAGTTTAAGGATCGAGGAGATGTTTGATAAGTTGTTGACGAAGGCTGACGCCTAAGATGAGACTTTGAAGGGGATGAAAGCTAACAATTCAGACATTAATCAGAAGATTAAGTCTAATTTTGTGGCTATTAAGCAATTGGAGCAACAATTTGGTCAGATGTCTACATAGTTGAATCAATGTTAGAAAGGTATATTACCAAGAAATACAGTGCAGAATCTAAAGAATGATGGGCAGTGCATGGCGGTGACTACACAAAGTGGTAAGTAGATGATTGGCCCCCCATTGCCGATAGTTCATGATGAAGTTTATAAGGAGACTGTTGAAAGCAAGGATGATGAAGCTGGGGATGATAAAGCTAAGGATGGGGTGAGCGACAAAGTAGTAACACCAAGGAAGTTAAAACCCATACCCAGGCCTCCACTACCTTTTCCTCGGAGGCTCAAGAAGAAGAATGAGGAGGGGAAGTTTCAAAATTTCATCTCCATGCTAAAATAACTTTCTATCAATCTCCCACTCATTGATGCATTGGAGCAAATGCCTGGGTATTCCAAGTTCATGAAGGATCTTGTGACCAAAAAGAGGATCATGAGCAAGATCTTGCTCATGATCTTCACCATTGTGGATCTATTGCTATAAGGTCCTTGGTGTAGAAAAAGAGGATCCCGGAGCATTCACCATACATTGCACTATCAAAGTCTTTAACTTTGCAAAGGCATTATTTGACTTAGGAGCCAACATCAACTTAATGACTCTTACAATGTTTAAGCAGTTGGGCTTAGGAGCCCTAACGTCGACTACAATGCGGTTGTTAATGACATACATGACTGTGACAAAGCCTATGCAGAAACTTTATGATGTACTAGTTTGAGTTAGTAATTTTATATTCCCCACAGACTCCGTGATACTTGATTGTGAAGTTGACTTTGACGTCCTAATAATCTTGGGAAGACCTTTCTTCGTCACTGGGTGAGCACTAGTGGATAAGGAGTTAGGTCAATTCAAGTTTAGATTGAATGACGAAGAAGATTCATTAATATCTGCCAGTCCATGAAGAGACCTGATGATTTTAAAGTGGTTTTTGTTATTAAGAGCATTGATGAAGTGCAATTGGAGGTACTAATTGCGGAAAGTCTGTGTGCCAGAACTCTTGAGGCTATATTGATGAACTTTGAGATTGATGACATCCTAGAGTATGATGAGATGGTAAGGCACTTGGAGCACATGGTTATCAAAGACACCTACTCAAGCATCAGTTAGATTTGAAGAATCACGAGTCTCCACCTACTCGACCATCCTTTGAGGAGCCACCGGTGTTGGGATTGAAGCCTCTTCAAGCCCATCTGAGGTATGTTTTGTGGGTACTAATAATACTTTGCCTGTTATTGTTGCTGCAGATCTTATTGATGAATAGGTGGAAGCATTAGTGTTGGTACTCTAGCAATTCAAAAAGGCTATTGGATAGATGATTGCAGACATCATTGGCATCCCACCTGGCATATACACTCACAAAATTTAACTGGTCAAGGATTATAAGTCGAGTATTGAACACCAAAGATGTCTCAACCTACCATGCCAGAGGTTATGTGCAAATAAATCATTAAGTGGTTGGACATAGGTGTGATACATCCAATTGCTGACAGTGAATGGGTGAGCCTGGTCCAATGTGTTCCAAAGAAGAGAGGTATCACTGTAGTCCCAAATGCTAGCAATGAGTCGATTCCCATGAGACTAGTCACCGGTTTGAGGGTTTACATGGACTATCACATACTTAATGCATCAACAGATAAAGATCACTTCCCTATGCTGTTCATGGACCAGATGCTAGATCGCTTGATAGGAAAAGGCTGGTACTATTTTCTTGATAGTTATTCGGGCACATATCGAATTTATATTACTCCAGAGAACCAAGAGAAGATAACCTTTACATGTCCCTATTGCACCTTCTCATTCAAAGAATGCCATTCAGATTGTGTAATACACTGGTGACATTTCAGAGAAGCATGATGTCTATCTTCTCAGATATGGTGGAGGATTCTATTGAGGTGTTTATGGATGACTTAAATGTGGTTGGAGATTCATTCGAGAATTTCTTGACACATTTGCATGATGTGCTTCGAAGATGCAAAGAATGTCATCTTGTGTTAAATTGAGAAAAATGTCACTTCATGGTAAAGGAAGGTATTATGTTGGGACACAAGATCTCCATCAAAGGTATAGAGATTGATAGAGCCAAAGTTAAGGTTATTGAAAAGCTTTCTCCACCTATCCCTGTTAAAGGTATGAGAGGTTCCTTAGGATATAAAGGCTTCTATAGACAGTTCATAAATGACTTCTCAAAGATTGCAAACCCTTTGTGCAAGCTACTTGAGAAGGATGCTAAGTTTGTGTTCAATAATGCATATTTGAAAGCATTGAGGAGTTGAAGAAAAGGTTGATATCGACGCCTATCATAGTTACTCTAGATTGGACTCACCCCTTCGAGATTATGTGTTATGCAAGTGGGGTCGCACTTGGTGTGGTGTTGGGACAGCATAGAGAGAGATAATTCTATCCTATTTATCATGCCAGTAAAGTTCTAAATGCAGCACAGAAACAATACACTGTCATTGAGTAGGAGTTACTTGCAGTAGTCTTTGCATTCGAGAAGTTCTGATCATATCTTTGGGGACCAAAGTCATTATACATACTGCCCACTCAATGTTGAGGAATTTGACAGTGAAGAAGGATGCTAAACCAAGGTTGATTTGATGGGTACTTCTTCTTGAAGAGTTTGATTTTGAGGAGATTGACGGAGAGGGGATAGAGGATCAGGCTGCAGACCACCTATCTAGACTTGAGGACGAGGCCATGGAAAAGTTCAACGATAGGGTAGAGATTGATGATTCATTCCCCAATAAGTGAGTGTTGGAAATATCTCATGATTTGACACCATGGTTCATAGATTACACGAACTACTTAGTTAGTGATGTTGTGTCACCAAACTTGACTTTTCACTAGCATCGTAACTTTATATCTGATGTGAAGAAGCTTTTTGGGATGATCTGTACTTGTTTTGTGTTTGTAAAGATGGGATTATTCGTCACTGTGTTCCTGAGGTGGA
Organism: Solanum rostratum; assembly: GCA_029948455.1. Lineage (NCBI taxonomy): Eukaryota > Viridiplantae > Streptophyta > Magnoliopsida > Solanales > Solanaceae > Solanum > Solanum rostratum. The sequence continues at coordinate 23,977,033 of CM057054.1, forward strand.
GATGATGAGCATTTTGGAGGCTTGTCATTCATCATTAGTAGGTGGGAATCATAATGGAATCTAGATAGCACATAAGATCTTGTAGTGTAACTACTATTGGCAAATCATTCACCAAGATGCCCATGATTATGCTAAGGCTTGTGACAGGTGCTAGAGAGAAGGTGGTGTTTCTCTCAAGCATAAGCTCCCTCTAGACCCTATCATGGTGATAGAGTTATTTGATGTTAGGGGGATAGACATTGTGGGATGTTCCTTAGTTCTTATGGGAACAAGTATATTTTGGTTGCTTTGGACTATGTCTTGAAATGGGTGGAAGTGGTGATGCTTCCCAATAATAAAGGTAAAAGTGTCACAACATTCCTCAAAAGAAACATCTTCTCTAGGTTTATCACTCCTCTAGCAATCATCGACGATGGAGGTTCCCATTTTTGCAATAGGTTGTTCAAAGCTCTTCTTAAGAAGTATGGAGTAAAACATAAAGTGGAAATGCCTTACCATCCACAGATGAGTGGGCAAGTTGAGGTGTCTAATGGGGAGATTAAACAAACTCTATCTAAGATTGTGAATGCAAATCGGACAGATTGGTCGTCAAAGCTTGGTGATGCATTATGGATAGACTGGGTAGCATTCAAGACTCTCATAAGTATGCCTCCTTAACAAATTATTTTTGGTAAAGGTTATCACTTACCTGTAGAGCTTGAGCATAAGGAAATGTGGGCACTCAAGAAGATGAATCTAGATTGGAGTGATGCGGCAAACTCACAACTGAGCCAACTCAACAAACTTGATGAGTTTCATCTGAGGGCATATGAGTGCTCAATTCTGTACAAACAGAGGATGAAGCTGCAACATGATCATTTCATTGAGCATCACTAGTTGCACTAGGAGACTTGGTTTTATTATACAACTCAAGGTTGAATTTGTTTCCTGGAAAACTCAAGTCCAAATAGGTGAGACCTTTCAAAGTTATACCTATTTTCCACCATAGGGCTGTTGTGTTGGAGAAGAAAAAATGCATGAGGTTAAAAGTGGATGCCAGATAATCAAACCATACCTTGGCAATGCTGAGGAACTGCAGACAGTGGAAGCATGGGCACTGGTGAAGCCTAAGTAACCATGTAGTTTGAGTCATGTCGCGATAATAAATTAAATGCTCCTAAGGAGGCATCCCATGATATTAGCTGTAATTTTTACGTATTTGTGTTAGTGTTTCTTTTTGGACTCATAGGTAGTTTAATTTTCATGTTTTGGTTCTAATTTCGGAATCACAGACTGGAAAATTATAGGACAACAGTTTATTTTGCTGAGAATGTGTAAAAATAGGGTTAAGGCAACAAAGATGTGTAAAAAGTAAGAAAAGCTGGTTCTATGACTGGTTCCATGGGCCGTGGTTTACATCACGACCCATATATTGACTCTTAGAACTATTTCCACTAAGCAGAAATTTATGCACTCCAGTCCACGAGCCCCTTTACAGTCCATAGAGAATACTATGGGTCGTGAATGGGGTTCATGGACTCCAGTTAAGATTCTAGAATTTTACTACGTGTTAGGGGTACTTACGAACCCAATCAATGAGCCGTATGGCAATCTATGACCTATAGGTAGATTCGTAGGAACCAAGCACTTAAAATAGGAATCAGAAACAACATGACTAGGTCTTACGGGCTATAAAACTCTATACGGCCTCTAATCGGAGTTTCATGGGATCAAAGTCCCACTTATACCCGACCTGATCAGTGAAATAAAAGAGGGTAGCTTTCTCAATTATTTCCACAGATACCAAACCCTACCTTGTCATCCCAAATTTCCGACCACTCTCTGAGCATCGCCATAACTTTTGACAAATTTTCTAGCCAAATTCTAGTAATGGAATTACTGTTTTGGTGAACCTAGGGCTTTAAGAATTTCATTTTTTTGCTAGTTTTATTGGCCTTTCACTCACTAATCCTCTATAAGTTCCTCTTGAATGTTCATTCTTGTTGGAAAAAAATTGTTATCGGTGTGAGAGATTAATAATGATGATATTATGATTTTCTTGCCCTAATATTTAGTGTTGCCTGTGGATTGGGTGTATCATGTTTTTATCATTGTTTGATTGATAATATTAACATTGAATTTAGTAAATTGATATGCTTACCATTGTTTGAAGTTATACAATCCTTGATCTTCTGAGTTATATTGCATTATCTTTTCAAAATCCATCAAGTAGTGTATTAATTGAATAATGGGATGATAAAATTGATTAAATGGTGGTAGTCCTGATGTTTACATGTATTTGAGAGGATTAATGGTTGAGGGATAGGGTAGTGAATTGCCTGTGTTTCGGTTTTGGGTTGGTTGGTTGTACTTTGTGTATTCATATGTTTTGGCTGAATTGGAATGTATGGAATGCATGTTGGATGCATTTAACTTAGTTTAAGTGCTACTGATTTGATGTTGTTCAATTTTGTATACCTTGTTACGTGACCTAGTAATTGTGCTTGATAAATTGTGTAATTTTCACTTGACTAGGACATGACTGAAATTGTAGTGTATAATGATGTCATGGAATCGAATGGTAAACTTAGAAAAATCAGGTTGCTATTTTCCAACAGTATAAGGGTCTTCTACGGTTCGTGGATTAGTCCATAGATTGTAGTTTCCCCTTGTAAGTTGAGATCAGTAACTTGGATTTTCCATGATTTTACTAGATGAACCCGTTTACGAGTCATAGCTCATACTACGGTTTGTAAACAGTGTTCGTAGGTTCCATGATTGCAATAATTGAAATCGGATTTTGTACCTATGACCCAGCATGCCTGGGTTCGTAAGTACATTTCTAGTAGCTAAAATTTTTCGTGCTCTATTCCAACTAAGGCCTTCTACAACCTATAGTTTACCCTATGAACTGTAGGTGAGCCTTCATAGGTCCTTTTGTGTACATTTTCATTAACTTCTTGTGTTTCTTTTTTGTATTCATAGGACTCATGTATGCTTCTCTTTCAGTGCTTTCAGGTTCTATGGCTCCCCATCCCAAGAGAGATGAGATACAGTCCATACGAGACTGACTCCATAATGAGCCTACAAATTTTGAGGCCAATAGATCATTGGAGGTGCATAACGTCCAACCAGATGAGACCGTTGAGCATCCACACACTAATGCAACATCTAGATAGGTAGTGTCGACCATAGTTTCTTAGCCTCCCCAGTTTGAGGAGGGAGTTCATAGCACAATAGCTCAATCCAGATGACAGAATCCGGGGAGGGATCTAGGTCAGGTTCCAGAGATGGAGATGGCTTCAAGTCAGGTGAGGAGTCGAAATCAAACAGAGTCTACCCCGCACCAGCCCCTGCAATTAGATTGAAGATATGATGGTATGTTTGGGGCATGTAGGACATACATAGGGAGGACATCCTACAGGATGAGAGGTGTCGACAGACCCTTACTATTTTTGAGGAGCCACAGATCATTACTTTCAAGTTCGACAACACTCGTATTCTTCAAGACACCATGGCTCAATACCACTTATATTGGTTAGTATCTCCATCGGGGAAGTACTCCCTGACACTGGTTTGAGAGTTTTATGCATCTTATGTTGCTACCATCATCAAGGCGACCCCGAAGAAGGGGAAGCCCCTTGCATAGCCCTAATTTATATAGAAGATGGTGTGTGGTGTCCCCATAGACATCTGAGAGACCACCATCTAGAGATTTTTGTTCGATCTCGAGTACCAAGCTCCTATAGCGACATCAAAGTATCACTATAGGTTGGGGCAGACCAGGGATTGAATTCTGATGAGAGATGCGGCATGGAAGGCCATTCTAACGTGATGGATTGCCAATCATATAGTTAAGTAGGGCCAGATCCTGACTGGATATCTAGTTCTACACCTATAATGAAGGCTTCGCCGGCAAATTTTGGAGGGCTGTTGTACGTGTACAAATTTGGCCGACCCAGGTGGATAATACTTTGACATTGGACCACAATATCTAGGTTGCCAACATTATTGCTTGTTATGATATATATTGAGCTTGTTGTATAGTAGAGGAGATACACGAGCATGCTCTAAAAAGTTCCATATCGATTCTGTTCTCGTGTTTGATTCACTGATTATGCATAGAGGCAGGAGCGAAGATCCTGCCTAATGTAGACATGATGATTGAGGTCCAATGAACTCAGGATGCTAACCTGATCTAGGTCGATGAAAACCCTATGGCTATTCGGCGAGGAACATTCTTCCAGTTCGATTGATAGAGATGTTTGTCGATGCACCATAGGTTGAGCCCACTACCTCCACTGCTGCTGCTACAGAGACCAAGAAACCCCTAAAAACTGATACTGGGGATGAGATAGTGTCACAACCAAAGCCTAGGTCCTAGACGTGACACGACCCAACAAACCTCTTAAGCATACATGGGACATCCTTATTTTTGCAAAAGCAAAAATTCAATAAACATATAACATTTAATTTCTATAGGAAGCAGGCTTTGGACTCACTCTACAGGGATGTTATAGGGAAGAGGATAAACATAGGTCACATAGCAAATAAGTCTAAGGGACGGGTAAGTATGAATCACGCTATGGAGGCATTTAGGGACTTGGGAATTCCATCATATCCATCTATGTACAACAAGCATGGGCAGGAAAAAGGGACTAAGGGAAGTCTCCACAATTACATAAATATAATAGGAGTCAAGCTCGATACATAAACTTCCACATAGAACAACACCTCTAATATGAGTGGAACGAGCACCAAGAGATTTCCGAGGCTCACCCTCAGAGATAAAAATTCTAAAATAGGCAACACTTTACAAAAGCATGAAAGTAAAGTTGATGTTGTCCCCGAAATAGAGGACTCATCAATGTTAGTCTTCAATGGATCCGGCTAGCCACAAGGAGGAAGGGGATGAACAGGAGCTCTAGTCCCTGCATGGTTAGATCATGTAGGAAAAACATATGCGTTATTACTTGGAATATACTAAGTATGCGAGGTGCCATGCAACAAAGAACATAAGTATAATAATCAATATGCATATTCATAATCAATGGACATGAGCTGAATATGACATGTATAATCAAAGCTTAAGTTAAAACAAGCATGAAGATAATCATACTTGCATAGTATATCATACATTTATGGGAGGAGACCCTAACCGATATATAATACCAAGCGAGCTAATACTTGAAATCACAATGTTCACTCCACACCGAATAAAGGAGTGGTCTACTTGCCAAGGTATACCAAGCATAACCCCACATCGTGGGTAGCATGACCTAGTTGGATCCACTAGTAAAGCAATTTTAGGGAAAATAACGTAAACCTATGGTGGCACATAGTTAAGAGATCAAGACTTTATATAAGGACCTCTTAGGTCGAGCCCCCACCTTAAGACGTTTTTGGTTCTAAGTCTAGTCCCATGGAATACTTGGAATAATCAAAACTTGCGTAACTTGTAAAAACATGATAGCATGGCATGAGTAGCTCATTCAAATACTAACCCCTACAACTGGGCGTATACCTTATACGAGAGGATAAAAACATAGCATAGACTTGACACTTTCTAGTAGGCATTGCAATACACATGAGGGTGGAGGTTGTAATATGCTTGACCCCTTCTAGTGAGCTTTGGTTAGTACATAAGGGTAAAATAATTATCATGCTTAACCCCTTCATGTAGACATGATTTACTCATAAGAGGGTAGAATATATGGTATAAGGGCTCAACATTTTTATTACTAATCATAGAAACTTTTCATGAGTTTATTACTTACTTAGAAGCCCATAATTTATCATGACATGCTTGTCTTGTGAGTCATGCAATAGTCATTCATCCACATAGAAATCATGTCATGTAAATTTAGTCAACTATGGTGGGTATATGCACATTTACTTAAAATCATGCATTTCAAGAGTATAAGACAAGAGAGGAGTAAACTCCATTCATTTTAAAGTTATTAAAAATTTACCTACCATCACTGTAGTAAAGCCCTTATTATTCATAGATCATATTTCAAGACACATAGTGAAAAATAGTTAGTTTGAATCATGCTTAATCAACCCGTTACAATAATATACATCATTTTAAAAATTATGGGAATGGGAACATGAGACTCATCTTATCAAGTAAAACCTAGTTTAGACTTCCTCAATACTCATATAAATTCATAAATTCCACAAGATATTGTACTTCATGATGATGAACAAAAATAATCCATCACAGAATGCGTAGTAGTAATATCATATGTAAGAGTTCATAAATACACATACAAATTCATAAACTTCATGTAGTAGAAGAATAATGGTTGGACTTGTGAGAAGGAAGGTTCCCACAATAAAACCTACATACCTTGGTGTGATTATGGCAGAGGAAACTTGATTTGCAGGTGGAAGATTCAAAACCCTAGCTTGCACTCTTTACTTGAATGCCTTGAACAGCTTGAGAGAGTTTTGAGACTTAGGAGTGTTTTTGGAATGAGGAGGAATGAGATGAATTAGGGTTTATATGCTGATATGGGACATAAATGGGGTCAAAATGATGTAGCTTGGACTTAGAAAAAGAGGATAGGTCAAATTTACCCCTATTAAAATTCTGGCTAGACAAGTCTATGAGACCCGTTTACAGGTCATATAACATTCTACGGGCCGTAGATGGGGTTTTTTTTTCTGATAACCCTTTTTCTAAAATTTAGAGACCCCTTTCATTGATCCTCATTCTATGAGACAGCCTACAATTCATAAAGGACTTTATGGGTCGTCTAATAAGTTGTAGATTGAACTTTAAAAAGATCCCAAATTTCATCAAGTTTATGAGGTTTTGCGAACCCACTTTTTGGGCCGCAGTTCGTCTTACATGCCATAAACCCTCTCGTAAAAATTGACAGTTCAAATTTTCCAAAGCTTATGTAACACCCCACATCTTACATGTACTAGTCCAACACAGATGAAACATGATATGGCAGGGCCAAATCCGCACATATTTTTTTAAAAAGTGCATGAATTTTAGATTAAAGGGCTATATGTACGTCTAACGCTTAAGATGACCGAGCGTATATAATTTTTAAGTCAAGTTAAGGAGAGTGTGACCTTAAATGAAGTAAAATAATTGAGGTGCTTGAGGGACTTAGCAAGCTAGTAGGTGAGTCACCTATGCGCTTAGCTTAAATAAGCTCGGTAAACGGAGATAAGGCCCAACACCGAATTTGTTCAAGTCCGATAAAGAATAAACCCCGAGTTAAGGATGTCATTTGGGCAAAGGACAATATTTGCAGCCCAAGATGGATAAGAAAAGGGCTAAATTACAATTACAATCCAATTCAAAACTAAAGCCCAAACTAAGTGGGCTTAGGGAGTAAATGTTTGCAACAAAGCCCATCCCATTTGAAGCCCAATAAGGCCCAAATGAAAGGGCCAAGCTGCTCCCCCATAAACTTATTAAAATAAGGCTAAAAGCCCAAAAGAAAGTCGGCCAAAAGAGGCCTAAAGGGAGCAACCAGCAGCAACTTTTAGCCATTCTCTTAAGCCAAATTTCAGATTTTCTCTCTAAGTTCTTCTTGCACTCTTCTCATTTTCTAAAGCAGCCAAGACACACTTCTAGGGTTCTTGAAGAGAACCTAATACTTGAGAGTTAAGGTAAGTAAAAATACCCATGGTTTGGTGTAATTTTTCCATGAAAAACATGAAGAATATGTTGGTTGTATTGTGCAGGAATTTTGGGACAGCATGTGTTCCAATTTTGTGGTTCACTTTTCTTGTTAAATAAGAGACTTTTAACTTGTTGGTTGGCTGAGTTATGAAGTATATGTATGTTTTTAACAAGTCTTGGGTCTGTAATGATGTAAGAAGGCTGCTGGACCACTTGTATTTTCCGCAAAAACAAGTTCTTAAATGATGTCTTAATTCCGGTCATTAGTAAGAATTTGTGGACTGTTTTTTTTGGGAATTGTTGTCCCACGTTTTTCATCTACTTAGGGACTGTTTTTGGACTGGTTTAGGACTGTAATTGTGTGTAAATATGTTGAGGACAGTTTGGTTGGAATGGTTGACGTCGAAATGTAGCGGAAGGAACGTCTACTTATGTGTTGTGTAAAGTTGTTGTATGCTGTATTGTATGAGTTGTTGTAATGCTGTTATGGGACTAAATATAGCTGGATATGACATGTATATGGGAATGTGTGTTAGAAAATACGATTAGGAGTGGAAATGTTGAAAGAATACTCTTTGGTTGCTAATTCCGAGCTTGCTGCCCGGATGTTGTTTTTGGGTGAAATTAGATTACTAAGACGTGTTTATTAGCTACTAACACTAGTTTTATCACCTAATATGTTGTAGATAAGTGTTTGGAGGAAAAGGATACTACCCCGAGGTAATAACGACATAGTACAACGAGGTATGTAAGGCAACTTGATTTCCTATTACTTGGCATGAAATCTATAATCTTCCTTAGCATATAAAGGCACGTACAAACTCCGACATGGCTGCTAACCGTGTCCCCACTCTTTACCATGTTCATATGTACCTATACATAGTCATTGTCAACCTGCATATGTACTTGGATACCAAATATACTTGAGTTCCTTCTTACCCAACAAAGTCTATGTGTCGTTTAATCTCCGATACGGTTCATTAGTTGTGTATCTCTCTTTTCATTGTAGAATTACCTTGTATGGTTGCTCATATGTCACATGTCTATATTCCTACAGTTCTAAAGGTTATGACCACCAAAAGAACCATCTCAAAGTAAATAAAAGATAACTTACAGTTGCTTATAAATGAGTGGTAGCCCGAGGGGTGGAAGAATCACCTAGCCAGGGTCGATCTCATTTGGGTGGTAGCCCGAGGGGTGAAGGAATCACCTAGCCAGGGTCGATCTCATTACAGATTTACCACTGATCAGCTGGTCATTTACATGATATATTGTGCACAGATTATACAGTAAATACAGAAATAAAAAGACATAAAGTACATGATTCCACAGTATGACTAAAGGTGGTCTTTACATCCTTACACACCAGCATGTGATTTCATCTGAGTTCTTATTTCATGTACAGTATTTCCTGCCTTACATATTCAGTACATTATCTCGTACTGACGTCCCTTACAGGGGACCTGCATTTCATGCTGCAGGTGCAGGAGTTACTAGATCTCCCCAGTAAGAGTACAGGACTTCCAGCTGCTATTACTAAGCTCCAGGTTGCTTCGGGGCTTATGTGTTTAGAACTTATATTTTGTATTGTATAGTTGGTCATGAGGCGGGGCCTGTCCCGACCCATTTGGATATTGTTCCTTACTTAGAGGCTTTGTAGACTATGTAAATTAAAGTGTGGTCAAATAGCGTATTGTCGACATCGTGGCTCCAACGGCCTAGTCTTATGCATTTACTTCTGGTTTGTTAGTACAGTGTACCTTCTTTTGACAACATGTTAAGTATGGAAACCTCTTAAATGTTCATAGCAGGTGTATAGTTATATGTTGGTTCTCCCGAGCCTTGTCGGCAACGGGTGCCAGTCCGCCTTAATGGGGCTTAGGGCGTGACAGAAGTGGTATCAGAGCGGGTCGTCCTAGGGAGTCTACAAAGCCGTGTCTATGTAGAGTCTTGTTTATGGATGTGTTGTGCACCACATTTATAAGCAGGAGGCTACGTGGCATTTAGGAGTTGTCACTTTTCTTTTCATTCTTTAGATCGTGCCATAGAGCCAAATGTTGTAGGTTGATTATTTCTAACCTCTAAATCATTTTGTACAGTAAGCATGCCTGAAACAAGAAAAAGCAAAGGCAAGGGGAAGGAGGTGGAAGTGGTAATTGGTATGCCCAGTCGGGTGAGACAACGAGATGAGGCCCAAGATGAGTCTCTGTCCCAAACATCTCCAACTCCTCCAGCTCCTGATGAACCAGGTCGTAGTGAAACTCCCTCAGAACCACCTGCCGATGCTGCTGTGCAGGATCTGAGAAATGCGGTCCAATTATTGACACGCATAGTTGCTAGCCAAAGCCAAAGACAAGAAGGCCCAGTTGTAGGTGCAGATGGTGCGAATAGGGCAGCTAGCACGAGGATACGTGACTTCCTTAATTTGGACCCTCCAACTTTCACCGGGTCAGATCCTAATGAAGATCCGCAAGACTTCATCGACCAGATCCAGCGCACTTTAGATGTTATGCATGTAAGTGGTACAGAAGTTGTAGAACTGACAGCATATAGATTGAAAGGTGTGGCTATATTATGGTATGAATCTTGGAAGCAATCCAAGGGTATAGATGCACTTCCAACTACCTAGAAGGAGTTCAAAGAGGCCTTTCTTGACCACTACTTGCCATATGAGATCCGAGAGGCCCGTGCAGATCAATTTCTGAATCTCCATCAAGGGGGTATGAGCGTGAGGGAGTATAGCCTCCAGTTTAACTCCTTGGCCAGGTATGCTCCCAATGTAGTTGCTACTATGGCAGATAGAGTTCATCGGTATGTGGATAGGTTGCATACATATCTAGTAAGAGATTGTACTATTGCTTCATTGAATAAAGACATGGATATAGCAAGAATGCAAGCATTTGCGCAGAAACTAGAGGATCAGAGGCAAAGGAGAAGGACACAAGAGATAGAAAGGGGCCAGTCCAAGAGGGCTAGATCTATAGGGCAGTTTGTACCATCCCAAGGTGATGTTAGGCCTCGATTTCCTAGTAAACCACCTAGACCATCATCCTCCTATTCTGCAGTCAGTGCTCCACCGCAATTTCAAGGGCCTAGAGGTAATCAGTTTAATCAAAGAAGTGAGGGACAAGGTGCACGGACTACAGGATATTCGGCCAGCCAGCAGATTCCTCCTAGGCAGTCTTGCAAACAATGTGGGAGGAGTCATTCAGGTATATGCCGTGTTGGGACAGATGCCTGTTATTGGTGTGGTGTACCAGGGCATATGATAAGAGATTGCCCAAGAAGACGTATGGGTGATATGGCACAACCTGCTGGGTCAGCTGTTGCATCATCATCGTCAGTTCCTCCCTTCAGTATGGGCCAGGAAATGCCTACAGGCCGTGGTAGAGGAGCAGCTAGCTCCAGCGGAGCCCAGAATCGCACTTATGCTCTAGGGAGTCGGCAGAATTTAGAAGCTTCACCCGATGTGGTCACAGGTACATTGTCCATCTTTTCACATAATGTGTATGCATTAATTGACCCTGGTTCTACATTATCATATATTACACCACTAGTGGCTGGGAAGCTTAAAAGAACACCTAAATTATTGAATGAGCCATTTGAAGTATCTACGCCAACCGGTGAATCTATTATAGCTAGAAGGGTCTATTATGATTGTGTTGTAACTGTTTGCGACCGTGATACGTGGGCGGACCTTGTTGAGTTAGATATGGTGGAATTCGATGTTATAATGGGCATGGATTGGTTAGCTTCTTGCTATGCTACTGTGGATTGCCGATCTAAGAGAGTGTATTTCCACTTTCCAAATGAGGCAGTCCTTGAATGGGAAGGTAATGTTGGGGCACCAAAGGGGAAGTTTATTTCCTATTTTAAGGCAAGGAAGATGATGTCAAAGGGGTGTATATGTCATCTAGTTAGAGTAAGGGATATGGAGGCTGAATCACCAACTCTTCAATCGGTTCCGGTAGTAAATGAATTTGCTGATGTGTTTCCCGAAGAGCTTCCAGGTTTGCCTCCAGAATGAGAGATAGATTTTGGCATTGATTTACTCCCAGGCACTCAACCTATTTCTATCCCTCCATATAGAATGGCCCCGGCAGAGTTACGTGAATTAAAGGAGCAATTGAAAGATTTGCTAGAGAAGGGTTTTATAAGACCTAGTGTATCCCCTTGGGGTGCGCCAGTGTTATTTGTACGTAAAAAGGATGGCACCTTGAGAATGTGTATTGACTATCGGCAATTGAATAAGGTGACAATTAAAAACAAATGCCCCCTCCCCAGGATTGATGATTTATTTGATCAGTTACAGGGTGCCAAATGTTTTTCAAAAATTGATTTGAGGTCAGGTTATCACCAAGTGAGGGTGAGGGAAAAAGATATACCCAAGAAAGCCTTTAGGACATGCTATGACCACTTTGAATTTCTTGTTATGTCATTTGGGCTGACAAATGCACCAGCAGTTTTCATGGACTTAATGAACAGGGTATTCAAGCCGTTCTTGGATGTCTTTGTGATAGTATTTATAGATGACATTTTGGTGTATTCAAGATCAAAAGAGGACCATGCAAATCACTTATGGCAGGTATTACAAGTTCTTCGTGATCGGCAATTGTATGCCAAGTTTTCCAAATGTGAATTTTGGTTGAAATCAGTGGCATTCTTGGGTCATATTGTATCCGATGAAGGGATAAGGGTTGATTCACAAAAGATAGAGGCGGTGAAAGATTGGCCAAGGCCAACAACACCTACAGAAGTTCGAAGCTTCTTAGGGTTGGCAGGTTATTATAGAAGATTTGTCGAAGGTTTTTCTTCTATTTCTGCATCTCTAACAAAGCTGACACATAAGGCGACCAAATTTCAATGGAATGATGCATGTGAAAGGAGCTTTCAAGAGTTTAAAAGCAGGCTAACTTCTGCACCTGTATTAGTGCTTCCAGAAGGCTCAGAGGGGTATGCGGTATATTGTGATGCTTCGGGGGTTAGTTTAGGGTGTGTACTGACACAACATGGTAGGGTAATTGCTTATGCCTCGAGACAACTGCGGCCACATGAGAAAAACTACCTGACATATGACCTTGAACAAGCAGCTGTTGTGTTTGCCTTGAAAATATGGCGCCATTATTTGTATGGGGTTCATGTTGACATATATACTGATCATAAGAGCTTACAGTACATATTTAAACAGAAAGACCTAAATTTAAGGCAGCGGAGGTGGCTGGAGCTAATAAAGGATTACGATGTTGATATACTATACCATCCAGGGAAAGCAAATGTGGTAGCCGATGCTTTGAGCCGCAAGGCAATTGTGAATATTGATGATCAGACCGTGGTAAGGCAAGGAGTCGCTAAGGATCTACGTCAACTAGCCAATTTGGGAGTGCGCCTCATTGAAACTCCAAAGGAAGGGGTTGTCGTGCATAATCATTTTTGCGGAAGATAAAAATGGTGCAAAAACCTTCTTTCATCACTACAGAATAAATCCTTGTTAAAAACATAAACCTTACTTCATAATTCAGCTAACCAGCAAGAGAAAAGCCTTTTAATAAACAAGAAAAGTGTACAACAATCTTTGGAACACATGATGTCCAAAATTCCTGCACTAGTACAACTAGAATGCTCTTCATGTTTTTCATGGAAGAATTATACTAAACCATAGGTATTTTTACTTACCTTAGCCCTCAAGTATCAGGTTCTCTTCAAGAACCCTAAAGGTGTGCCTGGGCTGCTTTACAAAGTGAAGAGAGATCAAGGAGAAACTTTAAAAGAAAGCTGAATATTTTCTATGTATGAATGACTTAAAATTGTTGGTTTTAATTAATTTTAAAGGGCCACTTTTGGTAAACTTTCTTTTGTATTTAAAGTCTTATTTTATTAAGATGGTGATGCAGCAACTTGGCCCTTTCACTTGGGCCTTATTGGGCTTCAATTGGATGGGCTTTGCTACAAATATTTCTCTTTTACTTTCACTTAGTTTGGGCCCTATTTATGAATTGGGTTATGAATGTAATTTGGCCCTTTTCCTAAACATCTTGGATTAAAATATTATTCATTTATGATGATAAACCATGGGACCAAATTACACCCTTAACTCGGGGTTTATTCTTTATCAGACTTGAACAAATTCGGTGTTGGGCCTTGTCTCCATCTTCCTAGCCTATTTAAGCCAAGCACATAGGTGACTCACCTGCTAGCTTCCTAAGTCCCACAAGCACCTCACTTCATTCACATCATTTAAGGCTAGAACCTCCTCAATTTGACTTAAAATATATACACACTCGGTCCTCTTGAGCATTAGACGTACATATAGCCCTCTAATCTAAAATTCAAGCACTTTTAAAAATGTGTGTTGGTTTGACCTTGCCATATCATGTTTCTTATGCATGGGACCAGTACATGTAAGATGTGGGGTGTCACAGCTAAACTACTAATGAAACATTTTTGTGGGTATCATTTTACAAACATAAAATAAAACATGCTATATTCCACAGCTATTAGTACTATATGCTACAAATATTATCTAAACATCTTAAACATTCCGATTAAATAGAAAGTAAATATCCATAGGGAAAATGAACACGTGAAAGAAAACTCAAGATAAAAAATTGGGTAGTTATAGACAAAAGCTATTAATACTTCACTTAGGCCCCTAACTTTGAACATCCCATCAAAAAAGATGTGAATTGTCTCCAATGCACAAAATCAAAGCATAATAAAAAGGGGTCAAAAATCGTACTCTAGGCGCCTAAGCGATAGTGTATTACTACCTCTAACCACCATCGACCTATGTGATGGCCACGTCATTAGAAGTACTATGTCTGGATGGGCTAGCATCCCTCAAAGTCTCAATATCTTGAGACTATTATCTCTCCTCCTCCTGTCTCGACTCCCTTAAGATAAGCTCGAGCTCCATTTGCTAAGTAAGCCCCTCATAGAATTGTACGGCATCCGGATCATCATTCGGGCGAGCTCTCTTCCTGTATGATTGTTTGATTGGCTCATTAGGAGCAAAAAAACTACCAATGGCACCGGGGACAGTCTTTGGTGCTTTAACTAATGCTGCCAGTGTTGGTGTCATCTCGGCCTGGAGTTGCTCGATCTCCTTCTGAAGGGTTGTCAAGTTTGATAGATGGGCCATGCTCAAGCTCTATTATACCCTTGTCGTGAAGGCATATATGCGGCCCTCCACAGCAGATAGGCATTCCTTAACAGTAGCGACTACGAATGCTTGCATGTGACCCTCGGAGTTAGAAATCGCCTGTCGGACCCATAGCCTAATCTACTGAACAAGTTGAGTCTACTATGACTCAGCATGAGATAACCTCTGCGCCATGGCCTATATTGATATAATGGACACATAAACCATACTAGCAGGAGTAGCCTGTGATGATGAGGCTTGTGGTATAGGAATAGAAATAGTGGGCCCCTCTCCTCATCTACTTCGGGCTTCAGGGGCCTATCCTCTATAGAAGTAGCAGTGGCGGTGGTAGTTTGTGGAACCTAAGGCTTTGATGCTGGGGAAAACATCATAGGCATAGAAGCAAGCTGGTGGCGTACTCACCGAAGTGCCACTAGGTTCTCTTCAGCCTTGATCAGGCAGGGGTCCAAGGTACGTCGCGCTTCGATCAGTGAGTCTAGCTGGTGCAAGCTCTCCATCCTTGACTCTAGATAGAGCATGTATACAAAGTATGGGAAAAGGATGGAGGTGGACCTCTTAAGGGAAGCCTCTTGCCTCTACTCAGCAATGAGGCTGGCCCAATCAACCGCATAAGCATCCAAGATGCTGGCAACCAGTACTGCATGCTCTGGAGTACAAGTGTTATCAACAAGAGTAGGCCGTATGTGTTATCTAACAACCGTCCACCAAAACATGGTGGGGAAACTGAGCGAAACCTTTATAATAGGCTGCAAGTTTATGGCAACCCATATAGGTTCGGGACCCTGTTCAATAATATAACAAAAACCCATCTCATCAAGATGGATTTGTGCTCTCGATCCCTCATCAATGGTGTGTCTCTCGACTACCCACACTTTAGAGACAAAATCTGCGTTGGATTTGAGATCAGGGAGCTCTCGTCCAAATAACATCAGGTAGATTTGTGGTCTCCAATATATCAACCTGCCAGCTCCTCACTCTCATCTCGATCAGTCTAGGATGAGCGAGGGGCTTCTTCCCCTTTGGAAGAGTCCTCTAAACCGTGATATGAAGCACAAGAATCCCTCACCTTGGTCGGGGAGTATCGATCAAGTGATCTGGTCAGCCACTGAAGCCCGTATCTGATCATCATGTCCTGGAAACCAAGGAAACTATCTAGTCTATTTTGGATGACTCAGGGCTCCTCATAGATGGAGCGGGCTGGCTTACCCTGCGCTCTTCACTGCATGTCCATAGTAAATAGTGTGCATTCCCTCGATGCATCACCCACAAGAAAGAGCGTCAGGTGGCGATGAATGAGGCAATGGCTGACTCCGTCTCTGATACATCTCAGTAACCTGACTCAGGGCTGGATTCCTCTCTAGATGGAGTCATCTCAATAAAATCTCTCCTATTGTTGCCTCCCTCATAAGACTAGGGATAGCCGATGACATTGAGCCACAAATTCTGCAAGGTCCTTTTTCATGCCTTCCCACCAAAACATTCCCTTCAGGTCATGATACATCTTAGTTGATCCTGGATGGATAGAATATCTTGAATGATGGGCTTCTTCCATTATCTTCCTTCTTAGTCCATTTATGTTAGGAACGCACAGTCTATTTTGGCAGTAAAGTACTCCATTTTGAGTAAGTTCAAAGCCCTTCATTGTGCCTCGACTCACTTTCTCCATAAGTTGCCGTAGAATAGGATCTTTGAACTGTTTTTCTCTTACCTCTGTTATCAATGAAGACTCTGCAACATTATGCACAACAACCCCTTCCTTTGGAGTTTCAATAAGGCGAACTCCCAAATTGGCTAGTTGACTTAGCGACTCCTTGACTTACCACGGTCTGATCATCAATATTCACAATTGCCTTGCGGCTCAAAGCATCAGCTACAACATTTGCTTTCCCTGGATGGTATGGTATATCAACATCGTAATCTTTTATTAGCTCCAGCCACCTCCGCTGCCTTAAATTTAGGTCTTTCTGTTTAAATATGTACTGTAAGCTCTTAAGATCAGTATATATGTCAACATGAACTCCATACAAATAATGGCGCCATATTTTCAAGGCAAACACAACAACTGCTAGTTCAAGGTCCTGTGTCGGGTAGTTTTTCTCATGTAGCCGCAGTTGTCTCGAGGCATAAGCAATTGCCCTACCATGTTGTGTCAGTACACACCCTAAGCCAACCCCTGAAGCATCACAATACACCGCATACCCCTTTGTGCCTTCGGGAAGCACTAATACACGTGCAAAAGTTAGCCTGCTTTTCAACTCTTGAAAGCTCCTTTCACATGCATCATTCCATTGAAATTTGGTCGCCTTATGTGTCAACTTTGTTAGAGGTGCAGAAATAGAAGAAAAACCTTCAACAAATCTTCTGTAATAACCTGCCAACCCTAAGAAGCTTCGAACTTCTGTAGGTGTTGTTAGCCTTGGCCAATCTTTCACCGCCTCTATCTTTTGTGAATCAACCCTTATCCCTTCATCGGATACAATATGACCCAAGAATTCCACTGATTTCAACCAAAATTCACATTTGGAAAACTTGGCATACAATTGCCGATCACGAAGAACTTGTAATACCTGCCGTAAGTGATTTACATGGTCCTCTTCTGATTTTGAATACACCAAAATATCATCTATAAATACTATCACAAAGACATCCAAGAACGGCTTGAATACCCTGTTCATTAAGTCCATAAAAACCGCTGGTGCATTTGTCAGCCCAAATGACAATAACAAGAAAGTCAAAGTGACCATAGCGTGTCCTAAAGGCTGTCTTGGGTATATCTTTCTCCCTCACCCTCACTTGGGGATACCCTGACCTCAAGTCAATTTTCGAAAAGCATTTGGCACCCTGTAACTGATCAAACAAATCATCAATCCTGGGGAAGGGGTATTTGTTTTTAATTGTCACCCTATTCAATTGCCGGTAATCAATACACATTCTCAAGGTGCCTTCCTTTTTACGTACAAATAACTGGTGCACCCCAAGGGGATGCACTAGGTCTTATAAAACCCTTCTCTAGCAAATCTTTTAATTGCTCCTTTAATTCACGTAACTCTGCCGAGGCCATTCTATATGGAGGGATAGAAATAGGTTGAGTACCTGGAAGTAAGTCAATGCCAAAATCTATTTCTCGTTCAGGAGGTAAACTTGGAAGCTCGTCGGGAAACACATCAACAAATTCATTCACTACCGGAACAGATTGAAGAGTTGGTAATTCAGCCTCCATATCCCTTACTCTAACTAGATGGCATATATACCCCTTTGACATCATCTTCCTTGCCTTAAAATAGGAAATAAACTTCCCCTTTGGTGCCCCAACATTACCTTCCCATTCAAGGACTGCCTCATTTGGAAAGTGGAAATACATTCTCTTAGTTCGGCAATCCACAGTGGCATACCAAGAAGCTAACCAATCCATACCCATTATAACATCAAATTCCACCATATCTAACTCAAAAAGGTCCGCCAATGTGTCACGATCACAAACAGTTACGACACAGTCATAATAGACCCTTCTAGCTATAATAGATTCACCGGTTGGTGTAGACACTTCAAATGGCTCATTCAATAATTTAGGTGTTCTTTTAAGCTTCCCAGCCACTAGTGGAGTGACATATGATAATGTAGAACCAGGGTCAATTAATGCATACACATTATGTGAAAAGATGGACAATGTACCTGTGACCACATCGGGTGAAGCTTCTAAATTCTGCCGACTCCCCAGAGCATAAGTGCGATTCTAGGCTCCGCTGGAGCTAGCTGCTCCTCTACCACCTCTACCACGGTCTATAGGTGTTTGTTGACCCCTACTTAATGGAGGAACTGACGATGATGATGCAACAGCTGACCCAACAGGTTGTGCTATATTACCCATACGTCTTCTTGGGCAATCTCTTATCATATGCCCTGGTACACCACACCAATAACAGGCATCTGTCCCAACACGAGATATACCTGAATGACTCCTCCCACGTTGTTTGCAAAGCTGCCTAGGAGGAATCTGCTGGCTGGCCGAATATCCTGTAGTCCGTGCACCTTGTCCCTCACTTCTTTGAATAAACTGATTACCTCTAGGCCCTTGAAGTTGCGGTGGAGCACTGACTGCAGAATAGGAGGATGATGGTCTAGGTGGTTTACTAGGAAATCGGGGCCTAACATCACCTTGGGACGGTACAAACTGCACTGTAGATCTGGCCCTCTTGGACTGGCCCCTTTCTATCTCTTGTGTCCTTCTCCTTTGCCTTTGATCCTCTAGTTTCTGTGCAAATGCTTGCATCCTTGCTATATCCATGTCTTTATTCAATGAAGCAATGGTACAGTCTCTTACCAGATACATATCCAACCTATCCACATACCGATGAACTCTATCTGCCATAGTAGCAACTACATTAGGAGCATACCTGGCCAAGGAGTTAAACTGGAGGCTATACTCCCTTACGCTCATACCCCCTTGGTGGAGATTCAGAAACTGATCTGCCCGGGCCTCTCGGATCTCGTATGGCAAGTAGTGGTCAAGAAAGTCCTCTTTGAACTCCTTCCAGGTAATCAGAGGTGCATCTATACCCTTAGATTGCTTCCAAGATTCATACCACAATATAGCCACACCTTTCAATCTATATGCTGCCAATTCTACAGCTTCTGTACCACTCACATGCATAACATCCAAAGTACATTGGATTTGGTAAATAAAGTCTTGTGGATCTTCATTAGAATCTGACCCGCTGAAAGCTGGAGGGTCCAAATTAAGAAAGTCACGTATCCTCGTGCTAGCTGCCCCACCCACACCACCTGCACCTACAACTGGGCCTTCTTGGCTTTGGCTTTGGCTAGAAACTATGCGGGTCAATAATTGGACCGCATTTCTCAAATCTTGCACAACAGCATCGGCAGGTGGTTCTGGGGGAGTTTCACTACTACTTGGTTTATCAGGAGCTGGAGGAGTTGGAGATGTTTGGGACAGAGACTCATCTTGGGCCTCATCTCGTCGTCTCACCCGACTGGGCATACCAACTACCACTTCCACCTCCTTCCCCTTGCCTTTGCTTTTTCTTGTTTCAGGCATGCTTACTGTACAAAATGATTTAGAGGTTAGAAATAATCAGCCTACAACACTTGGCTCTATGGCACGATCTAAAGAATGAAAAGAAAGTGACAACTCCTAAATGCCACGTAGCCTCCTGCTTATAAATGTGGTGCACAACACATCCATAAACAAGACTCTACCTAGAAATAGCTTTGTAGACTCCCTAGGACGACCCGCTCTGATACCACTTCTGTCACGCCCTAAGCCCCATTAAGGCGGACTGGCACCCGTTGCCGACAAGGCTCGGGAGAACCAACATATAACTATACACCTGCTATGAACATTTAAGAGATTTCCATACTCAATATGCTGTCAAAAGAAAGTAAACGGTACTAACAAACCAAAAGTAAATGCATAAGACTAGGCCGTTGGAGCCACGATGTCTATACTACACTATTTGACTACACTTTAATTTACATTGTCTACAAAGCCTCTAGGTAAGGAACAATATCCATATGGGTCGGGACAGGCCCCGCCTCATGACCAACTATACAATACAAAATACAAGTTCTAAACACACAAGCCCCGAAGCAATCTGGAGCTTAGTAATAGCAGCTGAAAGTCCTGTACTCTTACTGGGGAGATCTAGTAACTTCTGTATCTGCAACATGAAATGTAGGTCCCCCTTAAGGGACATCAGTACGAGATAATGTACTGAATATGTAAGGCAGGAAATACTGTACATGAAATAAGAACTCAGATGAAATCACATGCTGGTGTGTAAGGATGAAAAGACCACCTTTAGTCATACTGTGGAATCATGTACTTTATGTCTTTTTTATTACTGTATCTTTCTTTACTGTATAATCTGTGCACAATATATCATGTAAATGACCAGCTGATCAGTGGTAAATCTGTAATGGGATCGACCCTGGCTAGGTGATTCCTTCACCCCTCGGGCTACCACCCGTAAATGAGATCGACCCTGGCTAGGTGATTCTTCCACCCCTCGGGTTACCACCCATTTATAAGCAACTATAAGTTATCTTTTATTTACTTTGAGATGGTTCTTTTGGTGGTCATAACCTATAGAACTATAGAAATATAGACATGTGACATATGAACAACCATACAAGATAATACCACAATGAAAAGAGAGATACACAACTAATGGATCGTATCGAAGATTAAACAACACATAGACTTTGTTTGGTAAGAAGGGACTCATCTATATTTGGTATTCAAGTACATACACAGAATTGACAATGGCTATGTATGGGTACATATGAACATGGTAAAGAGTGGAGACACGGTTAGCAGCTATGTCGGAGTTTGTATGTGCCTTTATGTGCTAAGGAATATTATAGATTTCATGCCAAGTAATAGGAAGTCAAGTAGCCTTACATACCTCGCTGTACTATGTCGTTATTACCTCGGAGTAGTATCCTTTTCCTCCAAACACTTATCTACAATATATTAGGTGATAAAACTATTGTTAGAAGCTAATAAGCACATCTTAGTACTCCAATTTCACCCAAAAATAATATCTGGGCAGCAAGCTCGAAATTAGCAACCAAAGAGTATTCTTTCAACATTTCCGCTCCTAATCGTATTTTCAAATACACATTCCCATATACATGTCATATACAGCTATTTTTGGTCACATAATAGCATTACAACAACTCATACAGTACAGCATACAACAATTCTACACAACACGCGAGTAGACAACGCAACATTGCGTCCTTCCGCTACACTTCGACGTCAACCATTCCCAATCCGTTTCAACCTCAACCAAACTGTCCTTAGCATATTTACACACAATTGCAGTCCTAAAACAGTCAAAAAACAGTCCCTAAGTAGATGGAAAACATGAGATAACAATTCCCAAAAACAGTCCACGAATTCTTACTAATGAGCGGAATTAAGACATCATTTAAGAACTTATTTTTGCGGAAGATAAAAGTGGTCCAGCAGCCTTCTTACATCATTACAGACCCAAGACTTGTTAAACACATACATATTACTTCATAACTCAGCCAACCAACAGGATAAAAGTCTCTTATTTAACAAGAAAAGTGAACCACAATATTTGGAACACATGCTGTCCCAAATTTCCTGCACAATACAACCAACATACTCTTCATGTTTTCCACGGAAAAATTACACCAAACCATGGGTATTTTTACTTACCTTAACCCTCAAGGATTAGGTTCTCTTCAAGAACCCTAGAAGTGTGTCTTGGCTGCTTTAGAAAATGAGGAGAGAGCAAGAAGAAACTTAGAGAGAAATCTGAAATTGTGGCTTGAGAAAATGACTAAAAGTTGCTGCTTGTTTCTCCCTTTTATAGGCCACTTTTGGCCGACTTTCTTTTGGGGTTTTAGCCTTATTTTATTAAGGTTATGGGGCAGCAGCTTGGCCTTTTCATTTGGGCCTTATTAGGCTTCAAATGGGATGGGCTTTGTTGCAAACGTTTCTCCCCTAAGCCCACTTAGTTTGGGCCCTAGTTTTGAATTGGATTGTAATTGTAATTTGGCCCTTTTCCTATCCATATTGGGCTGCAAATGTTTTCCTTTTATCATGCTAAACCATGGGCCCAAATGACATCCTTAACTCGAGGTTTATTCTTTATCGGACTTGAACAAATTTGGTATTGGGCCTTTTCTCCGTTTACCGAGCTTATTTAAGCTAAGCACGTAGGTGACTCACCTACTAGCTTCCTAAGTCCCACAAGTACCTCAATTATTTTACTTCATTTAAGGTCACACTCTCCTTAACTTGACTTAAAAATTATATACGCTCGGTCATCTTAAGCGTTAGACGTACATATAGCCCTTTAATAAAAAATTCACATATTTTTAAAAACATGTGCGGATTTGACCTTGTCATATCATGTTTCATCTGCGTTGGACTAGTACATGTAAAATGTGGGGTGTTACAAAACTCTAAGTTTCTGGGATCTTGAATGAGGGGCAATTCCAACTCGTGGACTGTTCCATGGACTATAAAAGCCACTCATTGACAAGAAACTCAGTTACCTATGATTTCAAGGCCATCACTATGGATCCCATACAACGTTTAATCATTATTCGAACAACATCAAAGAAAAAATGCACACACCCACATGATTTTCAAACAACAACCAAGACCCAACATGATATTCAACGTGTATACCCCTTTGAAAATGATTAAGCAATTTTCCCCAACCCTTCCAACCACGTATGAACAGTTACACAACAAAATTATGCACATATATCATCACCTACCAAATTATACAAATGAATAAATTTATCCCACAACGAGGGTGACACATTAGGCACCAAACATTTTCTTCAAATCATACTATCAAGGCAATAATACCCAGTTCTGAACTTAAACAAATATTCAAACATGGGCAACCATAATTCAAATTTCACACATGGGTGTTGTGTCTAAATTACCAGTCCCGACATAATTTCCAATTCAATCATACAAACATAGGAAAATTAAAGGTTTTTAATCCAAAAAGAAACCTCACCAAGTTGTGTGACTAACTTGTAGAAGATGAAGGAAGTGAAGACGCACTAAAACCCTATGTCACCAATATCTCATGCCGAAAAACTGGGGTATAGTTGCCGTCGACGGTCGAAATTTCTTGGGGGTGGGGTTTGCTTTGTAGTTTAGTAAATTAGGTATGAAACGACGTCAAAATAATTTGACCCCATTATTTATACCTTCACTGGGTCAACTAAAATCTTATGTGCCTGGACTCTACGAAACTCTTTAGGTTATTTTTTAGAAGTACAAACAAGTTACCACTAATTCATGTAGGTTTATCTTAGTTTCAGGGTAGTGCTCAGAGAACTCAATATTCTTAGAGAGAAAATTGTGAGAGAGTCTTTGAAAACACTTGTGGTTTGATTCATTCTTCAAGCTTGTGATTTTGATTGACATTGGATTGTTCTTAATTTCAGTTGTGTAAATGTTTAATTGTGTCTTCTGAATTCATAATCTCTTCATCTACACAAAGCATGAGTAGTTAAATCCATAACTAGGATTGTGGGAACTCCGAAGAACTAACAAAGTAAAACTGGAGAATTCACGAATCTTGGAAGGTGTATATGCATGTATTAATTAACTCTCTTCGTTTTGCATGTTTTCTGATGGTGGCCAACGTTAGAACTTTCCCAATGTTACTAACTGGACCAAGCTGGTAATGAATAGGAAAAGAGATTAATTAACAGGATTCGATTGATGTGTTCTCATCTAATCAACCAACCTGGGACAAGGGGAGGTTGTATTGGGATATATAGGTAATGGTTAATAATGCAAACTATGGATATGAGCCGAGTCGCATCATGAAATTCTCCTCTCACCTTTGACATAAGGGGTTGGTGAACTTAAATTACCATTTAGCATGCTACACACTAGACAAGAATTAGGTTATTCGGTGATACTGAGTTGGTGAATCACTGGGAACACATTACCTTAGTTACTCTCCTTTATTGATCTTTCTCTCATGATAGTTTAGTTTGTTTATTTTCCTCATTGATTTTTGCAACCCCCCCCCCTTTGGAGAATTAAGATGATAAACTGCTCGAATTACTTGTTGGTGAATTTGTATTGAGTCTACGTATTCCCGGTAGGTTAACCTGGGTTTGGTTCTATTTCTTGACAGTGACCGCTTTATCCTCTAAAAAGGTGGTGTAACTTGGGAGACATCAATATTTTGGCGCCACTACCAGGGAATACGGCTAGACTTAGTAAATTCATTAGTATTTCGAGTGGTAATCCTTAGTTCCCTTTATTTTACTTTTATTTTTTTTGTTTATTTGCAGGATGTACGAGTAGGGTATGCCCAAAACTCGGAATCAAGGAAATTCCTTAACTCTATTTGATCTAGAGATCCATAGAACGACAAGAAGAATGGCCCAAGATAATGCTAACAATGCAGACAATGCAACTCCAAAACGGAACAATAATGATGATGATGAGAATGAGAACCCCACCTCCTTTGGAGGATATTCCACAGCCTCGGGACTTCAACGCCAATGCTTACCAGTGGAATCAGTACCAGTTGAATCCCATGGATATGGATGTGATGGAGCTATTATGTTGCCACCATTACTGGAAGACAGAAAGTCTAGTGGGTTACTTCAGATGTTGTAGAACCATGGGCTACTTGCGGGCTTACCATTAGAGGATCCACATAAAAACTTACACAATGTGGCATTTTTTTCTAAGAGTTTGATGGGAGCATTGAATCTGTCTATGGATACTGGGGGACTTCATGTCTTCCTATTGTTTCTCATGGGAAATTTTGCATTATGGCTATCTGAGCTCCCGTAGAGTTCAATCACTAGCTGGGCAGACTTGCTGAAGGCCTTTATAGAGAGGTACTTCCCTAGATCAAAGAAGCTCAAGTTAAAGGACAAGATTAACAACTTCGAGCAACTTCCTGGTGATTCCATTAGCACTACTTCGGAGCGGTAAACAAAATTTTTGAGGAGCATCCTTGACCACAAGATAGTTCACGATGCCTTGGTGGAGATCTTCTACTGTTCTCTTGATGAGAATAGCGAAACTTGTGATCACACTATCATGGGGCGCATATTTCTAGATCTAACAATTGCAAGGATTGTTGAACGCATGGAAGAGTGGTCAAGATGAATCGTGCATGGGATAAAAGGATAGAGCTTCCATCAAGAGTTCATGTGCAGTCAGTATGGGTCTAGAGCAAGCAAGAATCAATGAAGAGATCATGCAACAACTTCCTCAGATTCACACAGGTATGGAGGTGATGATAAAGCAGAACCAAGAGAGAGTAAATGTAGTGGTTCATCAACCTCCACGTGCACCCATGTATGAGGAGCCACACTATGAGGAGGAGGCTCAGGGATGAGCCTTCAGATGATGTTCAAACAACTCTTCTGAGTGGTTCACTTGAGATGTTAGATGTCAATCGGACCCAGAGGCGACTGTACCACATACTAGAGGCACTACCAGAGCTGGGCGTACTCAGGCTCCTATTGCTCGCGCTCCCCAATCTGAGGAGGGAGACAACGATGGGAGCGGGCTACCATAGATGACTTAATCTGGAGAGGAGTCTAGCTCTGAAGGGGGCTCTGAGGATAGATCAGAAGCTGATTCCTCCATCGCACCATCATCATTATCTGTATCGGATGCCTTCACTAGTCGGTGGTGCGCCGAGGGATTGCAGAAGTTCTACATAGAGGGCACACAACCCCCTCTATTTATAAGGAGCCAAGAGTTATTGCTGACTGACTTGATGGTGTCCCTGGCCTCCATGACACGACAATACGACGCGAGCTCCAGTGGTTGTCCAATTCTCTCAGAAGATACTCCCCGATTATGGTGAGGGAGTTCTATGCATCATACACAGCCACCATCCAGCTTACTCTTCCCAAGGGGAAGAAGCCCCTCGCTCAGCCCATACTGACAGAGACGAGAGTGAGGGGCTGGCAGGTGGATAGTTTAGAGTAGACCATCCGCCATATGTTATTTGGTCTCGAGTCTCGTTCCCCCAAATCCACCACAGAGTTCATCTATAGGGTGGGGCAGGCGAGGGACCCACTAGTGGTGAAGGATCCTGAGCGACGAGCCATATTAATGAGATAAGTGGACAGAAATATTGCAGAGCAGAGTCTGGAACCTACTTAGGTAGCAACTCGCTCAGAGTCTATAGTCAAGGCTTCGCTCAGTTTTCCCACAATTTTTGTGGGCGGTTATTTGTTCATGCATTTGGCCAATATTTGTTTATAATACTCTGATGTTGGAGCATGAGGTTTTGGTTTCCAACATCTTAGCTGGCTATGAGATTGGTTGGGCCCTCCTCATTATTGAGCAGATTCATGAGGCTGCACTAAAGAGGTCCAACTCCATCCCGCTCCCGCACACGATCTAGAGTCGAGGGTGGAGATACTACATCAACTGGAGCAGATGATTGAGGCCCAACACACATTGGATCCTAGCCTGATCAAGGCTAATAAGAACCTAGTGGTACTTCGGTAGGCACAAGCTCCCCCTATGCCCGAGATGTTCGCCCAGCACCACCACCTGAGGGTTTTGAGACTTCACCCACTACTACTGTTGCAGCCAATGAGGAGATGCCTATGCAGCTCGAGGTAGTTAAGGAGAGGGGACTCACTATTACTATTCCTGCACCAAAGGCCACTACTTCATTGCCTCCCACCACGGGCATGATCTATGTGTCTACCACTTTATACAGGCCTTGGCGTAGAGGTTAGCACATGCTGAGGCACAGTTGACTCAGCTTATTTATTAGATCAAGCCATAGGTCCACCAGGCCATTATAGACTTGGAGGGTCAGAGTCAGGCATTCACTATCGCGACTATTCAGGATAATATTTCTATCGTGGATGCCCGCATTGATGCCTTTGAGGACAGGGTACAATGGAGATTAGGCAAGGCCCGAATACTAATTTGTCAGCTATGCAGTTTGAGATGCAGCAACTCTGAGCTGACTTGACTGCAACTCTTGCGGCACCAGTTGCACTACCAACGACTCTACCATCCGGTGCTTGCAGTTAATTTGTTCGCTCTGGAGGAGCCTATCAAGTCTTCCCTTGTGAAGAGACCTTTCATGGATGAGGAGCTAGATGAGAGACATATACGTACGAGGATGACAAAGGAGGAGGAGCTTGAGCTTGCCTTGAGGAGATCGAGGCATGATGAGAAGATAAGGCAAGTTCGAGCGATGGAGTAGGTGAGGGGTGCTGGCCCCTTCGGATAGAGTACCACTACTGAGCAGACTACTCTGCAGGAGAAGGGTGGCTAGACTCAGCCACACACAGGCGTTTAGCTGGCCAGGTATGTATTTTTGGCCCCTTATATTCTATTTTGTTTTAATTTTGTGCATTGGGGACAATGCACATCCTTTTCGATGGGGTGTGGGTAGTTATGGGCCTCAGTGAAGTCTGAGTAGCCTATGGTCTATAACCATCCCAATTTTTTATCCCAGGGTTTTCTTGCCTATGTTTTTTTTCCTATGGATATTTAATTTCTGTTGAACCGGCATGTCTAGGATGCTTAGATAATATGTGTAGCATATCGTACCAATACTTTTGGCATATAGCATGTTTTTGTGTTTTATTTGAAAAAATGGCACCCACCAAAATTTTTGATTAGTAGTTAGATAGTTACCATGCATGTTTAGGTGTTTTACCATATCTGTTCTGATAAGTAAGGGTAAATTGAGATAAGAATCACAATGTGAGAGTCTTTCATTGATAATGTATGCAATGCCATGTGAGTGTGAGATTTATTTTATAAATTCATGTGTTTTGTGCTAATTCAAAACTAGCCCAGTTACTCTAAGTTAGATTGTTGACTAGTTAGATTAGAAAAGGATATTAGGCCATAGTTCTTAAATAGTCCACTTTAGCCTAAAAATAACCAACCGAATCAATGATATATCCCTTTCTCCAAATGTTTGAGCTTAACATGTACCTATTCCTTCAAAACACCTGATTAACTCAGCCTTAGCTAGTAAAAAATCAAGAATTTGGCCCGGGGCCTTCCTTGAACATTTGTACCTTGACTGAGGAAAAAACCCTAAGTTGAAGGTGGGTACCAAAAGTGGCCTGGTTCTAAGGATGGATAGTGTGCACCTCAACACAGGCCAAAAGCCTAAGTTGAGGGTGGCTAGTGTAAGGGTAAAGCACAAAAATAAGGGAGATGAGTAAGGAATACAAAGAAAAAGGAGAAAAATCACGTATAGGGTGCAAGCAAAATGAAAGATACCTTAATTGAGATCTAAAAAGCAAAATGAAGTGTAGAAACGAGGCAAAAAGCTGAAAAATGAAAAGAAAGCACCCAGAAAAGCTTGAAAGAGAAAAAAGGGAGAGTAAGGTGAAAATAACAGAGTTGGTAGGGCGAAAGTGTAGAAAACGAAGTTTCAAGGAGGGCCTTTAGTCATGATTTTTCCAAAATATCATACCAAAACCCCTGAGCCTACATTACAAGCCTAGAATGTCCTAGAGTGATCCTAGTCCGATTAGTTTAAGGTCTGAGTCATGAGTATAGGGGAATACTTATGGTATTAGTCATTATGTATGAATATCTGTTGTCAGAGTTAGTGAGTTTGCACAGTCCCAATGCTAAAGCATGGAAATATCATTGAGTGTCAGATATGGGACTTCTTTTTGTGAGGACACTTGCATTGCATTATTAGAATTAGACTTGTTCAGTGATTGTGGATTGTTGATAATACCTTGCATGTTATAGTTGTGCTGTCACATGTAGTAGTTTGCATTGGTTTTCCAAATAGGTATCTAATTTTGTTTTGAAAAGGTTGTGTCGGTATTTGAGTTTGAGATATATGCCATTGAGTTGTGGTCTATGTGTTACTATATTGACTATATAGATTGAGTACGTCGCTTGAGAACAAGCAACAATTTTATGTTGAGGGTG
The DNA here is from genome assembly GCA_029948455.1 of Solanum rostratum. Taxonomy (NCBI): domain Eukaryota; kingdom Viridiplantae; phylum Streptophyta; class Magnoliopsida; order Solanales; family Solanaceae; genus Solanum; species Solanum rostratum. Next base: position 24,006,268 of record CM057054.1, read on the forward strand.
TTGATACAACAACAACAACAACAACAACATACCCAGTAAAATGTTGAGGGTGTTGATGTGCTGCAAAAATACAACAATTTTGAAATCTCAAAGTGTTATTTGTTGGTTTTATGTGTTTAGATTTGCAGATTACAGGTTGGCCGTGATTTGGGGAAAAATTGCAGAAGGTGCTGGTTTTTGCGGTTGTACGAGACAGTCTACAAGTGGAGCATTTTATGAGTCATAGATTTATTTCATGAGGAATTCCAGTGAGGGGCTATTTGATGAAATTGAAGTTTATGAACATGCAGATGAGTCGTGGAGCAGTTTATGAGTCGTAGAATACCTTTCGTGCCTTGAGGATCAGAGAGGTGCACTTGCAAGGAAGTTATCAGATAAAACCCCCTTTATGAGTCGTAAACCATTTTATGAGTCGTAATGGGGTGCTGTAGTAGTGAAGTCCAAAACTCTAGTAGCTAATTATGAGATCCCGACTACGGGCCATAGAAGACAATACGGTTCGTAAAGTGCTTTCGTGGAGTTTGCCGACCATTTTTCCTGATTTGTTTACGACTTGTTTTTAATTATTATAAATAGGCATTTTAGGTTATTTTCCAGAAGTACACACAAGTTAACACCTGTTCACGTAGATTTAGCTTAGTTTCAGGTTAGTGCTCAGAGAATTCAATATCCTTAGAGAGAAAATTGTGAGAGAGTCTTTGAAAACACTTATGGTTTAATTCAATCTTCAAGCTTGTGCTTTTCAAGAATTGTAATTCGCTTACTCTTAATTCAGTTGTGTAAGCATTTAATTATGTCTTCTAAATTCATAATATCTTCATCTACACAAAGAATGAGTAGCTAAATCCACAACTAGGATTGTGGGAACTATAAAGAACTAACAAAGTAAAACCGGATAATTCACTATTCTTGAAAGGTGTATAAGCATGTATTAATTAACTCTCTTTGTTTTGCATGTTTTCTAATGGTGGCCAACATTAGAACCCGCCAAGTATTACTGACTGTGCCAAGGTAGTAATGAATAGGCAAAAAGATTAATTAATAGGATTCGATTGATGTGTTCTCATCTAATCAACAAAATTGGGCCAATGGGAGGTTGTACTCGTGCTTATAGATAATGTTAGTAATACATACTATGGAGATGGGCCAAGTTGCATAGTGAAATTTGCCGCTCACCTTTGACCAAAGGGCTTGGTGAACTTAAATTATGATCTTGCATGCTATACACTAGACAAGAACTAGGTTATCTGGTGTTACTGAGTTGTGGAATCATGTGGAACACAATACCCTAGTTTCTCTCCTTTATTGATCTTTCTCTCGTGATAGTTAGTTCGTTTATTTTTCTCATTGATTTTTACAAACCCCCCCCCCTTGGGGAATTTAGTTGATTAACTACTCGGATTGCTTGTTGGTGAACTTGTCTTGAGCCTATGTATTCTTTGTGGGTCGTCCCTAACCTTTGTTAGGTTCTATTTCTTGATATCGACATATCCTCTAAAAAGGAGGTGTAACTTGGGCGACATCAGAACTCGCCTAATTGTTACTGACTAGTTCAAGGTAGTAGAGATTAGGAAACGAAATTAATTAACAGGATTCGATGATGTTTTCTCATCTAATCAATGAAACTGTATCAAGGGGAGGTTGTACTAGGACAGTAAGTAAGGGTTAGTAATGTCACACTGTGGGGATGGATCAAATCATGTAGTGATATTTACCTCTCACTTAGATTAAAGGGTTCGATAAACTTAACTTACCATTCTGCATGCTTCACACTAGAAAAGAGTGCAATTATCTTATAATACCAAGTTAAGGAATCATGGGGAACACAATACCCTAGTTACTCTTCTTAGTGGTTTCACACACTTGTTTTAGTCTAGGAATTTACTGGAAATTACTCTGAGTCTATCATATACCCTGTGGGATCGACCCTAACCTTGGTTAGGTTATATAACTTGACAATAACCGCTTTAACCTTCAAAAAGGTGTAGCTTGGGCGACATCAAACACCACAACCAGTTACTCAAGATCATGCATCGAATAGTTCTTTTCATGCACTTTCAATTGCCTTGTAGCACAAGCAATAATCTTTTCATATTGTATCAACATACAACCCAAGCCTATATGTGAGGCATAACAACACAAAACGAAACCATATGGAAGAAAACCCTTCAACAAATCTTCTATAATATCTAGCTAAACCCAAGAAGCTTCTAGTATTAGATAGAGACAATAGTTTAGGCCAATTCTTTACAGCGTCCATCTTCTTTAGATCAACTTTAATACCATTACCCGAAATAATGTGACCAAGAAAAGCCACCTCCCTTAGAAAACAAAATTCGCAATTGTTAAACTTAGCAAAAGGTTGTCTTTCTCTCAATATTTGTAATACAATCCTCAAATGATCTTCATGATCCTTTGATCTCACGAGTAAACAATATATCATCAATGAACCTACCACAAACATTTCCAAATACCGCTTGAAGATCCTGTTCGTCAGATCTATGAAAGTAGCAGCAACATTTGTTAATCAAACTGACATAACAAAAAATTCCAAATGACCATACCGAGTTCTAAATGCCATTTTTGGAATGTTATCATCCTACATCCTTAATTGGTGATACTTGGATTGGAGATCTATCTTAGAAACATAGTTTGCACCTTATTGTTGATCAAATAGGTCATCAATTCTCAGAAGTGGATATGTTTTTTGATGGTTACCTTATTCAATTGTCGATAATCCACACACATTTGAAACAAACCATCTTTCTTCATTATAAACAATACGAGAGCACCCTATGGTGATACACTAGGCCTTATGAACCCTTTATCAAGCAAGTCCTTTTAATTTTTCCTTCAATTTCTTCAACTCTGCTGGGGCCATGTTGTATGGGGGTATAGAAATAGGATGGGTGTTGGGAAAGCGGTTAGTACCAAAATCAAGCTCCCTTAGGGGAGGAATACCAAGTAAGTCATCGGAAAAGAAACTGGGGAACTTATTTACAATGGGGACCGAATAAAGAGTAGGAACATGAGACTCAACATCCATAACTCAGATAACATGATATAGACTTCCTTTGAAAATCATTTTCATAGCTTTCGTATAGGAGACAAACTTACCTTTAAACATAGAATTGGTTCCCTTCCATTCAAGAACAAGCTCATTAGGGACTATGAATGTGACCTTATAGGTTCTATAATCAATAGAGGTATAGCACACATGCAACCAATCAATACTAAGAATAACATAAATTGATAATATCAAGCTCAACTAGATCACATAGGAAGACTTTATGTAAGACCGACACGGGACAATTTCTATAGACTTTCTTGGCTAGGATTGACTCACCAATAGTAGTATAGACCAAGTAAGTCTCTAATAAAACATCATGGCAATGTAAGGAGGTAACAAAAGACATATTGGAACCAGGGTCAAGCAAAGCATATACATCATGATCAAAGACTTCTAATATACCGGTACGTTAAGCCTGGGCACCTTGTTGCATGCCCTCTTTGAGCTACTTGACCTTGTGGACGCCCTTATTTACCATCATTAGCCACATTAGTTACTTGGAGGTCTTATGTGCCATTTTCCAACATCCAAAACATATATTAGTATCTTTCAAGTGTTCACCAACATGGTTCTTCCTATACTTGGGACACCTAGGAAAAGTAGCACCAACTTTCACAATATCACCATGAGCCTTGGGGTTTCCATCTTCCAACATCCAAAACATATATTGGTATCTTTCAAGCCTTAACTAACATGGTTCTTCCCATACTTGGGACACCTAGGAGAAGTAGCACCACCTTTCACAACATCACCATGAGCCTTGGGGTTGGCCTCTTTCTCTTTGTCAAACATTTGAGGAGAACCTTTAGAAGACCCTTGGCCTTGTTGAAATTGACCACCATGGGACATACCATAAGAAAATCCACCATCAATCTTGGACTACCTTGTCTTCATCTCGTGTAGTTTCAGACTCTCCACTTTCCTTAATGGGCAGGGGAGCCTTGCATTATTACCATGTCACACCCGAAGTGAATTTATTCATATGGTTCCTTGAGTCAACCACCAAGGAACGAGCAAATTTGGACAACTTGGTGAACATGAGGGCATACTCCCTCATACTCATACACCTTGATTCAAGTTCATAAATATCATCACCTTAGCTTCCCTTAGCTCGAGTGAGAAGAAATGGTCAAGGAAAGAGGCTTTTGCATCCCCCAATCAATTGCACCTTCATCAACCCTTTTGGACATCAATTAAGTAAACCAAACTTGAGCAACTCCTTTAAGTTGATAAGCAGCCAATTTGACCTTCTCTTCCGATGATACCCCCATAATTATCACCACCTTATACATCTTAAGAATGAACTCTTGTGGATCCTCATCCATCCTCGGACCATGAAATTCCAGGGGATTCATCTTAGAAAAATCTCTTATCCTCGAAGCTGGAGTAGGGGTCTTAGAAGAAGAAAAAGGCTTGAGCCAATAGAGTGATTGTGTCTCTAAATTCATCATTGGACACTTGGTTCGCTTGAGGGACTTGGGGAGCTTGAGGAGCCATAGGAACATGGTTCACATTAACATCATATCTCGTTCGCAATGGAGCATGTCGTGGAGCCATTTTAGAAAACACCAAGGGACAAACATTAGGATACAGAAGTTTTGAAGGCATAACATAGATTCCAAAAGAATCAAAGTTCCCTAAATGTCTCATAGCCTCCAATTTATGGATATGGCACGCTTGAGACCGATGAACATGTCTCTACTCGATGCGGCATATTGGGCTCCCTAAGATTCTTTCAAAACTTATGCTCTAATACCACTTTTGTCTCGACCTGAACCTAGGGCCTAGCTGTGACAAGATGAATGTGACACCCAACGGTATCCCATCCAAGCCGCATACATAAGAGAATAGGCAAGCAGAAGTACGTAAATGTAAGAATGTCATAGTTCCCACAAGGGATTATACATCAATCAATTAGGTCTAAATCATGCCTCTTCATCATGGATCTTGGTGGGGTCTAAAATATAGCTCACCAGCTCAACCTCAAGATATACATGAAAGGAAGAAAATGATAAAGTCTCAACATAAAGGAAAACATCATAAAAGTCTTGTTACCGAAGCTTGGGAATTCACCAATAGGTCTTCAAGATCAAAATCAGAATCTAGCGACGAAATGGAATGGTTACCTCATCATCCATCCCTACATCGCTAGATCGTGTAGGAAAAGAAGTATGCGTTATTACATATGACTCATGGGACATCATAATAACATCAATATGTATATTCATAATCAGTAGGAGGAGACTCTGATTATTTTCCAATTGAGATGGGACTCCATCAAGGATTTGTGTTGAGCCCTTTCCTATTTGCGCTAGTGATGGATAAGCTAACACGATCTATCCAAGAGGAGGCTCCATGGTGTATGCTTTTTGCAGATGACATAGTATTGATAGATGAGACTTGAACTAAAGTTAATGATAGATTGGAGGTGTGGAGACACACCTTGGAGTACAAAGGATTCAAAATGAGCAGGACCAAAACAGAATACTCGGGGTGTAAATTCAGTGGTGCGAGGGATGAAACAGACATTGATGTGAGGCTTACCACTCAACCTATCCCCAAGAGGGAAAACTTTAGGTACCTGGGGTCCATCATCCAGAGTAATGTCGATATCGACAATGATGTCACACATCGTATTGGGGTAGTTTGGTCTAAATGGAGGCTTGCCTCTGGAGTATTATGTGACAAGAAGATACCACCTAAACTCAAAGGTAAGTTTTACAGGATGGTTAAGCCATCTTTGTTGTATGGGGTGGAGTGTTGGCCAATAAAAAAATACACATGTCCAGAAGATGCAGGTTGCAGAGATGAGGATGCTGAGATGGATGTGTAGGCACACAAGGAGGGATAAGATTAGGAAAGAGACCATTCGAGAGAAGATAGAGGTGGCCCCGGTGGCTGATAAAATGAGGGAAGCGAGACTGCGATGGTTTGGACATGTGCAGAGAAGAGGTACCAATTCTCCTGTAAGGAGGTGCGAGAGGTTGGACTTAGGAGGCACTAGGAGAAGTAGAGGAACACCAAAAAAGTACTAGGGAGAGGTGATTAGATAGGACATGGCGAGACTTGATCTCACCGAGGACATGAACGTAGATAGGAAGGAATAGAAGTCGCGAATTAGAGTAGAAGGCTAATAGGTTAGCAGGGTTAGGTTGTCTTAGCTGTATTAGGTATGTTAAATTTATCGTATTTACATAATATTATGTGCTTCCTATTCTTTTCTTTTCCTTTCATTTCTGTCATATCTAGTTTATTCTGCCTATGGGTTGTTGAGATGAGGGTTCCTAGGAAACAACCTCTCTACTTCTATGAGGTAGTGGTAAGGTCTGCGTACATTCTACTCTCCCCATACCCCACTTATGGGATTCCACTGGGTATGTTATTGTTGTTGTTGTATAATCGCTAGGAAAAGGACACAATATGTATGAGCATAGAAGTTTAAAATCATGGGAAAAAGCATTGTAAAACTCTTTCATAACCTTAACATACATATATGGGAATGAGAGCATAATCGACAAATATGATCATGCAGACTATTATACAGAATCTTGGTGTTCACACTACATAAAGCTAAGAGGAGTCTACTTTACCAAGGTAGACTTGATCCTCACTCTATAGGCTCTATCCTAGCACGGTGAGAACTATCATTTGACCCCACCTATTATTCTCTATCAAAGCATGATGAGTGTCCAGTAAATCTATATGGATCCATTAGCATTTTTAAGAAATAAAATCCTGAACATCATTCCTATGGTGGCACATAGTTATCAGACCATAGTATCTATCGAATCTCTCTCGGTGTTATGTCATATCTCATGGAATACATAAATCATGCATATACATAACTTTCAACATAGTTCATACTTCACTAAGATCATACTTTCATAGTTCGTAAATAGTCATCGTAGCTTTCATGAAAACATCATGTCATAAGAATAGTCTATCTACCTTGAAATTAATCATAGTATTTGTGGATATTCTCACCTTAAAATTATCTTCATAAACATTAAGATTTTCATCACGCTCTTTATCATATCATCATCATCATATCATCATCAAAACATGCTTTTCATACTTCTGTTCATAGTCATAAAATCCATAGTTTTGTCATAAGATACTAGAGCTAAGTGTGGGTCCATGGATAATTGAGTAAAAATCATGCAATTGGATAGAATTCAATTAAGAAAACATGCAATTAAAATCATATTGGATCATTGATAAAGGAGCCACATCAAGCCATTAAGCCAATCATGTATACTTTGAAATTAGATTCTTTTTCTTGAAAATTATATACATCATGAAATTCATTATATTTCATGCATATTTAGTCATTATAGGAATCATAATCCCTGCATTGGAAATCATATCTTAAAAGCCCATAGGAAATCATGATAAAGAATTGTTAAAACGAAGCTTTTGAATTGGAATTCATGGGTAAAACTAATCCATGAATGAAGCCCCCATATACCTAGAGTAGAGCCCTTAGAATTGAAGAGGAAATTTTGAAAAACATGACCAAACCTTCAAGCTCTAGCTTCATGGAATCCTTGACTTAGAGAGAGAAATATTAAGATTCCTTGAGAGAAATTTGAGGATTAAAGGCTTTGAATGAATTAAGAAGTGGGATTTATAAATGCTAGGCCAGTTAAGTAAATTAGGGTAGCCAAAAGACATAGTTTAGGACTTAGGAAAATTGGAGATGTCAAAAACACCCTTCATTAAAAACTGCCAAAGTCATCCACGAAACTCTTCCTAAGGGACGTGGATCAACAACATACAATCTGTACTTCAGTCCCTAGAACCTTATGCCACATAAGTCAATTTTTGGAATTTGCAGCATCCAACCTATGAACATGCAGAACGACCTGTGAATTCACATAAAAGCTATACGCCATTTTGTAAAGTTGTTCCAGACATAGACAATTTTTATGTTCTTTGGGACCTCTTTCTGCGAGACCTATTGACGAGTAGTAGTTACTTATACGGCCATTCCTGTAACACGTAAGTCATCTTACAGATATCCTTCAATTTCCGATTTTCATTGGGTGATTTCTACAAACCCACCTAAAACTCATTGTTCCTTCTATGAGACATAGATTGGCTCGTAGGATTAAACCTTCAGCAAAACTTTTGCCTTTCAATTTTCCAAGCTTAAAAACATGAGGTGTATTACAGTATCTCAACCTTTCCACTTTCTCTAGGTCAAGGGGTTTAAAAAGTTTACAATCTCCACCTTTCCACCTACCTGTCGTAAAGGGTTTTATAAGAGGTGGTACAATATCTCAAAAGGTGGTACATCTGGCCCTGATACCTACTCGTGGTCAAGGGGTTTTATATAAAGTGGTAATATATCTCAATCTTTGCCACCTACCCGTGGTCAAGGGGTGGTGCAAATACAATATGAGATGAATGCATGCCAATGCCACAAAGCAAGGTATATAAACACAATAAAATAAGAATACCAATAAATAACCAACATAGAATCATAGAAATAGTGTCAAGTATCATGATTTGAACCATAAGTCATCACCATATCTCAAAGTACAGAAGTTTCATCAATAGCCAGATATATTAACAATACCGGACTTTACAAGTCCCCAAAATGTGCAAATATGTCCCAAAAGTACCTAAAATACCACCAATTACAAAAAAGTTTTCAAAACAAATGGCACGAGTCTCATTTTATCGTAATAACATCCCAAAATACCTCAAATCTCAAGAATACAGTTCAATTCACCAATAAAGTCATAATTTACTCTAATTCTAATGTAACTAATATCATAATATCCTCAAAATAGTATCATATCTACTCAATTACTTATAAAACGATCCTAAATCAAACAATCATCACATGAACATATCCAATTACACAAATTCAGTCCCAAAAGGGTAGCTGAACTCACCTCGATACCAAAACTACATTCGAACTAAGCTTCTGGTAGCTGCAAGCCTAAAAAATGATCTCGAATCAACCAACTACTATTAAGAATAGATACTACACATCAAGAGATGAATTTTGATGTCCACATTGGAACAAATTGGATCCAATAAAAAAAAGGTCAAAATTAGGGCTAAAATTTCACAAATCCCAAATCTCGAAATTGGTCTTGACATTAGTTTCTACATGAAAAATGGAGTTTGTAGGGTGAAAATTTCATACAGTTTGAGTAGAAATTGAGGGAGAAATCATCATTTAACGTTTGAATGGTGTTCTTGAAACTACACAAAAATTGGAGGGTTAGAACCAAAAATTTCAATTCAAAAGCACAATCTAAATATTGAAAATCAAAGATTTTATGTTTAGAAAGCTTACCCAAATGAAAATCCATGAAAATCCTTTCTCCAAATTGTACCTCCAAGCTTTTTAGAATTCAAAAATGGAAGAAAATAGTGTAGTAGTCAAAATGGGGATGAAAGGGATATTTTCAGCAGTAAAAATAAAAGAAAATAAATTGGTATTGACCAGCTTGACTTGCGTTGATTCGTGTTGACAATGGTCATCTTCTTAACACCCTTTGAAAAAAGTCTTTTAAACCCCAAAACACTATATCCACAAACCAGACATGTAAACCCTACCCGAAACAACATTCTAGAAGCATGGAAATGACAAAATTTGATTTTGAAGTCTCGTTGACATAGTTACTGATAAAACCCGATTAAAGTAATATAAAGTTCAAAATACCAAACTGCCCTTGAAAACTCTAAAAATTATAACAAAATAATTTCTAGCATTAGTTTCACCATCCGAAACTACTTGAACTGTACGAATTTTAATCCGAGATTTCCAACTCCGAATCTTGATCAAAGTAAAACTTTGGCTACAAAAATAACGAAAAAGGAACTTTGAGTCAAAATCTATGTTTTAATTCATAATTCAGTTATGTAACATCCCTAGTCATGATTCGACATTCCAAAGCCAATGGAATTGATGGATTACTGTCCGATATCCGAAACTCAAAAATGGTACAAAAGCTCACTTTTTCATCAACTTAAGCTTCTAAAAATGCCAAAACTCATATTTTCATCTTTCAAAATACCGAATTTCAGTTCCAACAATACAGAAAGTTCAAAATAGGCCCAAAGCAACCTATGAAAGAGAAAAATGATAATTTTTACAATTAAACTCAAAAATCGCCGCCAAGGTCATTACAAGAGAGATAAGGAAGGTGTATTGGTGGAATAGAATGAAGAAGGATATAGCGAAGTTTGTTTTTGAATTTTCCAATTACAATATGTTAAGGTTGAACATCCTATGCCGGGTGGGATACCTCAAGACATTGAAATTCCCACTTGGAATTAAGAAGAGATAAATGTGGGCTTTATAGTTAGTTTGCCTAAGACCAAGAGGATTTGACTCTATATGAGTTATAGTGGATAGAATGTTGAAGTCAGCTCAGGTCTTATTGATCAAGATAACCTTAGATGATGAAGATTAAGCCAATTTGTATATCTGAGAGTTGGTGGGTTGCATGGGATTCCATTATCCATCATATCAGATCGTAGAGATCAATTCACCTTTCATTTTTTAAGGTTGTTTCAATGAGACTTGGTACTTAGGTGAAGTTAAGTACCACCTTCCATCCTTAAATTGATTGGCAATCTAAAAGAACAATTCAAATGCTTAAAGATATGTATGGCTTGTGTTTTTGAATTCAAAGGAAGTTGTGATAATCATCTACCTATTATTTAGTTTTCCTACAAAAATATTTTTTGCTCAAGTATTGAGATAGTGACGTTTGAGTCTCTCTATGGTAGATGATATAGGTTACCAGTCAGATGGTTTGAAGTTGTGAGATACCTTTATTAGGTCTAGACTTAGTCATGGATGACATGGAGAAGGTAAGAATAATAAAGGAGAATTTGAAAATGGCTCAAAGTCAACAAAAGTCATAATTCGATACTAATAGAATGGACCTTGACTTCAATGTTAATGATTGGGTCTACTTGAAGGGGACTCCCATGAAGGGTGCCGTTCTATTCGGCAAGAAAGAAAAATTGAGCCTTAGGTATGTAGGGACTTATAAAAATCGTGAGAAGGGTTGGCAAGGTAGCTTATGAGTTAGAATTACGATGGAGATGGACATGATTTATTCAATGTTTTATGTATCAATGTTGAGAAAATTCATATGGATTCCAAACTTCATAGTTCCATTATAATCTTTGAGCATTAAAGAGAATTTGGACTATGAAGAGGTCCTGGATGAGATCCCAGACTGACAAATAAAGAGGTTGAGAAACGAAATGGTTGCATCTATTAAAGAACTTTAGAGAAATCAATAAGTTGAAGGTGCAATGTGAGAAGCGAAAGCAGAAATAATAAACTGATATCCTTATCTTTTCTACCCTACTTGAGCCTAAGGTACTAAGTTTTTCTTGCCTAAAAACCTCAAAATTCTTGCTTTTCAGTTTTTATGTCATATAGGTATATTTTCATTTTCATAGGACTATTTTAGACTTATCTGTGAAACATGAGTTTGAAAATTTTATGAAAACATGTTAAAAATTACTTTTTGCATTCATGTTTGGTTAACAACTATTTCTTTAACTCCATAGAGACTACATTTACCACATTAAGGGATGAATGTTTCTAAGCAGGAAATATTGTAAGGACACTTAAGTTAAGAAGTTAGAAATTTCAAAATAAGTGGAACTTGAAATGTTACAGGTCAAGAGTACGAGCCTCATATATGGCTCGTGTTTCAAATCACGAGTCCAAAAAAATGCTTGTGGATAGGGATCTGAGAAATGGATATTTGACTAATTGTGAGGGCCATCTACAAAGGGTGTTTATAGTCTATAACTAAAACTATAGACCATAGAAAGTGTTCGTGGATTGATGTCCTGAGTTGATGGATATTAGGTTTGTGATAATTGAACAATGAACAAATAAGGTGAATCATACTTAGGGTTAAGAACCGTAGTTTTGTCTCATTGTTAGGGTCCTAAAGGCTGGAAATTTTCTAAATGTTAAAAGAAACCATGAGGGGTTTCTACGACTTGTAGATCATTCTACCGGTTGTAGAATGGGGTCATAGATGGGACTTCAGAGACCAAGTTTCGGAAGCTTAACAGGATGAAACTCCAGGTAGGATCTGTGGTTTGGTTGAAACTCCTTACCCTATTCCCTAAGCTTGAAACTATGTCATGTCATTTTGGGATTCTTTTGCCTCCCATATAAGACCCTAAACCCATATTCACCCTCATTTCATCATTTCCAAACTCTCCTAAAAATTTCCTAAGGCAAAATACCCTCCAAGAGATGGCAAAGCTAGGGTTTTCTTCTTCAACTTCTTTAAGCCTTACCTCAAGGTCATTAACATGTATTTGAGTTTGATTCATGGGTTCCTTCCACCCAAAAAGTTCCTCAATGATTCCTTTTATCTTTTCTTTAAGTTGTTCAAATTAATAATTGTATAAGCATGATTTATATAACGTTTTTATGATATATAAGCATATCTTGATTTGAATTATGCAATGTGAGTACATACCATGAGTTTCTAGGGCAATCAAGTTGATTGCAATAATTTCATTATCTAGGATTTTCAATGATGATGTTGGTTGTTTAATCTTGTTTTTAAGGTTACATATTTTATCATGTTCATGAATTATACTCTTGAATCATTTGATTTTAAGTCATTGCATAGGCCCACTAGTTCATGATGAGTTGTTCATGATATCAAAGATAAGGGACAAAGTAAAAGCAAAAGTTATGAATATTGTCAAAGATATAAGAACGTTTTAAGCCCTTAACGATGTTTATGATGGCCCCCCAATATGAAAGGCCCATTCTCACTTGAGTGGTTTTCAAGTTAATGAGCTATATCTATATGATTGCTACTTATGATTCAAAGTTATATTACATATTACACTAGTTTTTTAAGGTATTCTGGGGGATTAGTTTAGCACAGAATATGGCATTCAGGTGGGGTTAGGTAAGAGAACCTTTGAAACAACCTCTTTTCCCATTAACTATGTGTCGCCATAGGTTCCTTTGTAGGATAAGGCTTGTGGATCTACAATAGCTATGTTAAATTAAGATATGTATGCGTAAGTTGATGGAGTTCCACCAAGCTAGTGGACTCCCCGTGCCAATGTAGGGGGTTATGTTGGATTTTATGTAGTAGCTCACGTAGTCTTATATGTTAGTTACAGTCTTTTCCACAAGCTATAGATTTGATGTTTATGTTTCTTTAAACTTACTTCGCATGTTGTGTTGATCTTTACTTCATATTGACTGTTATTCCTTGACTATGGTCTATTCATGTTTTGAGTGATGATATTACAACTCAATGCATGGAGACTTTTTAATTTTATGAATAATGGCATTGCATTTTCATGCATGATGACATTATTGTATCACGTTTTCATTGCATCTCACATGCTTAGTACATACAAACGTACTAATGCTTATTTTATCTACATGATGTCACCATATAGATACTGGTGCTCGACCTCCTACACCGACAGCTGGCTAGCTTTGACGACCAAAACTAGCAGCTTTGGTGAGCCCTTAGTTTTGGGATTTCACTTGTTCTTCATGCTTTGTATCTATGAGACATTTATTTAGTTGAGAATTGTTAGATACTTTTACTTACTATTTTATTTTTATCATTTTTGTATTTAAGAGGTGCTAAGTACATCACAGCACCCTCTAAGTCTTTATGTAGTTTTGTATGTGATTTTTAGCATTGACTTCTTACCATGTTTCAAATAAATGATTAATATCTCTTAGTCCTTCCCACTTTAAATTTTTCATTATGATGTCTAATTACCTATGAATTCCTGATGAATGCTAAGAGGCTTGGGTAAGGTACCTTTGAGTTACTCATTCGCCATATCATGATAAGGCCTTAGGCTTGGGTCATGACAAGGGTGCTCATGAATTAAAGATTTGAATTTAGATTTAGGATTGAATAAAGTTCAAGAATTTCCTCAATGCATCATTATACCTTGGAACCTAAATTAATTTTTTAACAAATGACAGGTTTTGTGGCCAAGAAGGAGCCAAGGACAACAGAATGGAAAACAAAGAAAAAAACACAAAAAAATGAGCAAAACAGGCATCACCATCGCAATTCCGGCGCGCACTAACCCAAGAAAAGGTCTCCCAAGGGTTGACAGGGCAACTTGGCTGGTAAAAAAGGAGATGGTACCGAAGCGGGAGGCTCGTAGACGCTAGTAGTGCAATGACTAGTCTAATACTCAAAAAGGGACTACGAGTCACCTTCTTTGAGCAATATTCGATTTTTCAGAGAGAAGAATGACCTTCGGGATTTTTTTAGGGTTCATACATGCATTGATCCAGTCAAAGAACCTGCTCCAGAGCGACTGCTCCGCCTAGCCTATCTTCCTGAGCTCACTGATATAAAAAACCGGAAGATTCAATCCAGGGACGCTTGGGACTGGATTGAATCCTTAGTTAGAGAGAGGGGGAGCCAGAAAAGGAAAAAGTGGAATCTGGAAAAGTATTCTCTAAGAGTAATGTAATTGAGTGAAATACGCACCGTCGAATTAGCACAAGCATCACCTAATATTATAGTAGTTGGACCCCTAGGGATCGGCACATGTTGGTGATCAAGTGAAGATTTGGTACATCGTGGAATGTATTCGATTAGCTAACATAAGACCACTGAAAGTCATACAACCTAGCAAGAAAAAGGTGAAGTGATGTCCGTCAACTCAGTGATGCTGAGGGCATTTGGCACATAGCCAATTAAACTCGACACATTCAAGGCACATCACAAAATTTAAATAGATGGATTGATGGAAATAAAAATGTGAGTGACCAACTCGGTGACATATGTCACAAGATAGTGCATTACCGAACATGTCGATGATGTACAACTTACCTCGTTGTGTGGTATTTTGGGCAGAATCTTAGGATGGTATTTAAGCCATTTTGAGGGAAATATATAGCACACTATGACAGGCTTTTTGATAACTTCCGAATACTTTACTCTAAGCTTGCACTTGTTCTTCCAAAAAGGATTTTAGTACTTGATGTCTTATAATTTTGGCAGAAGAAATTGGAATTAATTAATTTATCTTGCATTTTTAATTCAAGTTTGAGACCATGGATGAGCATTTAGGTATAATCTCTTCTTCTTTTATTCCGAGTGGCTAAAAACCTTCATGCTTGGAGGTGTGCAATGTAGTTGAATATTTGAATCTAGTAGTAGGTCTTTGCATCCTTGATAGATTGTGAATTAACTGATATGGGTTTATGTTTTCTACCATGTATAATTAAAAGCCTAAGGTTGCAAACTCAGGGTTTATGCATAGATCATCAATTGCAATTGTTGCATAATTTTGAGTATTTGGAGTGGGTAGATTATATAATCACTATTGGTATTTGCTGAATGGATCGAATCGGAGTGCTTAATTGGGTTCAACTGACCAAGGTATTAGATAGATTTGCTATTAAATTGCATGAGTTCTTTAGATTTCTTATGTAATTGGGGTGTGAGACTTATATAGGTTCACATCAATACTCTACCTTCGGTGTAATAGCAATTTTAGTCACTAGAAAGCTAGCCTGCCTACATATAGTTAATGCTAATTGTCAATAATTTAGTTCCACTTACATGATTCATATTCAACTATACACACCCTTGACATGGCCTTCTTTTTTGAGTTCAAATTCTAACAATAGATCTTTACTTATAGTTGATTGGCTTCAACTCATACTTAGTTAAATCATTAGATAATTTTATATACCTATAAATGAGTAGATTAAGCTTTTCTTCAAGAAATGAATCATAAAAACATTTGTCGTAAGATCGGACCTGACTCTTTTGTTGGGTGAATTATATTGCTAACAACCATTGTATGCCTGAAGGATTTTATAGTACAACTGAGAGTTATCACTCTATTTATCAGGTTTGTAAATATCTCTAGAGCATTGGTTAACCTAGAAAACATGACTAGGAATTCAAAGTGACTAGTCCTAGATTAAAAAGCCATCTTTGGAATGTCACACTCCCTTTCCCTAAATTGATGATAGGTGGACTAGAGATAAATTTTGGAGAAGTGTCTATCCCCTTGCAATTTGTCAAATAATTCATGTATCCTTGGAATTGAATACTTGTTATTTATGGTAACCTTGTTCAACTGTAGGTAGTGGATACATATCTGAAGTGACCCATCCTTTTTCCTTACAAACACTACAAAAGAACTCCATGGAGACCTACATGGCCTAATGAAACTAAATTTTCAACAAGTCCTTCAACTGTTCCCTCAACTCCTTCAGATCCATCGCGGCTATACTGTAAGGACCCATAAGTTAGGAGGTTTGAAATTTCAGAAGACGTGGGACAAGAAATATCACAAGTTAAAAGTACAAGCCTAATTTATCGCTCCTCATTCAAACCACATGCCATAAAAAATGTTCGTGGATGGGGGTCTGAGGAAATAGATATTTGACCAAGTGTAATAACCAATTACGAAGGGTCTTTACGGACTGTAAATGCAACTACAGACCATATAGTGGGCTCATGTTTTGATGACTTGAGTTTGTAGGAAATATGGTTTCTGAAACTAAACTACAAACAAATAGGATGACTCATACTTAAGTTTACAAACTGTAGTTTGTTCTGGTATATGGGGTCCTAAAGACTGGAAATTTGCAAAGTTTGAGAGGAAGCCACCATGGGTTTATGCGAGCTATGAACCATCCTGCAGGTGGTAGAATAGGGTCATGGATTGACCTTTAGAGACAAATTTTCAAAAGTTTGTAGAATTGAATGGGACGAAACCATTGTACAATTTGTAGACCGTTTTACGATACGTAAATGATTCATGGACTGGGTTCTGACAGTTTTTAATAAAGGGTATTTTTTTCAATTCCCTATACCCTAAGCTTAAAAGGATGTCATTTTGGGACTCTTTTGTCTCCCATATTTGATCATAAATCCTTGCGAACCCTATCATTCGCTTTATTCCCCATTCTCTCAAAATCATTAAGCCAAAGAACACACAAGGCAAGGCAAGGACAAGGATTACGGTTTCCATCCAAGAACTTCTTCCCCAAACTTGTTAAGCCTTTCCTTAAGTTCTTTTTATGGTATGTGAGTTTGATTTGTGGGTACCTTTCACCCACAAAGTTCGTCAATAAATACTTTTACCTTTTCTTTATGTTCTTGAAAATTTTGAGTTGTGTGACCATGATTTAAAATGATAATTTATGATGTATTTCGCCTCAAATGATATAATGTGATAATATACCATGATTTGGTATAGTTATGAAGTTGATTATTTTGATTTCATTATCTAGAGTCTTCCAATGATGTGTGGGCTGCTTAATCTTAGTTTTAAAGTTGCATTTTTTGTCTTGTTCATGCATTATACCATTAATTCATATTGTTCTCAAATAATTGTATAGGCCCTTTAACTCAATGATGGATTTTGTATGATGATAAGGATAAGGGTTAGAAGTAAGTTTTAAAGTGATGAATGTTGTCAAATGTAAAACATGTTGTAAAGCCCTTAAAGATGTTTATGATGGACCCTCAATGTGAAAGACCAAATCTCACATGAGAGGATTCCAAGTTCATGAGCTACTCCTATACGGGTGCTACTTATGATTCTAAGTTATGCTACATGATTATGCTAGTATTTTAAATTATTCTATGGGATTGACTTAGTACCGAATGAAGCATTGAGGTTGGGTTTGGTAAGGGAACCATAGTGGCAACTCTTGCCCATTAACTATGTGCCACCATAGGAGCCGTTGTAGGCTAGGATAATAGATGGGGGAACGCCCTGATGATAAAGAATGATGCATGCTTAAGTTGACGGAGTTCAACCCAGCAAGTGGCCTTCTCGTGCCAACATAGAGGAGTATGTTGGATTATATGTAGTAGCTCATATAGTCTTATATGTTGATTACAATTTTCTTCCACAAAGTTTATGATTTGATGTCTTCGTTCCATCATGTTACACCACTCAAGCACCTTAGGCTACCTTAGTACTAGTGCCTTGCGTAACACATCTTCCATTAATATTTGGCAAATTCGAGGCTATATTCTTGATCAGGAGGCAAAATTGGGTGGGAAAATGGTCTTGTTAGATTTTTAGGTCAACCGTATTGAAAAATAATTTTTCATAAGTTTTTGCACTTTCCAGAAGGGTCTGAGACCTCTCCACATTGTGGACAAGGTTCATTTTAGTGTAAAATGACTGAGCCCAAGGGATAAATATGAGAAAATTGAACTGCTCGAGATCATGAACTATGCTAGAACAAGTCCGTTTTGCGTTTTCATTTCACAACGATACAAAATTTTCTGAAAATTTTTAGACTGAAGTGAGGGTAACTGGGACAAATCTATGAACCCTTATATATGGGAATTCATGAAAATACCACCATGTTTAGACCTACTTCACTCACAAAACACCAAAAAATCCTCTCTAAACTCTTCGAAATTTCTCTTCTAAGTTCTCCTAAATTCCTAGGATTTCAAGGATCCTTAATTGAAGGTCAAGATCAAAAGGTTATTTTAAAGATTCTCCCAAGTTTCTTCGTTTTCTTTAAGACCATTAAGATATGTGACTTTCTTCATCCATAGGTTATTTTAAAGATTCTCCGATGTCATGACCCAAGCCTAGGGCCTAGACGTGACACGATGAATGAAGAACCTAAAGAAACCCTAAACAGGACTATTAAGCATGCACACCACATCCTGGGTTGCGGAAGCATAAATAAAAAAACCCAATAACAAATAATTTTAGGGAAATCGAGTCTTTGGACTCACGTTGTAGAGATGTTGTAGGGAAGTGGATTGGCATGGATCATATAACAATTAAACTCTAAAGGGGTAAGTATGACTTACTCTATGGGGGAAATAGGGACTAGAGGCTTCCATCACATCAATACCACGAGCAATCAACACATAGGAGGGAATAAGGGACTACGGGAAGTCTTCAATAACATATAGACATAATAGGAGTCGAGCTCATACATAAAAATTCATATCTATATCCAACAACACCTCTAATTCGAATGGGACATGGGGAAAAGACATCTTCTAAGCTCACCCTCAAAAGATAATATTCATAAATAGAAAGTCTTAATAACACATAAAAGAAAATGGTTGTTGTCCTCGAATGTGGAGGGCTCACCAATAACAATCTTCAATTGCATCATCGTCTAGACACGTGGAAAAAGAGGATTGATAAGATCTCCAATCCTTACATGGCTAGATCATGTAGAAAAATAAGATATGTGTTAGTACTTGGAATATAAAAAGTATGCATGGTGCAATGCAACAAAGAACATAAGCCATAATTAAATAATGCATAATCATAATCAACAGATATAAGATCAACTTGTCATGAAGGGAAAATTCTTAGTTGAATAGATATAAAGAATCATCAAATCACATGACACCATATGCATAGTAGAAAGTAACCATAACTAACATGTAAGACTAAGCAAGATACTACTTAGAATTCTAATTTTTACTCAACATCGAACAAGGAGTGGTGTACTTTACCAAAGTAAACCAAACACTCACCTTATGACATAGACTTTTTAGGAAGTGGACATATATCCCTTACCTTATGACATGGCCTTTTTGATAGGCGTCATTAATCACATTTACCTTATGACATTACCTTTTCAATAGATACAATCCCATATAGGAAATCAATAACATGAACCTATGGTGGCACATAGTTTAGGGACAATGGGAGACTACAAAAGTCCTCTCAGTGCTAGGTCACAATCCCATGAATTACTTGAACATAATCATAGTCATATTACTCATAGTCTCAAAACATCATAATGTAGTTCTTGGAGTAGCTCATTAAAACATAGATTGTAACATGAAAGATAGGCTTCACATCATTCTCTACATTCATACCACGCTCATCATTATAATACTTGTTGGCCCTCATAATTGTCTCAACATACATAACATACATATTTTGCTATAAGGCATTCATCATATAAGAGTCTTGACATGTATTCTTAATCAAATCATGGTTGGTACGTGCACATAAATCTTAAAACCATGAAATTCAAGAGTGAATGACATGAGAGGAGTAAAATAAGATCATTTTAGCATTTTTCAAATAACCCACCAAAAACATAATAAGACTTTGCAAGGGTATCATCAAAGCCTCATCCATATCCATCAAATTTCTCATAATATTTCAATACCATATAGTGTACAAAGGTAAATATGTTAAATTATTGTCACGCCCTAAGTCCCTTTAAGGCGGACTAGCACCCGTTGCCAACAAGGCTCGAAAAAACCAACATATAACTATGCACCTGCTATGAACATTTAAGAGGTTCCCATATTCAATATGCTGTCAAAAGAAGTAAACTATATTAACAAGCCAAAAGTAAATGCATAAGACTAGGCCGTTGGAGCCACGATGTCTATAGTATGCTACTTGACCACACTTCAATTTACATAGTCTACAAAGCCTCTAGGTAAGGAGCAATATCCATATGGGTCGGGACAGGCCCCGCCTCATGACCAACCATACAATACAAAATAAAAGCTCTAGACACAAAAGCCCCGAAGCAACCTGGAGCTCAGTAATAGCAGCTGAAAGTCCTGTACTCTTACTGGGGAGATCTAGTAATTCCTGTACCTGCAGCATGAAATGCAGGTCCCTTGTAAGGGACGTCAGTACGAGATAATGTACTGAATATGTAAGGAAGAAAATACTGTATATGAAATAAGAACTCAAATGATATCACACACTGGTGTGTAAGGATGAAAAGACCACCTTTAGTCATACTATGGAATCATGTACTTTATGTCTTTTTATTACTTTATCTTTCTTTACTGTATAATTTGTGCACAATATATAATGTAAATGACCAGCTGATCAGTGGTAAATCAATATCGGGATATGTAGGAATATGGATATGACATGTAAACAACCATACAAGATAGTATCACAATGAAAAGAGAGTTACACAACTAATGAAACGTATAGGAGATTAAACAACGCATGGACTTTATTTGGTTAAAAGGAACTCATGTATCTTTGGTATCCAAGTACGTATGCAGATTTGATAATGACTATGTATAGGAATATATGAACATGGTAAGGAGTGGAGACACAATTATTAGTTATGTCAGAGTTGGTAAGTGCCTTTATGTACCAAGGAAGAACCTAGATTTCATGCCAAGTAATAGGAAATCAAGTAGCCTTATATACCTCGTTGTACTATGTCATTATTACCTCGGAGTAGTATCCTTATCCTCCAAACACTTATCTACAATATAGTAGGTGATAAAACTAGTATCAACAGCTAATAAACACATCTTGGTAATCCAATTTCACCCAAAAATAATATCTGGGCAACAAGCTTGGAATTAGCAACCAAGAGGTATTCTTTAAACATTTCCACTCCTAATCATATTTTCTAATACACATTCCCATATACATGTCATATCCAGCTATCTTTAGTACCATAACAGAGTTATAACAGCTCATAAAGTACAACAGACAACAAATCTACACAACACTCGAGTAGGCAACACAACATTACATCCTTTCGCTACATTTCGGCGTCAACAATTCTAAATCAGTTTCAACCTCAACCAAACTGTCCTCAACATATTTACACACAAATACAGTCCTAAAACAGTACAAAAGCAGTCCCCCAAGTTGATGGAAAACATGAGACAACCATTCCCAATATTAAGTCCACAAATTCCTACTAAGAGCGCAATTTAGGTATCATATAAGAACTCATTTTCGCGGAAGATAAAAATGGTGCACCAGCCTTCTTACACCACTACAGAACAAAACCTTGTTAAAAACATACATATTACTTCATAATCCAGCCAACCAATAAGAGAAAAGCCTCTTAATTAAGAAGAAACGTGGACAACAATCTTTGGAACACATGCTGTCTCAAATTCCTGCTAAAGTACAACCAGCATACTCTTCATGTTTTTCATTGAAAAATACACCAAACCATAGGTATTTTTACTTACCTTAGCCCTCAAGGATTAGGTTCTCTTCAAGAACCCTAGAGGTGAGCCTTGGCCGCTTTACAAAGTGAAGAAAGAGCACGGAGAAACTTTGAGACAAATCTGATTTTTGGCCTTAAGAAAATGACTAAAAGTTGCTGGATTTTGGTCCCTTTTATAAGGCCACTTTTGGCCAACTTTCTTTTGGATTTCCAGCCTTACTATATTAAAGTTATGATCCAGCAACTTGGCCTTTTCACTTGGGCCTTATTGGGCATCAATTGGATGGGCTTCGCTGTAAATTTTTCTCCTTTATACCCACTTAGTTTGGGCCCTAGTTTTGAATTGGGTTGTGAATGTAATTTGGCCCTTTTCCTATTCATCTTGGGCTGAAAATGTTGTCCTTTTATGATGCTAAACCATGGGCCCAAATGACATCCTTAACTCGGGGTTTATTCGTTGTCGTACTTGAGCAAATTCGGTGTTGGGCCTTGTCTCCGTTTACCTAGCCTATTTAAGCTAAGCACGTAGGTGAGTCACCTGCTAGCTTCCTAAGTCTCACAAGCACCTCACTTATTTCACTTCATTTAAGGTCACGATCTCTTTAACTTGACTTAAAAATAATATACACACGATCATCTTAAGCGTTAGACATACATATACCCCTTTAATCTAAAATTCACACACTTTTAAAATGTGTGCGGATTTGACCCCGCCATATCATGTTTCTTCTGCGTTGGACTAGTACATGTAAGATGTGGGGTGTTACATCCTCCCCCCTTAGGAACATTCATCCCCGAATGTAAGCATAATTGAATAGGTTAAGCAAGTTTGAACTTTCGTGTAAATAAAGTTTTGAAAACATAATAAGAATTCATATTCACGTACCTACTAATCCCTCAACACTATATCTTGGACTTCCTCTTTAGCTTCAAATAAATAAGGGTATTTTGACCTCATTGCTTCCTCAGCCTCCCATGTTATCTCTTCTACCTGCTGGTTCCTCCAAAGCACTTTTACTGAAGGTATTTCTTTATTCCTTAGCTTTCTAATTTGACGATCTAGGATAGCAATAGGTACCTCTTCATAGGTGAGATCTTCCATAACCTGCATATCTTCAATAGTAGTAATATGAGATGGGTCACCTATGCATTTTCGAAGCATTGAGACATGAAAAACTGGATGAACCATTGAAAACTCCTGGGGTAGCTCTAATTCATACACAACCTGTCCAAACCTTTTAATAATCTTATATGGCCCTATGTAACGTGGGCTTAGTTTTCCTTTCTTACCAAATCTCATAACACCTTTCATTGGGGACACCTTTAAGAATACCCAATCTCCTATTGAGAATTCCAGTCCTCTTCTTCTAGCATCTGCATATAATTTGTGATGACTTTGGGTTGTTTCTAGCCGTTGTCGTATTACCTTGACTTTTTCCATGGCTTGTTGGACTAGATCTGGACCAAGCAAGGTGGTTTCACCTACTTCAAACCATCCTAATGGTGATCTACATTTCCTTCCAAACAAAGCTTCATACGGTGCCATCTTGATGCTTGAATGGTAGCTATTATTATAGGCAAATTCAATAAGTGGCAAATGGTCCACCCAACTACCTTTGAAATCCAATGCACAAGCCCGCAACATATCTTCAAGTGTTTGAATGGTGCGTTCTGCTTGACAATCTGTCTGCGGATGGAAAGCTGTGCTTAAATTCACTTGTGACCTTAAGCTCCTTTGGAAGGATTTCCAAAACTTTGCGGTGAATTGAGCTCCCCGATCATATATAATGGATATTGGGACCCCAGGTAGCCTAACTATCTCTTTGAGGTATAGCTTTACATACTCTTCAGCTATATAATCACTCCTAACTGGCAAGAAGTGTGCTGACTTTGTGAGTGTATCAACTATCACCCATATGGAGTCAAACTTCTGAAATGAGCGAGGCAACCCAGTAACAAAATCCATATTAATCATATTCCACATCCACGTTGGAAGCTCTATACATTGCATATAACCTCCCGGCTTTTGGTGCTCTACCTTAACTTGTTGGCAATTCGGATAGTGAGCCACAAATTCTGCAAGGTCCTTTTTCATGCCTTTCCACCAAAACATTCCCTTCAGGTCATGATACATCTTAGTTGATCCCGGATGGATAGCATATCTTGAGTGATGGGCTACTTCAATTATCCTCCTTCTTAATCCATTTATATTAGGAACACATAATCTATTTTGAAAATAAAGTACTCCATTTTGGGTAAGTTCAAAGCCCTTCATCGTGCTTTGACTCACCTTCTCCTTAAGTCGTCGTAGAACAGGATCTTGGAACTGTTTTTCTCTTACCTCTGTTACAAATGAAGACTCTGCAACATTATGCACAACAACCCCTTCTTTTGGAGTTTAAATGAGGCGAACTCCCAAATTGGCTAGTTGACGTAGATCCTTAGCCACTCCTTGACTTACCATGGACTGCTCACTAATATTCATAATTGCCTTACGACTCAGAGCATCGGCTACCACATTTGCTTTCCCTAGATGGTATAGTATATCAACATCATAATCCTTTATTAGCTCCAGCCACCTCCGCTACCTTAAACTTAGGTCTTTCTGTTTAATGATGTACTGTAGGCTCTTATGATTAGTATATATGTCAATGTGAACTCCATACAAATAATGGCGCCATATTTTCAAGGCAAACACAACAACTGCTAGCTCAAGGTCATGTGTTGGGTAGTTTTTCTCATGTGGCCGCAGTTGTCTCGAGGCATAAGCAATTACCCTACCATGTTGTGTTAGTACACACCCTAAGCCAACCCCCGAAGCATCACAATACACCGCATACCCCTCTGTGCCTTCTGGAAGCACTAGTACAGGTGCAAAAGTTAGCCTACTTTTCAACTCTTGAAAGAATCTTTCACATGCGTCATTCCATTGAAATTTGGTCGCCTTATGTGTCAACTTTGTTAGAGGTGCAGAAATAGAAGAAAAACCTTCAACAAATCTTCAGTAATAACGTGCCAACCCTAAGAAGCTTCAAACTTCTGTGGGTGTTGTTGGCCTTGGCCAATCTTTCACCGCCTCTATCTTTTGGGAATCAATCCGTATTCCTTCATCAGATACAATATAACCCAAGAATGTCACGGATATCAACCAAAATTCACATTTGGAAAACTTGGCATACAATTGCCAATCACGAAGAACTTGTAATACTTGTCGTAAGTGATTTGCATGGTCCTCTTCTAATCTTGAATACAACAAAATGTCATTTATAAATACTATCACAAAGACATCCAAGAACGGCTTGAATACCTTATTCATTAAGTCCATAAAAACTGCTGGTGCATTGGTCAGCCCAAATGTCATAACAAGAAATTCAAAGTGACCATAGCGTGTCCTAAAGGCTGTCTTGGATATATCTTTCTCCTTCACCCTCAGTTGATGATAACTTGACCTCAAATCAATTTTTGAAAAGCATTTGGCACCGTGTAACTGATCAAATAAATCATCAATCCTGGGGAGGGGGTATTTGTTTTTAATTTTCACCCTATTCAATTGTCAGTAGTCAATACACATTCTCAAGGTGCCATCCTTTTTACGTACAAATAACACTGGTGCACCCCAAGGGGACACACTAGGTCTTATAAAACCCTTCTCTAGCAAATCTTTTAATTGCTCCTTTAATTCACGTAATTCTGCCAGGGCCATTCTATATGGGGGAATAGAAATAGGTTGAATGCCTGGAAGTAAGTCAACACCAAAATCTATTTCTCGTTCTGGAGGTTAACGTGGAAGCTCCTCGGGAAACACATCAACAAATTCATTCACTACGGGAACAGATTGAATAGTTGGTGATTCTGCTTGCATATCCCTTACTCTAACTAGATGACATATATATCCCTTTGACATCATCTTCCTTGCCTTAAGATAGGAAATAAACTTACCCTTTGGTGCCCCAACATTACCTTCCCATTCAAGGACTGCCTCATTTGGAAAGTGGAAATACACTTTCTTAGTTCGACAATCCACAGTAGCATAGCAAGAAGCTAACCAATCCATACCCATTATAACATCAAATTCCACCATATCTAACTCAACAAGGCCCGCCAATGTGTCACGGTCACAACGAGTTACTACACAATCATAATAGACCCTTTTAGCTATAATAGATTCACCGGTTAGTGTAGACACTTCAAATGGCTCGTTCAATAATTTAGGTGTTCTTTTAAGCTTCCCGGCCACGAGTGGAGTGATATATGATAATGTAGAACCAGGGTCAATTAATGCATACACATTATGTGAAAAGATGGACAATGTACCTGTGACCACATCGAGTGAAGCTTCCAAATTTTGCCGACTCCCCAGAGCATTAATGCGATTTTGGGCTCCACCGGATCTAGCTACCCCTCTACTACCTCTACCATGGCCTGTAGGCGTTTGATGACCCCTACCTAATGGAGGAACAGATGATGATGATGCAACAACTAACACAGTAGGTTGTGCTATATCACCCATACGTCTTCTTGGGAAATCTCTCATCATATGCCCTGGTACACCACCAATAACAAGCATCTGTCCCAACACGACATGTACCTAAATGACTTCTCCTACATTGTTTGCAAGGATGCCTAGGAGGAATCTGCTGGCTGGCTGAATATCCTGTTGTTCATGCACCTTGGCCCTCACTTCTTTGACTGAACTGATTACCTCTAGGCCCTTGAAGTTGCAGTGGAGCACTGACTGCAGAATAGGAGGATGATGGCCTAGGTGGTTTATTCAAAAATCGAGGCCTAAAGTCACCTTGGGATGGTACAAACTGCCCTGTAGATCTGGCCCTCTTGGACTACCCTCTTTCTAACTCTTGTGTCTTTCTTCTTTGCCTCTAATCCTCTAGTTTTTGTGCAAATGCTTGCATCCTCACTATATCCATGTCTTTATTCAAAGAAGCAATGGTGCAGTCTTTGACCAGATACGAATCCAACCTATCCACATATCGATGAACTCTATCTGCCATAGTAGCAACTACATTAGGAGCATGCCTGGACAGGGAATTAAATTGAAGGCTATACTTCCTCACGCTTATATTCCCTTGGTGGAGATTCAGAAGCTGATCTGCCCAGGCCTCTCGGATCTCGTATGGCAAGTAATGGTCAAGAAATTCCTCTTTGAACTCCTTCCAGGTAGTTGGAGGTGCATCTATACCCTTAGATTGCTTCCAAGCTTCATACCACAATATAGCCGCACTTTTCAATCTATATGCTGCCAGTTCCACAACTTCTGTGCCACTTATGTGCATAACATCTAAAGTGCGTTGGATCTGATTGATGAAGTCTTGTGGATCTTCATTAACATCTGACCCGGTAAAAAATGGGGGGTCCAAATTAAGGAAGTCACGTATCCTCGTGCTAGCTGCCCTATCTGCACCACCAGCACCTATAGCTGGACCTTCTTATCTTTTACTCTGGCTAGCGACTATCCGAGTCAATAATTGGACAACAATTCTCAGATCCTGCACGGTAGCATCAGTAGGTGGCTCTGGGGGAGTTTCACTACTTCCTGGCTCATCAAGAGCTAGAGGAGTTGGAGATGTTTGTGATAGAGGCTCATCTTGGGCCTCATTTCGTCGTCTCACCCGAATGGGTGCACCCATTACCACGTCCACTTCCTTCCCTTTGCCTTTACTTTTCCTTGTTTCAGGCATACTTGTTGTATAAAACAATTTAGAGGTTAGAAACAATCAACCTACAACACTTGGCTCTATGGCACGATCTAAAGAATGAAAAGAAAGTGACAACTCCTAAATGCCACGTAGCCTCCTGCTTATAAATGTGGTGCACAACACATCCATAAACAAGACTCTACATAGACACGACTTTGTAGACTCCCTAGAACGACCGGCTCTGATACCACTTTTGTCAAGCCCTAAGTCCCTTTAAGGCGGACTGGCACCCGTTGCCGACAAGGCTCGGGAGAACCAACATATAACTATGCACCTGCTATGAACATTTAAGAGGTTCCCATATTCAATATGTTGTCAAAAGAAGTATACTATATTAACAAGCCAAAAGTAAATGCATAAGACTAGGTCGTTGGAGCCACGATGGTTATAGTATGCTAGTTGACCACACTTTAATTTACATAGTCTACAAAGCCTCTAGGTAAAAGGCAATATCCATATGGGTCGGGACAGGCCCCGCCTCATGACCAACTATACAATACAAAATAAAAGCTCTAGACACAAAAGCCCCGAATCAACCTGGAGCTCAGTAACAACAGCTGAAAGTCCTGTACTCTTACTAGGGAGATCTAGTAACTCCTGTACCTGCAGTATGAAATGCAGGTCCCCCATAAGGGACGTCAGTACGAGATAATATACTGAATATGTAAGGCAAATAATACTGTATATGAAATAAGAACTCAAATGATATCACACACTGGTGTGTAAGGATGAAAAGACCACCTTTAGTCATATTGTGGAATCATGTACTTTATGTCTTTTTATTACTTTACCTTTCTTTACTGTATAATCTGTGCACAATATATCATGTAAATGACCAGCTGATCAGTGGTAAATCAATATCGGGATCGACCCATGCTAGGCTTTCCTTTCACCCCTGGGATACCCCCCGAAATATGGAATCGACTCCTGATAGGTGATTCTTCCACCCCTGGAATACCACCCATTAATAAGCAACTTTGAGTTATCTTTTATTTACTTTCCAGATGATTCTTTTGGTGGTCATAACATTTGGAGCTGTAGGAATATAGATATGACATGTAAACAACCATACAAGATAGTATCACAATGAAAAGAGAGTTACACAACTAATGAAATGTATAGGAGATTAAACAACACATGAACTTTATTTGGTAAAAAGGAACTCATGTATCTTTGGTATCCAAGTATGTATGCAGATTTGACAATGACTATGTATGGGAACATATGAACATGGTAAGGGGTGGAGACACGATTATTAGTTATGTCGGAGTTGATAAGTGCCTTTATGTACCAAGGAAGGACCAAGATTTCATGCCAAGTAATAGGAAATCAAGTAGCCTTACACACCTCGTTGTACTATGTCGTTATTACCTCGGAGTAGTATCCTTTTACTCCAAACACTTATCTACAATATAGTAGGTGGTAAAACTAGTATTAGCAGCTAATAAACACATCTTTGTAATCCAATTTCACCCAAAAATAATATCCGAGTAGCAAGCTCGGAATTAGCAACCAAGGAGTATTCTTTAAACATTTCCACTCCTAATCATATTTTCTAATACACATTCCCATATACATGTCATATGCATCTATTTTTAGTCCCATAACAGCGTTACAATAGCTCATAAAGTACAACAGACAACAAATCTACACAACACGCGAGTAGGCAACACAACATTACATCCTTTCGCTACATTTCGGCGTTAAGAATTCCAAATTTGTTTCAACCTCAACCGAACTGTCCTCAACATATTTACATGCAAATACAAACCTAAAACAGTACAAATACAGTCCCCCAAGCTGATGGAAAACATGAGACAACCATTCCCAATATTCAGTGCACAAATTCCTACTAAGAGCGCAATTTAGGTATCATATAAGAACTCATTTTCGCGGAAGATAAAAATGGTGCAGTAGCCTTCTTACACCACTACAGAACCAAACCTTGTTAAAAACATACATATTACTTCATAATCCAGCCAACCAATAAGAGAAAAGCCTCTTAATTAAGAAGAAAAGTGGACAACAATCTTTGGAACACATGCTGTCCCAAATTCCTGCACAAGTACAACCAAAATACTCTTCATGTTTTTCATTGAGAAATTACACCAAACCATAGGTATAATTACTTACCTTATCCCTCAAGGATTAGGTTCTCTTCAAGAACCCTAGAGGTGAGCCTTGGCTGCTTTACAAAGTGAAGAAAGAGCAAGGAGAAACTTTGAGACAAATCTGATTTTTGGCCTTAAGAAAATGACTAAAAGTTGCTGGATTTTGCTCCCTTTTATAAGGCCACTTTTGGCCGACTTTCTTTTGGATATCCAGCCTTACTTTATTAAGGTTATGATGCAACAACTTGGCCTTTTCACTTGGTCCTTATTGGGCTTCAATTGGATGGGCTTTGCTGCAAATATTTCTCCTTTATACCCACTTAGTTTGGGACCTAGTTTTGAATTGGGTTGTGAATGTAATTTGGCCCTTTTCCTATTCATCTTGGGCTGCAAATGTTGTCCTTTTATGATGCTAAACCATAGGTCCAAATGACATCCTTAACTCGGGGTTTATTCGTTGTCGGACTTGAAAAAATTCGGTGTTGGGCCTTGTCTCCGTTTACCTAGCCTATTTAAGCTAAGCATGTAGGTGAGTCACCTGCTAGCTTCCTAAGTCTCACAAGCACCTCACTTATTTCACTTCATTTAAGGTCACGATCTCCTTAACTTGACTTAAAATTTATATACACTCGGTCATCTTAAGCGTTAGACGTATATATACCTCTTTAATCTAAAATTCACGCACTTTTAAAATGTGTGCGGATTTGACCCCGCCATATCACGTTTCATCTGCATTGACTAGTACATGTAAGATGTGGGGTGTTACAATTACATCATAATATCATCATATAAAAGATTTCATAAAACATCAATAAATTTCCATAACTTGAAAATAGATGACGAAAAGGATTGGAAGAGCTTTGTGGAGGAAAGGTCTCCACATATGAAAACCCACATACGTTAGTATGATTTGGTGAATAAAAGTATTATCTTGAAGTGATTTAAAACCCTAGCATGGCCTCTTCTCTTAATAGGTTTGAAAGGCCTGGGAGTGTTTTTGGAGGGGTTATATAACCACCCCCAGTTTTGGAGCCTTGTGTCAAAGAAAGTTGGCCTAAAAACTGACTTGAAGTCTGGTTTATGAGGGGAAATTATGGCTCATAGGTGTACATATGGATTATAGGACCAACCCTTAAACATGAGACTTTAGGAAGGGGAAATATTTCCAAGTGTGGAGTAACCACGGACCAAATGATGGCTCGTGGAATGAATTACGGTCCATAGATAGGTGCATTAGTAGGACTATCAAACATGAAAACAATTTGGAGTTTTCTCGAAGGTGAACTACATTTTATCAGATGGTCCATGAAATAGGATACGATCCATAAGTAGTCTCGTGGAACAAGACTCAGAAAAGTAAGAAGAATGTCTAAGTATGGAAGGACTCTACGAGTCCAACCACAACCCGTAAATAGTTAAATGACCCGTAACAGGTGTTCTTACTATTGGGCCAAGAAAAGTTAGTTTTTAGGAATTTTAGTTGTGTTACAAGATGAAGGAGACCTACGGCCCATGGATTGACTTACATCTTGTAATTGGAATTTCGTAGGTTGAATCCGACAGTTTTACTGAGGGGTAGTTTTGTTATTTTTCTCCTTTCTATTCCTAAACTGTGTCATTTTGGGATGAAAAAGGGACCCTATATGAACCTTTAAGCCCTAATTCCCTTATTCAATCCCTCATTCTTAACTCTAAAAATTTGTAAAGCAAAATAGGCTCTCAAGAACATGCTAGGGCAAAGGCTAGGGTTCCAAGGTTTCTTCTTCAAATCTTCAAGTTTGTTTCCCCCATGTTTCCCTGAGGTATGTGAGTTGATTTATGGGTATCCTTCCCCCCATAAAGTTCATTATTAAGTATTTTACCTTTTTTTTAAGTTTCGTAAAATGCATGCTTATGATGAGTTCATGATATTTATATTGTTAAATACTACCTACGATATTCTATAATTATTTTACTATGTATATCCCATGATGAGTTTTGATATTGTTAAAGGTTAGCCATTTTTTTACATTCCCTAAAAATAGGAATTTCCTTATAACTAATGTGATTTATGATTGTTCCATCTAAAAGGCCTAGGCCACCGAGTTTCCAAGTAAAGCTTTATGACAAATGATGAGGATTAGAGTATCAAAGTTAAGTTACAAGTAATGATTTATTAAAGATAGAAGCATGTTGACAATTGCCCTAAAAGATGTTTTAAAAAGGCCCTCAAGATGAAAGGACAATTCTAGCTTGGTTGTTCCTAATGATCGAACTATTTCAATTATGGCTACTTATGATTCTATGTTGTATTTTAAAGAATTCCATTGGATGACTTAGCACAGAGCAGAGTTGAGGTTTGTTTTCATCCCGTTATTTGAGGCATGACCCATTAAAATTAAACCTAAATATCCCTTACTATGTGCCACCATAGGAGCCCTTGTAGACTAGGCTAGCGGATCCACATAGGACATTTATATTAATATGATGCATGCAAAGTTTACGGAGTCGCACCCCACAAGTGGTCTCCCTTTCCAACATAGGGGGTTATGTTAGATTCCATGTAGTAGCTCACATTATATTAAATGTCAGCTAAGGTCTACTACTATAAATTTATGACTCTATGTTATGTTTTCAATAAATGTTATTTCTCATGCATAAACTCTTATTCATATAAGCCATATTCCTTGTGCATGCTTCAACTCACTTGATGTATCTTACAGTCTATATGTACTTATATATTATATTTATGAATGATGGGCATTACAATTTTGTACATGCACTGCATCTCACATACTCAGTACATTCAAATGTACTAATACATCTTTTATGTGCATAATTTAGCCATGTATGGACAAACACTCTTCCACCGACTCGTAGGTAGTACTTAGTATTCAAGACTAGCTTTATTATTGATGGTGATCCCTTAGTTCGAGAGTCCTTCACTTTTTATTCTATCATGTGTCATAGTTTTATTTTGAGATCATGTATCTGTATCCTTTTTGAGGCATTTTATTTCTATGTTGCATTATTATGGAATTCATTCTATTTGATGGAGTTTAGCCGTTACCTGTCCCGTCTATCGACGTCGTAGTCGATATGCTGATGTATAGAATGAATGTTAATTATTGATGTGTTGCAAAAATATAGCACTTTTGATGCTTAAAACTTGGAATTGTGTGTTCTCACAACGATGTTAGTAGATTTAATTTGGTTTTATGTTTGTTTTGCAGGATTACAAGGTTTACACGATTTTTGGACTAAGTATGCAGAACTTGAAGAAGTTGCTGTTCTACAACACTCTTTACGGGTCGTGGAAGTCTCCATGAGACACAGATTAGGTTTCGTAGAAAAATCTAGTAAAGGGAAGATTTTCTGAAGTTGAGTGTATGAACATGTACACAAGCTGTAAAAGATTCTACGAGTCGTAGCCAAGGTATTGTACCCTGATGATTAGAAAGTGGGGAGTTACTAAACAACCATCAAAATAAACCCTCCACGGGTCGTAAAACTTTACATGACCCATACATAAGTCTCGTAGAAGGCAACCCTAATATTGTAGAAAGAATCCACGAAGCCTCGACTATGCGCTACAGAATTTCATACGACCCCTAGAGTTGTCTGTAGAGCTTGCCGACCCAATTCTCCTATTCTGATTTGGATTGGTATTTTAAATACTATAAGTATATTTTTAGGTTATTTTTCACACAGAACTTAAGAGTCAGTAAGAAAAAGTCAAAAACATTATGAGACACTTGAAAACAATTTTTTGTGTTCTTAATTCATACTTGTGATTTTTGTTTAATAGCTTGGAGTTCTTGTTCTTAATTCTATTCTTGTAAATGCTTAATTATGCTATTCAATATCAGGATTATTGCTTCTACTCTAATGAGTAGCTAAATCTACAACTAAGGTTGTGGGAACCATGAAGAACTAACAAGGTAAAATCGGATAATTCATCATTCTTGGAAAATGTGCATGCATGTATTAATTAATTCTCTTTGTTATGAATGCTTATGAACAGTGGCCAATGTTAGAACTCGCCTAGTATTACTGACTGATTCAAGGTAGTGATAAATAGTAAAAAAGATTAATTAACAGGATTCGGTTGATGTTTCTCATTTAATTAACCAAATTGGATCGTTTGGAGAGGTTATACTGGAACAATAGTAAAAGGCTATTCATGTCACACTGCGGGGATGGATATAATCACATAGTGAAATTTACGTCTCGTCTAAATAAAAGGGTTTGGTAAGCTTAACTTACTATTCTGCATGCTACACATTAGAAAAGAATTTGATTATCTGGCAATAACAAGTTAGGGAATCATGGGAAACAGAATACCGTAGTTACTCTTCTTACTAATTTCACACTTGTATTAGTCATAGGATTTCTTTCCAGAGGTTTACAAACTCCCCCTTCCCCCACCTTTAGGGAGATAAGTAGGTTAATCAACTCGAACTGCTTGAAATTTCTCTAAGTCTACCCTATTCTATTTGGGATTGACCCTAACCTCGATTTGGTTATATATCTAGACAACGACCGCTTTAACCTTGAAAAAGAAGGTATAACTTGGACAACATCAAGATTTTGGCACCGTTGCCAGAGAATACAACTAGACTTGCTTAATTTGAGTAATTCAAGAATTAATCCTTCTTTCCCTCATTTTATATTTTTATTTTTGTTTTTGTTTTAGCGTGCAGTTGTAAAGTATGCAAAACAAGAAAAGTCGAGGCATTCCCTTGACTCCATTTCACCCAGAGATCCAGAACATTGAGAAGAATGGCCTAAGACAACACAAACAACACAGTTAATGTTGCTTTGAACTAGAACTAGAATGAGAATGATAATAACCCACCATCGCTTGAGGATATTGATCCACAACCACAGGTTCTCAATGCCGAAGATATTCAAAGGAAACAATATTGACTGAATTCTATGGCTATGGATGTTACTAGAGTTTTTGTGTACCGCCACTATCGGATGACACAAAGTTCATTATTTCGAGTGGGTTACTTTAAATGCTGAAAAATAGTGGATTATTTATGGGCCTACCATCAGAGGATTAACATAGCCATCTACACGACGTTGTGTTTGTGTCTAAGAGCGTAATAGGAAGCCAGAATCTGTCGATTGATGTTTTTGAGCTTCGTGTCTTCCCATTATCTCTAATAGGCAATGCAACACTATAGATATCCGAGCTTTCACAAGGTTCGATCACCATCTAGGCTGAATTGTAGAAGTCCTTTTTGGAAAGGTTCTTCCCATGATCGAAGAAGGTGAAGTTGAATGACCAGATCAGCAACTTTGAGCAACTTCCTGGTGACTCGATCAATACCAAGTGGGAGAGGTTCACAAAATATCTGAGGAGCATCCCTGATAACAAGATAGTTGATGATGCTTTGGTGGAGATCTTCTACCGCACCCTGGATAAGAATAACCAAGCATGTGTGAATACCACCATGGGTGGCACATTTTTAGATCAACCATTTTTGCTGAGAAGCTGGAAAGGGTGGTCAAGACAAATCATGCATCGGGAATGAGAGATAGGTCCTCTACCAAGAGCTCGTGTGCAGCTAGTACTAGTTAAGCGCAAACTAAAATAATGAGGAGATAATGCAAGAGCTTGCCCAGATTAGTACCAACGTGGAGTTTTTGATGAAGCGGAATAAAGAACGTGTAAATACAGTTTCTTAGCATCCATCACAAGCACCCATGTACGAGGAGCCTTACTATGAGGAGGACACTTCATTACTGATCAGACGAGAGATTTCTGAATCAACACCCAAGGGTCTAACCAGGACTATTTGCACCAAGGTCAAGGAAACCAAAGTTGAAACTATAACAGGGATGACGCCTTTAGAAATAACAATCATAAAGGTCACAATGACAGGAATAGGGGCCAGGATAGAGATGGTAATTAGGGTTGCAGAGATGGTTACGGAATGGCCCATATGTGCCACCACATAATCGTGATTCAAGTGCTGGTAGCTATAGAGTTGAGGAGATGTTTGATCATCTATTGAAGAAGATTTTCACACATGATAAGACCTCGATGGGGATGAAGTTTGAAATCTCCAACATTAGTCAAAAGATCGAGTCTTATTCTGCTGCTATCAGATCATTAGAGCAATAGTTTGGTCAAATATCAGCTCACTCAACCAGCGACAGAAAGGTACATTGCCCAACAATATAGGTCAAAGTCCAAAGAATGAGGGACAGTATAATGGTGACTACACATGCTGGTAAGTAGACCATCAATTCCCCTATGTTAGTTGATTATGATGATGTTCGTGAGGAGATAGCTGAGGTCAATGATGCAAAAACCAGAGATGATTTTGCCAAGGGTGGGGTAAGTGATGCTGCAGTGATGACACAGAAGTTCAAGCCATTCTTAGACCTCCTCCTCCCTTCCTTCAGAGAACCAAAAAGGAGGAGGAAGGTAAATTCAAGAACTTTCTCTCCATGCTGAAACAATTCTCCATCAACATCTCTCTCATTGAGAAATTAGAGAATATGCCTGGGTATGAAAAGTTCATGAAAGACATGGTCACAAAGAAGCAGATTGTGACCCAGGAGCTCTCCTAAGAGCAACATTGTTGTGCGTTTGCTACGAGGTTTTTGGTGCAGAAATGAGAAGATCCCCGCATATTCAACACACCATGCACTATTAGAGATGTGGAGTTCATAAGGGCATTGTATGATCTTGGTGGTAACATAAATATTATACCCTTTGTAGTTTTCAAGAAGTTAGAATTGATAGCCCCTAATCTAAAGAGCATGTGATTGTTTATGGATGACCGCACGATGAAGAAGACTGTTGGGATACAATGGCATCCTCGTTAAAGTAGAGAAGTTTATATCTCCTACAAACTTTATGATCCTTGATTTCTAAGTCGACTTTGAAATCCTAATCATCTTGGGAAGGCCTTTCCTTGCCACTAGTCGAGAACTAGTGGATATGGAAGCTGGCCAACTCAAGTTTAGATTGAATGATGAAGAAGTTGTCTTCAATATCTGTCAGTTGATGAAGAGGCCAGCCGACTAAGAGATGGATCTGTGGGCACTTGGTGAAGTCCGAGTAACTAAGTTATCCAAATGGTACCGCGACAATAAATCAGGCATTGCTTGGTAGGCAACCTAAGGTAGAGACTGACGCTTAGGCACCTTGGTATATTTTTTTACCCCTGTCCTTTACTATTTTCTTTTATATATTGAGGACATTTCAAATCTTTTTTTATGGGAGTGTGGGTATTTATAGGCCTTAGTGAAGTTTGAGTAAACTTTGCCTATAACTATGCCAAAATTTTAATCCTGGGATTTTCTTATTTGTGTTATTTTACCCCTAGGATACTTACTTTCTGTTGAACTGACATGTTCAGGATGTGTAGGTAGTATTAGTAGCATGTAGAATTTGTATCTATGGTATATGCTTGTTTTTCTATTAGAAATGATACCCACCAAATGTTTTATTAGTTAGTCTCGATAGCAACCATGTATCTTTGATTGTTTGACAGTGGTTTTTCAGATAAGTTAGGATAAACTTTGATGAAAAACATGATCTAAGAGTCTTTGTTAATAGTGTAATTAGTGCCATGTGTGTGAGAGCTTTCATTGCTAAATTCTTATTCTGTGCTTCAATTCAGAACTTACCCTGTTACTTTGACTTAGACTGTAGGTTAGTTGGTTAGAAAAGGGTATGAGGCCATTGTTCATATTAGTCCACTTAGCCTAAATAACCAACTAAATGTGTAAAGTATCCCTTGATCCCAATGTTTGAGCCTTGCATATCCCCTTTTCTTTGTCAAAACCTAAGTTGTCGAGCCTTGTTAAATGTAAAATCCTGAAATTGGCCCTGCTCCTGCTTTTAACATTATGCACCTTGACTGAGGTAAAAAGCTTAAATTGAGAGTTACTACCAAAAGTGGCCCTGGTTCCTAGGTTGGATATTTTGCACCTCGACTCAGGCCAAAAGCCTAAGTTGAGGATGGCTGGTGTAAGGGTAAACACATAAAATGAGGAGGAAGCTAGTGATATAAGGAAAAGGGATAAAAATGTGTTCTGGGTGCAAGAAAAATAAGTACATGCCGAACTGATGAGCTAAAAAGAAAAATGATGTGAAAAAAGGCAAAGAGCTAAAAAATGAGAGTAAGGCAAAAAGAAAAGCTTGAAATTAGTTTAAAGGGAGAATGAAATGAAAAATGAAAGTGTTGGTAGGGCAAAGGTGTAGGAAAGACGAAGTTCCAAGAAGAGCATTTTGTCATTATGTTCCCAAAGAATCATACCAAAGCCCTTGAGCCTACGTTACAAGGAATAAAGTCCTAAAGTGATCCTAATCCAAGTAGTCGAAGGTCATAGTCATGAGTATAGGGGCAAGCATATGGTATTTGGATGTCTTTTATGGGAGTGAGTGATTTTGTGCAGTCCCAAGCATTAAATCTGAAAATATCATCATGAGTGGGATATGGGATTTTATAATATGAGAGCACTTGTGTTGCAGTATTGATTTTAGACTAACTCACTGAGGGTTGATTATTGATAATTGCCTTGCTTGTCATAGTTACACTATCACATGTGTTAATATGCATTAGTTTGCTTGATAGCTATCAAATATGCTTTTAAGAGTGCTGTCGGTATTTGTGCTTGAGTGTGATATGATGTATTCCATTAGATTGAGGTCTGTGTGTTACTGTGTTGCTTAAGTAGATTGAGTCTGTCACTATAGGACAAGCAATAATTTTGAGTTGAGGGTGTTGATGTGCTATCAAAATACAACACTTTTGATGCTTAAAAATTGGAATTTTGTGTGTTCTCATAGTGATGTTAGTAGATTTGATGTGGTGTTATGTTTTGTTTGCAGGATTACAAGGTTAGCATGATTTTCGGGATAAGTGTGCAGAACATGAAGAAATTGTTATACTACGACACCCTTTACGAGTCATAGAAGTTTCCACGGGCAATAGAGTAGGTTTCGTAGAAAAATCCAGTGAAGGAAAGATTTTCTAAAGTTGAGTCTACGAACATACATACGAGCCGTAACAGATTCTATGAGTCATAGACAACGTGTCACCTTGAGGATCAGAAAGTTGGGAGTTATTGAAAAGCCATTAGAAAAATCCCTCCACGGGTCGTAAAACTTTATACGGCCCCTAGATAGGTCTCGTAGAAGAGAACCCCAGAATTGTAGAAGGAATCCACGGAGCCCCGATTACAGGACGTAGAACTTTATATGGCCTGTAGAATTGTCCGTAGAGCCTGCCGACCCAGTTCTCCTATTTTGATTTGGCTTTGTATTTTAAATACTTTAAATAGTGTATTTACCCTTAGTTTTCACATGGAACATTAGAGAGTCAGTTAGAAAAAGTGAGAAACATTGTCAGACACTTGGAAAATAATTTTTTGTGTTCTTAATACATAGTTGTGATTTTTGTTGAAGAGCTTGGATTTCTTGTTCTTAATTTTATTCTTGTGTGCTTAATTATTCTATTAAATATCTTAATTCTTGCATTTACACTCATAATGAATAGCTAAATCCACAACTAGGGTTGTGGGAACAATGAAAAACTAACAACGTAAAATAGAATAATTCATAATTCTTGGAAAGTGTGCATACATGTATTAATTAATTCTCTTTGATATGAAGGTTTTTTAATGGTGGCAAACGTTAGAACTCATCTAGTGTTACCGATTGAATCAACGTAGTAATTAATAGGAAAAGAGATTAATTAACAGGATTCTATTGATGTTTCTCGTCTAATCAACGAAACTAGATCAAGGGGAGGTTCTACTGGAACAATAGGTAATGTTTAGTAAAGTCAC
Organism: Solanum rostratum; assembly: GCA_029948455.1. Lineage (NCBI taxonomy): Eukaryota > Viridiplantae > Streptophyta > Magnoliopsida > Solanales > Solanaceae > Solanum > Solanum rostratum. Next base: position 24,045,901 of record CM057054.1, read on the forward strand.
ACTATGGGGATGGGTCAAATCACATAGTAAAATTTACCTCTCGCCTGGATAAAAGGGTTTGGTTAACTTTACTTACCATTCTACATACTACTCACTAGAAAAGAATTCATGGTAATACAAAGTTAGGGAATAATGAGGAACATAATACCCTAGTTACTCTTAATATTGATTTCACACTTGTATTGGTCTAGGATTTCTTTCCATACTTTTACAAACTCCCTCCCCCTTTTTGGAAGATAAGTAGGTTGATCAACCTGAACTGCTTGAAATTTCTCTAAGTCTACCCTATTCCCTATGGGACCGACCCTAACCTCAGTTAGGTTATATATATTGACAATGACCGCTTTAACCTCTAAAAAAGAGGTGTAGCTTGGGAGACATTAGTTATTTCCACTTCTTATTAATGTTGTTTTATTTCTAAAATGGCCCATAGCACTTTTCCCTTATTTTTCGCAAATGGTTTTTACTAAATTCCTATAAATGCTTAAGATGGCTTAGGTGAGGTGCCTTCGGGTGTTTCATTCGTTATGTGATGACCAGGCCCTTAGGCCGGATCATTACAAACTTGGTATCTGAGCATAAGTATTTAAAATATTCCGTAGATGTCCATGTATACCCCATAGCATAGATTCTCCTTCAAGGATGTGAAGCACGTCGCTATCTTTTGTGAGAGGTTGTGAGATAGTTTAGGAAAGTCTTCCCTTCTTTCTTATTCATGTTGTGCCTTAGAGTTGAATAACGTTTTTCACTAACTAATGATGGGATTTTGCTTGTTTCTACATCATGCCACCATGTTAAGCTCCCCATCAATGATGCACTCTAGAACAACAAGTTCCTCCACTCCAATAGGATGTTGGAGTGTCTCATGTGGAGTTTTGAGTCGCTTTCACTTTACTGGTCCAAGCCTTTGCCTAGCAGGCCAACCGAGAGATAGCCATACCTTTCTAAGTGCCTACTTGACCACCAGAGTACGTTACTTTATGCAGATGAACTCGTCGAAATTCCATGGGTCAACGACGGATGAGGACCCTATTTACTTTATTTAGAAGGCTTATTGGGTGTTTGTGGTGATAGCAATTCCGTAGAAAGAGAAAGCTGAGTTGGTGGCCAACCAACTCAAAGGTGTCGCAAAGATTTTGTATGAGTAATGGGGTGATGAGAGGGTTAATGAGTGGTCATGTAGGATAATTGGAATTCAAGTGTGCCTTCTTATATCAGTTCTTCAAAATTGAGCTTAGGGAGGTGAAGGTTTAAGAGTTTATCAACATAAAGAAAGGGACCATGACTGTGAGGGAGTATGCCTTCAAGTTTGCAAAATTTTCAAATTATGCTCCCTTTATGGTCGCAGATCCAAGGGATCAAATGAGCAAGTTTATATCCAATGTCTCCAAGATGGTATCTAAGAATTCAAGACAACCATATTGGTCAAGGAGATAAACATTTCCCTCTTGATGACGTATGCAGAGCAAATTGATGAAAGAGAAGCTTTATGAGAGGGAGAGGGAGTCCAAGAGGGCTCCAGTTGAAGGTTCAAGTAACTCTCACAAAAAGGGTGGTGGTAAAAAATTTCAAGGTGGCCAAAAGAAAATTGGCAAGTATCCACCACCCCTCTTCCTCAACAGAAGGTCAAAGTGGTGACTCCCATGCCCTAAAGTCCAAATTGCGTTAAGTGCGGAAGGTGTCATAAAGGAGAATGTCTAGCCAAGTCCAATGCTTGCTTCACTTGTGGGAATCCTATACACTATGCTTAGGATTATAGTAGTAGAGGCACAAGCCCCCAAAGAGAAAGGGTTCATGCCCAAGGCACCTAAAGGACCAACCAGTTCTATGCTCTTCATGGTCGCCAAGAGGTCGAGCTCCAAACGTAGTCATCAATATGTCAAGAGTATTTGATTATGATGCATATTCACTTTAATATTAGGGAGAAAATTTATCTTTTATAACCCCATTCCTTGCTTGTAAGTTTCATGCATCTCTTAAAGTCCTCCATGAGCCCTTTGAGATGAGTAACTTCGTAGGTGAGTCCATTATAGCCCGAATAGTCTATAAAAGTTGTCCCATTTCCATCTTGAATAAAGTGATTCCATGTGGCTTAGTTGAGCTTTCCATGGTAGACATTGATATGATTTTTGGAATGGATTGGTTGCATGCTTCCTATGCTTCCATTGACTTTAGAACCCATAGGGTCAAATTCCAATACCTTGATGAGCCAATTCTTGAATGAGAGGCTAATAACTCTTCATGTAAGGGTTGGTTCATTTCATTCTTAAAGGCTTGCAAAATGATTTACAAGGGGTGCTTCTACTATTTAGTGAGGGTCAAGGATGTCTTTTCTGAAGTTCCTTCTCTTGAGTCGATCCTCGTTGTAAATGAGTTTCCTGATGTCTTTTCGGATGACTTACCAGGTGTTCCTCCTAGAAGGGAAATAGATTATGGTATAGACCTCGTACTTGATACCCAACCTATCTCAATTCCTCCTTATAGAATAGTTGTAGAGTTGAAGGAGTTAAATGAGCAATTGAGGGATTTCTTGGAGAATGGTTTCATTAGACCTAGTCGAACTCCATGAGGTGCCCCAATTTATTTGTAAGGAAGAAGGATAGGTTGCTCCATATGTGCATTGACTACATGCAACTCATTAAAGTCACCATCAAGAATAAGTATCCCCTTTAGAGAAAAGATGATTTGTTTGATCAATTGCAAGGGGATTCTTATTTCTCCAAAGTTGACTTGTGGTCTAATCATCACCAACTAAGGGTGAGCGAAAGTGACAACTCTAAGATGGCATTATGGAATAGGTATGGACACTTTGACTTTGTGGTGATGTCATTTGGCCTCACTAAAGCACTAGTGATATTTATGACATCATGAATAGGGTGTTCACGGCTTACCTCGACATGTTCATCATGATGATTATTGATCACATCCTTATCTCCTCCCGAGGTGAGCAAGAGTTTATATAACACATGAGTGTAGTGTTGCAAACCTTGAGGGATAAAAACCTTTATGCAAAGGTTGATAAATGCGAGTTTTGGCTAGATGAGGCTGCGTTCCTTGGGTATGTGCTATGTAGTGAGGCTATCAAGGTTGATCCAAAGAAAATTGAAGCTGTGAGAAATCAGAAAAAGGCTATTGACTCCTACTGCCATATAAGCAGTGTTTTGGGCCTAGCCAATTACAATGGAATGTTTGTGCAAGATTTCTCAACTATTTCGTCTACATTACCAAGTTCACTCAAGAAAGCTATGTTCGTGTGGATGGATGAATGTGAGGAGTTTCCAAACTTCGAAGGATTGATTGACTTCAGCCCCAATATTGACATTGCAAGAAGGGAATGATGGGTTTGTCATGTATTGTGATGCTCAAGGATTGGGTTGGGCTGTGTGCTAATGCAAACTGGTAAAGTTATTGCCTATACTTTAAGGGACTTCAAAGTCTGTGAGAGAAAAATGCCCGATTCATGATCTTGAGATTGCGGCGATGGTGTTTGCCTTAATGATTTGGTGTCATTTCTTGTATGGAGTTCATGTAGACGCCTGCACCGACCACAAGAGTCTCTAACATATATTCACCTAAAAAGATCTCAATTTGAGACAACAAAGGTGGTTAAAACTACTCAAAGACTATGACATGAGTGTGGAGTACTACCCCGAAAAGGGATAATATGGTAATTGACACCTTTAGTAGAGTTCCATAGGTAGTGTGTTTCATATTAAAGATGGTGGAAAAAAGGAGTTAGCCAAATATGTTCATAGGTTTGCTAGTCTGGGAGTGAAAATGAGCTAGTCCAAAAGTGGTGGTGCAATGGTTGTCCATGGGTCTGCATCCTCTTTGGTTGATGAAGTTAAGGCTAAGCAAGACCCTGATTCTGCCTTGGTTGAGTTGAAAGCGTTAGTGAAAGATGGAATGATAGAAGCCTTCTTACAAGGGGAGATATTATACTTCGATATCAAGGGAGATCGTGCATGCCAAATGATAGTGAGTTTAAAATGTTGATCATGCAAGAGGACAATAACACTTCATATTCAATTAATCCCGGCTCTACAAAGACGTATAGAGACTTGAGGGAGATTTATTAATGCAACAACTAAAGAAGGACATTGCCCAATTTGTGTCCGAATTTGCTAGTTGCCAATAGGTCAAGGTTAAACACCAAAGGCGGGGTGGCCTCGCACAAGACATCGATATTCCTACTTGGAAGTGGAAGAGATAAATATAGACTTTTTAGTAGGTTTTCCAAAGACCAAAAGGAATTTCGACTCCATATGGGTGATAGTTTATCGCATGACAAAGTTGGCTCATCTTTTACCGGTCAAGACTACATTCAGTGCCGTGAACTATGCCTGCTTGTATATCCAAGAGTTGTTGAGGTTGTATGGGATTCTATTGTGCATCATATCAGATCATGAAGCTTAATTCACTTCTCACTTTTGGAAGTCTTTTTAGAGGGGACTAGGCACTAGGGTGAAGTTGATACTGTGTTTCATCCACGAACTGACGGGCAAGCCAAGAGAACTATTTAGACATTAGGAGACATGTTGAGAGCTTCCGTGCTGGATTTCAAGGGGAGTTGGGATGACCATTTTTCACTTATCGAGTTTTCCTACAACAATAGCTTTCATGAAAGTATTGGATGACACGATTTGAGGCGTTGTATGGTAGATGGTGTAGATCACCCATCAGGTGATGTGATGTCAGTGAGGTGGCATTAGTAGGACTAGACTTGGTGATGAATGCTATGGAGTAAATTAAAAGCATAAGGGATAAATTGCAAAGATCCCAAAGCTGACAAAAGTCCTACTTCGATGTTAGAAGAAGGTAACATGAGTTCCACATTGGTGATTGGGTCTACCTAATGGAGTGTCCAATAAAAGGTGCAATCTTGTTTGGTAAGAAAGGAAATCTTATCCCTAGGTATGTGCGGCTTTATAAGGTGGTGAGAAGAGTGGGAAAAGTGGCATATGCATTAGATCTACCCATCGAGTTGCATTTGATCCATTCGGTCTTTTATGTGTCGATGTTGAGGAAATTCATAGGTGACCCAAGTTCCGTAGTTCCTTTACATCATAAGAGCATTGAAGAGGATTTGAGTTATGAAGATGTATTGGTTGAAATCCTAGACGAGCAAGTGAAAAAGCTAAGGAACAAGGAAGTTGCATCTGTCAAGGTGATTTGGAGGAACAAACAAGTTGAGGGTGCTACATAGGAAGCGAAAGTAGATATGATGAAGCATTAGCATATCTATTCCACTCTACTCAAACCTAAGGTATTAAGAAATTATTCCTAAAAACCTCCAATTCCATGCATTTTAGTTTTTCATAATGTATGCATTTATTTTAGTGTTTATGAACTATTTTGACACATGTTTTAAGTATGAAATTTGAAATTTTTGAGAAATGATGTTTAACTTTCATTTTTGCATGCATTCTGGATTTTTAGCTTTTATTGTACTCCTTAGAGCCTACCTTTAAGTACATTCAGGGACGAAAGTTCCCAAGGGGGTTATATTGTAAAGACCCCCAGTTTAGGAGCCTTGAGTAAAGGAAAGTTAGCGTGAAAAATGAAGTAAAGTCTGCTTTACAAGGGCATCTTATGGCCCATAGGTGTACTTACGACCCGTAGGATCGACCCTTATACTTGAGACTTCAGGAAGGGGAAAGGTTTCTATGTGTGGGGTAACCCACAAACCAAGTGACAACCCATAGAATGCATTACAGTATGTATGTAGGGTCGTGAGTGAGGCTATCAGACATGAAGGAAATTTGGAGTTTGCTGGAAGATGACCTATGTGTTACAAGATGGCCCGTAATTGTTACACGGCCCGTAGTAGGTGTTCATATTTTTGGGCCCAGCAAAGTGAGTTCTAAGGCAAAATTTCTAATTCATTCACTCAATCTCTTATTCTTCACTCTCAAAATCTCCAAGGCAAAAAAGGCTCTCAAGCACAAGCTAGGGCAAAGGCTAGGGTTCCAAGGTTTCTTCGTCAAATGATCAACTTCATTTCCCCTAAGCTTACTTGAGGTATGTGAGTTGCTTTATGGGTATCCTTCCACCCATAAAGGTCCTTTTTATGTATTTTACCTTTTCTTTAAGTTCCTTAAGATAATATGCACGCTTATGATTATTTCATGATATTTATGTTGTTAAATTCTACCTACAATATCCTACAACTATTTTACTAACTATATATGCATGTTTTAACAATTGATAATGACCCCATGATGGGTTTCGATGTCAATAAAGGTTGGGCATTTTTGATGTTCCTTATAAAGAGGACTTTCCTTATGACTTATGTGAATTATGATTGTTCCTTATAAAAAAACCTTGCCCACCCATTTTACAAGTAAAGCTTTATGATATATGATGTTGATTAAGGCATCAAAGTTAAGTTTTAAATAATAATTTGTCAAAGATAAGCATGTCGACAATTGTCCTAAAAGATGTTTTACAAAGGTCCCTAAGATGAAAGGATGATTCTCACTTGGTAGTTCCTAATGTTTGAGCTACTCTTATGATTGCTACTTATGATTCTATTTTGTATTTTAAGGAATTCCGTGGGATGACTTAGCACCGAGTAGACTTAAGGTTGGGTTTCGTCTTGTTAGTTAAGGCATGACCCATTAAAGTTAAATTCCAATGTCCATAACTATGTGCCACCATAGGATCCATTGTAGGCTAGGCTAGAGGACCCATGTAGGCCATTTATGTTAATATAAAGCACACAAAGTTGATGGAGTTCCACCCGACAAGTGGTCTTCTCATGCCAACATAGGGAGTTATGTTGTATTCTATGTAGTAGCTCACATGGTCTTAAATGTCAGTTAAGGTCTACTCCTACAAGTATATGACACTATGTTACGTTTTCATTGCATGTTAATTCTCATGCATAGATTTTTATTCATATTGAGCCATATTTCTTGTGCGTGCTTCAACTCACTTTATGTATCTTTCACTTTATATGTACTTATATGTTATATCCATGAATGATAGCATTACAGTTTCATACATGCATTGCATCTCACATACTTAGTACATTCAAACGTACTAACACATATTTTGCCTACATGATTTAACCTTGTAGGGATTGGCATTGCTTCACCGGCTCGTGGCTAGTACTCAAGGTTTAAGACTGGCTTTATTATTTGTGGTGAGCCCTTAGTTCGAGACTCCTCCACTTTCATTCTATCATATATCTTAGTTATATTTTGAGACAATGTATTTGTAGCCTTTTTGAGGCATATACTTTCTATGTTGCACTATTGTGGATTTCTTTCTATTTGATGGAGTTCAACGGTTACGGGTCCCATTTGTAGATGAGGTAGTTGGAATGCTTATGGAAAAAACGAATGTTAGTTATTTTCACTACTTTTTAATATAGGTTCATTGCTAAAATGGCCCATAGCTCCTTTTCCTTAGTATTTTGCAAATTGTTTTACTAAATGCCTATGAATGCTTAAGATGGCTTGGATGAGGTGTCTTCGGGTATCTCATTCGCCATGTGATGACTAGGTCCCCAGGTTGGGTCGTCAAAACTTTCTATCATAGAACGAGTTTTTAAAATCTTCATTATATTTCCATCCATACCCCATAGCATAGAGTCTCGTTTAGGGTTGTGAAGCGGCTCACTATCTTGAATGAGAAGATATAATAGGGTTTAGGAAAGTCTTCCCGTCTTTCTTACTCATGTCGTGCCTTAGAGTTTAATAAGGTTTTTCACTAACTAACGGTAGGATTTTACCTTTTTCTTTATCTTGTCGCCATGAAGAGCTCGCCATAAACGAGGCACTTCAGAATAATAAGTTAGTCGACTCCATCAGAATGATGAAGTGCCTCATGCGTAGTTCCAGCCATTTTCACTATATTGGCCCAAGCCTAGGTCTAGTCTACGGATTGTGGAAAAGAGGTTTTGTTTTGTAACATTATGAAAGTCAAAAGCTGCTATGATCCTTAACACTTTGAACCTCAAAAGTTGTCTCCGATCCTCAACCTATGATAGAACCTATGGTTCGTAAGGCAAGGTACGAGCCATCTGGTATCTTGTACTCCCAACTTCTGAAATCAATATTTGTACAAAGTTTGCTATCATTCCACGAGTCGAAGTTACGGCCCATGCGGCCACCTATGGCCCGTGACTTCTTCCGTAAAACTCACTTATACTTACAAATTTTCAGATTCCATCTCTTTGACACTTTTACAACCTCCAACATGTGAGGCTTTACAATATCTCGCTCTTGGGAATGTTCGTCCTTGGATGTGCTTCACGTAGGCTTTACGGAGTAGAACACATGCATCATATGAAAAATGTAACATATACATCATGAAAAATTTTCAAACCCCACTTCACATATTATTTACAATGTAACCTCAAAATCACATACTTATTCAGAGATGACATGGAAATCACATGAAATGATAGGGAGGTTCTTAAGTAGGAAAGATCATGATACCTCAAGATTGATTAGAATGGAAGAGGTCGGGGTATCAGTTCTTCATATCGGCTTCGGCTTCCAAAGTAGCACTCTCTATTTGTTGGTTCTTCCGAAGGACTTTGACAGATGCTATGTCTTTGTTTCTCAACCTCTTTATTTGTCCATCCAAGATTTCTAGTAGAACTTCCTCATAAGTCAAATTCTCTTAAAAATGCACCACCTCCAAGGGAAAAATGGAAGTTGGGTGTCTGACACACTTCCTAGGAATAGACACATGGAAGACCGGAAGAACCATGCTCATCTACATGGGTGATTCTAATTCTAATGCAACTTTATTAACACGTCTCAAGATCCAGTAAGGCTCGACATACATAGGGTTTAACTTTCCTATCATGCCAAATCGTACAACACCAATCATGGGTGAAACCTTCAAGTAAAACCAATCGTCGACTTTAAATTCAAGGTCTCTTCTTCAGGTGTCGAAATAGGAATTTTGCGGACTTTGAGCCATCTTCAATCTCTCTCTTATGACCCTCACCTTCTCCAAAGCTTCCATAATTAAATTCAGACCTAATAAAGCCAATTTCTCCACTTCAAACCACCCAACCAGAGATCCACAACGCCTACCATATAGAGCTTCAAAGGGAGCCATTCTGATGCTAGAGTGATAGTTATTGATGTAACCAATCTCAATAACTGGAAGATTCTCATCTAAATTACCCTTAAACTCCAAGAGATAAGCCCTAAGCATATCCTCAAGAGTTTGGATGGTCCCTTTAGCTTGACCATCCGTTTGTGGGTGAAATGCCTTTCTAAGCTTGACTTTAGTACCAAGGCCATTATGAAAGGACCTCTAAAAGGTAGAAGTAAATTAAGCACCATGATCCGAGATAATAGCCAGTGGGACCCTGTGGAATCTAACCAACCCATGAATGTACAACTTGACATACTCTTCTGCTCTATAAGTCCTCTTAACCGGTAGGAAGTGAGCCAACTTCGTCATTCTATCAACAATAACCCAAATATAATCAAAATGCCTCTTAGTCTTAGGCAAGCCAATCACACAATCCATTTTGATTTCTTTCCACTTCCAAGTAGGAATCTCAATATCTTGAGCTAGGCCACCCAACCTTTGATGTTCGGCTTTGACTTGTAGGCAAATATGGAAACTGGCTATGAACTTGGCAATATCCTTCATTATAGCACCCCACCAATACACTTCCGCCAAATCTCTATACATCTTGCAGAACCAAGGTAAATGGAATAAGATGAATTGTGAGCCTCATTCAAGATCAAGTTTCTCAAGCCATCGACATCAGACACACATAGCCTACCTTGGTATCTAAGTTCAACATTTCCCCCTTGGGAGAAAACTTCCACCTTGCCATCCTTCACCAAAGCGTCCAATTCTACTAATGAAGGGTCAAGGTCTGGTTTGGATTTGACCTTTACAATAAAGGAAGACCTAGAACCATCTACAACCACCACATCTCAATTTTTGGCCTCATCCAACCTAACTCAACTTCTAGCCCACCGATGAAACTCCCTTGCCTATTCCTTCTTGCCATCATCAATATGAGTCATACTCTCCATGGACACATTAGTTAGAGTATCAACCACAACATTAGCCTTGCCCGGATGATAATGCACTCTTATATTGAAATCCTTAAGGTGTTTCAACCATCTCTTTTGCCTTAAGTTTAGATCTCTTTGGGTGAACATGTATTGGAGACTCTTACGGTGGGTGAACCAATCTACATGAACCCCACATAAATAATGACACCATATCTTCAAGCCAAATACCATGGTCGCTAACTCAACATTATTGGTGAGATAATTACACTCATGCACTTTTAGTTTCTTGGGAGCATAGGCAATAACTTTGACACTTTGCATCAATAATCACACTAAAAAACTCTCGAAGAATCATAATACACCACAAATCCGTCTAACCCTTCCGATATAGTTAAAATAGGAGTGAATGTAAGCTTATCTTTCAAAGTTAGGAAACTTCTTTCACATTCATCTGTCCATACAAATTTGGCATTCTTTTGTGTCAACTTTGTCAAGGGAGAGGTAGTAAAAATCCTCAACAAATCTCTAGTAGTACCCTGCCAAGCCGAAGAAGCTCCTAATATCCATCGGTGTCAAGGGCCTAAGCCGATTTCTTACCACCTTCATCTTTTTGGGATGCACGTTAATATCTTCACCTAACCCCACATGACCTAGAAATGCAACTTCCTTTAATGAAAATTCACATTTGTCAAACATGGAAAACAACCTTTCTTCGCTCAACGTTTGCAAAACTACCCTTAAATGTTTCACATGTTCTTATGCACTCTGGTAATGAATCAAAATATCATCAATCAATACCACCACAATCTTTTCAAGGTAGGGTTTAAAGAACCTATTCAGAAGATCTATAAATGTTTCCAGAGCATTAATTTTGTTAAAGGACATCACCATAATCTCGAAATGCCCATATATTTTTGCAATGCCGTCTTGCGAATATTACAATCCCTTACCTTTAGCTGATAGTACCCGGACCAAAGATCAAACTTTCAGAAGTGAATAGCCCCTTAGAGTTGATCAAATAGGCCATCTATCATTGGCAAGGGATACATTTTCTTCATGGTGACCTTGTTAAGTTGTCTGTAGCCGATGCCCATTCAAAGTGAGCCATCCTTCTTCTTAACAAACAACACCGGCTCTCCCAAGGTGTCTTTCTAGGCCTTATGAAACACTTCTCCAACAAATCTTTTAACCGGTATGTCAACTCCTTCAACTCTGTCGGGACCATGAGTTAAGGGGGAATGGAAACAGGTTGTGTATCGAGGAAGAGGTTTATGCAAAAATCTTTCTCCCTTTTTGGAGGGACATAGAGAAGTCCACCAAGAATACATTAAAAAAATCATTAACCACTCGAAATGACTCAATAGAAGGGACTTTGGACTCAACATCCTCAACCCTTACAAGATGGTTCATGAAACCCTTAGAAATTAACTCCCGTGACTTAAGACAAGAGATGAACCTACCCTTAACCATCGAATCATGACTTACCCACTAAAGGACAAGCTCTTTAGGAAGTTGGAACGTAACCTTGTGGGTTGTACAATTGATAGAGGCATGATTTGTATGTAATTAATCCATCCCATGAATAATACAAAATATACCATGTTAAGTTCAACAAAATCACAAGGCAAGACTTTATGCAACATAGACTCAAAAAAATCTCTACAGACTCTTTTAGAAAGAATAGACTCACTAATGGGGGTAGCTACTTCAAAGGGTTCACATAACAACTCGGGATACACAGGAAGTCTATTAGAAACAAAATGAGTAATGAAAGAAAGAGTTGTAACTGGGTCTAACAAATCATACACATTAAAATTTAGATCTTTAACATATTGGTAACAACATTGAGCATCTCATCCACCCCTTGCCTTTCTTGAAAAGCATAAAAGAAATTGTGATGTGGAGCACCTCTTTGCTGACTACCACGTTCCCATTTGTCAGCTTGAGCACCTTGTCATTGAGGACGGCTACGTCTACACTTTTTTGGACAATCCGAAACCTTGTGGCCCATCCTGCCACACTCGAAGCAATCACCCGTGTTACTCAAACATGCACCACTATGCCTTCCCCATTTTAGGCACCTTGGAAGAGTCATCCAACCATTGCCACCTTTAGGTATAAGGTTGGAAACCCTATCATTAGCAAAGCTTTGGCCTTGGAATGTGTGTTCTTGATGAAAGTAGCCACCCTTGGTTCGTATGAAAACACTATCATACCGAGCCCTCTTACACTTTCCATTCCTTTTCTTCCTAAGCTTCTCCCCTTTGAGTTTCTCGGTATATGTCATGAGCCAAGACAAGTCCATATCTCAAATGAGCATGGCAGTGTTGTATTCTTCATTGATCAAGTCGTACACTCCCAACAAAAACTTATGCTTCCTTACCTAGGATCGGCGACCAAATGAAGAACATACTTTTAAAGTTTGTTGAATTTTAGGGAATACTCCTAACACTCCTGGAACCATACTTGAGGTTCATAAACTCCATCATCCTTGCTTCACTTAACTCCATGAGAAAGAAATAGTTGAGGATGACGGCCTTGAACTCTTCAAAAGAAAAGAGCTCTTCATTCACCCTCTCCCCCTTTCATTGAAACAACAACAATTGAGCAAGGCCCTTTTGTTGATAGGCCATACATTGCTTTCACCTCAGAGTTTACCCCCATAATGTCAAGAACCTTGTATATCTCATCAATGAATTCTCAGGGGTCTTCCTCCACCTTTGTGCCATAGAAATCCAGGGGATTCATCCCTATGAAATCCCTTACCTGTTACGACCCGGACCTAGGGTCTAGAAGTGACATTAAGAAATAGGAACCCGAGAGTCCCCTAACAAGCCTCAAAGTTTCCATATTCACATCATCGGTTCAGAAGTGTATTAAAGATAGTAAACACATAGTTCTAAGAGATGGGAAAACGCTATAGGGATGTCATAGGGATAGGGATTAAAATAGATTCACGTAACACGTAACAAAAAGAGACTAAGAGGCGGGTAAGTATGACTCACTATATGGTGGCAAACCGGGACTTGGGATCTTCCACATCATAGAATAAATCCATATCATAATAATCATAATTAATCCATGATAACAATATCCAATAGGTAGCCATAATCATAATCTATGAATACAACACATAATGTATATATGTACAAGAGTCTACAAGATGTCCAACAATGCCTCTAGTCATAAGATAGGACGGGGGCCAAGACATGTCCAGGCTCACCCTCAAAGTAAAGATAGCATAAGAAAAAGAAACATAAGGTAGAGGATGGTGGCTTGCCCTTGGATGAGAGGACTTACTACAATAAGTATCTCAAATCAAATCTAGTCGTTCAATGGTGGATGAAGGTAGTCTCCAATCTCTACATGATTTGGTCATGTATGCAAGAAGTATGCATTCGTACGTTTGAATGTTCTAAGTATGCGGGCGTGCAATGTATACTACTTACCGAACCTGTATTAATTGTTAGATGACAAGGGCACATAATATTGAAACAGAGGTATAAAAAAAAGAGAAGTAATATAACAATATGCCATGAAATCCATGATGTATGAAATGCCATAAGCTCATATATAAAGGGGATGGACTATAACCGACAATTAAAACTCATACGAGCTATTACATGAATTAGTCTGATGTAGACCTCCCATCGGTAATAGAAGATTACTTGCCAAGGGTAATTTAAACCACACCTTACAACCTAGTCTTTTAGGTGTGATGGACATCTTCCTTATAACCTGGTCTTTTCAGAAAGATTTCCATATCATATCATATTATTCAAGGTGTAACCATTCCTTACAGCCCGGTCTTTGCGGTAATGGCTACCACATAACTATGCATGTACATAGTTCAAGGAAAGGGAGAGGACCCTTGGGGATATCCCTGACGCCCCCAATCCATCATTGCTAAGTCAAACATCCCACAAGAATACTTTTCCATATATGGTTTCAAAAGAGGCACAAGTCGTTTCGAATCATCTCAACGCACACTTGGGCTAAAAAGCCAAACATATTTCTTGAACATTCATACTTGGGCTAAAGCTAAGTCGTAGTTCATAATCATGTTTTTTATGCATAGGAATAGCTCATTCACATATACAAAATGATGTAAACACCAAAAATGCTCAAAGAGCCATATCATTGACATTTATATGATCACATTCTTGTCATAGCCATAATTTTATAAAAATCATATACATAAACATAATTAGGCTTAACCAACTTCATAATTTTCACAAAATCCAATCCTCATGAATGCATTATGCCATGAATGATGTTAGAATAGAAATGGGCAATATAGATTAAATCTTAAATCGACAACCCAATATGAAATTCATGTAAATCCATAAGTAGAATCCACATCCAAATCATAATATTGATTACCCATGCTTAGATCAAAGGACAATGCATAATCAAATCTTCATTATACTTATGTAATTCAACATTTTAAGGCTTAAATCAATTTAAAATCAATAATAAAGCATAGACAACACTTCAATTGAATTTAGTAAATAATAATCTTCAAAACCCATATTTAAAGTAAGCAAAATTTCATGATATTCAAGTGAAAAGAGTCTGGGTCTTCTTTGTTGAAAGGGACAAAGAATTGATTCCATATAACTTAACTAACCAAGAATAAATCGGAAGAAACTTGATGAAGAAGAAGACCCTTTCCTTAAGCTTCAAGACAATCCTTCAATGTTCACCTTAGGGAGTTCCTACGAGAGAGATTGAATATAAATTCTAAGTGTGAGAATGGATTTGAATGAGAGAAGAGTTTGGGTCATTTGAATGTCTTAGGATAGCATAGGAAGTCACAAAAGCCCCTTAGGAGTAGCCATAATTACAAAAAAAAACAATTAATGAAGCAGAAAAAAATATTGCCAGGGGTCCATAGAAAGTCTCACGGTTCGTACAAGGTCACACGGACCACGAACCCTCCTGTGAAGCCACACTTAGCCAAATCCCAAGAAACTCTGCACGGACGAGCTTTACAAAAATGGCATAATTTCTTGATTTGAACTCGGAAATAGATGCGTTGGAAAGATAATTAAAGGAGTTTCTATTTGATAGTCATAGGCCACCCAGTTCTTTTTGTGCTAAGAGATATGACCATTTAAAGTGACCCTTCTATTGGTTCTTGTGAAAGGCTTAGCCAATGGAATTCCATACATAGAAAATTTCACGCCCACACCCTTATGGAGGGCTTCAGGGCCCATGAGAGGTCTCATGGACTCTGTGGCATCCCATGAAACTCCACTTAGAAAGGTTTTCGATGATAAAGTTCCAAGATGGTAATCCAATACTTAGAAAAGTTTTACTCTAACGCCCAAAGGAAAGACCTCACAGACCATGAAAACTGTCTGTAAGAGGTCCATGTGTGAAGTGGATTGACCAAATGTGGATTTTCAAGGCCAAGGGCCTCCAACGGTCCACCACATGGATCGTGAAGCCCCACACAAACCGTGTAGGGTTCATGTGAGGTGAACCTTAGTCTTAAACTCCACATAAATTCCAATTCCCTACATACAAGGCAAAGGGCCACCTCAAGGAACCTCTACACGGTCCATATACCTTCACATAACCCCTGGAGGTTTTCCCAAAGTGTCATCTTGGTGCAAAAACTTTCCAGAACTAAATTTCCAAGATCTATTAAGGTCATACATTGTCCGGGTCCTTACATTACCCTTGAGCTAGGGGTTGGGGCATCAGGAACTTGAATTCCTTGCTTCGCCATGGCCCTTGCAAATAAAGTGACAACATTGCGATATTTGGCACGAGTGACCCCTTCTTTTCCTTGGGGAACTTGTGGAGCTGAAAGGGCCAGTTCACCCTGGAGAGTGGGAGCTCTTTGTGCCGCTCTTCTTTGAGGCATGATCTAAAATAGAAAAATATCATCCACTAGTAGTAGGAAGTCTCAAGTTAACTCCTAAATAACAACATAGAATATGAAGAAGTGAATCTTTCCTTAAATTCCTCATAGTCTCTTATTCATAGTTGTGGCACACTTCACAACCATGAACGAAGCTTTACATGACACGGTGTGTTGGATTTTCAAGGACCATTTACAAACCTGGCCCTGATAACATGCTTTGCCACGACTCAAGTCTAGGGCCTAGATGTGACACAGAGATTGAGGAAACCGAAGGGACCTCAAAATAACCTCTTAAGAATACATAGCACATCCATGGTTGCGGAAGCATAAATAAATAACAACTACTAACAAATAATTATAGGGAAATCGGGAATTCGGACTCACGTTGTGGGGATGTTGTAGGGAAGAGGATTAACGTGGATCACATAGCAATTAAAGTCTAAGGGGAAGGTATGTATAACTTATGCTTTGGGGGAAATAGGGCCTTGGGACTTCTATCACATCATTACGACAGACAATCAACGCATAGGAGGGAATAAAGGACTAAAGGAAGTCTTCAATAATACATACACATAATAGGAGTCAAGCTTATTTATACAAATCAATATCCATATCCAACAATACCTCTAATTCGAACAGGATGGGGGCAGGACATCTCCTGGGCTCAACCTCAAAAAATAATATTCATAAATAGATATTATTAAATCATGAAAGTAAATGACTATTGTCCCCACATGTGGAGAACTCACCAATAGAAATCCTCAACCGAATCATTTAGACACATAGAGGAGAATGGGTAGGAGCTTCGATCACTACATGGTTAGATCATGTAGGCAAAAAGGTGTAGATTAGTACTTAAAATGTACTACGTATGTGGGGTGCAATGCAACAAAGAACATAAGCCATAATTAAATAATATGAATAATCATAATGAATGGATGTAAGCTTAATATGTCATGAATGACAAATGCTTAGTTGAACATGTATGAGGAATCATCAAATCACATGACACCATATATATCGTGGGAAGGGACGATAATCATCATGTAATACCAATAGAGCTACTACTTGGAATTCCTATGTTAACTCCACATTGAATAAGGAGTGGTCTACTTTTCCAAGGTAAACCAAACACTCACTTTACGGCATATCCTTTTTTGGAAGTGCCCACATACCCCTTACCTTATGGCATAACCAATAGGCATCATTGCATTTTTGGTAGATACAAGCCTATATAGGGAACCAATAGCATGAACCTATTGAGGGACATAGTTTAGGGACAATGGGAGACTGCCAAGGTCCTCTCAGTGCCAGGTCACAATCCCACAGAATACATGAACATAATCATAGTCATATTACTTATAGTCTAAAACCATCATTATATAGTTCTTGGAGTAGCTCATTAAAACATATCTTGTAACATCAAAGATAGGGCTTTGCATCATTATTTATATTCATATGATGCTCATGAGTTCATAGCATACTTGTTGGCCCTCATAATAGTCTCGACATGCATAACATATGTATTTTTTCATAAAGCATTCATCATATAAGATTCTTCACATGTATACTAAATAAAATAATTATGGTTACATGTACCAAAATTTTAAAACCATGTAATTGAAGACTAAAAGACATGAGAGTAAAATAATATAACTTGAGCATTTTTCAAAATAACCCACCAAAAACATAATAAGACTTGGCTAGGGCATCATCAAACCCTCATAACACCCCATTGTCATTGAATTTCAATGAAATATAGTGTACAAAAGTAAATACCAAAAGTTACTTCATGGAATCATCATATAAAAGAGTTTATAAAACATCCATGAATTTCCATAACTTGAAAATAGATGAGGAAAAGGATTGGCTGAGCTTTGTGGATAAATATGTTGACAAAGTAACTAGCAACTTTGATGCTACTTCTTATTTTGTTGATGCTTTTACTTAAGTTTATAATTTCTTATTCTAAACATTAAGATAGATATAGTTTTTAGATTTTCTTTGGCATAATATATTTACAATTTCTATATCATTGCAAACTATTTTTTCCTCTGGGCATGTAGTTACACATAATTGGGGTATATGCTTACTTTTTTTGTGTGTGAAATTTAACTATTATTTAGAGATAATAGTTGAAGAGCAATAATATAAATAGCGGTACTAAAACTGCAGGATCAAACGAAAATAGAAAAAATAAATATAATAGGTTAGATGACTCGGTTTGATCGAAATTTTGATCATGAATATTACTACATAATGAATATTCACATAATTAAGAAGATTCAAAATAATATATATTAGAAGAGACAACTTAGACAAATAATAAAATTTTAAATTTATCATAAATATTTTAAATTAATTATTAAAAAAAGTACAACATACCCAGTTGAATCCCACAAGTGGATTCTGGGGAGGGTAGAAATATACGTAGACCTTCCCACTACCTCGTATAGAAATAGAGAGCCTGTTTCCTGGAATTATTAAAAAATGTAATATAAAAAATTAAAGAAAGGTGAGTAATATAAATAAACACATAAAAGAAGAGGTATGACAACTTATTGCCAAATAATAGTATATAATATGACATATAGAATATCACAAACAAACATATCTTCAAACTATGTACAATTTAAAACTCATACATATTAGATAACTCATTCAAATGTTATCCCAAAAAATGTAAACATATAATGTTGAGTCCCAACCACTTAAATTACTAAGAAACAAATAATTTAGTACTCCCATTCAGAATTATTAATAGCTATATCTGATGATTTTAAAAAAAAAATATATGATTTGGTGTGTATGTAATATCACTGAATGATTCCTTCGAATAATCTTTAATTAATTTTAAATTGAATGTTATTATTCTTTATAAAATTAGGTAGGATAAATTTGTAAATTATTTGTGGTTAATATTTTTGAATTTTGATTAGGAAACAAATTTATGTGTGTATTTGTTAAACTTAAATATTTCAAATAATAAATAAAAATGATTGAAACTTGAAACATTTATGTTTATTATGACCAATTGCAATATTATACTACTATTTTATCTCTGTATTATTTGAACAAAGCATTAAATAAGTTAAAAAGAATAATTATTGTATATTTTAACATAAATAGGAACATGAATGACCTCTTTATGGAACTCCAAATTAAAAATTATTTCATAGATGATTATTTGACATAAGTTTTATAATTTAAATTTGGAATGAGAAAATTTTGAATTACAAAAACAAAAGTAGATAATAAAATTATATATTTAAAATCTTAATAAGATAAAGTCAATTATTTGTAATGCCAATTTATACAAGTAAATAGTATGAGAGATGGATTGTAATCACAACATATTTTTGAATTAAAACAACATGCTTTTGTAAATATAAATGCAACTCAAATCCTATTAAAATAATACTTTACTTCTGTTTAATATATATTTTAGATTGGATAATAAAAAAGTAAAGTGTAGTTTTCATAATATTAATTTAGTAAGGAGCATACAGGAACTATTAAGTATTGCAATTTACTGCAGATAAAGTAATATTGTAAGATTTAAAAAAAAAATTAACTTCAAATTTAAATAACATGTAATATTAAAAAAAATTATTCGAAGTCTTTCATTGTATATTGAATGTAAATACAAAGTATTGCAAAATTTAGATATTTCATCAAAAGATATGAATTATTAATTGTCTCTTTAAGGTAAATAAAGATTTTGGCGTTGCAAATAACTAAGTTAAGCTGTTAGCTTTGTCTTTGATGAAAAAAATATTTGTACCTAATGATTAGACTAAATCATACCAATCTTCAATGATAATTTACAAATTAATATGAGACTATGTTGATTAAAAATTTATATTATATATTTATTTTATTTTATTCAAAAATTGAATAATACACTTGAACAATAGCTAGGAAATATAATTAATAAATTTGATTCGAAGCATACCAAAAACTATGTTTAAATTAATAATTTACAAACTAAGGAATCATCCTAAAAGTGTGAATAATTTTGTATGAGATTTCTTTAAATAACTATTGCAATAAATATTGATATCTTCTTAGGAAAAATTACATGAATCAGCAAACATATAACCTTAAATAACAAAACTCAACTACACTTTTATATTATTACTTTTATAACAAACACTTATATTTTTTTGGCTATAAAATTTGTGGACCCCACACGCCTACATGTATAAACACTGCAAACTTCCCTCCCAACTTCTCTCTCCCATATACACACGATATCCGCCCCATTTTCCTTAACTGTTCTCCCATTTTTCTTCATTGTTCACTCCCTAAAATCTCTCAAAGGATTCTACAAATCTGTTAATAAAGGTAAATCTTTTTTCGAAATCCATACAAAAAATCACAAGTTTTAATTTTTTTTGGCGGGGTTTAATTTTTACAGATAGAGTTCAAATTTTTTCCCCATTTTGTACAAACCCCCCGCTAAGTTGAAGCCGTCTGCAATACATTATGGTAGAGGACTCTTCATCCAAAAAGATAACGCGGTTGATGAACCAATTTCCAAGTTAACAGTGCAAACAGATAAGTGTATACCTATACAAAGAATTTTATTCTTGACCAGATATAAGAAATTGTATAAAGTTTGCTGGAACTTATATGTATAATCTGTATGCACACAGAAACTGTATGACATTGTGTATAATTATACACTTCATGTACAAGTCTAAATTAAGCCCAAATGCATAAGTTCCTGCACATTTTATACAATTTCTGATATGTATAAATAAATCATCTGAAACATTGCGGATTTTGGGGAAAATATATATACATGTATGGAATTGTGTATTTTTATTTTGCAAAACAGATAAGTGTATACTTATACAAAGATTTATATATATTCTTGGCCAGAATCAGAAAGTGTATATAATTTGCTAGGACTTATACATATAATTTGTATGCACACAAAAAACTGTATGCACCGTGTAGGCTATAAAATTTGTGAACCCTACACGCCTACATGTATAAACACTACAAAACACAGAAAATAGTAATATTTTCCGTTTCGCAATTAGTCTGCAAGAAACTATGATGGAACATTTTTCTTTTTTTATACAAAAGAGTCATATTAGGAAAAAAATCTATTTTTTATTGACAATGGAACTACCATCTTATTTTGGGAATGAAGACTTCAATTAGGAAAAAGAATTCTAATTGTTATTGACTTCCTTTATTTATAGAATCGTTTCCATAATTAATAGTTGAAAAAATCTCCTAATTTAATGAACAAAGTGTTGAATTTTTTGTTTTATACATAACAAAAAAATGGATTTATACATTTCCTTTGCCATGACCAAAGTTAGAAAACGTAATTTTAGAAATATTAGCTATTTTAGCCCATTATGTTTCACAAGTTTGCTGTTTATGAAAATTCCTCTTTTCTTTAACCTTCACATTTAAGGAGCATGTAATATCCATACACAATAATTAATATTAGATCATGCAAATTATCATAATTTTATCGTAAATTAAGATAAAATTAAGTGATGACAAAATTATATCCAAAATCATATTACATATATTTATTACGCTGGTATACGTGTCAATATAGAAGAGTTTTTTTGGTCTTTAATATCATATTTATTTAGTTCTAAAGTACATTTTAGAGATGGAATATTACATTTATAATTTAATTAATATTAAATATATTAAATAATATCACATAATGCATGAATTATTTTATTTAGGCTAAAGTCATCCTCAGACACCTCAACTTGTCCTCATTTTTCATTGGGACACCTAAACTAAGACAAGTTCCTATTAGACACCTCAACTGGTAAGATTTGAACCCCATAGACATTTTTTTCCTAAAATGAGATACTGTTTTCGTGCGTGAGCTTCACACATTTACACGTAATTTCCAGTTATTGATTCCTTCCACGTCGGTTTCCTATTTCAAAAGGGTAAAAAAATCCTAAATCAGAAATTCACTTCAAACTTCCACGGACTGCACGATTCTCCCACATCCCGTCCATTAGACGGCCAAAATCGAAAAGTTTTGTCGGCTTCTCGATCCTCTTCTGAAACTTCAAAACTGATTTGTGGTATCAATTGGAAGTTTGTTCTTCAGGTAAGTTAGAATTGTTAGTTTTTTTTCTGTAATCATCGCGGTATGGGGTTCAAATTCTAGAGTTTTTACTGTAATCGTCGCGAATTAGTGGGTCTAAATGTCTTGCATGTAATCATCGCGGATTTTTTTGCAGAAACTAGGATATGGAATTTCTTGATTTTTTTTAAAATGCACTGGTATGAATGTGCGATGAGTTGGACTGCTATTTTTTAGAATGCACTAGTAAAATGAACAAGTACAATGCACTGATATTATCTTTGGATATGAACTTGCATTTTAAGCTTGTTCATATAATGCCTGGGCATTAAAATTCTTAGTATTCAAGTAAGTTAGGATTCTTAGTTTTTTAAGTTAATTTTCTGGAGTAAGACTATAAAATTCTATGGTTTATTTAAATTTTGGGCTTCTTGTTAGAGAATAGTTCATCCCTTTCTCACGGACTGCCCATCAAATACATTAGCATATTTCGTCAATTTAACCTTCTTCATTTGATTTTGTACAAGCTTAACCAACTATTGTCAATGGAGGAGGTCATAATTACGAAAATCTATCATGGTGGAACTTTCTCCCAAGTACCTGTCGCTACATATGTTGGTAATTGCATGCCAGCTCTTAGATATATAGATAAGGACCACTTTTCCAAAACGGAACTATTATATTATACTAAAGAATTAGGGTATGCAACTGTTGATGGATTTTATTATCAAGATTTACAAAGTAAAGAATTTGTGTAATTGAATCTGACCAACATCTACTAGACCTCATTAAAGACTTAAAACATGAGGACACTGAAGTGTTTATTGGTCATGTTTTGAATGAAGCAATAGTTGATAATGAGGGACCAGCTGGTTATCTTACTTGTAATAGTGTTGGTATTGGTGAGGCTGTCAATGTAGTTGGAGAAAATGAGGCTAATAACACTGTAGAAGGGAATGGGGCCGATTCCTTTAACTTTGTGGATGTTGATGTAGATGGTGAGTTATCAAATTTTTTGAGTAGTGAGTCAGATCTAAGAGATATACCTTTAGAAGATGACTCAGATGTTCATGAGGAGTTGAGAGCTTTTAGAGAAGAAAGAAGAAAAAAAGAACAGAGGAAAAAGGCTATTGAACCTGAAGAAATACTGGTTGGAGAAGTTGGTGGTATAGATAGAGGCTTTGAGGATATCGGAAAAGATAAAACTAACAAATATGCAGGAAACTTGAGTGGAGATGAGGAATATCTTGACAGTTCTGCTGTTGGAGTGATGATAGTGAGGAACATCATGATGTGGATGCTATTAGGGGAGTAGATTTACCTTCTAGAAGGAGAAGCAAAAAAGTAAAATATGATGAAGATTGTGAGGTGTCAATATTTGAACTTGGAATGGTCTTTGAGTGTGTGAATCAATTTAGGAAGGCAGTGTCTGATTATGCTGTAAAGTACAAGAGACAGAAAGTTAAGACCCAATGAAAGACATAGAGTGAGAGTGAAGTGCAAAAATTCCAATTGTAACTGGTTGTTATTTGCTTCCATTGATAGAGATTCAGGTAATTTCATTGTGAAGAACTATCATCCTGTTCACAAGTGTGTTCCATTAAACAAGAACAAGTTGTGTGATTCAAAGTTGATAGCGAGAAAGTTTAAGGATAGAATTGTATCTCAACCATACATAAAGATCTGGAAAATTCAAGATTTGGTAAGAAAAGAGGTAGGTCTTTATGTTAGTAAGATTGTATGCTACAGGGCTAAACAAAAGGTTATGAAAGAAATCATGGGTGATTGGAACATGGAGTTTGCTAGATTATGTGACTATGCAGACATGATCAAGCAAACCAATCTCGGAAGCTCTTGTTGGGTGAAAATTGATAAAGAAACTGAACCAGGAAAGAACCTTTTTGTTTACTTTTATGTGTGTTTTCATGCATTTAAGCAAGGATGGTTGGAGGCGTGTAGGAAGATAATAGGGTTTGATGGTTGTTTTCTGAGAGGTGCTTGTAAAGGTGAGCTATTAGTTGCAGTTGGAAAGAATGGGAATAATAAAATGTATCCCATTGCTTGGGCAGTTGTGGATACTGAAACAAAACACAGTTGGAGTTGGTTCATAAGGTATTTGATTGCAGATCTAAATTTGGGAACCGGTGAAGGTTTGCCTGTAATGTCAGACATGCAGAAGGTACTGTTTATATTCTCTTATTTTTAGTTCTATTTTCAGCTTTACTACTTTAGTAATCTTACACTTTACATATTTTTGTAGGGACTTGTACCTGTCTTGATGGAGTTATTACCAAATGCTGAGAAGAGGATGTGTGCTAGACATATATGGAGTAACTGGCATCAGACTTGGAAAGGAGAAGAAAGAAGGAAACAATTCTGGGGATGCTCAAAGTCTAGTTTTGAAGTCAAGTTTAAGGAGTAGGTTGAAGTAATCTCTAAACTAGGTAAGAAGGAAATAACAGAGGACTTGCTATATTATGATCCCACTACTTGGTGTAGGCCATTTTTCAAGACTCATTCCAAATGTGATGTTGTAGAAAACAACATGTGTGAGACTTTCAATTCCTGGATCTTAGCTGCTAGGCATAAATCAATTGTTTCCATGTTAGAGGACATTAGACATAAAATGATAAATAAGCATATAGACATGATCAAGTTTGCTGAAACATGGATAACAGACACTGCACCTATGGCAAGGAAAATACTAGAAGATAACAAGGAGTATTCTTCTAAGTGTAAAGTTCAATGGAATGGAGAGAATGGTTTTGAAATTAGTGAGGGGGGATATTCATTTGTTGTTCACTTGGACAAGAAATATTGTGATTGTAGATTGTGGATGTTGAGAGGGATTCCTTACGCTCATGCTATTTGTGCTTATTATTACTTGACTCAAGATCCTGATCAATATGTAGAGCACTGGTATAGGAAGGAAACATTTCTCAAGGCTTATAGTCATTTCATCCAACCTATTCCCAATATGAGGATGTGGCCTAAAACTACAAATCCATTAATAGAGCCTCCAAAACAAAGAAACATGCCAGGAAGGCCTAAAAAGAACAGGAGAAAGAGAAAGGATGAGCCCAAAAAATTTGGTAAAATTTCAAAAAAAGGAGTGAAGATGAATTGTTCCGTATGCAAGAGATATGGCCATAACAAATCTGTATGTGCAACAAGGGTAAGTTATTCTAACAGTTTGAAAATTGCTTAAAGTATATTCCATATAACAATATGTATATAATTTTGTTTGTTTTATATAGTTTGCGCAAGGAAGCACTTCTCAAGCAAGTTCAGTTTGTGGTGACACCACTGCTCCACCAAATGATACTTAAACAGGAGTAAGTTATCCACCAAACCAGTTGCTGCAAATTTTGTGTTGCTTGTAAATTTTGAGTTGCTGGTAATTTTTTAGTTGCTTGTAAATTTAGAGTTGCTGTGTGTTTTGAGTTGCTGCAAATTTTGAGCTGTTGTGTAGTTGTTGCTTTTAGTTGTTGTGTACGTTAGACTTTTGCTTGGTGCCTGCTGTGAGTTACTTTGTCAGGCTGTATGTTTTGAGTTGCTGCTTTTAGTTGCTGCTGTGTAGTTGTTGCTTCTACTTGCTGCTGTGAGTTTCTTGAGTTGCTGTATAACTTAGACTTTTGCTTATGCCTGTTGTGAGCTGCTGTGTTTTGTCTGCTGTAGAGTATGCTTGATGACTGTTGCATTTTCTTATATGATGGCTACTGCATTTTCCTCTATGATGGCTTCTCTCTTATATGAGTTTTGACTATTCTTGCTGGATTCTTTAACTTTTCAGCAGCACCAGGTGTTTGAAAACTACAATTCCGTTTGTAATGACACTATTCTGTACCAAGAGCTCCTCAAAAAAAGGGGCATGGTGGGTTAGGAAGAGGATTGGGGAGGAAAAAAGCTAATGCAAGAGGAACTCCGTTTGTTAGTGGGACACATGACCCTACTAGTCAAGTGCCACCTAAATCAAGCCACAAGAAGAGGACATACAATTCTTCCTTATTTGCTGCTGCTACTGGAAGAAACAAAAGGCCTACAAGTGGTTTTGGTTTATACTCTGATCCTACAACTAGAATTCAAGTGTTTAACGTAGGTTTACTTATTTTGGTCTTATTTACTGATCATAATTGCTTCTTTACTGATTCTAAATCTTTCTTTTATTACAGCCTGGTACATCAAGTGAGATGGTTCTACATAGGCCCACAAATTTTAAGAGTGCTTCAACAATCAATACAGATATTTGTTTTAAACCTCGTGGCCTAAGATGGAATGAAAAAGATGCAGTCACCACCTCGGAGTTGCAACGTATGTGAGCAATAAGAAAAACAAAGTGGCAACAACTTGTGAAACCTCAAAGAAGTAGTTTATATGTAATGCAAATAGGATTTTGGGCTATGGATTTTGAACAATGGAATATTAATACATTTTTTTGAACTGAAGATGTTATTTTAGTTTACTTTTGAACTTGTGTAATTTGCTTTCATGATTGCTTTATTTGATTGAAAAGATTGTAACTTTTTGTTGAATTTTAGTTTGGTTAGTGATTCTTGAAATTTGGGAATTTTTGGTTTTTGCAATATGATTTGGTGTTGTTAACTTGTTTAGGTGTTACTAAGGTTGAGCCAAATTACTTCTACTGTGTTGTGTTTAGTTTAAATAAATTTACTTCTTTTATATTGTTGTTGTGTTGCTGTTGTGTTTAGTTTTAGCTTCAGTTGTGCAGCTGTTGTATTGTTGTGGTCCAATTGCAACTGTGTTGTTGTGTTGCTGCTGCGTTTCAATATTAGTGTTGCTATTGTTTTGCTGCAGCATTGAGTATTTTGTCTTGCTGCTGGTCCAAAGTACAATTAATGAGATACATTTTTTGTTTATAAGTGTTTGAAAAGTGTAAATTTTTCTATCCAATGTATCATTGTAATTACTTCGTAGGAGTTTCCACATACACGAGCAGATCAAGCTTCACGCGCGCACAAACAATATATGGTTGCAAACTCGGGACCCTGCAATGTAGAATATCAAGCATCATTCTCAGTACGAACCATCTGAAGTTTCACACGCGCGCACACAACATATATTGAGCAGAAATCTTATGATACAATCAACTTTGGCAAGCTACTTTTGTCACTTCATGCCATTAACGCGAACATAGCAATAGCCCACTCATTTACGTAAAACACTTATCAAATGTGAACACCTTGTCCGCCATCTTTTTTGCTTGAAAAGGATCCATCGATATTGGCATCAGGTCAGCGACACATGACGAAACCCAATGATGTCCTCTCCACCTAAGAACATCCTCCCTAACAAACCTCACTGGTTCCATCAACTATCAAATTCTTGATTTCTACATATCAGGAAGTAAACACAACTACAAGGGAAGAATTTTCCCACATGACTCATATATAACTATAGTTGATTCCCCTATTTCCTTCGTTCAACTGGTATATTGCATCGGTCTATTAAAACGTCTTGGACCAAGAAAAACTCCTCAACATATGTGTATCAAAATTGATGATGTTCAGTAGAGGCCACAGATTTGAAGAACTGTAGCTTAGACTAGTCAGAAAGGAATATTACCAATAACTAGATTATCTTTAAGGAAGCACCTCCTACTAGAAAATCATCAATGTCTTCTTTCTTTGCAATGTCACAACAGTTGCTTCCTGCCAACAACTTTTCGACATGGGAAAAGAGACCAAGAAAAAAAAAGAAGAGAGAAAGAATCAATAGCCTTGAATTTGGAATGGAAAAAATTGAGATTTAGGGTATATTAATGGAAGAAAATTGGAGAAATTGGAGATGGTAGCGTTAAAATTTTGGGAAAATAACCTTCTCATGCTCCTGTTATGCGTGAATTCCACCTGCTTTGCCAGGTAGGAAAAAAATGTCTATAAGATTCAAATTTTACCAGTTGAAGTGTCTAATAGGAACTTGTCTTAGTTTAGGTATCTAAGTGAAAAATGAGGATAAGTTGAAGTGTCTGGAGATGACTTTAACCTTTTATTTAATACTCCCTGCCAAACAATCCCTAAATATATTAGGGTTAGTCCTGCTGTGTTAAAATATTAAAAAAAAACGTGAGGATTCATTGAACATCGAAGCCGTTAATTATTAAAACCTATTATCAATACTTAAAATTCTTGTCACGTCACACTTCCTTTTATCATCTGCTGTCAAAATTTCTCACTCTCAACCAATTAACGGTGTTCTAGCTACAACGCAAATCTCTGTCGCCGTCAATCTCTCCGGCAGAGAAGCTACTGTTAAGCTCCGAAAATGAACCCCGAAATCTAGCCACTACATTGTCGCTCATCTTTTCTTTTCTTTTCTAAGTTAATGAATTTGTACTGAACTAAAGTATTAATGGATCGAGCGCGAACTGCAAGTCCGAGGCAGTTAAGGAAGTGGAGCAGCGAATCCGGAGCTCCCACTCTTACTGTCGGCTCTTCATCTCCAGGACATGGCCGCTCTTCCTCTATCTCCGGAATGTCCAACATTAAGCGCACTCAGAATGTTGCTGCTAAAGCTGCCGCCCAGCGCCTCGCTCAAGTCATGGCTTCTCAAGCAGCCACTGGAAATGATGACGATGACGATGACGATGATGATCTTGGATTCCGATTTGCTGCTCCTCCACCTACCTCCTTTTCCAGGCCCAACTTCAGAACTGCTGCCAATAGCACTACTATCAAGCCTGCTATTCAGTCAGCTAAGGTCAATACCAGATCATCACCTGCGGTAGTTTCAAGACCTAGATCTATCCAGTCTTCGTAGTTTTTCTCTATGTTACTTTTATTGTTCTGTTGATGGAGAGTTCTGAAATATTTATGGTGTCTGGCTTTAGATAATGAAGTACATTCCAGTATTAATGTGTTCAAATTCAACTGCATTTGTAGGTAATTTCAGTTATATAAGTCTGTTGTCAACCGTAAGTCAGAAAAGATTTAACCTTTCCCAAATATCTCTGTTACATCTTTGTGTTGGTTCTGTTCAGAAAGTGATTATAGCTCAAGACACTGGATAGTTGTTATATCTCTTAGGGTTTAGTTCCTGGGTTTGTTGTAATATAAAGTACACAGGGGAGTAGTCACACAAATTTAATCTAAATGAGCATAAGCACATTATTGGCAAAGGTTCAAATGAGCATAAGCATCAGCAGATTTTTTTTTAGCTCTGATTACCTCTTTATGGTAATTGTTTCCGTTTCCTGCTTCTATGAGTAGCTAGCTAGGAATTTTGTTGAGGAATTGCCGTCTCTTCGTTCAACATCAGCAGGAAGACCAACTGTCCCATCTCGTCCTCCACCGTCAACACCAAGTACCCGACAGCCTGTGAAGACTCCTTCACCTATACCACCAATCGATCCTCCAACCAACAAGCTGAGAGAGAAAAGGTACTAACGGTGAAAACCTCTTTTCTGATCTTTCCTTTTTCCTTTTCAGTCTGACACTCCTACAAACAAGTAACTAGAGCAAAGTCTCTAAACGATGTGTTTTTGATTTTCATTTGTAGGTTGTATCTATTACTTGTCATGTATTCCACAATTGCTAAATTCTCTTAATTGTGTCATTGATCCCAAAATGTTTGCTTTTTGATTGTATACTATTGCTATGACGTTTCAAAAAGATGCTGGACCAGCTTAATCATTCGTACATCTGTGTTGTTCTGTTAATGTACGACAATGAAGCAGTCCAAGTGTGTATTAAGGCACACTAGTTTCCTTAACACACACACACACACACACACACATGTATATAAATATAATATGCACAAGGTGCTTTAGCATGATTTAGTTCCTTTTCTCTGCATTCATAATCTAATGTGCAATGCAGATTCTCTCCAGATATAACACAAGCTAACTTGAAAGATACTGGAGATCACCGTGCTGCTTCTGCACTTCGTGATGAAGTATGTTCTTTCTGCTATAAAATTGACTTTCTCTATTCTTAATTTCTTACATTCATAGTGTTCAGTCATAGACACGTAAAGTGTCATTTGTGTCTATATATACATGTAATTACTTGGATATATCACTTGACTTCAGTGCCCTTTCTGCTCTGATAGTTACATTTTTTTGGCAGCTTGATATGCTACAAGAAGAAAATGAAAATCTTCTTGAAAAGGTGCACATTTCACCAGTTCTTTTCCTCTGCTTTACTTGCATTTAGTCATGCATCTCTGATCGTTCTTATATGGAATTTGAGAAATTCTGTGCAGCTTAGAGTTGCCGAAATGAGTTACGAGGAAGCAGAAGCTAGAGTGAAGGAGCTTGAGAAACAGGTTATGCCATTATTATTTCCAAACTGTGCACAAATCGTTCCTCTTTGTTTCTCTTAAATACTTGTAACATTCATTTGCTTTTCCCCGTCGTGTATAAGAGCCTCAGTGCTTCATTACTGAAATTTACTTGTTTACCTGAGCGAGAGGATGAACGGAATAAACTTATGTTTTGTCTTTGTACTTTGATAAAATCAGAGAGAAAAAGCTTGATTATAGTCAGCATGTCATTCTATGCTGAACACCTCGTTTATCCAAAAAACGAAGGCATAAGATGATAATGATAATGGACACCTTATTTAGAAATTTTGCTGGATAAGTATTATTGATTCTCATTTATGATTTATGCTCCATAGATGTCTTAAATTTAAACTTCAAGTTTTTTGACAGTTGAAAGGCGTTTCTTATGCATCAGGTTGCAGTACTTGGAGAAGGAGTATCTTTAGAAGCAAAGTTGTTAAGCAGGCAAAAGTCTTCCACATCTTCCTCTTACCACTGAATTTGTATTTATGACCCTTTTGGTGGATATGCATATATCATAATATCATGATATCTTATCAATTGCAGGAAGGAGGCCTCTTTGCGCCAAAGGGAGGTCAGTTTGGATATTTGAGTTAATTGCAGATTAATTTGGTCATACTGCTTCCTTTGGTCGTTTGTGTGGGAGGAAGTTTACTTAAACAACATAAAATATTAGTTGTCATTCTTCATCCTACAAATAGCAAAATGTAACTCTAAAAGTTTATCTTGGCTTGTGTGGCTAGACATGACTCCACATATTGAGGAAAACACACACACACAAACACAGTTAGGTAGCATGGACCATTATATTATTTCTAGTATGCTACATGATAGTTGGAAGTATATTGATTTCCCTGCTTATTCTCGCTAAACTTTTGTTAAGTTTGAGTTTATGTTATTAATTGTAGGGAAAATGGCAAATATAGCCCTTAGCTTTATGATTTAGATCAGATATACCCCTCATTAAAAAAGTGGTGCCCATGCCATCTAACAACTAGTGCATATTGACCCTTTTTTGTTAATATAGATATATTTACTTAATTGAAAAAAATAATAAATACTAGTTTTTAATTTTAAAAATATCACGTGGCTTTCCAAAATTATCTCACCCCTTTTTACCCCTCTAGAGTCGACCCAAATGGGAAAAAATTGAATTCCTTTTCTACTAAGTCACAATATGGATTTGGATCAGGTTTAAGATGAAAAATGGATTTTTTTTTGATATAGGTCTACTCTAGGTGCAAAAGAAATATGGATGAGGTAATTTTTTTAAGTTACATGACATTTCTGAAATTTAAAACCCACTTTTAAGATCTAAAAAAATTAATTAATTTGTAAATGAAAAGGCTTAATATATACCACTTGTAAGACGATAAGCATATATATGCACCACTTTTTTAATGAGAGATATATATGCTCTAAATCACAAAGTTGAGGGATATATTTGCTCCTTTGCCCATAATTTATATGTTAAATTGTACTTGTACTTGTGCAGGCTCTTCAGTTTTGCTGCCGCACCTGTGTTAACTCGAAATGGATGCTGGTGCGGGGTATATGTTAGATTTAGTTAACCACATCGAATACCTTGACCAAAGTGCATGGACAAATTTAAGGGCAAATTGAGATTTTGATTTCTCAAAATAAAAGATAAAATAGATTTGAGACATAGGAAATGTCATAACTTCAATATTATAGTCTTTTATCTCCTTTTTGGCTTTTTCTCTTGGTCAATATTCACTACTTAATGTTTTAAGCCCAATAGAGAGTAACTAAGAATACAAGTAGTTTGTACTGATTTCTGGTAGACAATTGCAATGATCTTGTCACGACCTAAGCTAGGTCTAGGTGTGACATGGGGATTAGGATTTCTGAAGAAACCCAATCAAGCCTCCTTGCACATCATAAGCATATATAGGTAAATAAAGCATCAATACATGTCTGCAATAATCGAAAGATAAAGTAAATCTCAAATACTTAAATAAGAAAGAAGCATCAACAGTCAAAAGATGACAAATAGACTCCATACAACCCAAACATGCTCTAATAGATCTATTCATAGGCTAAGGACATGTTCCTGGCTCGACCTCAAAAAATGAAATAGCATGAGATAGTCTTAAAGTATAATCTAAGAACGACAAGGAAAGAAAAGATTTACTTGGCTCGCCTTCAAAGCATGAGAACTCATCATACAATCTTCAGGGTAGACTGAACACGTGCATGAGGAGTAGGAAGAGAGTTCTCTTCTACATTATAAAACAATGTAGGCAAAGAAGTATGCGTTGGTACGTTTGAATGTACTAAATGTAGGCAATGCAATGAATCCTAAACCATGTAGTGCGTTTGACCAAGTAAATAGCATGATAAGAGAAGTAGTCCAAAGTATAAGTAAACATGTGAGTGGTCAATGCACAAGAAAGTTCTGTAAAAGTAAGTACTATTAATAGTCAAGTAATAATGCATCATAAAAGAACCATACTTATGTGGGATAGTAACCATAACCGACAATAAGACCATGCAAGCTATAACATGGAATCCCGATGTTTACTCATACACTGGAGAACGAGGAGTCTACTTGCCAAGGTAAAACTCTACCCACTAAGCGGGTGTCATGAACATGTATTATATATGGATCTACTAGCTTAGCCATATTGAAAATAATCCTTATGGTGACACATAGTTATGGGACTAAAGGTTGCTATTAAGGACTAAGGACCCCTTGGGCTGAGTTCCCTCCTCAAAGTTCTCTCGGTGCTAAGTCAAAATCCCACAGAATACTTAACATAATCATAGTCATATTTGTCATAGAATTATAAGGCTTGTCATAAATCATAGTTCATAGTTGTCATAAATCATAAAACTTAACATGTGAAAAGGCAATCAATAACTACCAATCCAATTCGTAAAACTTGTTCATAACAAGAACAACAACAACAACATACCCAGTGAAATCCCACAAGTGAGGTCCGGGGAGGGTAGAATGTACGCAGGCCTTACCACTACCTCATAGAAGTAGAGAGGTTTTTTCCTCGGAAAAACTTATTCATACAACAACACATACCTAGTGGAATTTCACAAGTGGGGTCTGGGGAGGGTAGAATGTACGCAGACCTTACCACTACCTCATAGAGGTAGAGAGGCTGTTTCCTGGGAACCCTCGGTACAAAAACCCATAAGCAGAATAAGCTAGATATGGAAAGTAGGAAAGGAAGAGAAAAAGAAAGTGAACAAAAAGAGTGATTAATAATGAAAAACACATGATAGCAAGTAAATACGAGACAATTAACATATATGAGGCAGATAAAGACGACATCAAACAACTCCTACCTATCTAACCTATTAGCCTGCTACTTTAATTCGCGACCTCCACTCCTTCCTATCTAAGGTCACGTCCTCGATGAGATCAAGTTTCACCATATCTTGTCTGATCTCCTCCCCCCAATATTTCTTCGGTCTACCTTTATCCCTCCGTGTAACTCTCAAATCCAGCTTCTGGCACCCCCTAACAGGAGCATCAATACTCCTTCTTTGCACATGTCCAAACCATGGCAGTCTCGCTTCTCTCATCTTGTCAGCTACAGGGCCACCTCTAGCTTCTCTCGAATAGTCTCATTCCTAATCCTATCACTCCTGGTGTGACCACACATCCATCTCAACATCCTCATCTCTGCGACCTGCATCTTCTGAATATGTGCATTTTTTATTGGCCAACACTCTACCCCATACAACAAAGATGGTCTAATCACCATTCTGTAAAACTTACCTTTGAGCTTAGGTGGTATCTTCTTTTAAAAAAAATGGGAGTAAGGGAAGGGGGATTACAATGTGGGGAATCGAACCCTCACCAACAAAGTGGGAGTTCAGGTAGTCAACCAACTGAGCTACTAAGATTCCCCAGGTAGTATCTTCTTATCACTTACCAAATTTGCAACAAACAATAGGATCACAACGAAAAGCAATAAATACTAAGCTGCACTAGATAAGTAAGCACTATATGTGATGAGTAAAACTACAACAAAAAATAAACTATTTTCGAAGAGTAACAAGTAGATAAGAAGTATCAACAGCAAACGAAACAGCAAGCAAATGGCAGAAATACAAACAAGAAGCAATTGCCAAAAATGGGGGAACAACGAATCTGACTAGAGTAAGATGTTGAACAAGACATAAAGGAGAAAATGGGGGATATCGCCTGAGTAATATTAGTGGCTTGAACGATGGAACCTAGGTTGTAGATGGTCGCCGGATTTTCTGAACTCTATTTCTGGCCGAAAATTTCACGCCGGAAATCTGACCTCAAAGTTTGGTCACCTGAAACTACGCTGGAAACTGTTACTCGTCGTAGAGTGTCTTGTAATTTTGGTCGTCGGAAACTGGACTGCTGATGTCGCCGAAAAAATGGTGGATGTCGCCGGAATCTAGATGTGTTTCG
Organism: Solanum rostratum; assembly: GCA_029948455.1. Lineage (NCBI taxonomy): Eukaryota > Viridiplantae > Streptophyta > Magnoliopsida > Solanales > Solanaceae > Solanum > Solanum rostratum. The sequence goes on from CM057054.1 coordinate 24,080,592, forward strand.
CCGAAAAGGTGGTCCACTTCATCCACTCCAAACACTAATGCGATGTCTGATATCATGTTCAATGTCCCAATTTCTTTAGATTATAGTCCCAATATACTTGAAATTGTCTCTCTTGGGGGGATAGACTATGTGTCAAGCCTCATTTCCATTCCTGCCTCATGTTGCATATTGGATTTGTACACCAAATACTCTATTTTGGTCTTGCTTAACCTTAAATCCTTTAGACTCTAGAATTTGTCACCACACTTCCAACTTGACATTAACTCCGCCTGCACATCTTATTGATCAATACCATTGCATTGGTAGATAACATACACGAAGGCACCTTATCTTGAATGGACCACATCAATTCATCCATTACCAAGGCAAATAAGAATGAGCTAAGAGCTGATCCCTAGTGTAACTCCATCTACATAGGGAAGTGCCTAAAGTCTTCTCGCATTGTGTTAACCTGCATTTTTGTTTCATCATACATGCCCTTTATGGCCCGATGTAAGCCACAGGTACACTTCTAGCCTCTGGGCATCTCCAGGGGTCTTTTCTCAAAATTTTGTTGTAGGCCTTTTAAAGGTCAATGAAATACCATATGTAAGTCCCTCTTCCTTTCTCGATATTTCTCCCCCAGTCTTCTCACAAGTTGGATAACTTATGTTGTTGATCACCCTGGCATGAATCCAAAACTGGTTCTCGGAAATAGGTACTGTCCTCCTCACCCTCAACTCCACTCTCCCAAATTTTATAGTATGGCGTAGCAACTTGATACCTTTGTAATTGTTACAATTGTGAATATCACCCTTTTTCCTATACGACGGAACCATTGTACTCCATCTCCATTCTTCGGGTGTTTTAGGTCTTAAAAATGACATTAAAGAAATCAATTAATCACTCCATTCCTTCCCTGTGTGTGCTTTTTCAAAATTCCACCGAAATCTCATTAGGTCATGTTCTTCCCTTGCTCATCCTACTAATAGTGTGCTCAACTTCCTCAATCTTAATACACCTACAATACTCAAAATCTCAATGTCTCTCATTGTGCTCCATATCACCTAATAGAATGTCTCTGTCCCTTTTTTTGTTCAGAAGTTATGGAAGTATGTTTGCCATTTTTGCTTAATGAGGGCCAATACTTTGCCTTCCTCATTCTTGATGCATTTCAGTTGATCTAGATCTGGCTTCCTCTCTCTCGCCTTCGTGAGCCTGTACAATTTCTTATCTCCACCTTTGTATCCTAGCTCAGTTTACAGTCAAACAAAGGCTGTCGTCTTTGCTAATGTAACTGCTAACTTAGCCACCTTTTTTGCCGCCTTATAAATTTCCTTATTTGTCTTCTTTCTACCTCATTCTTGCATTCCACCAACTTTGCATAAGTTGCCTTATTTACTTCTACTTTGCCTTGAACTTTCCTATTCCACCACCTATCCCCTCCGTGATCACCGTTGTTCAAAGTATATCCTCCCACGACTAGCTTAATCATTATCTTCTTGTCATTGATCCTCCGAGCCTACCACTTGCTCCCTAAGGTCCCTATGACAGGACCTACTTCCTTCCTATCCCTCGAGCCTCTTAAGTACCACAACTTAATCTGTCCATATCCCAAGCCTTGGTACCTACCCATCTGGCCTCCTACCTAGAAATGTGCTATATTAATCTTCCTCCCTTTTAGAATCTTCACTAGCTTTATAGACTTTCCTGTCAAAGACCTTATATTCCACGACCCACTCTTAGCCTAAATCCTTAACCCATTTACCACTTCTACCCCTCACCCATGGCCTCGACCTAAGACATGACCTTAATCTATCATTGTTTGCCAAAACCACAAAACAAGGTGTAAATTACAAAGGCAAATAGTAAGGTATACTAAATTGAACGTATAATCTGAAAGGCAAGATAGCAGGCAATAAGTCTGAACCGTCCTGTAAATCAGAAAGAAGGCAATCAATCAATGAATTGAACTACACTGTAGAACATAAATAATGATCAGGAACCCACACTATACTGTAAATCAAAAGAACAGAAGAAGAGAACAACAACTCAAAGTATGCTACAGAAGAAGAAGAATAAAGATCACAGTAGTTATTGAAATGACAGTATTGAAAAAGAATTTAAACCAAAAGTTACCTCCTAATCTGTACGCCTGAATCTTAAAATTTAGATTTTGCCGAATCCGACCCTCGGATTTGCATCTGTATTGGATACCCGCACCCTAGTCCGAGCAACTTAGATTATTAATGGACTAAATTTTTGTAGTAGTTCTTGGTTTATAATACCTATGTTACCTGCTCAAAGAAATTTAAAAATTATATGTTAAACTGTCTTCGGTCTTTTCCAAAATACCATGTCCACATGTAAAAACAACATTGTCTAGTCTCTTTATACCTTCCTTCAAGTGTGCTACAGTTTCAAATAATGTTTTACACCTCAAAAGCAACTGCTTAAGATTAATTGGTGCAGGCTGCACTGAAAGATGCAAAACAAGAAAAGAATGGGATAGATGTGGAACTTGCAAGCCTCCATTCTAATGTTCAGGTAAACATCACCACCATGTCCTACAGCAATGTCTGGTTTTATTCTGTCTAATTTTTTTAAACTACATTTGATATAGAAAGCAAAAGATGACGCAGCTGCTGCTGTAGATCAACTTCAGGGGACTGAATCTGAGGTTAAATCTTTACGCTCTATGACACAAAGGATGATTTTAACCCAGAATGAGATGGTATCTAGCTTACCTTCTGATGCTGCTTTCATAATTTGCAAAAATTTTCATCACAAAAATTAATTTTCCTGGCATATTATATTGTAGGAAGATGTTGTTCTTAAACGATGCTGGCTTGCACGTTATTGGGGTTTAGCAACTCAGTTTGGTGAGTAATGAGTCAGAGTTTTGTCTTTTTCCTAGTCACACACATTATCTCTATTCTTTATTTTTGAGAAGAAACATGATCTGTATTCTTTTCTGAATTAGAAAATCTTTTTTCTCGACTTCTGTCCTTTACTTTTTCCTTTAATGCTACATTATTAAGTTCTGTTTTCCTGTGTATGCTGCTCACATTGACCTTTTATCATTAGCTATAGAGTTGAAATGGTTTTATGAAGTCACTCAAGTTATGTCCATTGACTGTATTTGATTTTCAATTGTTTTATTAGATGAAGTATCTGAAACCCTGGCATCACCTGCAACCATAAGAAAAAAAAAAGAAGACAAAAGGGGACATAAGATAGTGAATCAAGAAAGAAAAACGAAACATCATAATTGCACATTCGAAAAATTGCTAGATTGAAATGAAGCATCTTTTGCTCCTCTACTGTTACAAAGAGGGAACTTGTCACGACCCGAACCTAGGGCATAGCCATGACACAACGAATGTGACACCCTAAGGCGCCCCATCCAAGCCTCTTGTTCATATCATAAGCATATATAAGGTAAAATAAGCAATTCATAAGAGAGTAAGCAAACGAAACTTAGCAATATAAGAGTGAATCAAAATGTCTCAACATAACAAAACATAAGCAAGAACTAGGTTTGTCCCTGAAGCATGGGAACTCACCAACAATCTTCAATGATCAAATCCAAATCTATCCATGTCTTGTTTTGCTTTAACTTGCTCTATAAAAGATGATTCCACCTTATTTTGTACAAGTACACTGGCATTGTTCAAGCCATTTAACCTTACACCCAAACGAGCTAAACGGTGCACTCTTTTGAATTTTGACAAACTCTTTCTTTTCATTCTCAACATGTGCGACGCTGCCTATAGACATTCTACTTAATGCATTGGCCACAACATTTGCTTTGCTGGGGTGATACATCACACTCATATCATAGTCCTTTAAAAGTTCCAACCACCTCCTTTGCCTTAGGTTCAAATCCCTTTAGCTAAACACATATTGCAAACTCTTGTGGTCGGTAAAAATATCAACATGCATCCCATATAGGTAATGTCGCCAAATCTTTAGTGCAAATACAACGGCCAATAACTCAAGAGGTCCTTTTATGCACCTTCAATTGCCTTGAGGCATAGGCAATGATCTTCTTATGTTGCATTAAAACACAATCCAAGCCTACACGTGAGGCATCACAATAAACAACAAAACCATTCGGACCTTCAGACAATGTTAAAATAGGGGTTGAGTCGGATAGGTCCTTTTATGCACCTTCAATTGCCTTGAGGCATAGGCAATGATCTTCTTATGTTGCATTAAAACACAATCCAAGCCTACACGTGAGGCATCACAATAAACAACAAAACCATTCGGACCTTCGGGCAATGTTAAAATAGGGGTTGAAGTAAGACGATCCTTCAACAACAACAACAACAACAACAACAACATACCTAGTGGGATCCCACAAGTGGAGTCTGGGGAGAGTAAAATGTACACGGATCTTACCACTACTTCATAGAGATAGAGGCTGTTTCCGAAAAACCCTCATCTCAAAATCAAGCGCCATAAGCAGAAGATGCTAGATATGGGAGAAAGGGAAAAGAAAAGAAAAAAAGGAAAACGCCTAATAATGAAAAGCAAATGGTAGTATATACATACGATAAAGGTAACACATATAAGATGGATAATGACAACACAAGATAAAAGACACGACTAATCCTACTAACCCACCATGTCACAAGGCCAGACATCAACCTACCCCCACTAGCCTATTAGCCTTTTACCATAATACGCGACCTCCACTCCTTTCTATCTAAGGTCATGTCCTTGGTAGGCTATTCCAAGTGAATATTTCCACTCAACATAAGCTTCTAGTGATAGATTTAGAGATAAAGAGAGAAAAGAAGAAGGTTATTTATGCCCAATCGAGGATTAGATGGGGATCCCTTACTCCTGCCCTCTCCCCTGAGATAGAAGTTGAGAAACTTAGAGGATTGGAGTAGTAGTGGAATTGTGAACAATATGTGGGACACTACAGCTGGTTGCATTAGAAAGGTCGCTACCGAGGTATTAGGGGTTTCAAGAGGGACCTTTGGTGGACGTCAAGGCGATTGGTGGTGGAATGAAGAAGTTCAGGCCAAAGTGAAAGATAAGAAGGTTGCTTACACGAAGTGGTTGGAGTGTAGGGATGAAGATGAAAAGTGAATGCTTAAGAAGACATAAGACGGCTAAGTCAGAAGCAAAGATGGCGGTGACGAGTGCTAAGACAGCAACGTTTGAGCGCCTATATGAGGAGCTAAGTGATAAAGGCGGGGACAAGAAATTGTATAGGCTCGCTAAAGAAAGAGAAAGGAAAACTCGTGACTTGGACCAAGTGAAGTGCATCAAGGATGAGGAGGATGAGGTGTTGGTGGATGACACTTCCATTAAACTAAGGTGGCAAGCTTACTTTCATAAACTCTTAAATGAAAAAGGAGATAGAAATATTGAGCTGGTTGAGTTGGCACACTCCGAAAGTCATCGTGATTTTGGTTATTGCAGACGGTTCAAAGTGGAGGAGGTTAGAAGGGCTATTAGTAGGATGAAGAGAGGGAGGACGATCGGACCCGATGAGATTCCGGTAGATATTTGGAAGAACATGGTCAAGGATGGCACAGAATGGTTGACTAGACTGTTCAATGCTATTATGAAAACTGCCAAGATGCCTGATGAATGGAGGAGTACAATGGTTCCATTGTACAAGAACAAAGGGGATATTCAAAACTGTAAGAATTACAAGGGTATCAAGTTGTTAAGTCACACTATGAAGGTCTGGGAGAGAGGGTGAGAAGAGTAGTGTCTATTTTGGAGAATCAGTTTGGATTCATGTTGGGGTGGTCGACTACTGAAGCAATTCATCTTGTTCGGAGATTATTGGAGAAATATAGGGAAAGAAAGAAGGATCTTCATATGGTGTTCATTGATCTCGAGAAGGCCTATGACAAAGTTCCAAGGGATGTCTTATGGAGGTGTCTAGAGGTGAAAGGTGTCACAATGGCATATATCAGCGCGATTAAGGACATGTAGGATGGCGCCAAAACTCAGGTAAGAACGGTGGGAGGAGACTCAGAGTATTTTCTTGTTGAGATGTGACTCCATCAAGGATCTGTGTTGAGCCCTTTCCTGTTTGCCTTAATGATGGATGAGCTGACGCGATCTATCCAGGAGGAGGCTCCATGGTGTATGCTATTTGCAGATGACATAGTACTGATTGATGAGACTCAGACTAAAGTTAATGGTTGGACGCTCGGAGACACACCTTAGAGTCCAAAGGATTCAAACTTAGCAGGACCAAAATAGAATACTTGGAGTGCAAATTTAGTGTTGCGAGGGATGAAGCAAATATTGATAATGCGAGGCTTGCCACTCAACCTATCCCCAAGAGGGAAAACTTTAAGTATCTGGGGTCCATCATCCAGAGTAGTGGCGATATCGACGATGATGTCACACATCATGTTGGGGCAGCATGGACAAATGGAGGCTTGCCTTTGGAGTATTGTGTGACAAGAAGATACCACCTAAACTCAAAGGTAAGTTTTACAGAATGGTGGTTAGACCATCTTTGCTATATGGGGTGGAGTGTTGGCCAATAAAAAATGCACATGTTCACAAGATGTATATCGCAGAGATGAGGATGTTGAGATGGATATGTGGTCACACAAGGAGGGATAAGATTAGGAATGAGCCCATTCGGGAGAAGCTAGAGGTGGCCCTAGTGGCTGATAAGATGAGGGAAGCGAGACTGCGATGGTTTAGACATGTGCAGAGACGGAATACCAGTGCTCCTATTAGGAGGTGCGAGAGGTTGGTTTTGGGAGTTACATGGAGGGGTAGAGGTAGACCGAAGAAGTATTGAGGGGAGGTGATCAGACAAGATATGGCGAAGTTGGATCTCACTGAGGACATGATCTTAGATAGAAAGGAGTGGAGGTCGCGAATTAGAGTAGCAGGCTAATTGGTTGGTAGGGTTAGGTGGATGTCTGGCCTTGAGGTATAGTGAGGTAGCAAAAGTAGGCGTGTTTTATATCATGTGTTGTTATTACCTGTCGTATATGTGTTAATTCTATCGTATTTACATATTGACATATGCTTTTCATTAATAGTCGCTCTTTCTGTTCCCTTTCCTTTCTTTTTTGTCATATCTAGTTTATTCTGTTTATGGGTTTTTGAGACGAGGGTTCCCAGGAAACAACCTCTCTACTTTTAAGAGGTAGTGGTAAGGTCTGCGTACATTCTGCCCTCCCAAGACCCCACTTGTGGGGTTCCACTAAGTATGTTGTTGTTGTCATCATGTCCTCGGTGAGATGAAGTTTCGTCATATTTTGTCTGATCACCTCCTTTCAATACTTCTTAGGTCTACCTCTACCCCTCCTTGTAATCCCTAAATCCAACCTTTCGCTCCTCTTAACAGGAGTATCGATACTTCTTCTCCGCACATGTCCAAACTATCGCAGTCTCGCTTCCCCTCATCTTGTCAGCCACATGGGCCACCTCTAACTTCTCCCGAATAGTCTTATTTCTAATCTTATCACTCCTGGTATGTCCACACATCCATCTCAAGTTCTTAACATCCTCATCTCCGCGACCTGCATATTCTGAACTTGTGAGTTTTTGATTGGCCAGCATTCCACCGCATATAGCAAAGACGATCTAACCACCAATCTGTAAAACCTACCTTTATCAAAAAAAGTTTAGGCTTCTTATCACACAATACTCCAGAGGCAAGCCTCCATTTCGTCCATGCTGCCCCAATACGATATATGAAATTATCGTCGATATCACCACTACTCTGGATGATGGACCCAAGATATTTAAAGTTTTCTCTCTTGGGAATAGCTTGAGCGGCAAACCTCACTTCAATTTCTGCTTCATCCGTCACAACACTGAATTTGCACTCCAAAGTTGAACTCTTTTCCCAATCACTACATCCCTCTCGGGCATGTAGCGAATACAGGCTTACCCTAATGCGTCGACTCATTAAAGAGAAGTTAGAACGAAGAATTTAACAATGCATGCAATAATCATTCTCACGAATTTACCCCAGTTTGCGTTATCTTATTGAATCGTCATGGTTCCCACAACCCTAGGTGTGGGTTTAGCCTAGCATATTAGTGATAAATTGCCCACAACAATAGGATGAAAGCATAATGATAAACTTACAATTGAAGGAACAAGAATCCGTGTTACAATCTTCGAATGATCACAATCACGAATCAAACGTATTACAAAGTCAAACTATTGTTTTTGCTCTTACTCTGTTGTTTCTGCCGTCGACCAGCAGGTTTTAATGAAATAAAATAACATACTATTTATACTAGGTAAAACTAATCCGATACAATTTAGGAAAAATAGTTTTCGGCACGGACACGGCCCGTTACACGGACCGTCTGAGGCCAGACGGCCCATCAAACGGTCCGTCTGCCTCTGTCTGCTGCGTCTTCACGAGCCGTGACACGGCCTGTGTTGCGTGTGACGGGCCGTTTGTCCATCCGTGCGGCTCCACTTGCACAAATTCCTTGAATTTCGACGAAGCTCCTTCGAGTTCACGTCAATCACACGGCGCGTGACACGGCCCGTCTGAAGGTAGATGGTCCGTTTGTCTGCCCGTGTGACTCCACTTGCACAAATTCCTCGAATTTCGACGAAGCCCCTCCGAGTTCACGTCAATCACACGGCGCGTGACCCGGCCCGTCTGAAGGTAGACGGTCCGTGTACCCGTCCGTGCAAAGACGTGTGTCTGCCGTTTTTTGCTCTTTTCACCAAGTGTGGTGCCACGGTTGGTCACACGGACCGTGTAGCGTGACACGACCCGTGTAGACCTTCCGTGGTCCTTCACTTGGCCTTATTTTCCACTCATTCCTTGCAATTCCCTCAGTAGTCCATGCCTTCACTATTTTCCTGCACAGTATCAAAACACACCTATTAAACTAATAAAAGCGCTTAAGAACGCACAATAATTCTATGTCTTAGGCGTCGTAAAAGTCGTATTTTCATGACTCATCAACACCCTCAACTTAGAACCATTGCTTTGTCCTCAAGCGATGACCAAAAACAACACATAACGACGCACAAAGACAAGCACTTAACAAGAAGTAAATAGCGACCCCTGAATCATCAAACTCATGCTCAAAAAGTATACTTGCAATGTGTTCACACCCCAATAGACCCTCATCAGATCAAACTAAGCACTACACCATATCCCGTTGGCCCGAAATAAGTCCGAGAATAAAGATGAACCAGTTAGTATATCAACCAAATAACGCGGTGATAGTGCCCCTCACTACAAAGAAGTCTCGCACACAGTGTATAAATGTAGTACAGAGACTGGAATGTAGACACACGCTCAAAATGATTTTCAACTGACACACCAGTATAGACCATATGCTTGCCTTTATTTTCACCACCTTGACTCTTGAATGACCTTTTTAGGATCACTTTAGGGCTTTTGCGGCTTGTAACGTAGGCTCGGGCTTGGGTGAGGTACCTTTAGGATTAAAGTGACTAACTTTTCGTTCCAAGACCCTGCTTTGACTCAGCCTCTACTTTCGGTCCCCAAACTCTTTATTTCCCCCGTTTTACCAATTTTCTTTGCGGATGGGAGTGGTTACCTTTTTCGTTCATTCGTTTACACGCCCCAAACTCTTTTTTTTTACGATCACAATCCAGCTTTTCTTCTCATTACTCGACTCCTTTCCATCCTTATTATTCTGCCTCTCTTACAATAGCCACCCTCAACTTAGGATTTTGGCCTGAGTTGAGGTTCACAATGTCTTTTCAAGGACCAAGGCCAGTATAAGCCACCCTCAACTTAGGCCTTTGGCTTGGGTTGAGGTTCACGATGTCCTTAAAGGGACCAGGGCCTGAGTACAGGTCTGCAGATGGATTGGGCATGTGAATTGGGTAATAAGAAAGAAAAGGTCTATTAAGGCTCAATCATTTGGTTCAAAGGGAGAAACTTCATTTGGTTGATTCGTTTCAGGCTTAGGACTTTTCAACAAAAATAGCCTAAGATCCTATCCTAATCCACTCATTCAATCATTTTAGGGGGACCAACCAGGCAAGTTCTAGCTTACAAGTGCGTCAATCGAAATTAAGCAAGTAAACTCCCACATACATGGCACATATCCCCCACTATTCAGCACTAACCAACATAGTCATGCTTCATTATTCAAGATGCCAACTAGACAATGTACACTGTGCTTTAAAAGGATCACAAAATCAGTCAGTATGGGCTGCATGCACACACAAGTTTCTTGGATTATTTTTCTTTAAAAATGGGGTTACTATAGACTCTTATAAACACTTGTCTTTACACAAACAAAACAAACCTAAACATGCCAGTTCTACTAGATACTACACCTTCAGAGAAAAGAAACATGGCAAGAAAAACTCGTCAGGGTAGGATGCCCCACCCCCAGCAAAATACAGTGCAATGTCCTCATTGTACCATGACAAATACTAAAGCAAAAATGGGAGTGGAACATACTTGAGACGCCCTAGGCGTCAGGCGGGTCGTCATGGCCCACTCCGGCAGGTGGGTCCGTGTCGGCAACATCTGCATCAGGTCCGACGGCACTCCCAGAAGCACCTGTCCGTGCAGCCTCATAAGCTAGTCGCTCCCGCTCCTCCTGGGCTGTAGCTTCTTGACGCTGGGCTCTCAATGCCTTTCGCAGTCTCCGTGCTTCCTCACGCTGCGGGTCTTCCGGAGGGCTAGTGCGCTGGCTGTGGCGCTTACCTTTATCCTTATGACCGGAAGCCTCTGGATGAGGTACCTAGGCAGCAGCTGGTACGAGTGGCACACCCCAACCCTCGGTGAGGCTCGGCTCCAACGGGGCACTGAACAGTGACAGCAATGAATCTGGCGGTGGAGCCGGAGCTAGCACCGTGCTGTTATACCGGGCTGTCAGCTCTGCAATTTTCTCTTTCATGTCCTGCATAGTCTGCACCAAATGCGCCCATCTCATCACCGGACATACTTCCGAACATGCTATGGAAGTAGCCCTCCAAAGTGTTGACTTGTTCCTGTAAACTCTGTATTTGGCCCAATAGGTCTGCGCGGAGGCGGTCTTCAGCCTGCTGAACATGAGCCTGCACCACTTAAGGCACTTGGACCACCATTTGGTCGACAATCGCCCGTGTCTGTCTCAGTTCTGTTACCATCCAGGCTAGAAAATCATAGGGGATATAAGTGTACCCCTGATGCATCTGGGGTGCTGTGCCACTACCCCCGGGCTGCTCAGATTCCGTGCCGGGCTGAGGGGCCGTGGTGTGCTCCTCAAATGACAAGGGTTGCTGAGAAGGAGCCCGAGGAAGCTGTGTAGGAAGCCCAAGCCGACGGGCTTTACTGTGGTACAACGGGTTATCTATGTCCTTGATCATAGCAATGTTCACCACACCCGTTGGAGCCATCTTTCTATCCAGGAAGTGGGTGGTGGGGACATAGGCCTGCCTGTAGAGTACCCGAATCAGGCATGAGAATGACATACCTACTCTTTTCGATAGGGCGCGGTCCTTGATCTCCATGGCGATGATACGACCCACATTAATACCATATCGGGCTACCAAGCACGCTACCAACGAAGCATGAGAGAGTTGGAGCGTGTTGTCATTCACCGTGGGTCGTAGTCGGGCCCGCACCACTGACCACCAGAACTTGGCGACAAATGTGAGTGAGGCCTTGGTAATGGGAATTTTGGGGTTGTCACCCAAGCTGCCTCAGCTCCTTGGAGCGCAATCTGCTCCGCAACCCACTTCAACTCATTGGCCCGTTCAGAGGGGTCAGACATTCGGACCTCATCAGTGATGCTCGCGTACCTGGCAATGAATAACCCATTTGGTGGGGCACGGTAGTCCGGGCCAAATAAGAACCTGTTGATTGTGTCTGCCGAAATATCCACCTGAGTTTCCCGAATGGTAACATAGTCCCGGTGGGACAACTTAGCGGCGAGCCGCTTCTTCACTCTTCTGGACAGGTTACCTTCGATGGAGGCAAGTAGACTGGCAGCGTAACTGGAGTAGAATTCTGCAATCATATCAGGCCCATAATATCCGGGAGGGCTGGCCATCCACCCGAACTGGTAAGCCGCAAATGCATTGCGTATCTCCGGGATGGCATCCAGTTTGTCGATGAGGACTCGCATCTCCGGAATGATCGGCCTCCCCTGATACCCCCCGGAGCCTTTAGTGATACCATTCACATAGATTTCCTTCGCCCCGGGGACTGTCCACCGTCTGCGCAAGAAGACCAGAAGCCACTTGGCGGTTTCCGGGTCAGACGTCCGAGCAACCGCCTGGTGAGTAGCCTCGTCGTCACTGTCACGGAGGATCAGGATGTCATCCTCACCCCCAGCATTGTGCTCCGCGGTGTCTGGACTGCCGGCCTCGTCCCCCTGTTCTGGGGCTGCATCTTCTCCCTCCACTCCAACCTCTGGAACTCCCTCTTCACACTGGGGAGCTATATGACGTCTCAATGCACGTGAACGGGTAGTGCGAGGGGAGTGGGGGGAGACATTGCCGGTGATCTGCACAACTTACCCGCCTGAGGAGTCATCACCTGAGTCACTCCCCTGGTGTTGGCTTGAGGATTCAGTGATCGAGTCCCAGAGACGTGACTCATGCTCGTCCCTAGGCTGGCGGGATCTTAGACGGGGGCCCATATTAACCTGCGACACCACAAGGAATAAACAGTTAGGCACGTCAGAATGCGTAGGACGACACACAAACGGGTACTCAGACTTCCCCTGTGTTAGTAAAGTGACAAAAACCCTTAAGAGTGGCGTCACTCGGTCTATCATAGGGAATTTTGCACTAGAATGCGTATTAGAATCAACGGGGATTAATACAGTCAAGCACGCAAGAGAACAGTATGCTGACACGGGGGCCTCACACGGGCCGTGTAATAATACACGGTTCGTGCAAAGGCCCGTGTGATGGGCCATGGGCGTGACAGAGGTCAAGGGGCCTGGGACGGACAGCCACACGACCTGTGTAGGGTCAGAACGGACCGTGTGGCGTGCCTTGGTGCGGATGCGGGACTTGGTCCAGACGGCCCACTACACGGCCCGTGTAATGACACACGAACCGTGTAAGGTGCCGTGACATGGCCTTCGTCCCCCAGTCAGCCCCAACGTCCTAGAATCCATGTTTATACATGAGATATTGCATTCAAACCCAAGATCGGCCATTATCTTATACTTACCACACCTCCTACAACATTAATCCAATTTTAGGACCCTAAAATCACAAAGTCCCTATGTCCAAGAGTTCAAGATTGCAACAATGGTGATTTAGGGTAACCTATCACCAAATCATTAAGACATCGTACCCAACCTAGACTTCGCAATCAACCAAATACACACATAAAATCACACATTGGACTAAAACTAGAAGAAAAATTCAAGCTACAACTAAAGAACAAACTAAACCAAAACAAAAACTTACTTGAGAGAGGAGAGTAGAACTTTGACTCGAAAATTGCCCCAGGGAAGTGTTACGGATCGTGAGCGGGTTGCACGAATCGTATAAGAGAAGAGGAAAATTTTGGGGTGTGAGGAAAGGGGTCGTGTAGAGGGACTTAGAGAGAGAGTGTATGAAAGTGAAAGTGGGAAAGAGGGTATAAATACCCACTTACACGCGGCCCGAGACGAACCGGCAAACGGGCCGTGCCGTGTGGCACGGTCCGTGTATCGTGCTGTGTGCCTGCATGCGCGACACTTTCCAAGGTGCATTCGCAAACGGTCCATTACACGGTCCGTTCGAGGGCGCACGGGCCGTGTAGGAGGCCGTGTGGTCTGCCTTGGGGGCTGGGACGAACTTACCTGGGGGCACGCCCAAACGGACTGGTAAACGGTCCGTCTATAGGCGGACGGGCCGTGTGAACGGCCGTGTGACGCCCCTTCTGCGAATTTTGGTCAGTCCCTTCGCCCGCGCGCCTGATCATGCTTCCCTTCACCATGTTCATCCTTTCCTGAGACAAAATACAAGCCAATGGAAAGCGTAAAGCAAGCATAAATATATTTTTTTTGATGGGTTGCCTCCCATTAAGCGCTTGGTTTAACGTCACGGCTCGACGTGGTTGTTTTGACTACTCTGACTTCGTCAAGATGGAGAACCTCAATCACAGAGGTTTCATCTGCAGCTCCCAAATACTTTTTCACGCGCTGCCCATTGACCTTGAAGCGGTGCCCGTCATCCGTCTCCAGCTCAACTGCTCCATGATTAAACACTTGTGTGATCTTGTATGGGCCAGACCACCTTGATTTTAGCTTTCCTGGGAACAGCCTCAACCTGGAGTTGTAAAGCAGAACTCTGTCACCAACCTCAAAGCTCCTTGGTGCAATAAGCTTGTCATGATAGGACTTCATTTTGTCCTTGTACAGGGCAGCACTCTCGTAGGCTTGGAGGCGGAATTCGTCCAGTTCATTTAGCTGGTCCATCCTCATGTTGGCTGCCTCCTTCCAATTCATATTCAAAGCCTTAAGAGCCCAGAGCGCCTTGTGCTCCAATTCAATCGGCAGATGACAGGCCTTACCAAACACCAACTGATAAGGGGACATACCGATGGGTGTCTTGTAAGCTGTCCTGTAGGCCCATAATGCATCATCTAGCTTCCGCGCCCAGTCCGTTCTTATGGCGTTCACAGACTTGGTCAGGATCTCCTTGATTTCCCTGTTGGACACTTCAACCTGCCCGCTTGTCTGCGGATGATAGGGCGTGGCAACCTTATGTTGGTGCACCCCGTACTTAGCCAGTACAGCCCGAAAGGATTTGTTGCAGAAGTGGGAGCCCCCATCACTAATGATAGTTCTGGGTGTCCCAAACCTGGCAAAAATGTTCCGCCTCAGGAATTGTACCACGCTTTTGCTCTCATTGTTCGGCAAAGCTGTAGCCTCGACCCATTTGGAGACGTAGTCCACTGCCACCAGGATATATTTCATCCCAAAAGAGCTCAGGAACGGTCCGATGAAATCAATGCCCCATACATCAAATAGTTCAATTTCAAGAATGGGGGTCATTGGCAGCTCTTGTCGCCTCGAGATATTGCCTTGGCGCTGACACTGGTCACATCCTCGCACCAAGTCATGGGCATCTTTGTAGATAGTGGGCCATTAGTATCCACACTGCAGGATCTTTTTGGCTGTCCTGGCACCACCATGATGCCCCCCAATGGGGAGGAGTGGCAGGCTTCCAGGATGCTCAACATTTCTGCCTCTGGGACGCATCTTCGGATGACCCCATCTGCACATGTTTTGAACAAGTATGGGTCATCCCCAAAGTACCTGCGCACATCATGAAAAAACTTTTTTCTCTGGTGAGGGTTAAGGCCTTCCGGCATAATATCGCTCAACAAAAAGTTAGCAAAATCAGCATACCAAGGGATTAAGTCCTCAGAAGCGGCTAATACCTGCTCATCGGGAAATGAATCATCGATGCTCAACCACTCATTGGCTTGGGTCGCGTCTTCCAGCCTTGACAGGTGGTCTGCCACTTGGTTCTCCGTGCCTTTACGATCCTGGACCTCGAAATCGAACTCTTGTAGCAAAAGCACCCATCTGATTAATCTAGGCTTAGCATCCTTCTTGGCCATGAGGTACCGGAGCGCTGCGTGGTCAGTGTGTACAATCACCTTAGTGCCCAGTAGATATGCTCGAAACTTATCAAATGCATACACCACAGCTAGCAACTCCTGCTCAGTCACAGTGTAATTCCTTTGAGCCTCGTTTAGTGTCTTGCTGGCGTAGTAAATGGGATGGAAGATCTTGTTACGCTTCTGCCCCAGCACAACACCCACAACAACTCTGCTTGCGTCACACATTACCTCAAATGGGGCACCCCAGTCTGGTGCAACCACTATGGGCGCAGAGATCAACTTCTGCTTCAAGGTCTCGAAGGCATGCCGGCACGCATCATCAAACTGGAACTTTACATCCTTCTCCAACAGTTTGCACAATGGGTGTGCAATCTTGGAGAAGTCCTTGATAAACCTGCGATAGAACCCAGCATGCCCAAGAAAACTCCGGACCCCCTTTACTGAGATAGGAGGTGGCAACCTCTCAATGACTTCAATCTTTGCCTTGTCCACCTCAACCCCCTTATCTGACACCTTATGGCCAAGGACTATGCCCTCCTTGACCATGAAATGGCATTTCTCCCAATTTAAGACCAACTGGGCCTCTTCACAACGCTGCAGTGCCTTGCTTAGATTCTGCAGACAATCATCAAAAGAATCACCCACTATCGAAAAATCATCCATAAATACCTCGAGGGTGTCTTCGACCCTGTCTGAAAAGATGGACATCATGCAACGCTGGAAAGTGGCTGGGGCATTGTAGAGTCCAAATGGCATCCGCCTGAAGGCAAATGTGCCATAGGGGCAAGTGAAGGTAGTCTTCTCCTGATCCTCTTGGGCAATAGATATCTGATTGTAGCCCGAATACCCGTCGAGGAAGCAATACCAACCACGCCCAGCTAGCCTGTCTAACATCTGATCCATGAACGGCATGGGGAAGTGATCCTTTAGAGTCCATCTGTTCAACTTCCTCTAGTCCATGCACACTCGCCATCCGGTGATGGGTCTCAGCGGGACAAGCTCATTTTTGTCATTGGCCACCACTGTCATGCCCCCCTTTTTTGGGACACACTGCACTGGGCTTACCCATTTGCTGTCTGAGATGGGGTATACCACCCCAGCATCCAACCACTTGATGATTTCCTTTTTCACCACCTCTTGCATGGGTGGATTCAGCCTTCTCTGATGCTCGATGCTGGGCACGCAGTCATCCTCCAATTTGATTTTGTGAGTGCAGATGCCTGGAGGAATGCCAATTATGTCTGCAATGGTCCACCCAATAGCTCGCTTGAACTTTTGGAGGACCCCCAATAGCGCCTTCACCTGATTTGCTTGAAGATCTGCAGCCACAATTACAGGAAGAGTGTTATTTGTACCCAAAAATGCATACCTGAGGTGTTGAGGCAACTCCTTGAGCTCTAGAGCAGGCGGCTCCTCGATAGAGGGTTTTGCCGGTGGTGTTGGCCTATTTTTCAAATCCAAGTCCAACTTCCGAGGGACAAATGGTCTGGTACCCATGCCCTGTGATGCATAGATGGTGTCTTTGTACCCATCAACACCATCTCCTGGGAAGTTCATAAGCACTGCCGCCAGTGTGTCTACAGTCATCTTTTCCTCCATCGAGACTTCAGAGGAACCGTCGTCATCAATATCCATGACAGACATCACAGCCAACTCCTTAGGCCTCTTCATGGCAGCGCACATACTGAATTTCACCTCTTTGGTGTTTAACCGGAAGGTGAGTTCTCCGCGCTCTACGTCCACTAGTGCCCTGCCAGTTGCCAAAAATGGCCTTCCGAGGATGATTGGTACCTCGAAGTCCACTTTACAGTCGAGGATCACGAAATCGGCAGGGAAGATGAACCTGCCAACCCGAACTAAAACATCGCACAGGATTCCCACGGGCCTCTTCACTGATCTATCTGCCATCAGTAGCTGCATGGTCATGGGTGTGGGGGCTCCCAAGCCCAACTGCTCATATACTGCCAACGGCATCAGGTTA
This sequence comes from Solanum rostratum, assembly GCA_029948455.1. Taxonomy (NCBI): domain Eukaryota; kingdom Viridiplantae; phylum Streptophyta; class Magnoliopsida; order Solanales; family Solanaceae; genus Solanum; species Solanum rostratum. Next base: position 24,098,081 of record CM057054.1, read on the forward strand.
ATGCGGGCACTCAGGTCACAAAGGGCCCGTGCAAAGTCATATGCACCAATAGTGCACGGGATGGTGAAAGCTCCTGGATCTCCCTTCTTTTCAACCAAGGATCTTGTAGCGATGGCGTTATAGTGGTGCAAATTATCAGCTGGCTCAATTGTGGCTGTCCTCTTCTTAGTAACTAAGTCCTTCATGAACTTAGCATAGCCAGGCATCTGTTCAAGTGCTTCCACCAAGGGTATGTTCACAGACAGCTCCTTCAACATGGACATAAATTTTTGGAACTTGCCATCCTCCACCTTCTTTTTCAACCTTTGGGGGAATGGCGGTTTCGGTTTCGGTTTCGGGATGGCTGGCAGACTCGGGTTTTTGGAGGTGTCCATCTCTATTACCTGCTTGGTCGACTCTGGCTCTGCTGATGTTGCCTCAGGTTCATCACCCCCATTGTCAATACGACCCTCCATGGGGCTATGTACCTTGTCACCTGCTTTCTCTTGACCTGTATCATTGGCAACAACAGGGTTAGAAAGCACCTTACCACTTCTCGTGGTGATCGCCATGCAGTGGCCATTGTTTTTCGGGTTTTGCACCGTATCACTCGGAAGTGACCCAACTTTCCTCTGATTCAATGAAGCTGAAAGCTGCCCCAACTGCTGCTCTAGCTGCTTGATCGAGGTGGAGTGCGAGTCTACAAGCTGTCTAACATTGGACATTTCGCCCTTTACATCTCGCAACCCTGCCTCCGTGGCCTCCACTTTGCTAAGGACTTTTGTCATCATGTCCTTTAGCCTAGAGTTGCCGCCACCTTCATTTTGGCGGTCTCGATTTCTATAGCCACCCCTATTCTGCCAGTTCCCTTGGTAATTGTCCCGACTGTAGTTTCGACCTTGGTTACCAGAGTTGAAACCCCGGTAACCCCCCTGACTACCCAAAAACTGAGCTTCCTCATCATAGTCGCTGCCTTGATCATCATACCTGGGAGTGCTTCCATTGCTTTTACCTTCTCAGTGCCCCCACCAAGGAACCTCTTTGACAGCAAATCTATTTGTGTCTGCATATGGGCCATATCCTGGTCTCGTTCTTCCTCCTTCTTGCGCTGCTCCTCACTCATCTCAAAAACCATTCTAGAGCAGTCTGCCTCTCTGGTGTACCATGCCCTGTTGTTCTTTGCCACCTGATCTAAGATGACCACTATGTTCGAGAAAGTCCTAGACATATATGACCCTCCACAAGCTGCATCTATGATTGGCTTGGTAACAAAATTACAGGACCTGTAGAAGACTGCCTTCAAGTGTTCGTCAGTGAGATGATGGTTTGGGCCACTGTTTGAGCTTTTGTCTGAATCTCTCCCAAGACTAATACAGTGCTTCATTTGGCATTTGTTTATGAGACCCGATCTCATCTTTGAGTTTCAGTTGCCGTGAAGCAGGGAAAAATCTTTCTAAAAAGGCTTCCTTTAGTTTTCCCCATGTACGGATGGAGTCGTGGGGGAGCTCGTTCAGCCACCTTATTGCCTCCCCAGACAGAGACAGTGGAAATAGTCTCAACCTCAGTGCTTGTTGACTAACTCCTGGAATTTCGGACGACTAATAGGTCGCCAAGAAATTCATCAAGTGTTGATTCGCATCCTTTGTGGCAGCTCCAGTGAACAACCCCTTCAACTGCAACATCTGCAGCATGGTGCTAGTGATAGTGAATTTGACCCCAGCAGGCAGAAGTGGCAGCACTATTGCCCCAGTGGTCCCAGCACCGTCATCATCATCATGTACTGCTGGTGGGTACTGAGGTCCTTGAGGTCTCAACGGGGGTTGGTGTTGTTGTGGTGGTACGAGTGGTACCTGGCGAAGTGGTGCCGCTGGTGGTACCACATTACCAGCGAGATCATCCATACCCAACCCATCCTGTCCTCTATCAGCAGGGTTCACTGCCAACTCCCTCTGCCTTGCTGCTTCGCGGTAAGGAATAAAAGCTTCACCCTTACTTCGGGATCGTAAGGAATAAGTGCTTCACCCTTACTTCGGGTGCTTGGCATGCAATGCTGATTCCCTACGAAGACAAAAACAAGAAATAAAGTAAAATTAGGGACTAGACTTACAAGCTGAAAGTAGCAACTAATAGACTAGTTCTTTGCCGCGTTCCCCGGCAACGGCGCCAAAATTTGATACGCCCAAATTACACTCCGAATAGAAGAGTAAAGCGGTCGTTAGTCAAATATAGAACTCAACCAGAGTTGAGGTCGATCCCACAGGGAACACGTAAGAATTGATCTATTAGTACCGGCTTTCAGATGTAAATGTTATTCCCGAGATAAACATGCATAAAGTAAATGGGGGATCACGTTGTTTAATTTAAATACTTGTGTAATGTAACTAATAAACACATTCTGGTTTTCAAATAGATAAAGAGAAGCTAGGGTTGTGTTCCCCATGACATCTAATATGACAACTAAACTGGCTAGGTAAACTCGTTCTTAATGGTGCATGCAAGATCCAACAACGTAGTTAATCCCTAGTTCACCTTTCGGTCCTTCCTAGTTATATTTCACTCATCTCCTTTCGGTCTCAGAGTGTATGCAATTCTAAACTTTGTTTTTAATCTCAGAGTACCCTCACCTTTCAGTCTCAAGCACTTAGACTAGGTTCATAACCCCGAATTTCCGTTGTTAAACTCTTTTCCCAATCACTACATCCCTCTCGGGCATGTAGCGAGAACAGGCTTACCCTAATGCGTCGACTCATTAAGGAGAAGTTAGAACGAAGAATTTAACAATGCATGCAATAATCATTCTCACGAATTTACCCCAGTTTGCGTTATCTTATTGAATTGTCATGGTTCCCACAACCCTAGGTGTGGGTTTAGCCTAGCATATTAGTGATATATTGCCCACAACAATAGGATGAAAGCATAATGATAAACTTACAATTGAAGGAACAAGAATCCGTGTTACAATCTTCGAACGATGATCACAATCACGAATCAAACGTATTACAAAGTCAAACTATTGTTTTTGCTCTTAATCTGTTGTTTCTGCCGTCAACCAGCAGGTTCTAATGAAATAAAATAACATACTATTTATACCAGGTAAAACTAATCCTATACAATTTAGGAAAAATAGTTCTCGGCACGGACACGGCCCGTTACACGGACCGTCTGAGGCCAGACGGCCCGTCAAACGGTCCGTCTGCCTCTGTCTGCTGCGTCTTCACGAGCCGTGACACGACCCGTGTTGCGTGTGACGGGCCGTTTGTCCATCCGTGCGGCTCCACTTGCACAAATTCCTTGAATTTTGACGAAGCCCCTCCGAGTTCACGTCAATCACACGGCGCGTGACACGACCCGTCTGAAGGTAGACGGTCCGTTTGTCTGCCTGTGTGAATCCACTTGCACAAATTCCTTGAATTTCGACGAAGCCTCTCCGAGTTCACGTCAATCACACGGCGCGTGACACGGCCCGTCTGAAGGTAGACGGTCCGTGTACCCGTCCGTGCAAAGACGTGTGTGCCATTTTTTGCTCTTTTCACCAAGTGTGGTGCCACAGTTGGTCAAACGGACCGTGTAGCGTGACACGGCTCGTGTAGAGCTTCCGTGGTCCTTCACTTGGCCTTATTTTCCACTCATATTTTGCAATTCCCTCAGCAGTCCATGCCTTCGCTATTTTCCTGCACAGTATCAAAACACACCTATTAAACTAACAAAAGCGCTTAAGAACGCACAATAATTCTATGTCTTAGACGTCGTAAAAGTCGTATTTTCATGACTCATCACCTCTAGAGTCTTGTGTGATAAGAAGATACTACCCAAATTCAAAGGTAAGTTCTACAGGATGGTGGTTAGACCGTCTTTGCTGTATGGAGTGGAGTGTTGGCGGATAAAAAATTTACATGTTCAGAAGATGTAGGTCGCGTGGTAGTGGTAAGGTCTACGTACATCTTACCCTCACAGACCCCACTTGTGGGATTTCACTGGGTATGTTGTTGTTTAGAAGATGTAGGTCGCGGAGATGAGGATGATGAGATGGATATGTGGATATACCAGGAGTGATAGGAAGGAATGAGACCATCCGGGAAAAGCTAGAGGTCGCTCCTGTGGCTGACAAGACGAGGGAAGCGAGACTGTGGTGGTTTGGACATGTGCAAAGAAGAAGTACCGATGCTCCTGTTAGGAGGTGCGAGAGTTTGGATGCAGGAGTTACATGGAGGTGTAGAGGCAGACGCAAGAAGTATTGGGAGGAGATGATCAGACAAGATATAATGAAACTTTATCTCACCGAGGACATGACCTTAGATAGGAAGGTGTGGAGGTTGCGAATTAGAGTAGCAGACTAATAGTTTAGTGGGGTTAGGTGATGTCTGGCCGTGGGGTATTAGTAGGGTAGGAGGTTTAGTTGTGCCTTTAATCTTGTGTTTTCTTTAGCCGTGTTATATATGTTATTACTATCGTATTTACAAAGTATCATGTGCTTTTTCTTATTAGTTGCTCTTTTTGTTTCCTTTTCTATCCGTTCCGTTTTTCTATATTTAGTTTATTTTGCTTATGGGTTTTTGAGATGAGGGTTTCCAGAAAACAACCTCTCTACCTCTATGAGGTAGTGGTAAGGTCTGCATACATTCTACCTTCCCTAGTCCCCACTTGTGGGATTCCTCTGGGTATATTGTTGTTGTTGTTGTTGTTGTATGGCTTGTAAAATAGGTATCATAGCCCTTATAAAAACATCTCATATCATAGGAATAGTCCATGTATAGCTTTGCATATAGTGTGGGTGTTCTCCCCATCTTATTATTATTTCATCAATAGTAGGGCTTTAGTCACCCTCATCATCATATCATCATCTTCATCATCAAAGCATACTTTCATAGTTAAATCATATTCATGAAATCATAACTTTACATAGGAAACTAGGGCTATATGTGGGTTCATGAGCAATTGAAGTTAAAATCATGCAATTAGATGAAAATTATATATGAATCATGTAATTGAAATCAATTTGGTCTATTAGAAAAGAAAGCCACATAAATTTAACAAGCTCTAATCATCATATACTGAAATCACTTGAAAATCATATAAATCATGTAATTTTTCATAATTCATGCATAATTAAGTATAATAAACATGTAATCATCATAACCCAATCATTTGGAATAGAATCATGAAAACTCATAAGAAATCATGCTTGAACTTTGAGAAAAAGGAGATTTTGAGTTGGGCTTCATGGATGAATCTAATCCATAGATGAAGCCTTACATGCCTCAAGTAAAAAAGCCCTAGAAATTTGGAGTGATTAGAACTTGAAATCCTTGACCCAAAGCTGGAACCCTAAGCTTCAATGGAGCGAATCCTTAAAGAGAGAATTTAGAAATTTGGGAGAGAATTTGAGTGTGAATGAAGTAGAATGAGTTAGGGATAGGTTTTATAAGATTTGAGTCGGTTAAGTCAGTTAGTCGGGTTGAAACGATATAGTTTAGGAGTTAAACGGAGTAGAAATACCAAAAAGCCCTCCATTTAAAAATTGCTGGACCCATCTACGGGCACTGTTTACGGGCCGTAAATTGGAGTACAGCTCGTCATAGGGGTTTCGTCCTATTGAAATTGATCCTAAAAATAGTCTCTGAATCTCATTCTATGAGACCAGGTTTACGATTCGTAATCTCTTTTACGGGTCGTATTGGGGCTTCGTACTTTGCGTGGTCCCAAAAGTGTATCTACTGGAATTCCACCCCTCAAACTACGAGCTCATAGCACGGTCCGTAGTTCCAACGAACCATAGATCCCATTCGTAGAAACCTCCCGAACTTAGAATTTTTTTCATTGCTTAGGGTCTAGTCTACGACACCTGTATACGACCCGTGGAACAAAACACGAGCCATAGATTGACTCCTACATTTAGTCCAGTTCAAATTTTTTTTTGCAACGTTTCATTTCCAGGCTTTTCAACATGTGAGGTGTTACAAAATTTATTGCAGTGGCAGCAACTTCACCTTGAAAACTTACAACAACTATAACAACAACATACCCAGTGAAATCCTATAAGTGAGGTATAGGCAGAGTAGTGTGTACGCAGACCATACCCACAGGGTAGAGATGCTGTTTTTGATAGACCCTTGATTCAAGTAAACTATGATTACTTGCAAATTAACTATGATTACATTGTTTTACAACTACAAAGAAGGAAATTGACTTTATGTAATGATTGCATCAATTAAATGCACCCAAGGGTATTGACTTTTCGTAATAAATTGCATAAATTAAATGCAGCCACGAGTGTGGCTTACTGGTCAATGAAGTGTATTGGAAACCATGAGTTCTCCGATTCAAATTCCCACAGAGTTTGTGTCAGAAATACTAGGTGGTTTCTTCTCATTTGTCCAACCCTTGGTGGATAAAGTTACCTGGTAGGAGGTGAGAGGCAGCAGGTAACCCGGCCACATGGAGTTAGTCGGTGTGCACTCAAGCTGGCCTGGACACCACAATTATCAAAACAAAACAATATCAAATACTCCCTTTGTCCCAATTTTTACAACACTCTTCTTTTTAGCCAGTCTCTAAAAGAATAGTACCTTTCTATATCTAGTGATAATTTGATGTTAAACTTCTCATTTTACTCTTAATGAGATGACTTATAGCCACACAAATATCTATTACTAATTTGAGACCACAAGTTTTAAAAGTCTTCGTGTCATTCTTAAACTCCGTGCCTAGTCAAATGCCATCACATAATAAATTGGGCAGAGAGAATATTTTTTTCGCTATTGCCTGTGCATGAATATTGTATAGTTTTCTGTACTTGTCTAATTGCATTCTTACCACCCAATGCTTTATTTTTTATTAAGTTTTTACCCCATGTGTCCCTATACTCTTGTTTCATTGCTTTATATATGTAAGAAATTTTACCAGTTTGGACTCTTGAGTCTAAAGTTAATGTTGGTCTGCTTTACTTTTCAGGCATTTGTGCAGATATTGCTGCTTCAAAACATGAGTACTGGTCATCCTTCGCACCTCTTCCTTTTGAATTGGTTATGTCTGCTGCCCAAAAGGCAAAGGAAGAATGTTTGGAAAAAGGCAAGGATGATTTATTTACGGGGTTTCTATTTGATTTTGTGGGTTACCTAGGTATGGATTTGTCACATGGTAATATTTTGAATGGGCATACTCAAATGTTCTCTTTTGCAGGTGATGACAATCCAGAGAAGGGAAAGCTTGTTCAGGATTTGAATGATCTCACTGGGGAAGGAAATATAGAAAGCATGCTATCTGTTGAAATGGGCTTGAATGAGCTTGTTTCTTTGAAGGTTATTCTAATAACTAGAGTCATATGTTGTTCTTGTTCCTGTATTTTTCTTTAGTTCCTTGAACTAGGTACAACATGTATTGCTTGCGCTGTTTCTTCTCATGTTGTTTATTACGAAGATTACTAATTCTGTTATCACTAACATCACAAGTCAATGTTTTTTTCGGTTCAAAATAAAGATTCCAGTGCTCATTCATTTCTTCACCAAGTCAATTATCAATTTAAGCTTTAAAATTTCCACATTGCAGTTTAAAAAGAATATGATCTGGTTTGATTGATATTATGAATTTGGTATGCATAAGTTGATCTTAGACTCCATTTTGGTAAAATAAGAAAGGACTTACTGAATATGTATCATAATGATTATTACATAAGTGAAAATCATTGGTTTTGTAATAGAAAATGAAATTATGATACTTATGGTGTTCAGCCGAGGGATAGGGCACAGAAAATATCAGGCTAGTCTCCGGATTCGAGACACCAAGTTCATATTGAAAGGATGAAATCTACTTACTTTAATCCATTCTTTTCCTATTTTCCTCTAGTATAGTTTGGGGTGTAAATAATTTCTTGCATGTCCACTAATGTATTCTTTTGTTCTCCTTTTTAGTTGGAAGAATAGGGCATTGCTTTACCATTTAGGGGTCATCTAGTTGGGCACAAGTTATCCCGAGATAAGTTATTCCACCATTTATATGGGATGACTTATCAAGGTATAAATGGTGGGATAAATAATCCAAGGATCACCTAATACCTCCATCCAAACGCAAGATAAAATAACCCTGCATTTTATCCTGGTATTATTATATCTTATACCTCACACCAAACGAGTCCTTAATGATATTCCTGATCCAGGTTGAGGATGCCATAGTGCTTGCACTGGCTCAACAACGGCGTCCAAACTCAGCTCGAACATCAATATCAGGTTTGCCTCTTTTTTGTTGTTTAAAACTTGCCAGTTAACTACTGATATGCTCATATGTTTGTTTTTTGATCTCCAAAGCCTTAAACCCAACTTGCAAATAAATGTATATGTTACATGCTCTGATCAGCTGTCATTGTTTGTATGGTTATATATCTGCCAATGAAATGATACTCAGTAAAGACTTTAATGTAAGATCAATGATTGGGGTTTGATGCTTGAAGATGTTCTAACTCATAAGCCAAGGGTGTAGCCTAGTGGTCGATGAAGTGAGTGTTAACCTCGTTGGGCAGTGTTCGATTTTCAAATAGAGACAAAAAGACACAAGGTGATTTCTTCTCATCTGTTGAGTCTTGGTGGGAAGAGTTACTTTATACCTGTGCTGGCAAGAGATAGAACGGATAGTCGAGTTGCGCATAAGTTGGTCTGAACACCACCTTTTTGAAAAAACAGATGTTCTGCCTCATACATATAAAGAGAAAATTCAAAACCGCCTAACCTGTACACAGAACCTTCCCTACTGTTATGTCCTCGTAGGAAGCAAATGCTTATAGCATATTATGTAATGCAGAAACTTACATGACAGTTTTGCATGCAATTTTCTCCCTTTTTGGATGTTACAAATAAAATGGATTGGTGGCCTCCATATTCTCATGGTGACATTGAGCAATAAATTGAGGTCTCCTCTTAATAGCCATCATTTTGAAAGGAAAAGTTGGGAATTTATGCGACTAACCTCATAGTTTGCCCTACATGACGCAGACCCTAAATTCCTTGGAACAATTTCAAGGACAAAAGTGGGTTTATACCCCAATAGATTGAGGGTTGCATCTTCCACGTTTTTGGTTGTTAGCACTATATACTATAGAACATAGCATCTTAAATTTTCTTTGAATTATTTGATTTTTTCTCTCCAGAATTTAATATTTGGTCACTGTTTATGTAATGCGCACATGTTATTACACCTAGATATTTGAATTAACTTATAGAATTTTTTATACAGTTTTTATCAGGAACAGTTTGAGGTAGAGGTAAGGTCCGCGTAAACTCTACCCTCCTTAGACTCCACTTTGTAGGATTACACTGGTTATGTTGTTGTTGATCATTTATACAATTTTGTGCGCTTTTTGTTCTTATCTTTATTTTTAAAACTATAGTACATATATAAAAGTCATCACATACTCTATGCTTCAAAGGTAACATCACCTGGTGTTCTGTCCTTTTGAGACACTATTAGTAACCATGTAAATTGTACTTCTCTCATGCAATTATTGACATTACATAGATTGACTAATAAAGTTTTTCTCTGCTGGAGTGCTGGTCAGTTGGAGAAGACCATTGTTATAGAAGTCAGGTGGAGGAGTAAACATATGAGTTTAATTTTTGGTAACTTCATTTATTAGGGTAGAAGGTTAGAAGCCTGCCGCGTTGTTATATATTGCATTTTTATTGTCCATCGTTTATTTTGTTACTTTTATTGTCACTAGATATTTTCATTGGTTGTCCATTCTAGTCGTTTCATATCTAGTATTTTCTGCTTTTGGGGATAATTTTGAGATGGGGTTTTCGGAAACAGCCTCTCTATTTTTATGAGGTAGTGGTAAAGTCTGAGTACATTTTTCCCTCCCCAGACCTACTTGTGTGATTTTCACTGGGTATGTTGTTGTTGTTGTTTCATTTATGAATCCGTAACACATCTAAGTTTGCTTTCCAAATATGTATCTTCAATGTTGTGGCATGTGCAAACCTGTCAGCTGATCTTAAATGCAGTTGGTGTTCTCTGTTTTTTATTTATTTCTTTTATTAATTGTGTCCATTTGTTCTACAACTCGAATTCATTTTCTCGTTTAACAATAGGAGTATGATCCTTCTAGATTTATTGTGTCCTATTGTCTGTTGCAGACATCAAATCACCAAGTGATCCGAAGTATATGGAGGCATTTGGTAAGTCCATCTGATCTGTCATTCTAGTGAGGGTTCAACTTTTTGTATTAGGTTGTTAGATTTCATTTATCACCATCAAATATTGTCCCACTCAGACTCATATTTAACTAGCTGGAAATAAACAAGCAGCTTATTGTGTTAAACTTCCTCGGTTTCCTTGCCTATATTTATCTCTTCTATTTTTTACATTTTGCTTGTTGGCTTAAACATGGAAAACAATGAGGTGCCCATCTAAACTTGTGTATTGATTTACATATTGGTTATTGGCTACACCTCATAGGTCGCGAATTTGAATCTATAATAAGGATATACTGGCCACCACGAAAAAGTCAGATTACAGACTCCCTATCAGATCTATAATTCGTTCGGTATCTTCTGTACATAGTTGTTTACACCAAAAAAGTAAAGATACAATTGTATGGGCTATACACTGGATATGTTACCAATATCTTCCAACTGAACTCAATCAAAACACCAATACTATAAATATTCCACAAACAGAGAAAGCTCAATTTGAATCTACAAATAAGTGATCTCAACTGAAAATCAAGGCAAGAAGTTATAGATTAACTAAGGAATTAATACTATATTAGCTAGCTAGGACTAAATGGTTAAGTCAAAAGAGTGATCTCTCATCAATATTCAAGCTACCATACTCTAGATTAGGAAACCCCTATTTATAGCTTAGGCTTGATCTTTTAGGCCCAAAAGTAACCTTGCAAGTAGCGGTGTTCACGGTTTGGATAAAAATTGATCCAAACCGAAAAAATTGATTAAATCAACTGATTTTATTTGGGTTTGATTTAGTTTTTTAAAAATTGATAGTGTTTCGTTTGGGTTTGGATTTGTTCGAAAAACCGAAGAAATAACTAAATTGAATTGACAAATTATGTGTGTGTGTGTGTATATATATAATTATACATACATAATGCATTGTTTTTAAAAATAATTTTAAAGATCTTATATACGTTTTCAATCAAATTTTAATTTTTAATCTATTTGTGAAAATATAAAATGCTCAACAAGAATATTTATCTTATTTGATTTTATGTATATAAATGTCTATAATAATTCTTGGTAGAACTAGAAATGTCACTATCTCTTCTCCTTATTTCAAGACAGTGGTGAATTTTGAAATTTTATTCACAATAAATTTAGTGATTTAAAATTCTATAATGTCAGTCATTCTAACTATTTTTCATTTTGAATGGATTGTTGTCGCTTTTTCTCCGTTTTGAATATATCATTGCTTTTATTTTTGTTGTTTAATAATCGAATAACCGAACCAAATCAAAGTGAAAGCAATAACAACCAAACTATTTTTCATTTTGAATGGATTGTTGTCGCTTTTTCTCCGTTTTGAATATATCATTGCTTTTATTTTTGTTGGTTAATAATCGAATAACCGAACCAAATCAAACTGAAAGCAATAACAACCAAATCGATAAATGTATATTATAATTGGTTTGGTTTGATTTCAAGAATTTAAAAACCAATTAAGTTGGTTTGGTTTTAATTTTGACCAATAACCAATCCAAACCGCTCCGTGAACACCCCTACTTGCAAGACAATGCAAAATAAATCCAAAACGTCACACTTCTTCAGAGTTTGCACCCCTTGTTGCAACCACGAGGAGGAGTTTGCTGCTGCATCCTTGCTCCATAGACTTGACAGAACTGAGTAGTCATCTGTTTTGGGTTGCGATGCAAGATGCGGTCGGCCTAGTTGCGACATCGCACGAGTTATTGCGGCGTCGCATAACCGTTGGTCATCCTCTTCTTCCTCCCACTTGATCATCCACATGTTGTAGACCTTCCTTTGTTGCTCCTCAAGGGTCTCCAAGGGCCTCCATCAGGGACATAGCTTGTAGGACTATAGCTCCTTGGTTTGGCTCTTAGTGAATGGACTTGTGTGCATTGTGCGTTTGGATATTGTATCAATCACTGCCATCAATTGTCATCACTAGCCATCATTTACGGTTAGCACTATCCATCACCATTACCCCAGGATATCACCAAATCACCACATGTTATATATCGCCAACAACATTATTCACCATCATAAGCTCTCACTATCATCCACCATAACTATCAATCATCACCACTAATTGCCAGTTTGCCACCATCAACATCTATTGCAAACCACAATCACCACAAGCTATTACCTACACCACACCATTAGCCAATACCATCCCGTCGACATCCACAACCACCACTGCTAGCCATCGCCACTACCAACGACCATATAATTTTTAAACTTCTTTTAGATATATAGTATTAGGTTAAATTAGTTTTTAATTAAATTTATATTTTTTCTTAAAAATAAAGACAACTTTTATACATTTAATGTGTTTATAAAACAAAACCATATAGTTTTTGTTTTGTTGATTTATAGTATCAGATTAACGTAGAATTGTATTGACATTTTTTTTTTTCAAAATTTTTTAAATAAAGACAAGTCCTATACTTTTAGGTGTTAAAAAACAGACAATATAAGATCTTAATATTTAGATATGTATTCAAATTCAGACATCTGAATCTTGATGTACATCTTAATATTCAAATCTGTATTTAGATTCATACGTTTAAACTTAATGAGAACAAATGAGACCTTAGACATGGCAAAATAAGTTGTCCCTATCTTGAGCTTGTTTGGGCAAATTGTTCGTCCTGTCTAATTTAAATCTTTTCCAATGCCTCGATCTTGTAATGTCTTCCTGGATCCTTTTTAGAGAGAATTATTTGAGCTTTTCAATTTTTTCAGAACTCAGTCCCGAGGAGTCTGAGGATGTCCTTTTTAAGGAGGTATTGAATCCATCCTACAGTTACATTTACCTTTCTGATTGCTTCTATACTACATATCTAGTGAGCTGTGATCCTTTACCATTTTTTACATGAGTACTTCCCTTTTTTTATTTTTCAGAAATCTGCTTACTTCTCCTTGAACTATGATAAATTCATACAACCACAATTTCCTTAATTCATACACAGTTTAGGTCTATTCTTAATTAAAATTATCAATTTTCAAAGATAAAATTCAAGATTACGATTTCCTTCTCTTATATAAGAATCCACATCTTATCACCCTATGATAACAGTCTTCCAAAAATCCAGCATAACTGTGTTGTTATCAGGATAACATGTAGATGAATGACCTCTTTCAATTAGCACAAACTTGTCTCCTCTTTTTCTCTACATCAAGTTTACCTTCAAAATTTTAGTAGGCATGGCTAACTTACTTTTGGAGGAGAGCCAAAGCCCATGGTATACAGGAGGAAAAAGCGAATAGAAGGCTTCAATTTTGGAGTAGTCGCAGTGGGCACTCACCAACTTCTCATGATGCCGTTGATGGTACATTCCATACTTTTTTAGGTCTATTAACCGGTTTTCCTTTTTAATAAACCATGTTTAGAAGTACTTAATTGGTTTAGCCACCATGTGTTCTGTATTGTATTGCACACAGAAATAATTTGATTGTGTTTTAAAAACTTAACTTGGTAAATAAGCAATTTAGTGTTAGTCTTGCAGCAAAGTCAAGACAAAACAAGATTTCACTGTTAATGCTGATGCATATATCCCTCCCAAAAATAAGTTTATCTATGTGTGATGCATGCGTATGCACACCACATGATATTGCTTGCAATATAAGTAGTGGTATACTGTATAGGAGTTTGAAATATCAAATCTTATTTTTGTAATATAATATTTTGCATGAACTTCGTTATATTTATTATCATCAACATACTGTTTAATGCACAATAATGTCTTCAATATAATACACACTATTCAAGATTAGTTTTTGGATTGTCTTATGCTATATATATATATATATGTATGTATGTATGTATGTATATATGTATCTTATTTATTTTTTTGGTACAATTGTCTTACTATAGTGATATATTATTAGTTGCTATGGCTTGTGCTTCTAAAAATATTATACATAAAGACTGAATTCATTTTCTAACAGTTCTTGCTGTTGATATTTTAGTTGAGCAAGGTCTGATGGAGCTTAGGAAATTGGCCATTGAACAAAAACTATGGGAATCATCTAGGAGATAAACTGGGCACTGGTTGAGATCTTCCATTACTGGAGAGAAGTCATCCCTGCAGTCTAATATTACTGCTTGTGATCTATTTTACTCGCTGCATTCAAGCGTCTCATTCTCACTTTTTCCACTCATTTTAGTATTCTTCTCAAGATTTATGTAGTACAAGATTCCAATCTTGTTCTGTTTAGGGCCAACAGGAAGAGAGAGTGTTCAGTTAAGCAAACTGTATTATAGTTCTGGGATTGATATGCTTAGTTCCAAGTTTCGGGATTTGGCTACTGACATTATTACACTGATCTATCATTAATAACCACATTTTTGTATATTGTATTAACCGTTTAGTAGTAATTACTGTTTTCAACTTTAGATTTTCTGGGTTAAAAGTACTTGGCTGAAAAAACCCAACTGTTGTATTTCGAGGGTTGATGGGGAAGGCTATTGATAACCCAGCAGGTTAAATCTGTAGGCATAGACGAGATGCCTTAAGGTCGTCTTAGAATGTTTCTGTTTGTGTGTTTCTGTTACTATCCATTGGTGCGGGGAAAAGAAGGTAGAACAAACTGTACATATGAATGAGCGGAGGAACTTGAGAAGCAAGAAACGGAGGTCATTTGCTTTGGAGAGTTGCAAAACTAGCCAAAGCGAAAGAGGGAAGATGCTCGTTTTTAGATTTTCTATACACAACACAGGATATTATTGAGTTGAAGCAGGTCCACATACATACTATTCTACATTATGTATCTTGACATGCGGTTTATGTCTTTCATGCAATGATGAGTTTTGGTCAAAGGTGGCAAGAGGTGGCAAGAGAGCAATGCGTGAAGGGACCAAATTTTGTTATTATTATTCCTTTTATATTGTGAAGTGATGTTTGTTCTCGGTTTTTTCGATAGAGGTGTTGAGTGAAGTATTAAAAGCATATCTAGATTATTATTTTTTTTTGAATTTCATATATAAACTATTGAACGTATGAGTTTCATGCTTAAACTATCACTCATTAGTATGAAAAACACATCACATTTGTCCGTTTAATACACTTTTTTTTAAAAAATCTTGCACATGAATAAAATATTTGTCAAAAATTAAATAAACTATTAGTATCATTTTGATTTAAAAAAAATAAAATATCTCTCTTACCCCCCATCACCCCCCTCCCCTCAAAAAAACAAAAACAAAACCCCACTCCTTTCCAAAAATAAAATAAAATCCGGATGTTATTTTTTTTAAAAAATAATTTAGATATAATTTTTTTAAAAAAAATTCTACCCCAATCATTTAACCTCTGCTCACAGTTCTTTTAGGATCCGTTTGGAAAGCCAGCTGGTAATTGGAATTGGTGTAATAACGAGTCGTAAATACTATCCTAATAATTATACAACTTAGTAATTACTATATCCTGTTTGTTTGCTACAATTATAGTGTAATTACAAGTGTGCTATTTGGTTGCGTAAGTATAATTACAAGGTTATATTAAATTATAAAAATAAAAGTTAATTATCTAATTAAAAATTTATATTAAACAAATAAGAATATTTATAAATAATATTAAGTTAAATATTTAAGATCTATATAATCTTTTGAAAATATATTAATTAGTCAACATTTGTTTTTAACTAATATTGTAAAAAAAAATCAATTTATATTTTTCAAATTAGTATATTTTAATAAAATTAATCAAAAAAACAAAAAATACAAGTTTTATACGAACATATGAAATTCAATATTTGACAAAAATGTATATATTATAATATAATGTCATACCAAGATTATTAAAAAATTTGACAAAAAGATAATCTATCAAATCTAACTAAAAAATAAATGTCTTGTAATGTAAAATATCATGTCACGCCCTAAGTCCCATTAAGGCGGACTGGCACCCGTTGCCGACAAGGCTTGGGAGAACCAACATATAACTATGCACCTGCTATGAACATTTAAGAGGTTCCCATATTCAATATGCTGTCAAAAGAAAGTAAACTATATAAACAAGCCAAAAGTAAATGCATAAGACTAGGCCGTTGGAGCCACGATGTCTACAGTATGCTACTTGGCCAGACTTTAATTTACATAGTCTACAAAGCCTCTAGGTAAGGAACACTATCTATATGGGCCGGGACAGGCCCCGCCTCATGACCAACTATACAATACAAAATACAAGTACTAAACACATAAGCCCCGAAGCAACCTGGAGCTTAGTAATAGCAGCTGAAAGTCCTCTACTCTTACTGGGGAGATCTAGTAGCTCCTGTACCTGCAACATGAAATGTAGGTCCCCCATAAGGAACGTCAGTACAAGATAATGTACTGAATATGTAAGGCAGGAAATACTGTATGTAAAATAAGAACTCAAATGATATCACACGCTGGTGTATAAAGATGAAAAGACCACCTTTAGTCATACTGTGGAATCATGTACTTTATGTGTTTTTATTACTTCACCATTCTTTGCCGTATGATCTGTGCACAATATATCATGTAAATGACCAGCTGATCAGTGGTAAATCAATAACGGGATCGACTCATGCTAGGCTTTCCCTTCACCCCTGGGATACCCCCCGTAATATGGGATCGACCTATGCTAGGTGATTCTTCCATCCTTGGGATACCACCCATTAATAAGCAACTGTGAGTTATCTTTTATTTACTTTCCAGATGATTCTTTTGGTGGTCATAACCTTTAGAATTGTAGGAATATAGACATGTGACATATAAACAACCATACAAGATAATACTACAATGAAAAGAGAGATACACAACTAATGAACCGTATAGGAGATTAAACAATACATGGACTTTGTTTGGTAAAAAGGAACTCATGTATATTTGGCATTCAAGTACGTATGCAGGTTTGACAATGGCTATATATGGGAACATATGAACATGGTAAAGAGTGGAGACACAATTATTAGTGATGCCGTAGTTGGTAAGGGCCCTTTATGTACCAAGGACGGACGTAGATTTCATGCCAAGTAATAGGAAATCAAGTAGCCTTACGTACCTCGTTGTACTATGTCGTTATTACCTCAGAGTAGTATCCTTTTCCTCCAAACACTTATCTACAATATAGTAGGTGATAAACTAGTATTAGCAGCTAATAAACACATCTTGGTAATCCAATTTCACCCAAAAATAATATCCGGGCAGCAAGCTCGGAATTAGCAACCAAAGAGTATTCTTTCAACATTTTCACTCCTAATCGTATTTTCTAATACATGTTCTCATATACATGTCTTATCCAGCTTGTTTTAGTCCCATAACAGTGTTACAACAGCTCATAAAGTACAACATACAACAATTCTACACAACACACAAGTAGGCAACGTAACATTACATCCTTTCGCTACATCTCGGTGTCAACAATTCCAAATCTGTTTCAACCTCAACCAAGCCGTCCTCAACGTATTTACACACAAATACAGTCCTAAAACAGTACAAAAGTATTCCCCCAAGTGTATGGAAAACATGAGACAACCATTCCCAATATTCAGTCCACAAATTCCTACTAAGTGCGCAATTTAAGTATCATATAAGAACTCATTTTCGCGGAAGATAAAAATGGTCCAGCAGCCTTCTTACATCATTACAGACCCAATACTTGTTAAAAACATATATATTACTTCATAATACAGGCAACCAACAAGAGAGAAGCCTCTTAATTAACAAGAAAATTTGACCATAATCTTTGGAACACATTCTGTCTTAAATCCTTACACAAGTACAACCAGCATACCCTTCATGTTTTTCATGGAAAAATTACACCAAATCATAGGTATTTTTACTTACCTTAACCCTCAAGGATTAGGTTCTCTTCAAGAACCCTAGAGGTGTGCCTTGGCTGCTTTAGAAAATGAAGAGAGAGCAAGAAGAAACTTGGAGAGAAATCTGATTTTTGGCCTTAAGAAAATGACCAAAAGTTGCTGGATTTGCTCCCTTTTATAAGGCCACTTTTGGCCGAATTTCTTTTGGATTTCCAGGCTTAATTTGTTAAGGTTATGATGCAACAACTTGGCCTTTTCACTTGGGCCTTATTGGGCTTCAATTTGATGGGCTTTGTTGCAAATATTTCTCACTTAAACCCATTTAATTTGGGCCCTATTTGTGAGTTGGGTTGTGAATGTAATTTGTCCCTTTTCCTATTCATCTTGGGATGAAAATGTTGTCCTTTTATGATGCTAAACCATGGGCCCAAATGACATCCTTAACTCGGGGTTTATTCTTTATCGAACTTGAACAAATTCGGTGTTGGGTCTTGTCTCCGTTTACCTAGCCTATTTAAACTAAGCACGTAGGTGACTCACCTGCTAGCTTCCTAAGTCTCACAAGCACCTCACTTATTTCACTTCATTTAAGGTCACAATCTCCTTAAATTGACTTAAAAATTATATACACTCGGTCATCTTAAGTGTTAGACGTACGTATACCCCTTTAATCTAAAATTCACGCACTTTTAAAATGTGTGCGGATTTGATCCCGCCATATCATGTTTCATCTGCGTTGGACTAGTACATGTAAGATGTGGGGTGTTACATATCAAGCCATATATTGCTAACATAAATGAAATAAAAATACAACATAAATTCTAAATTCAAAATAAAAAGTTTAACATGATACTCTTGTGTCAAATTTCAACATAATGTACACAAATATAATTCAAAGAAAAACGTAAGTTTATAACTTTATTCAATATTAATTTAAAAATTTAGAATGCTAATAAAAAATGCAGAAGAAATAAATAAAAAAAATAATATGAAAAATTGCATGGAATACCATAAAGTAAAGGTTGAGAATGAGAATGAAATGAAAAATAAATATTATAAAATAAAATATTTTTTAAGAAATATTAAAATAATAAAGACAAAATGAATTTAAAATGATAAAAATAAGAAAATCAAAATAAAATAAACAAATTTAAAAGTAATCAACTTGTAATTACACCATATAATCATCCCCAATTCATAGCCTCCCTCTGTGAATTAGAGAGTGTAATTATACCCTGCCAATTACACCCAATTACCTACTGACCAAATAATTACATGTCCAACCAAATAGGTCAGACAATGTAATTACACACAATTACACGAAATTCAATTACCAGGGTGGCTTTCCAAATGGGCCCTTAATCTTCCTTTCATTTTACGTTTTTCTCATTTTGTGTTATATATATATGTATGTTTTAGAAACTTTTTTTCTAATTGCTTACCTAATATAATAGAATTGAAAACTTTATTTTAAGAAAAATCTTGTGGTAAATCGAAACGACAAAAATAAAAAATATTGAGAGTAGAGGGTAAGGTAGGGTGGAGTAGATTTTATTTTTAAAAAAATAATAAAAGTAATATCTAAAATTATTCTTTGGGGAGGTTGGTTTTGGTTGGGGGGGGGGGGGGGAGGAGGTGGTAGAGTGGGGTGAGAAAAATTGGTAGAATTTTATCTTTTATTTTTGAAATGATGATACTTTAATCTTTAATGTTTCAAATAATACTAATAAATTATTTATATATTGTCAAGGTGGAGTATTTTATACATATGGAGTGTATGTGATAATTTTTAAAAATAAAAGAGTGTAACGCACACTCCATCAAGAGTGTAATAGTTATATAAATGTGTATTCTTCAAACTAATGAAAATTTATACTCTGAATAATTTATGTATGAAACTACAAAAAGTAGATAGTTTAGGTTTTTTGATACTTCACTCATTAATTTGGCATAAATTTATTCTGTTGTTACCTTTACTAAGACAGAACAATTGACACTTAATAATATTTTTTTCCCTCTAATCACAAATCTACTATGATGAGAGAAAAGAGACTGAGATTGTTTGGGCATATGCAAAAAGGTTGTAATGACCCGACCTAGGGGCCTAGTCGTCAAATGACGAATGAGATTCTCGGAGGCACAACACCCAAGCCATCTAAGCATCTCAAACATTCATAGGTAATGAACAAGAACATAATGCGGGAAGAAAACATAAGGGAAAAAGGCTATGGGCTTTTGGCAATGAAGCAACATTAAAATAGTGGAAATAACTAAATCATTACTTTGTCCATGCACATACCAACTACATCGTAAGTCAATAGGACCGGTATCAGATAGTCTCCATCAACAAAAAGAAATCTAGACAATATAATATTGAAAGACATTCCTTTGAAGGGCTACAAAACATTGTCTCAAATCGACCAAATACGAGGTAGAAGGAAAGAGTGGAGGAGTCCTGAACCAAGGGCTCACCACAACAGTAGAGCTAGTTTTGGGCACCGAATACTCACGAGCCGTTGAAGGAATACCTGTCCGTACATGGTTAAATCATGTTGGCAAATATGCGTTAGTACATTTGAATGTATTAAGTATATGAGATGCAATGCATGGATGAAATTGTAATGCCATCATAATTAAACATAAGGTTAATGAGACATGAAATGGGGTTAAACATGCACAAGGAGTATGGCTTAGACCAATATGAGACAATGCACATTTTAAACACAAATTCAAGACATATCATAGAATCATATAAGCTTGTGGGAATAGACCATAACCAACAGTAAGACTATGTGAGCTACTATATGGAATCCAATGAACTCCTCCCATTGGGAAAATGCCAATGCACTCCTTCCATTGGGAAAAGGAGAATCTACTTGCCAGGGTAGATAACCAAAACTTAGTATCTTTCATAACTTTGGGGCATACATAGATCCACTAGCCTAGCCTACAAGGCTCCTATGGTGGCTCATAGTTAGGGACATTGAGATTTAGCTTCAAGGGGTCATACCTCAACTAACAGGGTGAGTCCCGATCTCAAGTCCTCTCGGTGCTAAGTCATCTCACATAATCTTTAAACATAGTTTAGAATCATAAGTAGCAATCAATAAGAGTAGCTTGAACTTATGAATCCTTCTTAAACATCTTTTAGGGAAATAATCACTTTACACATATCTTTGGAAAAGTTTAACTTTGAAGCTCTTCATAAATTCCATATTCATAGTCATAATTGATGCATGGAACAAACATAAATCACATCGGTCTTAAGAAATTTCATTTAAAGGAACATCGAAATCGTCCAACCTTAATCATATCAAAACCCATCCTAGAAATAACATCACACTTCAAAATATATGTATATTCACTTAACAAAATAGTCATAGAACTTTAGGAACATCATATAATAGCATAGCAATCATAAAAATCATTTTAAGCATGCGTTAGGACTTAGGAACTTAAAGAAAAGGGAAAATGCAGAATACAAAACTTTATGGGTGAAGGGGTACCCATAAGTCAACTAACATACTTGAGAAACTAGGGAGAATCCAATTGAAGTCTTGAGGGAGAAACTTGGGAAACCCTAGCTTTGTTCTTTAGAGCTCTTGCCTTAGGAATTTGGAATTAAAGGAATGGAAGAATGAGGGGTGTTTCAAGGGTTTGAAGACTAAAATAGGTCCCCCTTTTTGTCCCCCAAACAACGTGGTATAGGAATACAATTAAGGAAAATGACCAAACTGCCCCTAAATTAAAATTGTCAGATACCATCTACCAGACCCCGACTACGGGCCATAGACCCATTCATCTAAAGGCTCACATGAGTATCATGATATATGGACTTTGTTGAATTGGGGATTACAATAAATAGGATAGGCCGTATTACTTTCTACAGGTCGTGGTTGGACTCGTAAAGTCGTTCCATACTTAGCCAAATTCTCATCTTGTGTTTGACCCCTTTTTATGAGACCTTATATGAGCTGTATAACATTTTATGAGCCATCTGATAAGTCGTGGATTAACTTTCTGAAAACATCAAATTTCCTCATTTTTGGAATCCCACTCATGAACCATTATACGGGCCATGGAAAATTCCACAGACTGTAGACTGTCTCGTGAACTGGATCCTCAGTCACTTTTCAGGCCAATTTTTCTGCACTGGGGGCTCCTAATCTGATGGTCGTTCCCGAATGTACTTAAAGGTAGACTCTAAAGAGTAAACTAGCAGCTAATAACCCAGTATACATGCAAAATTTTAATTCAAACATCATCTCTCAAAATTTTCAGTTTAACACTTTAAAACATGCTTCAAAATAGTTCATAAACATTAAAATAGATGCATACATTATGAGAACCTAAAATGCATAGAGGTTGGGGATTTTGGAAGAACTTCTTAGTACCTTAGGCTTGAGTAGAGTGGAATATATGTGGATAGCGCTTCATCATATCCGCTTCCGCTTCCTATGTAGCATCCTCAACTTGCTAACTCCTCCAAAGCACCTTGACGGACGCGACTTCCTTATTCCTTAGCTTCTTTACTTGCCAGCCTAGGATTTCAACTGGTAAATCTTCATAGCTCAAATCCTCTTCAATGTTCATATAATGCAAGGGAACTCTAGACCTTGGGTCACCCATGAGTTTTCTCAACATCGATACATGGAAGATCAGATGAATCAAATGCAATTTGTTGGGTAGGTCCAACTCGTACACTACTTTCCCCACTCTCTTCACCAATTTGTAAGATCCCACATATCTAGGACTCAAATTCCCTTTCTTACCGAATCGGAGCACATCTTTCATTGGAGTTTCCTTTAAATAGACCCAATCGCCAACTTGGAATTCAAGCTCCCTTCTGCTTACATCTGAGTAGGACTTTTGTCGACTTTGAGCTATTTGGAATTTCTCCCTTACGCTTTTAATTTTCTCCATAGCATTCATCACCAAGTCTAGTACTATTAATGCCACTTCAGCAACTTTGAACCACCCGATGGGCAATCTATATCGTCTATCGTACAAGGCTTCAAACTGTGCTATCCCAATACTTGCATGTAAGCTATTGTTGTAGGAGAACTCGATAAGTGGCAAATGTTCATCCCAACTTCCTTTGAATCCCTATACACAAGATCTCAACATATTCTCCAAGGTCTAAGTAGTCCTTTTGGCTTGCCCATCAATTTGAGGATGAAAAGCTGTGCTCAACTTCACTCTAGTGCCAAGTCCTCTTTGGAAGGACCTCCAAAAGTGAGAAGTGAATTGAACTCCATGGTTTGGTACGATAGACAATGGAATCCCATGCAATCTCACTAATTCTCGAATATACAAGTGGGCATAGTCCTCAGCACTGAATGTGGTTTTCACCGATAAGAAATGAGCTGACTTAGTCATGTGATCAATTATCACCCATATGGAGTCAAAATGCTTTTTGGTTCTTGGAAACCCATCTACAAAGTCCATATTGATCTCTTCCCTTTTCCAAGTAGGAATGTCAATATCTTGAGCTAAGCCACCTTGCCTTTGGTATTCAACCTTTACATGTTGGTAGTTGGCACATTTGGACACAAATTGGGCAATGTCCTTTTTCATCGCATTCCACCAATAAATTTCTCTCAAATCTCTGTACATTTTGGCTGTGTCAAGATGAATGGAGTAGGAGGAGTTGTAGCCTTCTTGCATGATCCACTTCTTCAACTCATCATCACTAGG
Source organism: Solanum rostratum (assembly GCA_029948455.1). Classification (NCBI taxonomy): domain Eukaryota; kingdom Viridiplantae; phylum Streptophyta; class Magnoliopsida; order Solanales; family Solanaceae; genus Solanum; species Solanum rostratum. Next base: position 24,121,729 of record CM057054.1, read on the forward strand.
TACATACAACCTACCTTGATACCGGAGTGTACCATCTCCCCCTTGTGAGAAGACCTCTATCTTTCCATCTTTCAACAAAGTTTTCAACTCAACTAGAATGGGATCAAGATCTTGCTTGGCCTTAACCTAGTCGATCAAAAATGATGCTGACCCATGAAGAACCATCACACCACCATTTATGGACTCATTCAATCTCACTCCCAGCATTGCCAACCTATGAACATCTCTAGCCAACTCCCTCTTCCCAACATCTTCTATATAGGACACACTACCCATATAAATTCTACTAAGGGCATCAACTACCACGTTGGCTTTTCTCGGGTGGTACTTCATGCTCATATCATAATACTTAAGTAGCTCTAACCATGTCCATTGCCTCGAGTTGAGATCCTTCGGGGCGAACACATGTTGGAGGCTCTTGTAGTTTGTGAAAACATCTACGTGGACTCTAGACAAATAGTGTCCCCAAATCTTTAAGGGAAACACTATCGCCGCCAGTTCAAGGTCATGAGTCGGGTAACTCCTCTCATTCACTTTCAATTATCGTGAAGCATAGGCAATAACCTTACCATTTTTCATTAGCACAAAACCGAACTCGATCCTGGCATCAAATTACATGAAAAAACCATCACTCCCCTCTGGAAATATTAATATGGGGGCTGAAGTCAACCGATCCTTCAAGGTCTGAAAACACCTTTCGCATTCACCCTTCCATATGAATTTAGCCTTTTTTTGAGTTAGCTTGGTGAGTGGAGATGAAATCTGAGAAGTCTTTTACAAACTATACCCAAGAAACTCCTTATGTCAGTGGGAGTCAACGGCCTTGGTCAGTTTCTTACTGCTTCCACTTTTAGGATCAACTTTGATTCCCTCTCTAGATACCACGTGCCCAAGGAAGGAAACCTCATCTAGCCAAAACTCGCACTTGTCAAACTTTGCATAGAGCTTCTGATCCCTTAGGGTCTGCAATGCTACGCTTAAGTTCTCCATGTGAGCTTGCTCACCTCACAAATAGATCAAATTTCAATGATGAACATTACAACAAATATGTTGAGGTAAGGCTTGAACACCCTATTCATGAGATCCATAAATATTGCCGGTGCATTAGTGAGGCCAAAGGACATCACCACAAATTTGAAATGATCATACCTAGTCCAGAAAGCCATCTTAGGGATGATATTTTCTCTCACCCTCAATTATTGATAACCCGATCTCAAGTCAGTCTTGGAGAAGTGAGTGGCCCCTTGTAGTAGATCAAATAAATCATCTATCCTGGGGAGAGGATACTTATTCTTGATGGTGACCTTATTGAGCTGTCGATAATCAATGCACATGCTGAGTGACCCATTCTTCTTTCATACGAATAGCACCAGGGCACCCCACATAGATGTAACGACCTGACGTAGGGGCCTAGTCATCATAAGGTGAATAAGACACCCGAAGGTACCTCACCCAAGCAATCTTACATATCATATGAATTCATAGGCATAAATCGCTAAGATGAAATAGAAAACTAGGGGAAACAGGGCTAAGGGTGTAAAACTACGTAATTCCTATGTGTTAGTCCCACCTATGTGACACTTGACATATGATTATGGTAAAGGTGAGGTACTAAGTTTTTTTTCATAAGGGTGGTAGTAATTTGAATTGGATCAAGACTTGTTGTGATATCCCATATGTTTCACTGGGCATGAGTCCAAGATAAACTCGAAAAAAGCATTTAAATCCAAGAAGATACGGTGCTATTTGAGTTAGAAGTCTAAAGTGAAATATTAAGATAAAATATATGGGATTATGATTTGGAAAATGAGGTAAGATAACAAACTGCTTGCTTGACTTAAAAAAGTAAGTAAGTGCATCACCTACTTAGACTTTTTGACCGCCTAAAGGGACAAGTAGGTGCACCACCTACTAAGACTTGTTTGGCCATCTTATAGGGCCAAGGTCACTAACCATTTTCTCGAAAATTCTGGCCCAACCCAAGTGAAGTAAAAAGGGAAGAATGGGTAACCAAAGCCCAATAAGTGGAGACCTATCAAGGCCCACGTTAAAAGGGCAAGTAGGTGAATCACCTACTTGGTAAAATAAGGAAAAAAATTAAGGAGAAAGTCGGCCTAATTTGGTCTCTTTAAAAGGGAATGTAACCAGCTCGTTTTAGCGATTTTACACTTGAGGAAAAAAACTAATTTCTAAGTTCTCTTTCTTCCCCTTCTATCTTCATATAGCAGCCATAAAAACCCTTAGGGTTCTTGAATATTATCCCTCATCTCAAGGTAGGATTGAAGGAGAATTCAGCCCTTGAAAAATATAAGTTAAGAGAGCATGAATCCCTCACAAGTAAGGTACATTACTGCACTTCTCTTGCTCTCTTGTGCTTGAGCTAATAGGGGATTGTGTATGTGTCAATGAGGTTGGAGCGGTCCTTCTTATATGAGGTAATCTTGTGGGAAGGTTTGTTGGTGCATTGTGCATGTTGGGACAACCATGGATGGGAATCCCCTTTAACTTCAATTGTAAGCCCATTTTAGAATTTGAAGTGTGATGTTAGTAGAAACTCATGAGACAATGCTTGGACACCATAAGTTCACATTGCTCCTATTACATTATGATATTTAGGGGCTGTTTCATGTATGTGATGGTAAGACATGTGATCACAAATGAGATTAGAGGAGAAGAAGTTGAAGGAACACCCTTAGTTCGGTAGTTATGGCTTGCTGCCCGGGTGTAACTTGTGGGTGTGAGTGAACTACCTACATGTGTTTACACACTACTACTATGAGTTTCATCACCTACTCAATTGTAGATAAATATTTGAAAAAAGGGGAGGTTATATTACAGTGATAACAAGGTGGCACGACAAGGTATGTAAGGCTATCCAATTCCATAGTCTTTGGCATGAAATCTAACACTCGCTTCACTATCAACTAATAAGCTTCCCAAGTGCTATTCTAATAGTGACAATATTGTTTATTAGTAAATCTGTAGTTTTAATCTTACAAGCACTAGCATGAGGAGTCCACGTTCACTCGTAAAGCCAATTGTGTACTTTATACTACTAAGTTGTACATCAAAGTTCCATGTGATTCTTATATTATGGTACTACCTTAGATGATAGTTGTCCTATTTTATGTTACTGATACATAGTTCCAAAGCTCCAAAATTTATTATGAACACCAAAGTAATAATCTCAAAGTATTAAGGAATAACTTGAAAACTGTCCATGGCGTGGGTGGCAACCCAGGGGTGAGAGCCTAGCATGGGTCGATCTCACTTGGTTTTTGAGGGTGGCAGCCCAGGGGCGAAAGCCTAGCATGGGTCGATCCCAATTTATATAGCTATGAGGACAGGATCCCAGGGGTTAAAATGCGTAGCATAGGCCATCCTCTTTTACCACTGATCAGCTGGTCATTTGTATCACATGCCTAAAAGGAATTATAAAGAACTAAAGAGTAAAGAAAAAAATGTAATGTACATAGATCCATAAGTATAACGGAGGTGGTATTTTACTATAAGTTCTGCATTTACATCTCGCTACTTGATTTCACTTGAGTTCTCACTTTACCTATGCTATTGCCTTACATATTCAGTACATTACTTCATATTAACGTCTGTTTTGGGGGACGCTGCAATTTATTCTGCAGGTACAAACACTCTAGCTAGTACACCTTCGGTATAGGCACACCCGACACTCATCTTCTTTTGGTGAGCTCCAAGTTGATCCAGGGCTTTACTGAGTCTGTAGTATATGCAATTTGGTATTGTGTTATAGTTTAAAGTAAGGTGAGGCATGTCCCCATCTATGTTATCTTATAGAGGCTTTATAGACTTATTATATATGGTTCAATTGCATCTTGTCTCGAAACAGTTATGGCCTCAACGGCCAGGTCTTGTACGTAAGTTTGGTGTTACCTAATTTGATCCTTTATCTCTACAGCTTGTATGAAGTTGTCATGATGCGTAGTTGTCATAGTCATATGCATAGTAAGCATAGATTGTGTGTTGGTTCTTTCAGGTCTTGAGGGCATCAGGTGCCTGTCCATCTTTATAGATTTAGAGGCATGACAAAAGTTGTATCATAGCAGGTCATCCTAGGGAGTCTACAAAGCCATGTCTATGTAGAGTCTTGCTTATGGGTATGTTGTTCATCACATCTATAAACTTGAGGCTACACGACATTTAGGAGTTGCTTCTTTGATTTTATTTCCTAGATCGTGCCATAAAGCCACTATTGTAGGTGGATCATATCTAACCCTTAAATTGTTTGTTTTATATATAGCAAAAAATGCCTATCACAAGGAGAAGAAGTACAGGTAAGCAGATAGATTTTGGAGAAGGGACCAACCAATCATGAGTTAGACCTAACCTAAGTGAGACTCTAGATGAGTCCTTATCATAGAGTTCCCCGACTCCTCTACCTCCAGAAGAGCTACGAAGGGCAGAAACACCTCAAGAGCCTCCTATTAAAGCTACTGAGCAAGATTTGAGGAATGCGGTCCAGTCATTGACTCATCTAGTTGCTGGTAAAGGTCAAAGGCAAGAAGGTCCAGTTGTGGGTACTGGTGGTGCAGATAGGGAAGCTAGCACACGGATACGTGACTTTCTTAATTTGAATCCTCCTTCATTCATTGGGTCAGATCCTAATGAAGATCTACAAGACTTCGTTGACCAAATCCAACAGACTTTGGATGTTATGCATGTAAGCGGTATAAAAGATGTTGAGCTAGCAACATATATATTAAAGGGGGTGGCTGTATTGTGGTATGAAACTTGGAAGCAATCCTGGGGTACAAATGCACCTCCTGTTGTTTGGAAAGAGTTCAAAAAGGCATTTCTTGACCACTATCTGCCATTGGAGATTCGAGAGGCTTGTGTAGATCAATTCTTAAATCTCCACCAAGGAGGTATGAGCGTGAGAGAGTACAGTCTCCAATTTAATTCCTTGTCCATGTATGCTCCAAATGTGGTTGCTACTATGGAGGATCGAGTCCATCGATATGTGGATAGATTAGATCCCTACCTGGTTAGAGATTGCACCATTACGTCCTTTAATAAAGATATTGATTTACAAAAATTGGAGGAGTAAAGGCAATGTAGGAGGACCCAAGAGTCGGAAATAGCACAGTCCAAGAGGGCTAGATCTACGGGGCAGTTTACACCATCCCAAGGTGAGTTTAGGCCTCAACTTTCTAATAGACCACCCAGGCCATCATTTTCCTACTCTACAGCTAGTGCGCCACCTCGATATAAAGGGTCTAGGGGAATCAATTTGGGAAACAAGGTGAAATCCAAAGTTCACGAATAGTAGAGCGCCAAGAGCAAGGGAGCATGAACTAATCAAGATCTCCTCGACAGCCTTGAAAGCAATGCAAGAGGAGTAACCTAGGTGCATGCCGATTTAGGACAGCTGTTTGTTTTTGGTGTGGTATACTGAGTCATATGATGAGAAACTGCCCTCAAAGGGATACAGGTGGTATGGCCCAACCTACTGGATCAGTTGCTGCATCATTATAAACGGTGCCTTCATTAGGTAGGGGTCCACAATTGTCTGCAAGTCTTGGTAGGGGTGTTAGAGGGGCATCAAATTCTAGTGGAGCTCAAATTGCACATATGCTCTAGGAGATCGGCAAAATTTGGAGGCTTCCCCGGTTGTGATTACAGGTACATTGTCCATCTTTTCACATATTGTATATGCATTAGTTGATCCAGGATCTACTCTATCATATGTTACTCCATTAATTGCTGGGAAGTTCCAAAGAGTACCCGAATTATTGACTGAACCATTTGAAGTGTCTACACCAATTGGTGAGTCCATTACAGCTAGCAAGACCTGTCATAATTGCATAGTAACTATTAGTGATTGTGACACATTGGCTGACCTCGTTGAGCTAGAAATGGTAGATTTCGATGTTATAATAAGTATGGATTGGTTGGCTTCTTGTTATGCCATGGTGGATTTCTGAACTAAGGTGGTGCAGTTCCATTTTGCAAAAGAGGCAGTCCTTGAATGGAAAGGTAATATTAGGGCGCCAAGAGGGAAGTTTATTTCCTATTTTAAGGCAAGGAAGATGGTATGTAAGGGTTACATATGCCATTTAGTAAGGGTGAAAGATACAGATGCAGATCCCCCAACCCTTTAATCTGTTCCGGTGGTGAATTAATTTTTGGACGTATTTCCTGAAGATCTTCCAGGTTTGCCTCCCGAACGAGAAGTTAAGTTTGGTATTGATATGCTCCTAGATACGTAAACTATATCTATTCCCCCATATAGAATGGCCCCGACAGAGTTACGGGAGTTGAAGGAACAATTAAAAGATTTGCTAAAAAAGGGCTTCATACGGACTAGTATGTCACCTTGGGGAGCACCAAGTTTATTTGTACACAAGAAAGATGGCTTGTTGAGGATGTGCATTGACTACCAATAGTTAAATAAGGTGATGATAAAGAACAAATATCCCCTCCCTAAAATGAATGATTCATTTGATTAGTTATAGGGTGCTAAGTGTTTCTCCAAGATTGACTTGAGGTTGGTTATCACCAAGTGAGAGTCAGAAATCAAGACATACACAATACAACTTTTTGAACACGGTATGGTCATTTCAAGTTCTTAGTCATGTCATTTGGCCTAACAAATGCCCCAATTGTTTTTATGGATTTCATGAATAGGGCGTCTAAGCCATTTTTGGATGTGTTTGTGATAGTATTCATAGATGACATTTTGGTGTATTCAAGATCAGAAGGAGATCATGCTAATCACCTGCAATAAGTGTTACAAATTCTTCTTGATCATGAATTATATGCAAAGTTTTCTAAGTTTGAGTTTTGGTTGAGGTCTGTGGCTTTTTTAGGCCACATTGTATCCAATGAAGGAATGAGGGTTGATACACAAAAGATAGAAGCTGTGAAGAACTGGCCAAGACCTACCACACCTATAGAGGTTCATAGTTTCCTAAGTTTAGCAGGTTATTATAGAAGGTTTGTTGAAGGATTTTCTTTGATTTCTGCACCTTTAACAAAGCTTACACATAAGGAAACCAAGTTCCAATGGAGTGATGCATGTGAAAGAAGCTTCCAAGAGTTGAAAAATAAATTGACAACTACACTTATATTGGTACTTCCTGAAGGAACAAAAGATTATGCAATGTATTGTGATGGTTGGGGAGTGGGGTTAGGATGTGTCTTAATGCAACATGGTAAAGTAATAGCTTATGCCTCAAGGCAGTTGCGTCCACATGAGGAAAACTATCCAACCCATGATTTAGAGTTAACAACAATTATATTTGATTTGAAGATATGACACCACTATTTGTATGGAGTTCATGTTGACATATATACTGATCACAAGAGTCTACAATACATCTTTAAGCAAAATGACCTGAATCTAAGGCTACGAAGGTGGTTTGAGTTATTAAAAGATTACGACATTGACATTTTGTATCACCTCGAAAAGGCGAATGCAGTGGCAGATGCTTTAAGTCGTAAAACAATGGCTAGCACTTTTGAGCAGTCCGCAATCTGAAAAGGATTAATTAAAGATCTACATCAATTAGCTAGCCTAGGGGTTCACCTTCTTGAATCTTCAGACAAAGGCATTATTGTGAAAAATGTAGCAGAATCCTTATGATAGCGGAAGTGAAAGAGAAACAGTACATAGATCCTATTCTATTGTGAGTGAAACAGAATGTATAACAAGGCATGACAAAGGCATTTGAGCTCACACAAGAGGGAGCACTTCGATGTCAAAATAGATTGTGCATACCTGATGTTGATGGGATAAAAAGAAGAATTATGATGGAAGCACATCATTTAAGATATTTGGTCCATTCGGGCACAACCAAAATGTATCATGACTTGAAAGAAGTGTATTGGTGGGGGGAAATGAAGAAGGATATTGCAGAATTCATGGCTTAATGTCCAAATTGTCAACAAGTTAAAGTAGAGCACCAAAAGCCTGGAGGTTATTTGCAGCACATAGAACTTCCAATTTGGAAATGGGAGATGATCAACATGGATTTTGTTACCAAGTTGCCCCCGCTCATTTCAAAAGTTTGACTCTATATGGATAGTAGTTGATAGACTCACCAAATCAACGCACTTCTTTCCGATCAAGACTACTTATACGTTGAAGAATATGCAAGATTGTATTAAAGAGATAGTTCGACTGCATAGAGTGCAAATCTCTACTATATCCAATAGGGGAGCTCAATTCACTGCAAATTTTAGGAAGTCATTCCAGAGAAGCTTGGGGATGCAAGTGAGTTTAAGTACAACCTTTCACCCTTAAACGGATGGTCAAACAGAACGGACAATCTAGACACTTTAGGATATACTTCGAGCTTGCATATTAGACTCTAAAGGTAGCTGGGATGACCATTTTCCACTTATTGAGTTCTCTTACAACAATAGCTACCACTCAAGTATCAAAAATGGCACCGTATGAAGCCTTGTATGGAAGGAAGTGTAGGTCACCAATCGGTTGGTTTGAAGCAGGTGAAACCGCCTTATTTGGGCCATATATTGTTCATCAAGCTATGGAGAAGGTTGAGATAATACAACAACGGTTAGCAACAGCTCAAAGTCGACAAAATCATATGCAGATACTAGAACAAGAGGACTAGAATTTTCCATAGGAGATTGGGTGTTCTTGATGGTGTCTCTAATGAAAGGCGTAATGAGATTTGGTAAATAGAGAAAGCTCAGTCCATGCTACATAGGACCATATAAGATTGTTAAAAGAGTTGGCCAAGTTGCATATGAATTAGAGCTACCTCAGGAGCTTTTTATGGTTCATCCAGTGTTTCACGTTTCAATGCTTTGGAAGTGCATAGGTGACCCATCTTGTGTCACTCTAATAGAAGATGTAAAAGTTACAGAAGATCTTTCTTATGAGAAAGTACCCATTGCTATTCTGGATGGATAAGTTAAGAAGTTAAGAAACAAAGAAGTAGCTATGGTAAAAGTACTATGGAGGAACAAGCAAGTAGAAGAGGTTACCTGGGAAGAGGAAAATGAAATGAAATCTAAGTACCCCCAATCTCTTTTAGTCCACTGAGAAGGATGAAAAAGTTGGAGTTGAGCCATTGACAAGTAAGTATGTGTCTACATGCATCTTGTGATTAATAGTAGTATGTAACTTAGGCTTGAACTTGTTTGGATTGAGAAATTATACCATCATTTGAGGATGAATGTTCCTGGGGGGGGGGGAGGATGTAACACTCCATATTTTCTATGTGTTAGTCACACCTATGTGACACTTGACATATGCTTATGGTATAGGTGAGTACTAAGTTTTTTCCATAAGGGTGGTAGTAATTTGAATTGGACAAAGAGTTGTAGTGATATCCCACATGTTTCAGTGGGTATGAGTCCAAGATAAACTCGACTAAAGTATTGAAATCCGAGACAATAAGGTTCTATTTGAGTTAAAAGTCTAAAGTAGAATATTAAGATACAATATATGGGATTATGATTTGGAAACCGACGTAAGATAACGAGATGCTTGGTTGACTTAATAAAGCAAGTACGTGCATCAACTACTTAGACTTTTTGACCAGCCTAAAGAGCCAAGTAGGTGCACCACCTACTAAGACTTGTTTGGACATCTTATAGGGCCCAAGGCCACTAAAAATTTGCTTGAAAATTCTGGCCCAACCCAAGTGAAGTAAAAAGGGAAGAATGGCACCAAGACCCAATAAGTGGAGACCCATAAAGGCCCAAGTTAAAAGGGAAAGTAGGTGCATCACATACTTGGTAAAATATGGCTAATAGTTAAGGGGAAAGTTGGCCTAATTTGGTCCCTTTAAAAGGGAATGTAACAAGCTCTTTTTAGCCATTTTGTGCTTGAGAAAAAATTTGATTTCTAAGGTTCTCTTTCTTCCCCTTCTATATTCATATAGTATCCATAAAAACCCTTATGGTTCTTGAATATTATCCCTCATATAAAGTTAGGATTGAAGGAGAGTTCATCCCTTGAAAAATATAAGTTAAGAGAGCAAGAATCCCTCACAAGTAAGGTAACTGCACTTCTCTCTCTCTCTTGTGCTTGAGTTAATTAGGGGATTGTGTATGTGTCAATGAGGTTGGAGTGGTACTTTTTATATGAGGTAATCTTGTGAGTTGGTTTGCTGGTGCATTGTGCATGTTGGGACAACCATGGAGGGGAGTCCCCTTTAACTTCAGTTGTAAGCTCATTTTTGAATTTGAAGTGTAATGTTAGTAGAAACTCATGAGACAATGCTTGGATACCATAATTCACATTTCTCTGCTACATTTTGATATTTAGGGGCTGTTTCATGTATGTGATGGTAAGAGGTGTGATCACAAATGCGATTAGAGGAGAAGAAGTTGAAGGAACACCCTTAGTTTGGTAGTTACGGGCTTGCTGCCCTGCTATAACTTGTGGGTGTGAGTGAACTACCTACATGTGTTTATTTACTACTAATACTAGTTTCATCACCTACTTAATTATAGATAAATATTTGGAAAAAAGGGAGGTTACATTGTAGTGATAACAAGAAGGCACGACAAGGTATGTAAGGCTATCCAATTTCATATTCTTTGGCATGAAATCTAACATTCGTGTCACTATCAACTACTAAGCTTCTTAAGTGCTATTCTAATAGTGGCGGTATTGTTTATTAGTAAATCTGTAGTTTTATCTTACAAGCACTAGCTGAGGAGTCCACATTCCCTCGTAAAGCCAATTGCGTCATTTATACTCCTAAGTTGTACGTGAAAGTTCCATGTGATTCTTATATTATGATATTACCTTAAATGACTATTTTCCTATTTTATATTACTAATACACAGTTCCAAATCTCCAAAATTTATTATGACCACCAAAGTAATAATCTCAATGTATTAAAGAATAACTTGAACATTGTCCATGGTGCGGGTGGCAGCCCAGGGACAAGAGCCTAACATGGGTTGATCTCACTTGGTTTATGAGGGTGACAGCCTAGGGGTGAAACCCTAGCATGGGTTGATCCCAATTCATATAGCTATGAGGACATCATCCCAGGGGTTAAAATCCCTAGCTGGGTCATCCTCTTTTACCACTGATCAACTAGTCATTTGTATTTCATACCTAAAAGAATTATAATGTACTAAAGAGTAAAGATAAAAATGTGATGTACATGCCTCCACAAGTATAAAAAAGGTGGTCTTTTACTTTGAGTTCTGCATTTACATTTTGCTTCTTGATTTCACTTGATTTGTCACTTTACATATGCTATTGCCTTACATATTCAGTACATTATTTCGTACTAATGTTCCTTTTGGGGAATGTTGCAATTCATGCTGCAGGTACATGTACTCCATCTAGTAGACCTTCGGTGTAGGCACACCCAACACTCAACTTCTTTTAGCGAGCTCCAAGTTGATCTGGGGCTTTACTTAGTCGGTAATATATGCATTTTGGTGTTGTATTATAGTTTAAAGTAAGGAAGGGCCTATCCCGACCTATGTTATTTTATAAAGGCTTTGTGGACTTATTGAATATGGTTCAGTTGCATCTTGTCTCGAAATAGTTATAGCCTCAACGACCAGGTATGGTATGTAAGTTTGGTGCTACCTATTTTGATCTCTTATCTCTACAGCTTGTACGAACTTGTCACGATGTGTAGTTGTCTTAGTCATATGCATAGTAAGAATAGATTGTGTCTTGGTTCTCTCGGGTCTTGAGGGCATCGAGTGCCTGTCCGTCATTATAGATTTGGAAGCGTGACAAAGGGCCACAACTTAAAAATCATAAAGGAATATAAGAACTGGATACCATTATAACATTTGTTTAATAATGCCTCTAACATAAACTTGGTGGGGGCTAAGATATGTTCAAGCTTAACCTCAAATACATACATAGCAAAAGAAATATACAACTGTAAACTAGATTGTATTATACAGGTTATCATCCCCGAACTAGAGGACTCACCAACTCTCATATTCAATGATCCAAAGCTAGCCACGTGGAGGATATCGAGGAGAGCCAGTCCCTACATGGTTAAATCATGTAGGAATAGAAGTATGCGTCAGTACTTTGAATGTACTAGTATGTAGGTATGCAATGCATGACATGGAAACAATGATGAAATGATTCATGCTAGGTTTCATGTTAAAAATCATACATTTACAAGGGCATTAGTAAGTCATAATCAAGCCAATATCATTTAAACACAGAAAACAACTTCAGAAAGAACTTAGTAGAATAGATAAATAAACATAGTCATAAACAAGAAAATCATATAAACTTGGAACATACATAAGTTTTTGGTATTTAAATACTATACCATAGGAGAAACATCTTCAAAGTATGAGTACATCATTTTACGCATTACTTTAGCCATAGAACACGAGATAATGCATATGAGAAATAAAGAACTTACCCTTACTTGAATGCATGATGAGGCATATAAACTTAAATTAGTGAGAAAATACATGTTGTTATGAACAATTAAAATATTAATATCCATGGGTGAACAATACATCACTTTACTTAAAAGACTATTTTACTATGAAAGAAACATTAATAATCATAATGGAGACCACCTTACATAATTGAAGACATAGTTATATACCCTTAAGAGAAATACCATTCAAACTTGTGTAACAATGAGTCATAGGAACTTTAAAACACCTTTGGGAATAATATGAAGGAACCATCATAAATCATCATAAAAGGACACCTTGGGAACATGAGAAGAACATGAACATATGTGAGAGCACCCTTTAACCGACATAAATCATGTGAGCTAACCATAGTCCCGATGTTTCCCCTACACCGGAGAAAGGGAAGATCTCTTGCCAAGATGATCTCCTAAAATGTCTAAGTTGATCCAATAAAGCCTTCCTATTGAGAAACCTCTACTATTGGTTGGTCTAGAAATCAAACTCTACTAGCGGGTAATTCCTATTTTCTATGGTGGCACGTAGTTATGGGACAATGAGATTCTACTAACAGTCTCATGCCTCTTCTAACATGGAGCTTTTGCATTAATCCCAAAGTCCCACTTGGTGCTAAGTAAAACTCTCACGGAATAATCATAAGCATGAATCATGAATTCATTAGTGGTGAGGTATTCTACTAACCTGTCCCATAAACATTTGGAAAATTTCATCATAAGGATAGCTCCTACTTCTTGACTAAGCCTCTGCTATCGGCTAGAATCATAATCTTGGCTAAGCCTCTACTATTAGCCAGCATCATAATCTTGGCTAATCCTGTACTATAGGCTAGCATCATCATCATCATATCCCTCTACTAATAGGTCATCATTTTATTTCCCTCTACTAACGGGTGATTATTTCATATCCCTCTACTAACCGGTCATTATTTCATATACCTCTACTAGCGGGTCATCATTTCTCATGATATTAACTAGGTGGGGACTCACATTTCTTTTATTCATTCATTATTGAATCCAACGAGTCTAGTCCCTAATAACATATAGAAAAGAGTATAGTCATGGCATGCATAGACTTGTACATCACAACATCCTATAGAAGACCTTTCAATAATGCATAGATTTCATATAACTTCTATTTGTTACATAGCATCCTTGGCATACTCCATCATTCATAATATCTGTGACATATAATGAAAGGAATTCATGATCTTACATAAAGTTTCATAATATTCTCATGAATCCATATCATAAATGTTGACTCTTAACTTTTAGGACCTTTATGTTCTCGCATGGATTTGGACTTCATTCTTTCATAAAACATACTCTTCATATATGTTAGGTTCAAAACATGGGATTTGCATACTTAAAGACTCATAATCATGAAATTTATATATATCATGCATACACAAAATAGGATGTAAGCATTTAGAATCATTCAAATCATCCCAACATGGTCCTTGTAGAACCCTCACTAGAAAATCATGAATTTCAACTCAATATGCATAAGTGGTCATAACATGATACTAATATACTTCATATAATCAAGAATGCATCACAACCCACATGATTAAATCAACTTCCCGAAACTTCACAACATGCATAAACTTTGGGTCAAATTTGAAGTAAAGAAACTTGAGCTTTGTGAAGGAAAGGGCTCCAGAAATCAAACCCATGTCCTCAACCGAAGATTTGTAGAAGAAATCACTAACTTTGGTGAAGAAACCTGAAACCCTAGCCTTGTATTCAATGGTGGACCTTGGGGGACTTGAGAGGATTTTTAAGAATTAGGTTTTGAAGAATGGTTTAGGAATAGGGTCATTTGGGGGAGTTTTAGACTGATATAGGGTGTGTAGGAAGTCGAAACGACGTGACATTGGGCTTAGGGTGTGAGGAAAGGGATAAAATACCCTTTTTAAAACTGGCCAGACTGTTTCCATGAAAGCCTGTTTACGGGCCGTAAGTCAATCCACGGCCCGTAGAGTGGGTCGTATGGACTGGCAGACTGACAGTGCTTCATTAAAATGGGCGTAACTTTTTGGTCTGAACTCTAAATGAGGTAAAACTAGTTGTCTTGGAAAGATAATTCAAAGATATTTCATTTGGTAGGTTGTCCAACATTTATTTCGATGTATACTAAAAATATATGATCATTTGAAGTAGACATATATACAAACTCATGCTAGAACTTAGACGATTGGAATAGTTCGCACTCGACTTGATGCGAGAGGGACTTGGAATTGTATCAGGGGTCATGGAGGGGCTAGACAAGTCTATTAAGGTTCTAAGGGAATAGGAAATTACCGTAATGAATCCAATACTGGAAACTATGAGAGCCAATGTACGGCCGTATGTAGAAGAACGACCCATACTATTGTTCGTAAGCAAGGATCCAGAAACAATTATTTTTGGCCCCAAAATCGTGAACCATTTTACGAGCCATATATGGACTTATGAGTCATGGTTGAAGTCTCAGACTCCTTCCATACTTAGCCATTTTCCTCATCCTCTTGGTCCCTATCCACGAAGGGATTCTATGGGTCATATAACGCTTTATGGGTCGTACTGTTGGTTCGTAAACCACTTTTCTGAAACTTCAATTTCCTTCAAGTCAAGGCCCTCAATTTACGGACCTAACTATGGGTCATAACTCGTTCTACGGGCGATAAGCTACCCTCATCCATGTACACCAGATCATTCATCAAGCCAACTTTTTTGCACTCTAAGGCTCTTAAACTGGGGATCATTACAGGAAATTGACTAGGTCATATGAAATCCTTCTCTAACAGATCCCTCAGTTGTTGTTTCAATTCCTTCAATTCTACAGGAATCATTTTATAAGGAGGGAATGAGATGGGTTGATTATTATACCAAAGATCTCCTTTTTGGGAAGGATACTCGGTAACTCATCTGGGAAGGCATCAGAGAATTCACTTATGATCGAAACTAACTAAAGAGAGGTAACCTTGAAAGAGACATCTTTGACCCTTACCAAGTGGTAGATACACCCCTTGGAAATTATTGTACAAGCCTTGATAAAAGAAATAAATTGACCCTTACACCGAGAATTGCTACCCTTCCATTCCGGAACTAGCTCATTAGGGAATTGGAATTTGACCCTAAAGTTCCTACAATTGATAGAGGCATAAGAAGCGCGCAACCAATCCATTCCCAAAATTATATTGAAGTCTACCATGAAGAGTTCAACTAAATCACATGGGATTAATTTATGTAGAATAGAAACAGGACAACCCCTATAGACTCTTTGGGCTATGATAGACTCATCCACATGGTTACTCACCTCATAAGGCTCATAGAAGACTTCAGGACATGCATGAAACTTATATGCAAAGAATGGGGTTAGAAAAGGCAAGTTTGTTTTCGGATCTAAAAGTGCATATGCATACAAATCATAAACTCGCAACATACCGGTGACCACGTCTGGGGCTTCTTCAACCTCTTGACGACCGTGAAGGGCATAGAACCTGTTGGCCTTTGGGGCACCATGAGCTTGACCCCTCTGCCCTTAGGGCGTTATGCCTCCACTCCTATTATCCTTGGCATTGTGATGAGGCTTTCCACAAGTAAAGCAGGCATTGGACCCAGCTAAGCATTCCTCTTTATGAGGTCTTCCACACTTGGGGAAATTAGGAATTTGGGGATTTCAGGCAACCCCTTTTGTTATTCCTGAAAGGAGGAGTGTTAGTGGATCCTAGCCTTGGGCTACCTTGAGATTTGTAGCCACTGCTCCTTTGATGAGAATAGTTCCCACCATCCACACTAACCTGCTTAGACTCCCTTGCCCTTTCTCGAAGCTTCTCCTCTTCAATTTGTTAGGCATTCGTCATTAGGTGGAAAATGTCCATCTCTTTGACCAACATCGCCTTCTTGCATTCTTTGAAGACCAACTTAAAGACACCCGAAATGAATTCGCTCAAGCATGCCCTCAGATCTACAACCATGAATAGAGCATACTTGGACAATTGGGTGAACATGAAGGCATCCCCTCACACTCATACCCCTTGCTTCAAGTTGATGAATTCTTGGACCTTCGCCTTCCTAAGCTCAATGGGGAAGAACCAATCTAGGAAGGCACACTTGAATTCCTCCCTACTAATGGGACTCGCTTCTTGACCTCTCTCATCAACCCACTGCTCGTACCAAACCTTGGTGACTCCCTTAAGCTAGTAAGTCACCAACTCGACTTTGTCCTATGACGGCACACCCATCACCGCCACAACTTGGTAGGCTTCTTCTATAAACTCCATAGGGTCCTCATCCACCTTTGACCTATGAAATTCTGGCGGATTCATCCGCATGAAGTCACAGACTTTGGTGGCTAGGGTAGGTACTTGGGGAGGCACTACTATCTCCCTATTGGCTTGGTTAGCCAACACTTGGGTGAACACTATGAAATAGGCTTTGAACTCCATTTGAGACACTCCCTCGTTTGGTTGGAGTGGAGGGACTTGTTGGTCCAGAGTGCCTCGTTGCTGGGGAGCTCCTCTGGGTGGCATAATCTAGAAAGAAATAAAAGCTCATCGTTGGATAGTAAAAAATCTTACTCAACTCTAAGGCACGACATTGAATAAGAAAGAAAGTAAGACTTTCCTAAACTGCCTCATAGCCTCTGATTCAAGATAGTGGCGCGCTTCACAACCTTAAATGAGACTTTACGCTACAAGGTATGCATGGACATCGTGCTATGATACCAAGTTTGTAACGACCCTACCTAGGGGCCTAGTCATCAGACCGCGAATAAGGTCTAGAGGCACCTCACCCAAGCCATCTAAGCATGTTAGGCATTCATAGGTAATAGAAAGGAATATAATGTAGGAAAAAACAAAAGGGAAAGAGGCTATGGGCTTTTTGACAATGAACCAATATTAAAGTAGTGGAAAGAACTAAATCATTACTTTATGCATACGTATACCAACTACATCATAAGTCGATGGGACCGGTATCATACAGTCTCCATCAATAGAATGAAATTTAGACAATATAATATTGAAACAAGGGCCTAAGAAGGGCTACAAAACATCATCTCAAATCGACTAAATACGAGCTAGAAGGAAAGAGTGGAGGAGTCATGATCTAAGAGCTCATCACAACAGTAGAGCTACTCTTTGGCACCGAATGCTAGCTACCAGTGGAAGAGTACCTGTTCCTACATGGTTAAATCATGCAGGCAAATATGCGTTAGTACGTTTGAACGTACTAAGTATGTGAGATGCAATTCATGGATGAAATTGAAATGCCATCATAATTAAACATGACATATCAGTATACATAAGGTTAATGAGACATGAAATAGAGTTAAACATGCACAAGAAGTACAATCTGACCAATATGAGACAATGCACATTTTAAACACAAATTGTAGACATATCATAGAATCATATAAGCTTGTTGGAATAGACCATAACTGGCAGTAAGACCATATGAGCTACTACATGGAATCCACTGAACCCCTTCCATCAGGAAAAGCCAATGCACTTCTTCCATTGGGAAAAGAAAAATCTACTTGCCAGAATATATATCCAAAACTTAATATCTTTCATAACTTTGAGACCTACGTGGATCCAGTAGCCTAGCCTATAAGGCTTGTATGGTGGCACATAGTTAGGGACATTGAGATTTAGCTTCAAGGGGTCATGCCTCAACTAATGGGGTGAGTCCTAATCTCAAGTCCTCTAGGTGCTAAGTTATCCCACAGAATCTTTAAACATAATTCAGAATCATAAGTAGCAATCAATAGAAGTAGCTCAAACTTAAGAATCCTTCTTAAACATCTTTTAGGGCAATAATCACTTTACACATATCTTTGAAAAAACTTAACTTTGAAGCTCTTCATAAATGCCCTATTCATAGTCATAATTCATAAGGACTTTCATTGAAAAATAAGGTGGGCTTAATTGATGCATGGAACAATCATAAATCACATAAGTCTTAAGAAATTTCATTTAAAGGAACATCGAAATTGTCCAACCTTAATCATATCAAAACCTATCTTAGAATCAACATCACACTTAAAAATATATATATATTCACTTAACAAAATATCCATGGAACTTTAGGAACATCATATAATAGCATAGGAACCATAAAAATCATTATAAGCATGCATTAGGACTTAAGAACTTAAAGAAAAGGGAAAATGTATAAAAGGAACTTTACGGGTGAAAGGGGTGCCCATAAATCAACTAACATACCTGATAAACTAGGGAGAATCAAATTGATGTCTTGAGGAAGGACCATGGGAAACCCTATCCTTGTTCTTTAGAGCTCTTGCCTTAGGAATTTAGTATTAAATAAATGGAAGAATAAAGGGTGTTTATAGGGCTTGAAAACTAATATAGGTCCCATTTTTCATCCCCCAAATGATGTAGTATTGGAATATAATTATGAGAAATGACCAAAATGCCGCTCAATTAAAAGTGTCGTAAGCCATGTACGAGACCCTGATTTCGGGACGTAGACTCTTTCATCTGATAGCTGTCGTGAGATTCCTGAAATATGGCCTTTGCTAAATTAGGGATTACAACAAACAGGATGGGCCATACTATTTTCTATGGGTTGTGGTTGGACTCGTAGAGTCCTTCGACACTTAGCCCAATCCTCACCTTATGTTTGACCCCTTTTTACGAGACCTTATACGAGCCGTATAGCATTTTAGGAGCTGTCTGATAAGTCGTGGATTAACAACCTAAAAATATCAAATTTCCTCATGTTTGGAATCCCACTCAACAAACCATTATACGGGCCACAAAAAATTCCACAGGATATGAACTATCTCGTGAACTGGGTCCTCAGTCACTTTTCAAGCCAACGTTTCTACACTTAGGGCTCCTAAACTTAGGGTCGTTACAGAAGTGCATCATGCATTAGTTTGGAGGTGCGAGAGGTTGGATGTAGGGGTTATCAGAGGGGTAGGGGTGGATCAAAAAGGTATTGAGGAGAGGTGATTAGACAAGATGTGACACAACTTCATATCACTGAGGACGTGACCTTAGATAGAAACGAGTGGAGGTTGCATACTAGGGTACAAGGCTGGTAGGGGTAGAATGTTATTGTAACACTCCCTGAATTATTCTACCTTGTATGGCCTCAAAAGTCCCAAAACGTCTAAGAATAGTGTCATTGTTAGTAACCAAAAGGTCTTCTACGACTCGTAGATGGTTTTACGGTTCTTAGATGGGCCTTGTGGTTGCCACTAACATTTAGTAAAAATATGAGTTTTGCAGTTGGACTTCCGAGTTGGGTCTGTGACCCGAAAGTATTTTGACGACCCGTAAAAAGGGGGTCCGTGGTTTCAAAATAGTGAAAATTGCTCTAAGTGTTGGACTAGTTCGCAAGAGGGGTCTGTGACCCATAAACATTGTTTTGTAATTCATGGCCAAAGGAATCCAATGCTCTAGATCTTGGCCCCCTTCTGGTAGGACGAAACCTATTAATGACCCATAAATGTGTTTATGACCGGTAGATGCTTGGTCATAGACCCAACCCCAAAATCTTCCAGCCTATTAAAGGGGCATTTATGGCCCGTAAACTAGACCACAATCTATAGATGGGGTCTTGTGGTCCAGTCCTGTCATGACCCAAGTCTAGGGCCTAGACATGACATGGTGAATGGGGAACTCAAAGGGACTCCAAACAAGCCTCTTAAGCACGCATGGTGCATCCTTGGTTTTGCAGAAGCATAATTAAGCAATAAGCAAGTAGCAAATAGTTCTAGGGGAAACAAGACTTTAGACTCACGCTATAGGGATGTTATAGGGAAGAGGATTAGCATGGATCACATAGCAAATAAAGTCTAATGGGCGGGTAAGTATGACTCATGCTATGGGGGTAGCTAGGAACTTAGGACTTTCATATCAACATTTAACACACAACAAGAATATAGAGGAAATGAGGACTAAGGGAAGTCTTCAATAATTACATAGCATAAGAAGTCAAGCTCAAAATGTATCCATATCCAACAACACCTCTAGTCATGAATGGAACAGGGGCCAAGACATCTCCCAGGCTCACCCTCAATAAGGTAAAATAAAAAAAAAGACAAGTCTAAACAAAGAACGAATGTAAAGTGGATATTGTCCCCAAAGTGGAGCACTCACCAATAGCACTCTTCAAATGAACCGGCTAGCCACGTGGTAAAGGAGGATGGATAAGAGCCCCAGTCTAACATGGTTAGATCACGTAGGCAAAAAGTATGCATTAGTACTTGGAATGTACTAAGTATGCGGATGCGATGCAACAAGGAGCATAATCCATAATTAAATAATATAAATAACCATATACAATGAATATAGAATCAATATGATATGGATGATCAATGCCTTAAAACATGCATGAGCATAGCCAAATCATAAATCATATCATGCTTAGATGGGAAGGGACCATAACCGACAAATAAGACTAAGAAAGCTACTACTTGGAATCCCGATGTTCACTCCACACCGAATAAAGCAGTGGTCTACTTTGGCAAGGTAAACCATCCAACTTACCTTACGATATAAGCTTTTTGGAAAGTGCTGTCGAATGTCCTTACCTAATGGCATATCCTTTTCGGAAGGTGTCACAAGGTATCCTTACCTTATGGCATGGCCGTTTTGGTAGGTGTCACAAGATATGTTTACCTTACGACATAGCCTTTTTGGTATGTATTAAGATATGTCCTTACCTTATGATATAATCTTTTCAGTAGGAGTTAAAATGTATTAGACCTTATGATATGACCTTTTCGGTAGCTATAACACAATAATACCCTATATTGGCACATAGTTATGGGACCATGGCTACCAACCAAGGTCCGTTCGGTGCTAGGACAACAATCCCACGGAATACTCAATTCATATGCATATTCATATCTTATATAACCTCATAACTCATGGTAGCATCATAAGAGTAGCTCATCAAACCATCATATCATAATATCAATGAAAGGCCTTCATAACATTCATAACAATAGTAAAATTATCATGAGCTCATATCATGCATTTGCCCTTCAACATTCACAATATTCGTAATTCACATGTCCTGCCACAAGGCCTTTACTAACTCAAGAGACTTATCATAGCTTGATCAAAACATGGTGGGCATATGTGCATATTCTGAAAATCATGAAATTCAAGTGTATTGAACATGATAGGAGTGAAATCAATTCATTTTAAAGTCATTCGAACCAACCCACCGATATTATAGTAGAAACCCCAATTTGGGTATTATGAAATCTAACTAAAATTCATAGGTTCTTCATAGCTTTCATGGAATCATAAAGTATAGTATCATAATACCCATTATGATATCAAACCTCAATGGTGTGAATAATCAAATCATTACTTGAAGAATTCAAACTAAATCATGTGTACAATGCATAATAAGAATTACCCATAATGTATTCAACCTTAAAAAAATGAAAATTTCATTAAAAAGGAGGATTGAGCTTCATGGTAGAAGGGACCCCATGAATTGAATCCACATACCTTTAACTTGAGACTTTCTTGAAGGAAAAATGGAGGAAGACTTAGGGCTTCACTTGGATCCTTGAGATCAAAGCAAGTTCTTGAAAAGCTTGAGATTGAATGGAAGATTTTTGGGAGGTTTTGGAGAGGATTAGCGCAAACAATGTCTTACACGTGTGTAGGTGAGTAATATGAGTCGAAACCCTAGCTTGGGAAAGTATAAATATCTTTTAAAGGTCAAAAATTGATGTTTTGAAGTGTCCTATTGACAAAATCAGCGATCAAGAGGTCCCATCGCTAAACCATTTGGCGGGACCTTCAGACTGCCCTTTTTGACAATTTTTGAAACTTTTTGGACAGCGGCCTATTCAGCCATGCGCCGAATGCATTAGGCGGTCAAACTGACCGTCGCCCTTTTTGACAATCTAAACAACCTTCAGTAAAAGGGTCATAATGTTTTACTCCGAACTCGACATGAGGTGAAATCAGATGCGTTGAAAAGCTAATTCAAAGACATAAAATTTGGTATGAAGTGGGTCACCTAATTTATTATGTGCTAAGATATATGCTAATTTTAAGTTGACCCTTATATGAATTCACATCGAAACTTATGCAATTGGAATCCTTTGGGCTTGGCTCGATGTAAGAGATGTCTCATGACCCAAACCACATGGAATAACTTTGAATACCTAGAAATATATCTCGACACATTAGAAGTCATCAATTTAAAACTATATGCATATGAGAAACGACTCAGCTCTTAGCTTACGATCTAAGGTGTTACAAGTTTGATAATTTAATGAGGGATAATTTCATTTTTTCTCATCTTTTTCTAATTAAAACCTTAGCATTTGAGGTGACTTTGAGCCCTTTATCTGTAGCTCATTATTCTTTTCTCTCATTAACAATTAGATTATTTGAGAATAAGAATTAGATAGGAGAAAAAAGGCTTTGGTTCAAGCATCCAACATACGCTCTTCGAGTTTTGACTATAACATATAAATTTTAGGTATGTATGAATATCATAGTATTGAACTAAATTTGTACACACACCCAGTATCTAAATTCACTGTAATTGAATTTGATTTGAGTTTTACTTGAATCTTTGATATGAGTTCTAAAGTAAATTAATCCTTTCTTGAGTTTCTTCCATTTAATTACACATTGATGATATCCATAAGTCGAGTAGGTGATTGAGAAGTATATTCATGTATTCATTCGTATGAGCCCTAATTACATTGATGTTCATAATATTCCCATGCATAAATTGATGTCGAGGTAGATGATTTTTCATGCATAAATCAAAGAGTTACTTTCAATTAAAGATGATGCATATTTTGATAAGTCTTTATGAAACTGAGCATTGGGTTAAAATAATGCTTTGAATAAGATGTTTGATGAGGATGTAAATAATTTTTTATATAATGATTGATTAGAGATGATGATGTTTTGAGCCGAATTTGATATTTTAAATTAAAATTCCAGCTAAACTAGGTGAGATGATAATATGAGCACATGTTTTGGAGTAGTATTATGCATCAAATTGGGTAAGAGTATAAGTAACTCAAAGCCATAAACTACATAACCAATGTAGGATATAAGCTATTCCTCTCTTGTCTCAAAAGAGGACTTTGATGTTTTGATCCATTAATGTTGATGTCCTTTGGTCTGGCACGACATTGGATGGATGTGGCAAGACATCATTTTGTTGTATCACCAATAGCTCATAAGTGATAGTTGTCGATTAAAAAAACTCCTTAATGAGCAAACACACTATGTTTCATGATGTTGTATATTTATTCTTTTAACTGATGAAAGCATTATTATTTTCAACCTTGCATATCATATTGATGTTGAGTTGACTTTTGAATTGAGTATTTCGATGTATGTTCTTACTTTCTAGCTTTTTTATATACTGTACAATCCACGTAGTGATGCTATTTGGCACTACATCTTTTCTTAATGTAGATACAAGTGTTAGAAATCCTTGGCTGGTGACTCGTTGAAGATTTTTAGCATTCTTAAAGCTTTAGTGAGATCTTTTTGCATCCGGAGGAAGTCCTTATTAATTCCTTTAGTCGAGTATTTTATTTCTTTTGAGGTAACCATGGACATGTCATTGTAATTTCCTTGATAGTAATTAGAGGCTTCATAAACATAGATAGAGTAGATTGGAGATGTTTCCTTCTAAGGCCATTCTTATTTTGTGAGGTTGTTTTAATTGAAAAGCTACTTTTTTGTGATGTTAAGAGACTACACAAGAACTTTGATGAATAAATGAGTGATGAGACCAAGTGGTTCACTTGGAGACCAACAATAGTTTCTGAGTGCTGGCCATACCTAAGGTACCCTCTCGGGGTGGGACAAACTTGGTATCAGACCATGGATTTTAAGAGTCCTAGGGTGTCTATGAAGCTGTGTCTAGTAAAGTCTTGCTTATGGGTAAGTTGTGCACCACACTTATAATCAAGAGGTTATGGGCATGAGGAACTATTTCACTTCTTTCACATTTTGATGTTTGTGCGATAGAGTTTAACTCTACTAAAGTTCCTTTCTGATTCATGCCTTTATGTGTTGCAGATAATGCCTACTTAATGTACCATTAATTAGAAAAATGCTGCTAGCAATGAGATTTATCAATCTAAGATGCCTCCACCATCTAAGGTAAGGACTAGAGGTCGTTCAACTCAAACTATTCAAGTACCATAAGTTACCATCCCTACTACTACTAGATGCAGACTAGAATAAGGGCCTGTGCAGCTGAGGCTATGAACGAAAATGGGTTAGGACCTAAGAAGTCCCTTCAACACCTATTGCACCACCTACCTGAGTACCTACTATGTAGCCTGCTCCTACATCTAAGGTTGATTTTAGAGAAACTATTGCTATACTCACTTAGTTAGTGGCTATGTAGAGTGGTAACCAAAGTCTAGCCTCCGTTAACTCTAGCTCATAAGATCTATTCACTGGCACCAAGATTCCAGATTTCTAGAAAATGAACCCACTTATTTTCACAAGTTCAAAGGTGGATAAGGACCCTCAAAACTTTATTGATGAGAGGTGATAAATTTTGATGGTGATGCATGATACTAAGGTTGAGGGTGTTGAGTTGGTTTCCTATCAGCTCAAGAATGTTCTGAATAAATGGTATGGCCAATGGGAAGAGATTCGTGGGAGGATGCCAATCTTGTAATTTGGGATGACTTTGAGAGAGTATTCCTTGATCACTTGTTTCCCTAGGAGCTAAGGGAAGCAAAGGGTGAGGAGTTTATAAATCTCAAGTAGGAGGGGATGATAGTGAAGGAGTATAGTTTCAAGTTCATTGAGTTGTCCAAGTTTTGTTTGAAATTTGTTCCATATAAGAGGTCTAAGATGAGGAAGTTTGTCTTTATCTTGGGAAAACACGTGAAGAAGAAGTGTAAGGCTTCTCTTATAATTTCTAATATGGATATTTCCAGATTTATGGTGTAGGCTCAGCAAGTTGAGGATGAGAAGAAGGACAGAGAGGAGCACTTGAGTAATAAGGCTAAGTCCATTGGGAATGAGAATGAGTAGAGCCATAGAAAGGGCAACATGTCCTTTTAGAAGAGGTCTTTGAGTTATGCATCTTCATCAGGGAGTGCACCTACACCCAATAACAATATGATTAAAGGTTGTGGATCCACCAAAACTCCCAAGTTTAGGTTTCTTAGTCTCAAGAGAGTGTAGCTCCAAAGGGAAACCACTATGTGCTAGATGTGGAATTCATTTGGGTGAGTGATGTGAGGGAACCAACGCTTCCTATAGATATGGTGAGGTAGGTCACTTCCATAATGAGTTCCTTACGAAGGGGAAAGGTGATGGAGACATTAGAGATTAGTCTTCTCCGATAGCATCCACAAAATAGAAGTAATAAAAGAGTTGCTACTTTAGGCGTGGGTGTGGGAACAAAGCATATATATTCTATGAGTAGTGGCCAAGACCAATAGAACTCATCTAATGTTGTTACTAGTATGATTCGAGTATTTTCTTTGATGTTTATGCATTACTTGATCTGGGTACAACATTATCCTTTTTAACTCCTTATTTGGCCATAAGTTTGAGATCCTTCTAAAGTGTCTTCTTGAACCCTTCGGTGTGTCTACTCCTGTTGGTGAGTTTATTCTAACTGAGAGGGTCTATAGAGATTTTATTGTGTCCATTTGTCATAGAGATACCTTGGTTAACTTGGTTGAGTTAGACATTGTTGATTTTGATATTATTCTTAGCATAGACAGGATATATGTTTGTTATGCATCAGTTGATTGTGAACTAGGGTTGTAAAGTTTCAATTTCCAAATGAGCCCGTCATAGAGTGGAGGGGTAGTCCTGTAGTGCCTAAGGGTAGATTTATTTCTTATCTTAAGGACAAAAGGTTAATTTCTAAAGGATGTAGCTATCATATAATTTGAGTCAAAGATATTAATGATGACACTCCATCCCTTAAGTTAGTTCCTATTATGAATGAGTCTGCTAAAGTCTTTCCTGAGATTTGCCCGGAGTCCTACTTGATAGGAAAATCAACTTTGGAATTAATGTTCTTCCTAATATCAACCTATCTCTATTTACTGATATAGAATAGCTCTAGTTGAGTGTCTTACCTTGGGGCACTCCTATCGTATTCGTGCAAAATAAAGATGGTTCCTTGAGGATATGTATTAACTACTGTCAACTTAACAAAGCCAACGTAAATAATAAATATTCCCTTCCCAAGGCAGATGATTTGTTTGACCAACTTCAGGGTGCCACTTGCTTCTCTAAGATAGACCTTAGATCAAGCTATCATCAATTTTAAGTGAGAGAGTTTGACATGCAAAAGACAGCCTTTCGAACCAGTTATGGTCATCTTGAGTTCCTTGTTATGTCTTTTAGGTTGACTAACACTCTTGAAATGTTCATGGACCTCATGAACCAGGTATTTGAGCCATACTTTGAGATGTTTTGGATGGTGTTTATTGATGACATTTCAGTGTACTCCAGAAGTGAGGATGAACATGCCACCACCTCAGAATTGTTCTTCAAACTATCAAGGAGAGGGAGTTGTATGCTAATTTTTTGAAGTGTGAGTTCTAGCTTGTATATATATGGCATTCTTAGTCCATATTATATCAATGATTTTATTAGAGTAGTACTCAGAAGATAGAAGCGGTAAAGAACTGACCCAAACCCACTTTCTCGACTAACATAAGAAGTTTCTTGGGTTTGGATGGTTAATACATAAGGTTTTTTGAGGGATTTTCATCCATATAATTCCCATTGACTATGTTGACTCAGAAAAAGGCTAAGTTCCAATGGTTAGATTCATGCAGAAAGAGCTTCCAAGAGTTGAAGACTAGATTGGCTACCGTGCCAGTGTTGTCCCTACTCGAGAGAACAAATGGGTTTGTAATCAATTGTGTTGCTCTTAGAGTTGGTTTCAATTGTGCTGATGCAGAGAGGTAAGGTTATGTAAGGTCCCGCATGTTAAATATTTGGAATCTGAAAAAAAAGTGCAGCATTGGGTAGTGCAGGGTTGCATGGGACTACCCACGACTCATTTTTAAGTTTATGGGTCATAGATAGGCCTCGTATATGGCCTAGAAACTTGGTAAAAATTTAAATATTGGGGGTTGGTGTATGAAGGGGTTCTGTGACTTATTAAAGGAACTACACATTGTAGACAATGGCTCGTAGAATGGAGGATCAATACTAGTTCCTAAAGTTGAGAAAATGTCATCAGACAAAAGCACTGTACGAGTCGAGCTATAAAAATGGTTTGTGATTTGGGTTTTAAAAGGTGAAATTTTCTTAGTATGGGGTGGAATTACGAGTGGTGTTTATGACCCATCATTTGAATTATAAGCCATAGAAGGGTGCTCGTAAAGTGGGGTTAGAGAATAGTTTTAGGAGCTTAGGGGTGTAACTAGAAGAAATCCCTAACCTACAAGTCGTAGATTGATCTACGAGCTTTGGATCAGGCTCATAGATGGCTCCTAAAAGTTTTTAATAAAGGGTATTTTTGATATTTACCCATACCCTAAGTCCAATCTACGTAGTTTAATGCCTAAACCTTCCCATATCAATCCCCAACCCTACCATAACACTCTCATTCTCTTCCAACTCAAATTCCTCCTAAAATCTCCTAAGGCTTTCAACTGTTAACACTTATAAAAGGCAAGGAACTAGGGTTTCAATGTTTTCTTCCCCAATCTCAAGTTTCTCCCATAAGTTTTCAATCAAGGTATGTGGGTTCTATTTGTGGGTTTCTTCCACCCATGTAGCCCAATATTTTCACTATTTTACTTAGTTTCAAGTTATGAAATCTACATGAGTTTTATAATATCTCATCAAATGCTTATACCATGATGTATTTACTACCTAATGATGTATTATGCCATATTATGAAAGTTTGATGATTTAAAAAATGTTCTCATGCTTTGATACTTTGGTGGGTTGTTTAATGAATGGTTTAAATTGATGAATTTTATGAAGATCATGTATTCCCCTCTTGCATCACATGATTTAAAATCCACAAACATTACAGGATTTAAAATCTACATGCATTGAATAACCTAGTTTTAATACCATGTTCTTAAATGAGGTATGATTATGAATGATAAGGGGTTCAACTATATATTTATGAAAGATATGAAAGGTACTTATGGAAGCCCTTTTTATGAAAGAATCAAAGATGGTGAAAGGACAACTCTCACCAAAGATGGATCCTCTTGTGAAAGAAAAATTCTCACTTGAACAGATCATAAGATTTTAATAATTTACTCCTATTATGATAAAGTCATGTTTCAAAGCTTATGAATGTATATGCATATGACTATGTTTAAAAGTATTATGTGGGACTTGACCTATCACCAAATGGGGCTTGAGATGAGGCTCGATAAGGGAATCCTAATAGAAACCTCTTGTCTTATTAACTATGTGCCACAATAGGAGCCCTTGTAGGTTAAGTCTAGTGTACCCACAAAAGCAAAAGTGAAAGAAAGATGTGCATGCATAAGTTGAAGGAGTTTTACCTGGCAAGTAGTTTCCCCGACCATCGTAGGGGATTATGCTTGATTTCACATAGCAACTCACATGGTCTTATATATCTGTTATAGTCTCCTCCCATATATGTATGCATATGATTACGGGAAATGATTAAGTTGCCTAAATAATATTTTTAAAGATGTATTGATCATTCATCATATTTGAGCCTAATTCCTTGTTATGATTATGCATATTGCTTATTTTAATTTTATAGTTTCCTTGTTGCATTGCTTCTCACATACTTAGTATATTTAAAGTACTAACACATACTTTTGCTTACATGATCTCACCATGTAGGGACCGGTGCTCCTCCTCCTCCTCCTTCATGTGGCTAGCATTTGGATCATTTGAAGACTACTTGTGGTGAGTCCTCTAGTGGGGGGAACAATAGCCTACTCTCTTTCAATCTTGATGTATAAAGACCTTTAGACTATCCTATTGTATTTCCTTTTGCTACTTCTATTTTGGGGTGATATAGGGGCATGTTTTAGCCCCTACTCAAGTCTAAAGCTAGAGGTATTATTGAACATGTATGATGATGACGCTAATTTTGTATGGGTATTATGCTTGATTCTCCCTTAGTCCCATTTCCCCTTATTTTTTGTTTTAATTTATGTTCATTATCTATGAAATGCTTGATTAATGATAAGAGGCTTGGTTGATGTGCCTTCGTCTTTCTCATTCTCCATAATATGAGTAGGCCCTAAGTTTGGCTAATGACAAGCTTGGTATCAAAGCATGAGATTTTGAAATGGTCCTCGGAGTCCAACATACTGGTAAGGTCCCATACTCTTAAATGTGAAACCAAGGCCTTAAAATAGTTTTTACAAAAATTTTGGCCAAGGTTCCCATCAAGCACCCTTCAAGGATAGTGGTGCACACCACCATCCATGAAGGGGCTCATAGAAGGGCCTCTTGGGTTGATTTTGGGGGGGGGGGCTGCCTTATGCAAGGAACACACCATGAGACCCTCCACAGGTCATGGTGCACTTCATGCCTCATGGAGTGGTCTATGGTTGTGCACCATCTAGGCCCTCCACCCCATGCATTCTACGACCCTCATCATGAGCCATGGTGCCTTTCACGGTTTGTGAGGTCTCTTAAAATGATCATGTAATATTTGTTTGGGAGATTAAGTGAGGGATTTTGGGACCTTTTCTTCATTTGTGCTTCAATGTTTGAGGCCTTTTTATGGATGTTTTAACCCGTAGCATGCCATTATAACTATCCTAAGTCCTCCATACACTTCTACTCTTCAAAATTCATAACCCTCTTATCAATAATCACTGGCAAGTCCACTCTCAAGCTCAAGTGAAGTAATTATTGAAGAATATCTAAATTCAAGTCAAGGTCATCTTTAATCCTTCAATTCTCATTAAGGTATGTGGGATTCATCCATGGGTACATTTCACCCATGGAGCCCAACGTATTTTCTCCATTATTTACTAATTTCAAGTATGATCAAATTAGGTTTTCATGACTTTACTTTAAAATGCTATAATAATGTTGTAAATTATGTTTATACACTGAAATATGCATGAATATCTCTCAATTCACATGATTTTTATGACTTTCATAAAAGTTTTCAAGTATGCTATGTTGATTATGGAAACCATGAATGGGTTACTTCAATTATGACTCAAATGATCTTCAATTCAATGATTATGCATAAATTTACATTATTATCATGATTTTGAACTTGATGTAAACATGGAACCATGCTTTTTCTCTTAACTTTATTACATGATCATGTATGTACAAGGTTTCTAAACAAGCTTATGATTATGAATAGGGGATTTAGGACCTTGAGGTTAACTTGGAGTCCCTACGGGGAGATTGAAGATTTTAAAAGGTGACCTAGGACCCTAGTATGCTATTGAGTAGGGGATTCAGGACCTTAAGGTGGACCTAGGGTCCCTATGGGGAATTCAAGATTTTGAGAGGTGACCTAGGACCCTACAATGAAATGACCTACTCATTTGCATGTCCTTATGACTATGGGACTGTGATCAAGGTTATGACGATGATATACAAGTACAAATTATGATGACTCATGATAGATTTATGACAAGTATGATTTCACGTTTATATTATGCATTCTGTGGGATGTTGACTTAGCATCGAGAGGACTTTGGGATTATGGCTCACCCATTAGTTGAGGCATGACCCGTAGAAGTAAATCCCATTGTCTCATAACTGTGTGTCAGCATAAGAATGATCATGTTCTTAATATAGCTTGTTAGTGGATCCACATAGCTTATGATATGACATGTAGAGTTCTATCTTGGCAAGTAGACTTCCCTTTCTATGATTTAGGGGCAATACCAGGATTTTATGTTATGGCTCGCATGATTTTATTATCAGTTACGATGACATTCCCACATATGTTGTTGTATTATATTATCATGCATCACTGCACCCATGGCATATTTATATGATGTTTCCTTTCACTATTTTGATTCTGTATATATATAAGTGCCCTTGTTCATGTATCATTATTATGCAGTTATTCATATTATATATTACCATGATATTGCATGCTTGCATACTTAATACATTCAAATATACTAACACATACTTTATGTCTACATTATATCATAATGTAGGTGCATGTGACTATGTTCCTCCTCATCCTCATGGCTAGATTTAAATTTCTTTTAGAGTTAGATTGAGTAAATCCTCGTGCTTCGAGGATGGAACGTTCTATTATTCAACTTTGTTATGTTTGAGATTGTCTTTTACTTCAATTAGGGGTGATAGGGACATGTCTTAGCCCCGACTTAGTCTATGAATTAAAGGTTTCTTGGATATGATGTATGCCTACTATGTCTTATGCACTTCTTATCTCTCTCATGCTTTAGTTTTATGGTTGTCTCAACTTTCACTTTTGTATCTTCTCTTATTACCTTAAATGCTTGTAACATATTAAGAAGACCAGTTTGGGGTCCCCTCGATGATCTCACTCACCGTGTTACACCCAGGGCCTAGGTTAGGTCATGATAAACTTTGTATCAGAGCCTAATGTTTTGAAATATCTTAGGGAGTCCAACAATCCACGTTAAGTAGAGTCTTATTTATAAGTGTGATGTGAGACACATCTATGAATAGGAGGTTATGAAGTGTTTTAGGAAATATTTTAATTTTTTAGTTGTTCATGTCATGCTATAGAACGTGTCCTAAGGCTACCAACTCTAATGATTGTTCTTTGTGCTTTTCAGAAAATGCCTCCAATAAAAGTACTTGAGCCAAGAGAATTATGTGATAATAAGAATTAATTTCCCCATGATCCTTTCTGTAATGACCCTCAAGTTAGGAGCCTAGAAAGTGCAGAAAAGTTAGGCTAGAAATGTCTAGGAATCATTCCATGAAGCCTAATTCACAGCCTATAGTTTAAACCACAAGCTGCACGCTAGGATCATGGATGAGGGCCTAAAAAAGATGGAATTTTGCTAAGTATAGTATGACCCCCGAAGAGCATGGATGGACCGTGGAAGGAAGCACGACTCGTGTATGCTATCGTAGGTGTGAGTTCAAGACATAAAGTAAATTTGGAGTTTTTGGATGGTAACTATAAAAACCCATAAGTTTGAAGTTGGGCCTTGGAAAAAAATTGAAGTCTAGAAGTGAAGCACGAGTCGGTTTTGTGGGCCGTGAATTTCTCTATGAGTCACAATAATGGGTCATAGATAGGGTCCTAGAAATTTAGAATTTTAGTTAAGTACAGAAGGGAACTATAAAGAGTTTTATGAACCATGATAAGTTTTATAGTCCGTGGAAGAGTTCATGGTTTTTGGGTCTGATTGAGTGGTTTCTGGATCTTCGTTCATGATTTGTAGGATGGGTCATACATTTATTTATGACATGTAAATAGGCCTTTATGGATTGATTCGACTAGTTTTTATGAAAGTTAGTTTTGACCTTTTCTATTCCCTAAACCTTATATATCCCCTCCATGACCCTTCATGCAATTCCAAGACCCTTCCCATCAAGCCAAGTGCAAGTGATTCCAATCGATTAAGTTTTAGCACGAGTTCGTAGAGGTGTGAACTTAAAATGATCATATCTTTTAGTATGCAACGAATTAGATACTGGACGACCTACCAAATGAATGCTCTTTGAATTGTCTTTCCAACACCACTAATTTCACCTCATTCGGAGTTTGGACGAAAATGTTACGCCCATTTTAGTGAAGCACTATTAGGCTGCTACACATACGACCCACAATACGGCCAGTATTGTTGTTGACGGGTCGTGGATAGCCTTCTTGGAAGGTTCCATCCAGGCATCCTTTTTAGTTTTTAGTGGGGGCTTTTGGGTAATTTCCCCCATATATTTTTCAGCATCCTTAGAGGGGGTTTGGACCTTTTTTACCCTCTCATACCTTTACTTTTACACTCAACACTCTCTCAATCAAACTATTTCACCCAGAATATTCTAACACTCTCTAAAGTTCTCTCTTCCTCAAGTTCAACAGAAAACCAACCTATGATTTTAAGTTCTCCTTCTCAAATCAAGGTTCTTCGATAGTTTTTCTATCATGGTATGTGGGTTTCATCCATGGTTTCAACCCACCCATGGAGACCCAAATTATTTTCTACTCCATTCCTCTTTTTCAGCACCTGCGGTAGAGATCGGAGGTATTTGGCCTCTAAATGGGATTGCAGTTTTAGATACTTTGAAATCCATATAGAAGCATTTTCTTTGCTTAGAAAAGCAAAGAAAATTCAGTGTTGCGAGGGATGAAGCATACATTGATGTGAGACTTGCGGCTCACCTTATCCCCAAGAAGGAAAGCTTTAAGTATCTGGGGTCTATCATCCAGAGTAGTGGGGATATCGACGATGATGTCACTCATCGTATTGGGGCTGCTTGGACAAAATGGAGGTTGGCCTCTGGAGTATTGTATGATAAGAAGATACCACCTAAACTCAAAAGTAAGTTCTACAAAATGGTGGTTAGACCATCGTTGTTGTATGGGGTGGAGTGTTGGCCAATAAAAAATGTACATGTTCAGAAGATGCAGGTCGCAGAAATGAGGATGTTAAGATGGATGTGTGGTCACACCAGGAGTGATAAGATTAGGAACGAGGTCATTCGGGAGAAACTAGAGGTGGCCCCTATAGCTGACAAGATGAGGGAAGCGAGACTGCGATGGTTTGGACATGTACCGAGAAGGAGTACCGATGCCCCTGTTAGAAGGTGTGAGAGGATAGATTTGGGAGCTACAAGGAGGGGTAGAGGTAGACCAAAGAAGTATTGGGGGGAGGTGATTAGATATGATATGGTGAAACTTGATCTCACCAAGGACATGACCTTAGACAGGAAGGAGTGGAGGTCGAGAATTAGAGTAGCAGGCTAATAGGGTAGATAGGAAGGAGAGGTAATTGTCTGCCTTTATATGGTATTTATCTGCCTTTATATGTTTACTATCCTGTATCTACGTATTATCATGTGTTCTTCTCTTTCTTGCCTGTTTATCATATCTAACTTATTCTGCTGATGGGTTTTTGTGATGAGGGTTTCCAGGGAACAACCTCTCTACCTGTGTGGTAGTGGTAAGGTCTGCGTACATCTTACCCTCCCTAGACCCCACTTGTGGGATTTCACTGTGTATGTTGTTGTTGTTGTTGTAGAAAAGCATTCCTCAATTTCAATTATGCAATTCTTCATGGGTTTTCATATCATGATTCCAAATGTTTATATTATGAATTTTTTTGATGTTTCTTAGCTCTTATTATTATTATTATTATTATTATGAAATAATGTTTAATTCCATGAGAAGGATGTTATGTCTTGAATTTCTATGTTATGGAAGCTAAGGTTTTCGACATTTTGATGGGTTTCCTAAACTTGATTTTAAATTGATGAATCCTACTATTTATATGCATGGAAAATTGTAAACTAAGTTGTCTTACTTGAAACTCATGAATTTATCTGAGGTTTCTATACAAGATAATTTGGAGATATGAAGATGATAATATGGGTTCCTTAAATTATCCTCTAAGTTGATGAATCTTACCACTCATACACATGAATAGCTAGTAATTTCCATGATTCTATGACCAAAATGTGATTTTTCTTTCTTATGGGACTTTGGGTTATGAAGTTGATGGAGAGTTGCTTGATTTTACTTAAATGCAAACTTTCTTTATTATTATTGTATATGAATAAAGTCTAAATAACATGAATTTCATGAATTGGTGTATTGAGTCACATATCTTATTGATTCCAAGCAATAGGTTTGTGAATTGATTTATGGGTTACTTCAAGTATGGGTTGGTTGTCATGGATACATATGAGTATGCATATTTCCTTCAAATTTCAATATCTTAAAGCTAATTTACATGTATTAGTGCATTGCATCATGAGATATCCCATGACATGACATGCTCTTAAAATGGTATTAAAGTCAAGAATAAATAAATGATTGATATGTGAGTTCTCTCACCTAACTACGACTATCAGATAATGATAGCCCGTTAGTAGAGGCATAGAAAATATTTAAGAGATATCCTTATGATTGATTAATGTTCTAAATTCTGATGGGATGGTTTAGTAGAATACCTCTCCATATTAAATGACTCCATGATTCATGCTTATGATTATTCCATGAGAGTTTTACCTAGCACCGAGTGGACCTTGGGATAAATGCATAAGCTCTCCATTAGAAGAGGCATAAGACCATTAGTAGAATCCCGTTGTTCCATAACTACGTGCCATCATAGGGAATAGGAGTCACCCATTAGTAAAGGTTGATTTCTAGACCACCCGTTAGTAAAGGCTTGCTCAATAGCTAGCTTTAGTGGATCCACTTAGGCATCTTAGGAGGTCACCTTGGCAAGTGATCTCCCCTTTTCTTCCAGTGTAGGGGAAACATCGAGAATCCATGGGTTTAACTCACATGGTTTATGTCGGTTAAAGGTTGCTCTCACATATGTTCATGTTCTCCTCATTACCCAAGGTGCCCTCCAATGACAATTTATGATGGTTCCTTCATATTATATCCAAAGGTATTTTAAAGTTCCTATGAATCATTGTTTCACAAGTTCAAATGGTATTTCTTCTAAAGGTATAGGACTATGTCTTCAAGTATGTAAGGTGGTCTCCGTTATAATTACTAATGTTTCTTTCATAATAAAATAGTCTTTTATGTAAAGTTATGTATTGTTTACCAAGGATATTCGAATTTCAATTGTTCATAACATGTGTTTTCTCACTAATCTAAGTCTATGTGCCTCAGCATGCATTTAAGTAAGGGTAAATTTCTTATTTCTCATATGTATTATCTCATGCTCTATGGCTAAAGGATTGTGTTAAATTATCACCGGTATGTATATTCCCCTCATACTTCGTGGATATTTCTTCTATTGTATATGATTTAAATATCTATATTTCATGTATTTTCCAAGTTTATATGATTTCCTTATTCACGACTATGTTCGTCCATACATCCTACCAAGTTCTTCTAAAGTTGCCTTTTTTATGTTTAAATGATATTAGCTTGATTATGACTTACTAGTGCCTTTTGTAAATGTATGATTTTAACATGAGACTTAGTGTGAACCATCTTATCATTGTTTCCATGTCATGTATCATACCAGTATGTTCAAAGTACCGACATACTCTATACATGATTTAACAATGTAGGGATGGGCACTCCTTAATATCCTCCACGTGGCTAGCTTTGGATCGTTGCAGACGAAAGTTGATGAATCCTCTAGTCCAGGGACAAAATCCTAGTTTTCTTTCTAGATTGATGTATTAAGATATTTTAATTTTCAGTTTTATAATTTCTTTTGCTATGATTATATTTGAAGGTGAGCTTGAACATGTCTTAGGACCGCCAGGTTATGTAAGAGATATTGTTGGATATATGCTATGGTTGTATCTAGTTATTTTAATTCATTATGGTTTAAACTTGTGGCCCTTAGACCTATTTACCCTTAGTTTTCTACATTATCTTTATTCATTCCCTATGAATGCTTAAGATATTTAAGATGGCTTGGGTGAGGTGCTTTTGGGTATCTCATTCGTCGTGTGATGACTAGACTCCTAGGTCGGGTCGTTACAGTAACCCACGATTAATAGGACAATTTTTGGTCTTATTTACATCCCATAGTTAGCCTTTGTGCATAAGGTCCCTGAGTTTAGAAATTTCACTAAGTGTGGAAGGAATCCATGAGGCTATCCATGACTCGTTGATCAAAGTATACTCGTGGATAGGGTGTTTCCTGGTTTGGTCGATCAGTAAGCAGTTCCTAAAGATTGGTAAAAGAGAATAGGACGACAAGAGCCACGACTTGTGGTTCAATCCACGACCCATAATCGAGGTCTCATGGTCCATGTCTGGTAGTTTTAATAAAAGTAATTTTGTTCTTTCCATCAATCCTAAATCTGAGCTATGTCATTTTTGTGACTCTTTAGGCTCCTAATCGGACCTAAAAGCCCTAGAATCCCTATTCCTTTTCATTATCCCACTTTTACAAATTCTGTAAGGCAAATATCCTCTAAAAGAACAAGGCAAAAAGGCTAGGGTTTTCAAAGATCTCCTCCACAACAACAAGTCCCTTCTTCTTAGGCTACACCTAAGGTATGTAAGTTGATTTGTGGGTCTCCTTTCACCCACAAAGTCTATCATTGGAAGTTTTTACTTTTTTCTTTAAGTTCATTGATACTACCATGCATGCAAATGTTAATTTCATGATGTCTTATGTTATATTACGCCTTTAATGTTACTTTGTAATGCTAGACCAAGTGTTTTCATGAGTTTTTAGTTAAGGGTGATGACCCAATGAGTTGGGTTTTTGAATGAAGATGAATCGGCCATACATACATGTTTTGAAGAAGCATATTACTCCCATGATCATGCATGATTCGTATGAGCTTTTCCTAACTAATGATTTAGACCACTAAGTTGAAGTAAATTCTTGCATGTTATATGATGATAAGTTGGGCATAAAAAAGGTTCTAAGTTGATGATTTATCAAAGATATAAGCATGTCAATAATTCCCCTAATGATGGACCTCAATATGAAAAGACAAATTCTCACTTGGTGACTCTTGAGATTGCTACTTATTATTCTAAGTGTCACTATTTAACTAAGATTATGTTCAAAATAATTTTGTGGGACGATTTAGCACCGAATACGGCAATGAGGTTGGGTTTGATAAGGGAACCCTAGAAGAAACCCTTGCCCCAATAACTATGTGCCACCATAGGAGCACTTGAAGGCTAGGCTAGTGGATCCATGTAGCCTAATTATGAAATATGATGATGCATGCTACATGACGGTGTTCCACCAGACAAGTGGTCTCCTTATACCAACATAGGGGGTTATGTAGTAGCTCATATGGTCTTATATGTCAGTTACGGTCTATTCCCACAATTTGTATGATTAATGTCTTCATTCCATCACATGTTTTTCAAATGTTACATCGTTTTTTTCATATGGACCATTATTCCTCGTGCATGCATAAGATCATGTTAGTGTTTCCCTTACCATTCCATGTATTAAAGTCTTTAACTTATGAATGATGGTATTACAATTTCATGCTTGCTTTGCATCTCACGTATTTTGTATGGGCCCGGACTGTGATGACCCGTATGGCCAAAATTATATTTTTCATGTATTTTTTCATATTTAGACCGTATATACAGTTACTCCAGGTCGTATACGACCTGCTGGGACTGGTAGTCCGGTGCCCCGGTGACTAAATTCATAAATATCTCATTTTCCTCATTTTTGGAACTTAAGCTTAAGTTAAGTGCACCAAAAAGTGAAATCTTAGTAAACCATGTCAGAATCGAGCTCTGATAGTTCCGTTAGCTCCGAAATATCGAATATGACTTAGGTGAAGTCTCGGTTTGGTTCCCAGAACCTCACGGAAGATTTTGAGCTAAAATATGGAAATTTAGTTCTTAAGGCTTAAGGAAATGGCCCAAAAAGGGAGCACTTATTGATCGGAGCATCAAAACCCATTTTCGTCACTTCCATTAGCTCTGTAACGTCGAAAATAGTCAAGATAGACTATTGGTTTGCTTCCGGATGAGTTCGGCTTGATTTTAGGCTCGATTTTGTAAGTTTTGAAGTTTACCGGTAAAAGTGGAGCCATATTGTATATCCCGTCAAATGGTGCATCCTATTGCATTTCCATCGATTCCTAACAGTTTTAAATGATGATTTTAGGCAAGGGGAGGTGTCGTTTCGATTCCCGGGGTTTTCGTTGTGATTTTGGCCCCCCGAGTTCCTTATTCGTTAAAGGAACTCAATGACTCTTTTTAAGCAAACGACCTCCGATCGCGATTTCGTCATTTCTGTTGGGTCCAGAACGTCGAAAAACATATAAGTGCATATAAAGTTTGTTAAAATCAGACTCTGTTTGAGTTTCGAAATAACCGACGGAATTCCAAACAAATTGATAAAAAGTTGTTTCCAGCTGCTGTCTTTCTGCTATTTCTTCCATATCGGAGCGTCGTATGAAAAAACAGATGGTTCCGTTAGATCTAGAACGTTGAAAAACATATAAGTGCATATAAAGTTTGTTAAAATGGACTCCGTTTGAGTTTCGAAATAACCGACGAAATTGATAAGAAGTTTTCAGCTGCTGTTAAAAATGAAAAAAAATTGTATAAAAGGGCGCTGCTAGTGGGGTTCGAACCCGGCCCATGTTGGAGGATAGTTTGGCCCAAGGCCACTTGTGCAGCTGATTTGCTTATGCCAGATGTGCTTTTTTTTAGTTAATAAGGGTTAATATTTGGGCCAAGCTTACTTAATCCTCCAAAACAGCCCCTTAGCCCCCCCCCCCCCCCCCATGTCTCATTATTTCGAGTTTTGAAAGAAAATAAGGATTAGGGTGGCGATTCTTGGTGGATTTTGAGTGGAAATTCGTGGGTGTCAATATTGAAACGTGTGGGGTCGATTGTTATCGCGGTATTAAGGTAATTTCTTCAACCTTAACTCGTTTTTAGTGATTTTGGGGTGTTTACTAACTATAATTAAACCCAATGATTTTCGCTAGCTTCTTGGGTGTTTGAGGATTGATTCTTGGTCTTGGAGCTAGTGTGATCACCGCGAGTAAGTCTCGAAATTTTTGAACGCCGTATTGTCAATTCGCGCTAATTAGTTTGTGTAATTTGAGCGTTTGAGGACATTTTGGTGGTCCGTTGGAGATCAAATTCGAACCATGAGTCCCATAAATCATGAGGGACGACCTGGTGTGTTCGAAATATTTTTCAGAGCTTCGGGCGCGAGGGCTCGTTTTTAGGCCCGCTTGACCCGGCAATTTTTGTATTGCAATATGGGTATCAAAATGCTCCTATTGATGTCTAGAATATATATTTGATAGGTATTCGTTGATTTGTCAGCCGATTTGCAATGTTGGGGCTATTCTTGCTCGTTTTGGCTATCGTCGCCGCCCAGGTAGGCTCGGTTTACCTCGTAGCAATGTGAGACTGGTTTGAATAAATGTAATATGATAGTGGCTAGTGAATGGGATGATCTTTAGGTTGATTTGACCTCGTTTATATTGTTACCCCTCACTAGTGAACTTGGGATCCCATCGCGGGACGTAGACGGGACGATTTGAGTTGTGTCCGGTAGGCTTGTGGTGCCGTAGGGGGGTACGTAGAGTATGGGATGTGTGGATATAATCTATTGTGAGAGTTGCATCGAGAGATCCTTAGTAGTAGGATTCCAATATTTTTGAGATTTGTTGTTGATGTTGTTTTGTATAGCGGTCATAGCAGTTGACGCGCACGCCCTACTTAGCTCGCATTTTTCATAGAGGTTGAGCTATGCTGAGCCTTTGCTCGTGTCATCGTAGAGGTCGACCTACACTGAGCATGTTCGCGCATATTGCCATAGAGGTCGGTTTATATAGATTGTGGCTCGCGTCATCCTAGGGGTGGGTGTTTCGCTCGAGCAGGTGTTGTTTTAGGTGACGGATTTGGTTCTACTTACTTAATTTCCGCCCCCATTTCCTTGCTTATATTCTTGTTGTGTCCGTCGGGCTTACGGGGGAAGTCACGGGTGGTTTTGCTTTAACTGTTTGTACTTGCCGGTGGTATGGGACGCCAGGTAAGTTTTGCTTGTTATATTCGTTTTTACTTTCCGCATTTACTTACTTACTTGCTTATTATTCCTGCGTTTCGGTATTCGATACTATATTGGTTCGAGCTGTGATAGAGGTATGGTATTATTTGCCTAGCGGTGGCTTCGAGATTTTCTTGTTATTCGGGCTAGGGGTGCCCAAGGTTGTTACTATTGTTGTCCATTGGGTATTTACATTATGTCATGTTGGTATTTGTTTTCTCACTAATATTGCCTGTTTTACTTACCTCGTTATTATTATGTTATATTTATTGATCCTAGTCGGCCTAGCCTACTGGGTATCACTTTATTGTGGTACTTATGATACACTTGTTGTGCCTTCTCGTGGTGCAGAGCCAGGTGTGGGTCAGCATAGGCATCGCGATCGTGCGGACTGAGGAGTCACATTTTGGAGGATTCGGTGAGCCTGCCGCCCCGCTGATCGAGTCTTTTATTCAGGAGTTGTTTATTCTGTCATTTATCTCTTGACAGACTTTAGACCTATTTATATTCAGTCTGATCATCTGTATATGTCTGGGTCTCTTTTGGATACTGTATTTATTTAGCTCCAGTTTTTGCCACATCACTATTCTTGGGTCGGGATTTAGCTTTTGTATCTATTTATGTCATGATTTGCTTCTGCATTCCTTATTTATTCCTCCTTTATTTATGATTATTTATTGTGAGTGTTGTATGGCCCACCGTGTATGCTACGGGCCGTAGGGTTTTGTCTTGTCTACGTGGGGTTAGTAGATGCCATAAGGGTTCGAGAAATCGGGCCTTGACAGAGTGGTATCAGAGCCTAGGTTCTTGTACTTTTGTGGCAAATAGGAGCGGTGTCGGTAGAGTCTTGTGAATGGTTTCGGGGACGCCTGGAATTTTCATTCACGAGAAGCTACATGGCGCTTTAGGAAAGTAGTTGATCTTTCTAATCTCTTCGTGCGAATGAGTTAAGTTAGTTTCTTGAATATAGCTTATCGGCTTCACTCTTGTCGCAGATGGCACGCATGCGAGCTACCCAGGGAGAGGATACTCCTCCACCAGCTACGGAGGGAGTTGAGAGGACTGTTATACCAGTTCAGGATCCTCCGCTTACCACTACTACTACTACAGCAACTGCGGGAGTAGCAGACCCGCCTATAGTGCCCCAGTCGGCATCAGCCGCCTCACCGGTCGTGCTGTCTTTATTCCAGTCTCCTGCATTCCAGACACTATTCCTGCAGATGATGCAGATAATTGGCGGGGCAGCCGCCCCCACTACATCTACTCCGGAGTCTTCTTCCGAGGGTGCAGCACGAGCTGTGTTGCATACCGCTGAGGCTCCAACTACTGAGCCGCCACCAGAGAGGGTTCAGGCGCCTATTCCAGATGACAGTGCCGCCGCAACCACTACTTCTACTGTTCTCCCGGCGTCTGAGGTCGGGAAGGCCTTGGACAGGTTTTTGAGGATCGCCACTGTACTATTTTCTGGAGCTCCATCTCAGGATGCCACCGAGTTCATCACCGTTGTTGAGAGTAGACTGAGGACTCTGCAGGTATTAGAGTCGCATGGACCGGACTTTGTCTCTTACCTCCTGGATAAGGAGGCGGGTTACTGGTATCGTTCGTACATGGATTGTAGGCCTATGGGATCGCCCACTCCTACTTGGGGGCAGTTTAGA
This sequence comes from Solanum rostratum, assembly GCA_029948455.1. Classification (NCBI taxonomy): domain Eukaryota; kingdom Viridiplantae; phylum Streptophyta; class Magnoliopsida; order Solanales; family Solanaceae; genus Solanum; species Solanum rostratum. Next base: position 24,164,379 of record CM057054.1, read on the forward strand.
GATGCATTCTTGGACCAGTATGTACCCCGCAGTGTCAGAGAGTCCTTTCGTTCTCAGTTCCTACAGTTGCAGCAGGGGTCGATGTTGGTTTCCGAGTATGAGGCCCAGTTCATGAGATTGGCCTGCTATGCTCCTGATCTTCTAACTACTGAGCAGGCCAGAGTTAGATTCTTTGTTGACCGGTTGACTTTGGAGAGGAAGAGATAGGTTGACCGTACTGTTGCGCGAGGTGGTACCCTCGCTGAGATCATTGAGGAGGTTCGCCAGCAGGAGTTCTTTGATCGTCGGGCCCGGGAGGCTGGTGATAAGAGGGCACGACATCAGGGTAGCTTTTCGGGTACCCGGTCAGCGAGTGGTGGTCACAGAAGTGGTGGTTCGAGGTCTCGTCAGTTACAGGGCCGTCAAGGCCAGAGTTATCATGCTGCACTACATACTTCTGAGCAGGGTCAGTCCAGCCAGCCCGCCAGGGGCCAGAGTTCTGGTTCTGGTACTTCAGCTGAGGGTTCTCGAGGTACAGCCAGAGAGAGAGGGGCTTGCTATAGTTGTGGTGAGGTTGGTCACTACTCTAGAGATTGTCCTAGTGAGATTGGGGGTCGTCGTGGTCGTGGTTGCTTTGAGTTTGGTGATGCTGGTCATCACATGAGAGACTGTCCTTGTCGTAGGCCACAACGTACTGCCACACTACCTGCATAGCCTATTCAGGCAGTACCGCCGGCCAGAGATGCACCACTGGTAGCTCAGGGAGCTAGGGGTGGAGGTCAGAGGGGACGTCAGAGGGGCCGGGGTGGTCAGAGACAGGAGGGAGCACCGCAGCAGCTTTATGCCGTTCCTGACAGGGCTGAGGCCGAGGGTCTGATGATGTCTTCACTGGTATGTTATCTGTTTGTGGGCATTCCGCATTTACACTATTTGACCCGGGTTCCACTCTATCTTATGTGTCTGTGTACTTGGCTTCTCGTTTGGGTTTGACTAGTGAGCCGTTATCTATTCCCTTGAGTGTATCTACTCCTGTTGGGCGGCCCTCGTGGTGGACCGTGTATATAGATCGTGTATTGTGACTATTCGGGGTTGTGACACTCGGGCAGACTTGATAGAGTTAGACATGCTTGATTTTGATGTGATTCTGGGCATGGATTGGTTATCTTATTATCGTGTGGTCTTGGATTGTTATGCCAAGACGGTGACCTTTTCTATGCCTGGTGTGCCCCCGGTGATGTGGTGTGGACCCATTAGTCGTACATCGGTGAGGGTGATATCATGTTGTCGGGCTCGTAGACTTGTTGCTAGTGGTTGTCTTGCTTACTTAGCGCATGCTCGTGATACTAGTGCCGATGTATTGTCTCCTGCTTCTGTTCCTATTGTTTGTGAGTATGTTGATGTGTTTCCTGCTGACCTTCCTGGTTTGCCTCCCGCGTGTGATATAGATTTTGGTATTGACCTTGAGCCGGGTACTCGACCTATTTCTATTCCTCCGTATCGTATGGCTCCTGCTGAGCTTCGTGAGTTGAGTACCCAGCTTCAGGATCTACTTGATAGAGGTTTTATTCGTCCTAGTATATCTCCTTGGGGTGCTCCGTTTTTTTTTGTGAAAAAGAAGTACGGATCTTTGCGTATGTGTGTTGATTACAGGCAGCTGAACAAAGTGACCATAAAGAACAAATATCCCTTGCCTCGAGTGGATGATTTGTTTGATCAGTTGCAGGGAGCCACCGTGTCTCTAAGATTGACTTGCGGTCCGGTTACCACCAGTTGAGGATTCGGGCTGAGGATGTCCCTAAGACAGCCTTTAGGACCCGCTATGGTCACTACGAGTTTCTAGTCATGTCCTTTGGGTTGACTAATGCTCCTGCCGCATTTATAGACTTGATGACTCGGGTGTTCAGGCGTTACCTTGACTCCTTCGTGATTGTGTTCATTGATGACATTCTGGTGTATTCGCGAAGTCGAGCAGAGCACGAGCGGCACCTACGAATTATGTTGGAGACTTTGAGGACTGAGCGACTTTATGCTAAGTTCTCAAAATATGAGTTTTGGTTGGAGTTCGTTGCTTTCCTTGTCCATGTCGTATCGAGTGATGGGCTTAGTGTTGATCTAGCCAAGGTGGCTGCCGTTCGTGAGTGGCCTAGACCTACTACTCTTATCGAGATTCGTAGCTTCTTGGGTCTAGCCGGGTATTACCGTCGGTTTGTTCAGGGTTTCTCGTCTATTGCTGCACTCCTCACCAGATTGACGAAGAAGGAGGTGTCTTTTCTGTGGTCTGCGGAGTGTGAGTCCAGCTTTCTAAAGCTAAAGGAGTTATTGACTACAGCCCCAGTGTTAGCATTACCGGTCGAGGGTCAGCCGTATACCGTATATTATGATGCCTCAGGTATTGGGTTGGGTTGTGTCTTGATGCAGGAGGGCCACGTGATTGCTTATGCCTCTCGCCAGCTGAAGACTCACGAGCGTAACTACCCCACTCACGACTTAGAGTTGGCGGCGGTAGTATTTGCGCTCAAGATCTGGAGACACTACCTATATGGAGTGCATTGTGATATCTACACTGACCACCACAGCCTACAGTACATTCTTAGTCAGAGGGAGCTTAACCTTAGACAGCGGAGATGGGTTGAGCTTCTGAAGGACTATGATTTGAGTATTCTTTATCATCCGGGCAGGGCTAATGTGGTAGCGAATGCCTTGAGTAGGAGAGCGGTCAGCTTGGGTAGTTTGGCAGCCTTACCAGCTTCGGAGAGACCTTTAGCTCGGGACGTCCAGTCCTTGGCTAACAGCTTGGTTAGGTTGGATCTTTCGTCTCCAGATAGAGTTACAGCTCATGTTGAGTCTAGCTCTGCCTTATATGATCAGATTCGTCGTCGCCAGTTCGAGGATCCTAGTTTAGTTGAGCTGAGAGAGCGGGTTGCTAGCGGTGAGTTCGAGTGGGCTAAGATTGATTCTGACGGGGTACTTTGGGTTCATGGTAGACTTGCGGTTCCTAAGGTTGGTGATTTGATCCAGGCCTTGTTGAGAGAGGCCCATAGTACTAGGTACTCAGTTCATCTTGGCACGGCTCGTATGTATAGGGATCTTCGACAATTGTATTGGTGGCGGGGCATGAAGAGCTCGATAGCTACTTTTGTGTCTAGGTGTTTGACCTGTGAGCAGGTTAAGGTTGAGCATCGTAGACCGGCCGGTGAGTTGCAGCACCTCCCTATTCCTTTATGGAAATGGGAGAACATTACTATGGACTTTGTCACAGGTCTTCCTCGTTCGCCTAGGGGTCATGATCAGATTTGGGTCATCGTGGATCGATTGACCAAGTCCGCACACTTCCTAGCTACTCAGACGACTTGGACAGCGGAGAGGTTGGCGGAGTTGTATGTTTCTGAGGTGGTGAGATTGCATGGGGTGCCTGTTTCTATCATTTCAGATCGTGGTACTCAGTTCACTTCTCGATTTTGGAGGGCATTTCAGCATGAGTTGGGCACTGATGTCTTGTTGAGCACAGCATTTCAACCCCAGACAGATGGCCAGTCCGAGCGGACTATTCAGGTACTACATGATATGTTGCGGGCTTGTGTATTTGATTTTGGCGATAGTTGGAGCAGGTACTTGGCATTAGCAAATTTTTCTTATAATAATAGTTACCACTCTAGCATTGGCATGGCTCCTTTTGAGGCATTATATGGTAGATGCTGCAGGTCGCCGATTGGTTGGTTTAGCGGTCACGAGATGACGCACCAGAGTTCTGAGCTACTTCAGGATACCGTTGATAGGGTCCGTGTGATTCAGGATAGACTTTGTGAGGCCCAGAGTAGGCAGAAGTCTTATGCAGATCGTAGGCATCGACCGTTGGAGTTTAGCATGGGTGATAGGGTGTTTCTGCGTGTCTCGCCCATGAAGGGTGTACGGAGGTTCGACCGGAGAGGCAAACTTAGTCCGAGGTACATTGGGCCATATGAGATACTTGAGAGGATTGGGGAGGTTGCCTACAGACTAGCCTTACCACCTGATTTGTCAGCAGTACATCCTGTATTTCATGTCTCCATGCTCCGACAGTATGTATCGGACTCGTCACATGTGCTTCGGCAGGATACAACTGAGGTGGAGGTTGATGACCAGCTTTCAGTCATTGAGCAGCCTGAGGCTATTATTGCTAGAGATGTGAGGAAGCTCAAGACTAAGGAGATTCTGGTTGTGAAGGTTCGCTAGGCACGCAGACCAATCGAGAAGGCTACCTGGGAGATAGAGCGGGACATGCGGACTCAGTATCCACACTTGTTCGAGACTCCAGGTACCTTTCTCACTTTGACTTTTGAGGGCAAAAGTCCCATTTAGTGAGGGATATTGTGATGACCCGTATGGCCAAAATTATATTTTTCATGTATTTTTTCATATTTAGAGCGTATATATAGTTACCCCAGGTCGTATACGACCTGCTGGGACCGGTAGTCCGGTGCCCTGGTGACTAAATTCATAAATATCTCATTTCCTCATTTTTTGAACTTAAGCTTAAGTTAAGTGCACCAAAAGGTGAAATCTTAGCAAATGATGTCAGAATCGAGCTCTGACAGTTCCGTTAGCTCCGAAATATCGAATATGACTTAGGTGAAGTCTCGGTTTGGTTCACGGAACCTCACGGAAGATTTTGAGCTAAAATATGGAAATTTAGTTCTTAAGGAAATGGCCCAAAAAGGGAGCACTTATTGATCGGAGCATCAAAACCCGTTTTCGTCACTTCCATTAGCTCTGTAACGTCGAAAATAGTCAAGATAGACTATTGGTTTGCTTCCGGATGAGTTCGGCTTGATTTTAGGCTCGATTTTGTAAGTTTTGAAGTTTACCGGTAAAAGTGGAGCCATATTGTATTTCCCGTCAAACGGTGCGTCCTATTGCATTTCCGTCAATTCCTAACAGTTTTAAATGATGATTTTAGGCTAGGGGAGGTGTCGTTTCGATTCTCGGGGTTTTCGTTGTGATTTTGGCCCCCCGAGTTCCTTATTCGTTAAAGGAACTCAATGACTCTTTTTGAGCAAACAACCTCCGATCGCGATTTTGTCGTTTCCGTTGGGTCCGAAACGTCCAAAAACATATAAGTGCATATAAAGTTTGTTAAAATCAGACTCCAATTGAGTTTCGAAATAACCGACGTAATTCTAAGAAAATTGATAAAAAGTTGTTTTCAGCTGCTGTCTTTCTGCTATTTCTGCCATAGCGGAGCGTCGTATGAAAAAACAGATGGTTCCGTTGGATTCGGAACGTCGAAAAACATATAAGTGCATATAAAGTTTGTTAAAATCGGACTCCGTTTGAGTTTTGAAATAACCGACGAAATTGATAAGAAGTTTTCAGCTGCTATTAAAAAGGAAAAACAAAATTGTATAAAGGGGCGCTGCTAGTGGGGTTCTAACCCGGCCCATGTTGGAGGATAGTTTGGCCCAAGGCCACTTGGGCTGCTGATTTACTTATGCCATATGTGTTTTTTTTTTAGTTAATAAGGGTAAACAATTGGGCCAAGCTTATTTAATCCTCCAAAACAGCCCCTTAGCCCCCCCCCATGTCTCATTATTTCGAGTTTTGAAAGAAAATAAGGGTTAGGGTGGCGATTCTTGGTGGATTTTGAGTGGAAATTCGTGGGTGTCGATATTGGAACGTGTGGGGTCAATTGTTATCGCGGTATTAAGATAATTTCTTTGCCCTTAACTCGTTTTTAGTGATTTTGGGGGTGTTTACTAACTATAATTAAACCCAATGATTTTTGCTAACTTCTTGGGTGTTTGAGGATTGATTCTTGGTCTTGGAGCTAGTGTGATCACCGCGGGTAAGTCTCAAAATTTTTGAACGCCGTATTATCAGTTTGCGCTAATTAGTTTGTGTAATTTGAGCATTTGAGGAAAATCTGGTGGTCCGTTGGAGCTCAAATTCGAACCATGAGTCCCATAAATCATGAGGGATGACCCGATGTGTTCAAAATATTTTTCGGAGCTTCGGGCTCGAGGGCTCGTTTTAGGCCCGCTTGACTCGGCAATTTTTGTATTGCAATATGGGTATCAAAACGCTCCTATTGATGTCTAGAATATATATTTGATAGGTATTCGTTGATTTTTGAGCCGGTTTGCAACGTTGGGGCTATTCTTGCTCGTTTTGGCTATCATCGGCGCTCAGGTAGGCTCGGTTTACCTCATAGCAATGTGAGACTGGTTTGAATAAATGTAATATGATAGTGGCTAGTGAATGGGATGATCTTTAGGTTGACTTGACCTCGTTTATATTGTTATCCCTCACTAGTGAACTTGGGATCCCGTCGCGGGACGTAGACGGGACGATTTGAGTTGTGTCCGGTAGGCTTGTTGTGCCGTAGGGGGGTACTTAGAGTATGGGATGTGTGGATATAATCTACTGTGAGAGTTGCATCGTGAGATCCTTAGTAGTGGGATTCTAATATTTTTGAGATTTGTTGTTGATGTTGTTTTGTATAGCGGTCATAGCGGTTGACGCGCACGCCCTACTTAGCTCGCATTTTTCATAGAGGTTGAGTTATGCTGAGCCTTTGCTCGTGTTGTCGTAGAGGTCGACCTACACTGAGCATGTTCGCGCATATTGCCATAGAGGTTGGTTTATATGGATTGTGGCTCGTGTCATCCTAGGGGTGGGTGTTTCGCTCGAGCGGGTGTTGTTTTAGTTGACGGATTTGGTTCTACTTACTTAATTTCCGCCCCCATTTCCTTGCTTATATTCTTGTTGTGTCCACCGGGCTTACGGGGAAGTCACGGTGGGTTTTTCTTTGACTGTTTGTACTTGCCGGTGGTATGGGACGCTAGGTAAGTTTTGCTTATTATATTCATTTTTACTTTCCGCATTTACTTACTTACTTGCTTATTATTCCTGCGTTTCGGTATTCGATACTATATTGGTTCGGGCTGTGATAGAGGTATGGTATTATTTGCCTAGCGGTGGCTTCGAGATTTTCTTATTATTCGGGCTAGGGGTGCCCAAGGTTGTTACTATTGTTTTCCATTGGGTATTTACATTATATCATGTTGGTATTTGTTTTCTCACTGATATTGCCTGTTTTACTTACCTCGTTATTATTATGTTATAGTTATTGATCCTAGTCGGCCTAGCCTACTGGGTATCACTTTATTGTGGTACTCATGCTACACTTGTTGTGCCTTCTCGTGGTGCAGAGCCAGGTGTGGGTCAGCGTAGGCATTGCAATCGTGCGGACTGAGGAGTCACATTTTGGAGGATTCGGTGAGCCTGCCGCCCCGCTGATCGAGTCTTTTATTCTGGAGTTGTTTAACTCTTGACAGACTTTAGACCCATTTATATTCAGTCTGATCATCTGTATATGTCTGGGTCTCTTTTGGATACTGTATTTATTTAGCTCCTGTTTTTTCCACATCACTATTTTTGGGTCGGGATTTAGCTTTTGTATCTACTTATGTCATGATTTGCTTCTGCATTCCTTATTTATTCCTCCTTTATTTATGATTATTTATTGTGAGTGTTGTATGGCCCACCGCGTATGCTACGGGCCGTAGGGTTTTGGCTTGTCTACGTGGGGTTAGTAGACGCCATCAGGGTTCGAGAAATCGGGCCTTGCACGGACATTGTATAACCTTAAAGGTGCTTGGAAATTTGGTTCGGAAAGTTTTGGACCAAGGCAACACCTTGTGGAAGGCTGCATGGGCTGTATGACCCTACGCGGTCAGAGTGACCGCTATATGGGACCCCCAAATCAGTTATACTCCTTCATTACTACTCATTTTTATTCTAACACTTAGCTTCTAATTCACTCGCTCAAACGCTTTTCGAATCCTCTTTTTGAGCTCTAATCAGAGGATTCCCATGGAACCATCAAGCTCAAGATGAATTCAATTTCAAGCCCTCAATCCAAGATTATTTATGTGGTTTAGGGACATCATTAGTCTAAAAGGAATTCCATTGGCTAAGCTTTTCACATGAATAGATAAAAGGGTCAACTTTAAATGGTTATACCTCTTAGCGAAAAAAGAACTGGGTGGCCTACAACCTACTATATTGAAGCTCCTTGAATAGCTTTCTAACACATCTAGTTTCACTTGATTATGAGTTTGGAGTAAGAATTTATGCCTTTTTTTTGTAGAACCAGCCTGGGCTGAGACAGTGTGCTTTCACAGACCGTGAAGAGGTTCAAAACCCATGAAGCCGCTCGTGGTAACTTCCAAAAAATATTTGAGCGCTCATTTTATTGAGACATTTTTGATATTTTGGTCCATCCCCAAGGCTTTTTATAACCTTTATAAACCCCCGCCCCTTTACACTCCTAAATAACTTCTATCTATTTTCATAACCCTTCATTCAAGACTAACTCTTAGTTTCTAGAATCAAACTCTCAAAATTCTCTCCAAGTCTCATCTTCAATATTCAAGCTAGGATTCAATTGGGGTTTTAACTTCAAGCTAAATTCTACTCAAATTCATCTTCCTAAGCAAGGTATGTAGGATTGATTCATGCTCCCTTTCAACCATGGAGACCCAACTTGTTTTTACTTATGGATGTATACAATTAAGCTTAATTTGAATATTGATCATTTAAATTATTATTTATTTGATTCAATTTAGATATGGACTATCTTTCATTGATGTTTTTAAAGTTATTAAGCCCTAATATGATGAATTTCATGGATATTATGAGGATTTGAATATGCATTGTGCTCTTTAAATGTTGATTTAAGCATGGGTAATCTCAAGTGTGATTTAAAAATGAATTTCTTTATGGATTTACTTGGATTTCATATTATATTTGTTGATTTAAGTATGAATCTCTATTTCCCCTTCTATTTTCTCATTATTCATGGCATATGCATATATGAGCATCGATTTTAATGAAGTTTATGAAGTGGGTCAAGACCCAATTATATTGATAAATATGATTTTAATGAAAATATGGTTATGACGAGAATATGATCACATAATGTCTACGATATGGCTGTTTGAGCAATTATGGGTGTGTTTACACCACTATGTACAAGTATGAATGAGCTATTCCTATGCATAAAAGTATGAAATGAAGTATGGTTTGGCTTTTGAACCCAAGCATGTATGATTATGATCAGATTTGGATTTTTAGCCCAAGTATGCATGATTTGAACTATGTTTTGCATTTAAGCCTATGTATGCATGATTATGATTTTAAAAGACTTATACTCATATTTCAAGCACATATACGTATATGTACTCCAATGGGATAATGACTTATCACCAAGAGGACCTGGAGATTGAGGCTCATCCCTTTAATTGAGGCATGACCCATTAGAGGTGAATCTCACTATCCCATAACTATGTTCCAATGTAGGCTAAAGGATCACCTGTTAGATGAGGTTGAACCCTTAGAAGGGTTACCCGTTAGGTGAGGTTGACTGTTTAGAGGGATCACCCATTAGATGAGGCTTGATCCCCTAGATGGACCACATGTTAGTAAAAGTTCAGTCAATTATGTAGCTTTAGTGGATCCACTTAGGTATTATGGATGTTCACCTTGGCAAGTGACTCCCTTTTTCCTCTGGTGTAGGGGTAATATCAGGATTCCATGTAATAGGTTGCATGGTGTTACATGCAAGTTAAGGTTCCATCCCCACTATACATGAGCATTATGGCATTTCATGCATTATGGATTTCATGGCATATTATTATATTACTTTTCTTTGCTATATATCTCTTTCTATATTATGTGCCCTTGTCATTTAACATTGAATGCAGGTTTGATAAGTCATATACGTTACATGCCTGCATACTTAGTACATTCAAATGTTTGATAAGTCATATACATTACATGCCTGCATACTTAGTACATTCAAATGACTAACACATACTTTTTGCCTACATGATCTAACCATGTTAGGACTGGAGACTACCTTTATCCACCGTTTGACGGCTAGACAAATTTGAGAAAATGATGTGGTGAGTCCTATCTTCAAATAACAAGCCACCATCTAACTACCTTATGTTGCTTCCATTTATGCTATTTACTTTGAGGATGAGCCCGAGACATATCTTTGCCCCCGTCCTATTCTTTAACTAGAGATATTGTTGTTCATCTTGTAGACTCTTGTACAGATATATGTTATGTGTTGATCTTCGGAGATTATGATTATGACTAGCTATTGGATATAGTTATTATGATTTGTTTATGAGTATTATGACATAGATTCATGTTATGATATGGAAATATGAAAGATCCTAAGTCCTATTTTGCCTATATAAAGTGAGTCATACTTACCCTCCCCTTAGTTCTTATGTTCTATGTGTTATGTGAATCCATGTTAATCCCTATCCCTATGACACCCCCCAGAGCATGAGTATTACTTTACCGCCCCTTATCTCTAGTATGCTTCTAAACTGATGATGTGAATATGGATACTTTGAGGCTTGTTTGGGAACTCTAGGGTTCCATTCCCATGTCATTCCTAGACCCCAGGTGTGGGTCATGATAAAGATGGTATTAGAGCACTAGGTTTATAAATAGTCCTCAGAGTCCAATATGCCACGTCAAGAAGAGTCTTACTCATGGGTGTGAAGCGCGCCATATCTATGGGTAGGAGGCTACAAGGTGTTTTAGGAAATGTTTCACTTTTTCATGATTTATATCTTTCCAAAAAGCGTGTCTTAAGATTTCCTATCTCTATCCCTCCCTAACAAATAAGGAGAGTTACTTTGGACCCGTAATGTAATCTAGGCAAAAATGATATTATAGCTGATCTTAAAGATGAGGTCAAAAGTAAGTTGGTGAATAATGTTCTTCCTTTGATAAGATTGGGGAATTGGGTTGAGTAAATCTAATGATAGTTTCGTTCATGTTCAGAATGGGGATGAATCTTCTGTGGTTGTTGATGTCAAGACAAATCACGAGTTAGACCCGTCATTGGTTGTGTTGAAGAGGTTAGTTGTCAAAAGGAAGGTAGAGGTTTTCTCCAAGGGGGAGATGGTATAATTCGGTACCAAGATCAATTGTGTGTGTTGTATGTTGAAGGTCTTAGGGAGGTGATCATGAGTGAAGCCCACACTCACTTTATTCTATACATCCGAGATCTACCAAGATGTATCTGGATTTGAGGGAGATGGCTTGGCACAAGGGTATAGTTAAGTATCGCTTTTCATCCTCAAACCAATGGATAGGTCGAAAGGACAATTCAAACTTTGGAGGACATGTTGAGGGCCTATGTGTTGGAATTCAAAGGTAATTGGGGTGATCATCTATCACATATTGAGTTTTCTTAGAACAATAGCTTTCATGCTAGCATTGGCATAGCACTGTTTGGGGTTTTATATGGTCGAAGGTGTAGGTCTCTGCTGGGGTGGTTTGAGTTAGATGAAATGGATCCTATAGGCCCGGATTTAGTCTTGGAGGCTATGGAAAGAGTGAAATTGTTTAGGGAAAGGTTGAAGACGGCTCAATGTCATCAAAAGTCTTATTTGGAGGTTAGAAAGAAGGATCTTGAGTTTCTTATCGATGATAAGGTGAATGTGAAGATTTCTCCTATGAAGGGTGTAATGCGTTTGGTAAGAAGGGAATGTGAAGTCCCCGGTATGTAGGTACTTATGAGATTTTTGAGCGGATTGGGGATTTGGCCTATAGATTAAATTTGCCACCGAATTTGAGTTCTATTCACCCGGGTTTCCATGTATTTATGTTGAGGAGATTGATTGGTAATCCCAGTACAATTCTTCTTATTGAAGGTGTTGAGGTTGGGTAAGAAATTGTCTTAAAAGGAAGTCCCATTTGAGATCTTGGATAGGCAAGTGAAGTGGGTCTGCAACAAAGATATGGCTTCAAGTAAGGTGCTTTGGAGGAATCAACATGTGGAGAGTGCTACATGGGAGGTGGAGTTGGACATGATGAAATGATATCCCCATCCTATACAATCTACTCAAGCCTAAGGTATTAGGTTCTTCCTATTCCAAGAGGTCCTAATTCTTTCACTCTTGCGTTTCATGACATGACATGCATACATGTGCACAAAAATGATTTAACGATGTTTTGAATGTTTTAAAGGTGTATTGATATGAGTTTTAATGACTGTTTTAAAGGTGTTTTGATATGAGTTTTAATGACTTATTGGTTTTCAAATGATGAAATATGCATTATGTTCTTGTGTTTGGTATGTTTCATGATCAAGTCAAGCCTTTCAAGCCTTGTTCTAGCACATTTGAGGATGAATATTCCCAAGGGGGAGATGATGTAAGGAACCAAAATTTATATGACCTTAATAGTGCTTAAAAATTTGGTTCTGAAAAGTTTCGGACCAAGGTAACACCTTATGGAAGCCTCACGGGCTGTGTGACCCTACACAGTCAGTGTGACCCTATATGGGACCACTAAATCAGTTATACTACTCATTCTTATTCTAACACTTAACTTCTCATTCACCCGCTCAAACGCTTTTGGAATCCTCTTTTCGAGCTCTAATCGGAGTATTCCCATGGAACCTTAAACCTCAAGCTAAATTCACTTTCAATCCCTCAATCCAAGATTATTTATCTGGTTTGGGGTCATCATGGGTCTTCTTCATCAAGCCAAGTTCAAAAGAACTCCATTGACTAAGCTTTTCACATGAACCGAAAGAAGGGTCAATTTTAATGGTCATATCTCTTAGCACAAAACGAACTGAGTGTCCTACAACCTACCAAATTGAATCTCATTGAATCATCTTTTCAACACATCTGGTTTCACTCAATTTAGAGTCCAGAGTAAGAAGTTATGTCCTTTTTTATAGAACCTTTCTTGGCTGGGATAGTGTGCTTTCACTGACCATGAAGAGCTTTACGACCTGTAAAGCCAGTAGTGGTAAGTTCCAGATAAAATTCGAAGACTCATATTATTAAGGTATTTTTGATATTGTGGCCCATCCCCAAGTCTTTTTATGACCTTTATACCCCCCCCCCCCCTCCCCCCCCGTAGACTCCTAAATGACCTCTATCTATTTTCATAACCCCTGATTCAAGACTAACACTTAGTTTCTAGAATCAAACTCTCAAAATTCTCTCCAAGTCTCATCTTCAAGATTCAAGCTAAGATTCAATTGGGGTTTCAACTTCAAGATAGATGCGTCTCAATTTCATCTTCCTAAGCAAGGTATGTGAAATTGATTCATGGTCCCTTTTAACCATGAAGACCCAAACTCTTTTTACTCTTTGATTTATGAAATTAAGCTTACTTTAAATATGGGTCTTTTAAATTATTATTTATTTAATTCAATTGAGATATGGACTATGTTTAATTGATGTTTTAAAAGTGATTTATGCCCTAATATGATGAATTACATCGATATTATGAGGATTTGAATATGCATTGTCCCCTTTAAATGTTGATTTAAGCACGAGTAATTTCAAATATGATTTAAATATGAATTTCTTCATGGATTTACTTGGATTTCATATTATATTGTTGATTTAAGTATGAATCTCCATTTCCCATGCTATCCTCTCATCATTCATGACATATGCATACATGAGCATTGATTTTAATGAAGTTATGAAGTGGATTAAGACCCAATTATGTTGATAAATATGATTATGATGAAAGTATGGTCATGACAAGAATGTGATCACATAATGTCTATGACATGGCTCTTTGATCAATTATGGGTGTGTTTACACCACTATGTACAAGTATGAGTGAGTTATTCCTATGCATGAAATTATGAAATGAAGTATGATTTTGCCTTTGAGCCCAAGCATGTATGATTATGATTAGATTTGGCTTTTTATCCCAATTATGCATGATTTAAACTATGTTATGGCATTCAAGTATGCATGATTATGATTTTAAGAGACTTATACTCCTATTTCAAGTACGTATATGTATATGTATTTCTGTGAGATAATGACTCAGCATCGAGAGGACCTTGAGATTGAGGCTCATCCCCTTAATTGAGGCATGACCCATTAGACGTGAATGTCATTGTCCCATAACTATGTGCCACCGTAGGTTAAAGGATTACCTATTAGATGAGGTTGAATCCTTAGAAGGGTCACCCGTTAGGTGAGGTTGACTCCTTAGAGGGATCACTCATTAGATGAGGCTTGACTCCCTAGATGGACCACTCGTTAGTAAAGGCTTAGTGAATTATGTAGCCTTAGTGGGCCCACTTAGGCATTATGGATGTTCATCTTGGCAAGTGACTCCCCCTTTCCTCGATGTAATGGTAACATCGAGATTCCATGGTTGAGATCCCATCCCTACTATATATGAGCATTATGTCATTTCATGCATCATGGATTTCATAGCATATTGTTATATTACTTTTCTTTGCTACATATCCATTTCTATATTATGTGCCCTTGTCATCTAACATTGATTGTAGGTTAGATAAGTCATATGCATTGCATGCCCGCATACTTAGTACATTCAAACATACTAATGCATACATTTTGCCTATATGATCTAACCATATAGGGACCGAAGACTACCTTATCCACTATTTGACGGCTAGATCGGATTTCAGAAAGTGATGTGGTGAGTGATATCTTCCAAGGACAAGCTACCATCCATCTACCTTATGTTGCTTCCATTTATGCAATTTACTTTGAGGGTGAGCCCGGGACATGTCTTGGCCCCCATCCTATTCTATGACTAGAGACATTGTTGGACATCTTGTTGACTCTCATACAGATATATGCTATGTGTTGATCTATGGAGCTTATGATTATGGCTATCTATTGGATACAACTCCAAGCTTTGGATAATAAAGCCAATAGGGAGATTTCTATCCCTCCATAAGTGCCTATGTCAGCTACACAAGTTTGAGATTTCATGAGGATGAGCCCTCTGGAGTTCCATGGCTCTAAGATGGAAAAGGATCCCATCTACTTTATTGATGAGGCTTATTGAATTATCACTGTAATGGCAGTTCCCTTAGAAGAGAAGGCCGAGTTGGTGGCCTACCAACTTAAGAGGGAAAAGATATAGTATGAGCAATGGGTGGAGGAAAGGGGCCAAGGAGCTGGTCCAATTGAGTGGGAGGAGTTCAAGGGTGCTTTCATGGACCAGTTCTTTCCAATAGAGTTGAGGGAGGCTAAGGTACAAGAGTTCATAAACCTTAGGCAATGGCAAATGAGCGTGAGAGAGTATTCTCTCAATTTCACCAAGCTCTCTAAATATGCCCCTTTCATGGTTGCATATCCAAGAGTCCGAATGAGCAAGTTCATATCTGGTGTGTCATACTTGATGTCGAAGGAGTGAAAAATGGCCATGCTTGCAAAAGATATGGACATCTCTTGAGTGATGATGTACGCTAAACAAATCAAGGAAGAGAAGTTGGGAGATAGAGCAAAGGAGTCCAAGAGGTGCTCGGGTTAATGGTAGGAGATATTCTCACCAAAGGAGTGGAGGCCACATCAAGTTCCAAGGTGGCCAAGGGTCTACTAACATTTCTTCTCCCCGATTCACCAAGGACAAGGGGGTAGCTCCAAAGCCGCAAACTCCTAATTTCCCCAAGTGTCGAAGGCCCCAAAAGAGAGAGTGCTTAGCCGGTTCAAACACATGCTTCAAGTGTGGAAAGCTCAGGAACCATGCAAAGGGTTATAGAAGAGGAGGTGCAAGGACCTAAGGCCAAGGCGGGAAAGTTCAAGGTGCTCCATGACCAACTAATTCTATGCTCTACATAACCGACAAGAAGTTGAAGAGGCCCTAGATGTTGTTATCGGTATGTTGAGAGTTTATAATTCTGATGCATATGCATGGTTAGATCCGAGGCCAAATTTGTCATTTTTGACTCCTTTCCCTGTAAATAGATTCCACCCATGTCCCAAAACCCTTAATGAACCTTATGAAGTGTGTACCCCCTATAGGAGAGTCTATTATTGCACGAAACATTTTTAGAAATTGTCCCATTTCCATCTTGCATAAAGTTGTCCCTTGTGACATACTAGAGCTCTCCATGGTTTGACTTCGATGTTATACTTGGGATGGATTGGTGGCATTATTCTTATGACTCCATAGATTGTCGGACTCGTAGAGTCAAGTTCTAATTCCAGAATGAGTCCATTCTTGAGTGGGAGGGTAGAATTCTTATGGAAAGGTGAGTTTGTCTCCTCTCTAAAGGCCAAAAAACTTATCTTGAAGGGATATATATCATCTAGTAAGGGTCAAAGATGTCACTTCTAAAGTCCCTTCTCTCTAGTCGGTCCCTATTGTCAATGAATTTCCCGATGTATTTCTGGACGAGTTACCGGTGTTCCTCCCAAAAGAGAAATAGATTTTGGCATAAGACCTCATACCCGATATTCAATCTATCTCAATTACTCCTTATAAAATGGCTCCCGCAGAGTTCAAAGAATTAAGGTGACAATTAAAGGATTTGTTGGAAAAGGAGTTCATTACATATAGTAGGTCTGCATGGGGTGCTCCGATTTTGTTATTAAGAAAGAAGGACGGGCCACTCCACATGTGTATAGACTATCAACAACCCAACAAAGTACTATCAAGAAAAAATATCCACTTCCAAGAATAGATGAACTTTTTGACCAATTGCAAGGGGATACACATTTCTCTAAGGTTGATTTAAGGTCCAGATATCACCAACTAAGGGTGAGAGAGAGTGATATTCCTAAGACAACTTTTTGGACTAGGTATGGTCACTTTGAATTTGTGATAATGTCTTTTGGTCTCACCAATGCGCCAACTATCTTTATGGACCTTATGATAGGGTGTACAAGCCCTACCTCGACATGTTCGTAGTCGTATTCATCGATCATATCTTAATCTACTCCCAGAGAGAGAGGAAGAACACATGAAGCACTTGAGAGTGGTGTTACAAAATTAACGGGAGCGCAACCATTTTGTAAAATTTGACAAGTGTGAATTTTTGATAAGTGAGGTTGCCTTCTTTGAGAATGTGGTGTAAAGTTATGTGTAACGACCCCGAGTTTAGGATCATTGAGTACAACAAACTTAGCCTCAAAAGTGGCTTGGAGTCTGGTCCACAGGCCATTTATGGTCCGTAAGATGACATACAACCCATGGGCTCGATTCTTAAACATAGAACTTCAGGAAGGGGAAATATTTCCAAGTGTGAGGTAACCCACGGACCAAGCAACGACCCATAGGATACCTCACAGCCCACAGATGATTTTGTGAGTAGGACCCCAGACATGAAGGAAACTTGGAATTTTCAGCAGAGTGGTGTATGAGCTATCAAACGGCCCATAGAATGGCTTACGACCCATAGAAACCTTTCATGGGTAAGGCCAAAGGAAGTGAGGAAAAATGGTTGTGGAACGAATCTACGAGTCTAACCACAGCTTGTAAGAAGTTTCACGATTCGTACTATTGTTCATGGTTTTCAGCTCAACAAAGTCAGTTTTCAGGATTTTCAAATGTGTGACCAAACAAGGAGACTTATGGCTCATAAGTCGACCTATGACCTATAATCGAGGTTTCATAAGTCATTTACGATAGTTTATAATCAGGGATAATTCAATCATTTCCCACAATTCAAGTCCTATACTATGTCGTTTTAGGGATGGAAAGGAG
The DNA here is from genome assembly GCA_029948455.1 of Solanum rostratum. NCBI lineage: Eukaryota > Viridiplantae > Streptophyta > Magnoliopsida > Solanales > Solanaceae > Solanum > Solanum rostratum. The sequence goes on from CM057054.1 coordinate 24,181,875, forward strand.
CCTATTTTAGCGTTCAAGCCCTAATTCCTATCATTCTTCACTCCCAAAATTCTTTAAGGCAAAAGAGGCTCTCAAGACTAGGAAAGAGCAAGGCTAGGGTTTCCAAGGTTTCATCTCCAAAGGCTTCAATTCCATTTCTCCTTAGTTCTCCAGGTATGTGAGTTGATTTATGGGTATCCTTTCACCCATAAAGTTCCCCATTAGGTATTCTTACCTTTTCTTTAAGTTCCTCAATTTAATGTCCATGCTTATGGTGATTTCAAGATCTTTATGTTATTATATGATAGTTACGAAGTGTAGTAACTATTTTTCCAAGCAAATATATACATATAAGAAGTATGATATTGATTCCATGATGATTTTTGATATGATCAAGGTTGGGTGTTTTCGATGTTCCATTTTAAAAAAATTTCCTAAGACTTATGTGATTTATGATTGTTCAATGCTAAAAGATAATCCCACCTTGTTTCCAATGAAAGTTCCCATGATTTAGGATTATGATTAGGGTATTTATGAAGAGCTTCAAAGCTAAGTTTACCAAAGATATATATTTGACGTTAATTTCCCTAAAAGATGTTTAAGAAAGATTCTTAAGTTTGAGATACTCCTATGGTTGCTACTTATAATTCTAAAAGTATGTTTCGAAGATTCCGTGGGATGACTTAGCACTGAGAGGATTAGAGATTGGGACACATTTTTTTAGTTGAGGCATGATTCCTTGGAGATAAATCTCCATGTCCCTAACTATGTAACATCATAGTAGCCTTATTTGGCTAGGCTAGTGGATCCACGTAGGCCCAAAAGTTATAAAAGATGCAATTGCAAAGTTACTAAGTTTTGAATATCTACCTCGGGAAGTAGATTTCTCTTTTTACAATGGAAGGAGTGCATTGATCTTTTCCAATGGAAGGAATTCATCGGATTCCATGTAGTAGCTCACATGGTCTAACCGTCGGCTATGGTTCATTCCCACAAGTTTATGATCTAATGATATGACTTCACTTTATTGGTTTCTTTTGCATTGTCTCATATTAATTTGAGCCATACTCTTTGTGCATGTTTAATCTTATTTCATGACTTATTTATTTTATATATACCCATATGTTATGTTTAATTATGATTACTTCCAATTTCATCCATGCATTGCATCTCACATACTTAGAATATTCCAAAAGTACTAACACATATTTTACCTGCATGATTTGACTATGTAGGGACAAACACTCCTCCACCAACTTGAGGTTAGTAGTTGACGTTCAACACTCGATTGTTATTATGGTGAGCCCTTAGTTCGGGACTCTACCTAATTTCCGCTCTATTCTATACTTTTGTTTTAGACGATGTATTTATGGACCTTTTAAGGCTTTTACATTCTATGTTGACTAGTTATGGATTTCTTTCTATTAGATGGAAATCAGTTGTATCAGTTTCATCTGTTGTGTATTAGTGATATCCATATGACAAACTGCTGACATCCATTTTCGTTGCTGTTTAATGTTGCTTCATTGCATAAAAATAGCCCATAGTCCCTTCCCCTTATGTTTTCCACAAAAGTTTCAATGTAATGCCTATGAATGCTTAGATATCTTGGGTGAGGTTCCTTCGGGTGTCTCATTCACCGTGTGATGACTAGGCCCCTATGTCAGGTTGTTACAAACTTGGTATCAGAGCACAAGGTATTAAAATATTCCTCAAATGTCCATGCATACCCCGTAGTGTAGAGTCTCATTCAAGGTTGTGAAGCATTCCACTATCTTGAGTGAAAGGCTATGAGACGGTTTAGGAAAGTGTTCCCATCTTTCTTGTTTATGTCACGCCTTAGAGTTGAATAAGTTTCACTAACTAATGATATGAGTTTTCTTGTTTCTAGATCATGTAATCATGAAGAGCTCCCCATCAGTGAGGCACTCCCGAGGAACAAGTCCCTCCACTTCAGCAGGACCATGGCGTATCTCATGCGAAGTTCCAAGCTGCATTCACTTGTTTGGCACAAGGCCTGGCCAACCAAGATAATAGGGAGGTGTCTGTTCCTCCTCAAGTTCCCACTCTAGCTACAAGAGTATGTGACTTCATGTGGATGAACCTTCCAGTATTTCGTTAGTCAAAGACAGACGACGACCCCATTGAGTTTATTGAGGAAGCTTATCAAGTTGTGGTAGTGATGGGTATTCTATCTGAAGAAAAATCTGAGTTGGTGGCTTACCAACTTAATGAGTGGCTAAGATTTGGTTTGAGCAATGGGCCAATAAGATAGGCCAAAGAGCATGTCCTATCGGTTGGGAGGAATTTAAGTGTGACTTTTTGGATTGGTTCTTCTCATCAAGCTTAGGGAGGCAATGGTCCAAGAGTTCATCAACTTGAAGCAAGAGAGTATGCCCTCAAATTATACCAAGTTGTCAAAGTATGCTCCGTTTATGGTCGTGGATCCGAGGGCCGCATGAGCAAGTTTATTTCGGGTGTCTCCAAGATGGTCTCCAAGGGGTGCAAGACGGCCATGTTTGTCAAGGAGATAGATATTTCTCGCTTGGTGATGTATGCGGAGTAGGTTGAGGAGAATAAGCTTCATGAAAGGGCAAGGGAGTCCAAGAGGGCTTGAGTTGAAGGTGGGAACTACTCTCACCAATTAGGCAGTGTTCACGAATTCCAAGGTGGCCAAAGGCAAAGTGGACAAGGATCCACCAACACTCCTCCATCCCGTAAAGACAATGGGATGGCTCCCAAGACCAAAAGTCCCAATTGTGCTAAGTGTGGGAGGCCTCACAAAGGAGAGTGTTTAGCCGGGTTAAATGCTTGTTTCACTTGTGGGAAGCTCGCACCATGCTAAGGATTGCAGGATCAGAGGCACAAGGCCTCAAGGACAAAGGGGTCTACTTCAAAGTACCCAAAGGACCAACCAGTTTTATGTTCTTCATGGTCGCTATTAGGTCGAAGAAGCTCCAGATGTGGTTATCAGTATGTTAAGGATTTTTTATATGATACATATACACTTTTAGATCTAGGAGAAAATTTATCTTTTTTAACCCCATTCTTTACTTATAAGTTTCATGCATGTCCTAATGTACTCCATGATCCCTATGAGATGAGTAACCCCGTAGGTGAGTCTATCATAGTCCAAAAGGTCTATAGAGGTTGCTTTATTTCTATCTTGCATAAAGGGATTCCATGTGACTTAGTCGAGCTTTCTATGGTAGACTTCGATGTGACCTAGGGGATGGATTGGTTGCATGCTTCTTATACCTCCATTGATTGTAGAAACCGTAGGGTTAAATTCCAATTCCCTAATAAGCCACTCTTGAATGGAAGGGTAGCAACTCTTCATGTAGGGGCGATTATTACTTTTTTAAAGGCTCGCAAAATGATTTCCATGGGGTGCATTTACCACTTGGTGAAGGTCAAAGATGTCTCTTCCAAAGTTTCTTCTTTTGAGTCAGACCCCGTTATAAGTAAGTTCTCTAATTTCTTCTCAAATGCGTTATCATGTGTCCCTCCCAAAAGAGAGATAGCTTTCTCATAGATCTTTTACCCAATACTCAACCTATCTCAATCCCTCCTTATAGAATGGCTCCTGTAGAATTAGAGGAGTTAAAGGAGCAACTAAAGGATTTGCTGGAGAAGGTTTTCATAAGACCCAGTTGGTCTCCAGGGGGTGCCCCGGTGTTATTTATAAGGAAGAAGGATGGGTCGCTCCATATGTGCATTGACTATTGGAAGCTCAATAAGGTCACCATCAAGAATAAGTATCCCCTCCCGACGATAGATGATTTGTTTTATCAACTACAAGGGGAAACTCATTTTTCCAAGATTGATTTGAGATCTAATTATCATCAATTGAGGGTGAGAGAAATTGACATCGTAAGACAGCTTTTTGGACTAGGTATGGTCCTTTTGAATTTGTGGTGATGGCATTTGACCTCACTAATGCACCAGTGATATTTATGGACCTCATGAATAGGGTGTTCAAGCCTTACCTTAACATGTTGCATTATTTATTGATAATATTCTTATTTACTCTCGAGGTGAGCAAGAGCACATGGAGCACTTAAGGGTAGTATTGCTAACCCCGAGAGAACAGAAGCTCTATGCAAAATTTAACAAGTGAGAGTTTTGGCTAGATGAGGTAGACTCTTGCCCAGGGCTGCCACCCTTATGAACCAAGTGAGATCGGCCCATGCTAGGCTCTTTCCCCTGGGCTGCCACCCATGCTATGAACATTGTTCAAGTAACTCTCTATTACTTAGAGATTGTTATTTTGGTGGTCATAATAATTTTTGGAGCTTTGGAACTATGTACAAGTAGTACAAGATAGTATAATGGCCTCTTAAGGTAGTACTATAAGATAAGAGTCAAATGTAACATTGATGTGCTACTTAAGAGTATAAACGACACGATTGGCTTTGCGAATGAACGTGGACTCCTCTTGCTAGTGCTTTGAAGAGTTTACTACAAATTTACTAATAAGCAACACCGCTACTATTGGAATAGCACTTAGGAAACTTACTAGTTGATAGTGACACAAGTGTTAGATTTCATGCCAAAGAATATGGAATTGAATAGCCTTACATACCTTGTCGTGCTACCTTGTTATTACTACAAAGTAACCTCCCATTTTTCCAGATATTTATCTTTAATTGAGTAGGTGATGAAACTAGTATTAGTAGTGAATAAACACATTAGGCAATTCACTCACACCCATAAGTTATACACAGGCAACAAGTCCGTAATTACAAAACTAAGGGTATTTCTTCAACTTCTTCTCCTCTAGTTGCATTTATTGTCAAACCTCTTAATATAACATAGATAAATAAGCCCCTAAATATCATAATGTAGCAGGAGTAATGTGAACTTATGATATCCAATCATTGTTCTCATTAGTTTCTACTAATATTATACTTTAAATTGTAAGATGAGCTCACAATTAAAGTTAAAGGGGACTCCCCTCCATTGCTGTCCCAACGTGCACCTACAACCAACAAACCTTCCCACAAGAGTACATCATGTAAAAGGGACCACTCCGGCCTCATTGACACGTACATAATCTCCTAATTAACATAAGAACAAGAGAGGGAGAAAAGTGCAAGTAACTAACCTTACTTGTGAGGGATTCTTGTTCTCTTAACTTGTATTTTCCAAGGACTAAAATCTCCTTCAATCGTAGCTTGAGATGAGGGATAATATTCAAGAACCCTAAGGGTTTTTATGGCTGCTATGTGAAGATAGAAGGGAAAGAAAGCGAACCTTAGAAATTAGATTTTTTTCTCCAGTGTAAAATGGCTAAAAAGAGCTTGTTACATTCCCTTTTAAAGGGCTCAACATAGGCCGACTTTCCCCTTTATATTTGGCAATGTTTTACCAAGTAGGTGATGCACTTACTTGGCCTATCAGCTTGGGGCTTTATGGATCTCAACTTATTTGGCCTTGGCTGCTCATTCATCCCTTTTCTTTTACTTCACTTGGGTTGGGCTAGAACTTACAAGTAAATGGTTAGTCATCTTAGGCTTATAAGAAGGCCAAACAAGTCCTAGTAGGTGGTGCTCCTACTTGGCTCTTTAGGCTGGTCAAAAAGTCTAAGTAGGTGATGCACCTACTTGCTTTGTTAAGTCAAGCAAGCAACTTGTTATCTTACCTCATTTTCCAAATCTTAATCCCATATATTGTATCTTAGTATTCTGCTTTAGACTTTTAACTCCAATAGTAACTTATTGTCTCAAATTTAAATGCTTTCGTCAAGTTTATCTTGGACTCATACCCGCTAAAACATATGGGATATAACAACAACTCTCGATCCAATTCAAATTATTACCACTCTTATGAAAAGACTGTCCTTCATACGTACCGTAAGCCTATGTCAAGGGTCATATAAATGGGACTAACACATAGAAAATATGGAGTGTTACATCCTCCCCCCAGGGACATTTGTCCTCGAATGATAGTATAGTTAGCCGGCCCAAACAAGGTCAAGCCTAAGTTATGTATACTATTAATTATATGATACATGAAGACAAATACTTACTTATGCCTCAACTCCAAAATTTTCATCTTCCTCAGTGGACAAAAAGAGATGGGGGTACTTAGATTTCATTGCTTCTTCCTCTTCCCAAGTAACCTCATCTACTTTCTTGTTCCTCTATAGTACTTTCACAGAAGCTACTTCTTTATTTCTTAACTTCTTGACTTGTCGATCTAGAATAGCAATGGGTACTTCCTCATATGTGAGATCTTCCGTAATCTTTACATCTTTAGTTGGAGTTATACGAGATGGTTACCTATGCACTTTCGAAACATTGAAATGTGAAACACATGATGAACCACAGAACACTCTTGGGGTAGCTTTAATTCATACGCAAATTGGCCAACTCTTTTTTCACAATCTTATACGATCCTATGTAGCATTGGCTGAGCTTTCTCTTTTTACCCAATCTCATTGCCCCTTTCATTGAAGATACTTTTAAGAACACCTAATATCCTATAGAAAATTCTAGTCCTCTTCTTCTAACATCTGCATATGATTTCCGTCGACTTTGAGATATTGCTAGGCGCTGCAGTATTATCTTAACTTTCTCCACAGCTTGATGAACAAGATCTGGCCCAAATAAGGCAGTCTCACCTGCTTCAAATCAGCTAGTTGGTGACTTACACTTTCTTCCATACAAGGCTCCATAAGGTGCCATTTGGATACTTGAGTGGTAGCTATTCTTGTAAGCTAATATAATAAGTGGAAAATGATCATCTCAACTACCTTTGAAGTCTAATAGGCAAGCTTGAAGCATATCTTCAAGTGTTTGGATTGTGCATTCAGCTTGGTGATCCGTTTGAGGGTGAAAGGTTGTACTTAAGTTCACTTGCGTCCTCAAACTTCTCTGAAATGACTTCGAAAAATTTGTAGTGAATTGAGCTCCCCTATCGGATATAATAAAGATTGGCACTCCGTGCAGCCAAACTATCTCTTTAATGTACAATCTGGCATATTCTTCAAGTGTATATGTAGTTTTGATGAGCGAGAAATGCTCTAATTTGGTGAGTCTATCAACTACTACCCATATGGAGTCAAACGTTAGAAATGAGCAAGGCAACCTAGTAACAAAATCCATGGTGATCATGTCCCACTTCCAAATTGGAAGTTCTATATGCTGCATATAACCTCCCGGATTTTGGTGCTCTACTTTAACTTGTTGAAAATTCAGACATTGAGCTACAAAATGTGCAATATCCTTCTTCATTTCCCCCCACCAATACACTTCCTTTAAGTCATGATACATTTTGGTTAAGCCTTGATGGATCGAATATCTTGAATGATCTGCTTCCGTCATAATTCTCCTTTTCATCCCATCTATGTCAGGTACACACAATCTATTTTGACATCAAAGTACTCCCTCTTGCGTGAGCTCAAATGCCTTTGTCATACCTTGTTGTACATTCTCCTTAAGCTGCAATAGAATGGGATCTATGTACTGTTTCTATTTCCCTTCCACTGTCAACAAGGATTCTGATGCATTTTGCACAATAACTCCTTCATTTGGAGATTCAAGAAGGTGAACCCCTAGGCTACCTAATTGACTTAGATCTTTTTTACTTACACCTTGTCTTATTGCCGGGCTTCCCAAAAGTGCTTGCCATTGTTTTACGGATCAAAGCATCTGCTACCACATTTGTCTTTCCAGGGTGATATAAAATATCAATGTCATAATCTTTTAATGACTCAAGCCATCTTCGTTGCCTTAGAATCAGGACCCTTTGCTTTAAGATGTATTGCAAACTCTTATGATCTATATATGTGTCAATATGAACTCTATATAAATAATCACACCATATTTTCAAAGCAAGTATAACTGTTGCTAGCTCCAAATCATGGGTTGGATAGTTTTTCTCATGTGGACGCAAATGCCTTGAGGCATAGGCTATTACTTTACCATGCTGCATCAAGACACATCCTAAGTTTACTCCCGAAGCATCACAATACACTGTATAACCTTCCATTCCTCCAGGAAGTACCAATACAGGTTTTGTAGTCAATTTATTTTTCAGCTCTTGGAAGCTTCTTTCACATGCGTTGCTCTATTGAAACATAGTTTCCTTATGCGTTAGCTTGTTAAAGGTGCTAAAATAGAAGAAAATCCTTTGACAAACCTCCTATAATAACCTGCCAGCCCAAGGAAACTATGACCCTCTGTTGATGTTGTAGTTTCTGCCAGTTCTTCACAGCTTCTATCTTTTGGGTATCAACTCTTATTCCATCATCGGATAAAATATGACCCAAGAATACCACAGAACTTAACTTGCTAAGGTAAAATATACACTCTTCTTATGGTAACATCACTTATTTTAGAGAGACAATTTTAGAAATGCCTTATGAAAACTTTTCCCATTTAGGTTACTATACAACAAGGGCCTTATGGGAACTACACCCATTTCGGTCATTAATTAGCATGTACCTTATGGGAACCCCACTCATTTTGGTGAATCATGCAACAAGAGCTTTATGGATCCATTAGATAATCACAAACCTATAATGGAAATGTAGTTAAGGGACAATGGTGATCTACCAAGGTCTTCTCGGTTCTAGATCGACATCCTACAGAATACTTAAATCATAATCATAGTCATATTATGCATAGACTTATAATATAATAATAACATCATAAAGTAGCTCACCAAAAGCATAGCTTCATAGAATCATAGAAGGGCTCATAAGCTTACTTAACATTCATAGAACTTCTCATGAGTTGACTATATACATGGATGCCCATATTCACTCATAAGATACTTGCCTTGCATAACTTGCCATAAAACATGTCATCATCAAGAGATATGTAGAATAGTTTTAGTCAAACATGGTTGGTCTAGGCGTATAAGCTTAAAATCATTAAATACAAGAGTATAGGACATGAATGAGTAAAACAAGATCATTTATAAGTCATTTAAAACAACCCACCATCATAATAGCAAAACTCATAATTAGGTCATCATGAAATCCATAATCTTTTCATAGCTTCTCAAGATATCATAGCATGCATAGTGTAAGTACCACAAAACTATTCATAGTATCAAACCCAAATAGGTGTTCATGCATAATCAAACCAATACTTGAAAAAATCTAACTTGATCATGCTTTTAGGGAATAATAGGAGTTACCCATAAAGAAATAATCCTTAAAATCAAGAAATTTCATTAAAAAGGATGTTTGGGCTCATAGATGGAAGACCCACATACCCCGAAACCTTAAAATTGTTGAAGAAGTCTTGAGGAGACTTCAAAGAATCACCCCGGCGCTTGAACTTCAACAGAGGCTCTTGAAAATCTAGGAATACATTGAGGGATTTTGGGGGGATTTTGAAAGAGTTTATGAGTGAGTTAGGGCTACAATGTTCGAGGATTCCCATCTATAAGGGTGTTGGCGTATGTTCCAATTGTCCTCATTTGACTTAGAAAAAGTTTGAATTTTTTTTTCATGGATGAACCATATCCCCGATGTTGACTAGGTCCCGTAAAGGGCATTTTTTGTGAAAAATTTAATTTCCTTCTATTTTGGCCTAGGAATGAGTTTTGACCATTTTGGTACTAACTAGAATCCTATCCACGATGTAGAGAAGTTGCACACTCTTCTGGTTAAGGAAAATTCATCCGAAAAATTATTTTGCGATATAGTTGACCTAAAAATCAAAGGCAACCTTTTTCCTACACAATTTTACCTTCTGAAAAAGAAAACGAACTCCAATTTGCCAAAAAATGCATGGATTTTACGATATTCAACAAATACACCATTAGGGCATTTTGAGTTGCATGGGAGGTGTTACATAAATAGTACAAAAATGGCCTAAACTCATTCCTAGGCCAAAATAGGGGAAAATTAAAATTTGTGGAAAAATGACCTTGGCGGGAACAAGTTCGTACCGCGGACATGTTTCACCCGGAAACAAAATTCTCCAAACTTTTTCTAATTCAAGTAAGGGCAATCGGTACATATCCCAACATCCATATAGACGGGAACCTTCGAACCATCAACCATTTTAGCCCTAAGTAACTTTTAAACTCTCCCACATTCCTCTGAAAACCTCCCCAAAATCCCAAAATCAAAGTCATTCAAATTCCAAGTACTTCAAGTTTCTCTATTGAAGTTCAAGTCTAAAGGTGATAACATGCAAAGCATAGATGATACCAACATGAGTGGCATGTACTTCTTAATACCCAAGGAGTGAAGCAAAAGATCTCCAAGACCTACAAGCAATGTTCATGAAAAAGGAAGCATTAGAGGAGCTTGAGAGTCACCAAAGAAAGGCTCACAATATGTGGATGGTTTATCAAGATGAGGAGAAGGAAGAAAATAGGCCATGTGTGCAAATGACTATTACTTGAATTCAAGCATTTGAAAAGAAGGAAACCAAACAACGCCCTTACTCATTAAGCATAAAATTGTAAAGAAAATGTCTTCTTTTATTTACTTAGTATAAATAGTCATATTAAAGCATTTGCAAGACTTTATGTTGAATATTGAATTCTCAAATTGTAGTATCTTCTTAGTGAGTAATTAGGGTGAATTCTTAGACTTGTTAGCTGACTTATTTTCTTGATTAATTAATGTTTGCCCATTTGTGGTTCTTGGTTTCCTTTAATTTTCTTGCTAGGGTTTTATTTGAGTTGTTGAAATCAACTAGGAGGTTGAGGGTTTCAGTCCCTTGTTACCCATAATTTCAATAGTTTGAATTTAATTCCACATATCCTTTTATTTTGTTCCCTTTTCTCTTCTTTCTTGTTTGATCCTTATCATTTGGTATCAAGTTCTTAGGTTTATGTTTGTTTTCACAAATCTAGGTGTTGGAGTTTTGATCCACTCAAAAATCCAAATATTTTTTTTAAAAAAGACCAAAATTATTTTTATTTGGTTTGTTGTTTTTGCCACTAGATTCTTGTTCACTAGTTTTTTTTTATCGTAAGTCTCAAATTTTATTCAATTTGGAGTTGTGGAAGTGAAGTTACCATTGAAGGGTTTTGAGCGTTCAAACTTTTCAAATCTTGAAGGTGGATTCTTTTGATTGAGAAGAAATTGAAGGTTAATGATCATTGGGATTTGTTCTATATGTCAAAGGGGTGCTAATCCTAAATTTTGAGCCAATTATGAGTTGATTTGAAGGTGTTGGGATTTAGTGTGTGTTTTAGGTGTTCTTGAAGATCTTCAAGTGTTCTCAAAGAAGAACAAGACCAAAAGGTACATTTGATCTACTTTTTTTAAGTCAAAGTTGGTAAAAGGTGTTTGTTGGTCATTAGTGAAAATTTGTTAAAAAAAACCAAAAAGGTTTTTAAAAATAATTTCCACATCAGTGCCAACTCAGTGCCAAATCTGCGCCATTCAATGCTACATAAGCATTGACTAGTGCATCAGCCCCAACAGGTCCCAGACGCGCCACGTGGCACGTGTACTTCAAATTCAGAGGCTAAAATGTACTGGTTTTTCTTAAAACCCCAAAACTTTTCGAAGTATGGGAGATATTTTGGGCGTAAAAGTTTTTCTAAGTGTCCAAACGACGTGATTCTTTTTTAAAAATTTTTGTGCTTTGATTCCTTCACTATTTATCTAGTAATTGACATATTTATCTACCTTTTAACTAGTTTTAATCATCAAATTGAACCCCTTTCAAGTCATGAACACCTTAAGGCTTCAATTTTTGTTTTAAGTTTCTGAAGTCAATTCTTCTTCTTTGTCACTCATTTCTTTTTCATTCCTCCACGATTTAAAAACTAATTACCATCTTTAATCACTTGTCAACTAGTTTTTAAATATTAAATCATCTCTTTGATTCTTCAAATTAGGTAACAACAAGTAATCTCTTCTACTTTTGTTACTTAGATTTGTTTGAGTTCGATATTTCTTGTACCTCTTTTTTCTAGTTTTCTTCTTGTTATTCATGTTCCTAAGATTTTTTTTGAGCCAACCTTCTTTCAAGTGTCATAAGGATTCACTCCACCACAAAGTATAGGTAACATTAATTGATTGAGTGGAGCTAGTTCACTATCAATTTTGAGACATCTCCATAGAAGGTGTCTTGAGAGTTACATATGAGTGACGTGAGGCTTTTGCTACTAATCCTGTTTGTTGATTATTGTAGGTATCATGTCTAATACAAGTCCAATTGAGATAGCGTTTCTAAAATGACTCATTTTATTCCATACCATAGTGATGATGCATCCCATGTAGCATCTTTATTTGTCATCAATGTTCTTAAATTGCATAGAGTCCATCAATCCATTGTTAGTGATAGGGATTCCAAATTTATTAGTCACTTTTGGGAGAGTCTATGTGGTACACTTGGTACCAAACTTATGTTCTCTACTTCTTTCCACCCTCAAATGTATGGAAAAATTGAAGTAGTCAAAAGGACTCTTGGAAGTGTGATTCAGTGCATGATTAGAGGGACCCCAACTACTTGGGAAAACCGTTTAACCTTGATTGAATTTGCATATAATCGGTCTTTCCACTCCAATATTAGGATGTCACCATTTGAGGCATGTTATGGCTTTAAACCTTTATTTCCACTAACCATGACTCCATTATCTAGTAATGTTGTTTTGAGCCTAGATGCCAAAAAAAGGAAAAGGAGATGATGAGCATTCATGCCAAGGTTAAGAGGCCATTAAAAAGAACATTTCAAAGGTGGCTATTTGAAAGAATTGTGGGAGAAATGAAGTGATCGTCAATCCAAATGATTGGGTCTGGCTACATTTTCAAAAAGAGAGGTTTCCACATGTTCGAAAAGGAAAGCTAAGCCCAAGGGGAGATGGACCTTTCAAAGTACTCAAGAGAATCAATGACAATGCCTGTATGCTTGATTTGCCAAGTGAGTATAATGTTCATAATGTTTTCAATGTTTGTGATTTATCTCCTTGTGTTGTCGGTAAATCATTGGATTCGAGGACGAATCCATTTCAAGAAGGGGAGGATGATAACGTGCAAAGCATAGACATAAACAACATTAGTGGCATGTACTCCTAAAGACCATTCACAAAGAGTTAACCAAAAGATCTCCAAGACCTACGAACAATGATCATGAAAAAGGAAGCGCTAGAGGAGCTTGAGGGTCATGATAGAATGGCTTACAATATGTAGAATTTCTTTTAGGTTGAGGAGAAGGAAGAAAAGAGGCCATGTGTGCAATTGGGTATTACTTGAATTCAAGGATTTGAAAATAAAGCAACCAAACAAGGCCCTTACCCATTAAGGGTAAAATTGTAAAGAAAATGACTTCTTTTATTTAACTAGTATAAATAGTCATATTTTAACATTTGCAAGACTTAAACTATGTTGAATATTGAATTCTCAAATTGTAGTATCTTCTTAGTGAGTAATTAGGGTGAACTCTTAGAATTGTTAGTTGACTTATTTTCTTGATTAATTAAAGGTTTCCCATTTGTGGTTCTTGGTTTCCTTTAATTTTCTTGCTATGGTTTTATTTGAGTTGTAGAAATCAATTGGGAGGTAAGAGTTTTAGTCCCTTGTTACCCATAATTTCAATAGTTTGAATTTAATTCCACATATCATTTTATTTTGTTCCCTTTTCTCTTCTTTCTTGTTTGATCTTTATCACAAGGTGATTCCCTTAAGTATCTTTAAGTCTTCTTCATCAATTTCAAGACTTCAAGGTATGTGGGAACCCGAGAGTCCCCAATCAAGCTTCATAGCATCCATTTACACATCATTAGTTCAGGAGCACATAATGAAACAATAAGGACATAGTTTCAAGGGATAAGTACGTATGACCTACGCTATGGGGATGTCATAGGGATAGGGATTTGCATGGATTTAGGTAGTATTAACACATAAGAACTAAGGGGCGGGTAAGTATGACTCACACATTGGAATAGAAGGGACTTAGGACTTTCCACATTTCAATATCTCATCACGAACATATCATTGTAACATCAACGACATGAGAAAAACATAATTATAGACTCCATAAGAAAATAGCATAACATATAACAAGCCCGTACATAGAGTTTACATGATGTCCAACAATGCCTCTAGTTCATAAAATAGGATAGGAGCCAAGACACATCCCAGGCTCACCCTCAAAGTCAAAACATAGGTGAATATAACATAATAGGTAGATAGAATGTGGGTCTTATCCTTAGAGTAAAAAACTCACCACTAGCAAGCTCACAATCAAACTTAACCTTCAAGAGGTGGATGAAGATAGTATCCGGCCCCTACATGGTTAGGTCATGTAGGCAAGAGAGTATACGTTAGTATGTTTAAATGTACTAAGTATGCGACATGCGATGCATATGAAATCATTAAACCTGCATTTCAATATTAGATGACAAGGGCACATATATATAGAAGGAAGTATATAAGAAAGAATAATATATAAATATTCCATGAAATCCATGATGCATGAAATGACATAATTCTTTAAATATAGCAGGGATATGATCTCAACCAACATATAAGAGACCAAGAGAGTTATTACTTGGAATTCCAATGTACACCCTACATAGAAGATAGGGTGGTCTACTTGCAAAGGGCAGTCCATACTAATCCTTACGGGCCTCCCATTTTTAAGAAGTAACCTTACCTTACTGGATTCCCATTTTGGTAAGGATTTTCAACATCATAACATAATCATCCACAAAGGGTCATGACATGAATCTATGCCTGGCACTTAGATTATGGGACAAACTAACTGGACCCTTAGAGATAGTCCCCCCACACAAGTCCACTCGGTGCTAAGTCATCATCCCATGGGAATACATATACATATACATGCTTGAAAATGAGGCTGTCTTTCAAACCACTTTTATGCATACTTAGACTTAAAAACCAAATATTCTTCATAATCATACATATTTGGGCTAAAAAGCAAAAACATACTTCATATCATACTTTCATACATAGGAATAGCTTATTCATACTTGTAGATGTTGGTGTAAACACCTAAAATTGCTCAAAGAGCCATATGATAGACATTACGTGATCACATATCATGTCATAACCATACATTTCTTAAATTCATATTCATAAACATAATTGGGTCTTAACCTACTTCATAATCTTCGTGAAAATCAATGTTCATGCATGTGTATGCGTCATGAACTGTACCCAGGGTCTAGGAGTGACATGGCGAATGGGAACGCGAGAGTTCCCGAAAAAGCCTCAAAGTATCAACATTCACATCATCAATTTTAAAGCACATAATGAGGTAATAAACACGCAATTCTAAAGGATGAGAGAGTATGACTCACACTATGGGGATGTCACAAGGATAGGGATGTGCATGGATTCACATAGCACATAACACATAGAAACTAAGGGACAACTAAGTTTGACTGACTCTGTGGGGGTAGAATGGGACTTAGGAATTTTAACATGTCTACATCATAATATCCATATCCAATAGATAGCCATAACAATAATCTCCAAATAGCAAAACATAGCATATAACCGTACAAGAGTCTAACGTTATCCAATAATGCCTCTAAGTCATAGAATAGGATGCGGGCTAAGACATGTCCCAGGCTCACCCTCAAAGTTAATAAACCTAAGTGAAAGCAACATAATTGGTAGATGGATGATGGCTTGTCCTTTGATGATAGGACTCACCACAACAACTTTTATGAATCTGAACTAGCCATCAAAAGGTTGGTGAATATAGTCTTCAGTCCCCACATGGTTAGACCATGTAGGCAAAAAGTATGTGTTAGTACGTTTGAGTGTACTAAGTATGCGGGTATACAATGCATATGAACTCATTAAACATATATTCAATGTTAGATGACAAAGACATACATATATATATAGAAAGAAGTATATAAACAAAAGAGAGTAGTATATCAATATGCCATGAAATCCATGATGCATGCAATGCCATAATACTTGAACATACAGGGCATGAGATGTCAACCGACATATAAGAGCAAGCGAGCTATTACTTGGAATTACGATGTCTTTCCCAGAATGGATAAGAGGTGATCTACTTGCCAAAGCTAGACCATACTTCTCTTTATGGACCTCCCATTTCGAAGAAGCAACCTTCTTTACGGATATCCTATTTCGGATAGGATTTTCATTCAAATTAAATTAAAGTTGTAACCGTACCTTGCGGGCCTCCCATTTTGGTAAGGGTTACCATACACAAAATAGCTATGGTTGCACAAATTTATGGGACCTGGGTACTGTACCCTAGGAGATAGCCCCTCTCCCACAAGTCCGCTCGGTGCTAAGTCATCATCCTACAAAAATACATATACGTATACATGCTTTCAAAAGAGGCATAAGTCATTTCAAATCATTTCAATGCACACTTTGGCTTAAATGCCAAACATTTTTCAGGATCATCCATACTTAGGCTAAAAAGCCAAATCATACTTCAAATCAAACCTTCATGTATAGGAATATCTCATTCACATATATCAAAGTGGTGTAAACACCTGGAGTTTCTCAAAGAACCATATCATAGACATTTATGTGATCACATTCTTGTCACAACCATATTCTCATCAAAGTCATATTCATAGACATAGTTGGGTCATATCCACTTTATAATCTTCATAAAACCAATGTTTATATATGAATATACCATGAATGATGTGAGAATAACATGGGAAATAGAGATTCAAATATAAATAAACAATACAATATCAAATTCAAGTAAATCCACATTTAAATCTCAATTTAGAATATCCATGCTTAGTTCAAACTTTAAAGGGGACAATGCATGCATATTAAAATCTTCATACATGCAATTAAACATATTAGGCTTTAATCACTTCAAAAATATGAATCAAACGTAATCCATATCTCAATTGAATCAAATGAACAATAATTTTAAAGACCCATATTCAAAGTAAGGTTAATTTCATAAATCAAAGAGTAAAAGTGTTTAGGGTGTTCGTGGTTGAAAGGGACCATGAATCAAATCCACATACCTTAGTTAACCAAGAAGAAATAAGAAGAATTTGATTGAAGAAGACCTTTCCTTAACCTCCAAGCTAATCTCTAATGACTCACTTGAGAGAAGTCTTTAGATTAGAGTGTTGCATAATTCTAAGTGTATGAATTGAATCTGAAAGAGAATAGAAGAGTAGAGGTCTTTTGAGAGGCTGAGGATAGGTTAGAATGTCATAAACAACCCTTAGGAATAACCAAAATTACAAGAACGCCATTAATGAAACAGATATCAAAACGTTGTCAGGGGTCCCGTAATGAAGGCACAAAGATTGTATGGCTATCCGTGTGAATTCACTTAGAAAAATTCATCACTGATGAAGTTTCGAGATGGTGATTCCATACTTAGAAAATTTTCGGACCAACATCTATATGGGACACCATATGACCCATGTAGGGGTCACACGACCCGTGTGGGGTTCATGATAACATACAAAGCATAGATGGAACAATATGAGTGACATGTACCCCTCAAGACTATTCACAAGGAGTCAAGCAAAAGATCTCCAAGATCTACGAGCAATGTTCATGAAAACGGAAGCATTAGAGGAGCTTTAGGGTCACCAAAGAAAAACTTACAATGTGTGGAAGGTCTATCAAGGTGAGGAGATGGAATAAAAGCGGCCATGTGTACAAATGGTTATTACTGGAATTCAAGGATTTGAATAGAAGGCAACCAAACAAGTCCCTTATTCATTAAGGGTAAAATTGTAATGAAAATGTCTTCTTTTATTTACTTAGTATAAATACTCATATTTTAGCATTTGGAAGACTTAGACTATGTTGAATGTTGAATTTTCAAAATTATGGTATCTTCTTAGTAAGTAGTTAGTGAGTAATTAGGGTGAACTCTTAGAATTGTTAGTTGACTTATTTGCTTGATTAATTAAAGTGTTGCCCATTTGTGGTTCTTGGTTTCCTTTAATTTTTCTTGCCAGAGTGTTATTTTGATTGTTGAAATATATTGGCAGGTGAGGGTTTTAGTCCCTTGTTGCCATAATTTCAATAGTTTGAATTCAATCCACATTTCCTTTTATTTTGTTCCCTTTCCCTTTCTTTCTTGTTTGATCTTTATCATTTGGTATTAGAGCTTACGCTTAAATTTGTTTTCACAAATCTAGGTCTTGGAATTTGATCCACTCTAAAAACAAAAATCTAAAAAAAACAATTTTTTTTTATTTGTTGCTTTTGACACTAGATTCTTGTTTCCTAGTGTTTTTATTAATCCTAAATCTCAAATTTCATTTAATTTGGAGTTGTGGAAGTGAAGTTACCATTAAAGAGCTTTGAGCATTAAAACTTTTCAAATTTTGAAAGTGGATTCTTTTGATTGAGAAGAAATTGAAGGTTAATCATCATTGGAGTTTGTTCTTTATGTCAAGGAGAAGCTAATCCTAAATTTTGAGCCAATTGCGAGTTCATTTGAAGATGTTGGGATTTAGTGTGTGTTCTTGGCTTTCTTGAAGATCTTCAAGTGTTCTAGAAGACGAAGAAGATCAAAAGGTACATTTGTTCTACTTTTCTCAAGTCAAAGTTGGTCAAAGGTGTTTGTTGGCACTTAGTGGAAATTTGAAAAAAGAGATTAAAAAATAAAAAATATTCAACATCAACACCAACTCACTGCCAAATAAGCGCCAACTCAGTGCTAGTAGTGAGTCAGCGGCACCAGCCCATCCAGACACCCCATATGGCTCATGTACTACAATTTCATAGAGTAAAAAGGCTGCAGGTTTTGTAAGACCTCTACATTTTTCTAAGTATAGGAGGTTTTTTGGGCATAAAATATTTTCTCTGTGTCCAAACGACATGATTCTTTTTTAAAATTTTTTGTGCTTTGATTCTCCAACTATTTAGATAGTAATTAATATATTTAACTACTTCTTAACTAGGTTTAATCATAAAATCATCAAATCAAACCTCTATCAAGTCATGAACATCTTAAGGCTTCAATTTTTTTAAGTGTTCGAACTAAATTCTTCTTCTTTGTCACTAATATTTTCATTCCTCAACTATTTAACAACTAATTAACATCTTTAATTACTTTTAAATGGTTACTAAACATTAAATAATCTCTTTGATTCTTCAAATTAGGTGACAACATGTAATCTCTTCTACTTTTGTTACTTAGTTTTTTTAGTGTAATATTTCTTGTGCCTTTTTCTTCTAGTTCTCTTCTTTTTATTAGTGTTCCTAAGCTTTGTTTGAGTCGTCCTTATTTCAAGAGTCATAAGAATCCACTCCACCACAAAGGATAGTTGACCTTTAATTGATTGAGCGGAGCTAGTTCACTACCAATTTTGAGACGACGCCATACAAGGTGCATTGAGAATTACTTATGAGTGACGTGAGGTTTTTAATACTAATCTTGTTTGTTGAGTATTGTAGGTATAATGTATAATACAAGTTTAATTAGGGAAGGTTCAGAAAACATCATAGAAGCTCTTGCTTATATTTCCAAACAAATAGCGGAAATGAATGAAGGGGAGGTATGGAGGAAATGTTAGTACGGGTAGAGAATGAGAATCAAAGGAAAGCAATTCAACCCAAAAATAATGATATAAGGAGGGCATCGATGCATTCCACCATCATTACCCCGGGAAAAGCCCATAATCTATGTTTTTCTCCACTAAATCGAACCCAAAGCTACCAAAAACCCCACTTTACAAATGAACAATAATCCAAACCATCCAGGACAAGCTACACCACACCCAAACCTACTACGCTATAACCCTCAACAACAGAATCTTCCTTTTGTAGCGAACCAAGTCCTTTACCAAACTCTGTTCTGAAATGCATCAAATGTATCTTCTAATGAATGTCACCCATCACCTCCACCAAATCCACCACAAATTCCCTACTCAAATTACCGATACCAAAATCCTCTCTATGATAAAATGCATAAAGATCTCAACAATGATGAGTTTTGGGAGCATGGGGGTTGGGATACCTATGGAGTACAAAGGGGAGGAGTCCAACCTTGAGACTTGGGGTGGGATCATGGTATGAGAGGCTGAGGTTATTGGTATAGAGGAGATAGAGTGGGGAATAGAGGAGATATGATGGGATATAAAGGAGATAGGATGGGAAATAGAGGTAATAGGTTTGGGGAGAAGAATGATCAAGATAGGGGCTTGAACACTATCAAGGTCACACTTCCAAGGTTCAAAGGAAGTAGTGACCCCAATGAGTTCTCGGAGTGGAAAATTCAAAGTGATTGGATCTTTCTCAAAAATAATATGTCCAAAACATTGATGGCGAAGTATGGTCTCACAAAATTTGAAGGGTATGCATCCACTTGGTGGGAGTCCAAGAGGAGGGAAATGGAGAGCCATCACATCTATGAGTTGCCTACTTGGCAAGAGTTGATTGCACTTATGGAGTTGAGATTCTTGACTCCAAACTACTACTATGTTAAGGCAAGGTACCAAAAGTGTTGAAGAGTATTATGATGAGTTTGAGAACTTGCGGATTAAGTCTAAAATGGAAGAGAACATGCAATGTATGGTGATACGATTTGTGGCCAACTTGAGGTATGATATCGTGAATCTATTAAATCTTAAGCACTATGAATCTCTTGAAGAGGATTTCCATGATTCCTCAAAGGTAGAATCGGATTTGAAAGAAGAAAAGTCATACAAGACCAAAGGTTCTTCAACTACATCATGGGAGAAAGGTCGAGATAATTGGAAGACAACATTTTCTAGGGATCAACCTAAGGGTGGTGGTCAAGCTACTCAAGTCAAGCTTGATTACAAATCTAAGGCAAGTGAGAAACCACAAGAAGGTAAGTATGCTAAACCTAACTTTCCTCGTCCCTCTACAATTCAATGCTTTAGATGTCAAGGAAGGGGACATGTTGCGAGTGAGTGTCCTAATAGGAGGATGATTGTTGCTCTTTGGAATGATATAAGATCGAAGATGAGGAAGAGGATGATGAAAGAAAGGAGAATAAGGAATGAAGAAGAAAGGTTAGATGAGAGGGTCAACTTTTGCTTGCTTCATGGAGAAAGGAAAATCTTTGCTTGATAATGATAAAGACTTGAAGGTGAATTCCAATCTTTCATGTTTTATGAGAAGAATTATGGGAGCCCTTACCAATGAAGAGCTTGATCAAAGGGAGAATCTATTTCATGCTAGGTGCAAAATTAAAGATAAAGGTTTTTCTTTAATCATTTATAGTGGAAGTTGCACAATACGCAAATTCCAATAACAAAGTATCCAAACCCGTACAAGCTAGAATGGCTCAATGAGAGTGGAGAAACGAAGGTCCTCAAACAAGCAAGCATTTGTTTTAGCATTGGTAAGTACAATAATGATTTAACTTGTGATGTTATACCCATGTTGGCATATCATATTTTGTTGGGAAGACCATGGATATTTTATAGGGATGTTGTGCACTAAGGAATATCCAACAAATACACTTTTGTGATTGAAGGTAGAAAGTATGTTCTTGCACCTCTTACTCCATACTAAGTGAGTGAGGATTATTGGGATATGAAGGAGCTTCGGGGAAAAATAAAGGTAGGGGAGGCCGATGGTGATGGTGGAAGTTCCATTATTGTTCCAATGACAGGAGGTTCCTTGGCTGAATATGAGGAGAATATGTACATGATAGAAAATCCAAAAAAGTGTGTAAAGGGTGTGGATGAGGTACGCTTTCTAGTATGTAGTGTTAACACCCATCTTTTATTGCATGCTAACAAAAATACTAGCGCTTTTCCTAGTATGTTTCTTCTCGTTTGCAGGAATATGACAAGCAAGGAAAGAAAAATGTTGTAGTGGATGCTCTATCAAGAAGGTTTATGTTGGTGACTACCTTGGTTTCTAGAATGATTCCCCAAGGTAAGTATACCCCTCTCCCTACTCCTAGTAGCCCATGGATGCATCCCTTTATTAATTTTGTGTTGGGTCTTCCTAGGACTAAAAGAGAACATGATACTATATTTGTGGTAGTGGATAAATTTTCAAAAATGATTCACTTTATCCCATGCCTTAAATGTGATGATGTATCCCGTGTAGCATCTTTATTTTTCATCAATGTTCTTAAATTTCATGGAGTCCCTCAAACCATTTTTAGTGATAGGTATTCCAAATTTCTTAGTCACTTTTGAAAGAGGCTGTGGGGTACACTTGGTACCAAACCTATGTTCTCTACTTCTTGCCACCCTCAAATGGATGGAAAAATTGAGTTAGTCAATAGGACTCTTGGATGCATGCTTTGATGCATGATTAGAGGAACCAACTACTCGTGAAAATTGTTTACCTTTGATTGGCTTTGCATATAATTGGTCTTTCCACTCTTCTATTAGAATGTCAATATTTTAGGCATGTTATGGTTTTAAATATCTGATTCTACTAACCATAAATCCATTATCTGGTAATGTTGTTCTAAGCCTAGATGCCAAGCAAAGGGCAACGGAGATGATGATAATTCATGCCAAGGATAAAAAGTCCATTAAAAAGAACAATTCAACGGTGGCTATTCGAAAGAATTCGGGGAGAAAGTGATCTTTAACCAAAATGATTGGATGTTGGTAAATTCTAGAAAAAGAGGTTTCCACATGTTCAAAAAGGAAAGCTAAGCCCAAGAAGAGATGGACTTTTCAAAGTACTCAAGAGAATCAATGATAATGCCTACATGATTGACTTGCCAAGTGAGTATAATGTTCTTAATATTTTCAATGTTAGTGATTTATCTCCTTGTGTTGTAGGTGAATCTTTTGATTCGAGGACGAATCCTTTTCAAGAAGGGGAAGATGATAACGTGAAAAACATAGAAGGTACCAACATGAGTGACATGTACCCCTTAAGACCATTCACAAGGAGTCAAGCAAGAGATCTCCAAGACCTACGAGCAATGTTCATGAAAAAGGAAGCATTTGAGGAGCTTGAGGGTCACCAAAGAAATACTTATAATGTGTGGAAGGTCTATCAAGGTGAGGAGAAGGAAGAAAAGATGCCATGTGTGGAATTGGCTATTCCTTGAATTCAAGGATTTGAAAAGGCAACTAAACAAGGTCCTTACTCATTAAGGGTAAAATTATAACGAAAATGTCTTCTTTTATTTACTTAGTGTGGATAGTAATATTTTAGCATTTGGAAGACTTAGACTATGTTGAATATTGAATTCTCAAAATTGTAGTATCTTCTTAGTGAGTAGTTAGTGAGTAATTAGGGTGAACTCATAGAATTATTAGCTAACTTATTTGCTTGATTAATGAAAGTGTTGCCCATTTGTGGTTCTTGGCTTCCTTTAATTTTTCTTTCTAGGGTCTTATTTGGGTTGTAGAAATCAATTAGGAGGTGAGGGTTTTAGTACCTTGTTGTCAATAATTTCAATTGTTCGAATTCAATCCACATATCTTTTTATTTTGTTCCCTTTCCCCTTTCTTTCTTGTTTGATCTTTATCAGTTCATGTGTGGAGTGCCTTGAAGGCCAAGGCTCTTCTCACGAACCACGACATGGACAGTGAAGTGTCACACGATCCGTGTAGTATTCAGTGATGAATGCCTTGGTCTTGAACACAATCTTAAGGCCACGTACTCAACACACAAGGCCAAGGGCTACCTCAAGGTTCCTACACATGACTAGTGATGAGTCACACGACTTGTGGAGGTGCCCCTGTGGCGTTAACTTATTCAAAAACTCTTCGGAATCAAATTTCATGCACTATTAAGGCCTTACCAAGTTTGAGTCTTTACATCATCTCCCTTTTGGGAGCATTTGTCCCCGAATGTGATAGAACAAGGCTTGAAAAGCTTGACTTGAACATAAAACATCCAAACACAAAGACACAATGCATATTTCATCATTTGAAAATCATAAAGTCTTTAAAACTCAAATAAAAATATCTTTAAATCATTTTCGTGCACATGTATGCATGTCATGTCATGAAACACAAGAGTGAAAGAATTAGGACCAATTGGAATAGGAAAAACCTAATACCTTGGGCTTGAGTAGATTGGAAAAGATGGGGATATTGTTTCATCATGTCCAACTCTGCCTCCCATGTAGCACTCTCCACATGTTGATTTCTCCAAATCAACTTTACTGAAGTCACATCCTTGTTACGAAGACACATCACTTGCCTATCCAAGATCACAATTGGGAATTCCTCATATGACAAGTTCTCTTCAATGTCAACATCTTCTACAGGCACAATTGCATTAAAATCACCAATCAATTTCCTTAATATAGACACATGGAAAACCAGGTGAAAGGAACTCAAACCCGGAGGTAAATCCAATCTATAGGCCACATTCCCAATCCGCTCAACAATCTCATAAGAGCCTACATACCGGGGACTCAACTTTCCCTTCTTACCAAAACACATTACATCATTCATGGGTGAGACCTTCACATACACCCAATCACCAACATGAAACTCAAGATGCCTTTTTCTAACATCCAAAGAAGACTTTTGGCAACTTTAAGCTATTTTTAACCTCTCCCTAATAAACTTCACTTTCTCCATGACCTCTAACACAAAATCCGGGCCAATCAAAGCCATCTCTCCTAATGTAATACAAAATGCGGAAATGCAAAGACAAGAAAATAAGATAGATATCAAAAGCAATTTAAAGGTATATTAAACCTAAAGACCTCAATTAATAGATAGATAGATTGACACAAGAAGGGAAATAAAAAACAACCTAAAGGTATATTAAACCTAAAGACTTCAATCGATTAATCTACGATAAGCACCAACCTCTTATGAAGACCTCAAGGAAAATTGGAATTCCAAGCAACCTTCGTTTCTAAACGAAGATTTAACCAAAGCTTGAACCAAGCTCTCAACCCACACAAGGAGTGTTGCTCATCAATATTCAAAATAGTCTACCTACAAATGAGCATCTATGAGCTATTTATAGTCTGAGGTCACTTATTACATAAATGGCCAAAAAGTAACCAAAAATTTATGAAAGGAGGTCAAAATAACCTTCGCCTTCTTAATTTGATGGATTGCCAAATTGGCATCTTGTTGCCGACCTGGATAATTCCTGAACTTGAACTTTCTTTAACATTAAGTGAAAGAAATGAAGCCATCCCTAAATGCCTCATAGCCTGATTATAAGTGTGGTGCATAATACACCCATAAGCAAGACTCTATAGATACGACATTATGGACTCCCTGGGACACGACCTGCTCTGATACCATGTTTGTCACCCCCCAAAGAGAGGGGAGATGCGACTGGCACCCTATACCGCTATTGGTCGGGTAAGCCACTAAACATGCTAGTTAACTAACTAGAGTCCAGAAGAAAATTGGGCAGCATAACATCTGAAAGACTAAGCCTGGATATTTTAGTACATGACCTGGTCAACTGTAAGTCATGTGCATCAAGATAGGTAAACCAGAACGATAAAGTACTAGCTAGCCGACAAGGCTGCCACCACAGAGGTACAGGTACACACCATATATACATGCCAATCTGATAACTGGAGACTGAAATACACAAAAGGACAAACCCACAATAACATGTCCACAATAGCCTCTAACAGAGTCACTAACACTGCCGGGACAAGGCCCCGACTATACCCAACTATACAACAAAAAATAAGCATCCTGTGAAAGCTCCAGGAAGAGGTGGAGCTTACCAACTCAAAGCTAAACAGGGCTCCTAGTGGAGGGGTAAATTAGAACCCCTACCTAAACCTGCATGCATGAAATAAAATGCAGCGTCCCCAAGCAAAGGGACATAAGTACGAATAAACATGTACTGGTATGTAAGGCAGGAAGTAAAATCATAGATAACCGTAGTAAAAAGGTTAATAGAAATACCACCTGTAACCAAAACTCAAGTAGCCTTTAATGGCCAATAAGCCACCTCCTAGTGATAAAAAAATGCATGGTATGCTTGAGTATCGCATATCGTGAATACATATATATAGATGCAAATGCATGACATACCCAACCAAATGCTAGCACTGGTGGTCCTTTCCGGTAGCTTACCGGCATCATATCTGCCAACCTGTGGCCATTTGTGCCATATACATATATATATTTGGGCAAATAGGCCCCATACCTTCGATTATAGCTCGAAATTCATGCATAATGTGCAATGTATGATATGAATGTTGAATGCACATAGTAAGCCATGGGAAGAATTTAGTTAATCTTAGCCCAGTGGTACACTTATTCTCATAGCATCATAGTCATTGCCATTTAGACAATCTTGGCTCATTGGTACACTTATTCTCATAACATCATAATCGTTGTCATAACATATACATATGGCTCGTGGGATCATAGATGTCCTTTTTAACATGTTTGGGGGCTCAACCCAACATTTAGAGTGAAGCCTTAACTTCGAAAATGTTTATAAAGGTGCTTTGCATAATGATTATATTTGGTTCCATGTCAATTAGTAAAAGAATGTATTTAAACAGGATCAAGTGCCTTAGTAGTTTAAACAAGAGCATTTCACTTGAGAATATTGGAAACCAACGCGTTACTTGTTAAATTCTTCAATTATATTTTTGTATGGAAGAAGGACTGATTATGAATACTACATTTCCTTTGCATTCTACATTTATTTTAATTGTACTACACCAAGAAGGGAAATGCATCGAACATATGAATAGGTAGCTGGGAAATCGACAAAATGATATATAGAAATTGAATGTCCAGTTTAAGCGAATGAATGGAATTTCAACCTAATATCATCGTGAATATAACTCAGCTACAATCCTAATGCCTTTCACAGAAAGTCTTTCTAGCAACAGAATAGTAAGATATCGCACTTGATGTTTTGGGAAACTTTTTGGATTTCGTGTTAAAAGGAGGGACAGAGCTTAGCCTTAACATACCTCTCCAACGAACATCCAATTGCAAACAGTTCCTTCATGAAAGTTGTTCCTTACGCCCTAAGCTTCGCAACGACTATATATATGCATCTTAAAGACGCCTATAAACAGTAAAATATTCAACATTAATGACGAGATTCGGCAAGGAACACTTACATGAGGAAATGTCCATAAAAGTTCATAAAAATGACCATAAAAGAGCCCTAAAATTGTTACCTAAACACACCAGCTGAAAACCAAAAATACCAGCAAGAATACCACTTTGTTTACAGCCCATAAACAGCTCCAAGCACAGCTAATACGATGGAAAAACAATTGCAAAGGGTAAGGCACATATTTCTAGGCACGGGGATGAATTTTAACGGTAAAAATGCAAAAAACATACCTAAATCACTTAGAGAACTTTTGGGAGCTTTCTCTTAAGTTTCATGCTGGTATGGGACAAAACTGGCTCATTTTGTAGCTTTAAAATGTCAAAATAGCCAACATTAAGTTGAGTCAACCCGACCCCCCCGTGACCCAATTTCTAGCTCGGGCAGTCTCGTTAAAACGGTCATAACTCTTTATTCTGAGGTCGGTTTGATACGCGGTTTTGTGCGTTGCCCACCAGACTCATAGATATTCTATTTTATAGGTCATGGACTTTTTAACTTCTTGTATTTTAGGATATATGGCCTTACACAATTGACTCAAATTTAAGAAGGATTTCTTAAAGAAACTTACCGTAACTTTGTCTAACCTTTATCTTGCAAAGTGTTATGAAAATAACTTAAAAAAATTTATTATTAGCAAATTTTAAGCTTTTAGTCCCATCCAAAAAGTGAAACCTAATTTAAACCTTCCAAAAAGGGTGAGGTGCCACTCGGGTCATTTCTTTAATCCCGAATGTGCATATAGGGTATTCCTTTGGCTTAAACATTAGGTCCTTGACATTACCACTTACTGGCAGAGTTATTATCCTTAGGTTCTATCCAAAGTCATATATGTCTTATATGACACGCCACCCTATATATATATATATATATATATATATATATATAAAACGAGGTACACGGGGTTTCACAGTTGGTTTATGAATTTCTAAGTTCAGATGAGTTTCAAAGGTTCGTTCTGAGTAGAGAATTAAACTTGGCATTGCTGGTTGTTGCTGATATCTATTGCAAGTGCATTCTTTCTCCGTGTTCACGAAGAATGCTCTGTGATCACAGAGGCCTTCATGCAACTATGCTCCGCATTTGCGGGCATTGTCCCGCATTCGAAGAATAGAAACCTGCTTATGCTCTGTGTTCGCGGAATGGGCTCTGCGGTCGCTGACAATATATGTGACCTAGACAATTTCAAACACGAAAAACACTATTTCTAATACATATTCGAACTTCCAAGCTTTTTGAGGCAGTTTTTAAAAAAAGCTTTTGAAGATTTTTTTCAGGTAAGTATTTCTAACACCTTTCAAAGTATTTTCCATCCGTTTTATCTTGCTTTTGCATTTTTCACGATTTTTAATGCCCAAAATTTGGAATTTTTAGACTATTGTTTTTCAAACTTTAAATTGTGATTTCTCTTTCACTTTGAGCTTGATTTTAGTGGGATTTTCATATATGAACTCTATTTTTTGCGTAAGACTTGATTTTAAAGTTATTTTCCAAATCAGGGAACTTCAGATTTAACCCAAAATTTGACCATTTTGCCCCTAAGCCTAAATTCATGCCAATATGGGTGCCAAACTTCATCTCTTAATAAAAAGTATCTATTGTAGATAGTGATTAATTTATCCAAAGATCATTTGGAGACATGAGTTGGTTGAAAACTTGTTCGAGTGGGATTTCAACATTGAGGTAGGTTCGGTTAACCTTTATGGGATTAGATTTGAGCTATTGAACATGTCTATGTGATAATTTTGAGATATAGACCGATTCTTGAGTAGTTGTGTTTGTATGGTGGATTATTGATGGAATTGTGATTTTGATTGAGCCGAATTATGAGTAATTGCAATATTAATGATAAATTGAGATTGGAGCTTGTGAATCGAGAGCCTATTGGAAATTATTGTGATATTTGGTGGCTCATGATACTATTTTGCTAATGTTGTGGCATATTATGGCTTGTGAGACACTTGATGAGCTTGTGTACATCTTGTGGGGATGAGTGAGGTTTGATATCATTGTTATACTTGAATTTGGTTATAATTGGGGCATGTACATCTTATGGGGATGAGTAAGGTCCGATAATATTGGCATACTTGATTATTTTTAAATTTATGACTATATGAGATGTTATGTTATATTGTAACTCCGATGGTGGCACTTAATTTTACTTTCTCTAGTTATATGAGACTTAAGCATTACTACTTTTATCATAATGTGATCATATTATGCATATATTTAGATAAGCATTTGTGGTTGCATTTGTACCACCCTTGACCCAAGCAGGAGGCAAGGGCAAGATCAATACTTTAAACACTACTTGACCCCGGCAGGAGGCAAGGGCGAGACTCATACTTTACACACCCCTTGACCAGGGGCAGGTGGCAAGGTTGAGACATTATGATATACTTGGCCACGGGCAGGTGGCAAGGTTGAGACATTGTTATATACTTGACCATGGGATGGTGGCAAGGTTGAGACATTGTGATATACTTGACCACGAGCGGGTTGCAAGGTTGAGTGGCACTCAATGTAGGACTTGATGATATTTTCTTGTAATGCATTCACACCTCTTAGTTTCTTGTACCATCGGTTTTACTAGATATGTTATCTTGTCTTATTTATGTATATATTATTGTGTACTAACCTTTTTGATATAGGTGTTAGGATTCTTCATTATTATATACTTATTCAATTCCACTTACCCAGTTGATTGAACCTACTGGGTACACTTCGCTGTGCTCACCCCTACTCTATTTCCACCCTACAAATTGAGCACAAGGACTCATACAGGGTAGTTGATTCACTTTAGTTGATCTTGTTCACATCTATCCAGATTCTTTAGGGAAGCTCAAACTTTGAGTCGTCGTGAGTCTTTGGAATTTCCTTTACTTTTTTTGTTCATACTTTGTATCAGATATTATGAGAGAACTTTGTATTATCCTTTGAAGCATGTGTATTTACACTTTCGTACTTGTTTAGATGCTCATGTACTCATGACTCTAGGTTTTAATATTATGTATGGCATGTCTTATGGGTGTTTCCACTTTCTGTTATTTTTTCTCTAGTTGGGGCTTGACTTTGAGTCATGATAAGTTTGGTATAAGAGCTCTAGGCTCATTGGGCTCATGAGTCAAGAGTCGGTATCTAGTAGAGTCTCATGGATTGGTGTGTAGACATCTACACCCATCTTCGGGAGGCTATAGGGCACTTGATAGGAAAATCCTTCATATCTTGCTTCTATTCGTGCATTTCTTCATATCAACTATTTGAAATTGTCTAATCTACTCCTTTCTATGTCGATGTCGATTACTAGATCTTGTCAATGAGTGGGATAGCTTGAATTAGCTAATGTGGCACTTACCTATGGTTGAGGCAGGGTTCGTGATAGGGCAAGGGGCCAAGGACTTGCTTGAGGGATAACTCTACCCAAACGCAAGACTAGGTAAAGAGCCTACTTATGTCCTAGAGGGGCCTACAGACCATACTTCACCACATCTAGCCCCTGATGCTACACCCTTAGTTTGGTAGTTACTTTTGCAGTTGTTGGCTATATTAGATGGAGCTACTCCGACCCTAGCTATTGTTGATGTACCAGTTTCCCCATCACCGATTAGCCTTTCATAGCTCCAACTGCTCCATCCATGAGTCCTGTGGGTCCTTCCTCAATTCCAGCGGATCCTCCTATGACTTTCATGATTTTGCCAAGACATTTTGGTCAAGTTCTGATTCACAGCTTTAGGGAGTGACGAAGTATTATCAGGAGGCCACAACTTACTCGGTGCTGGCTGAGGGCACATTTCTGAGGATGGCAGATCATACTCGCATAATGGAGCACATTAGACATAATAGATAGGGTGGTAGGAAGAAATTTCGATAGCAAGAATGGTTTAGCGGACCCCCACACTAAGGCAGAGAGTTCTAGATCCAACCATTTTAGTTGCGGACCCCCATACCAAGGCTAGGTACTTCCCCAACTGTTGTCCATACCGAGTGTTTCCTACTCGGAGTGTAGGACCCCAAACACCAGTAGCTAGAGACACCTCTCAAGGCATGAGAGAAGGTACAAGAGGAGGACGTGGCATAGGTAGAGGTGGAGCCCATAGGCTAGTAGTTGTTGTGGAGTTTTCTATGTTGTTCCAGATAGAGCCAAGGCATAGGCCTCTGATGTAGTTATCGTGGGTATGGTTCTTGTTGGCCACCGTAAAATTTTAGTTTTCTCTAATCTAGGCTCTACATATTCTTATGTGTCGGCCTATGTTTCTTCTGATATAGATATTTTGTGTGAGGCGCTTGCCCATCCTATTTGTGTTTCCATCCCGGTAGGTGAATCTATAGTGGTAACTTAGGTATATCAGAGTTGTGTTTTGACTTTTATGAAGAAAGATATTGTTGCAGACTTGATCTTATGGGATATGGTAGACTTTGATGTAATATTGGGTATGGAATGGTTATCTCCTTATCATGCTATTCTTGATGGTCACGGGAAGACAATGAGTTTATCTTGTCCAGAATTTCCTAAGTTGTGGTGTACTAGAGTACCTAGTTCCTCTCTTAAGGGTATTATTTCTTATATGCATGCTGGTCAACTGATGGACAAGGGGTTTTTGGCATATTTAGCCGATGTTTGGGTTGTTTCTCAAGAATCCCTATCATTGGAGACTACTAGAGTTGCTAGAGATTTGATGGATGTATTCCCAACTGATTTACTTGGTGTTCCTCCAAATTGTGATATTGACTTTGCTATTGATGTAGAGTCAGACACTAAGCCCATTTCTAATGCCCTTTATCGGATGCCTCCAGCTAATTTGAAAGAGTTGAAGGAACAGTTGGAGGATTTATTGAAGAAAAGGTGTATTCGTCTGAGTGTATCTCTTTGGGGTGCTCATGTCTTATTTGTGAAGAAAAAAGATGACACTATGCATATGTGTATATCACCAGGTTAACAAGTGACCATCAAGATTAAATATCCATTACCCAATACTGATGATCTTTTTTACAGGTTGTAGGGTGCCTCGGTATTCTCCAAGATTTAATTGGGGTCCGGGTATCATCAGTTGAGAGTTTGGGAGTCCGACATCTCGAAGACAACTCTCAAGACCCGTTGTAGGCATTGCGAGTTCGTGGTTATGTCATTGGGTTGACTAATGCCTTATCTGGATTTATAGAGTTGATGAACCAAGTTTTCAAGCCTTATTTAGACATTTTTATTGTGTTCATAGATGAACTTTTGGTTTATTCCAACAGTGAGGCAGTTCATGTTCAGCACTTGAGGACCGTACTTCAGAGATTGAGGCAAGAGAAATTATATGCAAAGTTCTTAAAGTGCAAGTTTTTTCTTGAGTCTATTGAATTCTTTGGCCATGTTGTGTCAAAAGAGGGAATTATGGTCGATCCGGCCAAGGTTGCAATTGTTCATGAGTGGGCTAGGCCTACACCCATGACTGAGATATAGAGTTTCCTTCATTTAACATGGGATAATCAGCATTTTGATTAAGGTTTCTAATCTATAGCAGTCCCATTGAATAGATTAACTTAGAAGGTTGTGGCATTTCAGTGGTCAGATGAGTATGAGGCTAGCTTCCAAAAGCTCAAGCATTATTTGACTTCAACACCTATTCTTTCTTTATTCAAGAAGGGAGTTCCATTTGTGGTATATTGTGATGCTTCTTGCCTGGGTTTGGTTGATGTACTGATGTAAAGGGAAAGGTGATAGCCTATGCTTCTAGACAACTGAAAGTGTATAAGAGAAACTACCCTGCCCATGACTAGGAGCTTGCTGTGGTTGTGTTCGTCTTGAAGTTGTGTCGACATTATAATTATGGGGTGCATTGTGAGATCTTTACCAATCACCTGAGTGTCAAATATATCTTTCTCAGCCTAATCTTCACAAGAGACAACATAGGTGGCCATCGTTTATTAAAGAATATGATATCTCTATTATACATCACCCCAGGAAGGCCAATGTGGTGGTAGATGATTTGATCTGTAAGGCTACTAGTATGGAAAGATTGACATTCATGAGGGTTGAGTAGAGGCCCTTACATTTAGAGGTTCAGTGACATGATAGGAAGATGGTTCATTTGGATATTTCTCCTCTTTAGAGTATTTTGGCCTTTATTGAGGCTAGATCTACTTTCTTTGATAAGATATGTTCTCATCAGTTTGGAGGATCCCAGATTATGCATGATGCATGACAAAGTGTTTAGAGGTGAAGCCAAGTCGGATATTATTGATTCTAATGGTATTTTGAGGATAAATGGTAGAGTTCATGTGCCTAAAGTGGGAAACTGGGTGAGATTGATATTAGACGAGGCCCATTGTGCTAGATATTGCATCCATCCTAGTGTGGCTAAGATCTATCACGATCTAAAACAATAGTGTTGGTTGTTTGGCATGAGGAGAGACATAACTGAATTTGTGGCCAAGTGTTTGAATTTTCAATAAGTGAAGTATGAATATTAAAAGCCCAATGGATTGATGCAAAGGATGCCCATTCCCGAGTGGAAGTGGGAGAAAGTGACTATAGATTTTGTTATAGGTTTGCCCATGGCCTTGGGCAAATTTGATTCAGTCTGGCTGGTTGTTGATCGATTGACCAAGTCGGTACACTTCCTACCGATGAAGACTAGCTATAGAGCGGAGCAAATAGTTAGATTATATATCTGGGATACTGTCAGATTGCATGGTGTGCTAGTGTTTATAGTATCTGACAGAGGGCACTTCCCACTTTTGGAGGGCTCTACAACATGGTTTGGGTACTAGCGTGGATTTGAGTTTAGCGTTTCTCCCTCAAACTTATGGTCAGTAAGAGCGCACCATTTAGTAGTTGGAGGACATGCTTAGGGCCTATATTATTGATTTTGGGGCCCGATACGACCAACACTTACCTTTAACAGAGTTTGCATATAACAACAATTACCATTCTAGCGTTCAGATTGCACCATTTGAGGGGTTGTATGGCTGGAGGTGTAGATCACCAATCGGATGGTTTGATTCAGGTTTAACCTTGCCATTGGGTGTTGATTTACTTCAAGATGCCATGGATCGGGTCCATTTGATTCAGAGTAGACTATTGACATTCCAGAGCGGCCAGAAGAGTTATGCTGATAGGAAGGTTAGGCGTCTTGAGTTCTCTATTGGTGATAGTGTTTGGCTAAAAGTTTCACCCAAGAAGGGTGTGATAAGATTTGGGTCGAGGGGCAAGCTCAGTCCCAGACTTCATTGGCCCATTTGAGATTTTGAGGAGAGTTGGTGATGTTTCCTGGCATTTCCACCCAAATTATCATCAGTAGTTCCTGTTTTTCATGTTTCTATACTCCACCGGTTCAATCCTGATGAGTCCCATATGATATCTTGTGATTCTATTGAGTTGGGTACAGATTTTTCCTTCGAGGAGGAACCTATAGCTATATTGGACAGGATGTTCCGGAGATTGAGATCCAAAAATATACCTTCTGTGAAGGCTCAGTGATGGCACCATCCTGTTGATGAGGCCACTCGGGAGTTGGAGTCTAAAATGCGGGCTAGATATCCCAGCCTTTTTGAGGCTTTAGGTACTTACTTTTCCTTTATGT
Source organism: Solanum rostratum (assembly GCA_029948455.1). NCBI lineage: Eukaryota > Viridiplantae > Streptophyta > Magnoliopsida > Solanales > Solanaceae > Solanum > Solanum rostratum. The sequence goes on from CM057054.1 coordinate 24,216,333, forward strand.
TCGAGGACGAAAATTACTTTTAGTGGTGAATGATGTAATGACCTGGCTGAACATTTTTGGCCTTATCTATGAAAATTAATATTTTACCCTTTCGTAAGTTGCTTTGGGCCTATTTTGAATTATTTGAATGGTTGGAACTGAAATTATGAGTTTTATAAAAGTTGTTAGCTCATTCACAAGAGCATCAATTTACCATTCCAACAAGTAGGAAGTAACAATAACATGCAAAGTACGACTTTCCCCCAAGAATACATAATTTAGATGAGAGGAAAGTTCCTTCAATTCAAGATTCGGGGGGTGCATCAATGGATGGTTTCGTAGGTGGAGTGTCTTGGTTCTTCAAATCAATATCATGCTCGACTGGAGTTCTTGGAAGAAAACCCATTCCCATGAAAGTGAAAATAACTTTATCATAGTCATCAATATCATCTACACAATAGTTCAACAACACTACAACAAAAGATTCTTCATCCATGCCAGTTAGCTCGTATACACTCTCCACAACATCATCAACAACATCAATGACTAATATCACTTGGTGGTCATTGAGCTGCTTCATTGCCTTGCAGAATTTAATGCAACCATTTCATCAATAACTCTGAATTTCAAGTTACCAATTTCTATTTCAGCCAATGCCCTACCTTTAGCGAAGAATGGCCTGCCAAGTATAATTTAAACATTCATATGAACCTCGTAATCTAGAATGACAATGTCCGCATGAGATATAATCTTTTCAACCCTTACCAATACATCATAAAGAATACCTAGTGAAAGTTTGATTGTATGATGAGCCATGAGGAGACGCATGGTTGTAGGTGAAGGTTCACCCAATCCAAGGTGGTTATAAATAGTAAACGACATGAGGTTGATACTAGCACCCAAATCACAAAGGACCTTAGCAGATTGAAACATCTCAATGGTGCATGGGATATTGAATGCTCAAGAGTCATCATCTTTTAGCACCTTAGTGCTGGTAATCATGGCACTGCATGTATTAGAAACTTCAATGCATCGGTATCTAAACCTATCTTCGTGGTGATTATGTCCTTATAGAATTTTGTTGTATACCTGAGCATTTCTAACAATGCTTATTAAAAAGAATGATGATAGAGAGGGTCTTGAAGGCTGAAAGGAACTTTTGAAATTCGATATCCTCATATTTCTTGTAGAGACTTTGAGGGAATGGTGGTTTTACGACGGGGAGTGGTTTAGGTGATGTCAGGGGAAAAATAATCTCCTTCGGTTATTTATTCACCTTGCCCGTAGCTTCTTGCTTGGGGTCCCAGCTGTTTCACTAGGTACACCAGTGATCACTTCCTTTGATATCTCATCATCTGGGACAGTTACTTGTTTTCACTTTCTAGTGTTGGTGTCATGACCCGGGACTAGGGCCTAGACGTGACATGACGAATGGGAACCCAAGTGTTCCCAAACAAGCCTCAAGTATCTAAATCCACATTATAAGTTTGGGAAGAACATTCAAATAGTAACACATAGTTCTAAGGGGCGGGAGAATAGGACTCACACTATGGGGGCAATACGGGGCTAGGGATTTTCCACATTTCTACACCAAAATATGCATATAGCCAAATACGAATTTCCCATAAACCGATCCAACAAATACATAAGCCAGATACCATGCATAACATAAGGTTTTCAAAAGAGTCTACATATTGTCCAACAAATGCCTCTAATCAAGATGGGACGGGGTCCAGGACATTTTTGGGGCTCACCCTCAAATGAAAAAGGAACTCAAAGATAGTAAAGGTAAAGGAAGATGGCTTGTCCTCATAAAATGGGACTCACCACAAATAATCTTTTGTATCAAACTACTCGTCAAGCAGTTGATACTCAAAGTGCTCGGCCCCTATATGGTAAAATCATGTAGGCATAGAGTATGTGTTAGTACATTTGAATGCACAGAGTATGCGAGCATGCAATGCATATGACTTACCAAACCTGCATTTTAGTATTAGATGACAAGGGCATATAATATAGATAGAATCATATATCCAATGGAAATATATACAAGGTGCCATGAAATTTATGGTGCATGAAATGCAACAATGCTCATATATAGTGGGGATGGACTATGACCGACAAATCAAATCCATGCGAGCTATTACATGAATTAGTCCGATAAATACCTCCCATCAGTAGGAGAAGATTACTTTCCAATGGTAATCTATATCACATCTTATGACCACGCTTTTTGGTGGATGGTCACCTTCCTTACAACCATGCTTTTCAGAAGGATTTTGCATAATCATATCATGTCATATCATAAACAAAATAAAGGAATAGCCATTCCTTAAGACCAGGTCTTTTCCGTAATGCCTGACATTCATATGTTGACACAAAGTTCAAGGAAAGGGAGAGGGACCTTGGGGATAGCCTTGACGCCCCCAATCTATCGGTGCTAATTCAAAACATCCCATATGAATACTTATACATATACGTTCTTTCAAGAGATACAATATTCATTTAAAAACTGTTCAATGCACATTTAGGCTCAAAATCCAAACCATAAACCATAATCATACTGCGCATGCAAGGAATAACTCATCTACTTATGGTGCAAGCACCTAGAATGCTCAAAGAGCCATAATCATAAGACATGTATGTGATCACATCCTTGTCATAACCAATGCCTTACAAAATCCATATCATTATCATTTCATAAAACATAATTGGGCTTAACACACTTCATAATTTCCATATACCAATGCTCAAGAATGCAATGCAATGCATGATATGAGGATAGCATGGGTAACATAGATTCAAGTTAAAATCAACGTCATAATATGAAATTGGATAAATCCATCGTTAAATCAACATCTAAATAATAGTATAAGTTACTCATGCATAAATCAATTTTAAAGGGGACATGCATGTTCATAACTTTCTAACTCAATGTAAATCATCATAATAGTGATCAAAGTAATTTAAAATCATAGGTAAAGTACAACCCATATATTACTTGGGTTTAACAAAATCAAATAATGAAAACCCACATTGAAATTAGAATAAAATTCATGAAATCAATTGAAAATTTTTTTGGGTCTTCTTGGTTGAAAGGGACCAAGAATCAACCCCACATACCTTGGTTGAGGAGTTGACTTTGGGGAAGGATTTAGCTTGAATTTTAACTTCAATTAACCCTAGCCTTGAATCTTAAGAGGGGAGAGTAGAGAGTATTTGGGAGATGATATTATGAGGGGTAGAAGGTTTTAGGAGAATGAATTAAGAGGGGAGGGATATGAGCTAAATTAGGGGTTTAGGATAGGTAAAAGGTCATAATTCATAATTAAAATAAGTCGAAATTACATAAACACCATTAATGAAACAGGTCCGTGAGTCGTCACACAGATCGTGTACATTGATCGTGAACCGTTACTTAGATACTTTCGTAGTGCCAACGTTAGGAATTTGTTCGAGGTTAAGGGGTACCACACACACGGCTACACGACCCGTGTGACCCTACATAGGTCATGGCATGGACCGTGTAATATTACTAAGTAAATTTCTCCACGACAAAGTTATGAGACAGGACTTTCATACTTAGAAAAAATTCCACATAGCAAGTCACACGGAGGGCCACACGGCCCGTGAAACATCACACAGACCATGTGAGTGGCCGTGTACCTTCACATGGTCCGAAGTCCCCCATCTCCTTTTCCCCCGGCCGTAAGTTGGACCAAGTATACCTCTTTGGGAGGCCACACGGTTCGTGTCGCTTCACGCGACGCGTGTGGGCCTTCCGTGGAGCAATGCCTGACAAATTCGCTCGGGAGGGTACTAAAAGATCCGGTAAAGCCGCTCAAAAAATATGGGTCCTTACATCATCTCCCCCTTGGGAACATTCGTCCCAAATGTGCAAGAATAAGGCTTGATAGGCTTGACTTAGAGAGTGAAACACCCAAAGATATGGTACAATGCATAGTTCATTATTTGAAAAATACATAAAGCCTTTAAACTCATATTAAAATCATATTCAAGTCATTCAAACATCCCAAAATCATTTTCGTGCACATGTATGTATGTCATGCCATGAGACTCAAGAGGGAAAGAAATGGGACCATTAGAAAAGTGAGAATCCTAGTACCTTTGGCTTGAGTAGATTGGGAAAGATGAGGGTACCACTTCACCATGTCCAGTTCCGCCTCCCAAGTAGCACTCTCCACATGTTGATTTCTCTAAAGCACCTTCGCCGAAATCATGTCCTTGTTACGAAGCTGCTTTACTTGCCTATCTAAGATCTGCACCGAGATTTCCTCATAAGACAAGTTTTCTTCAACCTCAATCCCTTCCAAAGGCACAATGGTACTAGCTATAGCAACTAGCTTTCTAAACATAGACACATGGAAGACTAGGTGAATGGAACTCAAGTCTGGAGGTTACTCAAACCTATAAGCCACACCTCTGACCCGCTCAACGATCTCATAAGGTCCAACATACTGAGGGCTTAGCTTGCCCTTCTTACAAAAACGCAGCATGCCCTTCATAGGCAAAACCTTCACATATACCCAATCAGCAACAAAAAACTCAAGATCCCTCGTCCTAACATACAAATAAGACTTTTGACGACTTTGGGCTGATTTCAACCTTTCCCTAATCACTTTTACCTTTTCCATGGCCTACATCACTAGATCCGGGCCAACTAGTGCCATCTCTCCCAACACAAACTACCTCACCAGTGACCTACACCTTCTCCTATATAAGGCCTCAAACAGCGCCATACCAATGCTAGCATGGAAGCAATTATTATAAGCAAACTAAATGAGTGGAAGGTTGTTATCCCAGTTACCCTTAAACTCCAACACACAAGCCCTCAACATATCCTCCAAGGTCTGAATAGTCCTCTTAGACTGCCCATCGGTTTGAGGATGAAAAGCGGTGCTCAACTTAATCTTAGTTCCAAGTCCCTTCTGAAATGATCTCCAAAAGTAGAAAGTGAATTGGGTACCACGATCTGATATAATGGACCTAGTCAGACAGTGCAACCTCACCAACTCTTGAATATAAAACCTTGCGTAATCCTCACCGCCGAAGGTAGTCTTGACTGGAAGGAAATGAGCCGACTTCGTCATCCGATCAACGACAACCCAAATGCAATAAAATTTCCTTGGGGTTCGAGGAAAACCAACCACAAAATCCATGTTTACATCTTCCCATTTCCATGTGGGAATCTGAATATCTTGGGCCAAGCCACCGGGCCTTTGGTTCTCTATGTTCACATGTTGACAACTCGGGCATTTGGACACAAACTTAGCGATGTCCTTCTTCATACCATGCCACCAATACACTTCTTTCAGATCTCGATACATTTTGATAGACCCCGGGTGGATAGAATAATGAGAGACGTGAGCCTCACTCAAAATCACCCTCCTAAGTTCATCCACATCCGGAACACAAAGCCGATCTTGGTACCGGAGCACACCATCTCCTTGTTGGGAGAACACCTCGATCTCCTTTTCAACAACCAACATCTTCAATTTAGTAACGGTGGCTCCAAATCTTGCTTAGATTTTACATCAATCAACACGGAAGATTCTGCCCCGCCCTGAACATGGATACCATCATCGCTTGAATCGGCCAACCTGACACCCAACCTAGCCAACCGGTGAACACCTCTTGCTAACTCCTTCCTTTCCTTCCCAACATGGGCCACACTCCCTATAGATAGCCTATTGAGAGGACCGGCCATAACATTGGCCTTGTCGGGATGATACAAAACACTCATGTCGTAATCCTTTAGGAGTTCCAACCACCTCCTTTACCTTAAATTGAGCTCTCTTTGAGTGAATACGTATTGCATACTCTTGTGATTGGTGAACACATCAACACGAATCACATACAAATAATGTCTCCAAATCTTCAAGGCGAACACTACCGTCGCCAACTCAAGGTCGTGCATTGGGTAATTACGTTCATGCACCTTCAACTTCCTTGATGCATGCGCTATTACCTTACCATGTTGCATAACCACACAAACCAAACCAATCCATGAGGCATCACAATAAACCACAAATCCCTCTATGCTGTTTGGTAAAGTCAAGATGGGAGCCGATGTAAGCCGATCCTTTAAAGTTTGGAAACTTCCTCACATTTGTCCGGCCACATAAACTTATCCTTCTTTTGGGTCAACATAGTCAATGGAGATACGGTAGATGAGAACCCCTCAACAAACCTTTTATAATATCCGTCCAACCAAAGGAAACTTCGAATATATGAAGGAGTCAACGGTCTGGGACAATTCTTCGCGGCCTTGGTCTTCTTCGGATCCACCTTGATACCATCACCGGACACCATATGAGCCAGGAAAGCCACTTAGCCGAACCAAAATTTACATTTGCTAAACATCGCATACAACTTCTTCTCTCTCAAAGTTTTGAGGACCATCATCAAGTGCTCTCGATGCTCTTGCTCACTTTGGGATTAGATAAGAATGTCGTCAATGATGATCACCGTAAAACTGTCAAGGAATGGCTTAAACACCCGATTCATTAGATCCATGAACACGGCCGGAGCACTGGTTAGGCCAAACGACATCACCATAAACTCAAAGTGCCCATACCTTGTCCGAAAGATTGTTTTGGGAATGTCACACTCCCTAACCTTCAGTTGATGAATCCCGGAATGAAGATCAATCTTTGAGAAATGAGTATCCCCTTGAAGCTTGTCAAACAAGTCAACAGTCCTAGGCAACAGGTACTTATTCTGAACGGTCACCCTATTCAGTTGCCTATAATCAATAAACATCCTTAGAGCACCATCCTTCCTTCTTACAAACAACACTGGAGCACCCCACGTCGACATACTAGGCCGAATGAAACCATTCTTCAACAAATCCTTTAAATACTCTTTTAATTCTTTCAACTCCGCTGACGCCATAAGATAATGAGGAATAGAGATAGGCTTAGTATTAAGAAGAAGTTCTATGCCAAAGTCTACCTCTCTTTCAGGAGGAATGCCTGGAAAGTCTTCGGGGAACACATTCAAAAACATATTCACCATAGGGACCGACTCAAGAGATGGAACTTCGGACTCCATATCCTTGACCCTCATAATATGATAAATGCACCCCTTAAAAATCATTCTCCATGCCTTGAGGTAGGAAGTAAATCAACCTTTAACAGAGGAGTCACCACCCTTCCATTCAAGAACGAGCTCACCGGGAGGTTTGAACTTGACCTTCCAGGTTCTACAATCTATAGAGGCATATGATGCATGCAACCAATCCATCCCATGAATCACGTCAAAGTCGAACATCTCAAGTTCCACAAGAGAACATTGAAAACTTTTTTGCAACACAGAAATAGGGCATCCATGATAGACTCTATGTGCAACAACAGATTCACCCATGGAAGTATAAACTGAGAAAGGGTCCCTCAAAACCTTGGGACTCAAACCAAATTTAACAGCCAATAGAGGAGTCACAAAAGGCAAATTTGCACCCAGATCAAGCAAAATATAAGAATCAAAATCAAAGACTTTTAACATACCCGTCACGACATCCGGAGCTTCCTCGACATCCTGGCGGGCATGTATTGAATAGAACCGATTTTTCTTTGCGGAAACACCTTGGGGAGATCTTTGTTGATCTTGCCCACCTTGGCCACCTGACCTTGACCCCTTCGGTCATTCTTAGGACAGTCGACAACCTTGTGATTTTTATCACCACACTTGTAGAAAACACCCAATTCCCTCCAACACACTCCCATGTGAGGCCTTCCGCATTTGTGACACAATGAATATCCCTGACCACCACCAACCAGTGCCCTGGGAAGAGAGTTCCTCTTGGCATCGTGAAACCTTCTCTCCTTGAGTTTCTCCCCCTCGATCTGTTCTGCATACACCATGAGTCTTGCAATATCCATATCTCTTATGAGCATAGTTGTACAACATTCCTTTACTAGAAAATCAAAGATACCTAAAACAAACTTGTGCATCCTTGCACGGGGGTCAGTCACAAGTAACGGAGCATACTTGGAAAGATTTGTGAATTTGAGGGCATAGTCCCTCACACTCATACCTCATTTCTTGTGGTTGATAAACTTAGTCTTCCTGGCTTCCCTAAGCTCAAGTGGAATGAAGCGATCAAGGAACGCAAATCTTGACTCTTCCCAATTGACAACACCATCACAAACCCTCTTCATAAGCCATTGAGTGTACCACACCTGAGCTACATCTTTCAGTTGGTAGGCAACCAATTCAGCCTTCTTTTCAGAAGTGACACCCATGATGTTCAGTATCATGGCAAGCACAACATTGAACTCCTGAGCATCCTCATCAGCCTTTGACCCATGAAACTCCGGAGGATTCATCCGGGTGAAATCCCTCACCCTAGAAGCAGGTGTAGGATCCCGTGGCAGGTTAGCCTGCCTTGTTTGAAAGGTCACCACATGGGCAAGCATTGCAAAGGTTATACAGAACTCATCGTTTGAGATAGGTTCATCCATAAGCTCTTGCGGAGCTTGTTCCTTATTAGCCGGAGCCGGCCTTGGTGGAAGGGGTCTTCCTCGAGGCATCTTCTGAAATGGAGCAATGCACCATCAAGATAACGAAACCAAATATACTAGTCATATCATGACATAAGGCATGAAAAAGTGAGGCAATTCCTCGAACGCCTTCGTAGCCTACCACTCATAGGCATGGCGCACTTCACACCCATGAATAGGACTCTACTTAACGTCGCATGTTGGACTCTGAGGACTATTTATAAACCTAGGGCTCTGATACCATCTTTTGTCACGACCCGAGACTAGGGCCTAGATGTGACACAGCGAATAGGAACCTGAGAGTTCCCAAAAAAGCCTCAAGTATCTAAATTCACATCATCGTTCTGGGAAGAACATTGAAATAGTGACACATAGTTCTAAGGGGCGAGAGAATAGGACTCGCGTTATGGGGGCAATACGGGGCTGGGGACTTTCCATATTTCAACACCAAAATATGCACATAACTGAATACGAATTTCCCATAAATAGATCCAACAAATATATAAGACAAATACCACGTAACGAATGCCTCTAATTAAGATAGGATGGGGTCCAGGACATGTCCCGGGCTCACCCTCAAATGAAAAAGGAACTCGGAGATGGTAAAGGAACACGAGCATGTACCAGGCTCACCCTCAAGATGCCATGAAATTTATGGTTCTTGAAATGCAACAATACTCATATATAGTGGGGATAGACTATAATCGACAAGTCAAACCCATGCACACTATTACATGAATTAGTTTGATAAAGACATTCCATCGATAGGAGAAGATTACTTGCCAAAGGTAATCTACATCACACCTTACGACCGCGCTTTTCGATGGACGGTCACCTATCGTAGGACCAAACTTTTCAAAAGGATTATACATAATCATATCATATCATATCATAAATAAAATAAATGAATAAGTATTCCTTACGACCTGGTCTTTTCAGTAATGGCTAACGTTTCTATGTTAGCACATAGTTCAAGGAAAGGGAGATGGCCCTTGGGGATATCATTGACGCCCCCTATCCATCGATGCTAAGACTAAACATCCCACATGAATACTTATAAATATAAATGCTTTTAAGAGATACAATACTCATTTCAAAATCGTTCAATGCACATTTAGGCTCAAAAGCCAAACTGAAAGTCATAGTCATAATGTTCATGCAATGAATAGCTCATCTACCTATACAAAATGGTGCAAGCACCCAGAATTCTCAAACAACCATAATCACAAGACATGTATGTGATCACATCCTTGTCATAACCAATGACTTACCAAAGCCATATAATAATGGTTTCATAAAACATAATTGGGCTTAACCCACTTCATAATTTCCATATACCAATGCTCATGAATGTAATGCAATGTATGATGTGAGGATAGCATGGGTAACATAGATTCAAGTTAAAATCAACGTCATAATATGAAATTGGATTAATCCATAATTAAATCAACATCTAAATCATAGTATAACTCACCCATGCATATATCAATTTTAAAGGGGACATGCATGTTCATAACTTCCTAACTAAATGTAAATCATCATAATAATAATCAAAGTAATTTAAAATCATAGGCAAAGTACACCCCTTACATCAATTGGGTTTAATAAAATCAAATAATGAAAACCCACATTTAAAGTAGACTAAAATTCATGAAATCAATTGAAATGATTTTTTGGGTCTTCTTGGTTGAAAGGGACCAAGAATCAATCCCACATATCTTGATTTAAGAGCTGAATTTGGGGAAGGATTTAACTTGAATTTGAACTTTAATTAACCCTAGCCTTGAATCTTGAGAGGGGAGGGTAGAGAGTATTTGGGAGGTGATCTTATGAGGGATGGAAGGTTTTAGGAAAATGAATTAAGAGGGTCAGATATCAGCTGAATTAGGGGTGTAGGATAGGTAAAAGGTTATAATTCATAATTAAAATAAGCTGAAATTATATAAACACCAATAATGAAATGGGAAAAATTGGAACCATCAGGTCCACACGGTCTGTGAGTCATCACACGGACTGTGAACAGTGACCGTGAACTGTTACTTAGATAATTTTATAGTGCTAACGCTGGAAATTTATTCGAGGCTAAGGGGTAACACACAGACGGCTACACGACCCGTGTGACGCTACACGGGCCGTGGAATAGACCGTGTGATTGTACTTAGGAAATTTGCGCATGACAAAGTTATGAGATGGTACTTTCATACTTTGAAAAAATTCCACATAGTGAGCCACACAGAGGGCCACACGGCCCGTGAAACATCACACGAACCGTGTTAGTGGCCGCGTGCCCTCTCTTGGTCCGAAGTCCCCCGTCTCCTTTCCCCCCTACCATAAGCTGGACTAAGTGTCCCTCCATGCGAGGCCACACAATCCATGTGGCTTCTCACAGCCCGTGTGGGCCTTCCGTGGAGCGATGCCTAGAAATGTCACTCGGGAGTGTACCAAGAGGTCCAGTAAATCCGCTCGAAAAATCCAGTTCCTTATAGCTGGTTTCCTTAAAAATAGGCATATCACTTCCTACAATTTTTACCACCCCCTGTGGTGATTTGTAGACATAGAATACTTTTCTTCGTTGAATCAAATTGCATGGTGAGCTTTCTCACTTGTTCCTCGAGGGATTTAATGCAATAGAGTGGGAGGAAACCATTTGATTTACTAAAGAGAAATTTGTTTCCTTCACCTTTAGTATTTCATCTGACCTTTCAACTTTATTCAAAATCTGAGCAAGCAAGTCATTAGTATTTGGCCTCATAGTATTATTCAAGGAACTGTTGGGACTTGGATATTCATATCTAGGAGAATATCTAGCATCTCTACAAGCCATGTTTTGATTTAGCCAAGGGTCATAATATCTCCAACTACCACCTTTATTATTCCAAAGAAAATTTGATCTTGGGCAGAAAACCCTTATTAGAGTTGACACCCACTTGGCTTCCTCAGAATGGTCTACATTATATATATTGTCACCATGAGGATAATCTTCCTTGGTTCCGATTGCACCATTTGGTTAAGTAGCGCTCATAACATTTTTCGTCAACTATAACACTCCATATTTTATGTGTACTAGTCTGATGTATATAAATCATGATATGATTTTGTATCACACGTATTGCAATAGATTTTCTAGAAAAATAGCGACAATAAAGAAGCTTAGGGGTCAACTCCCGTACATTACAAGGTGTCTTGATCGAATGAGCATCAATTTTAAAAGTGGCTATATTTAAGATTAGAGGGATTTATTTTGGTCTAACTGTTAAGTTGATCGAGTGTGTATAAGTTTTAAGTTAAATTAAGGAGATCAAAGTCTAAAATGAAGTAAAAGAAGTGAGGTGCTCGTGGGACATTAAGAAGCTAGCAGGTGAGTCCCCTACTTGCTTAGACTAAATGAGCTTGGTAGATGAAGAATATTAATTCATACATGAGTGGACTCACTTAAGGCCTAAAAATTTAGTAAAAAATGAAGCAGAGACGAAGCCCAACACCTAATCTGTCTATGTCTAATAAAGAATAAGGCCAACGCTAAAGGTGTAATTTTTGCCTAAGAATTAATATAAGAAAGGGAAGAGATTGGTAGACCAAATGAATAGATAAAGGGTCCACGCACATCTACCATATACTTGACATTTAGATCCAAACTAAGTGGAAAAAAGTGGGCAGTCAAGGCCCACCGAATTTAAGCCCACTAAGGCCCAAGTCAAAGGTCAGAGTAGGTGCATCACCTATTTGATAAAATGTGGGTCAAAATAAAGGAGAATGTCAGCCAAAAGTGGTCCTTTTAAATGGCATTAAAACCATCTGCTTTTATGTCATTTAACATTGGGAATTTTGTTTGCTTTTATAAGTTTCTTTCCATGCTCTCTCTTGGCTTTACAAAGCAGCCCTAACACACCTATTGGGTTCTTAAATAAAATCCCATCCTTGAAGGTTAAGGTAAGTGAAAATACTTTTGGATTAAATATAATTTTTCCATGAATAACAAGAGAGGTATGCTAATTGTGCTTGTTTTATAATATTGGAGAACATGTTTTCAAAAGTTGTTACTCACTTTCCTTATTTAATAACAGATTTTTTTATTCTTGTTTGGCTTAATTATAAAGGGAGGTTTTCTTGATGGCGTTTAGGTCAAAAATGTTAAACTAAGGATGTTGCACTATCTTTGTCTTCCTTAAAAATGAGTTTCAGTATGGTATCTTTAATGTGATTTTAGTAGGAACTTGTGGGATGATGATTGGAAACTATGGTATCACATTCCCAATCTAATTTTTGATAGTGTTGGTGTATAAAAATGTTTAGAACAGTTTGGTTATGGTTGAAACGGTGTGAATTGTTGATATCGAAATATATTGGAAGGGCGTAATGTTGCACTACCTAATTGTGTGTGGTGTGGAGTCGTTAGATGTTGTACTTCATGAACTTTTGTAAGCATATTATGAAATTTAAACAAGCTGGATACACCATGCATTTGAAAGTGTGTAATACAAAAATATGATTAAAGAAGGAAAGGTTGAAAGAACACCTTTGGGTAGATAATAAAGGGCTTGTTGTCCAAGCGTTATTTTTGTGTGAGATTGGACTGCTAAAACATGTTTATTAGCTGTTAATACTATTTTTATCACCCACTCTTTTATAGAGAAATATTTGGGGGAAATGGAGGTTGTTTCAAGGTAATAACGAAGTGGTAAAACAAGGTATGTAAGGCTACTTGATTTCATATTATTTGGCATGAACTCTAGATTTTTTCTTGGCACGTAGAGGCACTTACAAACTCCAACATAACTAATAACCTTATCTTCACTCTTTAACATGTCTATATCTTCAAATATATAGTCATTGTCAATTTTTCATATATACTTTGGATACCAAGATCCATGGTTTGCTTTCTAGTTAAATAAAGTTCATGTGTTATTTCAGCGCCTATGTATTTCATTAATTGTGTAATCTATTATCTTCATTGTGGTATTATCTTACATTATTATTTGCATGTCACTTGATATTTCTATTGGCCTGCAACTCAAAATGTCATAACCACCAAAAGAATTATCTTGAATATAAATGAAAGATAAAGTAAGTTGTTTATTGATAGGTCGTATCCCAAGGGTGATTCTAAGTTGTTTATTGATAGGTCGTATCCCAAGGGTGAAAGAATCACCTAGCATGGGTCGATCCCAGTATTACGGGGGTATCCAAGGGGTGAAAGCAAAGCCTAGCATAGGTCGATCCAAATTTAGATTTACAACTAATCAACTGGTCACTTTTATTATATATTGTGTACAAATTGTAAAATAAAGAAAGGTCAAGCAAAGAAAAGGACATAAAGTACATGATTCCAAAATATGAATAAAGGTGGTCTTGTATCCTCACATTGGAGCATGGTTTCATTTGAGTTCGTGCTTCAATATAGTACTTTCTAAATTACATATTAAGTACATTATCACATACTGACATTTCTCCCGGGGGAGTTGTATTTCATGCTGTAGGTACAGGAGCTAATAGATTTTCCCAGTAGGAATACATGATATCCAACTGCTAGTACTAAGTTCTAGGTTGCTTTGAGGCTTTTTGGGTCAACAACATATATTTTTGAATTGTATAATAGTTAATTATGTGGTGGGGCTTGTCCAAACCTTTATGAGATTGTGTTCATCATTTACAGGCTTTGTGGACTATGTAATGTTAAGTGTAGTCGTGTCTCGTATTTTAGACATTGTGTTCATATTTATTGAAAGCATGTTTAGTATGAAGGAACCTTCTAATGTTCGTTGATAGTACATGATTATTGGTTGGTTCTCCCGAGCCTCGTCTGCAAGGGGTTTCAGTCCACCTTAATGGGATTTTGGGCGTAATGAAAGTGGTGTCAAAATGGGTTATCCTAGAAATTCTACAAAGTCGTTTCTATGTAGTGTCTTTCTTAAGGATGTATTGTGCACCACATTTATATAAAGGAGGCTAAATGGCATTTATTAGTTGTTACTTTCTTTTCATTCTTTAGATCTTGCCATAGACATAAATGTTGTAGGTGGATCGCGTCTTACCTGTTAATTCTTTTGTATAGTAAGTAAGTATGCCAAAAAAATAAGGAAAAGTAGAGGCAAAGGTGTCACACCCCTAAATATACAATGACGGACCAACACTCAATGCCCCCAAAGGCTTGAGAGAACCAACATATAGCTTTTATTTAAAATACATGTGACAGCGACAACTATAAGCACTGATAAGTTCCTTCTGGCAATAGAGATAAAAGATCAAAATAAGTAGCACAATAACATACATACTAGATTTGGCAGTTGAGGCCACAACTTTATAGAGATAAGATACAACTGAACTTATATACAATAAGTCTACAAAGCCTCTATAAGATAATATAGGTCAGGATAGTCCCCTCCTTACTTTGAACTGTAATACAATACCCAAAATGCATATATTACAGACTCAGTAAAGCACCGGATCAACATGGAGCTCACCAAAAGTTATTGAATGTGGAGTGTGCCTACACGAAAGGTCTACTAGCTAGAGTATTTGTACTTGCAATATGAATTGCAGCATCCCCAAAATGGGACATCAGTACGAGATAATATAATAAATATGTAGAGCGAGAGCATATATAATATGAGAAATCAAGTGAAATCAAATAGCAATATATAAATGTACATATCATAATACAAGGCCACATTTGTTATACTTGTGGAACTATGTACATTAAATTCTTTTCTTTACTCTTTAGTGTTTTATAGACTTCTTTAGGTATGTATTACATGTGACCAGCTGATCAGTGGTAAAAGCGGATGACTAATGCTAGGCATTTAACCCCTGCGATGTTGTCCTCATAATTGTATAAATTGAGATCAATCTATTCTAGGCTCTCGCCCCTGGGCTGCCACCCTTATGAACTAAGTGAGATCAACCCATGTTAGGCTCTTGCCCCTGGGCTGCCACCTACGTTTTGAACACTGTTCAAGTTAATCTTTATTACTTTGATATTTTTATTTTGGTGGTCATAATAATTTTTAAAGCTTTTGAACTATGTACTAGTAGTATAAGATATGGTCACTTAAGGTAGTACTATAATATAAGAGTCAAATGTTACATTGACGCACTACTTAGGAGTATAAATGACACGATTGGCTTTGCGAATGAACGTGGACTCCTCATACTAGTGCTTAGCAGAGTTTACTATAGATTTAATAGTAAGCAACACCGCTACTATTGGAATAGAACTTGGGAAACATACTAGTTGATGGTGACACAAGTGTTCCATTTCATGCCAAAGAATATGGAATTGAATAGCCTTACATACCTTGCCGTGCCACTTTGTTATTATTGCAACGTAACCTTCCCTTTTTCCAAATATTTATCTACAATTGAGTAGCTGATGAAACTAGTATTAGTAGTGAATAAACACATTAGGAAGTTCACTCATACCCATATGTTATACACAGGCGGCTAGCCCGTAATAACCGAACTAAGGTGTTTCTTCAACTTCTTCACCGCTAATTACATTTGTGGTCACACCTCTTAACATTACATACATAAACCAGCACCTAAATATCATAATGTAGCAGGAGCAATGTGAACTTATGGTATCTAGTCATTGTTCTCATGAGTTTCTACTAACATTACACTTTAAATTCTAAAATGAGCTCACAATTAAAGTTAAAGGGGACTCCCCTCTATGGCTGTCCCAACATGCACAAACAATAATCAAACCTTCCCATAAGAGTACATCATGTAAAAGGGATGACTCTGACCTCATTGACACATACACAATCCCCTAATTAACTTAAGCACAGAGAGGGAGAAAAGTGCAGTAACTTACCTTACTTGTGAGGGATTCTTGCTCTCTTAACTTGTATTTTCCAAGGGCTGAACTCTCCTTCAATCCTAGCTTAAGATGAGGGATAATATTCAAGAACCCCAAGGGTTTTATGACTGCTATGTGAAGATAGAATGTGAAGAAAGAGAACCTTAAAAATCAGATTTTTTTCTCAAGAGCAAAATGGTTAAAAAGAGCTGGTTACATTCCCTTTTAAAGGAACCAACTTAGGCTAACTTTATCCATCATTTTTTGCCATATTTTACTAAGTAGGTGATGAACCTATTTGGCCTTTTGAGCTTGGGCCTTTATGGATCTCAATATATTAGGCCTTGGATGCCCATTCTTACCTTTTCTTTTACTTCACTTGGGTTAGGTCAGAACTTTCAAGTAAACTGTTAGTTATCTTTGGCCTTATAAGATGGACAAACAAGTCCTAGTAGGTGGTGCACTTACTTGGCCCTTTAGGCTGGTAAGAAAGTCTATGTAGGTGATGCCCCTACTTACTTCGTTAAGTCAAGCAAGTGACTCGTTATCTTACCTCATTTTCCAAATCATAATCCCATATACTGTATCTTAGTATTCCACTTTAGACTTTTAACGAAAATAGCACCTTATTGTCTCAGATTTAAATGTTTTCATCGAGTTAATCTTGGGCTCATACCTGCTGAAACATGTGAGATATCATGACAACTCTCGATCCAATTCAAATTATTACCACTCTTATGAAAAAAACTTAGTCCCTCACGTGTACCATAAGCCTATCTCAAGTGACATATAGATGGGGTTAACACATAGAAAATATGGAATGTTACACCTCCCCCTTAGGGACACCCATCCTCGAATGATAGTATAGTTAGACGCCAAAAAAGTTCAAGCTTAATATACATATTACTATTAATCGCATGATACATATGAACACATACTTACTTGTCAATGTCTCAACTCAAAATTTTTCATCTTCCTCAGTGGACTAAAAGAGATGGGGGTACTTGGATTTTATTGCTTCTTCCGCTTCCCGGGTAACCTCTTCTACTTGTTTGTTCCTCCATAGTACTTTCACGGAAGCTACTTCTTTATTTCTTCACTTCTTGACTTGTCGATCTAGAATAGGAATGGTTACTTTCTCATTAGTTCCATAACCTGTACATCTTTAGTTGGAGTGATACGAGATAGGTCAACTATGCACTTTCAAGCATTGAAATGTGAAACACTGAATGAACCATAAAAAGCTCTTTGGGTATCTCTAATTCATACGCAACTTGGCCAACTCTTTTAACAATATTATATGGTCCTATGTAGCGTGGACTGAGCTTTCCTTTTTTTATTACCAAATCTCATTACCTCTTTCATTGGAGATACTTTTAAGAACATCCAATCTCATATTGAAAATTCGAGTCCTCTTCTTCTAACATCTGCAAATGATTTCTATTGATTTTGAGTTGTTGCTAGGCACTGCTCTATTATCTCAAATTTCTCCATAGCATGATAAACAAGATCTGGCCCAAATAAGGCAGTCTCACCTGCTTCAGACAGCGAATTAGTGACCTACTCTTTCTTCCATACAAGGCTTCATAAGGTGCTATTTTGATATTTGAGTGGTAGCTATTGTTGTAAATGAATTACATAAATCTAAAATGATCATCCTAGCTACCTTTGAAGTCTAATTGGCAAGCTCGAAACATACCTTCAAGTGTTTGGATTATTCGTTCTGCTTGACCATCCATTTGAGAGTGAAAGGTTGTTCTTAAGTTCACATGCGTCCCCAAACCTCTCTGAAATGACTTCCAAAAATTTGTAGTAAATTGAGCTCCCTATCGGATATAATAGAGATAGGCATTCCGTGCAGCCAAACTATCTCTTTAATGTACAATCTTGCATATTCTTCAACCAATCAGTAGTTTAGACTGACAAGAAATGCGTTTATTTGGTGAGTCTATCAACTACTATCCATATGGAGTCGGACTTTCAAAATGAGCGAGGAAACCCGGAATCGATGTTGATCATGTCCCACATCAAAATTGGAAGCTCTATACGCTGCATATAACCTCTCGGCTTTTGGTGCTCTACTTTAACTTGTTGACAATCTAGACATTGAGCTACAAAATCTGCAATATCCTTCTTTATTTCCCCCACCAATAAACTTCCTTTAAGTCATGATGCATTTTGGTTGAACCTGGATGGATCGAATATCTTGAATGATGTGCTTCCTCCATAATTCTCCTTTTCAGCCCATCTACGTCAGGTACACACAATCAATTTTGGCATCGAAGTACTAACTCTTGCACGAGCTCAAATGCCTTTCTCATACCTTGTTGTAAATTCTCTTTAAGCCATAACAGAATGGGATTTATTTATTGTTTCTCTTTCACTTCCGTTATCAACGAGGATTCTGATGCATTTTGCACAATAACTCCTTCATCTGGAGATTCAAGAAGGAGAACCCTAAGGCTAGCTAATTGACATAGATCTTCACTTACCCCTTGTCTTATTGCCGACTGCTGAAAAGTGCTTGCCATTGTTTTAAGGCTCAAAGCATCTTCTACGATATTTTTCTTTCCAAGGTGATATAAAATATCAATTTCATAATCTTTTAATAACTCAAGCCATCTTTGTGGCCTTAGATTGAGGTCCTTCTACTTAAAGATGTATTGCGAACTCTTATAATCAATATATATTTCAACATGAACTCCATACAAATAATGGCACCATATTTTCAAAGAAAATATAACTGTTGCTAGCTCCAAATCATGGCTTGGATAATTTTTCTCATGTGGACGCAACTGCCTTAAGGCATAGGATATTACTTTTCCATACCGATTTAAGACACATCCTAAGACTAATCCCGAAGCATCATAATATGTTGCATAACCTTTTGTTCCTTTAGGAAGTACCAATACAGGTGTTGTAGTTAGTTTATTTTTCAGCACGTGGAAGCTTCTTTCACATATGTCGCTCCATTGAAACTTAGTTGACTTATGCGTTAGCTTTGTTAAAGGTGCTGAAATAGAAGAAAGTCCTTCAAAAACCCTCCTATAAGAACCTGCAACCCCAAGGAAACTACAAACCTTCGTCGATGTTGCAGGCCTCTGCCAGTTCTTCACAGCTTCTATCTTTTAAGTATCAACTCTTATTCACTCATCGTATACATTATGGCCGTAGAATGCGACAAACCTTAACAAGAACTCACAGTTAGAAAATTTTGCATATAGCTTTTGATCACGAAGAATTTCTAACACTTGTCGTAGGAAATTAGCATGATCCTCTTCAGAGCTTGAATACACAAAAATATCATCTATGAATACTATCACGAACATATCCAAAAGTGGCTTGAACACCCTATTCATTAAATTTATAAAACGGCTGGTTCATTTGTTAGCCCAAATGACATGACTAAGAACTCAAAGTTACCATACCGTGTTCGAAAAATTTCCTTGGGTATATCTTGATTTCTAATTCTCACTTGGTAATAACCTAACCTCAAGTCAATCTTTGAAAAACACTTGGCACCCTGTAACTGATCAAATAAATCATCAATCCTAGGGAAGGGATATTTGTTCTTAATCGTCATCTTATTTAACTATCAATAGTCAATACACTTCCTCAACAAGCCATCTTTCTTTCGTACAAACAAAATTGGTGCTCCCTAAGGGGACATACCAGGCCATATAAATCCCTTATCTAGCAAACCTTTTAACTGCTCCTTTAACTCCAGTAATTGTTCTGGATCCATTTTATATGGGGGAATGGATATAGGATGTATATCTAGCAGCACATCAATACCCCTAGTCTCCCACAACCTGATTGATAACTAATTTTGAATCCTTTCTTTTCTTTTCTAAGCCTGATTCCTTATAGAGTCACCTTCTTACTTTAGTCACCGTACTTCCTATCCCTCGGAGAAGTGGAAGGAGTTAGGAGGATGGAACCGATAAGTGAATTGTACTCAAGTGGTGGTTGACGAAATATCTAATCCTCGTTTTCCTGCCTGGTGTGGTCTTCCGTGCAATAGCCGAGAACAAGCAAAACATGAATTATCAAGCTTGTACTCGAGATCCGATGTTCGAAAGATAACCAAGCCTTGTTCAGTAACCATTTTGAGTGGGTGTTCAGATCTATGTTCAAAGGAGAGGGTATATTAGAAAGAAGAACAAACATTCATGTTTGTTTTCTTCAAACCCTAAATTCGCTCTCCCTCATTGCTACTAATGGGGTCTCGATTGATTTCCCCTCCTTTAGCTACTAAGATATTTTAGTTTTCTATGTTTGAAAAGTCCAAAGAGTGCAGACTATTCACAAAGCTTGGATACGGTTTCCCGATCGATGATCCATGGATCACAGACGATATCTCCCTATAACCTTTAGCCCCTAAAAGCGTCCTTCTTTCATAATGCTGGGGCATCCATCCATTGCATTCGTTTAGATCTTGTACCCTATGTAAGCGTGCAAAGCATAGGTTATACAAGCGGTACACTTCACACCAACCCAACCTCGACAAAAAAAAGGTAAAGCAAGAGTTAGTCGTTTAGTCAAAGCCATATGTATGCTCCTTGCAAATCATTCTATCACTCAAAATAAGAGTCGGGATTGCAGGCGAAGAACTATTGGTATAGCGAGTTCATATGCTTGTAGTTGGCTTCATCCTAACTAGGAAAGGGCTACCTTTTTAGTAAATTATTTCCCCTGGAAATAGCCTTAGCTGGATTTCTTTCTTCGTAGAAAAGAATTCAAATCAGCATTTTTTCTGCACAAAGTAGGGAAAGAGAATGAACTAGAAGAAACCTAGGTGAAGTGTTTCTTCCCCTATGCTACCTATTACCGCTAGTAAAGTAGAATTGACCCGTAATGCAGAAATTCTAGGCATAACCTTTCGCTTAATACTAGAATCGAGAATTAAAACATAGTGCTTCATGTTGGTAGTGGTACCTACCTGCTAAGCTATCCCCTTTTATTCTATACTCTATTTTTTGCTCGCCTAGAGGAGGCGTTTTTCTTTTATGAAATGTTGTTAGAAACGGTAGATGACGCAAGAAAGGATTTGGGTGGGGGAATGTCTACCTCCTCTCCTAAGGCTGATGAATGGGAAATGGCTATAGATCTACCAGATAATCAAGTTGCACCGGAATGTCTATACTCCCATGTTAAAGAAGAGTTAAGATTCCTTTTTAATATCAAGCAAAAGACGACCCTTTTTGATACTATGTTTGACCAACTCAACTCCTCATTCAGGAGTCAAACTTGGGAGATATTCAGGGAATACATCAAGAAATTCATTTACCACCGGAACAAATTGAACGGATGGGGGCTCTTCATCTATATCACTCTCCCTCACTAAATAGAATATGTAGCCTTTGGACACCATCTTCCATGCCTTAAAATAGGAAATGAACCTACCTCTTGGCACCCCAATATTACCTTTCCATTCAACGACTACCTTCTTTGGAAAATGGAACTGTACCATCTTAGTTCGACAATCCACCATAGAATAATAAGAAGAAAACCAATCCATACCTATTATAACATCAAAATCTACCATTTCTATCTCAACAAGGTAAGCCAATGTGTTACGATTACAAATAGTTACTATCCAAATATGATAGACAACTCACCAATTTGTGTAACACTTAAAATGGTTTTCTGGTGCCCTTTTGAACTTCTTTGCAATTAATGAAGTAACGTATGCTAAAGTAGACTTCAGATCAATTAATGCATATACGATATGTGAAAAATTGGACAATGTACTTGTAACAACGACAGAGGAAGCCTCCAAATTTTATCGATTTCCTAGAGCATACATGCGATTTTGAGCTTCACTAGAACCAGTTGCTCCTCTAACACCCCTACCATGACCTACCAACAATTGTGGACCTCTACCTAATGAAGGCACTATCGATGATGATGCAACAACTGATCCAGTGTATTGGGCCGTACCATGGGTACCATTTTGAGGGCAATTTCTCATCATTTGACCTAGTGTACCATACAAAAAACAAACATTTGTCCCAAACCAACATGCCCCTAGATAAGTCCTTCTGCATTGCTTGCAAGGCCGTCGAGGAGGGCTTGATTGGCTCATACGCCTTAGCTCTTGGAGCTCTGTTGTTCGTGAATCTTGGATTTCACCTTGTTTCCCAAATGTATTTCCCCTAGATGCTTGATATTTCGGTGGAGTTGATAGGATCGAAGTTAGAAGGAATACTAATATGGAAGTGAACACTATAATACGTAGGCAACAAAAAAAGAAGGAGAGAAACTATTTAAAGATATGGGAAATTCAAAGGAAAAATCCAAGAATTTTCTAAGGCATTGACAAGATCCAAGTAACAATGTAAAGATTTATGGAAGGAATCTAACGTCTTTACTTGAGAAAACAAATCAAATCGTAGATTTAGATCTTGACCGGTTTATGATTAACTAAAGACAATAATTAGTATGTAAACCAAAAACCTTCTAAATTATACCAAAAAGAAATCAAAGATATCACGAGAAGAAATTACATTATATCTCAAACTATGAACTAGTAAAGGTTTAAAAATAAATTCTCAAAGAACAAGTCACAAAGGTTCAAAATCCCTCAAATATTATAATATCAATATAATTGTATTTTTAGAAAGAAAAAAGACTCCTATACATATTATTATAGGATCCTTGGATATCCAAGACTCCTTAGGTTAGGGCCAAGGAGTATCCAAAATCTAGAAAGAAAATTACAAGGTAAATCCTACTATTGAAAGGAAATAAAGTAACCTTAACTAGGAATAGATCTAGTAGTTCTAGAAAAGCATAAAATGGTACTAGGATACCTTAAATAGAACAAGGAAAACATTAATAACCTATATATAAATAAGGAAATAAATTAAAATCCAACTAGGAATAGAATCTTGACAATCTTGGGAAGTTTGACTAGTCTTCTCTCTAAACTTGGGCAGAAAGCAATCTTTGTTGTGTCTAATTCTTAGACTCTTCTTGCCCTTATTTGCATGAAATTTAACCCTAAAAATCCATCTTGGACTTGAATTTGGGCCACCAAATAATTGTAGCATTTAGACAATTCATCCTTTTAGCTCTTCTTCCCCAACAAGACACCTTTGGATCTGCAATTGAAGCCCATTGACCTTATAATCAAACTCTGTGGTTTCTCCTCTAAAGCTTCATCCTTTTCATCTTTGTCCTTCAATCGAGTAGATCTTTGTATGATGCAATCATTCCTCTCTTCTTCAAGAGAATTTGTCCTTGAATTCAAGTGTGCATCAAAATGAGAAACATCAGAAACATTAAAATTAGCACTAACTTGAAACTCACCAGGACCACTTCCTCTAGGATCTAGCTTGGTCTTTCTCTCTCATATGCACACCAACCAAGTCCCCAAATTTAAATGCAACATATTTTCTTCCTTTATTCCTTCACAAAGCAACTTTCTTATTTTTCTTTTCAGTTCCAAGTCTTGTTTGTTCATGAATCTTCTTCATCATGTCAGCCGACTTTTTACTATCAACATTAGAAAAAATATTAGTAGGCAAAGACAGTAAATCAAGAGGGGTAAGGGGGTTGAATCTATACACAACTTCAAAACGAGTCTTGCCAGTTGAAGAATGAAAGGTCCTATTATAAGCCAATTCTACGACAGGTAAGTAATCATCCCAAGAAGTCAACTTTCCTTTCAAAACAGCCCTCAACCTATTCCGTAAAGTTCTATTAAACACTTCCATTTGTTCATCAGTTAGTGGGTGACAAGATGTGAAAAATAGAAACTTAGTCCCTAACTTTCCTCAAAGAATTCTCCAAATGTTACTTAAAAGCTTTGCATCCCTATCACTAACAATAGTTCCTTTACAAACAAGTCAGCCACATGAGATGCATCATTAGTCTTTTTCACATGGAATAAAATGAGACATTTAGAAAATCTATGTACTACCAAAAATATACTATCCTTACCATATTGTTTCCTTGGAAGCCCCAATATGAAGTCCACAGAAATATCAATCCAAGGAGAACTATAAACAGGTAAAGGAGAATAAAGACCATGCAACAATGTTCTAGACTTAGCTTGTTTACATTCAAGACAATAAGAACAATCTTTTTCAACATCCTTTCTCATGCTAGGCCAATAAAAATGTTCATAAAGTATTTCCAATGTTTTAAGAACTCCAAAATGTCCCATTAGCCCTCCACATTGTGCTTCCCTAACAAGTAGTTCACGTAAAGTGCAGTTAGGTACACACAACTTATTTTCCTTAAATCAAAATTCATCTTGAGTATTAAATTTCTCAAAAGGACCCAACTTACATTCATCAAATATTTTACCAAAATCAGAATCATTAGCATAGAGTAACTTGATTTTGTAGAAAACCCAACAACATTGAAGTAAGAGTAGAGATCAAAACATACCTTCTTGAGAGCGCATCAACAACCACATTCTCCTTTCCTTGTTGTTAGGTAGTTAAATAAGGAAAAGTTTCAATAAACTCCACCCATTTAGCATGCCTACGACTAAGTATATGTTGGCTCTTCAAGTACTTCAATGACTCATGATCAGTCTTGACCATGAATTCTCGATGCCACAAGTAGTGCTGCCATATAGCTAACACCCTTACCAACACATATAACTTCTTTATCATAAGTTGAGTAGTTCAATGTCGCCCCACTAAATGTTTCACGAAATTAGGCAATTGTCTTAGAGTATTGCATCAAAACAACACCTATGCCTTTACCAGAGGTATCACACTCAACTTTAGAAGGCTTAGAAAAATCATGTAATTGCAAAAGAGGAGCAGAACACAATTTTTCTTTCAGCATGTTAAATGCATCATCTTGCTCCTTTCCCCATGTAAGAACCTTATCATTCTTAATAACTTCAGTTAAATGAGAAGCAATGGTGCTAAAGTCCCTCATAAACCTCCTATAGAAACTAGCAAGTCTATGAAAACTCCTAAGGTTAGTTACACAATTAGGTCTAGGTCATTCTTTAATTGTTTTTATTTTATCACTCTCTACTTCAATTCCCTTAGAACTGACAAACAAACCTAAGAAAATCACACGATCCACATAGAAAGTACACTTTTTGAGATTAGTAAATAAGTGTTGATTTTTATGAACTTCAGAAACTTGTTTCAGGTGCTTTAGGTGTTTATCTAGATTTTCAAAAAAAGATCAAGATGTCTTCAAAATACACCAGAACAAAATTTCCATGAAAATCCTTAAAAATATGATTCATTAGTCTCATAATTTCCATGAAAATCCTTAAAAATATGATTCATTAGTCTCATAAATGTGCTTGGTGCATTTGTTAAACCAAAAGGCATAACTAACCACTCATAAAGTCCATATTTGATCTTAAAGCAGTTTTCCATTCATATCCATTTTTAATATCTGATGGTAAGTACATTTAAGATCAATTTAGAAATGATTTTCGATCCATATAGTTGATCTAGCATATCATCAAGATGAGGTATAGGATGGCAATACTTTATCGTTATCTTGTTGATGGCTCTACAATCCACACACATCCTCCATGTTTTATCCTTTTTGGGTAACAATAGGATAGGAATAGAATATGGGCTCATGCTTTGTCGAACAAAATGCTTTTTAAGAAATTCATCAACTTGGCTTTGTAATTCCTTGGTCTCTTCAGGACTACTTTTATAGGTAGGCTTATTAGGTAGTTGGGACCCAGTCACAAAGTCTGTTTGGTGCTCAATCCCTCTCAAGAATGGAAACCCCTTTGGAGTATCATTAGGAAAAACATCTTCAAAACTCTGTAAAAGAGAAGAAACACTATTTCTCAAAGAAGGAGTTAGTCTTCAAAGTTAATCAACACTTCTTTGTAAGTAAGTGGTACAATTGACAGCCCCTCTTTTCTACCATTCAAACACCCTTTGGCTTATACTTAAAGACTCTCTTTTTCTTTTCCTTAGCCTCTTTCATCTCGCCCACACTTTTTATATTTTCACTCAAACCCTCTTTTACCTCTTTACTTAGTTTGCTGCCGTCTCTCTCGTTTTCTCTGCCATCTCTTTTTTTCTATTTCTTGGTCTTTTTCCTTTCCCTCAAGCTCACTTTTTATCTCTACCCTTTGCTTTCCCATTATTTCCCTCAATCGTTTCTAATCTTCAAACACTTGTGAAGGAGATGATGGTGCAAGAGTAAATTTCTTACCATTGTGTAGAAGACTGTACCTATTCTTTCTCCCATGATGAGTAGTATCCCTATCATATCGCCAAGGTCGGCCAAGTAAAACATGACATGCTTGCATTGGAACTATATCACGAAGAATTTAATCTTCATACCTAACAACATTGACTGAAATCATGCGTTGTTTGTTTACTCTTACCTCTCAACTATTATTCAAGCATTGGATCCTATATGGGGTAGAGTGTTTCACGCATGCAATTCCTAGCTTATCTACAAAAAGTGAACTCACCACATTTGCTCAACTTCCTCCATCAATATTATAGAATAAGTCTTCCCCTTTATCCAACATCTAGTATGGAACAAATTCTCCCTTTGTCCTTCATCACTACAACCCAAATTGATAGTCATAATTCTCCTAGCTACCTCAATTATACCATCATTAGGCAGTTCTAAATCATCTTCCTTACTTACACCTCCTCCTTTTTCTTCTTCCCCCTAACGTTTTCCACTCTCATGTTCTCCATTTTCACTAAGTATGATGTTTCTTCTACTTGATGCATAATATGACCCCTCCCATGACATTTGAGACATTGAATAGAACTAGAAGGTTTAGAAGATCTTGGATTGAAGGTTACCTTCCTCCTCAACTTTGCCTTTACCTCTACCTTCTTGAGGTTTAGAAGGAGCTTTTCACTCTTGATTTGACCATGGATTCATTGAGAGTTTGGCTTATTTCTCCATGTGTTAGGTTGCTGCTTTTTCTTGATTTGTTTTTCCACTTTAATAGACAAATCAACTAACTCATCTAATGTTATATACTGCTCTACTACATCAGCTATTTTAGAATTTAAACAATTTAAAAATCTATCCATTGTAGATTTTTCTTCCTCCATACAATCAACTTGGATCATAGTCATATCCATGCTTTTGAAGTACTCATCCACCGACATGGAACCTTTCTTCAAGTGTTGAAGGCGAGACTATAGATCTCTTTGAAAATATTATGGCACTAACCTTTTTCTCATCACCCTCTTCATCTCTACCTAGGTAGTGATAGGTGGTAGCTCATCTTGTGATCTGTCCCTGGCAAGCTTTATCCACCAAGAAGCTGCATAATCAGAAAAGTCAACAACATCAAGTTAAACTTTCTTACCCTCAGAGTTGTTATGACAATCCAAAATGGCTTCAACTTGTCTCTCCCAATCAAGGTACAAGTCTGGGTCCCTTGTCCCCTTGAAAGATTGCATCTTCATTTTTTATGCTACTTATATTATCATCTTCTACTGAACCTCTTTGTCCCCTCCTATCACTTCTTTCTAGATTAATTCACCATTAAAATCATCATTATCATATTCAGGATTTACAAAAGAAACATGGGGTACATTTCTTCTAACTTGGGGTCTAACATTATTGGTTGGTACAATATTATTGTCCCTCCTAACTACAACTATGGTCTCATTCTGCTCGGTAATGATATTTCTCATCTCTTGTAATAGAAGGTTCCATATCTTGAATTATTTGTGCATAGCTTGAAGGGTGAAGTCATTCCTTCCTTTGATCTTAGCTTCTAAACGAGTCATTTCCTCATCACTACCGGAATTAGACATCTTAATAAAAATATCAAGTATCACACACTTAATATGGTTTTTACCCTCACTTTCCTTTTCCCCCTCAAATAACCTTCAAACAAGAGTACTTTATAGATTTATAATTAAACCAAAATAAGAAACAAGTTTTTAGTACTAAAGTATAGATTTTTGGGGCACAAAAGAAAGTAAAGAACTAGTCTTGGAACAAGTAGGATTTGGTTGAAAGAAAACACGAACAAAAAGGAACTTACTTAAAATTATATAAGAATAACAAAAACATTTCTTTTATCCTCAAATATTTAGAATCCCATAGTCTTAATTCCTTTTTGTTTGGAAATAACTAATGCATGATTCCGAGAGTAAGTAAACAGATTTTTTGGAGAGTAAGTTATCTCCTTTTTTTAGCTTTTTTAAATTTTTACTTTTTTTAAATTTTATTTTTTTCTCTTTATATTCAAGAAATTCCAACATTTACCAAGAACAGAATCTTGATAGAACGAGGTTAGAAGGAACACTAATATGGAGTGAATATTAGAATGCGGAAGCAACAAAAAAAGAGAAAAACTAATAAAAAAGATACGAGAAATTCAAAGAAACGATCCATGAATTTCCAAGGAATTGATACTCTAAGGCCTTGACAAGAACCAAGTAACAACCCAAAGTTTTGTGGAAGAAACCGTTGCCTTTACTTGAGAAAACGAATCAAACCGTAGATTCAAACCTTAACCGCATTATGAGTTACAAAAGACAATACTTAGTACATAAACTAATCACCTTCTAAAGAATACCCAAAAGAAATCAATAATATCACAAGAAGAAATTACTCTATACCTCAAACTATGAACTAGTAAAGGTTTAAAGATAAATTCTCAAAGAACAAGTCACAAAGGTTCAAAAGAAATCTCTCAAATATTATTAATATCTATCTAATTGTATTTTATGAAAGAAAAAACACTCCTATATATATATTATAGGGTCCTTAGATGTCCAAGACTCCTTAGGTTAGGCCTAAGGAGTATCCCAAATCTAGAAAGAAAATTACAAGGTAAATCCTACTCTAGAAAGGAAATAAAGTAACCTTAACTAGGAATAGATCTAGTAGTTCGAGGAACGAATTAAATGGTTCTAGGATACCTTAAATTGAACAAGGAAAACATTATTTACCTATATATAAATATGGAAACAAGGTAAAACCCAACTAGGAAATCTTGACAATCGTGGAAAGTTTGATTAGTCTTTTATCCAAACTGGTGTAGAAAGCAACCTTTGTTGTGGCTGATTCTTGGACTCTTTTTAGCCTTATTTGCATGAAATTTAACCCTAAAATTCTCCCTCTTGGACTTGAATTTGGGACACAAAAAAATTGTAGCATTTGGACAATTCATCTTGGGCTTTAGCTCCTCTTCCCCAACAAGACATCTTTGGATCTACAATTGAAGCCCATTGAGCTTATCATTAAACTACTTGTTTTCGGATCTTATCATGGGCCTCCTTTGATCTTCTAAAGCTTCATACTATTCATCCTTGTCCTTCAATGAAGTAGAGCTTTGTATGATGTTGTCAGGAGCACTAGCTGTATAGTAGGAAAATAATGGCTTGGGTGGTCTATTAGAAAATCATGGCCCAAACTCACCTTGGGATAGCGTAAACAACCCCCTAGATCTAGCCCTCTTGGAATCTTTTCGACTCTTGGGTCCTCCAACATTGCCTTTGACCTCCAACTTTTGTGTAAAAGCTGGCATCCTTTCTATATCTATGTCTTTATTACAAGGGCGCAATGATGCAATCTCTAACAAGGTAGGGATCTAATCTATCCACATATCGATGAATGCGATCCTCCATAGTAGCAACAACATTAGGAGCACACCTGGCCAATGAATTAAATTGGAGATTGTACTCTCTCCTGCTCATACCTCCTTGGTGGAGATTTAAGAATTGATCTGCACGGGCCTCTTAAATCTCTGATGACAAATATGCCAAGAAATGTCGTTTTGAACTCTTTCCGAAAAACTGAAGGCGCACCTTTATGCCTGGATTAATTCCAATTTTCATACCACAATATAACCACACCCTTTAATCGATATGTTGCTAGTTCAACAACTTCTATACCGCTTACATGCATAATGTCAAAGGTCCATTGGATTTGATCAACAAAGTCTTGTGGATCTTCATTAGGATCTGACCTTGTAAATGAAGAAGTATCAAAATAAGACACGTATCTGTGTGCTAGATGCTCTATCTGCACCACCAGTGTCCATGACTGGACCTTCTCGCCTTTGGCCTTGACCAAAAACTATACAAGTCAGTAACTGGACTGCAACATTTCTTAAATCTTTCTCAGTAGCTTTAGTAGGGGGCTTTTGAGGCTCTACTGCCCTCCTTAGCTCCTCTGGAGGCGGAGCAGTCGGAGAACTCTATGATAAAAACTCATCTGGAATTTCACTTTGAATAAGTCAAGCTTGTGATGAGTTGGTCTGTCACGACCCAAAATGGGGTCTTGACTAAAAGACCTCTTAATTCCATTCCCAACAATAAATGTACCCTAGAAGGAGAAAAAAATCAAATGAATAATTAATCACCACATAAAAGTAATATCCCAAAACCTGGTGTCACGAGTATAAAGAGCATCTAATACTTAACTAGTAAAATAAGTGCATCTCAATCTTCAAATAAAAATAAAGACTAAAAAACTAAGATAGAATCCAATGGAATCTCGAAGCCCTGAGTCTCACCACTAGATCTGGTATGAACCAAGTGCACGAGCAAATAACCTATCACGTGGATAACCCTGACGAGAATCTGCGGGGGAGAAAGGAGTAGGGGTGAGCATATATAATATGTAGCCAGTAGGTTTAAACGACTAGGAATTAGAAATTGAATAGGCTATGAAATAATCTAGGAACGCTTCCACCTGCAACAGGAAAACCAGTCCGGCATCGGGGCCGCCAATTTATATAGAACGATGCGAGTAAAGTAAACATATAATCTCATAGAAGTCGATCCCAAAACAACCACAAGTAGTATAATGAAATGGTATGCAATTTCGTGCAATGCAATGTAATGCAACGTGGTATCAAGACCGTCGCACAGCCTGTCGTATACAACCCCATCGAGCTAAGGCTCCAAGACTAAGGGGACCCATAGGGACCTCGCAGGTCATATACCTCAATCACAATATATCAACTACCTTGCCACCCAAGTGCCCGTAGTCAAGGACTCATGATAAGAATCACCATTCACAACTTCCCAAAATGTCATGAAATATAGTATAAGGATGCATGCAATCAAGACACAATTATGGACATGACATTCCTCTCAATAAGCACAAATAAATATCAAAGTTTTTGGGTTTAGTAATTATATTATTCACCCTCTTTTATACATATTTGGTTACAATTTTCTTTTAAAAATATCTCCCCTCTTCTTAGTAACTTTATTTTCTCAACAACCCATAATCCTCAATATATATATCAAAATTTTCTCCCTTTCTCAACATGTCATATTTGCACTATTCTCAATTTAGGATTCACATGCTCTCGAAGCAACAGAATAAGAATTATCAACCCAACACATGATATGATCTCATCCCATAGATTACAACATAAGGATACTCAATAACTCAATCCCAATCTCAAAGAAGGATAGCCAAACCTACCTCAATGTCGAAACCGCACCCGAACACTTCTATCGAATGGACCAAATCTTGAAATCAACTCCCACAATGAAAATTCTCTATCAAGAATGGAAGATGCACGTCACAGGGAGTCCGATGACAACCATATTACTACACATCTAGCCTAACCTCAAGATTTCATCTAATTTAGTAAATTCTAGTTTCATGTTTTACGATTTAGTCTTAAATTCTCAAAATAATATGATTCTAATGGTATTTATAAAATAAGATATATCTAATACCTAATATCCTATTATTATTAATTGACAAAAGATGAGAGAAAATAAATATAAAAAATAAATAAATTATATAATATATATATATATGTATGAACGGAGAGGGCCATACTGCCAGGCCTTTGATAAGCACATATACACCTATGAAAACATATGTTTTCATTCCTAATTGCTCCATGAGCATGCTACTACCCCTATGCATAAGCATAGGCGTGCACAGTGCTTCAAAATCACTCCACTATATTGCCAATATTTTAATTCTTTACTATCTTTTAATATTGTCAGCAGCCATTAAGTCCCATAATTTCACTAAATAAGACAAAGAACAAGATTTGAAGTGAAAAGTTTTTCACTAACCAGGGCAAAGTTGTTGTCCCTTGCAGCAGTTGAAGCCTCTCTTTATTTTTTGCAAACCCTTTTTCCTCTTCTCTTATTTTCTTTTAATTAGGTGTTAAAAGTTATAATACTACTATTTATTTTAATAATCATAAGACAAGTATCATGGGATAAGTTGCCACTTTAGTCCATTAATTAAATTAAATGTCTAACTTTCCCTCGTAAATTTAGTAGCTAAAAATTTGTCGAATAGTCCAAAATACCCACCTAATATTTACGTGCAGGATATTTTAAGAAAACAAGATGACTAAGTTTTAAAATGATCTAACGGTTCATTACATCATCCACCACTAAAAATCATGTTCGTCCTCGAACATAAGGTAGAAGAAAGTACTTGAAGCTTCAAAAAGTTGAGGGTATCGAGCACGCATATCTGACTCTGTCTCCCAAGTAGCCTCCTCAACAGGCCGATGTCGCCACTGACCCTTAACTGAAGCAATCTCCTTAGTCCTGAGCCTACAAACCTGTCTATCTAGAATGGCTAAGGGCTCCTCCTCATAAGTCAAATACGGACTCAACTCTATGGTATCATAAGAAATAATGTGATACTCGTCTGGTACGTATTTTCGGAGCATGGAGACGTGAAATACTGGATGAACAGCTGACCATCTAGGTGGCAAATCCATCTCATATGCCACCTCCCCTACTCTCCTAAGAATCTTGAACGGGCCAATAAACCTCGGGCTAAGCTTTCCCTTCTTCCCGAACCTCATCACACCCTTCATAGGTGATATCCTCAGCCACACATGATCCCCAACCAAAAACTCCAAGGGACGAACTTTCCGATCAGCGTAGCTCTTCTGCCGACTTTGGGCTATCAATAGTCGACTCTGGATCAGGCGCACCCGCTCCATAGCATCTGCGAGCAAATCAGTGTCAAATGCCTCAACGGTGACTGAGTCGAACCACCCAATAGGTGATCGACATCTATGCCCATACAACGCCTCAAATGGTGCCATCTGAATACTAGTGTGGTAACTGTTATTATAAGCAAACTCCGTTAAGGGGAAGTGTTGGTCCCATTGAGCACCAAAATCAGTCACACATGCCCTAAGCATGTCCTACAACACCTGAATGGTCCGCTCGGACTGACCGTGTCTGAGGATGAAATGCCGAACTCATGTCTAATCGTGTACCCAACCCATGCTTCAATGCCTTCCAAAATCGGGAGGTGAACACCGAACCTCGATCTGACACAATAGAGATAGGCACCCCATGCAATCTAACAATATCACGTATATAGATCCTAGCTAGCTACTCCGCACTGTGGCTAGTCCTTACTGGAATAAAGTGAGCTGATTTGGTCAACCTTTCTACAATCACCCAAATAAAGACAAACTTACCCAACATCATGGGTAATCCAGTCACAAAATCCATGGTAATACGCTCCCACTTCCACTTGAGAATGGGCATACGCTGCATCAGACCTCCTGGCTTTTGATGCTCATACTCAACCTGCTGACAATTCAAACACTTACTCACAAATTCCACGATGTCCCTCTTCATCCCAAACCACCAATAATGTTGCTTCAAATCACGAATCATTTTTGCCAGACCAGGGTAAATGGAATACTTAGCACAGTGACCCTCCTCCAAAATCAAACGAACCCAATCACCTACCTTAGGCACACAAATGCGCCCATTAATTCTCAAAACTCCCTCAGAATCAAAAAAAGCTGACTTAGCTTCGCCCCTCAATAATTTGTCCCGAATCACACATAACTTATCATCATCAAACTGGTGAACACGAATCTGATCCATCAATGCAGATCTAGCCTTGACGAAGGAAAACACACTGTGAGTTGGGGAGATGTCAAGTCTGATCAACTGTCTGGCCAAATACTGAACCTCTAAAGCTAAGGGCCTCTCCTCCGCTCAAAGATATGCCAAGCTACCCATACTAGAAGGATTCCGGCTCAAGGCATCCGCTACCACATTAGCCTTGCCAGGGTGATAGAGAATAGAGATATCGTAATCTTTCAGCAACTCCAACCACTTGCGCTTCCTCATGTTCGAATTAGGCTGAGAGAAAATATACTTGATGCTATGATGGTCTGTAAAGATCTCGCATCGCACCCCATAGAGATAATGCCTCCACAACTTCAAAACAAATACCACCGCGGCTACCTCCAAATCATGAGTAGGGTAGTTCCGCTCATGGACCTTCAGTTATCGTGATTCATAAGCTATAACTCTTCCCTTCTGTGTCAACACTCCACCTGAACCAACACCAGAAGCATCATAATAAATGACAAAGGCTACACCTTCCTCGGGCAATGCTAAAATAGGTGTTGAAGTCAATAACTCCTTGAGCCTTTGGAAGCTCGCCTCACATTCATCGGTCCATAAAAATGCAACTTCCTTCTAAGTCAGCCTAGTCAAAGGAGTTGCAATAGAGGAGAATCCTTGAACAAATCGACGCTAATAACCTGCCAGCCGAATAAAACTCCGGATTTCAGTCACTGAAGTGGGTCTCACCCAATTACGAACTGTTGCAACCTTGGCTGGATCAACAATAATACCATCCTTAGTCACCACATGACCCAAGAAAGTCGCAGACTCGAGCCAAAACTCACATTTGGAGAATTTAGCATACAGTTTCTCCTCACGCAATCTTTGGAGCACGGCCCTCAGGTGATGAACATGGTCTGCCTCACTCTTGGAATACACCAATATGTCGTCAATAAATACAATCACAAAGCAATCCAGGTAAGGTCTGAACACTTGGTTCATCAACTCCATAAAAGAGGCAGGGGTATTAGTCAGCCCAAATGACATAACCACAAACTCATAGTGCCCATATCGAGTCCTGAAAGCAGTCTTTGGGATGTCTGACTCCCGAACCTTCAACTGGTGATACCCTGACCTCAAATCAATTTTTAAGAACACTGAGGCACCCTGAAGTTGATCAAAAAAGTCATCAATACGAGGCAAGGGATACTTGTTCTTGATGGTCACTTTGTTCAACTGACGATAGTCAATGCACATTCTCATAGTACCATCCTTCTTCTTTACGAACAACACTGGTGCGCCTCAAGGCGACACACTGGGTCGAATAAATCCCTTCTTTAACAAATCTTCTAATTGCTCCTTCAATTCCTTTAACTCTGCAGGAGCCATTCGATAAGGAGAAATGGATATGGGCTTAGTGCCCAGATCCAAATCAATGGTAAAGTCAATATCACGATCTAGAGGAACACCTGGTAAATCTATAAGAAACACATCCATGAACTCTCTCACCATCCTCATGGTCTCTAAAGAAGATGACTCCTTAGAAATATCACGTACATGGGCCAAATAAGATAAACACCCATGCTCTATCATATGCCGAGCACGAACATAAGAAATAACCCCCTTAGGGTAAGAGCTGGGAGCACTTGCCCATATTAACTGGGGTAAACCGAACACGCTAAGGTCACAGTCTTAGCATAACAATCAAGGATCGCATGTTAAGGGGACAACCAATCCATACCCAAGATAACATCAAAGTCATGCATGTCTAGAAGGATCAAATCAGCCTGGGTCTCCCTACTTGAGAATACCACAATACAACCCCAATAGATCAGATCCACCACTAAGGATTCACACACGGGTATAGATAAAGAAATAGGCACATCAAGAGGCTCACACACACCATCAATATCATTAGCAAAATAAGTGGATTAAGAAGCAGGAGCATGCTTAGGACAATCAGGAGCATGCTTAGGACAATCATTATCATGGTGGACGAACTCATCACACACAACAACCTCTAGGTCCGAACCTCCCTGTACTACCTACACTAGGAATGGCAGCATGAACTGGTCTCCCTTGATAACCCTGAGTGCCCTGCCCCTGAGAATCTCTGTCTCTGGGTGCATAACTGCCAAACTGACCATGATAACGGGACATCTTACCACCACCCGGTCGGGCTTGTCTGATGCCCTCTATCATTCTAGCATGGCAACAATGTTCTGAAAGGAACCACCTGATAACATAAGAGAGGTTGTGGCCTCCTGAAGATAACTTGTGAACCCCTTCACAAATCGACGAATCCGCTCAAACTCTATGGGAATACTAGACATGGCATAACGGGATAACTCATGGAATCGTGCCTCATACTCGGTCACAGTCATGGAACCCTGCTCCAATCTATCGAACTCATCACGACATCTATCACGAAGGCTGTATGGTACAAACCTCTTAAGAAAGATCTCAGTAAACTGCCCCCAATCCATCGCTGGAGCATCAACTGGCCTCCGGGCCATAACCGGCCTCCACCACTCTTTGGCCATTCCTGTGAACTGATAAGAGGTGTAAGCTACTCCATAGCTCGAAAGCTTGACGAAGAAGCGAAAAAAGTGGCCTCCAGAACACCCAAATTAAACAATCGATCCTAGCACTCTGTCAGGAAGTCATATGCCCCATCCTCGGTGGTACCATCAAATTTGGGAGGAGTCAATCTCACAAATCTCTCAAAGCTCTTCTGCTCAGACAAGGACATAGCAATATTGGCAGAAACTAGCGGAGCTTAAAACCTCGGAGGTGCAATAGATGGCATGGAAAATGGACTCGGGGTCTGAAATCCCATATTAGGTCCCTGAGCTGGCTGTGAAGGACCAGCAGTTATAGTAGGAACTGAGGTACCTAGAACATCACTAGTAGCAGGGGTACCCTCCAACCTTGCCAACAATCGAAACAATAGCTCCTGTAATACTGATGTACTCTCTAAGGATGCAGGAGGCTGAACTAGGTCCTCAGTTTGCCCCTCGTGCTCATTAACTGGGTCAGCAATAGGCTCAGGTGAAGCCCCTCTAGTCTGACCTCGGGCTGGTGCTGCTCACCTAACCCGTCCTCGAACTCTAGCTCTGCCACGACCTCTGCCTCGCCCTCTAGCGGGGACTTGGACAGCAGGTACTGACTCATCTTCGGTATTTCTAGCTCTAGTTCTCGCCATCTGTGTAGGAAGAATAGATTAGAAGAGTACAAAACTTGAATATGAAAAAATCGCACGAAATAAATCAATGGAAAGAGGATTTCTCCTATCAAGCATCCCGTAGCCTCTTGAAGATAGATACAAACATCTACCTACCAATCCGCGAGGCTGTACTAGACACCTTGCTTTTTAACTCATGAGACCGGTGAACCTAGGGCTATGATACCAAACTTGTCACGACCCAAAATGGGGTCATGACTAAAAGGCCACTTAATTCCATTCCCAACAATAAATGTACCCTAGAAGGAGAAAAAAATCAAATGAATAATTAATCACCACATAAAAGTAATATCCTAAAACCTGGCGTCACGAGTATAAAAAGCATCTAATACTTAACTAGTAAAATAAGTGCATCTCAGTCTTCGAATAGAAATAAAGACTAAACAACTAAGATAAAATCCAATGGAAACTCGAAGCCCTGAGTCTCACCACTAGATCTGGTATGAACCAAGTGCACGAGCAAATCAACTATCACGTGGATAACCTTGATGAGAATCTGCGGAGGAGAAAGGAGTAGGGGTGAGTACATATAATATGTACCCAGTAGGTTTAACCGACTGGGAATTAGAAATTGAATAAGCTATGAAATAATCTAGGAACGCTTCCACCTGCAATAGGAAAACCAATCCAGCATCGGTGCCGCCAATTTATATAGAACAACGCGGGTAAACTAAACATATAATCTCATAGAAGTCAATCCCAAAACAACCACAAGTAGTATAATGAAATGGTATGCAATGCCGTGCAATGCAATGTAATGCAAGGTGGTATCAAGACCATCA
This sequence comes from Solanum rostratum, assembly GCA_029948455.1. Classification (NCBI taxonomy): domain Eukaryota; kingdom Viridiplantae; phylum Streptophyta; class Magnoliopsida; order Solanales; family Solanaceae; genus Solanum; species Solanum rostratum. The sequence goes on from CM057054.1 coordinate 24,254,426, forward strand.
CACAGCCTGTCATATACACCCCATGGGGACCTCGCAGGTCATATACCTTAATCACAATATATCAACTACCTTGCCACCCAAGTGCCCGTGGTCAAGGACTCATGATAGGAATCACCATTCACAACTTCCTAAAATGTCATGACATATAGTATAAGGATGCATGCAATCAAGACATAATTATGGACACGACATTCCTCTAAATAAGCACAAATAAATATCAAAGTTCTTGGGTTTAGTAATTATATTATTCACCTTCTTTTATACATATTTGGTTACAATTTTCTTTTAAAAATATCTCCCCTCTTCTTAGTAACTTTATTTTCTCAACAACCCATAATCCTCAATATATATATATCAAAATTTTCTTCCTTTCTCAACATGTCATATTTGCATTATTCTCAATTTAGGATTCACATGCTCTCGAAGCAACACAATAAGAATTATCAACCCAACACATGATATGATCTCATCCCATAGATTACAACATAAGGATATTCACTAACGAATTCCCAATCTCAAAGAAGGATAGCCAAACCTACCTCAATGTCGAAACCACACCCGAACACTTCTACTGAATGGACCAAATCTTGAATTCAACTCCCACAATGAAAATTCTCTATCAAGAATGGAAGATACATGTCACAGGGAGTCTAATGACAACCATATTACTACATATCTAGCCTAACCTCAAGATTTCATCTAATTTAGTAAATTCTAATTTCTTGTTTTAAGATTTAGTCTTAAATTCTCCAAATAATATGATTCTAATGGTATTTATAAAATAAGAAACATCTAATACCTACTATCCTATTATTATTAATTGCAAAAGATGAGAATAAATAAATAAAAAATAAATAAATTATATAATATATATATGTATGGACGGAGAGGGCCATATTGGCAGGCCACTGATAAACACATATACACCTATGAAAACATATGTTTTCATTCCTAATTGCTCCATGAGCACGCTACTGCCCCTATGCATAAGCATAGGCGTGTACAGTGCTTCACAATCACTCCACTATATTGCCAATATTTTGATTCTTTACTATCTTGTAATATTGACAGCAGCCATTAAGTCCCATAATTTCACTAAATAAGACAAAGAACAAGATTTAAAGTGAAAAGTTTTCACTTACCGGGGCAAAGTTGCTGTCCCTTGCAGCAGCCGACGCCTCTCTTTATTTTTTGCAAACCCTTTTTCCTCTTCTCTTATTTTCTTTTAATTAGGTATTAAAAGTGATAATAGTACTATTTATTTTAATAATCGTAAGACAAGTATCATGGGATAAGTTGTCACTTTTGTCCATTGATTAAATTAAATGTCTAACTTTCCCCCGTGAAGTTAGTAGCTAAAAATTTGTCGAATAGTCCAAAATAGCCACTTAAAATTTACGGGCAAGATATTTTAAGAAAACAAGAGGACTAATTTTTAAAATAATCTAACGGGTCATTACATGGTCCTTTCTCCAAGATCTATCTACTTACTTGTACTTCTCCTTGTGAAAGGTATCTTTTGCTATTTATTAAACAAATAATTTAGGGGTTAGATATGATCCACTCTACACAATATACGAAACGAAATGAAAGAGGCAACTCCTAAATGTCCTGTAGCCTCATCTTTATATATGTGGTGCACAACACACCCATAAGCAAGACTCTATGTGGACACGACTTTGTGGACTCCCTAGGATGACCTGCTCTGATACCACTTTTGTTATGCCCCCAAATATATAAAGTCGAACAGACACACGATGCCCCCCAAGACCCGACAGAACAAATGTTTAACTTCTACTTAATATGCGTGTGACTATGAATACTACAAGTAGTATTAAGTTCCTTCTAGCAATAGAGATAAAATATCAAAATAAGTAGTACAAAAACATACATACTAGACTTGTACTAGTACTTCCAGAAGGAACGACATGATATGCAATCTATTATGATGATTTGGGAGTTGGATTAGGATATGTGGTAACATGACATTGTAGGTAATTGCTTATGCCTTGAGACAATTACAACAGCATCAAAAAATCTACCCAACAGATGATCTTCAATTAGAAACAGTTGTATTTGCTTTAAAAATATTGTGCCATTATTTGCATGGGGTTCACACTGACATTTATCCTAACCATGAGGGTTTGCAATACATCTTTAAGCCGAAACACCAAAATTTAAGGGAGTGAAGATGGCTAGAGCTAATAAAGGATTACGATGTTGATATACTATACCATTTAGGAAAAGAAAATGTAATAGCTCATGCTCTGAGTCATAAGACGCTTATGAGTACTAATGATCAAACAGTGATAAACAAAGGGATGTCTAAGGATCTATGTCAACTAGCCAACTTGGATGTTTGCCTTCTTGAAACTCCAAAGAAAGGTATTGTTATGCACGATACTGCAAAGTGTTCATTGGTAACAGAGGTGAAAGAGAACCAGTTCAATGATCCTTTTCCATGATTACTTAAGGAAAAGGTAAGTGAAGGTACGATGAAGGGATTTGAGCATGCACAAGATGAAATACTTTACTGCTAAAATAGATTATGTACCCTTGGTGGTAATGGACTAAGAAGGAGGATAATGGCGGAAGCCCATCATTCAAGATATTTCATCCATCCAAGATCAACCAAGATGTATGACCTGAAGGAAATATTTTGGTGGGGAGGCCTGAAAAAGGACCTTGAAAAATTTGTGGCTCAATATCCGAATTGCCAACAAGTCAATGTAAAGCACCAAAAGCTTGGAGGTTATATGAAATATATAGAGCTTAAAACTTGGAAGTGGAATATGATCAACATGGATTTTGTTACTGCGTTGTCTCACTTATTTCATAAGTTTTACTCCATATGGGTAATAGTTGATAGACTCACAAAGTTAGCATACTTTTGCCTGGTTAAGAGTGATTACACCACTAAAGAGTATGCAAGGTTATATATCAAGGAGTTAGTTAGGCTGCATAGGGTCCCAATCTTTATCATATACAACTGGAGAGGTCAATTCACCGCAATGTTTTTGAAGTCCTTCCAAAGAAGTTTTGGAACACAAATGAATTTAAGTACAACTTTCCATCCCCTAATAGACGGTCAAGCAGAACGCACCATTCAAACACTTAGATATATGTTGCGAGCTTGTGAATTGGACTTCAAGGGTAGTTGGGTGGTTCATTTGACACTTATTGTATTTGCCTATAATAACAGCTACCATTTAAACATCAAAACGACATCTTATGAAGCTTTGTGTGGAAGAAATGTAAATCGCCAAGTAGATGGTTTAAAGTGGGCCAAAGAACATTGATTGGGCAGAATCTAGTTCAATAAGCTAAGAAAAATGTTAGGGTAATACAACTGTGGGTGATTGGGTATTCTTGAAGGTGTTGCTAGTGAAAACGATTATGAGAAGTAAGAAGGGAAAATTGAGCTTATGTTACATAGGTCTATAGAAGATTAATAGAATGATCGGAAATGTTGCATATGATTTAGAGCTACCCCAAGAGCTTTCAATGGTTCATCCAGTGTTTCATGTCTCAATGCTTTGGAAATGCACAGGTGACCCATCCCGTGTGATTCCTATTGAAATTGTGAAGGTTAGAAAAGATCTCACCTATGAAGAAGTACCTATTGTTATTATAGATCGTCTAGTAAAGAAGCTAAGGAATAAATAAATAGCGTCAGTAAAGGTATTCTGGAGGAACTAAAAGGTAGAAGAGATAAACGTGGGAGGCCGAGGAAGCGATGAAATCTAAGTACCCTTATTGAGTCTAGGACCCAAAATAGGGGCATTAATAGGTACGAGTGCTTGAATTCTTATTAAGTTATCAAAAGTTTTTTAAATGAAGGTTTGAACTTATTTAAGTTATCCTTTTAAAATTGATTAAAACCAGCTCCTTTAAGTCATTTAACATTGGAAAAAATGTCAAGTTTTATAAGTTTCTCTCTTTGCTCTCCCTTCACTTTACAAAGTGGCCCTAACACACCTTTAGGGTTATTGAAAAAAACCTCATCCTTGAATTTTAAGGTAAGTAAAATTACTTATGGATTCGGTATAATTTTTCCATCAGAAAAAAGAGAGAAGTATGCAGATTATGCTTGTGTGTGAATATTGGACAACATGTATCCAAAAGTTGTTGCTCACAATCATTATTTACTAAAAGACTTTTCTATTCTTGGTTGGATTAATTATAAAGGGAGGTTGAAGTTCTTAATGGGTTTAGGTCGAAAATGATAAACTATGGTTGCTGCAATATCTTTGTCTTCTTCACAAATGGGTTTTATGATGATAATTAAATGTGCTTTTACTAGAAACTCGTCGGATAGTGATTGGGAACTAAGGAATCACGTCCTCTATCTATTTTGGGACTATTTTTGTATGTAAAAATGTTTTACAACGGTTTGATTAAAGTTGGAAAAAGTGTGAATTATTGATATCAAAATATAGGGAATGGGCATAATGTTGCACAACCTAATAGTGTGTTGTGTGGAGTTGTTACGAGTTGTACTTCATGAACTATTGTAAGCATATTTTGGAAGTAAAACAAGCTGGATAAGCCATGTACATGAAAAAAGTGCATTAGACAAATTAGATTAGAGAAGGAAATGTTGAAAGATGTAATGACCCCTAGTGTAGGAGCCTTGAGTGTAGAAAAAGTTTGCTTGAAAATTAAGTGAGACTTTATTTGAGGGATCACTTATGACATGTAACTTGTTCTATGGCCCGTAGCATTGATTCTTTAAACATAGAACTTTAGGAAGGGAAAATATTTCAATGTGTGGGGTAATTGACAAACCAAGTTACGGCTCATGGATAGGTTCATGAGTGGGATCACATACATGACGGAATTGGAGTTTTCAAGTAGGTGACTTATGAGTTATTAGATGGCTCTTGGAAGGGATATGACACGTATAAGGTCTCGTGTAAAGTGGTCAGGAATAAGGTGATAATTTGGGTAAGTACGGAAGGACTCTACAAGTCCAACCACAACCCATAAGTAATTGAATGACCCATCCTGTTTGTTTTTGTTTTCAATTTAGTGAAAGTTAGATTTCAAGATTCTCAGGTGTGCTATTAGACAAAAGGACTTACAACCCATAAGTCAGTTTATGGCCCGTAGTGGAGGTCTCGTAGATGGCTTATGATAGTTTTTAATAAGGGGCAATTTGGTCATTTCCATTAATTTTGATTCAAAACCATGTCATTTTTGGGATAGGACAGGAACTTTATAGCCTAGATTCCCTAACTATCTTCATTCTACACTCTTAAATTCTTCAAGGCAAAAAAGGTCCTCAAAAACTCTCAAGAACAAAGCTAGAGTTCCATGTTTCTTCCTCAAGGCTTCAATTATTATTCACTCTAGCTCCCTAGGTATGTGAGTTGATATATGGGTATCCTTTCACCTATATAGTTCCCTACTATGCATTTTATCTTTTCTTTAAGTTTCTCAATTCTAATGCATGCTTATGATGATTTAATGATACTTATGCTATTGTATGATGCTCATGAAGTTAAGTTACTATTTTGCTAAGTAAATACATATACGTTTAATGTGTGATGTTTATTTCATAAATGGTTTTTATATGATTACGGTTGGGTTATTTCTATGTTTCTTTTTAAAGAAGTTCCGTGAGAATTATGTGATTTTTATTGTTCCATGCATCAATTAAGCCCACCTTATTTTCAATGAAAGTATTCTATGAATTATGACTACGAATAGGGCATTTATGAAGAGCTTTAAAGTTAAAGTTACCAAAAGTATATGTATGATGATTTTTTCCCTCAAAGATATTTAAGAAAGATTCTTATGTTCGAGCTACTCCTATGATTGCTACTTATGATTCTTAGAGTATGTTATAAGAACTTACGTGAGATGACTTGGAACCTAGAGGACCAAAGATTGGGACTCATCCCATTAGTTGGGGCATGATCCCTTGAAGTTGAATCTCAATATCCCTAACTTTGTGCCATCATAGGAGCCTTATAGGCTAGGCTAGTGGATCCACGTAGGCCAAAAAGTGATGAAAGATGCAATTGCAATGTTACTAAGTCTCGGATATCTACCTTGGCAAGTAGATTACCCTTTTCCCAATGGAAAGAGTGCATCAGCCTTTTCCCAATGGAAGGAGTGCATTAGATTCCAAGTAGTAGCCCACATAGTCTTACTGTCAATTATGGTCCATTCTCACAAGTTTACTTGATCTTATGATATGTCTTTAATTCGTGTCTTTAATATGTATTGTCTCATATTGACTTGAACCATAATCCTTGTGCATGCTTAATCTTATTTCATGATTGTTTGATCTTATGTATACCTATATGTCATGTTTAACTATGATGGCGTTACAGTTTCATTTGTGCATTGCACCTGACGTACTTAGTACATTCCAATGTAGCAATGCATATTTGCCTGCATGCTTTAACCATGTAGGGACAAGTACTCCTCCACCGCCTCGTGGGTAGTAGTTGGCGTTTGACAATAGCTTTTTGTTGTGGTAAGCCCTTAGTTTGGGACTCCACCAATTTTCCACTCCTTTATGTATTTTCATTTTTGGACAATATATTTACGACCCTTTTGAGGCTTTTATTTTCCATGTGGTCTCTTATGGATGATCTTTCTATTTGATGGAAAATGACCTATTTTATTCGTATGTGTTAGTGTTGTGGTTATGGAAAAATTACATTTTCAAAATTATCTACTTTTTAAGGTTGACTGTGAAACCCCGTGTTCCTCGTCTTCTATATATATATATAGGGTGGTGTGTCATATAAGACATACATGAATTTGGATAGAACCTAAGGATAATAAGGCTGTCAATAAGTGGTAATTTCAAGGACCTAAAGTTTTAAGCCAAAGGAATACCCTAAATGCACATTCGGGATTAAAGAAATGATCAGAATGACACCTCGCCCTTTTCGGAAGGTCTAAATTAGGTTTCACTTTTCAGATGGATTTAAAAGTTTGTAATTTCCTAATAAGGAATTTTTTTAAGTTATTGTAATAGCACAAAGGTCATACATTAACTTTTGGAATCAAGAAAGTTGCAAGATAAAGGTTGGCCAAAGTTACCGTAAGTTTCTTTAAGAAATCCTTCTTAAATTTGGGTCAAACCTATCGGGTCATATCTCCCAAACTATAAGGATTTAGAAGGTCCATGACCTATCAAATTGAAGATCTATGAGTCTAGTTTGCAACGCACAAAACCGTGCATCAAACCTACCTCAGAATAAATAGTTATGACCGTTTTACCGAGACTGCTCGAGCTGGAAACCGGGTCATGTGTCGGGTCGGGTTGACCCCACTTAAATGTCGGCTATTTTGACACTTTAAAGCTCAAAATTAAGCCATTTTCGTCCCAAACCAGTTTGCAACTGAAGAGAAAGCTCCCAAGGGCTCTCTAAGTGATTTAGGTAAGTTTTTCGCATTTTTACCATTAAAATTCGTCTATGTGCCTAGGAATGTGTGCCTTACGCTTTGGAATTGTTTTTCCCTCGTATTACCTGTGTTTGGAGCTGTTTTTGGGCTGTAAAAAAGGTGGTGTTCTTGCTGGTATTGTTGGTTTGCAGCTAGTGTGTTTAGGTTGTAATTGTGGAGCTCTTTTACGGTCATTTTTACGAAGTTTTACGGACATTTCCTCGCGTAAATGCTCCTTGCCGAATCTGGTCATTAATGCTGAATTTTTTACTGTTTATAGGTGTCTTTAAGCTGCTTATATATAATCGTTGCTAAGCTTAGGACATAGGAAAAAACTTTCGTGAAGGAACTTTGGGCAATAGGACGTTCGTTGGAGAGGTATGTTAAGGCTAAGCTCCGTCCCTCCTTTTAGCACGAAATCTGAGAAGTTTCCCACAACGTCAAATGTGATATCTTACTATTCTATTGCTAGAAAGACCTTCTGTGAAAGGCACTGGCATTACAACTGGGTTATTTTCACGATGGTATTAGGTTGAAATTCCATTCATTCGCTTAGACATGACATTCAATTTCTATATATCATTTTGTCGGTTTCCCAGCTACCTATTCACATGTCCAAGGTGTTTCTCTTCTTGGTGTAGTGCCATTAAAATAAATGTAGAATGCAAAGGGAATGTAGTATTCAAAAAAAACAATCGTTCTTCCATAAAATAATATATAATTGAAGAATTTAACTAGTAACGCGATGGTTTCCAATATTCCTTAGTGAAATGCTCCCGTCTAAACTACTAAGGCCCTTGATACTATTTAAATACATTCTTTTACTAATTGACATGGGACCAAATATAATCATTATGTAAAGCACCTTTATCAACATTTTTAAAGTTAAGGCTTCACTCTAAATGTTGGGTTAAATTCCCAAACTTGTTAAAAAGACAGGTATGATCCTATGAGCCAAGATTGGCTGAATGACAATGATTATGATTCTATGAGAATAAGTGTACCAATGAACCAACATTGGCTAAGTTCTTGCTATGACTTACTATGTGCATTCAACATTCATATCATACATTGCACGTTATGCATGGACTTCGAGCTATAATCGAAGGTATGGGGCCTATTTGCCTAACTATATATATGTATATGGTACAGATGGCCACAGGTTGGCAGATATGATGCCGGTTAGCTACCGGAAAGGACCACCAGTGCTAGCATTTGGTTAGGTATGTCATGCATTTGCATCTATATATATGTATTCACGACATACGATACTCGAGCATACCATGCATTTTTTTTATAACTAGGAGGTGGCTTATTGGCCATTAAGGCTACTTGAGTTTTAGTTATAGGTAGTATTTCTATTAACCTTTTTACTATGGTTATCCATGATTTTACTTCCTGTCTTACATACCAGAACATGTTTATTCATACTGACGTCCCTTTGCCTAGGGACGCTGCATTTTATTTCGTGCGTGCAAGTTCAGGTAAGGACTCTGATTGACCCCTCCACTAGGAGCCCAATTCAGTTGTGAGTTGGTAAGCTCCACCTCTTCCTGGAGCTTTCACAGGATACATGTTTTTTTTTTGTTGTACAGTTGGGTATAGTCGGGGCCCTGTCCTGACAGTATTAGTAGTTCTCTTAGAGGCTATTGTAGACATGTTATTATGGGCTGGTCCTTTTGTGTCCTTCAGTCTCTAGTCATCAGATTGGCATATATATAGTGTGTGTCTGGACCTCTGTTGTGGCAGCCTTGCCGACTAGCTAGTACTTTATTATTTTGGCTTACTTCTCTTAATGTACATAATTTGTTGTTAACCAGGTCATGACCTAAATGGTCCCGACTTAGTTTCTTGTTTTTCTAAACATTATGCTGCCCGATTTTCTTCTGGTCCAAAGGTTAGTTAACTAGTATGTTTAGTGGTTTACCCGACCAATAATGGTATCGGTGCCAGTCGCGCCTCCCCTCTTTTTGGGGCGTGACAAACATGGTATCAGAGCAGGTCGTGTCCTAGGGAGTCCACAATGCCCTGTCGAGTAGAGTCTTTCTTATGGGTGTGTTGTGCACCACACATATAATCAGGAGGCTATGAGGCATTTAGGATTGGTTACCTTTCTTTCACTTAATAGATCGTGCTATAGAGCAAAGTTATAGGGACATATGAAATCTTAATCATGCTTTGTGGTTTGTTTTATTTGTTAGGCTATCTATATTCAGGGGATGGCACAACGCGGGGTAGATATGGATCCGAGAAAAGGTACCAGTTGTTCTTTACCGGGTCAGGCAGATACACTCCCTGTTGAGGCACGCAGGGAGCCTCCAGTATCTACAGTGCCAGATTCACCAGTACCTATTGAGGGCCAAGGAGGTCCAGTACCCCCAATCCTACCAGAGACTGGGGAGCACGGTATGAGAGAGGCAGTTCAGCTACTGACTAGGATGGTTTCCATTCATGAGAGATAACTGGAGGCGAGATCAGACATCAGAAGAGATCAAACAGAAAGCTCAAAGGTGCGAGAGTTTCTTCACTTGGCTCCTCCAGTATTCACAAGGTCCAGCCCCACAGAGGACCCACAGGATTTTATAGACCATATACAAAGAATATTGAGGGTGATGCATGCCTCTGTCACTGAGGCCGTAGAGTTAGCTTCTTTTCGACTACGTGATGTCGCCATCTTATGGTATGAAGCATGGGAGAGATCCAGAGGTCCTAATGCTCCGCCAGCAGAATGGGAGGACTTCTCTGAGGCATTTTTAGCCCATTACTTACCACAGGAGGTGCGAGAGGCTCGTCTTGACCAGTTTATCAGCTTGAGGCAGGGGGATATGAGTGTAAGGGAGTATAGCCTTAGGTTTAATTGTTTGGCTAGGTATGCACCAGATATTGTACGTACTATGAGTGCTAGAGTTCATCGTTATGTGGGTGGTTTGGGGGATCATTTGATCAGAGACTGTAGGATAGCCTCTTTACAGGATGGTGTAGATATTTCCCGTATTCAGGCTTTTACTCAGACTACAGAGGATCTTTCTCGTCGGATTCGAGATACCCGTAGAGATAGGGAGAAGAATAAGAGGGCTCGTACTATGGGGTCTTATAGGGAGCCACAAGGTGATTTTAGGCCTCCTTTTCACCGATATCCACCTCTGTCAGTGGGTAGTTCCCCGCCACAGATATAGGACCAGCGACTTGATCGTTATATTCAGTCAGGTCCGAGGCAGAGTTCACGCCAGCCTGAGAGCCATCGACAGGAACGATTTGCACCAATGAGACAGCCTACTCCTCCATGTGCAAAATGCGGTAAGCTTCATAGTGGGTAGTGTAAAAAGGGTTCAGGTGCATGTTACCATTGTGGACAGACAGGACATTATATTGGCCAGTGCCCGGGGTTAGGTAGAGGTACAACAACTCACCTTTCAAGATCCACTGCAGCCTCTTCATCCCCAGTACGTGCTACCCGACCAGATCCACAGCTTACTCAAGGTCATGGTAGGGGGAGAGGTAGAGGAGACAGTTCATGTTCTACTAGTGGACAAAATTGCTTTTATGCACTCACAGGCCGACAAGATTCAGAGGCATCTCCAGATGTGATCACAGGTATATTAATGGTACATTTTAATGCTGTTTATGCACTGATAGATCCTGGCTCTACATTTTCATATATTACTCCATCCATTGCTGGTAAGCTTGATATGAGACCTGAATTATTGCCGGGGTCCGTTAGGGTATCTACGCCAATTGGTAACTCAATTATAGCTAGTCATGTCTATCGATGTTGTACAGTGTTAATTAATGAGCGTCCAACCTCTGCTGATTTAATTGAATTGATTATGCTAGATTTAGATGTTGTTATGGGTATGGATTGGATAGCAGCTTGTTATGCTAATATTGATTGTCGAGCAAAGCTAGTCCACTTCCATTTTCCAGGTGAGCCGGTCATTGAATGGAAAGGCAATGTTGCCTCGCCCAAAGGTAAGTTTATTTCATACCTTAGGGCTCGGAAGCTGATCCCTAAAGGTTGTATATACCATTTGATTCATACTAGGGATATTGATAAGGAGTCGATGACCCTTCAGTCAGTCCCTATTGTGAATGAATTTCTGATGGTATTCCCAGATGAACTTCTAGGGATTCCCCCCGAAAGGGAAATTGATTTTGCTATAGATTTGCTCCCGAACACGCGACCTATATCCATTTCTCCCTACAGAATGGCTCCTGCATAGCTAAGGGAATTGAAGGAACAACTGAAGGACTTACTTGATGAAGGCTTTATTAGGCCAAGTACATCTCCATGGGTGCTCCAGTGCTCTTTGTTCGAAAGAAAGATGGCTCCTTACGGATGTGTATTGATTACAGACAGCTAAATAAAGTCACCATCAAGAATAAGTATCCTCTCCCGCGGATTGATGACTTATTCGACCAGTTGCAGCGTGCCAAATATTTTTCAAAAATTGACTTAAGATCCGGGTACCACCAGTTGCGAGTCAAGGATGTTGATATTCCAGAGACAGTATTTAGGATGAGGTATGGACATTGTGAGTTCCTTGTCATGTCTTTTGGGCTTACAAATGCCCCAGCAACTTTTATGGACCTGATGAATCGAGTGTTTAAACCATTCTTGGATGAATTTGTGATCGTGTTTATTGACGACATCTTGATATATTCACAGCAGAAGCTGAGCATGCAAATCACTTGCGAACCATATTACAGACTCTCCAAGACAATAGGTTATATGCTAAATTCTCTAAATGTGAGTTCTGGTTAAATTCTGTAGCTTTTCTTGGCCACGTTATTACAGGTGATAGTATCAAGGTCGATGGCCAGAAGATTGAAGCAGTAATGGCCTGGCCGAGACCATTGAATCTGACCGAGGTCCGTAGCTTTTTAGGCTTGACAGGATATTATAGGAGGTTTGTTGAGGGATTCTCCTCTATCTCTGCACCGCTAACGAGATTGACACATAAAGCAGCTAAGTTTCAATGGACTGAAGCATGTGAGCTGAGTTTTCAAGAGTTAAAGAAAAGGCTTACCATCGCACCTATCTTGGCTCTTCCAGATGGAACTAAAGGCTATGTTGTATATTGTGATGCCTCGAGAATTGGCCTAGGTTGTGTACTTATGCAGCATGGTAGAGTTATTGCATATGCTTCTAGACAATTGCGAAAGCATGAACAAAATTATCCCACCCATCATCTTGAGCTCGCTGCGGTTGTATTTGCCCTAAAGATTTGGCGACATTATCTATACGGAGTTCATGTTGATATTTTTACCGACCACCAGAGCCTTCAATATTTATTTAAGCAAAAGGAGTTGAACTTACGAGAAAGGAGATGGCTAGAATTACTAAAAGATTATGATGTGGACATTTTGTACCATCCTGGTAAAGCTAATGTTGTTGCTGATGCACTTAGCCGGAAGTCCATGGGAAGTCTAAGCCATGTTGAGGCTAATAAGGTTGAAATGACAAAAGACCAATGCCAGCTAGCTAGTTTGCAGGTGCGATTGGTAGATACAGAGAATGGAGGTGTAATTGTTCAAAATACAGCAGAATCTTCTGTTGTTAATGAAGTAAAAGAGCGACAGCGCGAGGATCCTGAGCTTAGGACACTGAGGGAGAGCATTTCACAACAACAACATCCTCCATTTGAGCTGATTGGAGAGGGAGTCCTTAGGTACAAAGGCCGCTTATGTGTGCCAGATATCGGAGGACTCCGTGCCAGGATTCTTTTTGAGGCCCATTATTCTAGATATTCAACCCACCCTGGAGCAACAAAAATGTATCGGGACCTTCGACAAATCTATTGGTGGAATGGCATGAAAAGGGATATTGCAGAGATGGTAGCCAAGTGTCCCAATTGTCAGCAAGTTAAAGCAGAACATCAGAGACCTGGAGGCCTAGCTCAGTATATTGAGCTTCCTCTATGGAAATGGGACATGATAAATATGGACTTCATCACGGGTTTGCCTCGTACTCCACGCAGGTATGATTCTATTTAGGTAATTATTGATAGGTTGACAAAATCTGCTCATTTCTTGCCAGTAAGAACGACATATTCAGCGGAGGATTATGCTAAGCTTTACATTCAAGAGATTGTTCGCCTTCATGGAGTTCCATTATCTATTATATCAGATCGAGGAGCTCAATTTACGGCTCATTTTTGGAAGTCTTTTCAGAAGGGTCTGGGCACTCAGGTGAATCTCAGCACCGCTTTTCATCCACAAACTGATGGGCAAGCAGAGCGTACCATCCAGACTATCGAGGATATGTTACGTGCTTGTGTGCTGGACTTTAAAGGAAGCTGGGATGACCATCTACCTCTTATTGAATTTGCTTATAATAATAGCTTCCAAGCTAGTATTCAAATGGCGCCTTATGAAGCACTATATGGGCGAAGATGTAGGTCGCCAATCAGTTGGTTTGAGGTTAGGGAGGCAAAATTTCTAGGCCCTAATCTAGTTCAGCAAGCGATGGACAAAGTGAGACTTATTAGAGACCGATTACAAACTGCCCAGAGTCGACAAAAGTCTTATACAGATGTTCGACGACGAGACCTAGAATTTGATGTAGAAGATTGGGTTTTCTTGAAGGTATCACCCATGAAGGGAATCATGCGGTTTGGGAAGACAGGAAAGCTCAGTCCTAGATATGTTGGACCATATAAGATTATTCGAAAGATTGGCAAGGTCGCATACGAGCTTGATTTGCCTTCAGAATTGGGGGCAGTCCATCCGGTGTTTCATGTATCGATGTTGCGGAAGTGCATTGAAGATCCATCGCGTATTACCCACATTGAAAATTTCCACATTGATGAAGACTTGTCTTATGATGAGGTGCCAGTGGCTATTTTAGACCGACAAGTGAGAAAGCTTCGAAATAAAGAAGTGGCCTCCGTGAAAGTATTGTGGCGGAACAATAATATTGAGGAAATGACTTGGGAAGCAGAAGAGGAAATGAAGAAAAGGCACCCCCAGCTATTTACAAATTAAGGTGAGTCATATTTTAAAAGTTGGCAGTCATCTTTCTACAGTAACTTAAGTTTTAAATGAGTTGGGGGCATACTTTATATGGATCGTCAGGAGATAGCTATGTAAAGCTTATAATTAGAATTTTCTCTTTCTTTCAAAGTTGATTTATGGATTGGAGGAATAAAAGGTATATCCATAAAAGTCACATTTCAAGAGTTAATAGTGCAACCAAGCCGTTGTTTAGATACATTCGCGGCCGAATGTTCTTAAGGGGGGGAGACTGTGAAACCCCGTGTTGCTCGTCTTCTATATATATATATATAGGGTGGTGTGTCATATAAGAAATACATGAATTTGGATAGAACCTAAGGATAATAAGGCTGTCAATAAGTGGTAATTTCAAGGACCTAAAGTTTTAAGCCAAAGGAATACCCTATATGCACATTCGAGATTAAAGAAATGACCTAAGTGGCACCTCGCCCTTTTCGGAAGGTCTAAATTAGGTTTCACTTTTCAGATGGATTTAAAAGTTTGTAATTTGCTAATAAGGGATTTCTTTAAGTTATTTAATAGCACAAAGGTCATACATTAAGTTTTGGAATCAAGAAAGTTGCAAGATAAAGGTTGGCCAAAGTTATCGTAAGTTTCTTTATGAAATCCTTTTTAAATTTGGGTCAAATGTATCGGGTCGTATCTCCCAAACTATAAGAATTTATAAGGTTCATGACCTATCAAATTGAAGATCTATGAGTCTAGTTTGCAACGCATAAAACTGCGCATCAAACCGACCTCAGAATAAAGAGTTATGACCGTTTTACCGAGACTGCCCGAGCTGGAAACCGGGTCATGTGTCGGGTCGGGTTGAGCCGACTTAAATGTCGG
This sequence comes from Solanum rostratum, assembly GCA_029948455.1. Taxonomy (NCBI): domain Eukaryota; kingdom Viridiplantae; phylum Streptophyta; class Magnoliopsida; order Solanales; family Solanaceae; genus Solanum; species Solanum rostratum. The sequence goes on from CM057054.1 coordinate 24,269,678, forward strand.
CTATTTTGACACTTTAAAGCTCTAAATTAAGCCATTTTCGTCCCAAACCAGTTTGCAACTGAAGAGAAAGCTCCCAAGGGTTCTCTAAGTGATTTAGGTATGGTTTTCCGCATTTTTACCGTTAAAATTCGTGTCCGTGCCTAGAAATGCGTGCCTTACACTTTGGAATTGTTTTTCCCTCGTATTACCTGTGTTTGGAGCTGTTTTTGGGTTGTAAAAAAGGTGGTGTTCTTGCTGGTATTGTTGGTTTGCAGCTGGTGTGTTTAGGTTATAATTGTGGAGCTCTTTTACGGTCATTTTTACGAAGTTTTACGGACATTTCCTCGCATAAATGCTCCTTGCCGAATCTGGTCATTAATGCTAACTTTTGTACTGCTTATAGGTGTCTTTAAGCTGCGTATATATAATCGTTGCGAAGCTTAGGACGTAGGGAACAACTTTCGTGAAGGAACTTTGGGCAATCAGACGTTCGTTGGAGAGGTATGTTAAGGCTAAGCTCCGTCCCTCCTTTTAGCACGAAATCTGGGAAGTTTCCCACAACGTCAAATGTGATATCTTACTATTCTATTGCTAGAAAGACCTTCTGTGAAAGGCACTGGTATTACAGCTGGGTTATTTTCACGATGGTATTAGGTTGAAATTCCATTCATTCGCTTAAACATGACATTCAATTTCTATATATCATTTTGTCGGTTTCCCAGCTACCTATTCACATGTCCAAGGTGTTTCTCTTCTTGGTGTAGTGCCATTAAAATAAATGTAGAATGCAAAAGGAATGTAGTATTCAAAAAAAAACAATCGTTCTTCCATAAAATAATATATAATTGAAGAATTTAACTAGTAACGCGATGGTTCCCAATATTCCCCAGTGAAATGCTCCCGTCTAAACTACTAAGGCACTTGATCCTATTTTAATACATTCTTTTACTAATTTACATGGGACCAAATATAATCATTATGTAAAGCACCTTTATGAACATTTTTAAAGTTAAGGCTTCACTCTAAATGTTGGGTTAAATTCCCAAACTTGTTAAAAAGACAGGTATGATCCTATGAGCCAAGATTGGCTGAATGACAATGATTATGATGCTATGAAAATAAGTGTACCAATGAGCCAAGATTGGCTAAGTTCTTGCTATGACTTACTATGTGCATTCAACATTCATATCATACATTGCACGTTATGCATGGACTTCGAGCTATAATCGAAGGTATGGGGCCTATTTGCCCAACTATATATATGTATATGGTACAGATGGCCACAGGTTGGCAGATCTGATGCCGGTTAGCTACCAAAAAGGACCACCAGTGTTATCATTTGGTTTGGTATGCCATGCATTTCCATCTATATATATGTATTCACGACATATGATACTCGAGCATACCATGCATTATTTTATCACTAGGAGGTGGCTTATTGTCCATTAAGGCTACTTGAGTTTTAGTTACAGGTGGTATTTCTATTAACCTTTTTACTATGGTTATCCATGATTTTACTCCCTGCCTTTCATACCAGTACATGTTTATTCGTACTGACGTCCCTTTGCCTGGGGACGTTGCATTTTATTTCGTGCGTGCAGGTTCAGGTAAGGACTTTGATTAACCCCTCCACTAGGAGCCCAGTTCAGCTGTGAGTTGGTAAGCTCCACCTCTTCCTGGAGCTTTCACAGGATACTTGTTTTTTTTTTGTTGTACAGTTGGGTATAGTCGGGGCCCTGTCCCGACAGTATTAGTAGTTCTCTTTGTGGACATGTTATTATGGGCTGGTCCTTTTGTGCCCTTCAGTCTCCGGTCATAAGATTGGCATATATATAGTGTGTGTCTGGACCTCTGTTGTGGCAGCCTTGCCGGCTAGCTAGTACTTTATTATTTTGGCTTACTTCTCTTAATGTACATAATTTATTGTTGACCAGGTCATGACCTAAATGGTCCCGACTTAGTTTCTTGTTTTTCTAAACATTATGCTGCCCTATTTTCTTCTCGTCCAAAGGTTAGTTAACTATTATGTTTAGTGGTTTACCCGACCAATAACGGTATCGGGTGCCAGTCGCGCCTCCCCTCTTTTTGGGGCGTGACAGCTTCAGTGTAAAAGATGGCCCATAGTCTTTCCATTTTGTTTTTCATTAATAAGTCTCTATTTAATGTCAATGAATTCTTGAGATGCTTAGATGGCTTTGGTGCAGTTTCCTCTGGGTATCTCATTCGTCGTGTGACCACTGGGCCCCTACGTTGGGCCATTACAAACTTAGTATCAGAGAATGAGGTTTTACAATGTTTCTCAAATGTCCATGCATACCTCACAAGGTAGAGTCTCATTCAAGGTTGTGAAGCATGCCACTATCTTGAATGAGAGGTTGTAAGATGCTTTTGGGAAGTCTTCCCTTCTTTCTTGTTCAATGTCATGCCTCAGAGTTGAGTAAACTTTCTGCTAACTAACGATGGGATTTTGTTTCTTTCAAGATCATGTCACTCTGAAGAGCTCCCTACCAATGATGAACTCTTGAACAACAAGTATCTCTAATCCAATAAGATGAAGGAGTGTCTTATGCGAAGTTTAGAGCCAACTTCATAGTGTTGACCCAAGCATTGGCTAACAAAACCAACAAGGAGATAGTCGTACTTCCCTTAGTGCCTACCCTAGTGGCTAGTGTCCAAGACTTCATGGGGATGAACCCATCCAAATTCGATGGGTCAAAGGCAAATGAGGACTCTGTTGAGTTTATTAAAGAAGCCTACAATGATTTTGCAGTGATGGGTGTGCCATCAGAGAAGAGAGCCAAGTAAGTGGCCAACCAACTTAAAGGAATCTCGAAGATTTGGTACGAGCAGTGGGCCGATGAGTGAGGCCAAGGAGCGGGTCCCAATGGTTTGGAGGAATTCAAGTGTGCCTTCCTATACTGGTTTTTTCCCATTGAGCTTAGGGAGGCAAATGTCTGAGAATTAATAACTTGAAGCAACGGTGCATGAGTATGAGGGAATATGTCCTAAAGTTCACCAAATTGTCCAAGTATGTGGGCATTCATGATCACGGATCTGAGATCTTGCAAGAGAAGATTCATTTCAAATGTCTCTGAGTTGGTCTCCAAAGATTACAAGATGACGATGTTGGTCAAGGAGATGGGTATTTCCAACCTAAAGACATATACCAAGCAAATTTAAGAGGAGAAGCTCCAGGAAAGGGCAAGGGAGTCCAAGAAGGATCGTATGGACAGTCTGAACTAATCTCACCAAATGAGTGGTGGCTAAAAATCTCAAGGTGGCAGAAGAAAAGGATCCACTCATGCTCCTCCTCCCCGGAAGGACAAAGAAGTTGTCCCAAAGACCCAAAGTCCTAATTTCCCCAAGTGTGGAAGACCACACAAAAAGGAATGCTTTGCCGGGTCCAATGCTTACTTTATTTGTGGAAAGCATAGATAACTTGCATAGGCCTGTAGAAGTGGAGGTGCAAGACCCCAGGGCCAGAGGGGTCGGACTTAACATGCCCCTAGGGCCGACCGGTTCTATTCCCTTCATGATCGTCAAGAGGTTTAGAAAACCCTAGACGTGGTCACCGATATGTTACGAGTTTATGATTTTGATGCATATGAACTTTTAGATATGGAGTAAATTATCTTTTTTTACCCCATTCTTTGCATATGAGTTTTATGCATGTCCTGAAGTCCTCTATGAACCTTAAGAGGTGAGTAGCCGCATGGGTGAGTCTATCAAAGCCCGAAGAGTCTATAGGGGTTGTCCCATTTTCATTCTCCATAAAGTGATCCCATGTGATTTAGTTGAGCTCTCCACGGTAGAGTTCATGTAATTTTGGGGATTGACTGGTCGATGCTTTTTATGCCTCCATCGATTGTAGAACCCATAGGGAGAAATTCCAATTCCCTAATGAGTCAATTCTTAAATAGGAGGGTAGAAACTCTTCATGTAGGGAATGGTTCATTTCTTTTGTTAAGACCTGCAAGATCATTTCCAAGGGGTGTATCGTCAACTTGGTAAGGGTCAAAGACGTCTCTTCCATAGTTCCTTCTCTTGAGTCAGTTCCAGTTGTGAGTGAATTCCCTGATGTCTTCCCAAATGAGTTACCAGGTGTCTAATGTGCTATGAAAATACAACACTTTTAATGCATAAAACTTTGAATTTTATGTGTTATCAAAGCAATGTTAGCAGGTTTCATGTATTTTTGGGTTTGTTTTTCAGGATTATAGGATTAAGCAATATTTTGGGCTATGTGTGCAAGTGCTGCATATTTTTGCTGATATACGAAGCACCTTACGGGTCGTGGAAATTCCCATGAGCCGTAGAGTGTGTTCGTAAGTGAGATCCAGTGAAGGGCTGATTTTCTGAAGTTACATCTACTAATTGTCAAATGATCCATGGAAATTTGTACGAGTCATGCATGAGATTCTGTAGCCTGAGGATCAAAAGTTGGGATTTTCTGAAAAGTGATTAGACGAAACCCTATATGCGCCATAAGTCTTAATATGGCTCATAGAAAGGTCTCGTAGAAGTTGTGCCTAGTTTTGAATAAAGAAGTTTATGAAGCCTCGGTACAAGCCATAGAACTTAGTACGACCCATAAATCGACTCGTATTACCTATGGAATCTAGTTTTTTATTTTGTTTTGGAATTGTATTTTAGTTATTATAAATAGCTTGTTTAGTTAATTTTTAGTAGAGAAGGAAGGAGAACAACCAGAAACGTTGAGAGAAGTGCTTAGAAACACTTGAACCACAACTTTTTAATTTTAATCATTACTTTGTGGTTTCTTGTGAAGAGTTTGGGATTTCTTGTTCTTAAATTCATCTTTGTAAGTGCTCAACTAGGTTATTCCATATCATGATTCTTGCATCTACAATGATTACGCATAGCTAAATCCACAACTAGGGTTGTCGGAACAATGACGAACTAATAAGGTAAATTTTGATAATTTATAATTCTTGGGAAGTGTGCATGCATGTATTAAGTAATTCATTCTGTTTGATTGCTTTTTAACGGTGGCCAACATTAGAATTTGCATAATTGTTACTGGCTGGATCAATGTAGTAATAAAGGAAAAAAGATTAATTAATAGGATTCGATCGATTTCTTCTCGTCTAATCAACCAAACTGGATCAAGGGGAGGTTGCACTAAGACAATTGGTAAGTTTCAGTAATGTCACATCACAGGGATATATAAAATCACGTAGTGAAAGTTACCACTCACCTTTTCATGCCCCAAAGAGAGGGGAGGCGCGACTGGCACCCGATACCGTTATTGGCCGGGTAAGCCACTAAACATGCTAGTTAACTAAACTAGGGACCAGAAGAAAATCGGGCAGCATAATGTTTAGAAAAAACTAAACCAGGATTGTTTAGGTCATGACCAGGTCAATAGCAAATCACATACATCAGATAAGTAAACCAGAACGATAAAGTACTAGCTAGCCGACAAGGCTGCCACCACAGAGGTACAGGAACACACCATATACATGCCAATTATATGACTAGAGACTGAAAGACACAAAAGGACCAACCCACAATAACATGTCCATAATAGCCTCTAAGATAATCACTAACATGGTCGGGACAGGGCCCCGACTATACCCAACTGTACAACAAAAAGTAAGCATACTGTGAAATCTTCGGGAAAAGGTAGAGCTTACCAAATCACAATTGAATGGGGCTCCTAGTGGAGGGGTGAATCAGAACCCCTAGCTGAACCTGCACACATGAAATAAAATGCAGCGTCCACATGCAAAGGGATGTCAGTACGAATAAACATGTACTGGTATGTAAGGTAGGAAGTAAAATCATAGATAACCATAGTCAAAAGGTTAATAGAAATGCCACCCGTAACCAAAACTCAAGTAGCCTAAATGGCAAATAAGAAACTTCCTAGTGATCAAATATGCATGGTATGCTCGAGTATCACATGTCGTGAATACATACATATAGATGCAAATGCACAACAGACCCAACCAAATGCTAGCAATGGTGGTTCTTTCCAGTAGCTAACGGGCATCATATCTGCTAACCTGTGGCCATCTGTACCATATACATATATATATTTGGGCAAATAGGCCCCATACCTTTGATTATAGTTTGAAGTCAATGCATAACAAGCAATGTATGGTATAAATGTTGAATGCACGTAGTAGACCATAAAAAGAACTTAGCCAATCATGGATCATTGGTACATTTATTCTCATAGTATCATAATAATTGTCATATAGCCAATCTTGGCTCATTGGTACACTTATTCTCGTAACATCATAATCGTCGTCACAACATATACACATGACTCCTAGGATCTTTTATGTCTGCTTAACAAGTTTAGGAACTTAACCCAACATTTAGAGTGAAGCTTTAACTTTGAAAATGTTCATAAAGGCGCTTTACATAATGCTTATACTTGGTCCCATGTCAATTAGTAAAGGAAAGTATTTAAACAGGATCAAGTGCCTTAGTCGTTTAAATAGGAGCATTTCACTGGAGAATATTGGAAACCAACGTGTTACTTGTTAAATTCTTCAATTATATTTTTGTATGGAAGAAGGACTGATTATGAATATTACATTCCCTTCATATTCTACATTTATTTTAATGGCACTACACCAAGAGGAGAAACACCTCAAACATATGAATAGGTAGCCGGGAAAACCGACAAAATGATATATAGATATTGAATGTCCTGTTTAAGCGAACGAATGGAATTTCAACCTAATACCTTAATAAAAATAACTTAGCTGCAATCCCAGTGCCTTTCACAAAGGTCTTTCTAGCTACAAAATAGTAAGATATCGTATTTGACGTTTTGGGAAACTTCCCAGATTTCGTGCTAAAATGAGAGACAGAGCTTATCCTTAACATACCTCTCAAACGAACGTCCAATTGCCAAAAGTTTCTTCACGAAAGTTGTTCCTTACTTCCTAAGCTTCGCAACGATTATATATACACATCTTAAAGACACCTATAAATAGTCAAAAATTTAGCATTAATGACCAGATTTGGCAAGGACCATTTACGCGAGGGAATGTTCGTAAAACTTCGTAAAAATGACCGTAAAAGAGCCCCAAAATTATTATCTGAACACGCCAGCTTCAAACCAACAATACCACAAAGAACATCACTTTTTTTACAGCCCAAACAAAGACCCAAACACATCTAATACGAGGGTAATACAATTGCAAAGCGTAAGGCACCCATTTCTAGGCACACGAACAAATTTTAACGGTAAAAATGCAAAATACTTACTCAAATCCATTTGGCACCATAAGGGCACTTTTCCTTTCTGTTTCTAAGCTGTTTGGGATGAAATGGTACTGATTTGAGCTTTAAAAAGCTCATATTAACCGACAGTAAGTTGGGTTAACCTGACCCGACCCATGACCCGGTTTCCAGCTCAGGCAGTCTTGATAAAACGGTTATAACTCTTTATTCTGAGGTCAGTTTGATGCACGGTTTTGTGCTTTGCAAACTAGACTCATAAATCTTCAATTTTATAGGTCATAGACCTTCTAACTTCTTATAGTTTTGGAGATATGACCTGATACATGTGACCTAAATTTAAGAAGGATTTCTTAAAGAAACTTACGGTAACCTTGGGCAACCTTTATCTTACCACTTTCTTGATTCCAAAACTTAATGTATGACCTTTGTACTATTAAAATAACTTTTAAAAATCCATTATAAGCAAAATTATACACTTTTAGTCCCATCTAAAAAGTAAAACGTAGTTTAAACCTTCCAAAAAGGGTGAGGTGCCACTCAGATCATTTCTTTAATCCCGAACGTGTATTTAGGATATTCCTTTGTTTTAAAACTTTAGGTCCTTGATATTACCACTTATTGGTAGCCTTATTATACTTTGGGGGCAGCAAAATCACATATGCCTTATATAACGCCACACTATTTATATAATAGAAGACGAGAAACATGGGGTCTCACAGTCTCCCCCCCTCAAGAACATTCATCTGCGAATGTGTCAAGACAGACCTTTTGTTGAATCACCATCTACTAAAATGTTTTTTTGACACATCGATTACCCTTGCAAACCATAAATCGACTTCCAAAAACTCGAATTACTAAGCTTTGTTTAGCTATTCCGCGACAAAACATGCAAGTTACACCTCTAAATCCTTTAAAACTTAAGTTATCCAAAAAAGATAACTCCCAGTTTTGGAACGCGACCCACCTTAAGTTATAAATAGCTACGGGTGATTCGTCATCATTTCTTCTTTGTCTTTTCAAGTTATTTCCTCAATATTTCTGTTCTTCCACAACACTTTCAAGAAGGCCACTTTTCATTTCAAAGCTTTCTTATTTGTCAACCTAAAACAGCCACTGGTACCTCATAATAAGTTAAGTCTTCAACAATGGGGGTAACCTTAATGCGAGTAGTTACTTCTGCAACATAGATACATGAGACACTAGATGGACTTCCCTCAATTCTAAAGGATAATTAAGCTCGTATGTTACCTTGCTAATTTCTCTAATAACCTTATACGGTCCAACATATCTAGGACTGAGCTTTCCTGTCTTTCCAAACCGAATGATTCCCTTCATAGGTGATACCTTTAAGAAGACCCAATCTTCTACATCAAACTCTAAGTCTCATCGTCGAACATCTGCATAAGTCTTCTGCTGATTCTACGCCAAGTCTCATCCGTTGCTTGTCAAACTAGATTAGGGTCTAGAAACCTTTCCTCCCCAACTGCAAACTAATCAATCGGTGACCTACATCTTTGCCCGTATAGTGCTCCCTAAGGATCCATTTGAATACTAACATGGAAGCTATTATTATAAGCAAACTCAATAAGAGGTAGATGATCATCCCAGTTTTCTTTTGAAGTCCAACATATAGGCACGTAACATATACTCAATGGTCTGGATGATACGCTTGGCCTACCCATCAGTTTGTGGATGAAAAGCGGTGCTGAGATTCACTTGAGTGCCCAGACCCTTCTGAAAAGACTTCCAATATTGTACGGTAAATTGAGCCCCTCGATCAGAGATAATAGATAATGGAACTCCATAAAGGCAAATAATCTCTTGAATGTAATTCATAGCATAATCCTCAGCTGAATCTGTTGTTCTTACTGACAATAAATGAGCAGATTTTATCAACCTATCAATGATTACCCAAATAGAGTCATACCTGCGCAAAGTATGAGGCAACCTAGTGATGCAAGCCATATTTATCATGTACAAATTTCCAGAATGGAAAATTAGTATACTTAGCTAGGCCTCTAGGTCTCTAATGTTTTGTTTTAACATGTTGGTAGTTGGGGTTTTGGCCACGATCTTTGGAATATCTTTTTCATGCCATTCCACCAATAAATCTTTTATAGGTCGCAACACCCCCTTTTTTTGTTGCCCCAGTTTGTGCCGAATATCGAGGATAATGAGCCTCAAAATGAATCTTGGCATGGAGCCCTCCGGTGTTTGGCACATATAAAAGGCCTCAGTACTGAAGGACTCCATCACATGTTAGCTCAATTAGAGGATGTTGTTGTTGTGGAATACTTTCCCTTGATATCATAAGCTTAGGATCCTCATGTTGTTGCTCTTTTATTTCAATAACAATGTATGGTTCTGTTGTATTTTGAACAATCCCACCTCCATCTATCGCATCTGCTAATCGCACCTGCAAACTAGTTAGCTGATGTAAATATTTTGTTATTTCAATCTTATTAGATTCAATATGACTTACACTTCCCATGGACTTACGGCTAAGTGCATCAGCGACAACATTTGCTTTACCAGGATGGTAAAAAATGTCAAAATCATAATTGTTTTTTGCAATTCTAGCCACCTCCTTTATCGTAAGTTCAACTCCTTCTATTTGAATAAATATTTGAGGCTTTTGTAGTTGGTAAAAATATCAAAATGAACTCCATATAGATAATGTTGCCAAATCGTCAGGGTAAATACAACCACAGCGAGCTCAAGATTATGGGTAGGATAATTTTGTTCATGTTTTAGTTACTTTGTGGAAGCATATGCAATAACCCTACCATGCTGCATAGGAACACAACAGAGGCCAATTCTCGAGGCATCACAATATACAATATAGCCTTTGGTTCCATTCGGAAGAGCCAGACTAGGTGCGGTGGTAAGCCTTTTCTTTAGATCTTGAAAGCTCTGTTCACATAATTCAGTCTATGGAAACTTAGTTGCTTCATGCGTCAACCTTGTTAGTAGGGTAGAGGTAGTGGAGAATCCCACAACAAACCTTCTATAATATCCAGCTAAGCCCAAAAAGATATGCACCTCTGTCAGATTCAATGGTCTCGACTAGGCCATTTCTTCTTCAATTTTCTGGCCATCAACCTTGATACTATCGCAAGTAAGAATATTGCCACGAAAATCTGTAGAAGTTAACCAAAATTCACATTTGGAGAATTCAACGTATAACTTGTTTTCCTGGAGAAACTGTAATATAATTTGCAAGTGGTCTGTGTGCTCAGCTTCTGACTCATCCTAAACATTTCCTTGGGAATATCAACATCCCTGACTCGTAGATGGTAGTACTTGCGTCACAAGTCAATCTTTGAAAAACCATCAATCCACATAAAAGGATACTTATTCTTGATAGTGACTTTATTTAGCTTTCTGTGACCGATACACATCCGTAAGGAGCCATCTTTCTTTCAAGCAAAGAGCACTGGAGCACCCCCATGGAGATGTTCTTGGCCTAATAAGGTCTTTATCAAGCAAGCCTTTCAATTGTTCCTTCAAGTCTCTGTGATGACCCGTATGGCAAAAATTATATTTTTCTTGTATTTTTTTCATATTTAGAGCGTATATACAGTTACCCCAGGTCGTATACGACCTGCTGGGACCGGTAGTCCGGTGCCCCGGTGACTAAATTCATAAATATCTCATTTTTCTCATTTTTGGAACTTAAGCTTAAGTTAAGTGCACCAAAAAGTGAAATCTTAGCAAACGATGTCAGAATCGAGCTCTGACAGTTCCGTTAGCTCCGAAATATCGAATATGACTTAGGTGAAGCCTCGGTTTAGTTCCCGGAACCTCACGAAAGATTTTGAGCTAAAATATGGAAATTTAGTTCTTAAGGCTTAAGGAAATGGCCCAAAAAGGGAGCACTTATTGATCGGAGCATCAAAACCCATTTTCGTCACTTCCATTAGCTCTGTAACGTCGAAAATAGTCAAGATAGACTATTGGTTTGCTTCCGGATGAGTTCGGCTTGATTTTAGGCTCGATTTTGTAAGTTTTGAAGTTTACCGGTAAAAGTGGAGCCATATTGCATTTCCCGTCAAACGGTGCATCCTATTGCATTTCCGTCGATTCCTAATAGTTTTAAATGATGATTTTAGGCTAGGGGAGGTGTCGTTTCGATTCCCGGGGTTTTCGTTGTGATTTTGGACCCCCGAGTTCCTTATTCGTTAAAGGAACTCAATGACTCTTTGAGCAAACGACCTCCAATCACGATTTCGTCGATTCCGTTGGGTCCGGAACGTCGAAAAAAATACAAGTGCATATGAAGTTTGTTAAAATCAGACTCCATTTGAGTTTCGAAATAACCGACGGAATTCCAAGAAAATTGATAAAAAGTTGTTTCCAGCTGCTGTCTTTCTGCTATTTCAGCCATATCAGAGTGTCGTATGAAAACACAGATGGTTCCGTTGGATCCGGAACGTCGAAAAACATATAAGTGCATATAAAGTTTGTTAAAATCGGACTCCGTTTGAGTTTCGAAATAACCGACGGAATTCCAAGAAAATTAATAAAAAGCTGTTTCCAGCTGCTGTCTTCCTGCTATTTCAGCCATATCGGAGCGTCGTATGAAAAAACATATGGTTCCGTTGGATCCGGAACATCGAAAAATATATAAGTGCATATAAAGTTTGTTAAAATCGGACTCCGTTTGAGTTTCGAAATAACCGATGAAATTGATAAGAAGTTTTCAGCTGCTGTTAAAAATGAAAAAAATTGTATAAAGGGGCGGTGCTAGTGGGGTTCGAACCCGGCCCATGTTGGAGGATAGTTTGGCCCAAGGCCACTTGGGCTGCTGATTTACTTATGCTATATGTGTTTTTTTTTTAGTTAATAAGGGTAAACAATTGGGCCCAGCTTATTTAATCCTCCAAAACAGCCCCTTAGCCCACCATGTCTCATTATTTCGAGTTTTGAAAGAAAATAAGGGTTAGGGTGGCGATTCTTGGTGGATTTTGAGTGGAAATTTGTGGGTGTCGATATTGGAACGTGTGGTGTCGATTGTTATCGCAGTATTAAGGTAATTTCTTCGCCCTTAACTCGTTTTTAGTGATTTTGGGGGTGTTTACTAACTATAATTAAACCCAATAATTTTTGCTAGCTTCTTGGGTGTTTGAAGATTGATTTTTTGTTTTGGAGCTAGTGTGATCACCGCGGGTAAGTCTCGAAATTTTTGAACGCCGTATTGTCAATTCGCGCTAATTAGTTTGTGTAATTTGAGCGTTTGAGGACCTTTTGGTGGTCCGTTGGAGCTCAAATTCGAACCATGAGTCCCATAAATCATGAGGGACAACCCAGTGTGTTCGAAATATTTTTCGGAGCTTCGGGCTCGAGGGCTCGTTTTTAGGCCCGCTTGACCCGGCAATTTTTGTATTGCAATATGGGTATCAAAACGCTCCTATTGATGTCTAGAATATATATTTGATAGGTATTCGTTGATTTGTGAGCTGGTTTGCAACGTTGGAGCTATTCTTGCTCGTTTTGGCTATCGTCGGCGCCCAGGTAGGCTCGGTTTACCTCGTAGCAATGTGAGACTGGTTTGAATAAATGTAATATGATAGTGGCTAGTGAATGGTATGATCTTTAGGATGATTTGACCTCGTTTATATTGTTACCCCTCACTAGTGAACTTGGGGTCCCATCGCGGGACGTAGACGAGACGATTTGAGTTGTGTCCGATAGTCTTGTGGTGCCATAGGGGGGTACGTAGAGTATGGGATGTGTGGATATAATCTATTGTGAGAGTTGCATCGTGAGATCCTTAGTAGTAGGATTCCAATATTTTTGAGATTTGTTGTTGATGTTGTTTTTTATAGCGGTCATAGCGGTTGACGTGCATGCCCTACTTAGCTCGCATTTTTCATAGAGGTTGAGCTATGCTGAGCCTTTGCTCGTGTCATCGTAGAGGTTGACCTACACTGAGCATGTTCGCGCATATTGCCATAGAGGTTGGTTTATATGGATTGTGGCTCGCGTCATCCTAGGGGTGGGTGTTTCGCTCGAGTGGGTGTTGTTTTAGTTGACGGATTTGGTTCTACTTACTTAATTTCCGCCCCCTTTTCCTTGCTTATATTCTTGTTGTGTCCACCGGGCTTACGGGGGAAGTCACGGTGGGTTTTGCTTTGACTGTTTGTACTTGCCGGTGGTATGGGACGCTAGGTAAGTTTTGCTTGTTATATTCGTTTTTACTTTCCGCATTTACTTACTTACTTGCTTATTATTCCTACGTTTCGGCATTCAATACTATATTGGTTCGGGCTGTGATAGAGGTATGGTATTATTTGCCTAGTGGTGGCTTCGAGATTTTCTTCTTATTCGGGCTAGGGGTGCCCAAGGTTGTTACTATTGTTGTCCATTGGGTATTTACATTATGTCATGTTGGTATTTGTTTTCTCACTGATATTGCCTGCTTTACTTACCTCGTTATTATTATGTTATATTCATTGATCCTAGTCGGCCTAGCCTACTGGGTATCACTTTATTGTGGTACTCATGCTACACTTGTTGTGCCTTCTCGTGGTGCAGAGCCAGGTGTGGGTCAACGTAGGCATCGCGATCGTGTGGACGGAGGAGTCACATTGTGGAGGATTCGGTGAGCCTGCCGCCCCGCTGATCGAGTCTTTTATTCAGGAGTTGTTTATTCTGTCATTTATCTCTTGACAGACTTTAGACCCATTTATATTCAGTCTGATCATCTGTATATGTCTGGGTCTCCTTTGGATACTGTATTTATTTAGCTCATGTTTTTGCCACATCACTATTCTTGGGTCGGGATTTAGCTTTTGTATCTACTTATGTCATGATTTGCTTTTGCATTTCTTATTTGTTCCTCCTTTATTTATTATTATTTATTGTGAGTGTTGTATGGCCCACCGCATATGCTATGGGCCGTAGGGTTTTTGGCTTGTCTACATGGGGTTAGTAGACGCCATCAGGGTTCGAGAAATCGGGCCTTGACAGTCCCTTAGCTCTGTAGGAGCCATTATAATTACATATCCGATTTGGCCTATGGACGAATATGGAAGCATACATTTCATGCTTGTTTGAGTAATAACAATGAGATTTCCCAATATCATGCTAAGAATAGCTAGGATTTCCAGAAGAAGATGCCATTCGTTTGATGAGAAATAAAAAGGAATATTGAAAATTCGAGTGGCTGAAGCTGAAGCAGCTACTTTCGATGTAACGGAAAGAAAAGCAACGACTGGAGTGGTTTTCGATTGAAGCTCTCGAACCTGTTCCGAAGTCACTTTAGGATTCGGTTTCCGATCCGGTTACTGTTCCGACATCCCGAATCGAGGTGGCTGAGAAGTGCTAATTCGGTTCGCAGCCCTTCCTATCTGATAGAAAAGGAACCCATGATCCTGAACCGATCAGGGCTTTACGCAAGCTAGCTAGTCAGTGAGCCAGAGAGGGTAGGAGTCACTTGACTTGGAAGAAGAATTCTCCTAAGCTTGGCACTAGGTGATCTATGAGTCAAAGGGCTACTTTTCTTCCTATCCTTTCCCTTGCCTTACAGCCTATTCATCAATCCCATTCTACCGATGTGTACTTCTTTGGAACAGCTTTCCCTATCCTATCGACCCGTACCCCTGTGTTACCACTTCTCTCCCCCTTTCTTCGGATTGAAGTGGTAGGCGAGCTAGTTCCGTGTCCTCTGGCGTTTTTCCGAAAGCTCCGCAGGACCACCTACCACTAGGCCCATAGCAAGATGCCCTTTACACTTAAGCATTCCCAAAATGTAATTCATGCACGCCCTTTCTGACTTGGGAGTTACGATCAGTAGACAAAAGTCAAAAGTTACGGATTTCCCGAACCGGAGCAGGTTCTTACCACAAGCTTTTAATAATATGGCTGTGATCTGTCATTACGTGTGACTATCTCCACTAGTCCTGTGTAGGTTACGCTTTTTGGAGAGAGAAGAGTCTTTTTATCCCTCTCGCTTTAGCTCGAGTTCTTACTCTCTCCTTTCAGTCGAATGACTTTGTACCTCCCAATACCAACTCTGCAACCCATGAAGTGAAAGATCTAAAAAGACATCCGCTAGATAAGAGGGGTCTTGAATAATAGCATGGCACTTCGAATTCGATATGAGAAATTTTTGTATTGTTTTGTTTTCAAAACATTAGAGAAGCAGCTCGAACGAAGTAAGAGTGAAGGTCAAGGTTGATTGATGAGTTCAGTGGACAGAAGGATCTATGTGAGGGGGAGGAACAGATATAGACTGCATATCATGAAGAACATCTATAACAAAATTGAGTTCCCTTTCGGGGGATCCCTGGAAGCTTATCGGGAAGTATTATTGGAAATTCACTCATAGTAGGGACTGACTAAAGGGCCAGTTGCTAATAAAATATGTTGTCTTCCCATAACGGTGACATGCATTTGAAGCCTTTCTACACTACCTAACTGCATTGTGTACATGGGGGGTAGGTTGTCTCATTTGTGCAGATTCACAGTGCAGTCCCATGTACTGACTGTGTTGGTGAATCTGGTATAGTGGGCATTGGAGACTCCCTATGTGCCTTAATGGGGAATATATTCGCCTCACCAGGCAAGACACAATTGGTACTTTCTATGGAATCCATACTTATCTCATGTTGTGCCATCTCCGGAGCATAGACAGCCCATTAGATAAGAAAAACATAACACGATATAGATTTCATATGTTTCTATAGCTTTGCTCTAAAGCACGATCTATTAAGCGAAAGAAATGTAACCATCCCTAAATGCCTTGTAGCCTCCTGATTATAAGTGTGGTGCACAACACACCCATAAGCAAGACTCTACTAGACATGACATTGTGGACTCCTTGGGACACGACCTGCTCTGATACCATGTTTGTCACGCCATAAAGAGAGGGGAGGTGCGACTGGCACCTGCTACCGTTATTGGCTGGGTAAGCCACTAAACATGCTAGTTAACTAAACTAGGGACCAAAAGAAAAATCAGGCAGCATAATGTTTAGAAAAAACTAAATCGGGACCATTTAGGTCATGACCTGGTCAATAGCAAATCACGTACATCAAGATAAGTAAACCAGAACGATAAAGTACTAGCTAGCCGACAAGGCTGCCACCATAGAGGTACAAGAACACACCATATATACATGCCAATCTTATAACTAGAGACTGAAAGGCACAAAAGGACCAATCCACAATAACGTGTCCACAATAGTCTCTAAGATAATCACTAACATTTTCGGGATAGGGCCCCGACTATACCCAACTGTACAACAAAAAGTAAGCAAACTGTGAAGGCTCCAGGAAAAGGTGGAGCTTACCATATCACAACTGAACGGGGCTCCTACTGGAGGGGTAAATCAGAACCCCTACTTAAATCTGCACGCACGAAATTAAATGAAGCGTCCCCAGGGAAAGGGATGTCAGTACGAATAAACATGTACTGGTATGTCAGGCAGGAAGTAAAATCAAAGATAACCGTAGTAAAAAGGTTTATAGAAATAACACCTGTAACCAAAACTCAAGTAGCCTTAATGGCAAATAAGCAACTTCCTAGTGATCAAATATGCATGGTATTCTTGAGTATCACATGTCGTAAATACATATATAGAGATGCAAATACATGACATACCCTACCAAAAGCTAGCAATGGTGGTCCTATCCGGTAGCTAACTGGCATCATATCTGCCAACCTGTGGCCATCTGTACCATATACATATATATTTGGGCAAATAGGCCCCATATCTTCGATTATAGTTCGAAGACCATGCATAACGTGCAATGTATGATATGAATGTTTAATGCACATAGTAGACCATAGAAAGAACTTAGCCAATCTTAGCTCATTGGACACTTATTCTCATAGCATCATAATCATTGTCATATTGCAAATCTTGGCTCATTGGTACACGTATTCTCGTAACATCATATTCATCGTCATAGAATATACACATGACTCGTAGGATCGTTTATGTCTTTTTAACAAGTTTGGGAACTTAACCCAACATTTGGAGTGAAGCTTTAACTTTGAAATGTTCATAAAGGTGCTTTACATAATGCTTATACTTGGTCCCATGTCAATTAGTAAAAGAAAGTATTTAAACAGGATCAAGTGCCTTAGTCGTTTAAATAGGAGCATTTCACTAGGAAAATATTGGAAACTAATCAAGCGTTACTTGTTAAATTCTTCAATTATATTTTTGTATGGAAGATGAACTGATTATGAATACTACATTCCCTTCATATTATATATTTATTTAAATTGCACTACACCAAGAAGGAAAACACCTTGAACATATGAATAGGTAGCCGGGAAAACCGACAAAATGATATATAGATATTGAATGTTCAGTTTAAGCAGACGAATGGAATTTCAACCTAATACCATCATAAAAATAACTAAGCTGCAATCCCAATGCCTTTCACAGAAGGTATTTCTAGCAACAGAATAGTAAGATACTGCATTTGACGTTTTGAGAAACTTCTCGGATTTCGTGCTAAAAGGAGAGACGAAGCTTAGCCTTAATATACCTCTCCAACGAACATCCAATTACTAAACGTTTCTTCACGAAAGTTGTTCCTTACATCCTAAGATTCGCAACGATCATATATACACATCTTAAAGACACTTATAAAATGTCAAAAATTTAGCATTAATGACTCGATTCGGCAAGGAGCATTTACGTGAGGGAATGTCCGTAAAACATCGTAAAAATGATCGTAAAAGAGCCCCAAATTTATTAACTGAACACAACAGCTTCAAACCAACAATACCAGAAAGAACACCACTTTTTAACAGCCCAAAACGCAGCTAATACGAGGGGAAAACAATTGCAAAGTGTAAGGCACGCATTTCTAGGCACACAGACAAATTTTAACGGTAAAAATATGAAAAAAAAATACTCAAATCCTTTTGGCACCATGAGGGAACTTTTCCTTCAGTCTCTAAGCTGTTTGGGGATGAAATGACACTGATTTGAGCTTTAAAAAGCTCATATTAGCCGGCATTAAGTTGGGTCAACCCAAGCCATGATCTAGTTTCCAGCTGGGACAGTCTCGGTAAAACGATTATAAGTCTTTATTTTGAGGTCAGTTTGATGCGAGGTTTTGTGATTTGCAAACATGACTCATAGATCTTCAATTTGATAGGGCATAGACCTTCGAACTGATTATATTTTGGGAGCTATGACCTGATACATTTGACCAAAAGTTAAGAAGGATTTCTTAAAGAAACTTACGGTAACCTTGGCCAACCTATATCTTGCCACTTTATTGATTCCAAAACTTAATGTATGACCTTTGTTCTATTCAAATAATTTTTAAAAATCCATTATTAGCAATTTATACACTTTTAGTCCCATCCAAAAAGTGAAACCTAGTTTAAACCTTCCAAAATGGGCGAGGTGCCACTCGGATCATTTCTTTAATCCCAAACGTGTATTTAGGGTATCCCTTTAGCATAAAACTTTAGGTCCTTGATATAACCACTTATCGGCAGCCTTATTATCCTTAAGGGCCAGCAAAAATCACATATGTCTTATATAATGCCACACTATTTATATAATGGAAGACGAGAAACACGGAGTCTCACACACCTGCATCAAGGGTTTTGTAAACTTAACATACCATTATACATGCAACACACTAGAAAAGATTACGGTTATCTAGTAATACAAATATAGAGAATCATGGGAAACACAATACCCTAGTAACTTTTCTCACTGAATTCAAAACACTTGTTCTAGTTTAGGATTACTTACTGCAAACTACAACCCCTCCCCCCTCCCCAATTTCGGGAGTTAAGTAGGTTAATTAACTCGAATTTCTTGAAATTACTCTAAGTCCACCATATTCCCTGTGGATTCGACCGTAACCTTGGTTAGTCTATATATTTTGACAATGACTACATTAACATTCGAAATGAGGTGTAGCTTGGGTGATATAAAGATTTTGGCAACTTTTTCAGGGGATACGGCTTGACGAGTTTAATTTGAGAAATTCGGGAATTTATCCTTATTATCCTCGTTTTACATTTATTTGTTGTTTTGTTTTGTTTCAGTGTGCAGGTGTACTTTATTCAGAACTCTTGACGTTGAAGCATATCCTTGACTTTGTTTGATCTTGAGATCAAAAAGACGCTGAGAAGGATGGCCCGGAACAACACGATCAATGCTGCAAATGAGGCAGTGAATGCAACACTGAACCATAAAAACAATGAGAACTATAATAACCCACCGCCATGTGATCTTCAAGTCGCGACTCATAAATGGAATTAATATCGACTTGACCCTATGGCGATGGATG
Source organism: Solanum rostratum (assembly GCA_029948455.1). Lineage (NCBI taxonomy): Eukaryota > Viridiplantae > Streptophyta > Magnoliopsida > Solanales > Solanaceae > Solanum > Solanum rostratum. The sequence goes on from CM057054.1 coordinate 24,289,159, forward strand.
TAAATGGAGCAATTGTGTTACCTCCACTACAGAATGACATAATGTTTATGGTTTTGAGTGGGTTACTCCAAATACTACAGAATCACAAGTTGTTTGTGGGCCTGCCAATTGAGGATTTGCATAACCATCTACACAGTGTTGTCTTTGTTTTTAAGGGCATGATGGGAAGCTAGAACCTATCTATGGATGTCATTGGGCTCTATGTCTTCCCATTGTCTGTAACCAGTGATGCAATGATGTGGTTATCCAAGCTCCCACAGAATTTGATCACCAGCTAGGCTGAGTTGCAAAGGTCCATTTTTAAGAGATTCTTTTAAAGGTCATAAAAGGTGAAGTTGATGGACCAGATCAATAACTTAGAGCAATTACCCAGTGATTTGATTAGCACCACATGGGAGAGATTCACAAAGTGCTTGAGAAGTGTCTTTTACCACAAGATTGTTGATGACTCCGTAGTGGAGATCTTTATCGACCCATGGATGAGAATAGCTAAACTATTGTTGACATTCTCATGGGAGGCTCGTTTATAGATCGTCCATTTTTTGTGATTGTTAAAAGGTTCGAAAAAGGGTCAAGACAAATTGTGCATGGGGCATGAGAGATAAGTCAACAACAAAGATCTTGTTCGTAGTCAGTACAAATTCGGCGCAAGGTCTTGCTCAGATTTTGTACCAATATGGAATTGTTGATGAAACAGAACAAGAAAAATGTGAATGCAATTGCTTATCGACCTTCACAAGCACCCATCTACGGGGAGCATTACTATGAGGAGGACACTTTCTTCCTCACTGATCAGATGGCGGGTTTCCAGATCAATGCCTAAGGATCTAATCTGGACTATTGGCACCAAGGTCAAGGGAACCAAGGTCGAAACTATAAACAGGGATGGTGCTTTCAGAGACAACAATTGAGGAGGCTACTATGATAGAAAAAGGGGTTAGGACATAGATATTGCTTGGCGATGCAGATATGGTTAAAGGAATGGTCCATATGTGCCACAACGTAATCGAGATTTAGGTGCTGGTAGCTCTATAGTTGAGCAGATGTGTGACCTACTGTTGAAGAAGGTTGACACTTAGGATCAAACCTTAAAGGGGATGAAATGCTAATATCTCCTCTATTAATTAGAAAATCGAGTCTCATTTTGTTGCTATCAAGCAGCTGGAGCAATAGTTCGGCATATATAAACTCAATTAAACTAGCGCCAGAAAGATACATTACCTAGCAATACAGTTTAGAATCCAAAGAGTAAGGGGCAGTTATGGCGGCGACTACATGTGGTGACAAACAAACCATTGACCCGCCGATGCCAATCAATGATTATGAGGTTTGTGAGGAGATAGTTGAGAGCAAAGATACAGAGAACAGTGATATTCGTGACAAGGATGGGGTGAGTGATGCAGCAGTGATACCAGAGAAGTTGAAACTCATTTTGAGACCTCCCCCTCCTTTCTCTTAGAGACTCAAAAAGAAGAAAGCGGAAGGAAAATTCCATCACTTTATCTCCATGTTGAAGAAACTCTCCATCAACATATCTCTCATTGAAGCATTGGAGAAGATGCATGCGTATGCAAAGTTCATGAAGAACTTGGTCATAAAGAAGTGACTGTAAGCTAGGAGCTCTCCAAAGAGCTTCAGCATTGCAGTGTGATAGCAATAAGGACCTTAGTGCAGAAGCAAGAACATCCTGGAGTATTCACCAAACCCTGTATAATCGAAGATGTTGACTTTGCAAAGGCATTATGTGATCTTTGTGCCAGCATAAATCTGATGCCCCTTGCGGCCTTCAAGAAACTTGGATTGGAAGCCCCTACTCCTAAGAGCATCTAATGGTTGAGGGTGGAAAGAATAAAGAAGAATACTGTAGGGATACTATATGACGTCCTTGCCAAGTAGAGAAATTCATATTCTCACAGACTTTATGATCCTTGATTACGAAGTTACTTTGATGTGTCAATCATCATGGGAAGGCGTTTCCTAGCCAGTAGGTGACCACTAGTGGATATGGAATCTGGCTAACTCAAGTTTCAATTGAATGATGAAGAGGTAGTCGTCAACATCTGCCAACCGATGAAGAGGCCTGATGATTTGAAGATGGAAGTTTGGGCACTTGGTGTAGTCAGAGTAACCATGTAGTCAATGTTGTGCCACATAGGTTCTACTAGGGAGGCAAGCCAAGATATTTGATGTAATAGTAATAGTTTTGCTCTATATTTTTATCTTTTGAACTTTTAGGTAGTTTAGTTTTTAGCATTTTGGTTGTAATTTTTTGACTCTAGACTAGTGGCGTATAGGGTAACAATGTGTTTTGTGAAGAATATGCAGGTACAAGACCAAGTTAGCCATCTTGGTTTGAAAAAGCAACAAAAAGTGTTTCTACAACCGGTTCTACCCATCGTGGTTCACACCACAACCCATACACTTACTCGTAGAACACTTCCAGTGAGCAAAAATAATGTGCACTCTAGTCTATGAGCAAACTTTATGGCTCGTAGATAAACCTATGGGCCATGAGTGGGGCTCGTGGACCCCAGGTAAGTTCCCTAAATTTTTCTAAGTGTTGGAGGCGTCTATGACCCACTCTACGAGCCGTATTTCTATATATGGCTCATATATGGGTCCGTGAATCCAATGTCCCAGATTAGAAGATCCAATATCCTGGTGTTTATGACACCCTATCAGATGAGACCTTCTACGAGTCATAGTTTATTCTACGACTCATAGACAGACCTCATGTGGCTATGCCTGCAAATATTCAAGTCTGAAACTACATCTGCCACTCAGTTGACAACCTGTAGAATGTTCTATGAGTTGTACCTGGTCTCGTAGATGCAGTTCTAGTAACTAAGATGATTGCACCCTGCAATCTACGAGGGCCTTTTACAACTTATAGTTTTTACTACGACCCATAAACAAACCTTCATAGATTCATTTGTGACCAGTTCTTATGTGCTCTTGGTTTTAGTTCCTATACTTGTGGGACTAATCATGATGTTAAATGTTTGCATTTCAAGTACCATGGCCCCAAAAGCAAAGAAAAGTGAAACACAAGCCTTCCGGTGACGGTTACGAGATGAGTCCTTGGAGGCCCAAGGTAACTACGAAGTCAGTTAAAAAATATTTCTTTTTTTTCTTCGCCCTGGATCTTTAGAGGAGCTCGTTGTTAAGTCTGATGTAGGCGCCAAGCGACCATAGACATGGGTTACTGCTTGACAGTCAGGGAAACCCCAGACTCAGGCTATTGTGGTCCACACTCCCTAGTCTTACGAGCGAGGCGTTAAAGAAAACATCTCGATACAGATGACTCCCTCTAAAGAAGGATCTAACTCTGAATCTAGGGAGGAGTTAGGTTTTGAGTCTTCATTAGCACCTTGAGCACCACCCTCACTTCCAGATGCCTTATCTAATCGGTGGTGCATAGTGTATGCAGCTGATCTATCAGGATAACGTATAGTAAGATGAGTGGGGTCGACCAACTCATTCCATATTTGAGCTGCCCCAGATCATTAATATAGGGCTAGATAGTGTCCCTGAAATCCAGGACACCATTGCTCGATACAGTATCTAGTGGCTGGCAGCATCGTCGCAGAAGTACTCCTCACTTATGGTTCGTGTGTTCTTTGCATCCTACGCCACACCATCCTAGATTCTCTCTCTAAGTGGAAGAAACCCCTCACTCAGCCCCAGTTGACATATACGAGGCTGAGAGTTGTATAGGTTGACATGTTAGAGGCCACCATCCACCGCATGCTCTTTCGTCTCGAGTACCAGGCCCCCAAGACCATAGCTAAGTTCGATTACAAATTAGGGCACACTCAGGACAACGTCCCGATGAGAGATTTGAACCGTAAGGCCACTTTGATGAGATAGGTAGTTGACCACATTGCTGAGAAGGGCCAAGACCCTATGTGGGTATCTACATCATCGGCACCCATAATGAAGACGTCCCTTAGCTTCATCGATAAATTTTTGTGGGTTGTTGTGAGATCCAAAATTGGACCCACACACGTAGATAATACTTTGACGCAGGACCCACAGCGTCTTAGCTAGCTATGACATAGACTGGGCCTGCCTGATTGTCGAGTAAATTCATGAGACCGACCCTAAGTGGTCTACCTCCATCCCCTTCCCATGCCAGATTTATCCACTATGTCGGTAGGCATGGGGATCCTTCATCACTCAGACTCTCTGATCAAGGTTCAGAGGATATTAGATGTCAATCTGATAGAGGCTGATGAGAATTTGGTGTCCCTAAAGTAAGAACCACACCTTCCAGCCTATATGCTAGAGATGTTCGCCGCAGTGCCACCGTTTGAGCCTCTTTCTTCCTTCACCACTACTGCTCCCACTGTTAAGGGACCCCTATGGACAAAGACTGATATAGAGAGGGGGCCCACTACCACAATTACTGCACTAGAGGTCGTGCCCACTTACTCAACGCCCGTTGGCATGGTATATGTGTTAGTGACATCTATTCAAGCCTTGGCGAAAAGGCGGGCACGCACTGAGTCCTAGTTGACTTGTTTACTACAGCAAATATGACCTTAGGTTCGCTAGTCCATCTTAGAGGCCGAGGCACAAATGCAGATACATTGTTTTCCACTATATAGGAGAGGCTCACACCATTAAACAACCATATTGATGTGTTTGAGAAGCGAGCAAAGCAGAGACTCGGCGTAGCACAGCCTATAGATTTGATGGCCATTTGGACGGAGATCCAGTAGCTTCAATCTGAGATGAGAGCAGTTGTAGCAATAGTGATTGTACTTCCACAAGCCGATCCCACTGATATGGAGGTGGATTTATTTGCTTCTAATTATATACCACTCTATTCCCTTGGGAAGCAGCCCCGCATTGATAATGAAAATTCCACTAGACTTGAGGTGGGGATGACAGAGGAGGAGCAGCTTGAGCTCACTAGTCATTGGTTCATGCAAGATGAGAAGGAGTGATAGACATGCGAACTAGAGAGGATGAGGGGTGCTGGAACCTCTGAACATTATACCACCACTAAGAACATCACCAGGCAGTTTGAGGGTTATCAGACTCACCCAAAGACCGGTGCTAGGTGCCTAGGTATTTGTTTTACTCCTATGCTTTGATTTTATTATATTTTGTGCATTGATGAGAATGCAAACTCTTTACGATGGGTGTGGGTAGTTATAGGCCTCAGGGAAGTCTGAGTGACTATGGCCTATAACTATCCCAAATTTTGAGTCTTAAGGGTTTTCTTTTCTGTCTTTTTTCTCCCTAAGGACATTTATTTTCTATTGTATCGACATGTTTAGGATGTGTAGGTATTATGAGTAGCATGTAGTACTGAAATCTATGGCATATGTTAGTTTTTGTCTGAAAAAATGATACCCACAAATATTTTGTTAGTTAGTCTTGATAGCAACCATGCAGTGTTAATTGATTGATAGTGCTTAGTTTGATAAGTGAGGTCTAATTATGATGGAAAGTATCTGAGATTCTCAATTGATAGCATAATTAGTGCTATGTCTGAGCTTTCTTTGCTAAATTCTTATATTGTGTTTCAATTTAGAACTTGCCCTGTTACTCTGACTTAGATTATAGCTTAATTGGTTTTGTAAGGATCATAGGTCGTTAATATTACTTCACTTTGCCTAAATGACCAACCAAATGAGTAATATATCCGTTAATCCCAATGTTTGAGCCTTGCATGTACCCTTTTCTTTCTAAAAACCCAAGTAACCAGCCTTGTTAAAAGTAAAATCCTAAAATCGGCTCTGGTCCTTCCTTGAATATTATGCACCTTGACTGAGGCAAAAAACTTATGTTGAGGGTGGCTAACAAATGTGGCTCTGGTTCATAGGTTGGATATTGTGCACCTAATCTCTGGCCAAAAGCCTAAGTTGAGGATAGTTGATTTAAGGGTTATCATATAAAAAGTGGTGAAAGGTAGTGATACATTGAAAAAGAGATAAAAATGTGTTATGGGTGCAAGAAAAATGATTAAATGTGTAAACAATGAGCTAAAAAGAGAAATGATGTGAAAATAAAAGGCAATGAGTTAAAGAATGATAGTAATGCACCTAGGAAATCTTGAAATAGGAGAAAGGGAGAATGAGCTAAAAATGACAGTGTTGGTAGGGCAAAAGTGTAGAATAACACAGTGTCATAGAAGGTCATTAGTCACTATGTTCCCAAAACATCATACCAAAGACCCCTAAGCCTATGTTATGAGCCAAAAAAGTCCCATAATGATCCTAGCCCAAGTAGTCAAAGGTCATAGTTGTGAGTATAAGGGCAAGCATGTGGTATGTAGCATGGTATTTGAATATTTGTTGTGAGTGTGAGTGATTTTATTTAGTCCCGAGCATTGAATCTGAAAATATTATCATGAGTAGGATAAGGGACTTCTTGTTGTGAGGACACTTGCATCGCGCTGTTGCTTTTTGACTAATTCAGTGATCGTTGCTTATCTGTGGTTACCTTGCTTGTCATAGTTGCGCTTTCACGTGTACTAACCTGCATTGGTTTTTCTGATATCTATCTGATATACATTGATGACTAGTGTGGGTATCTAGGCTTGATTTGGGAATAATGTGTGCCATTAGATTGAGGTCTGTGTGTTACTATACTACTTATGTAGATTGAGTCCGTCACTTGAGCACAAGCAACAATTTTAAGTTGAGGGTGATGATGAGCTATCAAAATAAAACACTTTTGATGCTTAAAACTTTGAATTTTGTGTGCTCTCAAGATGATGTTAGCTGGTTTGATGTGTTATTATGTTAGTTTTAAAGGATTATAGGATTAGGCAAGATAAGTGCTGCAATCTTTGTTAATATACGAAGCATTTTACGGGCCATGGAAATTTTCACGAGCCATAGAGTGTGTTCATACCTGAGATCTAGTGAAGCGTTAATTTTCTAAAGTTACCTCTACGAATCGTCAAACGAGCCATGGAAATTTGTATGAGTCATGGATGAGGTTCCATACCATGAGGATCAGTAGTTGGGATTTTTTTAAAAGACAAAGGTCTTATAGAAGTTTTGCCCAGTTTTGAAGAAAGAAGTTTACGAAGCCTAGGTACGGGATGTAGAACTTAGTACGGCTTGTAACCCTACTCGAATTGCCTACCGAATCCATTCTTCCCATTTTGTTTTGGACTTGTATGTTAGATATTATAAATAGGTTTTTAAGTTTATTTTTAGTAGAGAAGGAAGGAGAACGACCAGAAACATTGAGAGAAGTGCTTAGAAACACATGGAACAAAATGTTTTTTAATTTTAATCATTACTTTGTGATTTCTTATGCAGATTTTGGGATTTCTTGTTCTTAAATTCATCTTTGTAACTTCTCAATTGTCTTATTCTATATCATGATTCTTGCATCTTCAATGATTATGCATAGCTAAATCCACAACTAGGGTTGCGGGAACGATGACGAACTAATAGGGTAAAATTGGATAATTTGTAATTCTTGGGAAGTGTGCATGCATGCAATAAATAATTCTCTTCATTTTGATTGCTTTTTAACAGTGGCAAGCGTTAGAACTCACCTAGTTGTTACTGACTTGATCAAGGACATAATGAATGGTAAAAGTGATTCATTAACATGATTCGATCGATTTCTTCTCATCTAATCAACAAAAAGGGATCAAGGGAAGGTTGTACTGGGACAATAGGTAAGTGTTAATAATTTCATACTACGAGGATGGATCAAATCATGTAATGAAATTTACTTCTTGCCTGGATGAAAGAGTTTTTCTGTATGCAACACACTAGAAAAGATTACACTTATTTAGTAATACCAAGTTAGGGAATCATGGGGAACACAATATCCTATTTACTATTCTCACTTATTTCACAACACTTGTTCTAGTTTAGGATTACTTTCTGCAAATTACAACACCTCCTTTCATGAGATAAGTAGGTTAATTAACTCGAATAGCTTAAAATTACTCTTGAGTGTACCATTACTTGTTGGTTTGACCCTAACCATGGTTAGGTTATATATCATGACAATGACTTCTTTAACCTTCAAAAAGGTGGTGTAACTTGGTTGACATCAACATCCCTCCCGAAAGAGAGATAGACTTTGGTATAGAGCTTTTGCCCGATACTCAGCCTATCTCATTCCCTCCTTTTAGAATGGCTCCCGCAGAGTTGAAATGGTTGAACGAACAACTGAAGGATTTGTTGGAGAAGGGTTTCGTTAGACTTAGACAGTGTCAATGGGGTGCCTCGGTGTTCTTTGTAAGAAAGAAGGATGGGCCGCTCTGTACGTGCATTAATTACCGACAGCTCAATATAGTCACCCATAGTATCCTTTTCCAAGGATAGATGATTTTTTTTAAACTACGAAGGGCCACTCATTTCTCAAAGATTGACTTGAGATCCAGTTATCACCAATTGAGGATGAGAGAAAGTGACATCCCTCTAATGGCTTTGCGGACTAGGTATGGTCATTTTAAATTTTTGGTGATATCCGTTGGCCCTACTAATGCACCGGCAATATTTATGGACCTCATGAATAGGGTGTTTCAGCCTTATCTCAACATGCTCATTATGGTTTTTATTGATGAAATTCTGATCGATTCCCAAGGTGATAAAGAGCACATAGAACACGTAATGGTAGTATTGCAAACCCCAGGGGAACAGAAGCTCTATGCAAAGTTTGACAAGTGGTAGTTTTGGCTAGTTGAGGTTGCCTTCCTTTGGCATGTAGTATCTAGAGAGGGCATAAAAGTTGATCCTAAAAAGACAGAAGTGGTAAGAAACTGGCCAAGGCCATTGACTCCCACTGACATCAGGAGTTTCTTTGGTCTAGAAAATTATAGACAGCTTGTGCAAGACTTCTCCACAATTTCATCTCCACTCACCAGGCTATCTTCGAAGCAGGTGAAGTTTGTGTGGACGGATTAATGGGAGAGGAGTTTCATACCTTTAAGGATCAGTTGACTTCAACCTCTATATTGACGTTGCTAGAAGGGAATGACGGAATTGTCGTGTATTGTGATGCATCAATGTTTGGGTTGGGTTGCATGCTAATGCAAAATGGTAAAGTGAATGCCTATGCTTCAAGGGAGTTGAAAGTGCATGAGAAGAATTACCCTACTGTTTTTTGCACTCAAGGCTCCTAAACTGGGAGTTGTTACAATATCTCCCCCTTGGGAATATTTCTCCCTGAATGTACTTAAAGGCATACTCTAAAGAGTAAACTAGCATGTAATAACCCAGTATGCATGAAAAAATACAAACCGGGCATCAGTTCTCAAAAATTTCAAAGTTTATACTTTAAAACATGTCTCAAAACAGTCCATAAACATCAAAATAAATGCATACATCATGAGAAGCTAAAATGTATGGAAATTGAGGTTTGGGAAGAATTTCTTAGTACCTAAGGCCTGAGTAGAGTGGAATAGATGTGGATAGCACCTCATCATATCCACTTCCGCTTCCTATGTAGCACCCTCAACTTGTTGGTTTCTCCAAAGAACCTTAATGGATGTGACTTCCTTATTCCTTAGATTCTTTTCTTGTCGGTGTAGGATTTCAACTGGTATCTTTTCATAAGTCAAACCCTCTTAAACATTAAGATCATGCAAAAGAACTATGGAACTTGGGTCACCCATGAATTTCCTCAACATCAATACAGGAAAGACCGGATGAATCAAGTACAACTCATTGGGTAGGTCCAACTCATACGCTACTTTCCCTACTCTCCTCACCACCTTGTAAAGTCCCACATATCTATGACTCAATTTCCCCTTTTTACGAAATCGGAGGACACCTTTCATTGGAGATACCTTCAAATAGACCCAATCACCAACTATAAACTCAAGTTCCCTTCTTCTTATGTTGGAGTAGGACTTTTGTAAGCTTTGGATGGCTTACAATTTCTCCCTTATGCCTGTTATTTTCTCCATAGCATTCTTCTCTTTGTCCGGTCCTACTAATTCCAGCTTAACGACTTTGAACCATCCAATGGGCAATCTACTTCGTATGTAGTACAATGCTTTGAATGGTGCCATCCCAATATTTGCATAAAAGCTATTCTTGTAGGAAAACACGATAAGTGGCAAATGTTAATTGAAACTTCCCTTGAGTTCCAACATGGTAAGCTCTCAACATATCTCCCAAAATCTGAGTATTCCTTTCGGCTTGCCTATCGGTTTAAGGATGAAAAGTCATACTCAAGTCTACGTTAGTTCCAAGTCATCTTTGGAAGGATTTTAAAAATTTAGAGGTGAATTGAACCCCACGATCCGATATGATGTATGATGGAATCATATTCAACCTCACCAACTATCAAATATACATATGGGCATAGTTTTCAGCACTGAATATAGTTTTGACCGACATGAAATGTACTGACTTCATCACGCAGTCAACTATCACCCATATGAAGTCAAAGAGCTTTTTAGTCTTTGGCAACCCAACTATAAAGTCCATGTTGACCTCTTCCCACTCCCAAGTAGGGATGTCAATGTCTTGGGCTAGGCCACCTGGCCTTTAGTGTTCAGCTTTAACTTGCTGGCAGTTTGGAACATTCAGACACAAATCGAGCAATGTCCTTCTTCATCCCATTCTACCAATACATCTCCCTCAAATCTCTATACATGTTGGTAGTGTAAGGAAGAATGGAATACAAGGATTTATTGACTTCTTACATGATGAGCTTCTTCAACTCATCATCGTTTGGTACACACAACATCCGTTGATATCGGAGTGCACCATCCTTTTATCTTTCACCAAATTTTTCAATTCAACCAAAGTGGGATCAAGATCTTTCTTGGCCTTAACCTCTTCAATCAAAGAAGATGCTAACCCATGAAGAACCATTGTGCCACCATATCTGGACTCACTTAATCTCACTCCCAACCTCGCCAACCTATGAACATTTTTAGCCAACTCCCTCCTTCCATAATTTTCTATATAGGACACACTACCCATGGAAATCCTACTAAGGGTGTCAGCTACCACATTGGTTTTTTCGGGATGTTACTTCACACTCATATCATAAACCTTGAGTAGCTCTAACCACCTTTTTGTTGCCTCAAATTGAGATCCTTTTGGGTGAATACATGTTAGAGACACTTGTGGTTGGTGAAAACATCCACATGGACTCCGTACAGGTAGTGTCGTCTAATCTTGAAAGAACCCCTTTAGGTTGATAATAATGGGCTAATTGCTTGAGCGGTCTTTTTGGGTGAGATTGGTCTGCCAAAACATGTTTATTAGTTACTAATACTAGTTTCATTACCCACTCTATTGTAGATAAATATTTGGGGGAAAAGGAAGTTACTTCAAGGTAATAACGAGGTGGTACAACAAGGAACATAAGACTACTCGACTTTCTATTATATGGCATGAACTCTAAATTCTTCCTTGACTCATAAAGGCATTTACAAACTCCGACATAACTAATAACCTTGTCTTAACTCTTTAACATGTCGATATTTTACAATATATAGTCATTTTCATGTTTGCATATCTACTTTGGATACCAAGATACTTGAGTTCTCCTTCTAGATAAATAAAATCCATGTGTTGTTTTAGCCCCTACATATTGTTATAATTGTGTACCTACTCTCTTCAATGTGGTATTATCTTACACGGTTATTTAAATGTCCTTTGATATCTAAAATATAAATGGAAGATGAAGTAAGTTGCTTATTGATGGGTGGTATCCCAGGGGTAGAAGAATAACCTAGCATGGGTCGGCCCCAATATTACAGGGGATATCCAAGGGGTGAAATAAAAAACTAGCACGGGTTGATTCCAATAAAGATTTTCCACTAATCAGCTAGTAACTTGTATTATATATTGTGCCCAGATTGTAAAATAAATAAAGTTGAAGTAAACGAAAGGACATAAAGTACATGATTCCATAATATGAATAAAGGTGGCTTTTATCCTCTCATTGGTGCATGATTTCATTTGAGTTCTCATTTCAAATATAGTACTTTCATCTTTTCATATTTAGTGCATTTTCTCGTACTAATGTCCCTTCTCGGGGTCCTGCATTTCATGCTGCAGGTACAGGAGATAGTGGATCTCCCTTGTAGAAGTACAAGATATCCAGCTGCTAGTACTGAGCTCCAGGTTGCTTCGAGGATTTTTAGGTCTAGAGAATACATTTGTGTATTTTATAGTAGCTAATAATGAGGCGGGGCCTGTCTCGACCTTTATCATGAAGTGTTCATCATCCAGAGGCTTTGTGGATTGTGTCAAGTAAAGTGTAGTAATGTCTAGTATTTTAGAAATTGTGGCTCCAATGGCCTAGTCATATGTTTTATCTTTTGGCTTGTTACTACTGTTAAATTTCTTGAGAGCATGTTTAGTATAGACATACCTTTTGATGTTCATAGATAGTACATTATTATAGGTTGGTTCTCCCGAGCCTTTTCGGCAACAGGTGTCGGTCCACCTTAACGGGATTTTTGGCGTGATATGAACACCTCAAGTTGGGCCATTACTTTAGCATTAGTTGCATCCCTATTCTTATTCTTCTCCAATTGTTCTTTGGATGACCCGAAAATAAATGGGGCTACTACATCCTCTTGAGTGTACCATGCCTTGTGTATTTTCATTACTTAATCTAAGAAATTTGTGGCTCTTGCGTCATTTCATCTAACAATTACGTGATTCTTGCAAACGATTGCTTCATCAAGCCCCCTCTAACTAAATTATCAGGCACCAAGTTTAAAACATCACGAATTCTATAAGAGTATTGTAATGAGAGCATTTAAAACCGTTTCCAAGATTCGTAGATGGGCTCATCACCATCCACTCTTTTTATATTTTTGATATCATCCTGCAACTTCAGTATCTGAGAAGGTAAGAAAAATCATTCCATGAAAACTCAACAATAATAATCCAAAGATATGATAGATTTGGGAGGTAGCCCAATCGACCATTTAGAAGTATCCCCACTAAGAGAAAAAGGGAATACGTGAAACTTAATTGTCTCTTGAGAAACATCCTTCAATGTGAATGAGTTGCACACATAAAAAAAGTTTCTAATATCATTTTGAGGATACTCATCTGGGTGACCACCATAGAGCCTTTTGATATGCGATAACTATAACATAGCACCATTCACATAAAATACTGCATCGCTAACATCTGTGGGTAATTGAATAGCGCTGAAGCTCCCAAGTGTTTCAACTTTCATTTCATGTTCACAAGCAGCACCTTTAACAAAATAATTCCTTTGCCCCATATTGGACCCAACTTCTCCATTAATAGAATTCGTCGTATCAACTAACATGGAAAAACATCACTAAAAAAAGAACAATATTATTTCTTTGCCCCACGTCTTACGTGTACTAGTCTTATGCATATGGAACATGATATGGTTTGGTTGAAAGGGCACCAATTTTGAAAGTGCCTAACTTTTAGACTAGAGGGTTATATTTACGTAAAACACTTAAGGTGAGCTAGTATATATAAGTTTAAGTCAAATTAAGGAGATCACAACCTTGAACAAAGTAAAAGAAGTGAGGTGCTTGTGGGACTTAGGAAGCTAGCAGGTGAGTCACCTACGTGCTTAGATTAAATGGGATAGATAGACGGAGAAGACTAATTCAAACATGAGCGAACTCACTTGAGGCCCAAAATTAAGTAAAATGAAAAGGACGCACAGATGAGGCCCAACACAAATTTTATCCAAGTCCAGTAATGAATAAAGCCCAAGTTAAGGGTGCAATTTTAGCCCACGGTTTAGCATTATAAAGGAAAAATATTTGAATCCTAATATTAATAGAAAAAGGGCCCAAGTACATTCAAAATCCACTTGCCAATTTAGGCTAAACTAAGTGAAGGGAAAAGAGAAAAATGGGCAGCCAAGGCCCATCGAATTGGAGCCCATCGAGGCCCAAGTGAAAGTGCCAAGTAGATTCATCATCAACATGCTAAAATATGTATTTCTTAAAATAAAAAGGAAAAGGTCGGCCAAGATGAGTCCATTTAAAAGGGCTTAAAACCATCTCATTAAGTCATTTTAAACTTGGAAAATTTTCAGATTTTACAAAGTTTCTTTGTTACTCTTTCTTGACTTTACAAAGAGGCCACAACAGACCTTTAGGGTTCTTGGAGAATCCCTACTTCTTGAATATTAAGATAAGTAACACTACTAATGGATTTGATGTAATTTTTCCGTGAAAAATAAGAGAGATATGCTGGTCATGCTTGTGTGCAAATATTGGACAACATGTTTTAAAAAATTACTGGACACTTTTCTTGTTTATTAAGAGGATTTTCTCTTCTTAATTGGCTGGACTATGAAAGGAGGTTGATGTTTTAAACAAGATTTGGGTCAAAAATTGTAAGGTAAGTTCGTTGCACTGTTTCGTTTTACTTAAACAACTGAGTTTTAGTGTGTTTTCCTAAATGTATTATTAGTAGAAACTGTGGACCGATATATTGAGGACTATGGTATCAAATCCCCCATCCATTTTGGGACTATTTTAGGACTTGTTTGGTATGTAAAAATGTTGAGAACAAATTGGTTAAAGTTGAAATAAGTGTGGATTATTGCCGTCGAAATATAGGGGAAGGACGTAATATGATGCTACTTAATTGTGTGTTGTGTGGAGTTGTTATATGATGTACTTGGTAAACTGTTGTGAACTTAGTTGGAACTAAAACAAGCTGAATACGCCATATACATGAAAATGTTCATTAGACAAACACGATTAGAGAAGGAAATATCTCAAAATACTCTTGGGTTGATAATTACGAGCTTGCTTCCCGGATATTATATTTTGCTAGAATTGAACTACCAAAATGTGTGTATTAGCTACTAATACTAGTTTTATCACCCACTCCATTGTAGATAAATATTTGGGGGAAAAGAGGTTACTTCAAGGTAATAACAAGGTGGTACAAAAACGTATGAAAGCCTACTTGATTTCCTATTATTTGGAATGAAATCGAGATTCTTCTTTGGCACATAGAGGCACTTACAACTCTGATATAACTAATAATTGTGTCTCCACTCTTTAACATATTCATATGTTCCTATAAATACCCATTTTCAAATCTGCGTACATACATTGGATACAAAGGTACGTGTTTTCCTATTTATTTAATTTTTTTGCTAATTAAAGTCCATGTGTTGTTAATCTCCTATACATTTCATTAGTTGTGTAACCTACTCTTTTCATTGTGATATTGCCTGGCATGGTTATTTACATGTCATATGTTATAACTATAGTCCTACAACTCAAAATATTTGACCACCAACTCTCAAAAGTAAATGAAAGATATAATGTGAAGTTGCTTATTGATAGGTGGTATCCTCGGGGTAGAAGAATCACCTATCATGGATTGTACCATATTATAAAGGGTATCCCAGGGGTGAAATGAAAGCCTAGCATTGGTCGATCCGAATATTGATTTACCATTGATCAGCTGGACATTTGTATTATATATTGTGCACAAATTACAAAGTAAAGAAAGGTAAAGTAACGAAAAGGACATAAAGTACATGATTCCACAATATGACTAAAGGTGGTCTCTTATCCTTACACTAGTTCTTGATTTTATTTGAGTACTTATTTCATATATAGTACTTCTTGCCTTACATATACAATACAATATCTTATACCGACGTCCCTTATGGGGGACCTATATTTCATGCTGCAGGTACATGAGCTAGTAGATCTCACTAGTAGGAGTACAGGATATCCAGCTACAAATACTGAGCTCCATGTTTCTTTGAAGCTTTATGTGTCTAGAGCTTATATTTTTGTATTGTATAGTGGTTAGTCATGAGGCGGAGTGTATCCCAACCCTTATTAAATAGTGCTCCTTATCTAGAGGCTTTGTACACTATGTAAGGTAAAGCGTAGTCATGTCTCGTACTTTAGGCATCTTAGCTCCAACGGCCTAGTCATATGTATTTCCATTAGGCTTGTTACTATTGTCTATTTTCCTAAAACCATGTTTAATGTGGAAACCCCTTATAATTTTCATAGAGAGTGCATGTTTACAAATTCATTCTCTTGAGCCTTGTTGACAACGAGCGCAGTCCGCCTTAATGGGATTTTGGACGTGAAAAAAGTTGTATCAGAGCGGGTCATCCTACGAAGTCTACAAAGCCATGTCCATGTAGAGTCTTGCTTATGGATTTGCTGTTCACCACATTTCTAAGCAGGAGGCTACATGGTGTTTTGGAGTTGTCACTTTCTTTTCATTCTTTAGATTGTGCCATAGAGCCAAATGTTGTAGGTGGATCGTGCCTAACCTCTAAATTATTTTGTACAGCAAGTTCATAAGAAACAAAGAAAAGCAAAGGCAAAAGAAAGTAGAAGTGGTAGTTGGTGTGCCCGGTCGGGTTAGACAACGAAATGAGGCTCAAAATGAGTCTCTGTCACATATATCTCCGACTCCACCAGCTCCTGATGAACCAGTAAGTAGTGATATTCCTCCCAGAACCACTTACTGATGCTACTGTGCAGGATTTGAGAAATGCAGTCCAACTATTGACTTGTATAGTTGCAGTCCAAGGTCAAAGACAAAAAGGCTCAGTCACAGGTATATGTGGTACATGTAGGGCAGCTAGCACGAACATATGTGATTTTTTTAATCTAAACCATCCATCATTGACAAGATAGATCTCAATGAAGATCCACAAGACTTCATTGATCAGATCCAACGCACTTTGGGGGTTATGCACATAAGTGGTATAGATGTTGTTGACTGGCAACATATAGATTGAAGGGTGTGGCTACATTATGGTATGAAGCTTGGAAGCAATCTAAGTGTACATATGCACCTCCAACTACTTGGGAAGTGTTCAAAAAAGCATTTCTTAACCATTACTTGCCATTAGAGATCCGAGAGGCTTGTGCAGACCATTTCATGAATCTCTACCAAGGAAATAAGAGCATGAATGTCTATGGTCTTTTATTTAATTGTCTAGCTAGGTAAGCCCCTAATGTAGTTGCTACTATGGAAGATATAGTTCATCGTTACATGGATAGATTGGATTCGTATCTGGTTAGAGATTATACCATTGCTTCTTTGAAAAAAGACATGGATAAGATAGAAAGGATGCAATCTTTTGCACAAAAACTAGAGGATCAAAGGTACAGAGAGAGGACACAAGAGTTAGAAAGGGGAAAGTCTGAGAAGGCCAAATCTATAGGCAGTTTACATCGTCCCAAGATGAGTTTAGGCCTCAGTTTTCTAATAGACCGTCTGAGCTATCCTCCTTCTACTCTACAACTAGTGCTCCACCACAACTTCAAGTGTCTAGAAGTAATCAGTTTAGGTAAAGGAGTGAACTCCAAGGTGCACAGACAATGTGATATTTCACAAGCCAACAAATACCCTTAGGCAACCTTGCAAGCAATATGGGATGAGTTAGTACATATCACATTGGGACAAATTGTTGTTATTGGTGTGTTGTACCAGGGCATATGATGTGAGATTGCCCGAGAAGACGCATGAGTGATATAACATAATCTACTAGATCAGTTATTGCATCATTATCATAAGTGCCTCCATTTGGTAAAGGTCAGCAAGCTCTTACTGGTCGTTGTAGAGGTGTTGGAGGGGCAACTAGCTCTAGTAGAGCCCAAAATCCCACTAATGCTCTAGGGAGTCAGCAGAATTTGGAAGCTTCACCCGATGTAGTTACAAGTACCTTATCCATCTTTACACTTACAATAGTTCGCAAGGTACAACAAATAATAACCTCACACATTACATAATTAAGCAATTTAACATTGCACTTTTTTGCTATATTTCAGCACCCACAATCCACACCCTTTCCTAACATTAAAACCAAATTGTTTTCAACACATTTACACACCCTAACATTCCCAAAATACTCCATGTACATGGAAGAGAATTTGATGTTATCATGGGTATGGATTGGTTAGCTTCTTGCTATGCCACCATGGATTGCCGAACTAAGAGAATGTACTTTAACTTTCAAAATGAGGCGATCCATGAGTGAGAAGGCAATAGGGCACTAAAGGGTAAGTTTATCACTAGTGTTATTTGTATGTAAAAAGGATGGCACAAAAGGATGGAACCTTGAGAATGTGTATTGACTACCGCCAATTGAATAGGGTAACATAAGAAAAAATATCCCCTCCCAATGATTGATGATTTATTTGATCAATTATAGGGTGCCAAATGTTATTTAAAAATTGATTTGATATCAGGTTATCACCAAGTGAAGGTGAAGGAGAAAGATACAGACAGCTTTCAGAACACTCTATGGTCACTTTGAATTTTTTGTTATGTCATTTGGGCTAAGAAATGCACCGTTAGTATTTATGGAGTTGACAAAGGATGTCACGAGACGTGCATGATTGGGAGTTTCAGTTGTTAACTCTAGTGAAGGTGGTGTAATTGTGTAAGATGCAGCAAAATCATCTCTTATAGTAGAGGTTAAAGAAAAACAAGCTTAATATCCTATCTTGTTCCAACTAAAGGGAGATGTGCACAAGAAGAAGGTGATGGCTTTAACCG
Source organism: Solanum rostratum (assembly GCA_029948455.1). Classification (NCBI taxonomy): domain Eukaryota; kingdom Viridiplantae; phylum Streptophyta; class Magnoliopsida; order Solanales; family Solanaceae; genus Solanum; species Solanum rostratum. The sequence goes on from CM057054.1 coordinate 24,307,623, forward strand.
AAGTGGAATATGGTGTGTTTAGGTACTAAGAAAGACTAAATTTCTATGTGTTGATGGTATTCGATATAGGATCATGAATGAGGCTCATAGCTTTAGGTTTTCTATTTATCTGGGTTCCGCTAAAAATTTTCTTGATTTGAGGGGGATCTATTAGTGGAGTCATATGATGCGGAATATTGCAAACTATGTCTCCAAATATCAAATTTCCAAAAAGTTAAGGTTAAGCATCAAAGTCCATGAGGTTTGGCTCTAAATATATAGATTCTAAAGTGAAAGTAGGAGATTAATGATATGGACTTCATCATAGGGCTCCCTTTGCATGATTTTGTTTGGGTTATTGTTGATACGATGACTAAATCAGTCCCACTTCTTGCAAGTCAAGACTACTGACACTATAGAGGATTATGCCCAATTGTATATTTGTGAAATTGTCAAGCCTCATGGGGTTCTTTTGTCTATCATCTCAAATAGAGGATCCCAATTAACTCTTATATGTTGTAAGTCTTTTAAAATAGAGTCTAGGTTCAAAGGTGAACCTTAGCACTAATTTCATGCTCAGATAGAAGGCTACGTAGAGTGTATTATTAAGATTTTAGAGGTTATATTCAGAGTATGTGTCATACACATCAAAGGGTAATAGGGATGGCCACTTTCCTCTTATTAGTTTTACTTATTATAATAGTTTTCATTCGAGTATTTTGATAGCTCTTTATAATATTGATGTGTTTTCAAAATACAACTACTGATGTGGTGTCAAAATACAACACTTTTGATGCTTAAAACTTAGAATTTTGTGTGTTTTCAAAGCGATGTTAGTGCGTTTGATGTGTTTTTATTTTTATTTTTCAGTATTATAGGATTTGGCACGATTTTGGGCTAAGTCTATTGTTGATGCAGTTTTTGCTGTTCTACAACATACTTTACGGGCCGTGGAAGTTTCCACGAGCTGTAGAGTTGGGTTCATAAGTGAGATCCAATGATGGGGTGATTTTATGAAGTTATATCTATGAACTGCCAGATGAGTCATGGAAAGTTATACGAGTGATAGATGAGGTATGACACCCCATAGATCTATTCTTACATTTACCTATGTTTTAAGAATAATTCTTACCTATGGAAAGTGGATTAGGATCATATAGGACCTTTAGTACTTAGGAAAGTTCAAAACTTTCTTATAAGTTTCGTTAACATTTGATGATCATAACTCTAGCACAAAAACCATTAGGTGGTCAATGACCTACCAAATGAAAGGTCTTTGAATTAGTTTTCCAATGCAACTGATTTCATCTTATTTGGTGTTTAGAGTCATAAGTTATGACCATTTTACTGGAGACTGCTAGATGCAGAGTGTATCTGCGAAGCCTATTACTGGCCGTGGTTTGAGTTACGACCCATCTGCTAACTCAAGTCCTAAAAATTCCTTTTTTGATCCTTGATTTGACAGATCCATCTACGGGTCATAGAAACTTCTACGGGCCATAGATTGGGCTCGTGCAATTGATCCAAAGACCCTAAAATTTGCCAAAAAGCTTACAGAAGGGTCCCTTCGGGCCGTGGAAGTTTCTACAAGCTTAGGTAGGCTCATAGACGACTTTGATAGCTTTTTAAGAAAGGTTGTTTTGGTCTTTTCCTACCCTTTCAAAGCCTAAATCTGACATTTTTATACCTAAATAAATCCCTAAATATATTTGCTCAACCTTTCTACACTAAAAACATCCTTTCCAACTTAAAGAAAGGTTTCAAGGAGAACAATGCTAGGGTTTGAAGGTAATCTTCTGAATTTCCCCATGTTTTTTAAAGATTCAACACATTTAGGTGTGTAAGGCTAACAAAAATATGGATTATGTTCTTTCATGTTCCCCATGACCCGAATTGATGGAGTTGTGAGTGAATGGAGTCTCCCATGAATGTTTCTTGAAGGTTTCTCTAAAATCCTAATGTATTCATATATGATCTTACATAAATTACTATTTTTATGAATTAAATGCTTGAATTAGATCATTTCGTGTTACTACATGAATCCTAGCATGAATTCTTATTACTTTTACATATTTTACTTAAATGGGTATGCATGAGTATAATTTGAGTCTAAAGAGTTTATGGAATCCCTAAATATTTTAACTCTACTTTTGTTTTCTTGAATGTTATATGTTAAAATGATGCATGATAAAATCTTTATGAGTCATGAGTTGAACCTTAAAACAATGTGACCAAGGAGTTGATCGTTGATGTGATGAATTGAGTTGAGAAATATCCAATGATACTACATGAATGAGTTAACCATTGGGTTGATGTCTTATGAGCATATTGAGTCTTGTGAGGAGTATTGAGCACCAAATTGAGTAAGAGTAAGTCCAACTCAAACTCAATAACCACGTAGTCGACGTAAAAGAGGACTGAACTAAAACATTAGATGTTTCCTATTGTCCCAAAAGAGGTCTTGATGTTACTGATTTGGATCCATTGATGGAATGTCCTATACCATAGCAAGGTACTAGATTTATCTGGTAATGACATCTCATTGATGTATCATTACCGGCTTAAAGGTGATTTTTGTTGATTAGAGAAACTCCTAAATAGGCCTTAATAGTACTCGGAGTGGATTGGATTATATGGTATATCTGTGGTTATTGTCTAAACTATATTCTTACTTTATACTCTTGACATGATGATTGAGTTTCCTACTTCTTTAGTTGAGGTATTTGAGTTGATGTTATTTTCCTTTACATGTTTTTTTTCTGCCATTTTACGTACTCGTATATTCCACATACTGACATCAATTTAGGACTGCATCTTTTCATGATTAGACACAGGTACTAGCGATCATCAACAGGTGCCCTATTGAGGACCTATTTGCTTTTAGTTGAATGGTGAGCCCTCCTCTACTTTTGGAGGACATCATATTTCTCTTCTAGATTTTGAGTCTAGCCGATATATTTTATTATGAGCCAATCCTGGACCTATCAATGGCACCATTTGGTTAGATGATTTAGAGGCTTCATAGACTAGACTATCAAGTTGTGATGAGATGTTATTTTTGCCTAGTTTCTTTCACAGTAGTCTTACTTAGTTGATGGATAGATTGTTTTTCCATTTGCCTTTATTTTCGTTTGTCATGTTTTTCTTTATGTGTTCCTATTCATTGATTTTTTTCGCTATTAGAATGTGATTGAATGAATGTGATGAGGCCGAGTGGCTCGCTTAGGGGCTAGAAATAGTCTCTGAGTGCCGTCCATGCCAAGGGTACCCTTCCGGGGCGTGACAAACTTGGTATAAGAGCATAGAGTTCAGATATCCCATGGAGTCTATAAGGTCGTGTCTAGTAGAGTCTTTTTTATGGGTGTGTTGTGCACCACACTTTATAAGCATGAGGCCAAAGGACATTAGGAATTGTTACACTTTCTTGTATTTTGAGTTTGTGTGATAGAGTTAAACTCTATTAAAGTATCTATCTGATTTGTGAGTTACGCATTTGTAGATCATTCCTCCTAAGCATACCTCCACTCAAAGAGATATTTTAGCTCATGACACTGAGAATTCCCCACCATAGGTGCCTCCTCAGATGGAGACGAGAGGTCGGGGTCGACGTGCTAGAGTTACTCGGGATCCCTAAGAACCTATTACTTTTCCTTCTCCTACTACAGAGGTTTATTCCAGAGGAGCTATCACAATGCTCACCTAACTTGTAGCCGCCCAGAGTGGGAATTGGAGTTCACAGACCCCTAACTCTAACTCCCAATAGCCAATTCTTGCGACAAGACTTAGAGATTTTCTGAGGATGAACCCACCAATCTTCATAGGGTCTATGGTTGAGGAAGACCCCCAGAATATTATTGATGAGATGTGAAAGATGTTGAAATCCATGCATGCGATGAAGATAGAGGGAGTTGAACTTGCTTTCTATCAACTCAAGGATGTGGCAAATGTCTGGTACAATCAATGGGAAGAGCGGAGGTGAGGATGTTGAGCCTGCCATTTGGGACGACTATGAGAGTTCCTTTCTTGATCACTTCTTTCCACAATTGTTGAGGGAAACGAAGGTTGAGGGGTTTGTAACTTGGAGTAGGAGGGGAAGATATTGTAGGACCCCACAAGTTAGAAAGTATGAAAATATAGATAAATGTGAAAATTGAAAATTTTAGGTAAATGTACGAGCCTCATTTATGGCTCATGGTTCAAAACCCCGAGTCATAAAAAGGCGCATGGATTGGGTCAATGAAGTGGAAAATTGGCTAAGTGTGAGGGGCAGTCTATAAAGGGTGTTTATTGTCCGTAAAGGGAACTACATATCATGAAAGGTGTTCATGGTTTTTGGGTTTGAGTTAGTGAAAAACAAATTGGGTTTCTGGACTTAGGATAATGAACAACTAGGTTGAGTCGTAATTGTTATTACGAGCCATAAAATGGTCCCTTAAATTAGGGTCCTGAGTTGAGAAAATTTTCTAAGTATAGAAAGGAATTATGGAAAGGTCTATGACTATAAAACTTTTATGAGTGATAAAGTGTGCACATAGTTTAAGGTCCAGAGAGTATTTCAAAGACCCAAAAATGTAACCAAGATGAAATCTCCCATTCACGATCCATAAACCATTCTATGACCCATAGATAGGGTCCGAAGTTTGTTCCAACAATTTTCAATGAAGGGTATTTTGTTATTTTCCCATATCATAAGACTAATACTATGTTGTTTGAAGCATATTTCTTTTCTATCAGCCCTAGCTCACCACATAACCTCTCATTGACTCATATTCCTAAACTCTCTCAAATTTCTTTGAGGCTCTCAACCCTCCAATGAAAAATGGAAGCTAGAGTTTCCAAGTCCCGTCCTTCAAGCTTCAAATCCTTTCTTAGGTTCCTCAATAAGGTATGTGGGTTTCATTTGTTGGTACCTTCGACCTACAAAGCTCAAGAGTACTCCTTATTTTACATACTTTCAACTTATGAATATTCATGATTTTTATGATGAGTTCTTAAATATGAATTTGATGATGCATTTACAATTATATGAAGTATATTGATAAAATGTTATGATATGCTATGATTTATGTCACCACCCAAAACGAATGACAATTAAGAAGAATGATAAATAGTGGAAACCAACACAACATAACATCAAATATCCAAAAACCTGGAGTCATGAGTACAAGAGCATGTAAACAGTACTGAAGTGTAGATACAACTGTCTCGAAAGAAAATACAATGTTGTAGCATAAATCTAATACATAGTCTTAAAGAAAAGAAATAAAAGAGGACGCAAAGATCCACGACAACTCGAAGTCTGAGCCTCACCACTGAGATCTGGATGGTATCAATATTACTGGATGGAATGATCAACTGCCATATCCTGAACCCCGTGCACAATCTGCAGGGAGGAAACAAAGTAGGGGTGAGTACATCGAAATGTACCCAGTAGGTACAACTGATTGGGTAAGAGAAATTGAACAAGTAATTTAATAACGAAGAATCTTACACCTGCATCCAAAGAAGCTAGTGCACAATGAATAAATACATAAAGCCTTATATGATCTCCCACATGTCCAGTATTACCATGCCATAAGTAATGTATACACAGTATATAAAATACCATTCAGTCATTCATTAAGTGTCTCACAACCTTGCCACCAGCTCATGATCAAGGGTATTACAATGTCTCATCCTTGCCACCTACTCATGATCAAGGGGTGTTACAATACTTCAACCTGGCCACCTGTTCATGATCAAGGGGTGTTACAGTACTTCAACCTTGCCACCTGCTCATGATCAATGGGTGTTACAATACTTCAACGTTACTACCTACTTGTGATCAAGGGGTGTTACAATACTTCAACCTTCCCACATACTCGTGATTAAGGGGTGTTACAATACTTCAACCTTGCAACCTTCTTTTGATCAAGGGGCATTACAATACTTCAACCTTGCCACCTACTCATGCTCAAGGGGAATTACAATACTTAAACCTTACCATGTAACTTCAACCTTGCCACCTGCTTGTGATCAAGGGGTATTTGAATCTTTAACCATTCAACCTACTCATGATCAAGGGGTGTTATAATACTTCAACTTTGCAACCTACTCGTGATTAAGGGGTGGTACAATACTTCAACCTTGCCACCTACTCATGATCAAGGGGTTGTACAATTCAACATTATTTAAACATAAGACAAAAATATTCACTCAAATATGTGCATAAATATAACAACATCACAATGTGAGTAATACAACATAAGTCTCACCTAACATGGAAGAATAACATCAAAATTCACAACCTGTCATAATGTCTTAGGTAATCAGAACAATATAATGATTGAGTATGCTAGAAATATCGGACCTCCCTTGTCCCCACAATATAAACCTATCATTATTATATCCCAAAATTAAGCATATCATAAGTGTCATACCTTACTCATCCCCAAGATACGTACAAATTGAAATTATATCAAAAAATCCTATATATATATATACACACATAACACATATACAGAACTTACTCGGCCAAAAAATATAGAGGCATCATGATTACATCCTAGAATCCAGTATATCACAAGGAATGGACTTCACTCATCCACAAGATATGTATACGAGCATCAATGTCATGACCTGGACCTAGGGTCTAGGAGTGACATGGCGAATGGGAACCCGAGAGTCCCCGAACAAGCCTCAAAGTAAATGTATTCACATCATTGATTTGGAAGCATATTCAAATAATAAATACATAGTTCTAAGATGGGAAAGTAGGACTCACGCTATGGAAATATCATAGGGAAAGGGATTTATATGAATTCATATAACTCGTAGCATAAAACGATTAAGGGGAGGGTAAGTATGACTCACGCTATGGGGGTAATTCGGGTCTTAGGATCTTTCACATCATAACATAGAACACATCATAATACTCATCGCCTATCCACGTAATGAGGTCTAATAGATTACCATATCCATAAACATAATCTCCGAATACAACACTTAGCATATAAACATAAAAGAGTCTACAAGATGTCCAACAAAGCCTCTAGTCATAAGATAGGACGGGGGCCAAGACATGTACTGGGCTCCCCCTCAAAGTAAATGATATAATCAAAAGCAGCACAAGTAGGGGAATGGTGTCTTGTCCTTGTAAGATAGGTCTCACCATAACAAGCAAATCTCAATATCCAAGCTAACCATCATATAGTGGATGGAGGTAATCCTTGGTCCCTACATGGTTAGATCATGTAGGCAAAAGTATGCGTTAGTACGTTTGAATGTACTAAGTATACAAGCATGCAATGCACATGACTTACCGAAATTGCATTCAATGTTAGATGACAAAGGCACATAATATAGAAGATATATATAGCAAGAGATATAATATACAATCTGTCACAAAACCAATGATGTATAAAATGCACAAATGCTCATATATAGTGGGGATGGACTATAACTGACAAATCAAACTCATGTAAGCTATTACATGAATTAGTCTGATAAAGACCTCATATTGGTAGGAGAAGATTACTTGCCAAAGGCAATCTAAATCATACCTTGCGACCCCGTCATTTCGTTGGATGGGCACCATCCTTATGATCACATAATTTCAGAAGGATTTTAAAAAATCATAGCATATCATATCAATATGTAACAATCCCTTACAACCCAGTCATTTCAGTAATGGCTTCCATATACCTATACTGGCGCATAGTTCAAGGAATGGGAGAGGCCCTTGGGGATAGCCCTAGCTCCCCCAATCAATTGGTGTTAAGTCAAAGCATCTCACGAGAATACTTATACATATACATGCTTTTCAAAAGAGGCAATAGTCATTTCAAATCCTTTCAATGCACATTTGGGATGAAAAGCCAAATCATAGTTCATAATCATGATTCTCATGTATTGGAATTGCTCATCCACATACATGGAATGGTGCAAGCACTCAAAATGCTCAAAGAGCCATAACAATAGACCTTTATGTGATCACATTCTTGTCATATCCAATATAATATCAAAATCATATACATAAACATAGTTGCGTTTAACCCACTTCATAAAATCCAATGCTCATGAATGCATATGTTATGAATGATATGAGAATAGCATGGGTAATTGAGATTCAATCCGAAATCAACAATATAATATGAAATTTAAGTAAATCTATAATTAAATCCACATTTAAATCATAATATAGACCACTCATGCTCAGTTCAAACTTTAAAGGAACAATGCATAATCAAATCTTCATAATACTCAATGCAATTCATTATATTAGGGCTTAAATGACTTTAAAATCAATAAATAAACATAGACCATACATCAATTGAATATAATAAATAACAATATTGAAAACCCACATTTAAAGTAGCTAAAATTTCATGAAATGTAGTGTAAACTAGTTTGGGTCTTCTTGGTTGAAAGGGACCAAGAATCAATCCCACACGCCTTAGCTAATGAAGAAGTTTCAAGAAGAAATTTGAAAAAGACTGAGCCTTCCTTTGATTCCCAAGCTTAGATTCACAAGAGTACTTTGAGAGAGTGTAGTTAAGAGTGACTTTATAGAATTCTAAGTGTAAGGAATGAATTCGAATGAGAGGAATAAAGTATAGGTCATCTGAAAGTCTTTAGGTAGCATAGGAAGTCACAAAAGACTCTTATGATAAATCATAAATATGTAAACTCCATTAATGAAACGAGTAGAGAAATTGACGTTATGTCTCAAGGAGGGGTGGTACGGTACGTGATAGGCCATATGGACCATAAACTTGCCCGTGGTCCAACACTTAGGAAATTTTCGCTTGAGGAAGGTCTGAAACTGTAATCCCATACTTAGAAAAATTCAACATAGGCATCCATACGGAAGGTGGTACGGACCGTACCAAGACACACGGTCTGTGTGCCTCCTTTATTCTACTCCACTTAGAAACATTTCTCCACGATGATGTTCCGAGACAATGATCCAATACTTGGTCATACCACTCCGTACGGAATATATACTTGGTCGTACCACTTCACATAGGCTCAAAACTGTGGAGTCTAAAGCCCAAGGCTACCATACGGTCCACCACACAATACGTATGGCCTCACACGATTTATGTATGGTCCAAGTGTGGAATGCCTTGGTCTCAAACTCCACACTAAGACCATCACACCCCATATAAGGCCAGGTGCCACTTCAAGCAGGCCCCACACTGTCCGTAAAGAATCACATGGGCCATGAAGGTTTCCATGAAGTGTCACCTTTTTCCAAAACCTTTCGAAACCAAATGTCAAAGATCCAACAAAGTCATACAAAGTCCAGGTCCTTGGAAATAAAGAGTCTAATTAACCATCATTTACAAAAATATTTCCCTTTATAGCATCACAAGCCTCAATTAATCATTATAATATCTCACAGGACCACAACCCAAAAGTTTCCATCTCAGATTTACAACAGAATTACAATTACTCATAATTTGGCTTACCGGAATCACATTACCATCAACATTTCATCTCATAAAGACGATTACTCATGAATCAATCTATATCTCAAAGTTAATACATAAACATAAACATTATCAATAACTCAAATGCAGTCGCAACAAGGATAGGCAAACCTACCTAGATGCCAAAACCGCACGCGAACAAGCTTTCAATAAACTCAAGCCTCCAAACGCTTCTCGAATCGACCGAGCACTATCAATAATAGTTACTACTCATCAAGCGATACATTTTGTTACCTATATTGGTATGATTTAGGCTTAGAGGTAAAATGGTCAAAATTAGGGCTAAAATTTAGAAGTCTCGAATCTGGAAATTGACTTCAAAATCGGATTCTACATAAAAAGTTGATTTCATGGGTGAAAATTCCACTAAAATGGAGTACAAACCAATGGGGAAATCATCATTTAAAATTTCAAGATCATAGACCGAAAATCCACCATTTTGGACATTCAAAATCATGAAATTCAAGTTAAAATCAAGATAAAACCCATGAAAATTAATCAAAATGATTTTAGAAATACTTACCCGAAAGATTTCACAAAAAAACTCTCTTCAAAAATCGCCTGTCAAAGCTTGAAATGTTGAAAATAAAGTGAAAATAGGGGTTTTACGTCTTTGAAACTGACCCGGCAAAAATGTATTCCACGAAGGCGGATGATTATCTGCGATCGCGGAGGAGAAATTTCCATATACCTCCATGAAGGTAGAGGTTTGTTCCCAAAGGTAGAGGTTCTTCCGCGAAGGAAGAGAACAAAATGGGGTTGCACTAGATACCCCGACACCAACAATCGCCAAATCTCAAAACGGACCCCGGAAACTCATCCAAACTTAGAATATCACAAACTTTATAAATATCCATACTAGTAACTGATATTTGAACTCTACGGAAACATCAAAAATTCGATTCTAAGGTCTCCACGACTCATCTACCAATGCAAGTCAAATAAACTAGTTTAAAACTCAAAATACCAAAACTACCTTTGAAAACTCAAAATATTATGACAAGAGCATTTTTAGTGTTAGTTTCACCATCCGAAACTACTAGAACAGATGGAATTTCAATTCAATCTTCTAAACTCTGAATATTGACCAAAGTCAAACTTTAATTTTGGAAACGACTAAAATCACAACTTTGGGTGTAAAAACCTCATTTTAAATCCAAATTCAATTCTGCAACTTACCTGTTGTTCAGTTTCGACATTTCAAAGCTAATAGAATTGACGGAACCCCAATTTGACCTTCAAAACTCAAAATGACATAAAAACGCATTTTTTTCAGCAATTTAACCTTTCAAAAAGACAAAAGGTCATATTTTCAACTTCTAAACTTAGGATTCTAAGTTTAATCATTCAAATAGTTCAAAGTAGACCCGAAGTAACTTACGAAAGGGTAAAACAACATTTTTTACAAGTAAGGCCAAAAATAACTAACCAGGTCATTAGATCGTTCACTCTTAAAAAGAATGTTCGTCCTCCAACATAAGGAAAATAGGAGTACCTGAAGTCTAAAAAAGGTTGTGATATCTAGCCCACATGTCAGACTCTAGTTCCCAATGGCCTCATCAACAAAATGGTACCACAAGTGAACCTTCATAGAAGGTATCACTTTCGATTTCAATCTCCGGACCTACCTATCCAATATAGTTATGGGTTCCTCTTCAAAGGACAAATCTTGACCCTACTCAACGGAGTCATAAGAAATCATATTAGTCTCAACTGGAATGTACTGACGTAGCATAGAAACACAAAAAATGGGATGCACTGATGATAATCTAGGTGGTAAGGCCCACTCATATGCCACCTCACCAACTCTCCTAAGAATCTCAAATGTACCAATGAATCTAGGACTAAGCTTGCCTTTCTTTTCAAATCTCATCACACCTTCATGAGTGAAACCTTTAGCCAAACACTGTCATAAAAAGAGAACCTAAGAGGCCTAACCCTCTTATTAGCATAACTCCTCTAGCAATTCTAAGCTATCAAAATCTATTTTGAATCAATCGGACCCGGTCCATGGCATCCCGAAGCAATCCTGCACCGAACACCTCTATTGAACTTAAGTCAAACCATTTGATTGGTGATCTGAACCTCTCGCCATACAAGGCCTCAAACGATGCCATCTGGATACAGGAATGATAACTTTTGTTATATACGAACTCCACCAATACAAAGTGTTGGTCCATTCGATCCCCAAAATAAATAACGCAGGCCTTAAGCATGTCCTCCAACACTTGAACGGTGTTGGTCCCATCATGCCCCAAAATCAATAACACAGGCCCTAAGTATGCTCTAATACCTGAATGGTGCATTCTAACTGACTATCACTCTTATGGTGAAAACTGCACTCAAATTCACTCTACTACCCAAACCACACTATAGAGCCCGCCAAAAGTGAGAAGTGAAGACAGACCCTTTGTCTAACACTATAAACATTAACACACCGTGCAATTTAACAATGTCCCAGATATATAACCTAGCAAGATGCTCCACACTATAGCTAGTCTTTATCGATAGGAAGTGTGCTGACTTGGACAAATGATTGATAACCACCTATACTAAATCAAACTTGCCCAAGGCCATGGGCTAACCTGTAACAATGACCATCATCACTCTCTCCCACTTCAACTAGGTAATGGGCATCCTTTTCATGGATATACTAGGCTTTTGATGCTCATACTTCACCCGTAGGCAATTCAAACACTTTGCGCAAACTCGGCTATGTCTCTCCTCATGCAAAACTACCAATTATGTTCTTTAAGGTCATGATACCTCTTAGCCACACCCGGATGAATGGAATATCTAGCACAATAGGCCTCCTCTAATATCAATCTTACCTAATCCCCAACTTTAGGCACACGAACTCTACCATTAACCCTCAAAACACCATCAAAATCAATAATAGCCAACTTTGCCTCACCTCTCAACACTTTGTCAAGAATCATGCATAATCTGGGGTCCTTGAACTAATGAGCACATATATGATCAAACAAGGAAGATCTAGCCTCTACAAAGGCCAAAATACTCTTAGGAGGAGAAATATCCAAACGAATCATTTGACTACCAAGTGATTGAACCTCGGAGGTTAAGGGCCTTTCGTCAGCCCTAAATATTGCCAAACTTCCCATATTAATAGTCTTCCGTCTCATTGCATCTGCCACCATATTGGCCTTTCCAGGGTGATATGAAATAGAGATATGATAGTCCTTAAGAAACTTTAACTACCTACATTGCCTCATGTTCAGGTTTGGCTGAGAAAAGATGTATTTGAAACTTTGGTTATCGGTAATGATCTCAAAATGCACCCCATAAAGATAATGTTACCATAACTTAAATAAAAACACAACCACAGCCAACTCCAAGTTATGGTTAGGATAGTTCTTCTCCAGCACCTTCAATAGACTAGAAGCGTATGCTATCACTTTCCTCCTCTTTATGAATACACTACTCAAACCCACATCAGAAGAATCACATTATACCACAAATAGAACTCACTCCTCTAATAAAGCAAGCATTGGTGTTGAAGTGAACAAATCCTTGAGCTTTTGGAAGCTCACCTCACAATCATCTGACCACTGGAATTCCATAGCTTTCAGCATCAATCTAGTTGATGGAGCTTCTATATATGCAAAACCCTAAACAAAATGCCGATAATGCCCTGCTAATCCAATGAAACTCTAAATCTCAGTCATAGAAGTAGGCATATACCACTCATACACAGTTGCTACCTTTGCCAGATCGACCATAAAACCTCTTTTTATACAACATGGCAAAGAAATACAACTTACTCAAGCCAAAACTCACACTTTGACCTCTTAGCATACAACTCTTCCCTCAACCTCTGGAGTACGATCCTCAAGTATCGAAGATGATATGCCTAACTCTTGGAGTAAACCAAGATATTCTCTATGAACAGAATCACAAAGGTGCCTAAATAGGGCTTAAGCACTCAAACAAATAAACCCTTTCTTTAAAATCCTCTAATTGCTACTTCAACTCAATTGGAGCCATCCTATAGGGAGCAATAGAAATGGGCTTAGTGCCCAGCTCATCATCAATAGCAAAGTTAATATCATGTTCCAGAGAAACATAAGGCAAATCAGCCGAGTACACATCCATAAACTCTCTAGCAACCATGGTAGTCTCCAATGATGGAGGCTCCTGAGAAACGAACTGAAAATAAGCTAAATATGCCAAACAACCCCTTCCTTATCAGTACACAAGCATGGACGTAACAAAAAACGTAGCTTGGATAGGAGCTAGGTGCTCTAGTCCATATCAACTAAGGCAAGTCGGGGCAAGGTAGGGTCATCATCTTTGCTTGACAATCAAGAACAGCATTATGAGGCAATAAGCAATCCATACCAAATATCACATCAAAGTCCACCATATCTAACTATATCAAATCAGTAGTAGTATCTCTCCGTATAAAAGTCACAACACAATATCTAAATAGCAGATTCACCACTAAAGATTCACCTACTAGGGTGGATACACATATAGGCTCGGCAAGCGACTCACACATAATATCAATATCAAAAGCAAAATAGGCCGACACATGTAACACCCCACATGTTACATGTACTTGTCCTATGCATATGGAACATGATATGATTTGGTAAAAGAAGCACAAATTTTAAAGGTGCCTAACTTTTTTATGGGAGGGCTATATTTACGTTTTAACGCTTAAGACGGGTGAGCGCATATAATTTAAGTCAAATTGAGGAGATTGCAACCTTAAATGAAGTGAAAGAAGTGATATGCTTGGGGGACTTAGGAATCTAGCAAGTGAGTTACCTACGTGCTTAGCTTAAATAGGCTAGGTAGACGGAGACGAGGCCCAACACCAAATCTATCCAAGTCCATTAATGAGTAAAGCCAAAGTTAAGGGTGTAATTTTAGCCCATGGTTTAGCATTATAAAGGGAAAATATTTGTATCCCAAGATAAACAGTAAAAGGTCCCAAGTACATTCACAACTCACTTGATAATTTGGGTCCAAATTAAGTGAAGGGAAAAGAGAAAAAGGGCAGTCAAGGCCCATTGAATTGAAACCCAATAGGGTCCAAGTAGGTGCATCATCACCTTGCTGAAATATGGCTTAAAACAGAAGAGAAAATCAGCAAAGATTGGCCCTTTGAAAGAGGTTACGAACCAGCAACTTCAAGTCATTTTGGCATAGACCAAAAATTAGATTTTATTTCAAAGTTTTCCTCCTTGCTCTCTCTTGGTTTTACAAAGAAGCCACAACAAAACTTTAGGGTTCTTGGAGAAGCCTACTCCTTGGAGGTTAAGGTAAGTAAAAATACCTATGTATTTAGTGCAACTATTCCATGAAAAAACAAAAGAAGTAAGCTGCTCACTATTGTGGATCAAACGGCATAGTCATATGTATTTCCTTCAGGTTGTTTTACTTTCTACTTTCCTAAAAGCATGTTGAATGTGGAAACCCCTTATAATGTTCATAGAAAGTGCATAAGTATAGGTTGGTTCTCTCGAGCCTTATCAGCAACGGGTGCCAATCCGCCTTAATGTGACTTTGGGCGTCACAACACATATGAATAAGTAGAGCCTAGATTAAAAAATAGATGAATATGAATGGTGGCACACCAGAACCATACCTGTGATAACTGCATCAGAAGCCTCTGCCTCGACTTTATCCGGAACAACATAACAAACTCTATGCCACCACTAGCCTGTGGGCTTCCACTGGCTCCGTCTCTCACGGTGCCACGACCTCCCCTGGTACTTCCCCTCATGCCCTGAGAGATGTCTCTAGTTGTTGGTTACTGCTGGATGGGCTGGTTGAGACGCAGAAGTCTGAGCAGAAAACTCACGGTGAGGACAATGGTTGGCAAAGTGCCCAAACTCATCACAAACATAGCAATCTCTAGAATCCCATCCCGAAGATGAATGAGCAAGAAGTGAATGGTACGGATAATGTCTAGCCAAATTCCCCACCTCACCACAAAGATAACAAGTTTTTCTCTCCTGCTACAGAGAGTGTTGTCCCTGAAACTCTCTACCTCTAGGAGGGGGTCCACTAAACTTACCATGCTGTTGGAATCTCTTCCTGCCACCCAGTCTATGATGTTCAATACTCTCACACATGCAGTTATAGTCCAAAACACTCTTGGAAGGGCCGCATGTCATATCCAATGAAACTATAGAGGGTTCACTTAATAATATAGGAGTTGGTGTATCAGGAACAATGATGGCCAGAGGAACTCTCTCAAGCCTGGCCAATATGTGATTCCTCTCTCAAGCCTGGGCAATATGTGAAGAAGTAGCTCCCAAACTGAGGGTGTAGTATCAGGGGCTAGAGATGATTGCAAAAAGTGTTTAGGCCACTCTAACTCACAATCAGGCTCTGGAGAAGCCGATCTAATTTGTCCTCTGGGTGGTGTTGTCCCTCTAGCAAGTCCTCAGGCCTTGACACTATCATGAACCCTGCCTCGACCTCAAGCGGGAGCCACTTCAACTACCTCAGGCTATCCCATGGATTGACGGGACTTGGTACTCGGTGTCTACACAAAAGGAGTAGGTTGGACACTTTCAAAGTGGGTAATACAAGGAAACACACTAATAGAAGCAAGATGTGAAAGTCTTTCCTATCAAGTATCTCGTAGCCTCCCGAAGATGGGTATGGATATCTACACACCAATTTGTGAGACTCTACTAGACACCTTGCTCTTGACTCACGAGCCCATTGAAATTAGAGCTCTGATACCAAATTTGTCATGACCCAAATTGGATCACAACTAAGAAGAATGAAATATAGCAGAAACAAATATGACATAACATCAAATATCCCAAAACTTGGAGTCATGAGTACAAGATCATCTATAATAGTACTTAAGAGTAGATACAACTATCTCAAAAGAAAATACAATGTTGTCTTATAATATCTGATACATAGTCTGGGAGAAAAAAATAAAAGAGGACCCAAAGATCCACGACAACTCAAAGTCAGAGCCTCACTGCTTAGATCTTGATGGTATCAATAATACTCAGATTAAATGATCAACAACCCTGTCCTAAACCCTATGCATGATCTGCAGGGAGGAAATAAAATAGGGGTGAGTACACCGAAATGTACCTTGTAGGTCAAACCGACTAGGTAAGAGAAATAAAATAAGTAATGTAATAACGAAGAATACATTACTTCAACCATGCCACTTGCTCGTGATCAGGGGGTATTATAACACTTAAACCTTGCCACCTGCGCATAATCAAGGGTTGTTGTAATGCATCAACCTTGCCCCCACTCATGATCAAGGGGTGTTACAATAATTCAACCTTGCCACCTTCCCATAATCAAGGGGTGTTGCCATACATTAACCTTGCCACCTACTCGTGATCAAGGGGTGTTAGAATACTTCAACCTTGCCACCTACTCATGATCAAGAGGTGTTACAATACTTCAACCTTGCAATCGACTCGTGATCAAAACCATATAATGATTGAGTTTTCTAAAAATATCGGACCTAACTTGTCCCCTCAATATAAACCCATCATTATTATATCCAAAAAATAAGCACATCATAAATGTCAGACCTTACTCATCCCCAAGATACATATAAATTGAAATTATATGAAAAAACATATAATACATATACCGGACCTTACTTGGACCAAAAGTATATAGGCATCATGATTACATCCTAGAATTGCGTATAACAGAAGCACCAAACATCACTCATCCACAAGATATGTATATGGGCATCAAAGGGTCTCATTAACCATCAATTACCCAAATTCCCCAATATAGCGTCACAAGCCTCAATTTATCATAATAATATCTCACAGGACCTCGACTCACAAGTTTCAATCTATGATTTACAATAGAATCACAATTACTCATAATTTGGCTTAATCATAATTACATTACCATCAACATTTCATCTTATAAATACAATAACACATGAATAAGTCTATATCTCACAATTACCATATAAATATGATTAATAACTCAAATCCAATCCCAATAAGGTTAGCCGAAACTACCTCAATGCTGAAATCACACTCGAACATGCTTTCAATTAACTGAAGCCTCCAAATGATCCTTGAATCAACCAACCACTATCAACAATAGTTACTTCTCATCAAGAGGTGCATTTTGATACCCATATTGACATTATTTATGCTTAGAGGAAAAAGAGTCAAAATTCGGGAAAAATTTCTAAAGTTTCAAATCAGGAAATTGACTTCAAAATCGGATTCTACATAAAAATGAAGTTTGTGGAAAAAAATCACTAAAATCAAATTCAAATCGACGGACAAATCATCATTTAAAGTTTCAAGATGATAGGCCGAAAATCCCAAATTTCGGACTATCAAAATCATGAAATTCAAGTCAAAATCAAGGTAAAACCCATGAAATTATTCAAAACAATGTTAGAAACACTTACCCAAAATATTTCTCCGAAAACTCTCTTCAAAAATCACCTCTAAAAGCTTGAAATATTGAAAATGGAGCGAAAATGGCGATTTTACATCTTTAAGACTGACCAAGCAAAAATGTACTCCACAAAGGTAGATTATTATCCATGATTGCAGGGGAGAAATTGCACTATAGCTCCACGAAGGCGAAGGTTTGTCTGCAAAGGCGGAAACAAAATAGGGCTACACCTAATACCACCACACCAGCAATTGTCAATTCTCAAAACGGATCCCCAAAACTTATTCGAACACAGAATTTCACAAACTTCATATAAATCCATACCAAAAATAGTAATTTGGACTCAACAGAATCATTAGTATTTGATTCTAAGGTCTCTACGACACATCTACCAATGCAAGTTATAGTTTAAAACTTAAAATACTAAAACTACTCTCAGAAACTCCAAAAATTATGAAGAGGCCAGGTATAGAATAGGTTTCACCATCCGATACTACTAGAACTATTGGAATTTCAATCCGAGCTTCTGAACTCCGAATGATGACCGAAGTCAAACTTTGGTTTCGAAAACTACTAAAATCACAACTTTAGTCCTAAAACCCTCCTTTTGGCTGCATAATCAGTTCTTCAACTTCCTGTAGTTCACTTTTAATATTTTGTAGCTAATGGAATCAACGGATTCTCTATCCAACCTCCAAAACTTAGAATGACATAAAAACTCATTTTTAACAATTTAGGCTTTCAAAAAGATCAAAACTCAAATTTTCAATTTTCAAAACTCAGGATTCCAATTTCAACCATTAAAATAGTTCAAAGTAGGTCCAAAGCAACTTACAAAAAGGAAAAATAGTAACTTTCATAGATAAGGGAAAAAATGACCAACCAGGTCATTACAATTTATGATGGATTTTATGATGACCCTATCTAGGGTTCTGAATGGATTAAGTGAGTTGTTTAAGAATGGTTTTGAATTGATGAACTTCATTATGTTATTGCATAATACTCTTGACTTGCTTGTTTTTAACTTTACTTGCATGAGCCTACAAAGTTTTAAGCTAGGTTCTCAAATAAAGCATATTATGAATGGTAAGGGCCTTGAAGTATGTTATCAAGAGTTTATAAATGTTCATGAGAGTTATGAAGTATACTAAGAAGATCTTTATGATATTTTAATGATGGTGAAAGGGCAATTCTCACCAAAGATGCACCCTCTTGTGAATCGATAATTCTCATTTGAAGGGATTCCAAAGTTGTTGAGTTATTCCTTTCATGATAATGTTATGTTTTAAAGCTTACGGATGCATGAAAATGACTATATTTTAAAGTATTCCATTGGACTTGACATAGCTGAATGGGGCTTGAGGTAGGGTTTTGTAAGGGAACCTTTGCAACAATCTCATGTTTCATTAACTATGTGCCATCGTAGGAGCCTTTGTAGGTTAAGTCTAGTGGATCCACAATAGAAAAGTTAAAGATAAAGTTATGCATGAACAAGTTAATGAAGTTCTATCTGGAAAGTAGTCTTCCCATGCCAATGTAGGGGGGTTATGTTGAATACCATGTAGTACCTCGATGTCACGACCCAAGCCTAGGGCCTAGGTGTGACACAGCAAATGGGAAACCTGAAGGGAACCCAAATAAGCCTCTAAAGCATACATAACACATCCTTGGTTGCAGAAGTATAACTAAACAACAAGCAAATAATTCTAAGTAAAGCGGGACTTTGTACTCAAGCCAAGGGGATGATATAGGGGAGAGGATTAGCATAAACACATAGAAAATAAAGGTTAAGGGGAGAAAATAAAGGTTAAGGGGAGAAAATAAAGGCTAAGGGGCAGGTAAGTATGACTCAAGTTATAAGGAAAAATAAAGACTTAGGATATCAATCTCATCATTAACATACAATAAGCTTAAAGAGGGAATAATGAGTAAGGGAAGTCTTCCAAAATTACATAAGCATAACAGTAGTCAAGCTCATAACATACATATACATATACATATACAATGAAACCTCTAACGTGAGTGGAACGGGGGCCAAGACATCTCCAAGGCTCACCCTCAAAAATAAATATCCAAAAGTAAACAATTCTTAATAAAGCATGAAAGGAAAGTGCATATTGTCCCTAAAGTGGAGGACTCACAAACGGCAATCCTCAACAATTTGTCTAGCCGCATGGAGGAGGAGGATGACTAGGAGCTCTGATCCCTACATGGTTGGATCATATAGGCAAAAGTATGTATTAGTACTTAGAATGTACTAAGTATGCAGGGTGCAATGTAACAAGGAACATAAGTCATAATTACACAATATGCATAATTATAATCAATAGATATAAGATCAATATGACATGTAAGACCAATGCTTAAGTCAAAACATGTGAGGAGATAGTCAAACTAGCATAATATATCATACATTTGTAGGAGGAGACCTTAACTGACATATAAGATTAAGTGAGCTACTTGGAATCGCAATGTATCCTCCATATTTGAAAAGGAGAGGTCTACTTGCCTAGGTAAACCATACCCCACCTTTGTCAGCAACTTCTCATACTTGAATCTACTAGTAAAAGCCCATTTAGGGAAATAACATGAAACTATGGTGGCATACTTTTAAGTGACCAAGACATTATATAAGGACCCCTTGGGTCGAACCCCCACCTTAAGCATCTTTTGGTGCTAGGTCTAGTCCCATGGGATACTTAACATAATCATTATTATAATCATAACTTGATAAATTATACAAACATGAAAACATGGTAAGAGTATCTCATTCGTGAACTTTACCCTTTCAAGTAAGTATTAGCTAGTACATCAGGGTAAAACACCTATTATACTTGACCTCTTCACTTAGGCATTATTCATTCACAAGAGGGTAAAACATAGCATAAGGCTCATATTCTTGTTTATCAATCATAGGAACTTTTCATGAGTTCAATACATGCTTAGGAGCCCATAATTTATCATATTATACTTTTCTTGCAAAACATGCAATAGTTTTTCCTCAACATAAGAATCATTTTCATATAAATTTAGTAAAACATGGTAGGTGTGCGCAATTAAACTAAAAATCATGAAATAATGGACATGATGAAGTAAACATTATCATTAGAAAAGCATTCAAACAACCCACCAGCATAATAGTAAGAACGCTTTGTTTTGGTGTCATGAAATACATCTTAAAAATCCATTATCTTCCATCGTTTTCATATTTCATATCGTGCATAGCTTCAATAGTCATAAATCAAATCATAAGATAACCTTGAATAGATGTTCATGCATAATCCAATCAATACTTGGTAGAATCAAATTTAAATCGCGTTCATAATGCATAATAAGGAGTATCCACAAAGTATTAAGCCTTGAAATCATGGAATTTAAATAAAAGGGGGAGTTGGGCTACACAGGTGAAAAATCCTATGGATGAAAACCCACATACCTCAAACATGAAGTTTCTTGAAATAAACTTGAACAAGACTTGGGGCTTCACTTGAATTCTTGAAATCCAAAGAGAGTTCTTGAAAGTCTTGAATTTAATTTGAGGGATTTGGTGAGGATTAGACGAGATTTTGATAGAGTTTTTGAGCGATTTAGGGCTCAAAATTATGGAACAATGGAGGATTCTAGTCTATATAGGTGTTGGGTTATTACCCAAATACCCTCCGCTAAAAAGGAGAAAGTTCAAAAACATTGCAACACGATTAACCAAGGTTGTGCCACGGACTTGCTACTACACAATTCATTTTTGCACAAAGTTTAGTTTTCCTCTGTTTTGCCCAAGAATTAGTTTAGGGCAATTTTATAATATCGGGGAACAAGTTCGCAACGCTGACTTGTCGTGTACACTTTTGGTAAGCCCCAAATCACTTAAAAAATTATTTTTCAATATGAGTGACCTAAAAATAAAAGACCATGCCACTCCTGCACAATTTTCCTTCTTGGAAAAAAATAAGTCGGATTTGCAAAATCATGCATGAATTTTAAGATATTGAAGAATTACACTTTAGGGCATTTTTTGAGTTGCATGAGAGGTGCTATAATATCTACCCCTTGGGAATTCATCCCAGAATGTAATGGAAATGTTATTTAGAAGAGTGATTAGAGAATTTTAAGCTCACATTAATGCATCAATGTAACTTAAACATTATTTTCATGAGAGTTTCAAGCTTATGCATCATAAATCATCGGAATATGTCACTTATAAGTATCTATGCATGCAACATGATGTAGAGGAGCTGAAGTACAAGACTTGATACCATAGATAGGATCAAATTGTTACCTTAGGCTTTGGTAGAGTTGAAGAGATACAGGTATTGTTTCTTCATGTCTGCTTTGGCTTCCCAAGTGGATATTTCAACTTGTTAATTCCTCCAAAGGAGTTCAACAGATGCCACATCTTTGTTCGTCAACCTCTTCACTTTTCTATCTAATATCTCTATGTGAAATTCCTCATAAGTTAAGTTATCTTCTACAACACCCAAAACCTCCAATGGCACCATATAACTTGGGTCACCTACGCACTTCCTCAACATAGATACATGAAAGATTGGATGAAACATATCTTCATATGCAACTCCAACTCATAGGCAACCATACAAGTTCTCGAAATTCTGTAAGGCCCAAAATACCTTGGGCTCAACTTGCCCTTCTTGCCAAACCAGCCTACACCCTTCATGTGTGAGACCTTCAAATACACACAATCATCAACATCAAACTCAAGATCTTTTTTCCTCATATTGGAGTATGACTTTTTCCTACTTTGAGTCATCTTCAATCTTTCCCTAATAAATCTCACCTTATGCAAAGCTTCCACGGACGAATTTGGACCCAACAAAGCCATTTCACTCACATCAAACCACCCAACTAGGGATCTACACCATCTACCATGTAAAGCTTTAAAGAGAGCCATTGTAATTCTAGAGTGATAACTATTGTTGTAAACTAACTCTATATGTTGAAGATGTTTATCTCAACTACTCTTAAACTCCAAAAGACAAGCCCTAAGCGTATCCTCCAGTGTTTGAATGGTTTTTTTGGCTTGACCATCCATTTGTGCATAAAAGGTCGTGCTAAGCTTGACTTTGGTACCAAGGCCTCTTTGGAAAGATCTCTAAAATTTTGAAGTAAATTAAGCATTACGATCCGAAAGAATAGCCAATTCCACTCCATCCAATCTAACAAACTTATGAATGTACAACGTAGCATAATCTTCGACACCATAAGTTGTCTTAACTAGTAGGAAGTGAGTCAATTTCGTCATTCTATCAACAATAACCCATATGGAATAAAAATATATCTTGGTCCTAGGCAGGCCAATCACAAAGTCCATGTTGATTTCTTCCTACTTCCAAGTAGGAATCTCTGAATCTTTGGCTAGGCCATCGGGCTTTTATATTTGGCTTTGACTTGTTTAAAATTCTTACCACTGGCTATACACTTGACAATATA
The DNA here is from genome assembly GCA_029948455.1 of Solanum rostratum. Classification (NCBI taxonomy): domain Eukaryota; kingdom Viridiplantae; phylum Streptophyta; class Magnoliopsida; order Solanales; family Solanaceae; genus Solanum; species Solanum rostratum. Next base: position 24,330,914 of record CM057054.1, read on the forward strand.
TCTTTTCACACCACTCCACCAATACACTTCTCTCAAATCTCTATACATCTTTGTAGAGCTAGAGTGAGTAGAATGGGAGGAACAATGTGCATCTTTCAAGATCAAGTCCCGCAATCCGTCAACATACAAGCACAAAAAAACCTACCTTGATACCCAAGGACACCATCTCCCCCTAGGGAGAAAACCTCCACCTTGTTCTCTTTCAGCAATGCCTTAAATTCTAATAAAGTAGGTTAAGGTCTTTCTTGGATTTGACCTCTTCAACCAAAGAAGATTTGGAACCATCAACAACCGCCGCACTATTGATGTCACCCAAGCTACACCTCTCAATAAAGGTATAAGCGATCATTGTCAAAATATAGAACCTAACAATAGTTAGGGTCTTTCCCACAGGAAATAAGGTCTAAACCTGGAGTAATTATGAGTAGTTAGGATGAATTAATCTACTTATCTCCCGAAGGGGGGGCTTGTAAAATGAAATAATTAAACCTAAACTAGAATCCAATCATCAAGTACAAATGTTGTGAAATTAATGAGAGAAGTAACTATTGTATTGTGTTCCCCATGAATTCCTAACTTTGTATAGCCAAACAATCGTAACCCTTTTTAATGTGTAGCATACAAAACTGGTAAATTATGCTTATTTAACTCTTCAATCCAGGTAAGAGGAAAGTGTAACCATGAGATTTGATCCATTCCTGCAGTGTTGAATTACTAAGCCTTACTTTTTCTTCCTTTACAAGCTGGGCTACATAATTTGCTCTGAACAAAATCTCTCTTCAACCTATGAGATACTCCTATGGGTCATCTTCTAACTTATGGCCCATAAGGGGTTTCATCTGATAAAGATTCAGCAAATCTTCATGTAAGGATTCGGATCTTGTGCAATATTATTGATGCTTAAAATCAAGTTTTCGGAGGTGTGTGACCCATGGGGTACTTGTGTATGACTTTATGTCTCCTTAAAAAGGATTATAGGCTTGGTGGCTCTCCAAGGAATCTGCCATGAGATGTAGACCTCACCACCTATCGTGGAAAAGGCCCTTAGTAGGTTCCCCAGCTTTCAAGCCGAGCAATTTCTTAAGGCAGCCACCAAGGGACCCTTGTATGGGTCGTGAAACCCACCACGAGCCGTAGTAGGGTGTCATAGTACCTACTATGAGCTGTAGTGGGGTGTTTCATGAAACTGTCATCCTAAAATTCTTTCTAAGTATGAAATTATTGTCTCATTACTTGGGTCATTTGTACGGACTGTTGTATGATCAATGTACCTAAAAATGAATTGTGAACCCTTTAGTGGAAACATCCTTAGACTGAAATTTTTCTAAGTGTCTGAAGACCCTCATCGTGGACCCTTATGCAGTCTGTGGTGTGTTGTACAAGTCGTGGTGCTCTACCACGGGACCCCTAGGCGCTTTTTAGTGCTCGTTTCATTAATGACTTTCTCATAATTTTTGAAATTTCTAAGTGCCATTTGTGACTTCTAACCTATCCTAAACCACTAAAAAGACCTAAACTCCTTCACTCTTATGCAAATTCATTCATTAAACTTAGAACATTAGGAACTTCTCTCTTCTAAGAACTCCCCTCAAATGTGACATTGATGATACAACTAGGAAATAGAAGGAGGGCCTTCTTCTCAATTCAATTTCTTCTTAATTCCCCTAGTTATCTAAGGTATGTGGGATTAATTCATTATCTCTTTCAACCATGAAGGCCCCTAAAACTTTTTCCTTCTTAATTTATGAACTTTAAACTTACTTTGAATATGAGTCTTTTAAATTAATGTTGATTTGATTCAACTGAGATATGGGTTGTATTTAATTGTTGTTTTTGAAGAGTTTTAGGCCCTAGTATGTTGAATTGCATTGATATTATGAAGGTTTAAATATGTGTGTCCGTTTTAACGTTGGCTTTAGGCATAGGTAATCTCAACTATGCTTTAATTGTGAATTTCTTTATGGACGTACTTTGATTTCATCTTACAATATTATTTTATACATGAATCTATATTGCCCATGCTATTATCTCATCATTCATGGCGTATGCATGCATGAACATTGATTTTCATGAAGTTTATGATGTGAGTTATTACTCAATTATGTTGATGACTATCATTTTAAGGAAAGTATGGTTATGATATGACATGTGAGCACATAATGTCTATGATATGGTTTATGAGCGATTATGGGTGTTTACACCAACAAGTACAAGTATGAATGAGCTATTCCTAAGCATGAAAGTATGACTTGAAGTACGATTTTGCTCTTTAGCCTATGTATGCATGAACATGACGTATGATTGGGCTTTTTAGCCAAAGTATGCATTATTATAAAGTATGTTTTTCTATTAAACCTAAGATGCATGGAAATGTTTTGAAAGGACTTATGCCTCTTTTAAAAGCACATATACGTGTATGTATTCTCATGGGATGATGACTAAGCACCGAGCAGGCATGTATAGGGGGGAATATCCCAAAGGTCCCTTATATACATCCTCAAGTTCCAAAACTATGTGTCAACCATAGGTTCATATTTATGCCCCTTTTAGATGATTATGTTATGTATAAAAAATCCTTACAAAAATGGAGGTGGTCGTCAAGTAAGGTTACTTCTTCGAATTGTGAGGCCCATCAGAAGAGGTATGGTCTACCTTTGGCAAGTAGATCAACTCTTCCCCCGGTGTGTGAAAGAAACTAGAATTCCATGTAATAGCTCGCATGATCTAGACGTTGGTTGAGGCCACATCTTTATATGTTAAAGTATTATGGCATTTCATGCATCATGGATTTCATAGAAGATTGATATTATACTCTTTCTTATATAGCTCTTTCTATATGTGTGCCCTTGTCATCTAACATGGATTGCAGGTTAATAAGTTCGTAAGCATTTGCATGCTCGTATAGTTAGTACATTCAAATGCACCAACGGATACTCTGCGCTTATATAATCTAACGATGTAGGGATCCAAGACTATCTTGACGGTTAGCTTGGATTGTGAGAGTTACTTATGGTGAATCCTATTATCCAAGGATAAGCCACCTTCTATCTACCATTATGTTATTTTCATTTATGTCTTTATTTTGAGGGTGAGCCCGTGACATGTCTTTGCGCCCGTACTATTCCATGATTTAGAGGCTTTATTGGACATCATGTAAACTCTATATAGGGGATTATATTGTGTTATGCTACTTGTTTATGGAGACTATGATTGTGGATATCGCTTGCTGTTTATTATATGATGATATGTTCATGATGAGATATGGAAATCTGGAAAGTCCTAAGTCCCTTCTATCCCCAGAGGGTGAGTAATACTTACCCGCCCCTTAGTTCTTATGTGCTATGTGCTATGTGCTATGTGAATCTATGAAAATCCCTATCTCTATGACATCCTCATAGCATAAGTCATACTTTTTTGTTCCTTCGAATTATGTGTTTATTATCTAATAATGCGCTTTTGAACCGATGATGTGTATGTGGATGGTGCTTGTTTGGGGACTCTCGAGTTCCCATTCACCACGTTACCTCTACGCCCTCGAACCGAGTTGAGACACTTCAAAACACTTATCCACCAAGCAGGATCTTATCTATAACCCATCATCGGACTTACGACTCGTAGGAGCTTTGTCTGATAATAGTTCAGCACTTACCATATTTTTTGATCTTCAGCTTATGAACATACATACAGGTTGTAAATGATTCTATGGCATGTCTGACAACTTGTACCATCAACATCTGAAAATCAGCCCTTCAATGAATCTCACCCACGAACCCATCCTACGGCTTGTGGAATAAACCACAGCCCGTAGAAGACACTGTATATCTTTTAAAAATTCAGGTCTGCAGAACTTTACAAAAAATCATCCTGATTCCTGAAAAATAAATGCGAAAACACATAAAACCTACTAACATTGCTTTGAGAACACACAAAATTTAAAGTTATAAGAATCAAAAGTGTTGTGTTTTAGCAGGACATCAATTACCACTTTCAAGCTAACACCCAATCTAGCCAACCGATGAACTTCTTTTGCCAATTCCTTCTCACCTCCATAAATATGAGCCATACTTTCCATGAACACACTACATAGAGCATCAGCCACAACATTTGCTTTTTATGGATGGTAATGCAAACTCATCATAATCCTTAAGGATTTCTAACCGCCTTCTTTGCCTCAAATTAATATTTCTTTGGGTGAACACATATTGGAGACTCATGTGGTTGGTGAATGTATTTACATGAACCCCACACAAGTAATGACACCATATTTTGGAATCAAAAACCACATCCACTAGCTCAAGATAATAGGTAGAATAATTTCTCTCATGCACTTTTAGTTGCCTAGAAGCATAGGTGATAAATTTTCCACTTTGCATCAATACACACCCCAAATCGATTCTTGAAGCATCACAATTGACGATAAACCCTTCTAACCCTTCTGATAGAGCCAAAATAGAAGCGGATGTAAGCTTGTGTTTCAATGTTTGAAAGCTCTTTTCACATTCATTGATCTAAAGAGTTTTTGCTTCTTTTGGGTAAATTTTTTCAAAGGAAAAGCAATAGAAGAGAACCCTCAAAAAATCTTTGGTAGTACCCTACAAAGCCCAAGAAACTCCTAATATCTATTAAAGTCAAAGGCCAAGGCTAATTTCTCACCACTTTTATCTTCTTAGGAACCAGTTTAATCCCTTCACCTGACACCATATTCCCTAGAAAGGAAACTTCTTTCAACAATTATTTACATTTATCAAACATAGCAAACAACCTCTCATCCCTCAAAGTTTGTGACACTACCCTAAAATGTTTCACATATTGCTCCTCACCTCTGGAGTAAATCAGAATATCATCTATGAACACCACCACAAACATGTCAAGGTAGTGTTTAAAGAATTACTCATAAGATCCATAAATATCATTGGTGCATTAGTTAGGCCAAATGACATCACAAAAAATTCAAAATGCTCATATCTAGCTCGAAATATCGTCTTCAGAATGTCACAATCTCTTACGCTCATTTGATGATACCCCAACAAAAGATCAATCTTAGAAAAGTGACTAGCCCATTGAAGTTGATCAAATAGGTCATCTATCCTTCAAAAAGGATACCTGTTCACTATAGTGACCTTGTTGAGTTGCCGATAGTCAATACACATTTTAAGTGATCCATCTTTCTTCCTTACAAACAACACTAGTGCACCCCAAGATGACTTGCTAGGCCTTATGAAACCTTTCTCCAATAAATCTTTCAATTGGTTTTTTAACTCCTTCTATTCTTCCGAGGGCATATGGTAGAGAGGAATAGAAATAGGTTGTATATCGGGGAGGAGGTCTATACAAAAATCTATTTCTCTTTTAGGAGAAATACCGGGGAGTTCATCAGGAAAGACATTGAGAAACTCATTGACTACCAAACTAACTCAATATGAAGGAATTTAGACTATATATCCTTAACCCTTACAAGAGGGTAAATGCAACCCTTAGAAATCAATTTTCAGTCCTTAAGATAAGAAATGATCCTATGCTTAACCTCTGAATTATGATCATCCCTCTCACTGACGGGCTTATTATGGAATTTGAACTTAACTTTGCAGGTTATACAATCAATAGAAGCATGATATGCATGTAACTAATTAATCCCAAGAAAAATGTGAAAATCTATCATGTCAAGCTCAACAGAATCACAAGGCAAGACTTTATGCAATATGGACACGAGACGACCCCTATAGACTAATAAAATCACCAATGGGGGTAGACACCTCAAAGGGTTTACATAAAAATTTAGGACACACATCAAGTCTATTAGCAACAAATGGAGAAATGAAAGAGAGACTAAAACTCGAATTTAATAAACCTGAAGCATTTGCCACCATGATATTTTTGATATTTTAGGCAACAAGGATGAGTCATTCCACTATTGCCACCTTGAAAGATAGGGTTGGTCACCCTATCACTGGAAACCTTTGGTTTTGAGCATTAGAGGACCCTTAGCCTTGAAACTTGTGGCCTTGTTGAAAATGACCACCTGTAGCACCTTGAAAACCACCATCATATTGAGCCATCATGGACTCCCCACTCCTCCAATTTCTAAGGTTCTCCCCTTCAAGTTGCTCAGCGTAATACATGAGCCTAGACAAGTCCATATCACCCACACGCATAGTGGTGCAAGATTCTTCATTAACAAAGTCGGATATTCCTAACACATATTTGTTCATCATTGCCCTAAACTCGGCAACCAAGTGAGAAGCATATTTTGAGAGCTTGTTGAATTAAAGGGGATACCCCTTCACACTCATGGAGCCTTGCTTGAGATTCATGAACACTACCATCTTTGCTTCCCTTAATTCAATAGGAAAGAAACGATTGAGAAAGGTGGCTTTGAATTCTTCCCATGGGATAGGCTCTTCATTCTCCCTATCTAGCTTCCATTGAAAAAACCAAATTCGAGTAAGGCCTTTGAGCTGGCAGGCCTCTAATTCTTCTTTCTCTGGTGAACTCACCCCCATAATAGCAATCACCTTGTACACTTCGTCAATTAACTTTTGGGGGTCTTCTGCAACTTTAGAGCCATTAAACTTCGGAGGGTTCATCCTTGTAAAGTCTTTCACCCTTGAGGCCAGAATTGGGGCATGAAGAGCTTTGGCACCTCGATTTGTTTTGTTGATCACGGCTTGTATCAATAAATAAATAACATTCTGACATTCGGCATGTGTGACCCCAACATCCTGTTGTGGAGATTGTGGGGCCAAATGACCTTCAGGAGTAGGGGCTCTTTGGGCCATTCTACATGGTGGCATGATCTAGTAGAGCAAAAGACCACCCATTAGAAAAAGGAACCTTAAATTAAATCCTAAGGCACAACATAGATATGAATAAGTGAATTATTTTTTTCTAAAATGCCTCATAGCCTCCTATTCATAGTGCTGGTGCGCTTCACAACCATGAACAAGACTCTACTTGATGTGGAGTGTTAGATTTTCGAGGACTATTTACAAGCCTACTGCTCTAACAACAAGCTCTTCACGACCTAAGCCTAGGTACTAGTTGTGACATGACAAATGAGGAACCTAAAGGGCCCCAAACACGTCTCTTAAGCATACATAGCACATCCTTGGTTGCGGAAGCATAATTAAACAACAAGAAAATAATTTTAAGAGAAGCAGAACTTTGGACTTAAGCTATGGGGATGATATAGGGAAGAGTATCAGCATGAGCACATAGCAAATAAATGCTAAGGGGCGGGTAAGTATGACTCATGCTATGAGGAAAAATAGGAACTTAGGACTTCTATCTCATCATTAACATACAACAAGCATAAAGGGGAAATAAGGACTAAGGGAAGTCTCCATAATTACATATGCATAATAGGATTCAAGCTCATAACATATCTATCTATATCTAACAACACCTCTAACATGAGTGGAATTGGGGCTAAAACATCGCCCAGGCTCACCCTCAAAAGTAAATGTCCAAAAGTAAACAAGTCTTAATAAAGCATGAAAGAAAAGTGGATATTGTCCCCAAATTGGAGAACTCACCAAAGGAAATTTCAATAATTCGTCTAGTCACGTGGAGGAAGAGGATGAATAGAAGATCTGATCTCTACATGGTTAAATCATGTAGGCAAAAGTATGCTTCAATACTTGGAATGTACTAATTATGCGAGGTACAATGTAATAACGAACATAAGTCATAATTAAATAATATGAATAATCATAATCAATAGACATAAAATCAATATAACATGTATGACCAATGCTTAAGGCAAAACATGTATGGAGATAGTAAAATTTACATAATATATCATATATATGTGGGAGAAGTCTTTAACCGATAAGACCATGCAAGCTACTACTTGGAATCTTGATGTTGCCTCCACACAAGAAATGAAAAGGTATACATGCCATGGTAAACCATACCCCACCTTGGTAGGTAACTTGTCCTAGCTGGATCAACTAGTAAAAGACCATTTAGGGAAATAGTATTCAAATAATTTCTTGATAGTTTTGTGTTTGTCTTCATCGATGATATCCTTATTTATTCCCGAAGTGAATGGGTGCATATAGACCATTTGAGGTTGGTTCTTCAGTCTTTGAGGGAGAAGCAATTGTATGTTATGTTCAGGAAATATGAGTTTTGGTTGGGTGAGGTAGCTTTTCTTTGTCATGTGGTATCCAGTGATGGCATTAAGGTTGACCAAGGAAAGACCAAGGTCATGAAGAATTGGCCTAGACCATTGACTCCTTTAGATATTCAAAGTTTTCTTCGGTTGGCTAGTTATTATAAGAGATTTGTAGAAGGTTTCTCATCCATTGTGTCTCCATTGACCAAGTTTACCCAAAAAAGGTCAAGTTCGTATGGTCGAATGAGTGTGCGAAGAGTTTTCAAGCTTTGAAAGATTGGCTTAAATCGGCTCCTGTTTTGACTGTACCAGATGACTTAGATGGGTTTGTGGTGTATTGTGATGCTTCTTAGATTGAGTTGGGTTGTATTCTTATACAACGTGGTAAGGTGATAGCTTATGCATCAAGGAAATTGAAGGTGCATGAGAGTACTTACCTGACTCATGATCTTGAGCTAGCACCTATGGTGTTTGCTTTAAATATTTGGAGACATTATTTGTATGATGTCCATGTTGATGTCTTTACCAACCACAAAAGTTTACAATATGTGTTCACCTAATGGAATATTAACTTGAGGCAAAGGAGGTGGTTAGAACACCTTAAGGACTATCACATGAGTGTTCAATCACATCCTGGCAAGGCAAATATTGTATCTGATGCTCTTAGTAGACTATATATGGGGAGTGTAGCTCATGTTGATGAAGGAACGGAGTTGGAAAAAGATGTTCACCATTGGACTAGGTTGGGCGTTAGATTGGCTGACTCTAATGAAGGTGGTATTCATGTTCAGAATGGGGATATCAAGGCTAAGCAAAATTTAGACCCATCATTGGTTAAGTTGAAGAAGTTGGTTGCCCGAAAGAAGATAGAGGTTTTTTCCTAAGTAGGAGATGGTGTGCTTTGGAATCAAAATCGGTTGTGTGTTCTGGATGTTGATGGTCTTGCAGAGGTAATCATAAGCGAAGCCCATAACTCTCATTATTATTTTCATCAAGATCTACCAAAATGTATCGACGCATGAGAGAAGTGTATTGGTTGCATAGAGTGAAGAAAGATATAGCCAAGTTTGTATCTGAATGCCCTAATTATCAACAAGTGAAGGTAGAGCATCAAAGTCCTTGTGGTTTGACTCATGATATGGAGATTCCCACTTGAAATTGGGAAGATTTGAACATGGATTCTGTGGTTGGTTTGCCTTGAACCCAAAAGCAATTTGATTCAATTTGGGCTATTGTTGATTGGATGACTAAATTGGATCATTTCCAACCAGTCAAGACAACCTTCAATGCTGAAGAATATACAAGGTTTTACATCCAAGAGTTGGTGAGGTTGCATGGTGTGCCTAGATCTATCATATTCGGATCGTGGCACCAAATTTACTTCTAACTTTTGGAGATCATTTCAAAGTGGACTTGGCACTAAGGTGAAGTTAAGTACCGCTTTTCATCGTCAAACTGATCGACAAGCTGAAAGCACAATTGCAACTTTGGAAGACATGTTGAGGGCTTGTGCATTAGAATTCAAGGGTAATTGGTATGATTATCTACCACTTATTGAGTTTTCTTACAACAATATCTTTCATGCTAGCATTGGTATGGCATCGTTTGAATCTTTGTATGGTAGAAGATGTAGATCTCCAGTAGGGTGATTTAAGTTGGGAGAGATGTCTATGATTGGCCCTGGTGTTGGAATCCATGGAGAAGGTGAAGTTGATTAGGGAATGGTTGAAAATGGCTCAAAGTCACCAAAAGTCTTATTCGGATGTTCGGAAGAGAGATCTTGAATTTCATGTAGGAGATTGGTTGTATGTGAAGGCCTCACCCATGAAGGGTGTAATGTGTTTTGGTAAAAATGGGGAATTAAGTCCATGGTATGTAGGCCCCTATTAAATTGTTGAGTGTATTGGAAATGTGGCCTATAGATTAGATTTGCCTCTCGATTTAAGTTCTATTCACCCGGTTGTCCATATGCCTATGTTTAGGAAATTGATTGATGATCCTAGTACTATTGTGCCTTTGAAAAGTGTTGAGGTTGAGGAGAACTTGTCTTATGAAGAAATCCCGATTGAGATCTTGGATAGGAAAGTAAAGCGGCTTCGCAACAAGAATATGGCTTCGGTTAAGGTGCTTTGGAGAAATCAACATGGGGAGAGTGCTACATGGGAGGCGGAGTTGGACATGATGAAGCAATACCCCCATCTTTCCAATCTACTCAAGCTTAAGTTGTTAGGTTCTTCCTACTCCAAATGGTCCTAATTCATTCAATCTTTTGTTATATGACATGACATGGCACGCATACATGTGCACAAAAATTATTTAAAGGTGTTTTTAATGATTTAAAGATGTTTTGATATGAGTTTTAATGACTTTATGATTTTTAAGTGATGAAATATGCATTATGTCCTTGTGTTTAGATTTTCCATATTCAAGTCCGGGTTTTCAAGCCTTATTCTGGCACATTTGGGGATGAATGTTCCCATGGGGGAGATGATGTAAGGACTCAGACTATGTTAGGCCTTGATGGTCCATAAAATTTGGTTTCGAAAAGTTTTTACAAAGATGACACCAAATGGGTACCTCTATGGGTCGTATGACTCACCACGGGCCGTGAGAAGGAGCCTTGTGGTGGTTGTTGGCCTTGTGTATATAGTGTTGTCCTTAGGTTGGAGTTCAAGACCAAGGCATTCACCATATGAACCTCATACGATTAGTGTGACCCTTCACAGGTCATATGGCCTCCCGTATGGGTGTTGGTGTGAAAATTTTCTAAGTATGGAATCACCACCTCGAAACTTCATCAGTGGAGAAATTTTTTAAATGGAGACTCATGGATGGAGACATGGTCCGTGTGACCCCTACACGGCCTGTGGTGCCTCTATATAGGACCTCTAGCAACTTTTTGACATTTGTTTCATTAATGGCTTTCTTGTAATTAAGGCTATTCCTAAAGTTTTTTTATGACTTTCTAACCTATCCTAAGCCTCTCAAAAGATCTATACTCTTCTATTTTTATTCAAATCTAATTTTAACACTTAAAATATTCTAACTCTCATCAAAAGAACTCCCCTCAAGTGAACTTTGAAGGGTTGGTTTGCAGCTTAAGGAAGGGTCTTCTTCTTCACTCAATGTTTTCTTGATTCCTCTTATTAGCTATGGTATGTGGGATTGATTCATGGTCCCTTTCTACCATGAAGACCCCAAATTCTTTTACACTTGATTTTATGAATTTAAGCTTACTTTGAATATGGGTCTTTTAGATTATTGTTTATTTGATTCAATTGAGATATGAGCTACGTTTATTGTTGTTTTTAAGTGATTTAAGCCCTAATATGATGAATTCCATTGATGTTATGAAGATTTGAATATGTATTGTCCCTTTAAAGTTTGATTTGAGCATGGATAATCTAAATTGTGATTTAAATGTTGATTTACTTGAATTTCATATTGTATTGTTGATTTAAGTTTGAATCTCTATTGCTCATACTATTATCATATCATTCATGGCATATTCACACATGAGCATTCTTTTTGATAAAAATTATTCGGTGGTTTCAGCTCGCATATGTTTATGAACATGGTTTTTATGAAAATTATTCGGTGGATCAAGCTGACATATGTTTATGAATATTGTTTTGATGAAAATTATTTAGCGGGTTAAGCCCACACATATTTATGACAAGAATGAGATCACATAAATATCTATGATATGCTTCTTTGAGAAACTCTCGATGTTTACCTATCTTTTATATATGTGAATGAGCTATTCCTATACATGAAAGTGTGCATTGAAGTATGACTTGGCTTTTGAGCCCACGTGTGCGTAAATTATGAAGAATGTTTTGGCTTTTTAGCCTTAGTATGCATTGAAATGATTTGAAAGAAGTTATGCCTCTTTTGAAAGCACGTATATGTATATATGTATTCGTGTGGGATGATTACTTAGAACCGAATTGTATTGGAGGTGTCAGGGATATCCCCAAGGGTCCTCTTCCTTTCTCTTGAACTTTGTGCTAGCATAGGTATATGGTAACCATTTCCGAAATGAATGGGTCGTATGGTATGGTTACAATTATGATATGATATTATATGACATGATTTGGAAATCCTTTTGAAATGATCGGGTTATATGGAAGGTGGCCAATACACTGAAATTAACAGGTCATAAGGTGTTATGTAGATTACCTTTGGCAAGTAATCTTCTTTCACCTAATGTGAACTTTTCATCGGGAAAATCAATGTAATAGATCTCATGGGTTTGAGATATCTGCTATGGTCACATCCCCTCTCCTCCCCTTAGTTTCTATGTGTTATGTGCTATGTGGATCATGCTGATCCTTATCTCTATAACATCCCCAAAGCATCTGTCCTACTCTCTCATCTCTTAGAATTATGTGTTTACTACTTCATTATGCGCTTTCAAATCGATGATGTGAATTTGGATACTTTGAGGTTGTTTTGGGGACTCTCGGATTCCCATTCGTTATGTCACTCTTAGACCCTAGGTCTAGGTTGTGATACATGAACAAGACTCTGCTCAACGCGGTGTGTTAGATTTCTGAGGTCCATTTACAAACCTAGTGATCTGATTCCAAACTTTGCTATTCCCCAAGACAAGGGCCTAGATGTGACACGGAGAATGGGAACCCGAAGGGATCCCAAACAAGCCTTTCAAGCATACATAGCACATCTTTGGTTTTGCCAAAGCTAGGAAGAGTAACAAACATATATCATAAAAATTTTATGGGAAACGGTGTTTTGGACTCACGCTATAGGGATGTTACGGGGAAGAGGATTAGCATGAATCACATAGCAAAACATTTCTGAGGGATAGGTAAATATGACTCACGCAATGGGAGAAATTAGGGACTTAGGACTTTCATCTCATCATCAATGTACAATAATCACATAAGGGGAATAGGGACTAAGGGATTCTTCCATAATTACAAAATATAAGAGTCAAGCTCATTGTGTACGTAACATAACTATATCCATAAACACCTCCAAATCATGAATGGAACAAGGCCAGGAAATCTCTTAGGCTCACCCTCAAAATAGTATCCAAAAATAAGGAGTCCAAACAATTCATGAACGTAAGAGAATTTTTTGTCCCCAGATATGGAAGACTTACCAAACAATCTTCAACTAGAACGTCTAGTTATGTGGAGGGGGAGTATAGAAAGGAGCTTTTGTTCCTACAGGGTGAGATCATGTAGGGAAAAAGTATGCATTAGTACTTGGAATATACTAAGTATGCGGGATTCAAATCAATAAGGAATATAAGCCACTATAAGACTAAGTGAGTTACTACTTGGAATCCTGATGTTCACTCTACATCGGATAAGGAGTGGTCTACTTTGCCAGGATAAACCAAACACTCACCTTACGGGAACTCCATCATTTTTCAAAAAGTGCCTTATCACCACCTCACGAGAACACCACTCGTTTTAGTATACATATCTTACTAACCTTATAGGAACACCACCCATTTCGGTACTTGATTCACATGTGTGGTACAGGAACACCACCTATTTTAGTCAATCAAACAACTTAAGCTATATGGATCCATTAGCTAATTCACAAACCTATGGTGGCAACATAGTTATGGGACAATGGTTATCTACTAAGGTCCCCTCGGTGCTAGGTCACGATCCCAAGGAATACTTCAAATCATACATAATATCGTAATAGCAAAGCATCATTTTCAGAATTTCATTAAAGAATAGCTCTTCAAAACCAAAGCTTCATTGTATCAAAGATAGGGCTTCATAACTTCTCATAGCTTTCACAATATTCGCATAATTTATATCACACATAATAGCCCTTCACAATTCGTATCATTCGTAAATCACATGTCTTATCATAAGGCCTTTGTCAACATAAGAAGTTTGGTACATTATTTAGTACATTATGGTGGGTATGTATACATACTCAAAATCATGCAAAATCAACCTCTTTGGATATGAGGAGAATAACAAAATCCCATTCCAAATTTATGCAAGATAACCCACCATAACATAACAAAGCATAGTGAAGGCATCATATTATAATGTTATACAAAGACAAGATAGCAAAATTCTCATCATAATATCATCATAAGTTACTTCATAATCATATCATGCAAAAGAGTCCATAGTGTCTTCGTAGATACCCATAACATGAAATGGATTTAGAGGAAGAATGGTTCAGCTTGTGGGAGAGAGGTTCCCACAATCAAAATCGACATAGCTTAGTAATTTAATGGAGAGAAACCTGATTTGGTGATGGAGAAACTAAAACCCTAGCTTGGCCTTTTGGCTTGAAACCTTGGAAGAGGTATGAGATTGTTTAGGACTTAGAAATATTTATAAATGGAGGAGAATGAGTTTATTAGAGTTGTATATACTGATAAGGGGTCCTTTGAGGGGTAAAACAACGTAGTTTGTGCTTTAAATAATGAGAAATATCGCAACTACCCCTTTTAAAATTCTACCAGAAAGGATCACGAGACCACATTTACGTGTTGTGGTCTAGTCTACGAGCCATAGAAATGGTTTGTCTATTGCCACTTTTGAGTTTTTTAGAAACTATTCTATGATCCCAAAATCCATGATAGGACTTACAACTTGCAAATCTTTTTATGGGCATTTTGATAAGTCATAGGACATGTCCTTGAAAATCCAAAATTTCACCAAGTCTTCCCTAGGTCCCATGAGCTAATTTACGGGTCGTACAATGACTTATGTTAGACCCCTCGTAATAGCTGACAGTCAAAAATTTCCAGAACTTATTTTCTTGTATGTTTCATACTTCTCGCAGGTGGGGTCTTTGCAACATAAGGGTAAAACACTTGTCATACTTGAACCCTTCATATAGGCATTATTCATTTACAAAAGGGTAAAACATAGCATAAGGGCTCAAATCCTTGTTTATCAATCATAAGAACTTTTCATGAGTCCAATACATGTTTAGGAGCCCATAATTTATCATATTATACTTGTCTTTCAAAACATGCAATAGTCTTTCATCAACATAAGAATTCTTGTTATGTAAATTTAGTCAAACATGGTGGGTGTATGAAATTCGACTTAAAAATCATGAAATACAAGAGTAATGGACATAGATGAAGTGAACATGATCATTAAAAAGGCATTCAAATGACCCAGCAACCTAAACCTTTAGTTTGGGTGTCATGAAATGCATCTTAAAAATTCATAATCTTCCATGGTTTTCATATTTCATGTCATACACAGCTTCAATAGTCATAAATCAAATCATAATATAGCCTTGAATAGAAGTTCATGCATAATTCAATAAATACTTGGTAGAATTAAATTTAAATCATCTTCATAATGCATGATAAGGAGTACCCATAAAGTACTAAGCCTTGAAATCATGGAATTTTAATAAAAAGGGAGAGTTGGGCTCCATGGATGGAAGAACTCATGAATGAAGAATCACATACCTCAAACTTGAAATTTCTTGAATAAAACTCAAACAAGACTTTAAGCTTCACTTGAATTCTTGAA
Organism: Solanum rostratum; assembly: GCA_029948455.1. Lineage (NCBI taxonomy): Eukaryota > Viridiplantae > Streptophyta > Magnoliopsida > Solanales > Solanaceae > Solanum > Solanum rostratum. The sequence continues at coordinate 24,346,535 of CM057054.1, forward strand.
ATCCAAAGAGAGTTATTGAGAGTCTTGAATTTAATTTGAGAGATTTGTTGTGGATTGGAGGGGATTTTGAGAGAGTTTTTGAGAGATTAAGGCTTAAAATTGCAGAACAATGGAGGATTCTCGTCTCTATTGGTGTTAGATTATTACTAATTGCCCTTAGATGACCCAGAGAAAGTTTTGGAAAAATTTGTACTATGATGAACCAAGGGACGATGCAAGAGTTCAATTTCCCCCTATTTTAAACTAGGAATGATTTTAGGGTATTTTTGCACTACTAGGGAAGAAGTCCACATCGTACTCTTCTGATTAAGCCCCAAATCATTGGAAAAATTTATTTTCAATACGGGTGACGTAAAAATCGAAACCACCCTTTTTCTACCCAATTTTTCCTCTTGAAAGAGAATACAAAGTCGGATTTATGAAATCACACACAAATTTTAAGATATTCAATTAGGGCATTTTCTGACCCGCATGAGAGATGTTATAGTCACGTGGTCTTACATGTAGATTATGGTATCCTCCCACATAGCTATGTATATGATGAGTTATGATGATTATGTTACTTTAAAGCATGTTTTGAATTATAAATTTATCATTCATTTCATATTGAGCTTTACTCTTTGATTATGACTAGGCATATTGCTTATTATGTTATTATGATTTCATTATTATAATTTCATCATACATACTTAGTATATTCAAAACACTAATGCATATTTTGCCTACATGATATCAGCATGTCGGAACCGGTACTACTCTTCCTCCAACTCGTGGCTAGATTTTGGGTATTTGAAGACTAGTATGGTGAATCCTCTAGTTAGGAGACAACATCGTTGTCCTTTATGATTGATATATTAAGACATTTAATCTTTCAGAAGCTTTATTTATTTTGCTCCTTATACTTGAGGGTGAACTTTGAACATGTCTAGGCCTAGCCAACTCTTTGGTAGAAAATATTGTTGGACACAAGTGTATGAAGTTTTATGTTTGCTTTCTCTCATGAATTTTATATTGAATGTCCCTTAGTCTCATTTTCCCTTATTTTAGTTCCACTTTATTTATATTCAACACCCATGAATCCTTAATAAATTCTAAGAAGCTTGGGTGAGGGCCTTCGAGTATCTCATTCTCCATGTTACGACTAGGCCCTAGATTTGAGTCGTAATAGAATATACTAGAGTAACCATAAACTCTAAATCCATAGATTGAATATGAATCATTAATGAGAGATGTTGTTCAAAATCAAACTCTATCTTAGCATTGAATCCATGATTCATAAAGCACCAATTTTTTTCATTGTAATTATGATACATGAGTGGCATCTGTAATCTTCTCCTCTATTTATTTATATTCTTAATGTGTTGAAATGGTTCTAGCAATGCTATTAAAGCAAATTTATGCACTTTATTAAGCATATGAGCCTTGAAAAGCCTTATGAGACTTAAAAACCTAATATTCCACACTAAGCTTTTCATACTGCTTATTATTAAAATTTCCAACCCTCTTTTAGGTTGAAATCTTTTGGGCATTGATTTCTCTGTAACGTTTTTCCTTCTAACTTTCTTTAATTTTTTTAGAGCTTTGAAAACTCTTAGTGAAATATTTGGTTTATTTAAAACTTGGTTATCCTAATGTTCATTATCCAACCCCCCCCCCCCCACACCCCTTCAAAAATACCTCCTAGTTTCTCTGCTCTATCAACTTTATGAGTGATTATGTCATTAGCACTGAGTTGGGATGTTTAGACTCTTAATCCACACAGGTTCCTCTATAGCCTGAGGCATTTCTTGTCACGACCCAAGCCTAGGGACTAGGTGTAACACGGGGAATGGGGACTTGAAGGGACCCTAAACAAGCCTCTAAGCGTAAGTAGAACCTCCTTGGTTACGGAAGCATAAGAAAGAAATAAGCAAATAGTTCTAAGGGAAGCGGGACTTCGGACTCACGCTTGGGGATAGATAGGGGAAAGATATTTGCATGATCACATAGCAAGTAAGACTAAGGGGAGGGTAAGTATGACTTAAGCTATGAGAAAAATAGGGACTTATGACTTCCATCTCACCATCAACATTTAAAAACACATAAGGGGAATAAGGAGTAAAAGAAGTCTTCAATATTCATGCACATTAGCATCATAGGAGTCAAGCTTATCACATACATATTAAACAACACCTCAAGCTTGAGTGGAATAAGGGCTGAGATATCTCCCGAGATCACCCTTAAAAGTAAATAAGCCTCAACAAAGCATGAAAGGAAACTGGATGTTTTCCCCAAAATGGAGGACTCACCATTAGCAATCTTCAATAAGCCAACTTGCCACGTGGAGGAGGATGAATTGGAGTTCTGGTCCCTATATAGTTAGATCATATAGGTAAAAGTTATGCGCTAGTACTTGAAATGTACTGAGTATGCGGGGTGCAATGCAATAAGAGAACATAAACCATAATTACACAAGATGCATAATCATATTTAAAGAATATAAGCTCAATATGACATTTTTAATTAATGTCTTAGTCAAAACATGCATGGAGAATAACCAAATCACATGAATTATCTTACACAGGTGGGAAGAGACCATAACCAATAAGACCAAGGAAGCTACTACTTGGAATCCTAATGTTTACTCCACACCAGAAAAGGAGTGGTCTACTTTTTCAAGGTAAACCAAAACACTCACCTTACGATGTAGTCTTTTCAAAAAGTGTTACCAAATATCTTTATCTTATGGCATGGCCTTTTTGGTAGGTAATATAAGATGTCCTTACCTTACATCATGGCCTTTTTGGTAGGAGTCGAGAAATGTCCTTACCCTATCGTATAACCTTTTCGGTAGGAGTTAAAATTTATTCTTCATACGGTAAGACCTTTTCAGTAGGTATCACACAATATGCTATGGTGGCACATAGTTAAGGGACATTGGTTACCAACCAAGTTCCTTTCGGTGCTAGGTCAACATCCTACAAAATACTCAATTCATATACATAGCCATATTATACATAACTTCATAACTTATAGTAATATCATAGGAGTAGCTCCTCAAAACTATCACATCATAATATCAAAGAAGGGGATTTATATAATTCATAACATTTATATCATTCTCATGAGCTCATAACATGTATAATAGCCCTTCAATATTCTCAATAATTATAATTCACATGTCTTACAATAAGACTTTCATCAACATAGAACTTGTCATATACTTTAGTCAAAACATGGTGGGAGTATGCATATAAACTCAAAATCATATAATTCAAGAGTATAAAACATGAGATGAGTAAAGTTAATTCATTTAAAAGTCATTCAAATCAACTCACCAATATTATAATAAAACCCCCAATTTGGGTATCAAAAAATCCAACTGAAATTTACAAATTTTTTCATAGCTTTTCATGGCATCATAGATTACACGACTTTAGTATTATAAAGCTTATCATAATATCAACCCCAATGGGTGTTTATGCATAATAAAATTAATACTTGAATAAATCAACCTTCAATCATGTTCATAGTGAATAATGTGAAATACCCATAAAGTATCCAATCTTGAAATCATGAAATTTGATCAAAAAGGAGGATTGAGCATCATGGGTAGAAGAACCCCATGAATAAAGACCCACATACGTTAAACTTAAAATTAGTTGAAGAAAACTTGAGGAAGACTTGGAGGCTTCACTTGTATTCTTGAAATCCAAAGAGAGTTCATGACAATCGTGAATTTAGATGAGAGATTTGTGAGAAATTGAGAGGATTTGGAGATTGTTCTTGTGAGATTTGGGGATCAAAATGGTTGAACAATGGAGGATTCCCGTATATAACGGTGTTGGGTTATTACCCAATTGCCCTCACCTGACACTAGAAAAGTTCAAAAAAATTTAAACTGTGCGATAACAAATGGGCGACCCACGCCTTTGGTCCCTGATAGTGTAATTTTGCGCAAAGTTCAATTTTCCCCTATTTTTGCCTAGGAAATGAGTTTAGGTCACTTTTATATTGTCGGAGGAAAACGTGGGCAACGTGGTTTGATCGTGCACACGTCTGTTTTCAGTCCAAATCACTTGAAAAATTATTTTTCGATACAAGTCACCAAAAAATTGAAGGCGACCCTTTTCCCACATAACTTTACCTCCCGAAAAAGAATACAATTTTTAATTTGTAAAACAACAAAAATATTTTAAGATATATAAGAAATATGCCCTAAGGAAATTCTGAGTCGCGTGGGAGGTTTTACATTTCTACAATAACTAGACTTTTATTAAAAAACTCTTTATTGCCCAATTTTTTCCCTTCAAAATTCCTAGAATCTGTTAACTTACTATTATGAATTTAGTTGTTGTTGTTGGTAGATGTTGTAATACACATCTCTATTCTTCTTTCCACAGAACTCTGATGTTCCACATGATTTAAAGGCTCCTTGTCAATACACTTTCTTACTTGATTATTCATTTTAGAACTGAGCCCTTTTTGAGAGTCATTACTGTGATTATACTTTGACTTATTTGCCTTTATTATTGTAGATTCTTGTTGGTTGGTGATAGTTGGGGATGCTTTATTTGGTTGATGATGAAAAGATTTGGTAACCTAATCTTTAATTTCCATCCCCTTGTTTCTCTCCCTATTTTTTTTGCATCATGATTAGCATCATCAACCATAACACCATCACTTTGATTCTACCTATGCTCTTTCTCATTTGTGAGGGATTAGAATGAATTGTAGTAATATATTCTCAAGGGTCACAGCCTTTTCTCCTCGATAATCTTTATTGGTAAATATTTTTTGGGTGGGTTTCCATCTACTCTCATGATTGTAATATAGTTTAGCTGGTATATTTGCTTTATCTTCCTCCTCTTCAGTATGTTTAGATTGTTGTTCATTATTTTCATCTTCTTCATGCATCTGCATTAACTCATGATGTAAAACTTTATGCTCATATTCATTATACCCTTGAAGCATGCATCTTTTACAACACTTAGGTAGAGATTCATTTGAATCTTTACCTTTTCTACTCTAGAATTCCCATTTGTTGAATTCATAATATCCATCTCAACATAGCTAGGGAGATCAGAAAGTAATTCTAATAAGAGTGTTGTCACTTAGAAGTAAAATCATAACAAACAAAATTTTTTTAAGATAAAATCGATCTATCCTTCTTGTGTGTATAGAGTTGTGCCGACCGATTCTAACTTGAGCATATGTGTTTAGGTTAATTTATTGTATGAGAATAATTGAAGATGAATTAAGGTCACGCGTACTCTTTAGCTCACATTTGAGTTAAAAGATTTCTTATCGGTAAATTTTTGATAAAAGATTTTATAAAAGTTAGGTGATCTAATCCTAAACCTAACTCAAAGAGTTTCTATCAAATATGTTTTCACATGAATCAGTATAGGGGTCAATTTTAAACGATCATATCTCCTGGAACAAAAAGAGTTAGGGGGACCAAAGTCTCTGAATCCTCTTTCCAATTCCACTAAGTTGCCTCTTTTCAAGGTCAGAGTAAAACGTTATGATTTTTCTACCAGAGACTACCATATTAGACTTTTATGAGTCAGTGACCTACGAGCCACTTGTATGGACAGTAAAAAGAGTTACAACCTATACTTTCAATTCATCAAGAAGGTCCTTCAAGTTAAAGTTTTAGGTCCTATTTCTACTGACCCATCTACAGATTGTAAAAGTTTCTACAGGTTGTAATTTGGACCTATAGGATGAACTTCTGAGCCTTAAAATTTGACAAGAATTCCACAAATGGATTTGCGATCTGTGGATCAAACCATATGCCATAGATGGCCTCGTGGGAAGGTTTTGGTCAACTTTTCAAGAGGGTTAATTTAGTCATTTTTTTCATCTTTTTAAGCTTAAGACCAGATATTTTATACCTAAATAATGTTCAAAATAGTATAAATCAATCCTATTACTCTCATAAATGCTTAAAAGTCTTAGAGTGAGGTTTTAAGAGAAGAAAACTAGGGTTTCAAGAGAATTTATCGATTTCCTCAAGGTTCGTCAAGAATCTAATTCTTCAAGGTATATAAAGCTATCATAGCATTAGATTGAGTTCACCTCGCACCCAACATATGTGTTTTCATTTTAATGGTGTATTCAGTTTGGTCAAAATCTAGTTTTGAATTTCGATTGAGTTAATTCTTCTGCTGATAAATTCTATATATTTATGATTTGAAGTTACTATTATTTTTATTTCACATATTATTGGAATTAGTGTTCCTAACTATTTTTTCATGAACTCTAGTTAAGCTGATGATCATGGCTTTCACATGAATTACTTGATGTTGAGATTCAGAATTTTTATGCATTAATTAAAGTATTAATTTAAATCAAGGTTATGCATGTTTTGAGTAAAAATGATGGTTTTCTATGCATTGATGAAAAATATGATTGAAACTTACATTATATATGTATTTTACCGAGTCCAAAGATTGTATTTGAGAAAGAATTTTTTATGAGATGTGAATGAATTTTTGAACAATATTTTTAATGAAAGAACATGATGAACTTAGATAAAATTTAATTGATGAAAAAGTTCATTGAAACTTGATGAGATGATTAAAATGTTGATAGATATGAGCACATATTTTGAGAGTAGTATTGAGCATCGATTCGGGTAAGTATCGAACGAACTGAAATCCCATAAACTACATAACTAGTGTAAGATAGAAGTCTTGCCTCTCTTGTCCCAAAAGGGGACTTCTTATTGGACCCATTGATATAATGTCCTTTACTCTTGTAAGGTATTAGATGGATGTGGGAACGACATTGCTTCATTGTATCATTACTCGCTCGTATGGTGATGGTTGTCCGTTAGAGAAACTCCCTAATGATGATAATTGATTTTTATTTAATTAAGTTACATATGATTGAGTCTATTTGAGAAGCATTGCTATATTTTTAAACTTGTATGTCATATTGAATTGAGTTGAGCTGAACTTTATTCTTGTCATTTGAGCTTTTTCTTGAGTTTTGTTCGATTCAACTATCTTACATACCGTACATTTCACATACCGGTGCCACTTAGTGCTGCATAATTTTATGATATAAATACAAATATTAGAGATCCTTCGGAGATGCTTCGTCAAAGATTTGTTTAATCCCAAATAGTGGTGTGACCTTCTTGCTTTAGGAGGAATCTATTATCTTGAGTTGCTTTTTTTAGTAGTCTTTTAAGGTAGCCTTGAGATTGTCTTGTCACCTTCTTATGTATTGATAGATGCTTCATAGAGCGAGTCATATAGAATTAGATGGAGTATGCTTTTACAATTTTGAAAAATATTGTTACTTACTTTAATTGAAGCGTTGAGTTATTTTTATAAGAAATATATTTGAACAGTATTTTATAGATGATTAAAATGTACTTTCTTTTATTTCATTGAGTCTTTCGCTAATTGCATAAGTGATTGAGCCAAGTGGTTCGCTTGAGAACCAGCAATGATTTTTTAGTGTTGATCGCGCCTACGGTACCCTCTTGGGGAGTGACAAAATATAATTTAAAAAGTTGCTTTTAGGAAAAAAATTCCACTATAATTAAATGATATTATAACAAATGATTGTTATGACAAAGTTTGACTGTGTTTATCCATGATTAAGTTAAAAAAACAAATAAAATCATTTAATTATATGTAAATGAATGGACCATTTTTAGTGTGGGCAGCTCTCACAACCACTGGTATAACTAGTTTCCCAATGGGGAAGGGCCTAAATGCCCTCGAACTATTGGAAATGGTACAAAAATATCCTCCATCAACCTATTGGACCTAAAATGCTCCTGTTATCTATCTTTGGGCCCAACAATACCCTTCATTCACCTTTTTGGCTCACTTATACCGTTGAAACTAATAACCCTCTCTCTCTTTTTCTTTTTAAAATATTTATTATGTTTCATTTCTTATGGAATAAAGAAAATCTCCTTCCCCAATTCTTTTTTTACAAAAAAATCTTATAATTTCTTTTTAATTTTTTAAAGTTTGTTTCGGGGTAAGGTATGGAAACCGGGCGGTGCGGGTAAGGGGATGTTTTAGAGCTATGTTGGGTAGGGTAGGTTTAAAGTTATGCGGGGCAGAGTGAGTGCGGGGCGGGTTACGGGTTTAAAGAACCAAATAAGAATTCGAAAAAAAATAATTTTTTATAATTAGGAAAAAACAAAGATATAAAATTTTTATACTAAATATTGACTTTAATTTTATTTTTTCTAGAATTTAAACTAGACATGTCCGGTAAATTGTTAGTTGTTGAAATGTTAATTATAGGCTTTTTTAATTAGGTTTGAGTATTTGCTTCGCTCTTGTTTAGATTTACCATAAACGTTATCTATCTAATTCTTAGACAATTAACGTTATTTAGAATTCCCTCTTGATCCACTTTTATTTAGAATTACTACTTACTAATTAGAAATGTTTTCTGTATAATTTTGTGTGAATAATATTTATTTTCATTTTTTGTTTAAGGGATAACTACTACTTATAATTGAAGTTGAGTGTTTGATCCATTGTTGTTTAAAATTAATATGAATTTTTTTTGTCTAATTCTTAGTCAATAAGATTCGGTTTTTGGGGGTTTAGAAGATACCTACTATTTGTACCCAAGGTTGAGTATACGATTCACTCTTGTTTAGAATTACTATAAAATATTTTTTTTTATCTAATTCTTAGTCAGTATAGTTATTCTTTTTGGTTTAGAGGATAAATCTTATTTATAATTAAGGTTGAGTACTTGATCTACTTTTGTTTAGAACTACTATAAATCACTTTTATCTAAGTCTTAGTCAATCAAATTATTCTTTCAAGTTTAGAGGATAGCTACCATTTATAACTAAAGTTGAGTATTTGATCCGCTTTTATTTAAATTACTATAATTAAGATTGAGTATTTGATCTGCTTTTGGTTAGAATTGCTATAAATCATTTCTATAAAATTCTTTGTCAACTTGGAGGATAACTATTATTTATAACTTAGGTTGAGTATTTGATTTGCTTTTGTTTATGATTATTGTAAACATTTTCTATTTAATTCTTACTCAATAAAGTTATTCTTTAGGTTTAGAAGATACATATTATTTATAACCAAAGTTGAGCATTCCATCGTCTCTTGTTTAAAATCACGACAAATATTTTCTATCTAGGTCTTAGTGAAGTTATTGTTTTTAGTTCAGAGGATAACTATTTTTGATAACTAAGGTTGAGTATTTGATACGCTTTTTTTTAAAATTATTGTAAATGTTGTCTATTTAATTTTTGTTGAATAAAGTTATTCTTTTCAATTTAAAAGATAACTATTATTTATAACCAAGGTTGAGTATTCTATCCATTATTATTTTAATTACTTTAAATATTTTCTATTTGATTCTTCGTCAAGAAAGTTATTATTTTTTATGTAGAGGTTAACTATTATTTATAACCAAGGTTGAGTATTTGATCCACTTTTGTTTAGAATTGCTATAAATATTTTCTATCTAATTCTTCATCAATAAAGTTTTTTTTATTGCGGGGCCGGGAGGTTTAAAGGATAACTATTATTTATAAGTAAAGGCTGAGCATTTTTATCCACTCTTGTTTAAAATTACTGTGAACGTTTTTTATCTAAATTCATAGTCAATAAAGTAATTTCTTTCTTTTTGTTTAAGGGAATAACTATTATTTATTACTAAGGTTGAGTGTTTGCTCCATTCTTGTTTAGAATTACTATAAATGTTTTCGGTTTAATTCTTAGACAATATAGTTATTTTTTGGAGTTTAAAGGATCGCTATTATTTGTTATTAATGTTGCATATTTTCTATTATTATTCAGAATTACTAAAAAATATTTTTTGTCGAAGTGTCAATGTGAAAAGGAGATATTTTGCATCCAAAAAGTTATATGTGTTAGTAGTAATAATTATTTTTAATAAATATCATAAAAGGTCACTTAATTATGAAAATTATTTTATTTATTTTTTATCAATAATATAATTCAACTTATAATTTTCATCTCATAAAATCATCCGACCAAATTTATCATAATTATTTTTTGATATAAGACAATAAATTAATTTTTATGTCATGTAAATATAAATCTCAGACATAAAATAACTTTTTTTAAAAAGAATTTATATTTTACACTCGCGTCACCAGCCTATAATTATAATTTTTTTGAAAGAGATTTTTTTGTTTTTGGGAATAGTCGCAGAAAAGAAATCATAAAAGAAAAGAAGAAAAACATACAAAGGATTGAGATTTGAGGGAGAATAACGGATTTCCAGAATTGAGAAGAATTATAGTTTATTTTGGGATGGAGAACTTGAGTGCCCCACCCCCAATGGGTTCTTATGCTTTTAGTAAAGATTAAAACACAGAAGTCCATATTTCAAAGCAAAAAATTGAGAAGTGCAAACTGACACTTTGGAGGACGATTTTTTCGTGAAAAAAAAAATATGAATTTGAAAAGCATTGTAAAATTCAATAAAAGAAAAAATTCACTAACAATAATAGTAAGTACGGTATTGTCAATGAATTGGGTGTAATATATGAATCTTTTTTAATTCTATTTTATTTGTGAAATTCATGTCTACATGACATAAAAAAAAATCATGTATGATTTGTTTTAATGATGAATTTAATTGAGTGTATGATTTCACATTAAATCGTTTAGCATAAACATTTTGCAAAACTGATTAAAGCTAACTCCAAAATCATTTCAAAATGATGGGTATTCCTATGACAATTCCATTTGGTAGTTTCGTTTGCCTTAAATAAGTTGAATTGCCCACGCTAGTTAAATCTTTTATGATAGTGAAAATCCATAGATGTAAGAGATTTTTAATAAACAAATTCACTGTATTCTAAAAGATAAAAAATTAAATCGTAAATACAATTTTACAAAAATGTAACCTAATGAAGATGATTCATGTATCTTACTTAACTACTGTATTTTGGAGTGTAACCTAATGAAGATGATTCATGTATCTTACTTAACTACTGTATTTTGGAGGCACATATGTTATCCATACCATCCGAAAAACATGAATCTTGCCAATCTAAATGCCAAATTATGTAAATATCCCTAACTTGATCAAAATAACCCTAACTGATAGCACCTCTACAATGTCATAGCTGAATAGTCATCACTATCAACTCACTTTCTAGACAGGCGCAACGTCGATATGATCCAAACAGATGCAACTTCTGCCTTTTCTTTCTTCAATGCGATCAACGTCCAATACAGTTCCACATCAACTCCAAACTTCTCTAGACAACGAACAGGTGTGCAAAAAATGAACAACTATGCCCTGTTGCTGCCTTAGCAAATCAAATCGTCTTCTACAACATGTTTATTGTCTTTCTTCTACCGTGTACTATTACTTTTCCCTTAATGTGAAGATTTTTCATGTACAACAAATATTAGAATAGGCTTTTGTGAAATTATTCGCTATCATTAACACGTTGTAAGTTTTCTCTAAATAACTTTTTTCTCCCGTACTATCTACACCTACTCAATCATCAAAATTGAAGCCACTTACGATACACAAACCCGGAATGTTCCTTACTCTCTAGTTTATTTTAACTGTCCTGATAACATAGCACACCATCTCCCCCTTGTGGGTAAACCTTTACCTTCTTTTTGATAACCAACTTTTTAAATTCAACGAAGGTTGGATGCAATACCAATGATGACTTGGACCCATTATGCACATGAATGCAACCCTCATTATAATAATTCACCCTTACTCCCAACGGGGAAACAGTTGACCTCATTGACCAACTCTTTCTTTCTATCATCGACATGAGCCATAATACCCATAGACACCCTGCTAAGTGTGTCGGCTAAAATATTTGCCTTGTATGGATGATATAGTACACTTATGTCATAATCCACTAGAAGTTCAAGTCACAACCCGGTAAAATTACCAAAACACCCCTAGAGGGAGGGTATGCATGTAACGCATCTTCCAATGCTCGTATGGTAAATCCGAGGTCGGATTTGTGATCACCAAAAAAAATTGAGTAGAAAAATGGTCTCAGTTGATTTTTAGAGCGACCTGATCAAAAGATAATTTTTTCAATAGGAAACGCAAAACAATGAAGTTGCGCGACAGGAGCGCATCGCGCCTCTATCGCGGACTAGCATTTATATTTTTTTGAAAACTTTCGACGGGATTTAGAAAATTCGTTCAGAAACCTTTTCTGAAAATACACCATGTGTGACCAGTCCGCGTCGCGGACCGGGTCTTTTCTGAGCTAAAATTTTCTAAATTTTACGAGGGGCATTCTGGTCTATTTCCAACCCCTCTTAAACTCTATACACGATCTAATAAGGTCTTTTTGGCGTAAAAAGGGTCTAAAATCCTAATTCTTAGTCCTATTCCATAACTAACAAGGCTGGGGCTTGAGGAAAAAGGAGAATAGTTTGAGTTTGAGAGATTTGAGAAGAAATCCTTTACGTGATTGATTGATAACTTCGTCCTAGGTATGTAAGCCTAATGTATAAGCATGGAATTGTCCTCTCATGTGCCGCATAGATGGTCATAGATGTGTTGATGGTTCAAGAGTCTACATACATGAACCCTTGATAGTTTTTCTTAAAATTTTATTTGAAATTACATATTTTTCTATGTTTATGATCATCATACTATTTGTTTTCTTGAATTGAACATTTTCATGAGAATTTGCTGTAACCCTACAAGACTAATTTTAAAAGCATGCATAATGGACTTGAGAATTGTGTCTAGAGCCTTGAGTTGAGATTGTTGATTGTAATGGAAGAATGATGATGAGTTGATAGAATTTTATTGCCTTACGAGTCTCTATAAATAAACTCTACCAATGTGTCTATTCGATTGATTCCTAATGATTGTTCAAATATTGAGTCATTGATAAGATTGATTAATGAGAGGATTAAAGTCCATATGAGCTTGATTGATAAAAGGCTTCGAGTCCCTATGAGATTGATTGATTAAATGGTTAGAGTCCTTACGAGTAGATTGATGATAGGGTTCGAGTCCCTATCAGATACCGTTCAATGACGGGGTTTGAGTCCCTATGAGATTGATCGAGATGGAGGTTTTATGAGCATTCAGTCATGGAAGGATTGTCGAGCAATGAAAGAGTGAGGTTAGTCCAACTCAAACTCGCCAAACTATGTCGCCAAATGTAGGTGAGGCGAGCAACCAACACATATATTATGGTCCCCTCAAGAGTAACAGTCCCTGAAAGCAATAGTAAACCTATTGAGCACTGACTCCATATTGGGTGAGATGATATGGTTTTGATTGTTCCCTACCTAACAAGTTTAGAATGGTTGTGGCAACATCGATGAGATTGTTATATATTCACTAGCTCAGAAGTGATTGTTGTCGGATAAGAGAAACTCCTATAAATTTCCTACCTTGAGTACTCTGAGTTGAGATGAGATGAGAGGAGATGAGCTCCCTTGAGGCGAGTCTAAGATGATTGATGAGTTTTAGTTGTTGATGGGTCACTTGTCTACTCTTTATTCTTGCATAGATAGACATTTGACGATTTGATGTTATTTGATGATAACTTTGAGTTGATGTTGTTTCCATATAATTCTTCCTGTTTCTGTTTCATTCAGCTATTTTACATATCTGTACATTTCAAGTACTGATGTCCCTTATGGACTGCATTATTTTATGATGCAGAGGCAGGTACTAGAGATCATCAACAGGCGCTCCATTGAAAATGTGAGATTCGCAGCTGTTTGGTGAGCCTCCCCAACTCCGGAGGACCCACTACTTTTATCTCATCATGCTTTAGAGTAAGATTGGACTATTTCATTTATTTTGATTTGGGTAGCCATGGGTCTGTCAGTTGCACCACATGATTTGTGATAGAGGATTCATAGACGATGGTTGGACATTGATGTTGAGATTGTGAGCTAGTTTCTTCCTACTAGCCTTTATTTTGATCCATTTGTTTGAGACTTTAGAGGAGATATGCCTACTTACTTTCTTTTATTTTCGCTGTTCACTAGAGTTATTTTATTGAATGAATGTGATGAGGCTAAGTGGTTCGCTTGGGGACTAGCAATTGTCTCTAGGTGCCGGCCACACCAAGGGTACCCTCCCGGGGCTTGACAAACTTGGTATCAGAGCACAGAGTTCAAGTGTCTTAGGGAGTCTATGGAGCCGTGTCTAGTAGAGTCTTCTTTATGGGTGTGTTGTCGACCATATTTAATAAGTAGGAGGATATAGGACATTAGGAATTGTTACACTTTTTTTCTCATTCCAATTCGTGCGATAGAGTTAAGCTCTATGAAAGCTCTCTTCTAATTCGTGCTCTACGCATGCAGAGTTGATATCATGCCTCCTCGAAGAGCTGTCAGAGGAAGGGGGCGTCCTGCCAGAAAAGATGCTAACACACCTGAGCCTCAAGTACACGAGGAGCCTGCGGACCAAGATGTCAATATTGAGCAACCCCCTCAAGTTGAGGTCTCCAATGCTGAGATACGCTAGGCTATTCAATCTCTAGCCTTGGCTGTCACAACACCTGTCGTGAGACAAGGTGCGGGTAGACAAGATGCTCATGAGACCTCTAGAGTCCGAGAATTTTTTAGGATGAACCCGCCTGAGTTCACGGGGTCTGCATCCACCGAAGATCCTGAAAACTATGTGGAAGAACTTGAGAAGGTGTTCCAAGTGATGCATGTGGCTAATGCTGATAGAGTTGAACTGGCTGCTTACCAACTCAAGGGTTTGGCCAGACTGTGGTTCGACCAATGGAAGAAAAGTAAAAGGGATGATGCTCCATGTTTGACTTGGGCAGTGTTTGAGGAAGCCTTCTTAGGACGCTTCTTCCTAAGAGAAAAAAGAGAAGCTAAGGTAAGAGAGACCCTGAATCTAAAACAAGCCTCTATGAATGTGCAAGAGTATGGGTTGAAGTTCACACAACTATCTCGCTATGTTTCGGACATGGTTGCTGACATAAAGGGAAGGATGGGGATGTATGTTGATGAGTTGAATAGAGGAGCCAAGAGGGATGGTAGGGGAGCGATTCTTGTGATTGATATGAACATTGGGACATTGATGACATTCATACTCCAGATTTGTTGATGGATTTTCTTCCCTATTCGTACCATTGACTAAATTGACTCCGAAAAAGGTCATGTTTTAGTGGTCTGATGAATGTGAGAAGAGTTTCCAAGAGTTGAAGATGAGGTTGACTACTGCACTGGTCCTTACCTTACCCGATGGGATAGAGGATTGTGTAATTTATTGTGATACTTCAAGGGTTTGATTGGGATGTGTGCTAATGTAGAGAGGGAAGGTGATATCCTATGCTTCCAGACAACTCAAGGTTCATGAAAGGAACTATCAGACCCATGATCTCGAGTTGGCAGCAGTGGTATTTTCACTTAAAATCTAGCGCCACTACTTGTATGGAGTGCATGTGGATTTCTTCATTGACCACAAGATCTTGCAAATATGTCTTTAGTTAGAAAGAGCTCAACCTGCAACAAAGGAGATGTTTGGAGTTTCTCAAGGATTATGACATGAGCATTCACTATCTCCCAGGTAAAGCTAACGTTGTTGCTAATGCTCTTAGCAGGTTGTCAATGGGTAGCACAACCCATGTGGAGGAAGGAATGAAGGAGCTAGCAAAAGAAGTGTATAGATTGGCTCTATTGGGAGTTCAACTTGAGGAGAATGATGAAGGAGGAGTTAATGTTCAGAATGGGTCTGCTTCATCCTTAGTGGCAGAGGTGAAGGAAAAGTAAGACCATGATCCTATCATACTCCAATGAAGGAGGCTGTCCATAAACAGAAAGTGATGGTCTTCTCCAAAGGGGGAGATGGAGTGTTGAGATACCATAGTAGATTGTGTGTTCCAGATGTTAATGGCATTCGAGACATAATCATGGCAAAAGCCCATAGCACTAGATATTCCATTCATCCTAGCTCTACCAAGATGTACCATGACTTGAGAGAAGTCTATTGGTGCAGTGAAATGAAGAGGGATATTTTTTAGTTCATTTCAAAGTGCCCGAATTGCCAACAAGTGAAAGTTGAGCATCAAAAGCCATGTGGATTGGCTCAGAACTTTGAAATCCTGGAATGGAAGTGGGAGATGATCAATATAGACTTTATTACTGGTTTACCAAGGTCTCGAAAGTAACATGATTCGATATGGGTGATTGTAGACAGGATGACTAAATCGACTAACTTCTTGGCAATTAAGACAACCAACACTGCAGAGGAGTATGCCAAGTTGTACATCCAGGAGTTTGTGAGGTTGCATGGGGTTCCCTTGTCCATCATATCTGACAAATGAGCTCAATTTACCTCCCAGTTTTGGAGGTCGTTCCAAAAAGGATTGGGTACTAATGTGAACATGAGCACAAACTTTCATCCATAGATAGATGGGCAGGCAGAGCGCACAATTCAAACATTAAAGGATATATTAAGAGCTTGTGTTCTTTAATTGAAAGGGAATTGGGATGACCATCTACCATTGATTGAATTAGCATATAATAATTGTTATCAAGAAAACATTCAAATGACTCCCTAGGAAACCTTGTATGGGAGGAGATGTAGATCACTGATTGGGTGGTTTGAGATAGGAGAAGCGAAGTTGATTGGGCTTGATCTTGTCCACCAATCGATGGAGAAGGTCAAGGTCATCAAAGAGAGATTAAAAACAGCCTAGAGTTGCCAAAAATCTTATACCGATGTGAGGAGAAGAGACTTGGAGTTTGAGGTAGATGATTGGGTGTATTTGAAAGTGTCACCCATGAAGGGTGTCCTAATATTTGGGAAGAATGGGAAGTTGAGTCCATGCTATGTTGGATTGTATCAGATTGTAAAGAGGATTGGGAAGGTTGCTTATGAGTTAGAGTTGTCTTCCGAGTTAGGTGGAGTCCATCCGGTATTCCATGTGTCGATGCTGAAAAAATGCTTGGGAGATCCTGCCTTGCTGATCCCTGTTGATAGCATTGGAGTGAAAGATAGCCTATCTTACGAAGAGGTTCTGGTCAAATCCTTGATTGTCAGATTTGTAAGTTGAGGAACAAAGAGATAGCCTTAGTCAAAGTCTTGTGGAGAAATCAATTCATTGAGGAAGCCACATGGGAAGCTAAGAAAGAGATGAAGGCCAAATATCTGCACCTATTCATGCCAAATGATGAGAGTGTTGAAGGTAAATTTTTTACCCTTCACTAAACTAATTTATCTATTATTGAGTTGAATTTCTATTCCTGAGTCTGAGTGGTATTGATTGAGGATGAGGAAGAGTCAAGAGTTTGATTGATTGAGTTAAGGAGTGAGATGAGTCTTGAGTCTATTCGTGCATTGATATCTACCTTTACTCATCATTTGAGGACAAATGATGCCAAGGGGGTTTCAAAACGAGATATTGGGTCTAGATGTGACACGACAAATGGGAACCCGATAGTCTCCAAATAAGCCTCGAAGTATCCAAATCCACATCATCATTTGGAAGCACAAGCAAATGATAAACACATAATACTTAGGGATGGGTAAGTACGACTTATACTATGGGGACATCGAGGGGAAAGGGATTTATATGGATTCACATAGAACATAACATATAAGAACTAAGGGGCGGGTAAGTAGGACTCACTCTATGGGGGCGAACGGGGCTTAGGACCTTACACATTTCAACACCAAGCATGCATACATATCACAATTCCATAATCGATCCATAATGTCCATTTCCAATAGATAACCGAAAACATAAGCTCCAAATACAACACATAGCATATATAAGGTCTAAGAGAGTCTACAAGATGTCCAACAATGCCTCTATTTATAAGATGGAATGGGGGCCAAGATATGTCTCGGGCTCACCCTTAAATAAGAAAGTAGACATAAGATAACATGGGTAGGAGGAAGGTGGCTTGTCCTTGGAGGATGGGACTTACCACAAGTTCAAGTTTCCAAATTGAGCTACTCGTCAAGTGGTGGATAGTCATAACGCTTGGCCCCTATCTGGTAAAATCATATAGGTATATAGTATGTGTTAGTACATTTGAATGTACTAAGTATGCATGCATGCAATACATATAACTTATCAACCTGCATTTCAATGTTAGATGACAAGGGCACATAATATAGAAAGAATCATATAAACAAGGAAAAGTAGTATACAATATTCCATGAAACTTGTGATGCATGAATGCAATGATATTCATATTTACTGGGGATGTGACCTCAAACGACATGAGAAAGATCAAGTGAGGTAGTACTTGGAATCCCTATGAAATCCCCTCACCGGTACAGAGGTGGTCTACTTGCCAAAGGTAAACCATACTTCACCTTACGGGAACCACTCCTATTTCGTATGAAGCAACACCCTTACAGGAACATCTCCCATTTTAGAAAGGATTTTCATATCATAACATAATACTTCACCTTTTGGGAACATCTCTTATTTCGTATGAAGTAACCTTACGGGAACAACTCCCATTTTGGATAGGATTCTCATAACATATGCTAGGCACATAGTTCGAGGAAAGGGAGACGACCCTTGGGGATAGGCCTGATGCCCCCAATCCATCGGTCCTAGTCAACATCCCACGAGAATACATATAATATATATACACACACACACACACATATTTTAAAAAAGGCAATGGTCATTTCACATCCGATCAATGCACATTTAGGATCAAATGCCAAACCATAACTTGTAGTTAAAATATTCTTGCATAGGACTAGCTCGATTACAAATACGGAATGGTGCAAACACCCAAAATTTTCATAGAAAAACCATAATCATTGACATACATGTCAGCACATTCTTGTCATAACCAATATCTTATATAAATCATTTCATAAAACGTAAATTGGTGTAACACCCCACATTTTATATGTACTAGTCCGATGGATATGAAACATGATGTGGCGGGGTCAAATCAACACACATTTTTAAAACCGCTTGAATTTTAGATTAGAGGGTTATATGTACGTCTAATGCTTAAGATGACCGAGTGTACTAAGTTTTAAGTCAAATCGATGAGATCACGACCTCAAATGAAGTGAAAGAAATGAGGTGCTTGTGGGACATAGGAAGCTAGCAGATAAGTCACCTACGTGCTTAGCTTAAATAGGCTAGGTAGACAGAGACGAGGCCCAACATCAATTTTTTTCAAGTCCGATAAAGAATAAACCCCGAGTTAAGGGTGTAATTTGGGCCCATTGTTTAGAATCATAAAGGGACAATATTTCCAGTCCAAGATAAATAGGAAAAGGGCCAAATTACATTTACAACCCTCTTCACGAATAGGGCCCAAACTAAGTTGATGTAAAAGAGAAATATTTGCAGCAAAGCCGATCCAATTAAAACGCAATAAGGCCCAAGTGAAAGGGACAAGTAGGCGCATCACCACCTTGAAAAAATGAGGCTGAAAACACAAGAGAAAGTCGGTTAAAAGTGGCCCTTTAAAAGGGATTAAAAACCAACAATTTTAAGTCATTTTAACATAGCCAAAAATCAGAGTTTTTTCATAGTTTCTCCTTGCTATCTCTTTCCATTACAAAGCAGCCACAAAAAAACCTTAGGGTTCTTGGAGTAGCCCTACATCTTGGAGGTTAAGGTAAGTAAGAATACCTATGTAGATAGTGCAATATTTCCATAAAAAACATAAGGAGTATGCTGGTTGTACTTGTGCAAGAATTTTGGACAGCATGTGTTCCAAAGATTTTTATACACTTTTCTTGTTTATTAAGAGGATTTTCTCTTGTTGGTTAGCTGAATTATGAATTAAGGTTTATGTTTTTAACAAGGATTAGTTCTGTAGTGATGAATGAAGGCTGCTGCACCACTTTTATCTTCCGCAAAAATGAGTTCTTGTATGATATCTTAATGGTGCTCTTAGTAGAAACTTGTGGGCGGATAATTGGAGATTGTTGTCTCACGTTTTCCATGTACTTTGGGACTATTTTTGGAATGTTTTAAGACTGTTTTTATATGTAAATAAGTTGAGGACAATTTGGTTGAGGTTGAAACAGATTTGGAATGGTTGACGTCGAAATGTAGCGAAAGGACGTAATTTTACGTTGCCTACTTGCGTGTTGTGTAGAGTTGTTGTATGTAGTACTTTATGAGCTATTGTAAGCCTGTTATGTGACTAAAACAAGATGGATTTGACATGTATATGAATGTGTATTAGAAAATACAATTAGGAGTGGAAAAGTTGAAAAAAATACTCTTTGGTTGATAAATACGAGCTTGCTGCCTGGATATTATTTTTGGGTGGAATGGGACTACCAAGATGTATTTATTAGCTGCTAACACTAGTTTTATCACCTACTCTATTGTAGATAAATATTTGGGGGAAACAGAGGTTACTTGGAGGTAATAACGAGGTCGTACAATGAGGTATGTAAGGCTACTCATTTTCGCATATTTGGCATGAATCTAGGTTATTCATTTTTGCATAAAATCCACGTGTTATTTCATATCCTACGTAGTTCAATAGTTGTGTAACTTACTCTTTTCATTATGGTACTATCTTGTATGATTGTTACATGTCACATGTTATGCCTATAGTCTTACAGCTCGTAAGGTTATGACCACCAAAAGAATCATCTCAAAAGTAAATAAAAGATAACTCAAAGTTGCTTATTAATGGGTGGTATCCCAGGGGTGGAAGAATCACCTAGCTTGGGTCGATCCTATATTACGGGGGTATCCTAGGGGTGAAAGGAAAGCCTAGCATGGGTCAATCCCGATATTAATTTACCACTGATCAGCTGGTTATTTACATGATATATTGTGCACAGATTATACAGTAAAGAAAGGTAAAGTAATAAAAATGACATAAAGTACATGATTCCACAGTATGACTAAAGGTGGTCTTTTATCCTTATACACCAGTGTGTGATTTCATTTGAATTCTTATTTCATATACAATACTTCCTACCTTACATATTCAGTACATTATCTCGAACTGATGTCCCTTACAGGGGACCTGCATTTCATGCTGCAGGTACAGGAGCTAGTAGATATCACCAGTAGAAGTACAATATCTAACTGCTGTTACTGAGCTCCAGGTTGCTTCGGGGATTTGTGGGTCTAGAGCTTATATTTTTGTATTGTATAGTTGGTCATGAGGTGGGGCTTGTCCCGATCCCCACAGATACTATTACTTATCTAAAGGCTTTGTAGACTATATAAAGTAAAATGTGGTCAAGTATTGTACTTTAGACATTGTGGCTCCAATGGCATAGTCATATGCATTTCCTTTTGGATTGTTAATACTGTCTACTATTTTTTGAAAGCATGTTGAATATGGAAACCACTTATAATGTTCATAGAAAGTGCATAGTTATATGTTGGTTCTCCTGAGCCTTGTCGGCAACGGGTGCCAGTCCGCCTTAATGGGACTTTGGGCATGACAATTGGACAACCCACATCATAATTTCCATAAAGATCAATGTTTATGAATGCAGATGCAATGCATGATGTGAGAATAACATGGGTAACATAGCTTCAAGATAAAATCAACATTATAATATAAAATTGAAGTAAAACCATTACTAAATTTACATTTAAAACACAATACAAATCGCCCATGCATAATTTAAGCTTTAAAGGGGACATGCATCTTCATAACTTCATAACCTCAATGTAAATCATCATCATAGGGATAATAACTTAAAATCATGAATAAAGAACAACCCATACACCAATTAAAATTAATAGAATCAAATAATGAAAACTCACATTTACACCAAACTTAATTTCATGTAAATCAATTAAAAAGAGTTTGGGTCTTCTTGGTTGAATGGGACCAAGAATCAATCCCACATACCTTGATTGAGAGGCTAAAATTGAGAAGAATCAAGTTTTAAGTCAAATCTCTATTGAACCGTGGCTTGATGCTTGAGAGAAGAACTTAAAGAGGATTATTAGGAGTTAATCTTAGGGTGAGAGTGTTTTCAATGAGAATGAATTATAATGGAAGGGTATCAGCTGATTTAGGGGTCTAGGATATGTACAAAGGTCAAAAAACACAATTAAAATAAGTCAAATTTATGTAAAAGCAATTAATGAAATGGATGGAAAATGGGCCATCACGGCATCACCGGTACCTACATGGTCCGTGAGACGCTTTACGGCCCGTGAACAGTGCCCGTGATATGACACTTTAACAAATTTTTGCAATGCTCAACACTTAGAATTTTCAAAAGAAAATGGGTGCCATACGGACGGCTACATTGCCCATGTGACACTACACGGGTCGTGTCAAGAGTCATATAACGATACTTAGAAAAAATTGCATGTAAAAGTTACGAGGAGGTAATTTTGTACTTAGAAAAATTTCACGTCGCGAGCTTATACGGTGGGCCACACAGCCCATACCACACCATACGGACTGTGTGAGTGGCATTGTTCCCACACTTGGTCCGAAACTCTATGTCAAATCCCCGTAATAAAAAATATGGCCAAGTACCTCTCCATTGGAGGACACACGGTCCGTGTGGCTTCACACTAGCCGTGTAGGCCTCCCATGGAGCGACACTTGGTCAAATTTTCTCCCAGGCAACATTGTGATATTCAATGAAGTCGTTTGAAAAATCAGGTCATTACATCTTCTCCCCCTTAGGAACATTCATCCCCGAATATGCAACAACAAGGCTTGAAAGTTGACTTAGGACATGAAACATCCAAACAGAAGGTGCAATGCATAGTTCATCATTTGAAAATCATAAAGTCTTTAAAACCCATATCAAAATGTACCCAAATCATCCAAAGCATCATGAAAAATAATTTTCGTGCACATATATGCATGTCATGTCATGAGACTCAAGAGTGAAGGAATTAGGACTATTCAGAAGAGGAATAACCTAGTACCTTAGGCTTGAGTAGATTGAAAAAGATAGGGATTGTCACGCCCCAAAGTGAGGGGAGGTGCGACTGGCATCCAATACCGTTACTGGCCTGGTAAGCCACTAAACATGCTAGTTAACTAAACTAGGGACCGAAAGACAATCGAGCAGCATAACGTCTGAAAGACTAAGCCTGGACATTTAGGTCATGACCTGGTAAACAGTAAATCATGTACATCAAGATAGGTAAACCAAAACGATAGAATATTAACTAGCCGACAAGGCTGCAATAATAGAGGTAAAGGCACATACTATATATACATGCCAATTTGATGACTGGAGACTAAAAGGCACAAAAGAACCAACCCACAATAACATGTCCACAATAGCCTCTAAGAAAAGAACTAACACTGCCGAGACAAGGCCTCGACTATACCCAACTGTACAACAAAAAGTAAGTATTTTGTGAAAGCTCCAGGAAGAGGTGGAGCTTATCAACTTACAGCTTAACGGGGCTCCTAGTGGAGGGGTAAATCAGAACCGCTACCTGAACCTACACGTACAAAATAAAATGCAGCGTCCCCAGGCAAAGGGACGTCAGTATGAATAAACATGTACTAGTATGTTAGGCAGGAAGTAAAATCATAGATAACTGTAGTAAAAAGGTTAATAGACATACCACTTGTAACCAAAACTCAAGTAGCCTTAATGTCCAATAAGCAACCTCCTAGTGATCAAATATGCATGGTATGCTCGAGTATCGCATGTCGTGAATACATATATATAGATGCAAATGCATGACATACCCAACCAAATGCTAGCAATGGTGGTTCTTTCCGGTAGCTAACCGACATCATATTTTCCAACCTGTGGCCATCTGTACCATATACATATATATATTTGGGAAAATAGGCCCCATACCTTTCTTCATATCTGCCACTCGGGCCATTTCATTAATCCCCAATGTGTATTTAGGGGATTCCTTTGACTTAAAACTTTAGGTTCTGGATATTACCACATATTGGTAGCCTTATTATCCTTAGGGGCTAGCAAAATCACATATGCCTTATATAACGCCACACTATTTATCTAATGGAAGACGTGAAACACAGGGTCTCACAGCCTCCCCTCCTTAAGAACATTCGTCCTCGAATGTGTCAAAACAACCCCTTCGTTGAATTACCATCTACTAAAATGTTATTTTTTTGGATATATATATTACCCTTACAAACCATAAATCAACTTCCAAAAACTCCAATTACTAAGCTTTGTATAGCTATTCCACGACAAAATATACAAGTTACACCTCCAAATCCTTTAAAACTTATGTTGCTAAAAAATGATGACTGCCAGTTTTGGAACGCGATCCACCTTAAGTTATAAATATCTGGAGGGTGATTCCTCATCATTTCTTCTTTGACTTCCCAAGTTATTTCTTCAATTTGTTTTTCTTCCACATCACTTTCACAAAGGCCACTATTCATTTCAAAAGCTTTCTCTTTTGTCGATCTAAAACAGCCACTGGTACCTCATCATAAGTTAATCCTTGAGAAAAGGGGATGTCCTTAATGAGAGTAATACATGAAGGATCTCTAATGTACTTCCGCAACATAGATACATGAGGCACTGGATGGACTGCTCTCAATTTTAAAGGAAGCTTAAGCTCGTATGTTACCTTGCTAATTTCTCTAATAATCTTATATGGTCCAACATATCTAGGACTAAGCTTTCCTGTCTTTCCAAACCGCATGATTCCCTTCATAGGTGAGACCTTTAAGAAGACCCAATCTTCTATATCAAACTGTAAGTCTCGTCATCGAACATCTACATTCTGGGCCCTTTGCAGTAAGTCTCTAATAAGTTTTATTTTTTTCCATTGCTCGTTGAACTAGATTTAGGTCTAGGAACTTTTCCTCCCCTACTGCAAACTAATCAACCGGTGACCTACATTTTCGCCCGGATAGTGCTCCGTAAGGATCCATTTGAATACTAGCATGGAAGCTATTATTATAAGCAAACTCAATAAGAAGTAGATGATCATCCCAATTTTATTTAAAGTCGAGCATATAGGCACGTAACATATCCTCAATGGTCTGGACGACACGCTCTGCCTTCCCATCAATTTGTGGATGAAAAGTGGTGTTGAGATTCATAGAGTGCCCTGACTCTTTTGAAAAGACTTCCTAAAAAATATGCGGTGAATTGAGCCCCTCGATCAGATATAATAGATAATGGAATTCCATGAAGGCAAATAATCTGTTGAATGTAAGGCTTAGCATAATCATCCCCTAAATATGTCGCTCGTACTTGCAAGAAATGAGCAGATTTTATCAACCTATCAATGATTACCCAAATAGAGTCATCCTGCGTGGAGTATGAGGCAACCTAGTGATGAAGTCCATATTTATCATGTCCTAATTTCCATAATGGAAAATCAGTATACTTAGCTAGGCTTAAGCCTCCAGTTCTCTAATGTTCTGTTTTAACATGCTGGTAGTTGGGGTATTAACCACTATCTTTGAAATATCTTTTTCATTCCATTCACCATTAGATCTGTCATAGGTCTCAATACCCCCTTTTTTGTTGCCCCAAGGTGAGCCGAATATCTAGGATAATGAGCCTCAAAATGAATCTTGGCACGAAGCCCTCCGATGTTTGGCACACATAAGCGGCCTTGGTAGCTAAGGACTCCTTCTCCAGTAAGCTCAAATGAAGAATGTTGTTGTTGTGAAATGCTCTCCCTCAGTGTCCTAAGCTCAGGATCCTCGCGTTGTCACTCTTTTACTTCATTAACAATGGAAGATTCTATTGTACTTTAAATAATTACACCTCCATCCTCTGTATCTACCAATCGCACCTACAAACTAGCTAGCTGGCATAGGTCTTTTGTCATTTCAACCTTATCAGCTTCATCATGGCTTACACTTCCCATGTACTTTCGACTAAGTGCATCAGCAACAACATTAGTTTTACCAAAATGGTACAAAATTTCAACATCATAATCTTTTAGTAATTCTAGCCACCTCCTCTGTCGTAAGTTCAACTCCTTCTGCTTGAATAAATATTGGAGGCTCTGATAGTTGGTAAAAACATAAATATGAACTCCGTATAGATAATGCCACCAAATCTTTAGAGCAAAAACAACCGCCGCGAACTCAAGATCATGAGTAGGATAGTTTTGTTCATGCTTTAGTAGCTTTCTGGAAACATATGAAATAACCCTACAATGCTGCATAGGAACACAACCTAGGCCAATTCTCGAGGCATCACAATATATAATGTAGCCTTTGGTTCCATTCGAAAGAGCCAGACTACGTGCGGTGGTAAGCCTTTTCTTTAGCTCTTGAAAGCTCTGTTCACATGATTCAGTCTACTGAAACTTAGTTTCTTTATGCGTCAACCTCGTTAGTGGTGTAGAGGTAGTGGAGAATCCCACAACAAACTTCCTATAATATTCTGCCAAGCCCAAAAAATTATGGACCTCTGTCGGATTCAAGGGTCTTGGCAAGGCCATTACTACTTCAATTTTCTGGCCATCAACCTTGATACTATTTCTAGTAATAACATGGCCACGAAAAGCTATAGAAGTTGATCAAAATTCACATTTGGAGAATTTAGCATATAACTTGTTGTCCTGGAGAGTCTATAATATAACTCGAATGTGGTCTGCGTACTCAGCCTCTGACTCATCCTAAACATTGACTTTGGAATATCAACATCCCTGACTCGTAGCTAGTAGTACCTAGGTCACAAGTCAATCTTTGAAAAACCATCAATCCACATAAAAGGATACTAATTCTTATAGTGACTTTATTTAGCTTTTTGTAACTGATACACATCCGTAAGGAGCCATCTTTCTTTCAAGCAAAGACCACTAGAGCACCCCATGGAGATGTGCTTGGCCTAATAATGTTTTTATCAAGCAAGCCTTCAGTTGTTCCTTCAAGTCTCTTAGCTCTAAAGGAGCCATTTTATAAGGAGGAATAGGTATATGTTGCATATGAGGAAGAAAATCTATAGAAAAATTGATACTCCTTTCTGGGGGATCCTAAAAGCTTATCGGCGAATATTATCATGAATTCATTCACAGTAGGGACTGACTAAAGGGCCAGTTGCTAATAAAATATCTTGTCTTCCTGTAATGGTAACATGTACTTGAACCCTTTCAACACTGCCTAGAATAAAGCTTACTACATCGTGTACATGGGGAAATAAGTTGTCTCATTTGTACATAATGCTCCTATTGACAGCTATCAGGCTGGTTTAAATTCTGCCTTGACCTTGACTGAATATAATAATCAAATCGCTGCCCCTATATCTGTGGTGGGAAACTACCTACTGGCGGAGGTGGATATCACTGAAATGGGGGCCTAAAATCACCCTGTGCCTCTATATAAGACCTCATAGTACGAGCCCTCTTATTCTTATCCCTACCTCTATGGGTATCCCGAATTTAACGAGAATTGTCCTCTGTAATCTGAGCAAAATCCTGAATATGAGAAATATCTACACTATCTTGTAAAAAGTCTATCGTGTATGTCTCTGATCAAATGATCCCCCAAACCATCCAAGTAACGATGAAATCTAGCACTCATGGTACATACAATATCTAGTGCATACCTAGACAAATAATTAAACCTAAGGGTATACTCCCTTACTCTAATATTCCCCTGCCTCAAGCTGATATACTGGTCAAGACGGGCCTCCCATTCCTCCAGTGGTAAGTAATGGGCTAAAAATGCCTCAGAGAAGTCCTCCCACTCAATTGGAGGAGCATTAGGCCCTCTGGATCTCTCCCACGCCTCGTACCACAAGATGGCGACATCACGTAGTCGAAAAGAAGCCAACTCCACTGCCTCGGTTATAGAGGCATGCATCACCCTGAATACTCTACACATATGGTGTATAAAGTCCTGTGTATCCTCGGCGGGATTGGACCCTATAAATAATGAAGGGGCCAAGTGAAGAAACTCTCGTACCTTTGAGCTTTCTGTTTGATCCCGTCTGGTGTCAGCTCTCACCTTTAGTTATCTCTCATAAATAAAAACCATCATAATTAGTAGCTGAATAGCCTCCTTCATCCCCTGATCCCCAGTCTCTAATAGGGCTTGGGCTACTAGATCTCCTTGGGCCCCAACAGGTGCTAGTGGATCTGGTACTGTGGGCATTGGAGAATCCCTATATGCTTCAATAGGGAATATATCTGCCTCACCAAGCAAGACATGATTGGTACCTTCTCTCAGATCCATACTTATCTCATGTTGTCCCATCTCCTGAGCATATGTAACCTATTAAATAAGAACGACTTAACATGATATAGATTTCATATGTTCCTATAGCTTTGATCTATAGCACGATCTATTAAGTGAAAGAAATGTAACCATGCGTAAATGCCTCATAGCGTCCTAATTATAAGTGTGGTGCACAACACACCCATAAGCAAGACTCTACTAGACACGACATTGTGGACTCCTAGGGACACGACCTGCTCTGATACCATGTTTGTCACCCCCCAAAGTGAGAGGAGGCGTGACTGGAACCCGATACCGTTATTGGCCTGGTAATCCACTAAACATGCTAGTTAACTAAACTAGGGATAGGAAGAAAATCGGGTAGCATGACATCTGAAAGACTAAGCCTGGACATTTTAGGTCATGACCTGGTCAACAGTAAATCGTGTACATCAAGATAGGTAAACCAAAACGATAGAGTACTAGTCAGCCAACAAGGTTGTAACAATAGAAGTACAGGCACATACTATATATACATGCCAATCTGATGACTGTACACTGAAAGGCACAAAAGAACCAAACCACAATAATATGTCCACAATAACCTCTAAGAGAAGCACTAACACTGCCGGGACAGGGCCCCGGCCCCGACTATACCCAACTGTACAACAAAAAGTAAGCATTTTGTGGAAGCTCTAAGAAGAGGTGGAGCTTACCAACTCACAGCTTAACGGGGCTCCTAGTGTAGGGGTAAATAAGAACCCCTACCTGAACCTGCACACACAAAATAAAATGCAGCGTCCCAAGGCAAAGGGACGTCAGTATGAATAAACATGTACTGGTATATAAGGCAGGAAGTAAAATCATAGATAACCGTAGTAAAATGGTTAATAGAAATACCACTTGTAACCAAAACGCAAGTAGCCTTAATGTCCAATAAGCAAACTCCTAGTGATCAAATATGCATGGTATGCTCTAGTATCGCATGTCGTGAATACATATATATAGATGCAAATGCATGACATACCCAACCAAATGCTAGCAATGGTGGTCCTTTCCAATAGATAACCGGCATCATATCTGCTAACCTGTGGTCATCTGTATCATATACATAAATATATTTGGGCAAATAAGCCCCATTCCTTCAATTATAGCTCAAAATCCTTCAATTATAGCTCGAAATCCATGCATAACGTGCAATGTAAAATATGAATGTTGAATGCACATAGTAGGACATAGCAAGAACTTATTCAATCTTGTCTCATTGGTACACTTATTCTCATAGCATCATAATCACTGTCATTTAGCCAATCTTGGCTCATTGGTACACTTTTTCTCATAACATCATAATCATTGTCATAACATATACACATGGAACGTGAGATCTTATATGTCTTTTTAACAAGTTTGGGAACTTAATCCAACATTTAGAGTGAAGCCTTAACTTTGAAAATATTCATAAAGGTTCTTAACATAATGCTTATACTTGGTCCCATATCAATTAGTAAAAGAAAGTATTTAACCAGGATCAAGTGCCTTAGTCGTTTAAATAGGAGAATTTTGCTGGAGAATATTGGAAACCAACGTATTACTTGTTAAATTCTTCATTTATATCTTTTTATGGAAGAACGACTGATTTTGAATACTACATTCCCTTCGCATTCTACATTTATTTCAATGGCACTACACCAAGAAGAGAAACACCTCGAACGTATGAATAGGTAGCCGGGAAAACCGACAAAATACAACAACAATATACCTAGTGGAATGATATATAAATATTGAATGTCCAGTTTAAGCGAACGAATGGAATTTCAACCTTATACCATCTTGAAAATAACTCAACTGTAATCCCAGTGCCTTTCACAGAAGGTCTTTCTAGCAACAAAATAGTAAGATATTGTATTTGACGTTTTGGGAAACTTCTCGGATTTCATGCTAAAAGGAGGGATGGAGCTTAGCCTTAACATACCTTCCCAACGATTGCCCAATTGCTCAAAGTTCCTTCACAAAAGTTGTTCCTTACGTCCTAAGCTTCCCAATGACTATATATACGCAGCTTAAAGACACCTATAAACAGTGAAAAATTTAACATTAATGACCAGATTCGGCAAGGAGCATTTATGCGAGGAAATGTCCGTAAAACTTCGTAAAAATGACCGTAAAAGAACCCCAAATTGATTACCTGAAAACATCAGCTGCAAACTAACAATACCAGCAAGAACACCACTTTATTTACAGCCCAAAAACAGCCCCATACACCGCTAATATGAGGGGAAAACAATTGCAAAGCGTAAGGCACACATTTCTAGGCACACAGACATATTTTAACGGTAAAAATGCGAAAAACGTACTCAAATCCCTTGGACAACTTGAGGGAACTCTTACTTCAATTTACAAGCTTTTTGGGGACGAAATGGCACTGATTTGAGCTTTAAAAAGCTCAAATAAGCCGACATTAAGTTGGGTCAACCCGACCCGACCCATGACCCGGTTTCCAGCTTAGGCAGTCTCGGTAAAATGGTCATAACTCTTTATTCTGAGGTCGGTTTGATGTAAGGTTTTGTGCATTGAAAACTAGAGTCATAGATCTTTAATTTGATAGGTCATGGACCTTCTAACTCTTTATAGTTTGGGAGATATGACCTGATACAATTTACCCAAATTTAAGATGGATTTCTTAAAGAAACTTACGGTAACTTTGGCCAACCTTTATCTTGCAACTTTCTTGATTCCAAAACTTAATATATGAACTTTGTGCTATTAAAGTAACTTAAAAAAATCCATTATTAGAAAATTATAAACATTTAGTCCCATCCAAAAAGTGAAACCTAATTTAAATCTTCCAAAAAGGGCGAGGTGCCACTCGGGCCATTTCTTTAATCTCGAATGTGTATTTAGGGGATTCCTTTGACTTAAAACTTTAGGTCCTTGATATTACCACTTATTGGCAGCCTTATTATCCTTAGGGGCCAGCTAAAATCAAATATGCCTTATATAATGCCACACTATTTATATAATTGAAGACGTGAAACATGGGGTCTCACAGGGATATCACTTCATCATGTCTAACTCCACCTCCCATGTATCACTCTCCATGTGTTAATTTCTCCAAAGTACCCTCACTGAAGCCACATCCTTGTTGCGAACCCGCTTCACTTGTCTATCCATGGTCTCTATCGGGATTTTCTCAAAAGATAGGTTCTCCTCAACCTCTATTCCTTCGAAAAGCACTATGTAAGATAGCTTCTCCTCAACCTTTATTCCTTCGAAAGGCAGAATAGTGCTAAGATCACTGACTAACTTCCTCAATATAGACACATGAAAGATGGGGTGAAGTGAACTCAAGTCCGAAGGCAACTCCAACCTATTAGCCACACTCCCAATTCGCTCAACGATCTCATAAGGGCCAATATACTGGGGGCTTAGCTTGCCCATCTTACCAAAATGCATCACACCCTTTATAGGTGAAACCTTCACATACACCCAATCAGCAACATAAAATTCAAGATCCCTCCTCCTGACATCCGAATAGGACTTTTGGAGACTTTGTGCTGTCTTCAGCCTTTCTCTAATCACCTTCACCTTTTTCATAGCCTCCAACACTAAATTCGGGCCAAGCAATACCATTTCTCCCAATTCAAAACACCCCACTGGTGACCTACACCTTCTCCCATACAAGGCCTCAAATGGTGCAATACCAATGCTAGCATGGAAGCTATTATTATAGGCAAACTCAATGAGTGGAAGGTGATCATCCCAATTACCCTTGAAATCAAACACATAAGCCCTCAACATATCCTCCCATGGTTTGAATAGTCCTCTTAGCTTACCCATCGGTTTGAGGATTAAAAAAGGTGGTCAACTTGATCTTAGTTCCAAGTCCCTTCTGAAATGATCTCCAAAAGTGGGAAGTGAATTAGGTGCCACGATCTGATATGATGGACCTAGGAACGCCATGCAATCTCACCAATTCTTTGATGTACAATCTTGCGTAATCCTCCGTGCTATAGGTAGTATTGACCAGTAGGAAATGAGCCGTCATTTGATCAACAATGACCCAAATGGAGTCAAATTGCCTTCGGGACCGAGGCAAACCAACCACAGAATCCACGTTCACATCTTCCCACTTCTATGTGGGAATCTTTATATCTTGAGCCAAGCTACCGGGTCTTTGATCCTCTACTTTCACTTGTTGATAACGTGGACATTCGAATACAAACTTAGCTATGTCCTTCTTCATACCATGCCACCAATACACTCCCTTCAAATCCCGATACATGTTAGTGGACCCCGGATGAATAGAATAATGAGAGTTGTGAGCCTCACTCATGATCACTCTTCTAAGATCATCCACATCCGAAACATAAAGCTGACCTTGGTACCGGAGCACACCATCTCCCCCTTGGGAGAACACCTCCATCTCCTTTTCAGCAACCAACTTCTTCAATTCAAGCAACGATGGATCTAGATCTTGCTTAGATTTTACATCAACCACCAAAAACGATTCTGCCCCGCTTTGGACATGGATACCACCATCGTCCGAGTCGGCCAACCAAACACCCATCCAAGATAACCGATGGACATCCTTTGCTAACTCCTTTCTTTCCTCTTCAACATGCATCAAACTACCCATAGACAACCTACTAAAAGCATCGGCTACAACATTGACTTTGCTGGGATGATATTGAACACTCATGTC
The DNA here is from genome assembly GCA_029948455.1 of Solanum rostratum. Lineage (NCBI taxonomy): Eukaryota > Viridiplantae > Streptophyta > Magnoliopsida > Solanales > Solanaceae > Solanum > Solanum rostratum. Next base: position 24,379,262 of record CM057054.1, read on the forward strand.
GTAGTCCTTTAGGAGTTCCAACCATCTCCTTTTCCTAAAGTTGAGATCCCTTTGAGTGAATACATATTGCAAACTCTTGTGATCGGTGAACACATTTACATGAACCCCATACAAATAGTGCGTTCAAAACTTTAAGTCAAAGACTACCACCGCTGACTCAAGCTCATGCATTGGGTAATTATGCTCATACACCTTCAACTGCCTTGATGCGTAAGCTATTACTTTACAATGTTGCATAAGCACACAACCCAGCCCAATCCATGAAGGATCACAGTACACTACAAATCCCTCCAAGCTGTTTGGTAAAGTCAAGATGGGAGCCGATGTAAGCCGATCCTTCAAGGTTTGGAAACTTCATTTGCATTCATCTGACCACACAAACTTAGCCTTCTTTTGGGTCAATTTAGTCAATGGAGATGCAATGATGAGAACCCTTCAATGAACATTCTATAATAGCCAGCCAACCCCAGAAAGCTTAAAATATCCAAAGGAGTCAACGGCCTGGGCCGCTTCTTCATGGCCTCGGTCTTCTTCAGATCCACCTTGATACCATCACCGGACACTATATGACCAAGAAGGCCCACCTCACGTAACAAAAATTCAAATTTTCTAAACTTGGCATACAACTTCTTCTTCCTCAAGGTTTGTAGAACCACTCTTAAATGATCCCCATCCTTCTGCTCACTTCGAGAGTAAATGAGAATGTCATCAATGAAGACCACCACAAAACTATCAAGAAATGGCTTGAACACCCGATTTATCAGATCCATGAACAAAGCCGGAGCATTAGTTAAGTCGAATGACATTATTACAAACTCAGAGTGCCCATACCTTGTTCGAAAAACTGTCTTGCGAATGTCACACTCCCTAACCTTCAACTGATGATACCCGGAATGAAGATCAATCTTTGAGAAATGAGTAGCCCCTTGAAGCTGGTCGAACAAGTCATCAATCCTGGGCAATAGATACTTTTTTTAATGGTCACTTTATTTAGTTTCCTATAATCAATACACATTCGAAGAGATCCATTCTTCTTTCTCTTAAATAAGTCTGGAGCACCCCATGATGATATACTTAGCCTAATGAAACCTTTCTCCAACAAGTCCTTTAATTAATCCTTTAACTCTTTCAACTCCGCAAGCACCATACGATAGGGAGGAATTGAGATAGGTTGAGTATATGGTAGAAAATCCATACCAAAGTCTACTTCCCTTATGGAAGGAATACTGGGCAAGTCATTGGGAAACACATCCGAAAACTCATTCACCACTGGAACCGACTCAGGGGTAGGTGTTTCAGACTCCATATCCTTGAGCCTCACAATATGATAAATACATCCCTTGGAAATCAATATCTGGGCCTTGAGGTAGGAAATAAACCGACCTCTAATAGAGGGGTCACTACCCTTCCATTCAAGAACGGGCTCACTGGGAGGTCGAAACTTGACCTTCCGAGTTCTACAATCTATAGAGGCATATGATGCATGCAACCAATCCATCCCATGAATCACATCAAAATCTAACATCTCAAGTTCCACGAGGTCACACAGGAAAACTCTGTGCAACACAAAAATCGGACAACAATGATAGACTCTATGTGCAATAAAAGATTCACCCACAGGAGTATAAATTGAGAAAGGGTCCTTCAAAATCTTGGGACTCAAACCAAACTTAACAACAAACAAAGGAGTCACAAAAGAAAAATTTTCACTCGAGTCAAACAAAGCATAAGTATAAAAATCAAATACTTTTAACATACCAGTCATGACATCCGGAGCTTCCTCAACCTCTTGACGGGCATGGAGTGCATAGAACCTGTTGTTCCTTGGAGCAAAACCTTGGGGAGTTCGTTGTTGGCCTTGACCGCCTTGAGCCACCTAACCTTGGCCTCTTTGAGCATTCTTGGGACAATCAACAACCTTGTGGTTTTTATCACCATACCCATAACAAACACCCAAATCCCTCTAACAAGCATCCGTGTGGGGCTTCCAACACTTCCCACATAGAGGATGCCCCTGTCCACCACTAACCGGTGCCCTAGGAGGAGGTACCCGAGCACCAGAACCTTGGCCCTGCTGGAAGAGACCAAAGCTACCACTCCGAGAACCAGAGAATCCACCATCAAAACGGGCCCTCTTATGGTCATATGCCCTCCTCTCCTTGAGTTTCTCTCCTTCGATCTGTTCAGCATATACCATGAGTCTAGAAATATCCATATCTTGTATGACCATGGCAGTACGACATTCTTTTACAAGCAAATCAGAGATACGAAAAATGAACTTGTGCATCCTTGTACGGGGGTCAGCCACAAGTGACGGAGCATACTTGGAGAGTTTTGAGAATTTGAGGGCATAGTCCCTCACACTCATACCTCCTTACTAGAGGTTGATAAATTCATTAATCTTGGCCTACCTAAGATCGAGTGGGAAAAAGTGATCTAGGAAAGCAAGTTTGAACTCTTCCCAATTGACATCACCACCGCAAGACCTCACCATAAACCATTGGTGTACCACACTTGAGCCACATCGTTCAATTTATAGGCAACCAATTCGGCCTTCTCCTCAGAAGTGACACCTATAATGTTCAATATCTTGGTGAGCTCATCAATGAACTCCTGAGCATCCTCATCAGCCTTCGACCCATGGAACTCTAGAGGATTCATCCGGGTGAAATCCCTTACCCTAGAAGCTGGTGTAGGATCCCGTGGCAGATTAGCTTGCCTACTCCGAGATGTCACCACCTAGGAAAGCATGGAAAAAGTTGTATGGAATTTACCATTAGAGATGTGTTCATCCATAGGCCCTTGAGGTGCCTAATCTTCATCAACGAAAGCCAGTCTTGGTAGGTAGGGTCTTCCTCGAGGCATCTTTTGAAATGGAGCAACGACACCATCAAGATGAAGAGACCAAATATACGAGCAATAGCACAACATAAGGCATGAAACAATGAGGCATTTCATAGAACACCTTCGTAGCCTCCCACTCATAGGCATGGTGCACTTCACACCCATGAATAGGACTCTACTTGACATGACATATTAGACTCTGAGGGCCGATTATAAACCTAGGGATCTGATACCATCTTTTGTCATGACCTGAGATTGGGGTCTAGATGTGACATAATGAATGGGAACCCGAGAGTCCCCAAAAAAGCCTCGAAGTATCCAAATCCACATCATTGGTTCGGAAGCACAAACAAATGATAAACACATAATACTAAAGGATGGGTAAGTGAGACTCATGATATGGGGATATTGAGGGGAAAGAGATTTATATGGATTCACATAGCATATAGCATATAAGAACTAAGGGGTGGGTAAGTAGGACCGACTCTATGGGAGCAAACGGGGCTTACGACCTTCCACATTTCCACCAACCATGCATACATTTCACAATTTTATAATCGATCCATAATGGCCATTTCCAATAGATAACCGAAAATATAAGCTCCAAATACAACACATAACATGTATAAGGTCTACAAGTGTCTACAAGATGTCCAACAATGCCTCTATGGAATGGGGGGTCAAGGCATGTCCCCGGCTCACCCTTAAATAAGAAAGTAGACATAAGATAATATAGGTAGGAGGAAGGTGGATGGTCCTTGGAGGATGGGACTCACCACAAGTTCAACTTTCTGAATTGAGTTACTCGTCAAGTGGTGGATAGTAGTAGCGTTTGGCTCCTACATGGTAAAATCATGTAGGCATAGAGTATGCAATAGTACATTTGAATGTACTAAGGACGCGGGCATGCAATACATATAACTTATCAACCTGCATTTCAATGTTAGATTACAGGGCACATAATATTGAAAGAATCATATATCTAAGAAAAAGTAATATACAATATGCCATGAAATTCGTGATGCATGGATGCAATGATATTCATATTTAGCAGGGATGTGACCTCAACCAACATGAGTAAGACCAAGTGAGGTAGCATTGTGGATCCCTATGAAATCCCCTCACCGATACAGAGGTGGTCTACTTACCAAAGGTAAACCATACTTCACCTTACGGGAATCACTCCCATTTCGTATGAAGCAACCCCCTTCCGGGAACATCTCCCATTTCAGAAAGGATTTTCATATCATAATATAATACTTGACCTTATGGGAACATCTCCCATTTTGTATGAAGCAGCCTTCCTTACGGTAACAACTCCCATTTCAGATAGGATTCTCATAACATATGCTAGGCCCATAGTTCGAGGAAAGTGAGAGGACCTTTGGGGATAACCTTGACGTCCCCAACCCATCGGTGCTAAGTCAACAACCTTCGAGAATACATATAGTATATATATACATACTTTAAAAAAGGCAATAGTCATTTCAAATCCGATCAATACACATTTACGCTCAAATGCCAAATCATAGCTTGCAGTTATAATATTGATGCATATGACTAGCTTGCTTACAAATATAGAATGGTACAAGAACCCAAAATGTTCTTAAAAAACCATAATCATTAACATATATGTCATCATATTCTTTTCATAACCAATTTCATATCAAAATCATTTCATAAAACGTAAATTGGGCTCAACCCACTTCATAATTTCTATAAAGATCAACGTTTATGAATGCAAATGCAATGCATGATGTGAGAATAGCATGGGTAACATAGATTCAAGCGAAAATAAATATTATAATATAAATTGAAGTAAAAACATAATTAATTCACATTTAAAACACAATAAAAATCACCCATGCATAATTCAAACTTTATAGGGGACATGAAACTTCATAACTTCATAACTTCAATGTAAATCATCATCATAGGGCTTAAAATAACTTAAAATCATGAATAAAGCACAACCCCTACATCAATTGAATTTAATAGAATCAAATAATGAAAACTCACATATAAAGTAAGCTTAATTTCATGTAAATAAATTAAAAAGAGTTTGGGTCTTCTTTGTTGAAAGGGACCAAGAATCAATCCCACATAACTTGATTGGGAGGCTGACATTGAGAAGAATGAAGTTTGAAGTAGAACTTCAATTGAATCCTTGCTTGAGTCTTGAGAGAAGAACGTAGAGAGGATTTTTAGGAGTTTATCTTAAGATGAGAGAGTCTTCACTGAGAATGAATTAGAATGGAAGGGTATAAGATGATTTAGGGGTCTAGGATAGGTAGAAAGGTCATAAAACACAATTGAAATAAGTCAAATTTACATAAAATCCATTAATGAAACAGATGGAAAATGGGCCGTCACGGCGTCACTGGCACCTACATGGTCTGTGAGACGCTTCACATCCCGTGAACAGTGCCCATGAGGTGACACTTAAACAAATTTTTGCAATGCTCAATACTTAGAATTTTTCGAAGCAAAGGGGTGCAATACAGACGACTATATGGCCCGTGTGACACTACATGGGTCATGTCAAGAGCCATGTGATGACACTTAGGAAAATTTGCTTGAAACAATTACGAGACGGTAATTTTGTACTTAAAAAGATTTCACGTTGCGAGCTTATATGGTGGGCCACATGGCCCGTACCATACCACACAGACCATGTGAGTGGCCGTGTGCCCACACTTGGTCCGAAACTCTCTGTCGAATCCCCGTGATAAAAAATATGGCCAAGCACTTCTCCATTGGAGGCCACATGGTCTATGTGGCTTCATACTGGTCATGTGGGCCTCCCATGGAGCTATACTTGGTAAAAGTTTCTCCCAGGCAGCACTGTGAGATTTGATAAAGTCGTTCAAAAATTTCGGGTCCTTACGAGAACATCTCCCATTTCATATGAAGCAACCTTCCTTACAGGAACAACTCCCATTTCGGATAGGATTCTCATAACATATGCTAGGCACATAGTTAGAGGAAAGGGAGAGGGCCCTTGGGGATAGCCCTAACACCCCCAATCCATTGGTGCTAAGTCAATATCCCACGAGAATATATATAGTATATAGATACATACTTCCAAAAAGGCAATAGTCGTTTCAAATCCGATCAATGCAAATAATCATTTCAAATTCGATCAATGCACATTTAAGCTCAAATGCCAAATCATAGCTTGTAGTTATAATATTCATACGTAGGACTAGCTCGATTACAAATACAGAATGATTCAAGAACCCAAAAGGTTTAAAAAAACCATAATCATTAACATATATGTCATCACATTCTTGTCATAACCAATTTCTTATAAAAATCATTTCATAAAACATAAATTGGATTCAACCCACTGCATAATTTCCATAAAGATCAATGTTCATGAATGCAAATACAATGGATGATGTGAGAATAGTATGGGTAACAAAGATTCAAGCTAAAATCAATATTATAATATAAAGTCAAAGTAAAAACATAACAAAATTCACATTTACAACACAATATAAATCACTCATGCATAATTCAAGCTTTAAAGGGGACATGCATCTTCATAACTGCATAACCTCAATGTAAATCATCATCATAAGGCTTAAAATAATTTAAAATCATGAATAAAGCACAATCCATACATCAATTGAATTTAATAGAATCAAATAATGAAACTCACATGTAAAGTAAGCTTAATTTCATGTAAATAAATTAAAAAGAGTTTGGATCTTCTTGGTTGAAAGGGACAAAGAATGAATCCCACATTATTTGATTGGGAGGCTGAAATTGAGAAGAATCAATTTTGAAGTCGAACCACAATTGAACCCTAGCTTGAGTCTTGAGAGAAGAACTTAGAGAGGATTTTTAGGAGTTGATCTTAGGATGAGAATGTTTTCAATGAGAATGAATTAGAATGGAAGGGTATAAGCTAATTTAGGGGTCTAGGATAGGTAGAAAAGTCATAAAACACAATTAAAATAAGTCAAATTTACGTAATAGCCATTAATGAAACAGATGGAAAATGGGCCGTCACGGCGTCACTGGTACGTACACGGTCCTTGAGACGCTTCACAGCTCGTGAGGTGATAATTTAACAAATATTTGCAAAGCTAAACACTTAGAATTTTCCAAAACAAAGGAGTGCCATACGGAGAACTACTAGGCCCGTGTGACACTATACGGGTCGTGTCAAGAGCCGTGTGATGACACTTAGAAAAGTTTGCACGAGAAAGTTACGAGACGGTAATTTCGTACTCAAAATAATTTCACACGCGAGCTTATACGGTGGGCCACACGGCCCGTACAATACTACACGGACCATGTGAGTGGTCGTGTGCCAACACTTGGTTAGAAACTCTCTGTCAAATCCCCGTAATCGAAAATATGACCAAGTACCTCTCCATTGGAGGCCACATGGTCCGTGTGGCTACAAACTGGCCATTTGGGCCTCCCATGGAGGTACAATTGGTAAAATTTTCTCCCGGGCAGCATTGTGAGATCCGATAAAGTCATTCGAAAATTCCGGGTCCTTACAGGGAGAGATGATGTAACGCCTGATAAAATTACAATGATACCCCTAGAGGGAGGGCATACGTGTAATGCATCTTTCAATGCTCGTATGGAAAATTCGAGGTTGGATTTGTGATCAGCATAAAAAATTGATTGGAAAAATGCTCTCGGTCGATTTTTAGAGCAACCCAATCAAAAGATAATTTTTCGATCCGAAGCGGAAAACAATGAAGGTATGTGACATGAGTGCGTCGCGCCTCCATCGTGGACCAATACTTATATTTTTTTGAAAATTTCAACGGGATTGAGAAAAATTGTTCAGAAACCTTTATTGAAAATATGTAGTGTGCGACCAGTTCGTATCGCGGACTGGGTCTTTTTCGACCTAAAATTTTCAAAATTTTACGAGGAGCATTCCGATCTATTCCAAGCCCCTCCTAAACTCTATACACATTCTAATAAGGTCATTTTGACGTAACAATGATCTAAAACCCTAATTCTTAGTCCTATTCCATAACTAACAAGGCTGCGGTTTGAGGATAAAGGAGAAAAGCTCGAGTTTGAGAGATTTTAGAAGAAATCCTTTACCTGATTGATTGATAACTTTGTCCCAGGTATGTAAGGCTAAAGTAAAAGCACAAGATTGTCCTCTCATGTGGCCCATAGATGGTCATAGATGTGTTGATGGTTCAAGAGTCTACATACATGAACCCTTGATAGTTTTTCTTAAAATTTTATTTGAAATTACATGTTTTTCTATGTTTATGATCATCATACTATTTGTTTTCTTGAATTGAACATTTTCATGAGAATTTGTTGTAACCCTATAAGACTAATTTTAAAAGCATGCATGATGGACTTGAGAATTGTGTCTAGAGCCTTGAGTTGAGATTGTTGATTGTGATGAAAGAATGATGATGCGTTGATAGAATTTTATTGCCTTATGAGTCTCTATAAATGAACTCTACCAATGTGTCTATTCGATTGATTCCTAATGATTGTTCAAATATTGAGTCATTGATGAGATTAATTAATGAGAGGGTTAAATCCCATATGAGCTTGATTGATAAAAGGGTTCGAGTCCCTATGAGATTGATTGATGAAAGGGTTAGAGTCCCTACGAGTAGAATGATGATAGGGTTCGAGTCCCTATCAGATACTGATTGATGACGAGGTTTGAGTCCCTATGAGATTGATTGAGATGGAGGTTTTATGAGCATTGACTCATGGAAGGATTGTCGAGCATCGAAAGAGTGATAGTTAGTCCAACTCAAACTCGCCAAACTACGTTGCCAAACGTAGGTGAGGTGAGCAACAAACACATATATTATGGTTCCCTCGAGAGTAACAGTCCCTGAGAGCAATATTAAACCTATTGAGTATTGACTCCATATTGGGTGACCTAATATGGTTTCGATTGTTCCCTACCTAACAAGTTTGGAATGGTTGTGGCAACATCAACGATCTTGTTATACATTCACTGGCACATAAGTGATTGTTGTCGGAAAAGAGAAACTCCCATAAATTTTCTACCTTGAGTACTCTGTGTTGAGATAAGATGAGAGGAGGTGAGTTCCTTTGAGATGAGTCTGAGATGATTGTTGAGTTTGAGTTGTTGATGGGTCACTTGTCTACTTTTTATTCTTGCATAGATAGATATTTGACGATTTGATTTTATTTGATGATTACTTTTAGTTGATGTTGTTTCCACATAATTCTACTTGTTTCTATTTAATTCAGCTATTTCACATACCAGTACATTCTAAGTGCTGATGTCCCCTTTGGATTGCATCATCTTATAATGCAGAGGTAGGTATTCGAGATCATCAATAGGCATTCCGTTGAAGATTCAAGATTCACAGCTTTTTTGTGAGCCTCCCATACTATGGAGGATCCACTACTTTTATTTCATCATGCCTTACAGTTAGATTGGACTATTTCTTATATTTTGATTTGGGTAGCCATGGGTCTGTCATTGGCACCACATGATTAGTGCTAGAGGCTTCATTGACTATGGTTGAACGTTGATGTTGAGATTGTGAGCTACTTTCCTCCTACTAGCCTTTATTTTTTTCCATTTGTTTGAGACTTTAGACGAGATGTGCCCACTTTCTTATTTTATTTCCGCTATTCAGTAGAGTTATTTGATTGAATGAATGTGATGAGGCTAAGTGGTTCGCTTGGGGACTAGCAATAGTCTTTAGGTACTGGCCACGCCAAGAGTACCCTCCCGAGGTGTGATAATTGTTTGCCTTAAATTGAGGTCTCCTTGACTAAATACATATTGTAAACTCTTATCGTCAATAAACACATCTACATGAATCCCATAAAGATAGTGACATCATAATTTCAATACAAAGACAACCACTACTAGTTCAAGATTATGAGTTCGATACTTTTACTCGTACACCTTCAATTTTATTCAGGCATCTACTATGACTTTACCCTTTTGAATTAAGATACAACCTAAACCAACATGTGAGGCATCACAATAAAGCACAAATCTATCCAAATCTTTCGTCAATGTCAAAATAGGTTCCGATGTAAGATGATCTTTCAATGTTTGGAAACTCCTTTCACACTCATTCAATCATAGAAACCTTACTTTCTTTTGAGTGAACTTGGTCAAAGGAGATGCAATATATGAAAACCCCTCAATAAATCTCCTATGATACCCTTCCAATCCTAAGAAACTCCTAATGTACGAAGGAGACAATGGTCTAGGACGATTTCTCACCGGCCACCTCCGTCTTCTTTGGATCCATCTTAATCCTATCACCGGACCATATATTCAGGAATGTTACCTCTTTCAACAAAAGTTTTCATTCGCTAAATTTTGCAAACAGTTGGCTATCATCCCTCAAAGCTTGAAGAACAACCCTCAAATGTCCCTGTTTTCTTCCTCACTATGGGAGTATACCAAAATGTCATCTATGAAAACCACCACAAACATGTAAAGAAACACCTTATTCATTAGATCCATTAACATGGTCGGACCATCAGTTAACCCGAACGACATAACTAGGAATTCAAAATGATTGTACCTTGTTCGCAATATTGTCTTAGTGATAACACACTCCCTTACCCTTTGTTATTGGTATTCATACCGTAGAGAAATTTTGAAGAAGTATCTATCCCTTTCATATACCCTCAGAATTGGATAATTGTTCTTTATGGTCTCTTTATTTAACTGAATATGACCCATCCTTTTTTCTTACAAACAAAATGAGAGCATCCCGTGGTGACCTTCTTGGACTAATAAAATTCTTCTCCAACAACCCTTTTGATTGGTCCTTCAAATTCTTTAGATCCACTTGAGCCATACCATAAGGAGGAATGGAGATATCTTGGGTGGCAAAAAAATGATCTACGCAAAAGTCTATTTTTTCCAGGAGGGATATTAGGTAGGTCATCGAGGAAAATAATGGAGAACTCATTTACAATGGGGACTGACATAAGAGAGGGGACTTCAGAATTGACATCCTTAGTCCTCACAATATGATAAATAAACCCCTTGGAAATCGAATTATAGGCCTTAAGAAAAGAAATGAAATTAATTCTTAAACACCAAATCACTATCCTTCTATTCAAAAATTGACTCATTAGGGAATTAAAATTTGACCCTACGGGATCTACAATCAATAAAGGCATATGACGCATGTAATTAATTCATACCAAAAATAACATAAAAACAAACCATGTAAAAATTTCACAAGATCACAAGGAATAACTTTATATAAAACCTACATGAGAAAATTTTGATAGACTCTTTTGGTTACGATTGACTCACTAATGGAGTATAAATTTTTAATACCTCCTACACGACTCGAAAATATCCTTCTGGTGTAATTCTTAAATATTTAAAAATCAATGCATTATTTAGAAAATTTGACTTCATATTCATTTTTAGAAAGAAAAATGTGGGGGAAAAGGGCCACATTCGACTTTTTGGTTACCCATAGCGAAAAATAATTTTTCACATAAAATTGCACTTTTTAGAAGGATTCGTGACCAAGCCGCATTTCCCACTTATCCTCCCATAGTACGAAAGTGGCGTGAACTCACTCCTAGGCCAAATTAGGAGAAAAATTGAACTTCATGCAAAATTACACAGTGCAGGGACCAAGAGGCGTTACGCCCTTGTTCCCTCTGTGTGTAAAATTTTTTGAAGTTTTTTCTTAAATTAGTGAAATCAATTGGTACTTGACCCAACACCCTTATATATGTGAATACTCAAAAAGTCTCCTATTTTTAACTCTAAATCTATCTCAAATCCTCTCCAAAACCTCTCTGAAATTCCTCCATTAAGTTCCTCTAATTCCTTAGGGTTCAAGCCTTCTCCATTAAAGACAAAGCTTCCAAAAAGTTCCTCATGCTTCTCCAAGCCTCTTTATTAAAGTTTCAAGGTTTAAAGGTATGTGGTTCTTTAATCCACGGGTTCTTCCACCCATGGAGTGCCAAAACCTATTTTGCTAAGGCCTTCAAGATTCAATGATTGATTTCTTATGGGTATTTTCTATTTCTCCTACTAAGCATGATTTAAGTTGGGAATTTTCATTCATTGAATGAAATTGCATGAATCGATTTCAAGGATTTTCTATTATTAAGTTATTTTATGATATTCAAAGTATGAATGTTATTATACCATAAGATACTATGAAGTGATTGTTTTATGAGATGAATTTCATGTTTCCATGTCTAAGTTTGAAAAATGATATTTACGATTGTGGTGGGCTATCTCATAATGATATAAATTGATAGATTTCTTTACATTGATGCATAGTCCTCTTGAGTTATATGATTTAAAGCTTACATTCATTAACCCACCCAATTTTCATATTGAGTTTTCTAATGAAGTATGATCTCAATGATGAGGGCTCAATTAAAAGTCTATGAAAGTTATCACATTATAAATCCCTCTTATGAATGTTAAGGATGGTCATAAGGACAATTATCACCAAAAGATAGATCTTATTGTTATAAGGACCATTCTTAGATGTTGGATCTCAAATTCAGATTGTGACCTACCAGTTACTGGCTCGGGGAAATCAAGCTCAGAGAGCACTACGAGGTGGTGGCTTATCGTCATCCATTATTTAACCAAAAAGACGAGCTGATCTTTATATGATGATGTTGTATTTACAATTTTATGATGACTATAATTATGCTATATGATTTCAACGTACTCTGTTGGAATGACTTAGAACTAAATGGGGCATTGAGGTGGGATTCAGTAAAGAAATCCTAGTAGTAACCCTTTATCTCATTAACTATGTGCCACCATGGGAACCCTTGTCGGCTAGGATAGTGTATCCATCTAAATCATATTATTCACTAAAGATGCACATGTGATGTTGATAGAGTTCTACTTAGCAAATAGACTCCATGTGCCAATGTAGGGGATTCTGTTAGATTCTATATCATAGCTCGCATGGTCTTATATGTCGGTTATGGTATACCCCCACATATGTATAATGATAGGATGTTATTTTTATCTTTCATATAAGATTTCACCATAGCATTCTCATGCATGTCGTATTGAATTTACTTCTATTGTACATGATTATGAATCTTGTTTATGAAGCTTATCTCGAGAAAAATTGAATGTGATTTATTCAACTTATAAGACTTTGGAACAATTAGAAAATTACAAAAATGAAATGATTTAGTTTGAACAACAAAGGATGATTAATCAAGTCAGACAATGGGTTTTCCAACAAGCCCCCGTGCATATTTTTTCTTGAGCAATTTGGCATAAATAAAATGGGTAAAGTCTTTGGAAGGCTAATTGGTATCTTTATCACATTAGCCAAAACCTATTTATTTTTATTCATTCCTATTGCAACAAGATGGACTTTACCAAGGCTGAGAATCGACCAACTATTAAATCTTGGATGGAAATTTTTGTTACCGATTTCTCTAGGTTGTGACCCTTAGCCCCATTTTCCCTAGTTTTCTATTTCCTTTTAGAGTTTTATGCCTATGAATGCTTATGATATGTAAGATGGCTTGGGTGAGGTACCTTCAGGTGTCTCATTCACCGTGTGACGACTTGGCCCCTAGGTCGGCTCTTTATCCCAAGCACCTACCCTGCCCACAAAAGTTCATGATTTTGTAAGAATGAATTCGCTGGAGTTTTATGGATCGAATGTTTATGAGGAACTAGTTATGTTTTTTGATGAGGATTGTACAATTGGGGCTTTCATGGGTGTGCCATCATAAGAGAAGGCCGAGCTTGTAGCCTACCAATTTAAAGGGGTGACAAAGGTTTGGTACGACCAATGGGTTGAAGAAAGAGGTGTATAAGCAGATCAAATTGGATAGAAAGAGTTCAAATCAAATTTTTTTGATGGGTTCTTTCTTTTGTGACTAAACGAGGCCAAAATGCAAGAGTTCATACACCACAAGCAAGGGCATATGAGTATGACAGAGTATTCTCTCAAATTCACTAAACTCTCCAAGTACGATCCGTTCATTATAGCATATCCAAGGGATAGGATGCGCAATCCGGTGTCTTTGACTTGGTCTCTAAGGAATGCATAACAACTATGATTATCAAAGAAATGGACATCTCTCGCTTAATAAGCTACGCATAACAAATTAAGGATGTGAAATTGGGGAGAAGTCAAGAGAGTCCATGAGAGCTAGGGTGGATGGTGGTGGATTCTCACATCAAAGGGGTGGTGGCCATGGTAAATTGAAAGGTGGTCAAAGGCAAGAAAATCAAGGGTCATCCAATACTCCTCCTCCCATGTTTAACAAAAATAAGGCATCCAACCCAAATTCCCAAGGAGGTATGGGTGCACAAGCTTCTCCAAATTATGCAAAGTATGCAAAGCTCCATAAGGGTGAATGCTTAGCTAGCTCTAATGCTTGTTTCAAATGAGGAAAGCCTGGCCCTTATGCAAGGGGATGTAGGAGTGAGAATGCAAAGCCCCAAGTCCAAGGTAAAGAATCATAAGGAGCCCCAAAAGCTAATAGATTGTATGCCCTTCATGGCCACCAAGAAGTAGAGAAAGCCTGGATGTGGTTGTCGGTATATTAAAAGTTTGTCATTTTGATGCTTATGAACTTTTAGATTTGAGGGAAAATTTGTATTTTGTTACACCATTTCTTGCTGATAGACTTCATGCATGTCCCAGAATACTTTTTGAACCTTTTAAATTTAGTTTTCCTGTTGGTAAGCCCATTCTTGCTCAAAGAGTCTATAAAGGTTGTCTCATGTCCATCATGCAAAAAATTATTCCTTGTGATTTGGTAGAGCTCTACATGGTTGATTCTGATGTTATACTTTGGATGGATTGATTTATGCTTCTTATGCTTCCATAGATTGTCGAAGTTGTAGTGTCAAGTTTCAATTTCGAAGTGATCCTACTCTTGAGTGGAAGGGTGGTAGTTCTTCATGTAAAGGTTGATTTATTTTCTATCTCAAAGCCCGCAAAATGATTTCTAAGAGGTGCATCTTACATTTGGTAAGGGTTAGGGATGTCACTTCTGAAAGTCCATCTTATGAGTCGATCCCCATAGTCAATGAGTTTTCTGATGTGTTCCCCGAAGAATTGCCCAGTGTCTCTCCCAAAATGGAGATAAATTTTTGCATAGATCTTTTGCTTGACACTAAACCTATATCAATCCTTCCTTATAGAATGACCCTGGTGGAATTAAAGGAACTAAATGAGCAATTGAAGGACTTCCTAGAGAGGGGATTTATTAGACTTAGTAGGTCCCCATAGGGTACCCCAGTGTTATTCGTAAAGAAGAAGGATGGGGACACTCCGAATATTCATAGACTATTGCCAACTCAACAAAGTTACCATAAATAACAAATATCCACTTCCAAGGATAGTTGTTCTATTCGACCAATTACAAGGGGCTAAACATTTCTCCAAAATTGATTTGCGGTTCGGATATCATCAATTGAGAGTGAGGGAATGTGATATTCCCAAGATGAAATTTTGGACAAGATATAGCATTTTGAATTTGTAGTGATGTCCTTTGGTTTGATTAATTCACCAGCGATCTATATGGACCTCATGAATAGGGTGTTAAATCCTTACCTTGACATGTTCGTGGTGATGATCATTGATGTCATTTTAATCTATTCATGGGATGAAGAAGATCAGAAAAAGCATTTGAGAGTGGTTTTACAAACTTTGAGAAATGAGAAATTATCCACCAAGTTCAATAAATGTGAGTTTTGGTTGAAGGAGGATGTATTTCTTAGGCATGCATTATCGAGTGATGGGACAAAAGTTGATCCTGAGAGGACGAAAGCGGTTACAAATTGGCAAAGGCCATTGACTCCTACAGAAATTAGGATTTTCTTGGGTCTAGTCGGTTATTATAGAAGATTTGTTGAAGGGTTCTCCTCTGTCTTGTCTCCATTGACTAAGTTAACTCAAAATAAAGTGAAGTTTGTATGGCTTGATGAGTGTTATAAGAGCTTCCAAACTTTGAAGGACCGAGTTGACTTCGACTCCAATTTTGACCTTGCTGGAGGCTACTGATATTTTTGTCGTATATTGCGATGCCTCAGAAATTTGTTTGGGTTGTGTTTTGATCCAACATGGTATGGTAGTTTTCTATGCTTCAATTCAATTGAAGGTGCATGAAAACAATCATACAAGACATGATCTTGAATTAGCGGTCCTGCTTTTTGCATTGAAAATTTGGCGTCATATTAATGTTTTGTTCATGTTGATGTGTTCACCGATCATAAGAGTCTCCAACATATGTTTACACAAAGGGACCTTAATTTAGGGAAAAAGAGATGGTTAGAACTTCTCAAAGATTACAACATGAGTGTGAAGTATCATCCGGTAATTGGGATGATCATCTACCTCTCATCAAATTTACCTACAACAATAGTTTTCATTCTTGTATTGAGATGGTGCTATTCGAGGCTAATATAGTAGACAATGTAGGCCACTAGTGAGATGGTTTAAAGTTGTGTAAATTGCCTTGGGTGGACCAACTTTTTTATCGATGCCATGGAAAAAGTGAGGCTCATAAGAGAAGGATTGAGGACTGCCTAAGGTATAAAAAAGTCCTATTCCGATGTGAGAAGAAGGGACCTTGAATTTAGTGATGGCGATTGGATCTACTTGAAAGTGACACCCATGAAGGGTGTGGTCCAGTTTGGTAAAAACTTAAAGTCTAGACCTAGATATGTAAGGCCTTATGAAAATGTAAGAAGGGTTGGCAAGGTTCTTATGAGTTAGAATTTCCATTGGAAATGAATATGATCCATCTGGTGTTTCATGTGTCAATGTTGAGAAAGTTCATGGGAGATCCAAACTCCATAGTTCCCCTAGAGGATGTAAATGTTGAGGAAATTTGACATATGAGGATATTCTAGTTGAGATATTAGATAGGCAAGTGAAGAGATTGAGGAACAAAGATGTTGCATCCGTTAAAGTCCTCTGGAGGAACCAACAAGTTGAAAGTGCAACTTGGGAAGCGAAAGTTGATATGATGAAATGAATCCCAAACTTTTCCACTATACTCAAGCCTAAGGTAATAAATAATCATATTTAAAGTGTCAAGTTAAGTATTTCAGCCCCTAGATGTCATGTCAAATATATTTAGAGACATGGTAACATGTTTTAAATGGTGTCCTGATGCATAAATTTAAAGTTTTCAAGAAAATGATGTTTAAAGTTGCATTGACACATTTACGTTGGGGTTGAAGGTTCTCATGTTGCTCTTCTCAAGCATAGTTTCATCATATTTTGGGACGAATGTTCCCAAGGGGAAGATACTATAACACCTCCCACGCGACCTGGAAATGTCCTTATGGTGTAATTCTTAAATATCCAAAACTTCGTGTGTTATATGGAAAATCCAACTTTATATTCTTTTTCAGGCGGCAAAATTGTGTGGGAAAAGGGTCACCTTTGATTATTTGGTCACCCATAGCGAAAAATAATTATTTGCATGCAAATGCACTTCCCAAAATGGTGCACGACCAAGAGCATATCTGACTTGTTCCCCCATAGTAAAAAAGTGGCCAACACTCACTCCTAGTCCATAATAGGGGAAAAATTGATCTTCACACAAAATTACACAGTGCAGGAACCAAGGCGCATTGCCCCCTATTCTCTATATGTGTAAACTTTCTAGACTTTTTCTTAAGTCAGTGAAATAAATTGGGACTTAACCCAACACCCTTATATATGTAAATATTAAAATTTCTCCTATTTTTACCCTAAATCTGTCTCAAAACACTCTCAGATCCTCCCAAAACCTCCATAAAATTCCTCTATCAAGTTCCTCTAATTCCTTATTGTTCAAGCCTCCTTTATTGAAGACAAAGCTTCTAAAAAGTTCCTCAAGCTTCTCTAAGCCTTCTTCATTAAAGTTTCAAGGTTCAATGGTATGTGGGTCTTTTATCCATGAGTTCTTCCACCCATGGAGTCCTAAAACCTATTTTGCTAAATCCTTCAAGTTTCAATGATTGATTCCTTATGGGTACTTTCTATTTCTCCTATTAAGCATGATTTTAGTCGAGACTCTTTATCTATAGAATGAAATCGTATAAATTGATTTCAAGGATTTTATATTATAAAGTTATTTTAGCATATTCAAAGTATGAATGTTATGACGCCATGAGATACTGTGAAATTGATGGTTTTATGTAATGAATTTCATGTTTCCATGTATAAGTTTGAAAGATGATATGTATGAAGTGGGATATTTAAGAATGATTTAAATTGATGCATTTCTTTAAATTGATGCATAGTTCTCTTGAGTTACATGATTTAAAGTTTACATGCATTAACCTACCCAATTTTCATATCGAGTTTTCTAATGAAGTATGATCTCCAATTATGAGGGTTCAGTTACAAGTTTATGAAAGTTATGATATTATGAATCCCTTTTATGAATGTTAAAGATGGTGATAAGGACAATTCTCAACAAAAGATAGATCCCATTGTGATAAGGATCATTCTCACATGTTGGATTTCAAGTTAGGTGAGATACTTTTTATATGATGATGCTACTATGTTTACAAGCTTATAAATGACTATAATCATGCATATGATATTAATGTATTCCGATGGAATGTCTTAACACCGAATGGTGCATTGAGGTGGGATTCGGTAAAGGAATTCTAGTAGCAACCCTTTGTCTCATTGACTATATGCCACCATAGCAACCCTATAGACGAGGTAGTGGATCCACCTAAGTGATATTATTCACTAAACATGCACATGCGATATTGATGGAGTTCTACTTAGTAAGTAGACTCCCCGTGCCAATGTAGGGAGTTATGTTGGATTCTGTGTCGTAGCTCACATGGTCTTATATGTTGGGTACGGTCTCTTCCCACCTACGTATGATGATAGAGTGTTATGTTTATCTTCCATGTATGGTTTTCTCAAAGCATTTTGCATGCTTGTCACACTGAGCTTATTTTATTGAACATGATTTTGCATCTTTTTTGTGAAGCTTATCATCTATTGTTGTATTGCATCCCACATACTAGTATATTCAAATTACTACTGCATATGTTTTCCCTACATGATCTAACCATGTAGGACTTGAGCACTTCCATATCCACCTCCACTTGGCTAGTTGTTGGGATGAGTCTTCTAGTTCATGAAGATCTAACCATGTAGGGACCTGAGCACTTCCATACCCATTTCTATATAGTTTGTTATGCTGAAACATTATTACTTTACATTCTACTTTGTGGGTGATCCTGGGACATGTCTTGGACCCCGTTTTACTCATATGTAAAGGTGATGTTGGATACTTATGCTATGTACGCACTATGTTATGTTTAAGCTTTTATGAAGTCTCTTGTCCCTTAGTTCCTATTCCTTTTATTAGGTGTTTGATGTTATTGTTGATGGCATATGATGAAAGTACTAAGACCCTACTTCCACATTTCTTGGGTCATACTTACCCTCTGCTTAGTCTTTGTTGTGATTTTGTCATGGAAGTCTCTTTCCCTTTTTTATTCCATAGCGTGAGTGCAACGCCCTGATTCCCTTAGAATAGTTTGTTGATGCTTGTTTTGTATTCCGCAACCAATTATGTGCTTAAGTTATGCTATGAGGCTTGTTTTGGGGTATCATGGGGTTCTCATTCTCCGTATTGCACCTTGACCATGGGTTCGGGTTGTGACGAAATTGAAAAAAGATCTAACAAGATTTGGGTGTACACATCGAATTTCATGGGAAGAAAAAGAGTAACAACTATAAGTTGCAACTCGTATAAATCCATACATATAAATCACAACTAAAGACTTTCAATATACCAGTGACAATAATGAGAGTCTTCTCTGCCTCTTGCCTCACATGGAGGGAATAGAAACGATTAGAGAATCGGCCACCCCCTTGAGCTTGTCCACTTTGAGCCACATGCCCTTAAGGCCTTGCACCATCACAACCACCCACCACCACTCTTACAATCTTTGGTGTGATGATTAAATCTACCACATTTAAACTATATGGAGCCAGCCAAACATTCTACTTTATCTGACTTCCTACACTTCCTACTAGTAGGAATAGGTTGAACACCCGAACCTCCTTCTTGAGACTTGGGATTTTCCCATCTGTCCTTATTGAATCTTGGAGCCATAGCGCGGAAAGAAATTTGTTCGTATTTCATTTGTCTACTATGAGACGTATGATTTCCACCATTTCTGGACCTTTGGTGGGAGAATCTATTACCATCGACCCGAATCCTCTTGGACTCTCTAGCTTGCTCTCTTATTTTTTTTTAACTTCAATTGCTCTGCATAGGTCATAAGCCGGGAGATGTTGTAACAACTTGTCCTAGGGGCCTAGTCGTCACATGACGAATGAGATACCCGAAGGCACTACCTCACCCAAGCCATCTCGAGTGTCTTAAGCATTTATAGGTATTTAATGGAAATAATTTAGGGAAAACTAAGGGAAAGGGGCTAAGGGACATCTGAACAATTAAGCAACATTAACAGTAGTGGAAATAACTACAATAATTTTGTTCATAAGCGTACCAACTACATCATCAGCAGATGGGACCGGTAATAGTCGATCTTAATCAAATATTGGCGAATGAAATCCCTGAATGAACCTTAAACAAGCCTTCTTAGCGTATTATAAGCATTCATAGGTAATGAGTAATCAACATAAGCCAAAACATAGAGTCAGGAGATAAAGGATTATAGCTTAAGAAAATATGAGAATACTAGACAACATACTTTAACATATTATGTCTAGTGTCACGGCCTTAGCCAAGGGCCTAAGAATAACACAATGAATGGGGAGCCCGAAGGGACCCAAAACAAGCCTCTTAAGCATACATGGCACATCCTTGGTTGCGAAAGCATACTTAATCAACAAACACATAATTCTAGGGGGAAAAGGGGGTTTGAACTCAAGCTATGGGGATGTTATAAGGAAGAGGATTAGCATGAACACATAACAAATAATATCTAAAGGGCGTGTAAGTATGACTCACGCTATGGGGAGAAATAGAGACTTAGGAAATCCATCTCAACATTACAATAAGTACTAACGTATAGAAAGGAATAAGGGACTAAGGGAAGTTTTCTATAATACATAAATATAATAGGAGTCAAGCTCATAACATACAAATCTATATCCAACAACACCTCTAATATGAATTGAATGGGGGCAAAGACATCTCCCAGGCTCACCCTCAAAAAGATAAATATCCATAAATTGACAAGTCTTAATAAAGCATGAAAGTAAGTGGATATTATCCTCGAATGTGGAGGACTCACTAATAGAAAATCTTCAATCAAACCGCTTAGCAATGTAGAGAAGGAGGACGAATAGAAGCTCTGATCCCTTCACGGTTATATAATGTACGTAAACAAATATGTGTTAGTACTTGGAATGTACAAAGTATGTGGGGTGTAATGAAAAAAAGAACATAAGCCATGATTAAATAATATGCATAATCATACTGAACGGATACAAGATTAATATATCATGAATGCTCAATGACTTAGTAAAAATATGCAATAGGGATCATCAAGTTACTAACTAATCATACGTAGATGCGAAGGGACCATAACTGACATGCAAGACCAAGTGAGCTACTACTTGGAATCTCGATGTTCAATCCACACCATACTAGGAGTGATCTACTTTTCCAAGGTAAACCAAACACTCACCTTACGGAAACTCCTCCATTTAGTAAAGTGCTTCATAAACACCTTACCGGAAGACCACCCTTTTAGGTTGATATATGCTAAGAACCTTATGGGAACACCACCCATTTCGGTATTATTTAGCATGTGTCATATGGGAACACCACCCTTTTTGTCCAATCATACAACTCAAGCTAGATGGATCTACTAGCTAAGTCATGAACCTATGGTGACACCATATTTAAGGGATAATGGTTATCTACCAAGGTCCTCGGTGCTAGGTCACAGTACCAAGGAATACTCAAATCATACTTATGATCATAATATCTAGCCTTATAATATCATAATAACATCATAGTGTAGCTCTTCAAAACCAAAGCCCTATAATACCAAAGATAGGGCTTCATATCATTCTTAACTTTCACAATATTCTCATATCTCATAACATGCATAATAGCCCTTCAAAGTTCAAAACATTCATAATTTACATATCTTGGCATAAGGCTCTCAACATCATAGAATCTTGGTGCACAACTTTGGTTAACACGTTGTGGGTATGCCTACATGCTCAAAATCATGCAAAATTCAAGCTTAATTAGGGCTTCCTTAACCCTCATAACCTTTTCAAATCATTCAAAGTAACCCATCATAACAAAGTAAAGCTTAATTAGGGCTCCCTTAACCTTATAAAATTCCATAAATTTCACATGGCATTTCAATGTAATATAGTGTTAACAAAGGTAGAATACCATAAATTACTTCATAACATCATCATATAAAAGAATTCATAAGACTTCCATAAATTTCCATGACTAGAAAAACATGAGAAAGAGGAATGGTTGAGCTTTTCGGAGAAAAGGTTCCACAAATTAAAGCTCGCATACCTTGGTGTGATTTAATGGAAGAAATCTAATATAGATGTGATGAAACCAAAACACTAGCTTGGACTCTTCCCTTGAGGGCCTTAATGAACTTGGGAGTATTTTGGAGGATTGGACTTAGGTTATTTCTGAGAATGAATTGGAATGAAGCTGTTTAGGGTTGTATAGGGCTTGAAAGGGCTTGGTTGGGGGCTAAAACG
This sequence comes from Solanum rostratum, assembly GCA_029948455.1. Taxonomy (NCBI): domain Eukaryota; kingdom Viridiplantae; phylum Streptophyta; class Magnoliopsida; order Solanales; family Solanaceae; genus Solanum; species Solanum rostratum. Next base: position 24,401,791 of record CM057054.1, read on the forward strand.
ACGTAGCTTAGGCTTATGATATAAAGAAATGATAAAACTGACCTTTCTAAAAAATTGTCGGATGGGACTATAAGACACCGATTACATGTTATGGTCCATTACAGGGGTAGTGAAAAGGGGTCTCCTCTAATAAAAATTTTGGACCCTCAAGAACTTTCTCTGAATCTCAATCCGCAACATGACTTATAGCCCATTAATCTATGTACGAACCATGCTGGTCACTCGTACTTCAAACTTTAGAAAACCATTTTCCAACAAGTCTACCCTTCATTCCATGAGCACAACCTACGCCTCATGGAACAACTTACGGCTCGTAGTCACCTTCGTGAAAGTCACTGATACATAGAGAATTTCAGAATTCATCTTAGGAACTTTTACACCTTCCAATGATATGGGGCCTTACAAAATCTCTCCCTTGAAAACATTCATCCCCAGATGTGCTAAAGGTAAGCTCTAAGGAATAGAACAAATTCATCATATGCAAAATTACAACATGTACATCATGAACATTTTCAAGTCATACTTCAAATAATATTTATGAAGCAACTTCAAAATCACCTAATCATGCATGGATGACATAAATACTATATGCAATAATGGGAAGGCTCTCAAGTAGGGTAAATCATAGTACCTCAAGCTTGATTAGGATGAATGAGATAGGTCTATCGCCTCTTCATATCCACTTAAGCTTCCCAAGTGACACTTTCGACTTGTTGGTTCCTCCAAAGGACTTTGATTGATGCTACATCTTTATTTCACAACCTCTTCACTTGCCTATCAAAGATTTCTATTGAACTTTCTCATAAGTAAAATTCTCTTGAACATTCACCTTTTATAAGGGCACAATGGAACTAAAGTCTCTAACACACTTTCTCAATGTAGAGACATAGCAGACTAGATAAACCATTCTTATTTCCATGTGTAACACTAATTGCATGCAACTTTACCAATACGTCTCAAGATCCAGTATGGCCCTGAATACCTAGGGCTTCACTTCCCTTTCTTGCTAGAATGAACCATGCTCTTTGTTGGCAAAACCTTCAAATGCACCCTATCATCGACATAAAACTCAAGGTCTCTCCTCTTAGTGTCGGCATAAGACTTTTACCAGCTTTGAGCCTTCAACCTATCCTTTATCAATCTCACCTATTCCAAAGTTTCCATTACCAAATCCAGACCTAATAAAGCCATTTCATTCACTTCAATCCACCCAACCAGGGATCTATAATGCCTACCATATAGAGTTTCAAAAGGAGCCATTTTGATGCTAGAGTGATAGCTATTGTTATAAGCAAACTTAATAAGTGGATAATTCTCATCCCAACTACCCTTAAACTCCAAGACACAAGACATAAGCATATCCTCAAGAGTTTGAATGATTTTTTCAGTTTGACTATCTATTTGTGGGTGAACGGTCGTGCTAAGCTTAACTTTAGTATCAAGGCCTCTTTGAAAAGACTTGAAAAAGTGAGAAGTAAGTTGAGGACCATGATCTGAAATAATAGCCAATGGGACCCCATTCAATCTAACTAACTCATAAATGTATGACTTGGCATAATCTTTGGCACCATAAATCATTTTAACTGGTAGGAAGTGAGCGGAATTTGTCATTCTATAAACAATAACCCAAATAGAATCAAAGTACTTTCTAGCCTTTGGAAAACCAATTACAAATTAAATGTTGATCCTTTTATAGTTCAAAGTAGAAATATCAATTCTTGTTCTAGGCCACCCAACCTTTGATGTTCAGCTTAGACTTGTTTGCAATTATGGAAACCTACTACAAACATGGCAATGTCCCTTTTCATACCACCCCACCAATACACTTTTCTCAAATCTCAATACATCTTGGTAGAATTGGGGTGGATGGAACCAGATGGGTTATGGGACTCTTACAAGATTAAGTCACTCAATCCATCCACATCAAGCACAGATAACCTACCTTGGTACCTAAAAACACAATCTTCCCCTTGGGAGGAAACCTCCACCTTTCCATCCTTCACCAATGACTTCAATTTCACCAAAGAGAGCTCAAGTTCCTGTTTGGATTCAACCTCTTCAACCAAGGAAAATTTAGAATCGTTTACAACCACCACACCTCCATTTTTGGCTTCGTCCAACCTAACTCCCAATATAGCCAACCCGAGAACTTCGTTTGCCAATCCCTTCTTGCAATCATCAATATGAGCCATACTCTCTATTGGAACTCTACTTAGAGGATCAACCATGACATTAGCCTTTCTCAGATTATAATGCACACTCGTGTCATAATCTTTTAGGAATTCCAAATACCTACTTTGCCTTAGATTTAGATCTGTTTAGGTGAACAGGTATTGGAGACACTTATGGTCGGTCAACACATCTACATGAAACCCATATAAATAGTGATGCCACATCTTCAAAGCAAATATCATGGCAGCTACTTCAAGAACATGGGTGGGGTAATTACGCTCATGTATCTTTAGTTGTCTAGAAGCATAGACAATTACTTTTCCACTTTGAATAAATACAAACCCCAAACAATTCTTGAAGGATCACGATAAACCACAAATCCTTCTAACCCTTTCGATAGAGCCAAGATAGGAGCGGATATAAGTTTGTCTTTCAATGTTTGAAAACTCCTTCCAAACTCATCTGTCCAAACAAATTTATCCTTCTTTTGTTTCAACTTTGCTAAGGGAGAAGCAATCGAAGTAAAATGCTCTACAAATCTCCGATAGTACCCCGCCAAGCCTAAGAAACTCCTAATATCCAATAGAGTCAAGATCCTAGGCCAATTCCTTACCACATCTATCTTTTTTGGATCCATTTTAATCCCCTCACCCGACACCACATGCCCTAGAAATGCAATGCCCTTCAACCAAAATTCACATTTTTCAAACTTAGGAAACAACCTTTTTTCCCTTAACGTGTGCAACACTACCCTTAAATGTTTCACATGCTCTTTTTCACTCTGGGAATAAACCAAAATATCATTAGGAAATACCACCACAAACATGTGGAGGTAGGGTTAAAATACCCTATTCATGAGATCCATAATAGATAGGCCAAATGACATCATCACAACTTCAAAGTGCCCATATCTAGTTAGGAAGTCCATTTTGGGAATATAACACTCCCTCACACTCAATTGATGATACCAAGACCGAAGGTCAATCAAGGAGAAGTGACTATCCCCTTGTAATTTATCAAATAGGTCATCTATCCGAGGTAGGGGATACTTATTCTTCATGGTGACTTTATTGAGTTGCCGGTACTCGATGCACATTCTAAGTGAGCCATCCTTTTTCCTTATACACGATACAGGCGTACCCTAAGGTGATTGACTAGGCCTAATAAAACCTTTCTCTAATAGGTATTTCAATTTGATCCTTCAACTTCTTCAACTCTGCCGCGGCCATTGATAAGGGGGAACAAAAATAGGTTGGGTATTGAGGAGAAGGCCTATAGCAAAATATATCTCCCTTTGGGGAAGGACACTAGGAAGCTCATCGGGAAAAACAAGAAGAAACTCATTGACCACCGAAACTGACTCAATAAGAGGGACTTTAGAGTCAACATCACCTCTCATCAGATGATAAATGCAACCATTATAAGTTAATTTTTAGGCCTTAAGACAAGAGATGAACCTACCCATTACCACTGAGTCATGACCTTTCCACTCAAGGACAAATTCATTAGGAAATTGGAATTTAACTTTACGGGTCCTACAATCATTAAGGGCATGATATGCATGTAACCGATTCATCCAAAGAATAATGTCAAAAAATCTACCATGCCAAGCTCAACAAAATCATAAGGTATGATTTTATGCAATATAGACACGGGAACACCCCTTTAGACCCTTTTAACAACAATAGACTCACCCACGGGGGTAGATTCACATAACAACTTTTAACACACATGAAGTCAATTAGCAACACAATGAGTAATAAAACAGAGAGTAGCACCCTGATCTAATAAAGAATATACATCAAATTAGTAGATTTTTAACATACCGATAACAACATCGGGTGCTTCATCCACCCCTTCCCTTCCTTGGAGAGCATAGAACCAGTTGTGATGTGGAGCACCCCCTTGTTGACCTTCTTAGGCCTTTTGATTACCATGAGCACCATATCCTTAGGGACGACCATCTTTACCCTTGTATGGACAATCCGCAATCTTGTGGCCCATTTTGCTACATCCAAAGCAAGCACCCACATTCTTATAGCATCTACCCCCATGTGTTTTACCCCATGTTCCACACCTACAATTGATTTGACCATCATTACCACCTTGAATTCTAGGGTTTGATACCCTATCATTTGCAAATTTTTGGCTTTGAGCATTGGAGGACCCTTGACCTTGGAATTTCTGGCCTTGTTAAAAATGATCAGCTCTAGTACCTGAGAACTACTATCATAACAGCCCTCTTGGACTCACCACTCCTCTTTTTTCAATCCCTTTCATTTTCAAGTTTCGTGGCATAAGTCATGGGCCAAGACAATTCAATATCTCCTATGAGCTGGTGATGAGATATTCTTCATTGATCAAATCAGACACTCCCGAAAAAAACTTGTGCATCTGTAACCTAGGATCGGCGACCAAGTGAAGAGGATAATTTGAGAGGTTATCGAATTTAAGGGAATACTCTATAACACTAATGGAACCTTGTTTGATGTTCATAAACTCCATCATCTTTGCGTCCTTTAACTCCATGGGAATGAAACGATTAAGGAAAAAGGACTTGAATTCTTCATAAAAGATAGGCTCTCCATTCACCCTTCCCCTCTTCCATTTAATAAACCACAATTGAGCAAGGTCCTTTAGTTGGTAGGCTGCTAGTTTTGTTTTTTTCTCTGAGCTTACCCTAATAAAATCAAGCTTGGTACACCTCATTGATGAACTCTTGGGGGGCCTTCTTCAACTTTAGAGCCATAGAACTCTAGAGGATTCATTCTAGTAAATTCCTTCATTCTTGAAGCAGGGATAGGAGCATGAGGATCTTGAACTCCTTGGTTGTCCATGGACCTTGCCAATAAGATGACCACATTCTGTTATTTTTTATGAGTGACCCCTTCTTCTCCTTAGGGGAGTTGTGGAGCCGGAGGGGCTGGCTCACCCTTGGGAGTGGGAGATCTTTGTGCTGCTTTTCATTAAGGCATGATCTAAAATAGCAAATGATCATCCATTAGGAATAAGAAGTCTCAATTTAACTCCTAAAGCATGACATGGAATATGAAAAACTGACTCATTCCTAAAACACCTCATAGCCTCTCATTCATATTTGTCGTGCGCTTCACAGCCATGAACAAGACTCTACTTCTTATGGTGTGTTTGATTTTCAAGGACCATTTACAAACCTAGTGCTCTGGTACCAAGCTTGTCACGACCCCAACCCAGGGCCTAGGAATAACATGACAAAATAGAAACCCAAATGGACCCCAAACAAGCTACTTAAGCATACATGAAACATCCTAGGTTGGAGAGGCATAATTAATAAACAAATACATAATTCTAGGGGGAAGCATGGCTTTGGACTCAAGCTATAGGGATGTCTTAGGGAAGAGGATTAACATGAACACAAAGCAAATAATATCTAAGGGGCAGGTAAAGCGTGACTCACACTATTGGGAGAAATAAGGACTTAGGATTTCCATCTCAAAATTACAAAAAGCACCAATACATAGAAGGGAATAAGGGACTAAGGGGCATCTTCAATAATACATAGACATAATAATAGTCAAGCTCATAACATACAAATCCATATCCAACAACACTTCTAAATGCGAATTGAACTGGGGCTTAGAATATCATAGGCTCACCCTCAAATATAAATATCCTTAAATAGGAAAGTCTTAATAAAGCATGAAAGTAAGTGGATATTGTCTTCGAATGTGGAGGACTCACCAATAGCAAATCTTTTGTCGAACCAATCAGGCACGTGGAGGAGGAGGATGAGTAGAAACTCCGATCCATACATGGTTAGATCATGTAGGAAATAGGTATGAGTTAGTATTTGGAATATACTAAGTATGTTCGGTGCAATGCAACAAAGAACATAAGCCATTATTAAACAATATGCATAATCATACAAATCATATACAACCTCAATATGTCATGAATGCTCAATGTCTTAGTCAAAATATGCATGAGGGATCATTAAGTCACATAACATATCATGCATAGAGTGGAAGGGACCATAACTTACATGTAAGACCAAGCGAGCTACTACTCAGGATCCCAATTTTCACTCCACACCATACTAGGAGTGGTCTACTTTTCCAAGGTAAACAAAACACTATCTTTATGGGACCTTCCCCATTTCAGAAAGTACTTAATAAACACCTTAAGGGAATTCCACCTTTTTCGATTAATATATGGTAAGAACTTTATAGGAACATCAACCTTTTCGGTATTACTTAGCATGTGTCATACAGGAACACCACCTTTTTTGGTTAATCATGTAACACAAGATATATGGATCCATTAGCGAATTCTTAAACATATGGTGGCATCATAGTTAAAGGACAATGGTTATCTACCAAGGTCCTCTCGATGGTAGGTCACAGTCCCAAGGAATGCTTGAATCATACTTATAATCATAATATGTAAGACTTATAATATCATAATATCATCATAGATTATCTCTTCAAAACAAAAGCTTCATAATACCAAAGTTAGGGCTTTATATCATTCACAACTTTTACAATATTCTCATATCTTATAACATGCATATAGCCCTTTAAAGTTTATAACATTCATAATTTAAATGTCTTTCCATAAGGATCTTAACATCAAGATAAACACGGTGGGTATGCATATATGCTCAAAATCATGCAAACCTCAAGAGTTTTGATATGAGGATAGTAAACAAAGTCATTTTCAAATCATTCAAGGTAACCCACCATCACAAAGTAAAGCATAATTAGGGCTTCCTTAACCCTTTTAAAAATCCATAAATTTCACATGGCATTTCAATGCAAAATACTTTACAAATGTAGAATACTATAAATTACTTCATAACATCATCATATGAAAGAATTCATAAAACTTCCATAAATTTCCATGACTAGAAAATAGATAAGGAAGAAGAATGATTGAGCTTTGTGGAGGAAAGGTTTCCACAAATCATAACACACATACCTTTGTGTTATATAATGGAAGAAATCTGATTTGGAAGTGAGAAAATCGAAAGCTTGGAGTCTTCTCTTGAGAGCCCTGAAGAACTTGGCAGTATTTTGGAGGAGTTAGACTTAGGTTATTGTTTAGAATGAATTAGAATAAAGTTCTTCAGGGTTGTATAAGGCTGGAAAGGGCTTGGTTGGAGGATGAAACAATATAACCTAGGCTTTGCATTGAAACGACAAAACTGACCCTTCGTAAAAATTGTCAGACATGACCACGAGACATCAATTATGGGTCATGGTCCATTCCACTAGTTGTGAAAAAGGGTCTCATCTGGTAACAATTTGGGCCTCAAAAACTTTCAATGAGTCTCAAACTATGACATGACTTATGCCCGTCAATCAATGTATGAGCTATGCTGGTAACTCATACTTCAAACTTTAGAAAACCATTTTCCCACAAAGTGTACCCTCCATTCCATGAGCACAAGCTACAACATATGGAAAAACTTATGACTCATAGTCACCTTTGTGAAAGCCAGTAATACTTAGAAAATTCCAGAATTCATCTCTTAGGATGTTTTACACCTTCAATTGTGGGGCCTTACAACCAGGCATGGCAAAGACATTTCTTTAGCTCACCCTAAAAACAAATAGCAATATAGTAGTCTCAAAGTCTTGAACATAACATAAGCTAGAAGGATTTTTCTTGTTAGGCCTTGTAAGTTAGAAAGTTAGAAAATATGGAAAATATTGAATTTTGAAATTTTATAGGTAATGCACTAGCCTTATTTATGGCTTGTGGTGTCGACCTTGGTTTCTAGATCAGGCTTGTGGTTTGGGGACAATGGGGGTAAAAAATTTGTTAAGTGTTGGATGTTCACTGGGGACTTTAAGTGGTGTTCACGATTCGTAAAAGGAACTACAAATTAAAAGGGTTGTTCATGGATTAAGGTCAGGGTTGGTCAAAAGTTAGTTTCAGAATCTTGGTCTACGAACAAAGAAAATGAGTTGTAGTCCTATTTATGAGCCATAGAATAGTCTTTTAGATGAGGTCCTGAATTGGGAAAAATTTCAAAGTATGGATGGATTCTATGAAAGGGGTCTACAACACATAAATCCTTTTACAAATCTTAAAGATGATTGTAGAATGAGTTTTAGAGGCAATTTCAGAAATATAATATTTTAACTAGGATAAAACCCCATGGTTATGCCTTATGGTATCATCTATAATTTGTAAATGGTTGTCATGGTTTGGGTTCCGACAATTTTAATGAATGACATTTCATTTATATCGCATCCTTGTAAGGAAACAAACTTGGTATGAATTTAATGGTCCTTGGAATTAGGTTCTGAAAAGTTTTTGATCGAGGTGACACCTTATGGGCACCTCCACGGGCCGTGTGTCTTACCACGGGCCACATGGGGGGCCTTGAGGTGACCCTTGGCCTTGTGTATCAAGTGTTGGCCTTAGCTTGGAGTTAAAGACCAAGACATACACCACTTAAATCCCACACTGTTTGTGTGCTACTTTATGGATCGTGTGAAGGCTTGTGTGAAGTGGCCTTGGCCTTGAAAAACTATTCTCTCACGTACCGTTTACCTCTTCACGAGCCGTGAGGCCCTCCATGTGGGTTGTCAGAGTGAAAATTTTCTAAGTATGAAACCACCATCACATAATTTTATCAATGGAGAATTTTCCTAAGTGAGGCATCACTGGAGGCCACACGGTCCGTGTGACCTCTACACAGGCTATGAGATGTTCTGTATCAGTGTTGGCATGCAAATTTTCCAAGAATAGAATTACCATCTCGAACCTCTGTTAGTGGAAGTTTTCTAAGTTTTAGATCATGTAAAGGGCACACAGTCTGTGTGGCTTGGTACGAACCATGGTTCTTCCATACGGGACCCCTGGTGACAAATTATTATTCAATTTCATTAATGGCATTCTCGTAATTGTGGCTACTCCTAAGTGTCTTTTGTTACTTTCTATGCTATCCTAAGATATTCAAATGACCTATACTCTTCTCTCTCATCCAAATTCATTATCACACTTAGAATTATATTCAAGCTCACTTTTAAGAACTCCTCTCAAAGACTCGAGTGAGGGCTTAGCTTGGGAATCAAGGAAATACTCTTTTCTTCACCAAATTCTTCATGGTTCGTCTTGGTGAACTATGGTATGTTGGATTGATTCATGGGCCCTTTCAACCATGAAGGCCCAAACTCTTTTCTATTGATTTTCATGAAAATTAAGCTTACTTTGATTATGGATTTTTAAGATTATTATTTGTTTGTCCCAGTTGAGATATGGGCTATGTTTCATTGTTAATTTTAAAGTGATTTAAGCCTAATATGTTTAATTGCATAGAGTTATGATGATTTGAATGTGCATGTCCCCTTTGAAGTTTGATTTAAGCATGTGTATCTAAATGGTGATTTGAAATATGAATTTACTTATGAATTTACGTAAATTTTATATTGTATTGTTGATTTAAGATTGAATCTCTATTGCTCATGCTATTCTCTTCTCATTCATGGTATATGTATATATGAACTATGGTTTTCATGAAGTTTATCATGTGGGCTAATTCCCAATTGTGATGATGTTTATGTTTTAAAAGAAAGTATTTGTATGAAAAGAATGTGCTCACTTAATGTCTATGTTATGGATCTGTGAGCATTTATGGATGTTTATAACGCTATGATTATAGATCATTGATTGAGGTTAGAGGTGATGTACTACCAAAATACAACACTTTTGATGCTTAAAACTTGGAATTTTGTGTGTTCTCAATACGGTGTTAGTTGGTTTTACGTTTTTTTGTGTTTATAGTTACACAATTACAAATTGGCCTTGATTTTTTGGTAAAAGTGCAAATGTTGCCAATTTTTGCTATTATACGAGAGCTTTTACGGGCCGTAGGGTGGTTATTTGAAGAATTCAAGTGAGGGGCAGTGTTGTAATGTTTATTCTACGAATATGCAAACAAGTCGTAAAAGGTTTTATGAGTTGTAGTAGATGTACATGCCCTGAGGATCAGGGATGGGGACATCTGAAGTTTCATCTGAGAAAACCCCCTTTATGAGTTGTAAACCACTTCATGAGTCATAGAGGGGTATCGTAGAATTGAAGTCCAAAATTCCTGCAGCAGAGTAGAGACTTCAATTATGGGCCATGGAATGCAATATGGCCCGTAAAACCCTTCCGTATGGTGTCCCAACTAGTTCTCCTATTTTGTTTAGGACTTGTTATTATAAATAGAGTTTTTAGGTTATTTTTTATGTTTTTTGCCTAGTACTTAGATAACATTGTAATTAGAGAGAGAAAATTCTAAGATCATATCAGAGAGTATTTGAGAACACTTGTGTTTGAATTCATCTTTAAGGTTGTGATTCTTATTGAAGTTGGATTTGCTTGTTATTAATTCTATTGTGTAAGTGTTCAATTATGTTTTTTCAATCCATATATAATTCTTGCATCTACACAAATTTTGAGTAGCTAAATCCATAACTAGGGTTGTGATAACCATGAAGAACTAACAAAGTAAAACTAGATAATTCAAAATTCTCTAAAGGTGCATGTGCATGTATTGTTTGAGTCTCTTTGTTTTTAATGTTTTCTGATGGTGGCCAGCATTACAACCTGCCTAGTGTTACTAACTGGACCATGGTAGTAAGAATAGGAAAAGATATTAATTTAGAGGATTTGACTAGTGTGTTCTCGTCTAATCAACCAAACATGACTAAGGGGAGGTTGTACTGGGACTAATAAGTAAGGGTTAGTAATGCACACTATGGAGATTGTCCAAGTCGCATAGTGAAATTCACCTCTCACTTTTGACCAAAGGGCTTGTGAACATAACTTACCGTCCTGCATGCTCTACACTAGAAATGAATTAGGTTATCTGTGATACAGAGTTGGGAAATCTTGGGGAACACAATACCCTAGTTTCTCTCCATGTTGACTTCTCTCTTGTGTTTGTTAGTTTAGTTATCTTTTCATCGATTATTGCAAAAATGCCTCTCCCCCATGGGGATGTAAGTCAGTTAACCATTCGAGTTGCGATCATTCAATTCTCTTGAGTCTATGTATTCCCTATGGTTCAAACACTAAACTTTGTTACGTTATATTTCTTTAAATCCACTACTTTATCCTCTACAATGGAGTTCTAACTTGGGAGACATAATGAATTTTACACCGTTGCCGCGAAATATAGCTAGACTTAGTGAATACATTAGAAATTCGGGTGTTAATCCTTAGTCAACTTATTTTATTTTTGTTTGGTATTTTTGTTCATTTTCAGGGTTTAAGTAGTGTATGCCCAACACCCAGAGTCAAGGTAATCCCTTAACTCCATTTGACCTAGAGATCCATAAAACGTTAAGGAGAATGGCCCAAGACAATGCTAATAACATGACCAATGCAGCTTTTAATAGGAATAACAATGAGGATGCTGAAAATGAGAACCCACCTCCTCTGGAGGACATTGCTCCACAGCTTCAAGATTTCAATGCCAATGCTTACAAGTGGAATCAATACATGCTAAATCCTATTGCTATGGAGGTGATAGGAGCTATTGTGTTACCACCATTACTGGCAACAAAAAGTTGACAGTCTCGAGTAGGTTACTTTAGATGCTGCAGAACCGTGGGTTATTTGTGGGCATACCATTGGAGGATCCTCATAGGCATGTAGAAAATGTGGCATTCGTCTAGAAGAGTGTAATGGGAACAAAAAATTTTTCTATGGATGCTGTGGGACTTCTTGTCTTTCAATTATTTCTTACGGGCAATGCAGAATTATGCCTACCTGAGCTTCCGCAGTGTTCGATCACCAGTTGGACAGACTTGCTGAAGGCCTTTTTGGAGAGGTACTTCCCTAGATCGAAGAAGCTCAAGTTAAAGGACCAAATCAAACACTTTGAGCAACTTCCTAGTGATTTAGTCAATACTACTTGGGATCGGTTCACCAGATATCTGAGGAGCATCCCTACCACAAGATAGTTGATGATGCCTTGGTGGAGATCTTCTAACGTGCTCTTGATAAGAACAGTTCCTATGTAGACATTATCATGGTGGGCATGTTCTTAGATCAACCATTTGCGCGGGTCGTTGAGCGAATGAAAAGAGTGGTCAAGACTAATCATGCATGCGGGAAGAGAGACAGAGCATTTACCAAAAGTTTATGCACTATCTGTGTTGGTTATGAGTAAGCAAATATTAATAAAGAAATCATGCAACAACTTGCCCAAATTAAAACAGGTTTGGAGGTGATGATGAAGCAGAACCAAGCGCGAGTGAACACATTGGTTCGTTAACCTCCATGTGCACCCAGGTATGATGAGCCATATTATGATGAGGACACGTTTTGTTGCTGATTAGAAGGGGGGTTTTTGGACGAATGCCCAAGGGTCTAATCAGGAATATTAGAGCTAATGTCAAGGAAACCAAGGTCAGAACTTTAATAGAGATGGAGCTTACAGGAAAATCCGTGAAGGTTACTATGACAGAAATAGGGGTCCAGAGAGAGATGCAGATTGGGGCCAAAGAAAAGGCTGCTGAAATGGTCCTTATGTGACACCACATAATCATGACATAGGTGTAGGTAGTTCCAAAATTGAGGAAATGTTTGATCATCTGTTGAAGAAAGCTGAGACACAAGATGAGACTCTGAGGGGCATGAAATTAGAGATTTCAAGTATAAATAAAAAAACAGAGTCCCATTGTGTGGCTATGAAACAGCTTGAACAACAGTTTGGTCAAGTGTCGACTCAACTTAATCAGCATCAGAGGGGCATAGGGCCCAGTAACAAATTTCAAAATTCAAAAAATGAAGGGCAGTGTATGATGGTTACTACTCGGGGTGGCAAGAACATCATTGATTTGTCACGCTCCAAAGGAGGGGAGGCGCGACTGGCACCCGATACCGCTACCAACTGAGTAAGCCACTAAACATGCTAGTTAACTAAACTAGGGAACAAAAGAAAATCGGGCAGCATAACGTCTGAAAGACTAAGACTGGACATTTTAGGGCATGACCTGGTCAACAGTAAATCACGTACATCAAGATAAGTAAACCCAAACGATAAAGTACTAGCTAGCCGACAAGGCTGCCACGACAGAGGTGCAGGCACACACCATATATACATGCCAATCTTATGACTGGAGACTGAAAGACACAAAAGGACCAATCCACAAAAACATGTCCACAATAGCCTCTATGAGAATCACTAATAATGTCGAGACAGGGCCCCGACATACCCAAATGTACATCAAAAATGTAAACATCCCTTGAAAGCTCCAGGAAGAGGTGGAGCTTAGCAACTCATAGCTGAATGGGCTCCTAGTGGGGGGGGGGGGGGAAATTAGAACCCCTACCTGAACCTGCACGCACGAAATAAAATGCAGCGTCCCCAGGCAAAGGGATGTCAGTACAAATAAACATGTACTGGTATGTAAGGCAGGAAGTAAAATCATACTAACCGTGGTAAAAAGGTTAATAGAAATACCACCTGATAAAATGATATATAGAAATTGAATAGGTTAACCTTAATGGCTAATAAGCCATCTTCTAGTAATAAAAAAAATGCATGGTATGCTCGAGTATCGTATGTCATGAATACATGTATATAGATGCAAATGCATGACTTACCCAACCAAATGCTAGCACTGGTGGTCCTTTCCGATAGCTAACCGGCATCATATCTGCCAACCTGTGGCCATCTGTACCATATACATATATAGTTGGGCAAATAGGCCCCATACCTTCGATTATAGCTCGATGTCCATGCATAACGTGCAATGTATGATATGAATATTGAATGCACATAGTAAACCATAGCAAGAACTTAGCCAATCTTGGCTCATTGGTACACTTATATATTCTCATAGCATCATAATCATTATCATTCAGCCAATCTTGGTTCGTTGGTACACTTATTCTCATAGCATCATAGTCATTGTCATTTCATATACATATGGCTCGTGGGATCATACATATCTTTTAAACAAGTTTGGGAATTTAAGCCAACATTTAGAGTGAAGCCTTCACTTTGAAAATGTTCATAAAGTTGCTTTACATAATGATTATATTTGGTCCCATGTTAATTAGTAAAGGATGTATTTAAACAGGATCAAGTGCCTTAGTAGTTTAGACAGGAGCATTTCATTTGAGAATATTGGAAACCAACGCGTTACTTGTTAAATACTTCAATTATATTTTTGTATGGAAGAAGGACTAACTCTGAATTCTAAATTCCCTTTGCATTCTACATTTATTTTAATGGCACTACACCAAGAAGAGAAACTCCTCGAACATATGAATAGGTGGTCGGGAACTGACAAAATGACATATAGAAATTGAATGTCCAGTTTAAAAGAATGAATGGAATTTCAACCTAATACTATCATGAATATAACTTAGCTGCAATCCCAATGCCTTTCACAGAAGGTCTATCTAGCAACAGAATAGTAAGATATCACATTTGAAGTTTTGGGAAACTTCCCGGATTTCGTGTTAAAAGGAGTGACGGAGCTTAGCCTTAACATACCTCTCCAATGAACGTCCAATTGCCAAAGGTTCCTTCACAAAGGTTGTTCCTTACATCCTAAGCTTCCCAACGACTATATCTATGCATCTTAAAGAAGCCTATAAATAGCCAAAAATAGATTCGGCAAGGTGCATTTACGCGAGGAAATGTCTGTAAAACTTCGTCAAAATAACCGTAAAAGAGCTCCAAAATTGTTACCTAAACACAGCAGCTGCAAACCAGAAATACTAGCAAGAACACCACTTTTTTCACATCCCAAAAATAGCTCCAAACACAGCTTATACGTGGGAAAAATAATTTCAAAGCGTAAGGCACGCATTTCGAGGCACACGAATAAATTTTAACGGTAAAAATGCGAAAGAACATACTCAAATCCCTTTGGCACCTTGAGGGGAGTTTTACTTCAGTTTTTAAGCTATTGGGGACGAAATGGATGTGATTTGAGCTTTAAAAAGCTTAAATTAGCCGACATTAAGTTGGGTCAACCCGACTCGACCCATGATCCAGTTTCCAGCTCGGGCCGTCCTGGTAAAATGGTATTAACTCTTTATTCTGAGGTCGGTTGGATGTGCAGTTTGTGCGTTGCAAACTAGACTCATAGATCTTCAATTTTATAGGTCATGCACCTTTTAAATCCCTATAGTATGGGAGATATGACCTGATACATTTGACCAAAATTTAAGAAGGATTTCATAAAGAAACTTACGGTAACATTGGCCAAGCTTTATCTTGCAACTTTCTTGATTTCAAAACTTAATGTATGACCTTTGTGCTATTAAAATAGATTTTAAAAATCCATTATTAGCAAAGTATACATTTTTAGTTCCATCCAAAAAGTTAAACCTAGTTTAAACCTTCCAAAAAGGGCGAGGTGCCACTCGGGTCATTTCTTTAATCCCGAACGTGCATTTAGGGCATTTCCTTTGGCTTAAAACTTTAGGTCCTTGATATTACCACTTATTGGCAGCCCTATTGTCCCAAGGTTCTAGCAAAAATCACATGTGCCTTATACAATGCCACACTATTTATATAATGGAAGACGAGAAACACGGGGTCTCACAGTCTTCTCCCCTTAAGAACATTCGTCCGCGAATATGTCAAGACAACCCCTAGGTTTAATCACTATCGACTAAAATGTTATTTTTCGGATACATCTTTTACCCTTACAAACCATAAATCAACTTCCAATAACTCCAATTACTAAGCTTGTATAGCTAACCCGCGACAAAATATACAAGTTACACCTCAAAATCCTTTAAAACTTACGTTACTAAATAAAAGATAATTGCCAGTTTTGGAACACCACCCACCTTAGGTTATAAATATCTAGGGTGATTCCTCATCATTTCTTTCTTGGGCTTCCCAAGTTATTTCCTCAATATATATTTTTTTCCTCCACAACACTTTCACAAAGGCCACTTTTTATTTCGAAACTTTCTTATTTGTCAATCTAAAAAAGCCACTGGTACCTCATCATAAGTGAACTCTTCAGCAATGGGGATATCCTTAATGTGAGTAATACACGAAGGATCCCTAATGTACTTCCGCAACATACATACATGAGACACTGGATAGACTACTCTCAATTCTAAAGGGAAATTAAGCTCGTATGTTACCTTGCTAATTTCTCTAATAACCTTATACGGTTCAACATATCTAGGATTGAGCTTTCCTGTCTTTCCAAACCGCATGATTCCCTTCATAGGTGATACCTTTAAGAAGACCCAATTTTCTATATCAAACTCTATGTCTCGTCGTCGAACATCTACATAAGACTTTGTCTAATTCTGGGCTGTTTGCAATCGATCTCTAATAGGTTTCACTTTGTCCATCGCTTGCTGAATTAGATTAGGGTTTAGAAACTTTTCCTACCCAACTGCAAACTAATTAATTGGTGACCTACATCTTCGCCCGTATAGTGCTCCCTAAGGGTCCATTTGAATACTAGCATGAAAGCTATTATTATAAGCAAACTCAATAAGAGGTAGACGATCATCCCAGTTTCTTTAAGGTCCAGCACACAGGCACATAACATATCTTCAACGGTCTGGACGGTACACTCGGCCTGCCCATCAGTTTATGGATGAAAAGCGGTGTTAAGATTCACCTGAGTGCCCAAACCTTCTGAAAAGACTTCAAAACAATGTACGCTAAATTGTGCCCCTTGATAAGAGATAATAGATAATGAAACTCTTTGAAGGCAAACAATCTCTTGAATATAAAGCTTAGCATAATCCTCTGCTGAATATGTCATTCTTATTGGCAAGAAATGAGCAAATTTTATCAACGTATCAATGATTACCCAAATAGAGTCATCCTACGTGGAGTATGAGGCAACCTAGTGATGAAGCCCATATTTATCATGTCCCATTTTTAGAACGTAAAATCTGTACCTTAGCTAGGCCTCTAATGTCCTGTTTTAACTTGCTGGTAGTTGGGGCATTGGCCGCCATCCTTGGAATATCTTTTTCATGCCATTCCACCAATAAATCTGTCGTAGGTATCAACACCTCCTTTTATTATTGCCCCAGGTTGAGATGAACATCTAGGATAATAAGCCTCAATGTGAATTTTGGCATGGAGCCATCCGATGTTTGGCACACATAAGAGGCCGCGGTACTGAAGGACTCCATATCAAGTTAGCTCAATTAGAGGATATAGCTGTTGTGCAACACTTTCCTTCGATATCATAAGCCTAGGGTCCTCATGTTGTTGCTCTCTTACCTCAGTAGCAATGGAAGATTTTGTTGTATTGTAAACAATCACACCTTCACCTTTTGCATCTACTAATAACACTTGCAAACTAGTTAGTTGATGTAAATCTTTTGTCATTTCAACCTTATCAGCTTCAGCATGACTTAGACTTCCCATAGACTTTCGGCTAAGTGCATCAGCAACAACATTAGCTTTACCGAGGTGGTACAAAATGTCAACATCATAATCTTTTAGTAATTCTAGCCACCTTCTTTGTCATAGGTTCAACTCCTTCTTCTTGAATAAATATTGGAGGCTCTGGTGGTCGGTAAAAATATCAACATGAACTCTGTATAGATAATGTCGCCAAATCTTTAGGGCAAATACAACCGCAGCGAGCTCAAGATCATGGGTGGGATAATTTTGTTCATGCTTTTGCAACTATTTGGAAGCATATGCAATACCTCTACTATGCTGCATAGGAACACAACCTAGGCCAATTATCAAGGCATCACAATATACAATGTAGCCTTTGGTTCCATCCGGAAGAGTCAGACTAGGTGCGGTGGTAAGCCTTGTTTTTAGCTCTTGAAAACTCTGTTCACATGATTCAGTCTACTTAAACTTAGTTGCTTTATACGCCAACCACGTTAGTGGTGTATAGGTAGTGGAGAATCCCTCAACAAACCTCCTATAATATCCTGCCAAGCCCAAATAACTATGGACCTCTATCGGACTCAATGGTCTTGGCCAGGCCATTACTACTTCAATCTTCTGGCCATTGACCTTGATATTATCGCTAGTAATAACATGTCCACGAAAAGCTATAGAAGTTAACCAAAATTCACATTTGGAGAATTCAGCATATAACTTGTTGTCGTGGAGAATCTATAATATAACTCGCAAGTGATCTTGCATGCTCAACTCCTGACTCATCCTAAATATTGCCTTTGGAATATCAACATCCCTGACTCGTAGCCGGCAATACCTAGTTCACAAGTCAATCTTTGAAAAACCATCAATCCATATAAAAGGATACTTATTCCTGATAGTGAATTTGTTTTAGCTATCTATAACCGATACACATCCGTAAAGAGCCATCTTTCTTTCAAGCAAAGAGCACTGGAGCACCCCATGGAAATGTGCTTGGCCTAATAAGGTCTCTATCAAGAAAACTATTCAGTTGCTCCTTGAAGTCTCTTAGCTCTATAGGAGACATTTTTCTTAAAGAGGAATGGGTATAGGTTGCATATCACGGAGAAAATCTAAAAAAAATTGATATCCCTTTCAGGGGATCCAGGTAAGCTCATCGGGGAATATTATCATGAATTCATTCACAGTAGGGACTAAATAAAGGGCCAGTTGCTAATAAAATATCTTGTCCTCCCGTAATGGTAACATGCACTTGAACCCTTTCTACACTGTCTGGTATGAAGCTTGCTGCATTATGTACATGGGGGAGTAGGTTGTCTCATTTGTGCATAATTCTCCCATTGACAGCTATCAGGCTAATCTAAATTCTGCCTTGGCCTTGACTAAATATAAAAATCAAATCGCTGGCCCTATATCTATAGCGGGGAACTACCCGCTGACGGAGGTGGATATCGGTGGAAAGGAGGCCTAAAATCACCCTGTGGATCCCTATAACACCTCATAGTACGAGCCCTCTTATTCATCTCCCTATCTCTACGGGTATCCTGAATTCGACGAGAAAGATCCTCTATAGTCTGAGTAAAAGCCTACATACGAGAAATATCTACACCATCTTGTAAAGAGGCTATCTTGTAGTCTCTGATCAAATGATCCCCCAAACCATCCATATAACGATGAACTCTAGCACTCATGTTACGTACAATATTTGGTGCATACCTACCCAAAGAATTAAACCTAAGGCTATACTCCCTTACACTCATATCCCCTTGCCTCAAACTGATCAATTGGTCAAGACGGGCCTTCCGCACCTCCCGTGGTAAGTAATGGGCTAAGAATTCCTCAGAGAAGTCCTACCACTCTGCTGGCAGAGCATCAGGCCCTTTTGATCTCTCCTACGCCTCGTACCACAAGATGGAAAAATCAAGTAGTCGAAAAGAAGCCATCTCCACTGCCTCGGTGATAGAGGCATGCATCACTCTGAATACTCTATACCTATGGTCTATAAAGTCCTGTAGATCCTCAGTGGGACTGGACCCTGTAAATACTAGAGGGGCCAATTGAAGAAACTCTCGTACCTTTGAGCTTTCTATTTTATCCCTTCTGGCGTCTGCTCTCACCTTTAGTTGTCTCTCATGAATAGAAACCATCATAGTTAGTAGCTGAATAGCCTCCTTCATCCCCTGATCCCCAGTCTCTAATAGGGATTGGGGTATTAGATCTCCTTGGGCCCCAACAGGTGCTGATGAATCTGGTAGTGTGGGCATTGGAGGCTCCCTATGTGCCTCAATAGGGAATATATCTTCCTCACCAAGCAAGACATAATTGGTACCATCTCTCGGATCCATACTTATCTCATGTTGTGCCATCTACTAAGCATAGGTAACCCATTAAATAAGAAAGACATAACATGATATGGATTTCATATGTTCCTATAGCTTTGCTCTATAACACAATCTATTAAGTGAAAGATATGTAACCATTCCTAAATGCCTCGTAGCCTCCTGATTATAAGTGTGGTGCACAACGCACCCATAAGCAAGACTACACTAGACACGACATTGTGGACTTCCTAGGACACGACCTGCTCTGATACCATGTTTCTCACGCACCAAAGTGAGGGGAGGCGCGACTGGCACCCGATACCGCTACCGACCGAGTAAGCCACTAAACATGCTAGTTAACTAAACTAGCGACCAGAAGAAAATCGGGCACCATAATGTCTGAAAGACTAAGACTGGACAATTTTGGTCATGACCTGGTCAATAGTAAATCACGTACATCCAGATAAGTAAACCCAAACGATAAAGTACTAGCTAGCCGACAAGGCTGCCACCACAGAGGTACAAGCACACACCATATATACATGCCAATCTTATGACTGTAAACTGAAAGCGCAAAAGGACCAATCCACAAAAACATGTCCACAATAGCCTCTATGAGAATTACTAATACTGTCGAGACAGGGCCCCGACATACCCAACTGTACAACAAAAAAGTATACATCCTTTGAAAGCTCCAGGAAGAGGTGGAGCTTACCAACTCATAGCTTAATGGGCTCCTAGTGGAGGGGGGGGGGAGGTAAATTAGAACCCCTACCTGAACCTGCACGCACGAAATAAAATGCAGCGTCCCCAAGCAAAGGGACGTCAGTACGAATAAACATGTACTGGTATGTAAGGCAGGAAGTAAAATCATAATAATCGTGGTAAAAAGGTTAATAGAAATACCACCTATAACCAAAACTGAAGTAGCCTTAATGGCCAATAAGCCATCTTCTAGTAATAAAAAAATGCAAGGTATGCTCGAGTATCGTATGTCGTGAATACATATATATAGATGCAAATGCATGACATACCCAACCAAATGCTAGCACTGGTGGTCCTTTCCGGTAGCTAACCCGCGTCATATCTGCCAACCTGTGGCCATTTGTACCATTTACATATATAGTTGGGCAAATAGGCCCCATATCTTTGATTATAGCTCAAAGTCCATGCATAACGTGCAATGTATGATATGAATGTTGAATGCACATAGTAAACCATAACAAGAACTTAGCCAATCTTGGCTCATTGGTACACTTATTCTCATAGCGTCATATTCATTATCATTTAGCCAATCTTGGTTTGTTGATACACTTATTCTCATAGCATCATAATCATTGTCATTTCATATACATATGGCTCGTGGGATCATACATGTCTTTTAGACAAGTTTGGAAATTTAAGCCAACATTTAGAGTGAAGCCTTAACTTTGAAAATGTTCATAAAGTTGCTTTACATAATGATAATATTTGGTCCCATGTTAATTAGTAAAGGATGTATTTAAACATGATCAAGTGCCTTAGTAGTTTAGACAGGAGCATTTCACTTGAGAATATTGGAAACCAATGCGTTACTTGTTAAATTCTTCAATTATATTTTTGTATGGAAGAAGGACTGTCTCTGACTACTAAATTTGCTTTGCATTCTACATTTATTTTAATGGAACTACACCAAGAAGAGAAACTCCTCGAACATATGAATAGTTGGTCGGGAACTGACAAAATGATATATAGAAATTGAATGTCCAATTTAAGAGAATGAATAGAATTTCAACCTAATACCATCGTGAATATAACTTAGCTGCAATCCTAATGCCTTTCACAGAAGGTCTTTCTAGCAACAGAATAGTAAGATATAACATTTGACGTTTTGGAAAACTTCCCGGATTTCGAGCTAAAAGGAGGGATGGAGCTTAGCCTTAACATACCTCTCCAACTAATGTCCAATTGCCAAAAGTTCCTTCATGAAAGTTGTTCCTTATGTCCTAAGATTCGCAACGACTATATATACGCATCTTAAAGACACCTACAAACAGCCAAAAATTCCGTATTAATGACTAGATTCGGCAAGGAGCATTTACGCGAGGAAATGTACGTAAAACTTCGTAAAAATGACCGTAAAAGAGGTCCAAAATTATTACCTAAACACACCAGCTGAAAACCAACAATACCAGTAGGAACACCACTTTTTCACATCCCAAAAATAGCTCCAAACACAGCTAATACGTGGGAAAAATAATTGCAAAGCGTAAAGCACATATTTCTAGGCACACAAACAAATTTTAATGGTAAAAATGCGAAAAAACTTACTTAAATCCCTTTGGCACCTTGAGGGGAGTTTTCCTTCAAGTTCTATGCTGTTGGGGACGAAATAGAAGTGATTTGAGCTTTAAAAAGCTTAAATTAGCCGACATTAAGTTGGGTCAACTCGACCCGACCCATTACCCGATTTCCAGCTCGGGCAGTCCTAGTAAAACAGTCTTAACTCTTTATTTTGAGGTCGGTTTGATGCGCGATTTTATACATTGTAAACTAGACTCATAGATTTTCAATTTGATAGGTCATGCCCCTTCTGAATCCCTATAGTGTGGGAGATATGACCTAATACATTTGATCCAAATTTAAGAAGGATTTCATAAAGAAACTTACGGGAACCTTGGCCAACCTTTGTCTTGCAACTTTCTTGATTTCAAAACTTAATGCATGACCTTTGTGATATTAAAATAGCTTTTAAAAATCCATTATTAGCAAAGTATAAACTTTTAGTTCCATCCGAAAAGTTAAACCTAGTTTAAACCTTCCAAAATGGGCGATGTGCCACTCGGGTCATTTCTTTAATCCCGAACGTGCATTTAGGATATTTCCTTTGGCTTAAAACTTTAGGTACTTAATATTACAACTTATAGGCAGCCCTATTGTCCCAAGGTTCTAGCAAAAATCACATGTGCCTTATACAACACCACACTATTTATATAATGGAAGACGAGAAACACGGGGTCTCACATGATCCTCCCATGCCAGTTGATAAGAAAGATATTCGAGAGGAGATAGATGTAGCCTAGGATGCAGAGATAAGAGATGATCGTGGCAAGGATGGGGTGAGTGAAGTTGCTGATGCACAACAAATGTCGAAGCCATTTCGTGGGCCTCCTCCCCCCTTCCCTCAAAGAATCAAAAAAAGGGAGGAGGAAGGCAAATTCAAGCACTTTCTCTCCATGCTTAAATAGCTCTCCATCAACATCCCTCTCATTGAGGCATTGGAGAAGATGCTAGGGTATGCTAAGTATATAATGGACTTGGTCACTAAAAAGTGCATGGTGAGTCAAGAGCTCTCCCAAGAGCTTCAACGTTGCAATGCTATTGCTACGAGGTCCTTGGCTTAGAAGCGAGAAGATCTCGATGATTTTGCTATACCATGCACTCTTGGAGATGTGGAGTTCGTAAGGGCACTATGTAATCTAGGTGTCCATATTAACCTGACGGGGCTTAAAGTCTACAAGAAGCTTGGATTTGGTGCCCCTACTCAAACTAGCATGCAGTTGTTAACGGTAGATCACATGGTGAGAAGCCTATGGGGTACTATATGATATGTTGGTCAAAGTTGAGAAGTTCATATTTCCCGCAGACTTTGTGATCCTTGATTATGAAGTCAATTTCGAAGTCCCTATCATCTTGGGGAGGCCCTTTTTAGCCACTGAACACACCTTGGTGGATATGGAGAAGGGCAACTGAAGTTTAGATTTGGCAAAGATGAGGCCATGTTCAACATTTGTGAGCAAGCAAAGAAAAATAATGATTTGAGAGTGGTTTCTGTTATCAAGGTTTTTCATGATACTGAACCAAAGGTACTACTTGAGGTAAGGTTGGGTGTTGACACTTTATACGCAATGTTGATGAACTTCGGTGGTGATGGTATCCCAGGATATGAGGAGACCGTGAATGCTTTATGTGTGTCCTATGGTCCTAAGCATCAAACTAAGATAGATTTAGATTTGTGGAATTGGGAGTCACCACCCACAAATCCCTCCATAGAAGACCTATCGGTGTTATAGTTGAAGGCCCTTCCAGCACATCTGATTTATGCATATTTTGGAGCCAACAACACCTTGTCAGTTGTAATTGTTATGGATTTGAACGAGAAGCAAGTGAGCGCCCTTGTAATGGTGCTTAAATAATTCAAGAAGGCCATCAGATAGACGATTGCAGATATCATTGGTATATTTCCCGGGGTATGCACACACAAAATTCAGCTGGTCAAGTATTACAAGCTGAGTATTAAGAAACGAAGATGCCTCACCTCCTATGCAAGAAGTTGTACTCAAAGAGATCATCAAATAGTAGGATGCAGGAGTAATCTACCCGATTACCAATAGTCAATTGGTGAGCCTAGTTCAGTGTGTTCCGAAGAAAGGAGGTGTCATAGTGGTACCAAATGCCAATAATATGTTGATCCCGATGCAGCTAGTCGTAGGCGGAGGGTGACCAAACTCAGCCAACACAGGCGCTTAGGCGCCCAAGTATTTTTTTGATCCCTAAATATTTTATTTTTCTTTGATATTATGCATTGGGGATGATGCACATCTTTTTCGATGGGGGTGTGGGTAGTTATGGACCTCAATAATGTCTGAGTAGCTTGGGTCAATAACTACCCCAATTTTTGATCTAAGGTTATCTTGCCTCTATTCTTTTTCCTATTGGATACTTAATTTCCGTTGAACCGGCATATTTAGGATGTTTAGATAGTATTTGTAGCATATAGTACAAATACTTATGACATATAGTATGTTTGTTGTGTTTTGTTTGAAAAATGATATCCACAATTTTTTTGATTAGTAGTTAGATAGCAACCATACATGTGTAGGTGTGTGACAATGTTTGCTCTGATACGTAAGGATACATTGAGATAAAAACCATGATCTGAGAGTCTTTAGTTGATGATGTATGCAATGCCTTGTGAGTGTGAGCTTCATTTGCTAGATTCATGTGTGTTGTTCTAATTCAGAATTTGCCCGTTCACTCTAAGTTAGATTGTAGATTACTTGGATTAGGAAAGAATCCTAGGCCATTTTTCTTAATAGTCCACAACCTAAAATGACCAACCAAAACTATAATATATTCCTTGTTCCTAATGTTTGAGCCTAATATGTACCTATTATTTGAAAAAACTTGATTAACCCAGCCTTGTTAATTGTAAAACCTTGAAATTGGGCCTGGTCCTTCCTTGAACATTGTGCACCTTGACTGAGGCAATATGCCTAAGTTAAGAGTGCCTACCAAAAGTGACCGTGGTTCTGAGGATGGATATTATGCGCCTCAACACAAGCTAAAAGCCTAAGTTGAGGGTGGCTGGTGAAAGGGTGAAAAACAAAATTTAGGGGGGGTGAATTAGTGATGTAGAGAAATCATGTACTGGGTGCAAGGAAAACAAGTGACTCCTTCGTAGTGAGCTAAAAAGTAAAATAAAGTGTAGAAATAAGGAAAAAAGCTGAAAAATGAATGAAATCACCCAGAAAGCTTGAAATTAGTAAAAAGGGATAATAAGGTGAAAATAACAGGTTTGTAGGCAAAAAGAATAGAAAAATACAGTATCAAGGAGGGCCTTTAGTCACTATATTCACATAATGTCATACCAAAGCCCCTCGAGCCTCCGTTACAAGGAAAGTCCTAAAGTGATCCTAGTCTAGTTAGTTGAAGTTTGTAGTCATGAGTATAGGGGCAAGTTTATGGTATTAGGCATGATTCATTGAGATTAAGTAATTTTGCATAGTCCCAAGGTTATACATGAAAAGCTCATTGAGTGTTAGATATGAGACTTCTTTCTATAAGGACACTTGCGTTGCATTGTTAGCACTAGACTTGTTCAATGACTATGGATTCTTGATACTAATTTGCTCATAATAGTTGTGTTGTTACATGTACCAGTTTGTATTGGTTTGCTAGATAACTTTCTGATCCTTTTTTAAAAGTTGGTGTGGGTAACTTAGTTTGAGATTTTTGTTATGTATGCCATGGAGTTGAGGTCTGTGTGTTACTGTATTATCTATATAGATTTAGTCCATCATTTGAAGAGAAGCAACAATTTTAAGTTGAGGATGTTGATGTAGTGCCAAAATACAACACTTTTGATGCTTAAAACTTTGAAGTTTGTGTGTTCTCAATGTGATGTTAGTTGGTTTTATGTGTTGTTGTGTTTATATTTGCTGGATTACAGGTTGGCCTTGATTTTGGGAAAAAGTGCAGAAATTGCACATTTTTGCTGTTATACAAGACTATTTATGGGCCGTAGGGTGGTTTCGTGAATAATTCCAGTGAGGGGCGGTTTTTTGAAGTTTATTCTATGAACATGCAAACAAGTTGTAGAAGGTTTTATGAGTCGTAGAAGATGATTTATGCCCTGAGGATCAGAGATGGGGACTTTCTGAAGTTCATCAGACAAAACTCCTTTTACGAGTCATAAATTACTTTATGATTCATAGAGGGGTATCATAAAATTGGCGTCCAAAATTTCAGCAGCGGAGTATGTGACCCTAATTACGGGGCGTAGAATGCAATACGGCCTGCAAAAGCCTTAAGTATGGCATGTCGATCAATTCTCATATTTTTTTTATAACTAGTATTTTAATTATTAAAATAGGGTTGTTAGGTTATTTTTCAAGTGTTTTTCACCTAGTACTCAGAGAAATCAGTAATTAGAGAGAGAAAATTCTAAGATCATATCGGAGAGTCTTTGAGAACACTTGTGTTTTGATTTCATCTTTAAGCTGGTAATTCTTATTGAAGTTGGATTTCCTTGTTCATAATTTTATTGTGTATTTAATTATGTTTTTCAATCCATAATTCTTGCATCTACACAAAGTACGAGTAGCTAAATCCACAACTAGGGTTGTGGGAACCATGAAGAACTAACAAAGTAAAATTGGATAATTCACAATTCTTGAAAGGTGTATGTGCATGTATTAATTAACTCTCTTCGTTTTGCATGTTTTCTGATGGTGTCCAACATTAGAACCCGCTTAGTGTTACTACCTGGACAAAGGTGGTAATTAATAGGTAAAATGATTAATTAACAAGGTTCGATTGATGTATTCTCGTCTAATCAACCAAACTGAGCCAAGGGGAGGTTGTACTGGGACTAATAGGTAAGGGTTAGTAATGCACACTATGGAGATAGGCTAAGTTGCATAGTGAAATTCCGCTCTCACCTTTGACCAAAGGGCTTGGTGAACATAACTTATCATCCTGCATGCTACACAGTAGAAACAAGTTAGGTTATCCGGTGATACTGAGTTGGGAAATCATGGGGAACACAATACCCTAGTTTCTCTCCATATTGACTTTTCTCTTGTGTTAGTTAGTTTAGTTATATTTTTCATCGATTATTGTAAGGCCCCACCTTTGGGGAAGTAAGATGGTTAACCATTCAAATTGCAATAATTGAATTCTCTTGGGTTGACATATTTCCAGTATGTTCTACCCTAACCTTTGTTAGGTTCTATTTCTTTATAGCGACCGCTTTATCCTCTTAAAAAGAGGTGTAACTTGGGTGACATCAGGAGGAAGGGTGGGCTATCCCCAATGGTCCATACCCCTTTCTCATTAAGGTGATCAAAACAGTTATTTCTATGCATGAAAGTATAACATGAAGTATGTTTTGTCTTCTTAGCCTATGCATGGATGAAGGCCTCTAAGCCTAAGTATGCATTGATATGTTTTGAAAAGATTTATGCCTTTTTTACAAGCATGTATATGTATATTTATTCTTGTGGGATCATGGCTAAGCACTGATGGTATTCGAGGCAGGGTAATCTATACCAAAGGGCCAATACTCCTCTCTTGAAGTATATGCCTAACATAGGTATGTTTATGCCCCTTTGTGGATGATGACTTATTATGGATCTACCTTTTGCAAGTAGGTCACCTCTTTATCCTTTGTGTGGTTGACAATGGATTTTCAAGTTATAGTTCACTTAGTCTTATGTCAGTTAAGGTCCCATCACCTTACATGGAACGTAATTTTTACATTCATGCATCATGTATCCCATGACATATTGATATATTATTCTTTCATATATACTTCTTTCTATATATGTGCACCTGTTATTTAACATTGAATGTAGGTTTGAAAAGTTCATATGCATTACATGCCTACCTACTTAGTACATACAAGCTTACTAACACATACTTTTTGCCTACATGATCAAACCATGTAGGGACCGGACACTAACTTCATCCACCATTTGGTGGCTAGATCGGATTGAGACATTTGTTGTGGTGAACCCTATATTCCAAGGACAATCCATTATTCCTCTACCTATGTTGCTTCTGTTTATGTTATTTACTTTAAGGGTGAGCTCGGGAGATGTCTTAGCCTCCGCCCTATCTGATGACTAGAGACAATGTTAGACATCTTGTAGACTCTTGTACAGTTAAAAGCTATTTGTTGTATTCGGAGACTATAATTATGATTATTATGAATAATGTATGGGTGTGAGTATATGGATCCATGTTATGATGTGGAAGGTCCTAAGTCCCGCGTTTCCCCCGATTTAGTGAGTCTTACTTACCCGTCCCTTAGAACTATGTGTTTATTATTTGTATAAGCTTCCGAACCAATGATGTTAATGTGGATACTATAAGGATTGTTAGGGGACTCTCAGGTTCCCATTCTCCATGTCATTCCAAGTCCGTAGGTCCGAGTCATGGCAAGATTAGTATCAGAGCACTAGGTTTATAAATGATCCTTAAAGTGCAATGTGCTGCGTTAAGTAGAGTCCTATTCATGGGTGTGAAGTGCACTATGCCTATGAGTGGGGGGCTATAATGGAGTTCTAGGAATTGTCTCACATCTTCATGTATTTTGTCGTGCTATGGACCGTATATTATGGTTTCCTAATCTTGATGATGTCTTTGATACATTATAGAAGATGTCTCCACGAAGAGTTCCCCTACAAAGACCGACCTTGATTAATGAGGATCAAGTTCGTCAAGGGCCTATGGAAGAGTCAGTCACTAATGGTAAACTCCGTACTACTACTACTATGTTTACCCAAGTACTGATTACCTAGGCGAGACAGGCCAATCATCCTCCCCGTGACCCCATTCCAGCTGCTAGAGTGATATTTTACCTGGATGAATCCTTCAGAGTTCTATGGGTGAAACGTTGTTGAGGATGCTCAAGATTTCATTGATGAGCTCTCTAAAGTTTTGACTGTCATAGGAGTGACTTCTAAGGAGAAGGCTGTGTTAGTTGCTTATCAGTTGAAGGATGTGGCTCAAGTGTGGTACACTCAATGGTTGATGGAAAGGGTTTGTGGTAATGCTGTTAATTGGGAAAAGTTCAAGTTTGTGCTTCCAGATTATTTCATCCCTCTTAAACATAGGGAAGCTAAGATGATAGAATTTATCAACCTCAAACAGGGTGGTATGAGTGTGAGGGACTATACCCTCGTGTTCACAAAGCTCTCCAAGTATGCTCCTATGCTTATGGATGACCCCTATGCACGAATGCACAAGTTTATTTCGGGGATCTCTTATTTGGTTGTGAAAGAATATCGTACAACAATGCTTATTTGGGGATGGACATCTCAAGGATCATAACCTATGCTGAATATATTAAAAAGGAGAAGCTCAAGGAGTAAAAGTTGAATGATTCTAAGAGGGCTTGTTATGATGGTGCGTTTTCCAACTCCAAAGGTGGTGGTGATAGTCGCTTCCAATAAGTTGAAGGTTTTAATGAATGGTTTTCCAATGTTAGGGTGCTTCCTCCCAAGGCATAGGTTGAAGGTGGACCATTGGCTCCACGATGTTACAAGTATTGAAAGATTCACTCCGTAAAGTGCTTATGGGGTTCAGGTTCTTGCTATGGGTGTGGTGAGATGGGCCACAAGATTGCTGATTGCCCAAAGGAACCAAAGAATAATAAAATGGTTAAAGGTAATCAAGTCTAACAAAGAGCTCCATAAGGTGGTGCCCCCTGAAACAACAGGTTCTGTGCTTTGCATACTTGACAGGAGGTTGAGGAAGCTCTGAATATTGTGACTAGTATGTTGAAAGTCTTTGATTTTGATGTTTATACTTTTCTTGATTTGGGTGAAAATTTATCTTTTGTGACTCCTCTGTTGGCTGTTATGTTTGGTTTGAGCCTTGAAATCTTGAGGGAGCCCTTTTCAGTCTATACTCCATTGGGTGAATCTATTGTTGCCCGAAAAGTCTTCCGGAGTTATCCTATTTTATTTTTGCATTAAGCCTTCCCATATGATCTTGCGGAACACGAGATGTTTGTTTTTGATGTTATTCTCCTCATGGATTGGTTTCATGCTTCATATGGCAATATAGATTGTAGATCCTAGAAGGTTAAGTGTTAACTTCCATATGATCCCGTTCTTGAATGGAAGGGTAACAACTCTGCTATTAATAGTCGGTTTATTTTCTATCTCAGTACCCTACAGGGGATTTCTAAGGGGTATATTTATCATATTATAAGGGTCAAAGATATGGAATTTGAGTAAGCTACTCATCAGTTTCAGTGCTGCATAACCTTCCATATATGCTTCTCGAAGACTTTCCCAGTATTTCTCAAGAAAGGGAAGTAGGCTTTTGCATAGATCTTCTCCCAGACACTCAGTCTATCACTATTCCTCCTTATCGTATGACACTAGCTGAGTTGAAGGAATTGAAAGAACAGTGGAAGGACTTGTTGGAGAAAGTCTTTATTAGGCCAAGTATATCTCTATGGGGTGCTCCGGTATTATTTGTAAAAATGAAATATGGGTTTCTTCGGATGTGCATTGATTATAGGTAACTGAATAAATTTAACTATCAAGAATAAATATATGGTACCAAGGATCGATGATTTGTTTGATCAACTTCAAGGAGCTACCCATTTCTTAAAGATTGGCCTTTGTTCCGGTTATCATCAATTGAAAGTTAGGAAGTGTGACATTCCCAAAATGTCTTTTCAGACTATATATGGGCACTTTGAATTTTTGGTGATGTCATTTGGTTTGACTAATGCTCCGAAGGTGTTTATGGATCTTATGAACAGGGTATTCAAGCCACCCCTTGATAGTTTTGTTATTGTTTTTATCGATGATATCCTTATCTATTCCCGAAGTGAGCGGGAGCATATGGATCATTTGAAGTTGGTTCTTTAGACCTTGGCGAAGCAATTTTATGCTAAGTTCAGCAAATGTGTGTTTCAGTTGGGTGAGGTAGAATTTTTTGGTCATGTGGTGGTTTCTGATAATGTTATTAAGGTTGACTCTAAGAAGACTAAGGCCGTGGAGAATTGATCTAGACCATTGACTCCATCACATATTCTAAGTTTTCTTTGGTTGGTTGGTTATTATACGATGTTTGTTGAAGATTTTTCTTCTATTGTATCTCCATTGACAAAGTTGACTCAAAAGAAGGTCAAGTTTGTATGGCCGGATGAACATGAGAAATATTTCTAGACATTGAAAGATTGGCTTACATCAGCTCCTATTTAGACTCTACTAGATGGCTTGGATGGGTTTATGGTATATTGTGATGCTTCTCAGATTGGGTTAGGTTATGTGGTTAAAAAACATTGTAAGGTGATAGCGTATGCATCAATACAATTGAAGGTGCATGAGCGTAATTACCCGACTCATGATCTTGAGTTAGTGATTGTGGTATTTGCTTTAAAGATTTGGAGACACAATTTGTGTGGGGTTCATGTCGATTTTTTCACCGATCACAAGAGTTTGCAATATGTGTTCACCCAAAGGGATCTTAACATGAGGCAAAAAAGGTGGTTGGAACTCCTTAAGGACTATGACATGAGCGTGCAATATGATCCTGGCAAGGCAAAAGTTGTAGTTGAAGCTCTTAGTGACTATTTATGGGAAGTGTGGCTCATGTCTATGAAGGGAAGAAAGAGTTTGCAAAGGATGTTCACGGATTGGCTATGTTAGGTGTTATGTTGGGCGACTGTAATGATGGTATTCATGTTCATAATGGAGTCGAATCTTCTGTGGTTGTTAATGTCAAGTCTAAGCAAGATTTATATCCATCATTGGTTGAGTTGAAGAGGTTGGTTGCTGAAAAGCAGAATGAGGTTTTCACCGAAGGGGGAGATAGTGTGCTTTGATATCAAGACCAGTTGTGTGTTCCAGATGTGGATGATCTTATGAGGGTGATCATGAGTGAAGCCCATAACTCTTATTATTCTATTCACCCGGGATCCACTAAAATGTATCAAGATTTGAGAGAAGTGTATGGTGGCATGGTATGAAGAAAGATTTAGCCAGGTTTGTAGATGAATACCCTAATTACCAATACGTTATATAAAGCATCAAATATCTAGCGGTTTTGCTCAAGATATTGAGATTCCTACTTGGAAGTGGGAAGATGTGAATATGGATTTTGCGGTCCGCTTGCCTCGGACCTGAAAGCATTTTGATTTGATTTTGGTTATTGATGATCGGATGACTAAATCGGCTCATTTCCTATTGTTGAAGACTACCTTCAATGCCGTAGATTACGTAAGGTTGTACATCTAAGAGTTTGTAAGGTTTCATGGTTTGCCTAGGTCTATCATATCGGATCGTGGCACCCAATTTACCTCTCACTTTTAGAGATCATTTCAAAGAGGACTTGGCACTAAGGTGAAGTTAAGTACCTCTTTTCATCCTCAAACCGATGGACAAGCCAAAAGGACAATTCAAACTTTGGAGGACATGTTGAGGGCTTGTGTGTTTGAATTCAAGGGTAATTGGGATGATCATCTACCACTCATTGAGTTTTATTGTAACAATAGCTACCATGCTAGTATTGGTATGGCACTATTCGAAGCTTTGTATGGAAGGAGATGTCGATCTCCTGTGGGGTGGTTTGAGTTTTGAGAAATGGCTTTGATTGGCCTAGATTTTATATTGGAGGCGATAGAGATGGTAAAGTTGATTAGGGAGCAGTTGGAAATTTCTCAAAGTTGCCAAAAGTCTTATTCGGATGTTAGGAAGAGGGATCTTGAATTTCATATTTGTGGTTGGGTGTATGCGAAGGTCTCACCCAAGAAGGGTGTGATCCATTTTTGTAAGAAAGGCAAGTTAAGTCCCCGGTATGTAGGTCCTTATGAGATAGTTGAGCAGATTGGGAATGTGGTCTATATATTCCAATTGCCTCCTGATTTGAGCTCTATTCACCCTGTTTTCTATGTGTCTATATTGAGAAAATTGATTGGTGATCCTAGTACCATTGTGCCCTTGGAAGGTGTTGGAGTTGAGAAGAACATGTCTTATGAGGAAGTCCCAGTTGAGTTCTTGGATAGGCAAGTGAAGTGGCTTCATAACAATGATGTCACCTCAGTTAAGGTGCTTTGAAGAAATCAACATGTGGAGAGTGCTACATGGGAGGTAGAAATGGACATGAGAAAGTGATATCCCCATCTTTTCCAATCTACTAAAGCCTAAGGTATTAGGTTCTTCCTATCCCATATGGTCCCAATCCTTTCACTCTTATGTTTCACGATATAACATGCATACATGTGCAAGAAAATGATTTAGAAATGTTTTGAATGAGTTAAAGATGTTTTGATATGAGCTTTAGTGACTTTATGATTTTCAAGTGATGAAATATGAATTGCATCTTGTGTTTGAATGTTTCATGTTCTAAATGAAGCTTTTCAAGCCTTGTTCTAGCACATTCGAGGATGAATGTTCCTAAGGGGGAGATTATGTAAAGACCCAGACTTGGTGCTTGGAATTTTGTTCCGGGAAGTAGTTGTCAAAGGGGACGCCTTATGGGAACCTCCATGGGCTATGTAGATTACCACACTCTTTGTAGGGGGGCCTTGAGGTGACACTTGGCCTTGTGTATTAAGTTTTGGCCTTAACTTTGAGTTTAAAACCAATGCACACACCACATGAACCCCAAATGGTCTGTGTGGCACTTCCTGGACCATGTGGATGCTTGTGTGAAGTAGCCTTGGCCTTGAAAACCACATTTTGGCCATGGCTTGGACCGCATGAACCTCTCGCAGACCGTTTACCTCTTCATGGGCTATGAGGCCCTCTATATGGGTGTTAGAGTGAAAATTTTCTAAGTGTAGAACTACCGTCTTGGAATTTCATCAATGGAGAATTTTCCCAAGTAAGGCATCACGGTAGGCCACACGGTCTGTGTGACCTCTACACGAGCCATGAGGTGTTCTCTATGGGTGTTGGCGTGCAAATTTTCTAAGTATGGAATAACCAGATCATACTTTTGTTAGTGGAAATTTTTCTATGTGTTGCATCACTGAAGGGGCACACGCTCTATGTGCCTTGGTATGGACCGTATTGCTTTCATACGGGACCCCTGGTAACAAATTTTATTCTATACCATTAATGGCGTTTTCATAATTGTGGCTACTCCTAAGGGCCTTTTGTGACTTTCTATGCTATCTTAAGTCATTCAAATGACCTATACTCTTCTTCTCTCATTCAAATTCATTCTTACACTTAGAATTATATTCAAGCTCACTCTTAAGAACTCCTCTCAAAGACTCTAGTGAAGGCTTAGCTTAGGAATCCAGGAAAGGCTTTTTCTTCACAAAACTCTTCTTGTTCCTTCTTAGTGAACTAAGGTGTGTGGTATTTATTCATGGTCCCTTCAACCATGAAGAACCAAACTCTTTTCAATTGATTTTCATGAAATTAAGCTTACTTTAATTATGGGTTTTTAAGATTATTGTTTATTTGACGCAATTGAGATATGTACTATGTTTTATTGTTTATTTTAAAGTAATTTGAGCCTCATATGTTGAAATGCATTAAGGTTATGATGATTTGAACCCTTTAAAGTTTGATTTAGGCATGGGTAATCTAAATGGTAATTTGAAATGTGAATTTACTTGAATTTTATATTATATTGTTGATTTAAAATTGAATCTCTATTGCCCATGTTGTTCCCATCTCATTCATGGCACATGCATAGATGAACTATGGTTTTCATGAAGTTTATGATGTGGGCTAAGTCCAAATTATGATGATGTTTATGTTGTCAAAGAAAGTATAGGTATGAAAAGAATGTGATCCAGAATGTTTATATTATGATATTATGGGTTTTTACACCACTATGATCATGGAGCACCGATTGAGGTTTGAGGAAGGGTGGGCCATCCCCATAAGTATATACTCCTTTCTCATGAAGGTACTCAAAGGAGCTATTCCTATGCATGAAAGTATGACATGATGTATGTTTTGGCTTTTTAGCCTAAGTATGCATGATTATAAAATGTGAGTTGTCCTTTAAGCCTTAATATGCATTGATATGTTTTGACAAGACTTATACCTCTTTTACAAGAACGTATATGTATATGTGTTCTTGTGGGATGATGGTTTAACACTGATGGGATTGGAGGCTGCATGGGCTATTCCCAAGGGTTCGTACTCCTTTCTCTTGAACTATGTGCCTAACATAGGTATGTTTATGCCCCTTTGTGGATGATGACTGAGTATGGATATGCCTTTGGCAAGTATGTCACCTCTTTATCCATTGTGGGGTAGACGATGGAGTTCCAAGTTATAACTCACATGGTCTTATCTCACTTAAGGTCCTATCCGGTTATATGCAAAAATATTTCACATTCATGCATCATGTAACTCATGACATATTGATATATTATTCTTTCTTATATACTTCTTTCTATATATATGCATTTGTAATCTAACATTGAAAGCAAGTTTGATAAGTTCATATGCATTGCATGCCCACATACTTAATACATTCAAATGTACTAACACATAATTTTTTCCTACATGATCTAATCATGTAGGGGCCGGAGACTACCTTCGCCCACCATTTGATGGCTAGATCATATTGAGATATTTGTTGTGGTTAGTCCTATCTTGCAAGGACAAGCCATCATTCCTCTACCTATGTTGCATCCGTTCATGTTATTTACTTTGAGGGTGATCTCGGGACATGTCTTGGCCCCTGTCCTATCTTATGATTAGTGGCATTGTTGGACATCTTGTAGACTCTTGTACGGTTATATACTATATGCTGTATTTGGAGACTACGATTATGATTATTATGAAATGTTTATGGGTATTATGATATGGTTCCATGTTATGATGTGGAAGGTCCTAAGTCTCATTTTTCCCCCATAGAGTGCGTTTTACTTTCCCGTCCCTTAGAACTATGTGTTTACTATTTGTATACATTTCTGAATAGAGGATGTAAATGTGGATACTACGAGGCTTATTTGGTGACTCTTGGGTTCCCATTCGCCACATCACTCCTAGACCCTAGGTCCGGGTCGTGAAAATACTAAAGTCAATGCTACGTCATTTTAGAGCCTAAATCTACCCTTATCATCCCCAACTCTGACAAACACCCTCACTATCTCCCACTCCAATCCTCTCAAAAGTCTCTAAGGCACAAACACTCTCAAGGAAAGGAAGAAGAAAAGCTAGGGTTTTCAAGGTTCTTCCTAAAAAATTTCAACTTCTTAGGCTTTTACAGCAAGTATGTGGGTTTGATTTGTGTATTTTTTTTATCCATAAAGTCCAATGATATTCTATTTTATCTTTTCCTTAAGTTATGAAATTTTATGCGTTTTCATGTGTTCTCTGTAAATGATGATAATATGATGTATTTTACATTATATGAGTATGTTATTGATATTCTATGATTTTATTATGTGCGTAAATGATATTTAGAGATAAATATCATGATTTCCCTACCTAGGGTTTTGCTTGATATAGTGGGTTTTTTAAGAGGGTTGTAATTGATGAGATTTCCCTATATTGCATAGTACCCTCGAATCATATGTTTTTAAGTTTATTTGCATGAGCCACTAAGTTCAACATTGAGTTTTATGATAAAGTATATTCTTAATGATAAGGTCCTTCACGTATGTTATGGAAATGCATGAATGATATGAAAGTTATTAGTATTTTATGAAGCCATTTAATGATGTTATTACAATGGTCGAAGGACAATTCTAAAAAATATAGACCCTCATGTGAAAGGACAATTATCACTTGAGTGGATTATTATGTTAATGAGCTACTCCTCTATGATATTAAAATTATGTTTCAAAGTTTATAAATGTCTATGTATATAGTTATGTTATAAGAATTCCGTGGGAATTGACTTAATATCAAATAAGTCATTAAGGTGAGGTTCAGTAAGGGAACCTTAGTAGCAGTCCCTTCTCTCATTAACTAAGTAATGACCCAACCTAGGGGCCTAGTCATCACATGGCGAATGAGATACCCAAAGGCGTTTCACCCAAGCCATCTTAAGCATTCATTGGCATAAACATGAAAAAATATGGAAGTAAAATGGGGAAAGGGTCTATGGGACTTTTTAAAACAATGAAGAAGCATTAAAAAGCATGAATAAGTAACATATTTTTTCCATAAAGAATAACAACTAACATATGAACGGATGAAACTGGTAATGGTCAATTTTCATCAAATAAAAAAGACTCCAGTATTTAATAACATAGAAAATAAATGCCTCCTAAGGGCCATGAATACATTCTCTCAAAATAAAGTACAAGATAGAGTGAAAATTGGTTAAGTCCCGAACTAAGGTCTCGCCACAAATAAAAGTACTAGTCATGAATGCCAACTACTAGCCAAGAGCCGGTAGAGGAGTATTTGTCTTTACATATAACATATAGGTACGTATGACAAGAAATTACATAAAGTGAGCTTAAGCAAGCACAAGGAATGTAGCTCCATAAGAATAAAAGTCAATTCATGAGAAATTCCATATTAGAGAATCATATCATAGAATAATAAACTTGTGGGAGAAGACCTCAACCAACGTATAAGACCATGTGAGCTACTAGATGAAATCCAACATAACCCCCTACATTGGCATGGGGAGACCACTTGTCGGGTGGAACTCCTTCAACTTTGTATGCATCTTAACAACGTGAATGGCGTACGTTGATCCGCTAACCTAGCCTAGAAGGACTCGTATTGTGGAACATAGTTAGGGACAATGAGATTTATCTTTAATGGGTCATGCCTAGACTAACGAATAAATCACAATTTCAAGTCCACTGTTGCTAAGTCATCCCACAAAATCTTTAAAACATAACTTAGAATCATAAGGAGCAATAATAGGAGTAGATCGAACTTAGGAACCACCAAGTGAGTATTGTCCTTACATTTCGGGGACCTTTCTTAAACATCTTTAGGGTAATTTTCAACATGGTTATATCTTTTACAAATTTTACTTTAAAACTTAATTTTAATGCCCTAAGCATCATCAAAAATCATGCAAGACTTTACTGGAAAACTTGGTGGGCTAGGATTTTAAATGTAACAATCATAAATCACATAAATATTGAAAATACACTTCTTTAAAGACATGTAAAGCATTCCTCATCATCTCAACGGCAAAACGTATCATTGCGGTCATCATCAATAGCTTATATTCATGCATTTACTTAGTAAAATATCATAGAAAATCATTTAATAACATAAAACATCATAAAATCATCATAAGCATGTGTAATATCTTAAAAGAACTTAAGAAAAAGTAAAATACTTTAAAGAGGACTTCAAGGTGGAAGGATACCAATAAATCAGGCTCACATACCTCAGCAAACTATGGGGAAAACGAACTTAAAGTCTTGGGAAGAACCTTAGAAACCCTAGCTTTGCCTTGCTGTTTTTCTTTAAAGAGTAATTCCTTGAGGGAGATTCGGTAGTTGAAAAATGAAAAGAAGGGGAGTTTCTCTAGGTTTAGGATCTGATTAAAGACACCTTTGGATCCCAAAATGACTTAGTTCAGACCCCTTTGGATCCCAAAATTACTTAGTTTAGCAATAGGAATTGCGAAATTGACAAAATTACCCCTTCTTAAAACTCTCGAATTTCAACATACGAAAGCCTATTTACGAGTTATTGAATGAACCACAGACCGTAGATCCTGTAAGTCTTGTTAACTTTTCCAAAACTCCTGATATTGTTTTGTTGAATCCAAAACCAGGAAACCATCTCACAGGCTGTATAATGTCTAACAGGCCGTGGTTGGACTCGTAGAGTCCTTCCATACTCGGCTATTTTTTCCCATTTTCTTGGACCCTATCCACGAAGGGATTCTACGGGTCGTACAGTGTTCTACGAGTTGTGCTGGTAACTCATAGATCACTTCAAGAAAAATACAAATTTCCATAATGTATAATAGTCCCACTCACAATCCAATCTATAGATTGTCGTCCATTCTATGAGCTGTCACTGGGTCTGTGGGTTACCCCACACTTTAAGAAATGTTTTCCCTTTCCTGAAGTTCATTATAAGGACCAAACCTACGGGCCATATCTCTACCTATAGCACGTAATTCACACTCATGAACCTGACTTCAGGCTACTATCTGTCCAACTTTTCTGCACAATAAGCTCTAAAACTGGGGATCATTATAATATTTCCGCCATGGGAACATTCGTCCGTGAATGTACTTAAAGGCAGGTTCTAAGGAGTAAATCATCAGCTAAAAACTTAGTATGCATGGGAAAATGCAACTTAAACATAATTTCATGATATTTTCAAAAATCCACACTGAAAACATATCTCAAAACAGTCTATAAACATAGAAAAAACTGCATGCATCATGTAAAACTAAAATGCCAGGAATTAGAGGTTTTTGGGAGAATTTTTTGATACCTTAAGCTTGAGTAGAGTGCAATGGATACGTGTAATGCTTCATCATATCCGCTTCCACTTGTCATGTAGCACCCTCAACTCGTTTATTTCACCAAAGGACCTTGATGGATGCAACCTCTTTGTACCTTAGCTTTTTCACTTGCTGGTATAGAATCACAATCGATACCTCCTCATAACTCAAATCCTTATTAATGTTCACATCATGCAAAGGAACTATGGATCTTGGATCACCTTTGAATGTCACTCCCCAAGCCAAGGGCCTAGACGTGACACAATGAATAAGAACCCAAAGTGATCTCAAACAAGCCTCTTAAGCATACCTAGCACATCCTTAGTTTCGCAAAAGCATAGAAGAGTAATCAACACGTAACACGTCATTTCTAAGGGAAACGGGTTTCAGACTCATGCTATGTGGATGTTGTATGAAAGAGGATAGGCATAAAATCACATAGAAAATAAAGCTAAGGGGAAAGTTAGAATGTCTCACACTATGGGGGTAATTGCGGACTTGGCACTTTCATCTCATCCATAGAACAAGCATTTAACACAAAAGGGGAATAAGGGACTAATGGAAACCTTTCATAATACATAAGCATAACGAGTCAAGCTCAAATGTACAGAGCATAACTATGTCTACGGACACCTTTAATCATGAATAGAAGGGGGGGCCAAGACATCGCCGGGGCTCACCCTTAAGGATAGAATCCGAAAATGGACAAGTTCTAAATTATGCATAAAATTAATGGATGTCATCCCCGAAAGTGAAGGACTCACCAATAGCAATTCTTTGCTCGAGCTGACTAGCCACATAGAGGAGCAGGATGGAAAGGAACTTAGGTCCTTAAATGATTAGATCATTTAGGCAAAAAACATGCGTTAGTACTTGGAATATACTAAGTATGTGAGGCGCAAATAAAATAAAGAACATAAGCCATAATTAAACAACATGTATAGTCATAATCAATAGATATAAGCTCAATATGTCACACATGCTTAATTCCATTGACAAATACGGTAGGAGGAATATAACATAACGTACTAAGGAAAGGACCATAACCGAGATTTAAGACCAAGGGAGCTACTATTTGGAATCCTGATGTGCACTCCACAACGGACTAGGAGTGATCTACTTTGCTAGGGTAAACCAAACACTCATCTTATGGGAACTCCTTCATCTTGTAAAGTGCTTCATAATCACATTACGGGAACACCACTTTTTTTCAGTATACTTATAATATCAACCTTATGGGAACACCACGCTTTTCAGTATACTCATAATATAAACCTTAGGGGAATACCACTCTTTTAGATCAATCATGCAACTTAAGTTATATGTAACTATTAGCTAATTCACAATCCTATGATGGCAACATAGTTATGGGACAATGGTTATCTACAATGTCCGCTCTGTACTAGGTCATAATCCCAAGGAATACTCAAATCATACTTATAGCCAAGATATGCAAACCATCATAATATCATAATACTTTCATAGAGTAGCTCATCAAAACTAAAGCTTCTTAAAATAAAGATAGGGCTTCATAACATTCATATTGCATTCATTATTTCATAACATACATAATAGCTTTTTGATTCATATCATTCATAATTTCACATAACTTTCCATAAGGTGTTCACATTCGTAGATGCTTGGTTTACATCTTTATTCAAATCATGGTTGGTTCATGTACAAACTTTAAAACCATGAAAATCAGGAGTAAATGCCATGAGAGTTACAAAAACGAATCACTTATTCATTATTCAAAGAACCCACCAAAACATAGTAAAACTTTGTTAGGGCATCATAAAACCCTCATGTAAATCATAGATTTCACATGGATTATCATTGCTTAATCAAATACAAAGGTATCATGATAAAATGCTTCATATTATCATCATATAAAAGGCATCACCAAATCAACATGTAATACCATATCATGGGAAATCACAAAGAGAAGGAGAAGAATGGTTGAGCTTTTGGAGGAAAGGTCTCCACAATAAAAACTCACATACCTTAGTAATAAAATATAGAAAAACCTTGGAAAAATGATGAGGGATTCAGAACCCTAACTTGCACCTTCTTGCTTGAAACCTTAGGAAAACTTCAGAGTGTTTTGGGACTTAGAGGAATTTCGAAAAGGGAGGAATAGAGCAAATTAGGAATATGAATGTTGATAAAGGGTCCTCTGAAGATCAAAATGACATGAAACAAGGAAAGGTCAAATTTTCCCCTTTTAGAATTCTACCAGACAGGACTATGAGACCCCGTGTACGGGTCGTGGTCCATTCTATGAGTCGTATGTAAGGGTCTCGTCTTATGAAATTTTTGACTTTCAAAATATTTTCTCTGATTTAGATTCCATGACATGAATTACGACTCATAAATCTCTTTAGGGCCATCTAATAAGTCATACATCCCACTTCAAAAATTATCATTTTTATCAAATCTGTCCCTAAACCAACAAGCACCACATATGGCTGGTCGAACCACTTACGGTCGGTAGGATCCCTCGTAACAATTGATATTCATAAAATTTCTAGAACTCATTTCTTGCACTTTTCATAGTTCTCATAGGTAGGGCCTTAATATGAACTTCTTCAACATCGACACATAGATCACCGGATGAATCAAATGCATCTCATTGTGTAGATCCAATTCATATGCCACCTTTCCCACTCTTTTCACCACCTTATAGGGCCTTACATACCTATGGCTCAATTTCTCTTTCTTACCAAACTAGACCACACCTTTCTTCTAAGATACCTTCATGTAGACCTAATCACCAACTTAGAACTCAAGTTCCCTTCTTCTCACATTGGAGTAGGACTTTTATAAGCTTTGGTCCATTTGTAATTTTTCGCTTATGCTTTTAATTTTCTCAATAACATTCATTAGTAAGTCCAGTCCTATTAATGCCACCTTATAGACTTTGAACTACCTGATGGGCGATCCACATTGTGTACCATACAACGCCTCAAATGGTACTATCCCAATACTTGCATGGAAGCTATTGTATTAGGCGAACTTGGTAAGTGGAAAATTTTCATCCCGACTTCCCTTAAACTCCAACACACAAGCTCTTAACATGTCTTCAAATGTCTGAATAGTTCTTTCGGCTTGCCATCAGTTATAGGATGAAAAATGAAACTCAACTTCACCATAGTACCAATTCTCTTTTGAAAAGACTTCCAAAAGTTAGAGATAAATTTGAATCCATAATCTGATATGATGGAAAATGGAACCCAATGAAACCTCACTAACTCTTGGATATACAAACAAGCATAGAATTTGGCACTATATGTAGTCTTGACCGGTAAGAAGTATGCCAACTTTGTCATATAGTCTACTATAACCCATATGGAATCAAAATGATTTTTTGTCTTTGGCAAATCCTACAAAGTCCATGTTGATCTCTTCCTATTTCAAAGTAGGAATATCAATGTCTTGTGCTAGGCCACCTAGACTTTGGTGTTCAACATTGAATTGTTGGCAATTAGCACACTCGGACACGAATTGCGCCATGTCTTTCTTCATTCCATTCCACCAATAGATATCTCTCAAGTCTCTATATATCTTTATAGTGTCCGTATGAATAAAATATGAAAACGTTATAAGATTTTTAA
Source organism: Solanum rostratum (assembly GCA_029948455.1). Lineage (NCBI taxonomy): Eukaryota > Viridiplantae > Streptophyta > Magnoliopsida > Solanales > Solanaceae > Solanum > Solanum rostratum. The sequence continues at coordinate 24,444,879 of CM057054.1, forward strand.
ATTATCAACTTCTTCAACTCACCATCATTGGGCTTATAGAACCTCCCTTAATATCGAAGTACCCCATCTCCTCCTTGTGATAAAACTTCTATCTTTCCATCCTTCACTAAGGCTTTCCACTTAAGCAAGACAAGATCAATGTCTTTCTTAGCCTTATCCTCCTCCATTACACCACTATTTCTAGACTCATTCAATTTTACTCCCAATCTACAAAACCTATGAACACCTTTGGCCAACTCCATTTTTCCTTCATCTTAAAGGTGAGATACACTACCCATGGAAACTCTACTAAGGGCATCGGTTACCACATTGTCCTTTCTTGAGTGATGCTTCATGCTCATATCATAGTCCTTGAGTAGCTCTAACCACCTCTATTGCCACAAATTGAGATCATTTTGGGTGAACACATATTGGAGGCTCTTATGGTCGATTAAGACATCCACATGAACCATATATTAGTAATGTCACTAAAGTTTCAAGGAAAACACTACCCCCGTAGGCTCAAGATCAAGAGTTAGGTAATTCTTCTAATGTATTTTCAATTTCCTTAAGGCATAAGAAATCACTTTTCCATTTTGCATAAGCACAACTCCCAACCGAATTCTTGTTGCATTGCATTAAATAAGGAACCTATCATTTTTTTCTAACAATGTCAATATTGAGGATGAAGTTAGAAAATCCTTTAGAATTCGAAAACTTTTTCTCGCACTCATCCGTCCATCTAAACTTAGCTTTCTTTTCGGTCAACTCAGTAAGCGGGGATGAAATGGAAGAGAAATCTTGCAGAAACCTTTTATAGTAATCGGCTAGGCCCAAGAAACTCCTTACATCAATAGGAGTCATTGGTCTTGGACAATTTCTTACCACTATAGTCATCTTAGGATCAATTTTGATACCATCACATGATACCGCATGCCCAAAGAAGTCAACTTCATCTAGCCAAAACCTGAACTTGTGAAACATTGCATAGATCTTTTCCTCCCTTAGGGTTTGCAATACCATCCTCAAGTGCTCTATATGATCTTGCTCACCTCAGAAGTACATAAGCATGTCATCAATAAACTATAATACGAACATGTCGAGGCAGGGCTTGAACACCCCATTTATGAGGTCCATAAATATCATCGTGCATTGGTGAGAACCAACAACCTCACAAAAAATTCAAAGTGACCATACCTAGTTTAGAATGTCATCTTAAGGATGTTACTTTCTCTCAGCCTCAATTGGTGATACCCTAATCTTAAGTTAACTTTGGAAAAGTGTGTAGCCGCTTGCAATTGATCAAACAAATCATCTATTCTTGGAAGGGGATACTTGTTCTTGGTGAATGACCTTATTAAGTTGCCCGTACTGAATGCACATACGAAGCGACCCATCTTTCTTCCTTAGAAATAAAACTAGAGCACCCCATGGAGACCGACTAGGTCTAATAAAGCCCTTCTCTAATAAATTGCTTAGCTGCTCCTTTAGCTCCTTCAAATCTGTGGGAGCCATTATACATGGAGGGATTGAGATAGGTTGAGCGTTGGGTAGGAGATCGATAACAAAGTCTATTTCCATTTTGGGAGGGACACCCAGTAACTCATCCAAAAAGACATCAGGAAACTCATTAACAACGGGGACCGACTCAAGGGAAGGAACTAGAAATTACATCTTTGACTCTTATTAGATGGTAGATGCACCCCTTGTAAATCATTTTCATGGCTTTTAAGAAGGAAATGAACCGAACCCTACATGAAGAGTTACTACTCTCCCACTTGAGAATTGGCTCATTGGGGAATTGAAATTGACCCTAGGGTCCTACAATCAATGGAAATGTAGGAGGCATACAAATTCCATCTAAAGAATTACATCAAAGTCTACCATGGAAAGCTCAACTAAGTCACAAGAGACCAATTTAGGCAGGATAAAAATGGGATAATTTCTATAGCCGAAAATAATGGATTCTCCCATGGGGTTACTTATTTCATAGGGCTCATGGAGGACTTCGGGAAATGCATGAAATTTATTGGCAAAAAATGGGGATAAAAATGAAAATTTTGCTCTCGAATCTAAAAGTGCATATGCACCCAAATAAAAAAAAATCTCAACATACTTGTAACAACATCAAGAGCCTGTGCAACCTCTTGGTGACCCTGGAGTGCATAAAATTAGTTAGTCCTTTCGGTGCCTTGGACTTTCCCACCTTGGGTTGGGGCCTTGCGCTGCCGCTTCTACAATCTTTGGCATGGTAGTCGGGCTTTCCACATTTGAAGCAAGCATTGGACCCGACTACGCATTCTCACTTGTGGAGTCTTCCACACTTAGGGAAACTTGGTCATTGGTACTTCGGAGCAACCTTCTTGTCCTTAGTGGTCCAGGGAGGAAGAGTGTTCGTGGATCCTTATCTACCTTGCTTTTGGCTGCCTTGAAACTTGTGACCACCACTCCTTCGGAGAGAATACCTCCCATTATCAACCCAAGCCCTATTAGACTCCTTTCCCTCTCTTGAAGCTTCTCCTTCTTTATTTACTCTACATAAGTCATCAAGCGGAATAGGTTCAACTCCTTGACTGGCATGGAGGTCTTGCATTCCTTGGAGACCGAATCGGAGACGATCGAGATGAACTTGCTCATGCGAGCCCTAGGATTTGCAACCATGAAGGGAGCATACTTGATAATCTTGGTGAATTTGACGGCATATTCCCTCACACTCATGGTCCCTTGCTTGAGGTTGATAAAGTATTTGACCATTGTGTCCTTCAGCTAAACTTGGAAAAAACGGTCAATAAAGGCACACTTGAACTCTGCTTATCCAATGAGCCTCGCTTCTTGGCCCCTCTTATCCGCCCATTGCTCATACCAATCCTGGCCACCTCTTTGAGTTGGTAGGCTACCAACTCAGGTTTCTCCTCTAAAGGGATACCCATCACCGCAACTGCCCGGTAGGCTTCTTTAATTTAATCAATCGGACCCTCCCTCATTTTGGAACCATGGTTCTCCAAAGGGTTCATCCGCATGAAGTCACACATTCTAGAGGCCAGAGTAGACACTAGGAGAGGAACAACTATCTCTCAGTTTTCTGTTGGCTAATTCTTGGGCCAACCAAGTGAAGGCGGCTTAGGATTCCGTATTAGATACTCCATCATCTTGTTGGAGTGGAGGAACTTGTTTTTTAAGAGTGTCTATGTGTTGTGAAACTCTCCTTGGTTGCATGATCTAGAAATAAGCAGAAGATCGTCATTAGTTATAGGAATATCTTAGCCAACTCTAAAGGCATATCATGAATAATAAAGCTAGGAAGACTCTCCTAAACCGTCTCATAGTCTTTCACTCAAGATACTAGTGCACTTCACAACCTTGAATGAAACTCTACTCAAAGGGATATGCATGGAAATTTGAGGAACATTTTAAAATCTTGCATTTTGATACTAAGTTTGTAATGACCTGGCTTAGGCGACTAGACGTTACACAACGAATTAGATACTTGAAGGCTCCTCACCCAATCCGTCTTAAGCATTTTTAGGCATAAACATAAGGAAATATGGAAGTAAAATGATGAAAAGGTCTATGGCCCTTTTTAAGACAATGAAGAAACATTAAAAAGCATGAATAACTAACATATAAAGCATACCAACTAACATATCAATTAACAGAACCAGTAATAGTCAATTTCCAACAAATAGAAAAGACTTCAATGTTAAACAACATAGAACGTAAATGCCCCATAAGGGAAATAAAAACGTTGTTTCAAAATTAAATACAAGATATAGTGGAAAATGGTAGAGTCCTAAACTAATGGCTCACCACAAATAAAATTTCTAGTCTTGAACGCCAACTACTAGCCAAGAGTCGGTAGAGGAGTATTTGTCTACATGGTGAAATGATGCAGGAAAAATATTTGTTCGTGCATTGGAATGTACTAAGTGTGTGAGATGCAATTCATATGTCAAATTGTAATGTCATCACAAAAATATATAACATATAGGTACGTATGAGATGAAAAGTGCATAAAGTGAACTTAAGAACACACAAGGAACATAGATTAATATGAATAAGAGTCCATGTAAGGTAATCATATCATAAAATCATAAATTTATCGGGGAAAACCTTAGCTGACATATAAAACAATGTGAACTACTACATGAAATCCAACATAACCCCCTACGTTGCCATGGGGAGGCAACTTACAGAGTGAAAATTAGAAAACTTCGCATGCATGTTAATGTGCTGTAAAAATATAGAACGTTGAATGCTTAAAACATGGAATTTTCTATGTTCTTATAGCGATGTCAGTAGAGTTGATATGTTATTTTGTTTGTTTTGGGAGATTACATGGTTGGCTCGATTTTTGGGCTGAGTGTGCAGATGTTGCAGAAAGTGAGGTTTTACGAGATCTTTTATGGGATGTGGAAAATTCCATGGGTTGTAGATTTGGTTTCATACACAATTCAAGTGAAGGATGATTTTCTGATGTTGAGTAAACAAATATGTAGACGAGCCATAAAAAGATTCTATGAGTCGTAGACTTGGTATTGTATCCTAGGGATCAGAAAGTAGGGAGTTGCTGAAAAGCCATCAGACGAAACCTTTTACGAGCCACAAAACATTATACGACCCATAGATGGGTCTCGTAGAAGTTGTCCGTAGACTTGAAGAAAAGATCCACGAAGCCCCGACTATGGAACGTAAAACATTATACAGGTCGTAGAAGTGCCTGTGGAATATGCCGACCCAAATCTCCTAATTTATTTTGGTTTTGTATTTTAAGCAATCTAAATAGGGTTTTTAGGTTATTTTTCATCCAGAATTTTATAGAACAATAAAATACTTGAGAGAAAAGTTGTGAAACATTATTTTGTACTTTTAATTAAATCTTATAATTCTTGGTGGAGAGCTTGGACTTCTTATTCTTAATTCTATTGTGTAATTGATAAACTATGTTATTCAAATTCATGATTTCTGTATCTACATGGATGATGAATAGCTAAATCTATAACTAGGGTTGTGGGAACCATGAAGAACTAACAAGGTAAAATTGAATAATTCGTAATTCTTGAAAACTGTGCATGCATGTATTAATTAATTCTCCTCGGTTTGAATGATTTTTAATGGTTAAAAAAGTTAAGAACACGCTTAGTATTACTGATTGGATCAAGGTATTAATTAATAGGAAAAGATTGATTAATAGGATTCGATTGATGTTTCTCGTCTAAGAAACCAAACTGGGCCAAGAGGAGGTTGTACTGGAACAATAGGTAAGGGGTATTAATGTCACACTACAGGAATGGAGAAAATCACATACTGAAATTTACCTCTCACTTGGAAAAAAAGGGTTTGGTAAACATAACTTAACATTTTACATGCTACACAATGGAAAAGAATTTGCTTATGTGGTGATATCAAGTTAGGGAATTAGGAAGAATACGATACCCTAGTTACTCTTAATACTGATTTCACACTCGTCTTAGTTTAGGATTACTTTTCATAGTTGTTACAACCCCCCCCCCCCCTTTGGGGAGATATTGTTGTTACAAACCCCCCCCCCCTTTTGGGGAAATATTATTGTTATAACCCCCCCCCCCCTTTTGGGAAGATAAGCAAGTTAATCCACCCAAATTGCTTTAAATTCTTCTAAGTCTACAACATTCACTGTGGGATCAACCCGAAACTCTTTTAGGTTATATATCTTGACAACGACAACTTTAACCTTCAGAAAGGAGGTACAGCTTGGGCGACATCATGATTGTGATGTCGTTGCCAGGCAGTACAACTAGACTTGTGTAATTTGAGTAGTTTGGGGATTAATTCTTATTTCCCTCACTTTATGTTTTTTGTTATTTTTGTTTTGTTTCAGTGTACAGGTGTAGTGTATGCCCAACACACGAAGTCGACGAATTTCGTTGACTCTATTTAACCAGAGATCCACAGAAGATTTAGAAGGATGGCTCAAGATAATAAAAACAACGCGGTTAATGCAGCTCTTAATCACAACTGGTATGAGAATGAAAATGACAAGAACCCACCTCCTCTTGTTGCCATTAATCCATAGCCACAATACTTCAATGCCAAAGCTTATCGGCGGAATCAATATTGTCTGAATCCTATGGATATGGATGTGACCGGAGCCATTGTGTTACTGCCACTACCAGATTAGACAAGTTTTTGGTTTGGAGTGGATTGCTTTAGATGGTGTAGAATCATGGGTTGTTCGCGGGCCTATCATCAGAGGATTCGCATATTCATCTACCCAATGTTGTGTTTGACTGTAAGAGTGTAATGGGAACTTAGAATTTGTCTATGGATGCTTTTGGGCTTTGCGTCTTCCCATTATCTATAACAAACAATGCAGTTCTATGGCTTTCCGAGCTTCTGTGGACTTCGATCATCAGTTGGGCTGAGTTGCAGAAGGCTTTTTCAGAGAGGTTCTTTTTGAGATCGAAGAAACTCATGTTGAAGGATCAGTTAAATAACTTTGAGTAACTTCTTGGTGACTAGATTAGTACTACATAGGAGCGGTTCACTATGTGTTTGAGAAGTATCATTGACCATAAAATAGTTGATGATACCTTTGTGGACATCTTCTACCGTGCCCTGAACAAGATAGCCAAGCATTTGTTGACACCATTATGGGTGGCACATTTTTATATTGACAATTTGCAAGGATTGCTGACAAGCCAGAAAATGTAGTCAACATGAATTGTGCATGGGGGCCAAGAGACGATTCCTCTACAAGAGTTCGTGTACTGATATTATTAGTTTGAGACAAGATAAAATAAATGAGGAGATGATGCAAAAGCTTGCCCGGATTAGTACCAATATGGAGGTGTTGATGAAGTAGATTCAGGAACAAGTTAATATGGTTGTTCATCAACCTCCGTGAGCACCCATGTACGAGAAGCCTTACTACAAGGAGGACACTTGCTTCATTGCTAATCAGATGAGGGGTTTTTGGACAAACGCCAAAAGGTCCAATCAGGACTATTGGTGCTAAGGTCAAGGGAACCAAGGTTGGATCTATAACACAGATAGTGACTTCAGAGACAATCGTGGAGGTTACTATGGCAGAGATAGGGCTCATGATAGAGATGTTGATTGGGTTGCAGAGATGACTACAAAAATGGTCATTATGTGCGACCACATAATCATGATATAGGTGCTAGTAGTTTTAAAGTTTAGGAGATGTTTGATTGTCTGTTGAAGAAGGCTGACACACAGGATGAGACCTTGTGGGGGATGAAGTTTGACTTCTCTAGCATAATTTAGAAAATCGAGTCTCACTTTGTTGCTATCAAACAGTTGGAGCAACAGTATGGTCAAGTATCATCTCTACTCAACCAGCGTTAGAGAGGTATATTTCCCAGGAACACTGTTCAGAATCTAGAGAATGAGGGACAATATATGGAGGTGACTGCTCATGGTGGTAAGTGCACCATTGATCCTAATTTGACGATCGATGATGATGATGTTTGAGTGGAGACAATTGAGGCCAAGGATGCATAGACTAGAGATGATCATGCCAAGGATAGGGTGAGTAATGCTGCAGAGGTTCTATGGAAGTTGAAGCACATTCCTAAACCTTCTTCTCTCTTCCCTCAACGAATCAAAAAGAAGGGGAAGGAGGGTACGTTTAAGAACTTTCTCTCCATGTTGAAGAAACTCTTCATCAACATTTCTCTCATTGAGGAACTGGAGAAGATGCCAGGGTATGAAAAGTTTATGAAGGACTTGGTTACAAAGAAGCGGAATGTGAGTCAGGAGCTCTCCCAAGAGCTTCAACATTGCAATGCAATTACTGCAAGGTCCTTGGGGAAAAAGCGCAAAGATCTAGATGCATTTACTATACCCTACACTATTGGAGATATGGGTTTTGCAAGGGCATTGTGTGATCTCAGTGATCGCATGGAATCAGATGCCTTTTGCGGTCTTCAAGAAGCTATAATTGGGAATTGATGGCTGACTGCACGGTGAAGAAGCCTGTGGGGATACTTTATGATGTCCTCGCAGACCTTGTAATCCTTGACTATGAAGTCGACTTCAAAGTTCCAATCATTTTGGGAAGTCCCTTCCTAGCCACTGGTCGAGAACTAGTGGATATGAAAGCTAGCCAACTCAAGTTTAGATTGAATGATGAAAAATTTGTCTTCGACATCTGTTAGTCAATGAAGAGGCTAGACAACTTAAAGAAGGATGTGTGGCCACTTGATGAGTCTGAGTACCCAAGTTGTCAAAGTCACTATGACAATAAATTAGGCGCTACTTGGGAGGCAATCCAAGAGATTTGACGTAATAATTGTAGTTTTGTTTTGTTTTTAGCTTTTTGACTTGTATAGTTTAATCTTTCGCATTTTGGTTCTAATTTTTGGACTTTAGACTGGTTGCTTATAGGTTAATGGTGTGTTATATGAAGAATGTGCAAGCACATGACTAAGTCAATCATCATTGGTTTAAAAGGCATCAAGAAATGCTTCTACGACATGTTCTACGGGTTGTATATAAAACTATGGCCCATATACTATCTGCTAAAACACTTCTAATGAGCAAACAATTGTGCATACCAGTCCACAAGCCAAATTTATGGTCTGTATATAAAACTACGAGCCGTGAATGGGGCTCGTGGACCCCATGTAAGCTCTTTTATTTTTTGTTAAGTTTGGACATTTCTACGACCATTTCTATGAGTTGTATTCAATTCTATGGCTCGCAAACTGGCCGATGAATCCTAGTCCCAAAAATTAGAGTTTGGGCACTCCACAAAACCAGGATTTTGGGCCGTAAAATCCTCTACGCCCCATAATCGTGGTTTTGTAGAGCCCAGACCCATTAATTTTGGTCGACTCCGTCAACCTATAAATAGAAGGAAATTTTTTTGATCCCATTCTTCCCCAAATTTACCAAAAAAAAATGGCAATTCATACCTTTGTTTCCCCGATAACCGCCCGCCATCCATTTTTGGCAATTTCTCTGAACAATTCTCACAAGCCTAGGGTTCCTTCTATTCGACTCCTCCTTTAATTTCTTGCAACTTTCTCACTCAATTTGGTAAGTCCTAGGCCCTAAAATCCTTTGAAATACCGAAATTGTGTCACTAGGTCCAAGTTAATAATTGGGTATGGTAATTCAATTAGTATGGGTATGAATCCATGTTTTCCATTACTTTTGCTTAAAATAGAATCATGAATAGTATGTGTCAATGCTTGAATAAGTGTTAAAAGTCAGAAAATTTCATTTGTGCCCATGTTTATGTGTTTGAATAATGTTATTTGAAAACCATGCCGTTACATGTCATTTGAATTAAATTGACTTTGTTGCTTGAAAATCGATATGTTACTGCATGTGTATGATTTGATGTTTATTCATTCAAATGGGGTAGGTTAGCTTAGGAAAACATGTAAAATGAGATTCGATGGATTGTATGATGATATTGCATGTGGGGTGTTGGGTGTTTGTTGAAATCATGTGGGGGTGTGTCGTGTATTGCTTTGATGCTGAATTAATTATCAAAATTATCATTTAGGATCCATTTTGATAGGCTTGGAAAATGAAGCTTCTGGGTTTTTCACTCTATGAGGGTCTTTTACAACCCGTGAAAATTTGCACAAGCCATAGTTACCCCTCGTATGAAAATCAAAAATCTTGAAGTTCTCGAGAATCTATCAGATGAGGCCTTCTAGGGGCTGTAGAATATTTTATGACTCGTAGATAGGTCTCGTAGTTCCCTGCCTGTAAAAAATATAAACACTGGAACACTTCTACGACTCAGTCTATGACTCCTTAAATATTCTATGAGTTGTACCTAGTCTTGTAGAATGCAATTCCAGTTGGCAAAATTTATGCCCTCATTTTCTACGAGGGCCTTCTATGGCTCGTAGCTCTTAGTATGGCCCATAGAAGTGCCTTTGTAGACCCATATGTAATCAAATCAGAATTTTTCTTACTTTTCGTTGTTTGAATTGTTGTGCTGACCATGTTTTCTAAATATGTACATTTCAAGTATTATTGCATCATAAGCAAGACATGATGAGATCTGTGCCATGCAAAGGAGGCTGAGAGATAAGCCCTTGGGGGATCAAGAGACCCTCGATTTCAGTGGTTCCATTGAGGCGCTCGGTGTTTGGCCTAACCCAGACGCTGAGCGACCACATACATAGGTTGCCGCCATAGTTGGGCTGTCCTAGAAACAAGCTATTTTTGTCCATTTTCCCAGTCTAAAGAGGGAGACGACAAAGATAGCATCGATGACTCCATCTAGAGAGAATTCAGAGTCAGAGTCCGGCAATGAGTCAGAGACCGAGTCCTCTGCTGTACCACCTCAGTCATCATGATCACCACCAGATGCTCTATCTAGCCGGTAGTGTGTTGAGGGTATGTAGGATATCTACACAAAGGGCATGCAGTGGAACAATTGAGGAAAACCAGCTCGCTCTATTCTTTAGGAGCCCGCAATCATTATTTTCGGCATTACACAATGTACCTAACGTTCAGGACACTATTAGAAGATATGGGCTACAGTGGCTGGCCAATTGTCAGGGAAGTACTCCCTAACTATGGTTCGAGGGTTTTACGCTTCATATGTCACCACAATACTCAACCCTCTTACCGAGGTGAAAAAGCCCCTTGCTCAGCCAAAACTGACACATACTAGAGTAGGAGCTGGCACATGGACATCACTGAGATAACCATCCACCGTATGTTGGTCAGGCCTGAGTTCCCATCCCTTTTATAGATCAAAAGCAGAGTATGACCGCATATTGGGACAGACCAAAGATAAGGCCCTAATAAGAGATCCGAGCCACAGGGGTAGCTTGATGAGATGGGTTGCGGACCGGATTACAAAGCATGGCCCACACCCTGTATAGATAGACACATCGTCAGAGCCTATTGTAAAGGCCTCACTCAGCTTCCTTGCCAAATTTTTGTAGGCTATTGTGAGATCACGAATCCGGCGCACACTTGTAAACAATATTTTCACACTAGACTATGCCATTTTTGTTGCCAGTATTATGGTTGGCTATGAGATTGATTAAGCTAGCCTCATTGCAGAGTAGATACATGAGGCGACTATGAAGAGATCTACGTCCATCCCCTTCCCAAGCTCGATTGATAGACTATATAGAGTTAGGGGTAGAGATTCTACATCACCTGGACTAATTGATAGAGGTCCAGCATACTTTGGTTACCAGCCTGATCAAGGTTGAGGATAATCCAGTAGCGCTCTAGGAAGCACCACACTAGCCAGCACATATGCTAGAGATGTTCATGGTGGAGCCACCTCTTAAGACACTATCTACCACCAATGTTGCTGCTACTATTGAGGAGAGGCCCCCACTGGCAGAGGCTGATATGGAAAGGGGGCCTACTACTATCACTACTCTTTCCCCAAAGGCCATTGCTATACCGAAAGCACCTGTTGGCATGGTTTATGTGTCAATGGCATTTATTCAGGCCATGGCGTAAAGACTGGCCAACTGAATCCTAGTTGGCTCAGTTACTATAGTACATTAGGCCCTAGGTCCACCAGGCCATTTCATAGTTTGAGGCTCGAATGTAGGCATTTACGGTAGGCACTATCAAGGGTAGACTTACATTTGTGGATGCTCATAGAGATGCTTTTGAGAGGCTGGTCCAGGTGAGACTTAGCATAGCATGGACAACTGATATGACGACCCTTCAGAAGGAGATCAAGTAGCTCCGGGCTGATATGATAGCAACTTTAGCCGCACCAGTAGTATTCTCACAAACTGAGCCCTCGGTGCCGGTGGTGGACTTAATTGCTCCTAAGGACCCATCACACACTTTCCTGGGAAGAGGTCCCGCATAGTATGGAAATCCATACGTAGCTAGATTGTAGGTGGGATTAACCAAGCAGCAGGGTCTAGAGCTTACTAGGATACGTTTGAGGTAGAATGTAGAGATGAGACACGCTCGTGAGCTTGAGAGGGTAAGGGGTGATGGCCCCTCCTATCATGTTCCTGCCATTGAGTAGACCGCCAGGAAGGTTGAGAGTGGATAGACTCCACCAGATATTGGTGCTTAGGCGCCCAAGTGTGTTGCTTTCTTGACCCCTGTCCTTTGAATTCATTTTTGCGCATTGAAGACAATCCAAGTCTTTTTCGAATGTAGTGCAGATAGTTATAGGCTTTAGTGAAGTCTGAGTAACCTTGGACTATAACTATCCAAAATTTTAAATACTAGGGGTTTTCTTGCCTGTGTTCATTTTCTCCAACGATATTTAATTTCTGTTAAACCGATATGTTTAGGATGTATAGGTAATACTAGTAGAGTGTAGTACTAATACCTATGGCATATGTTTGTTTTTGTGTTTTTATGTGAAAAATAATTCCCACCAAAATTTGTTTGTTAGTCTTGATAGCAACCATATATGTTTGATTATATTTACACTGCTTGTTCTGATAAGTGAAAATGAATTGTAATAAAAAGCATAATTTGAGAGTGCTTATTAATAGTTTAATCAGTGCCATGTGAGTGTGAGCCTTCATAGCTAAATTTATATACTGTGTTTCAATTCACAACTTGCCCTATTACTATGTCTTGGACTATAGGTTAATTGGTTAGGAAAGGATCTTAGGCCGTTGTTCATAATAGCCAACTTAGCCTAAATAACCTACCAAATGTGTAATGTATTCCTTGATCCTAATGTTTAAGCCTTACACGCATCCTTTTCTTTGTAAAAACCAAAGTTACCTAGCCTTATTAGATGTAAAATACTGATATTTGCCTTGGTCCTTCCTTGAACATTGTGCTTCTTGACTGAGGCAAAAAGCCTAAGTTGAGGGTGGGTACCAAAAGTGCCTCTGCTTCCTAGGTTGGATATTGTGCACAGCTACTTAGGACAAAAGCCCAAGTTGAGGGTGGCTGGTGTAAGGATAAACACAAAATGAGAGAGAATCTAGTGATACATTAAAAGGAGATAAAAATGTGTCCAAGGTGGAAGACAAAATGAATGATGCCTAATCAATAATCTAAACAGACAAATGATGTGAAAAGAAAAGGCAAAAGGCTAAAAAATGAGATAAGGCATAAAAAAAAGCTTGAAATAGGAAAAACGGAGAATGAAGAGAAAAATAACAGCGTTGGTAGGGCAAAAGTGTAGAAAACCAGAGTGTCAAGGAGGGTCTTTAGTCGCTATGTTCCTAAAACATCATACCAAATCCCACTGAGAATATGTTACATGCCAATAAAGTCCTAAAGTGATCCTAGTCCTAGTAGTCAAAGGCCCTAGTAATGAATATAGGGGCAAGCATATGGTACTGAACTTGGTAATTGAATGTCTTTTGTGAGCGTGAGTAATTTTTCATAGTCTGAAGTATTGAATTTAAAAATAGCATCACGAGAGGGATATGAGACTCCTTTCTCTGAGAGCACTTGTATTGCATCGTTAACCTTGGACTAACTCAGTGAGTATTACTTATTGATAATTGCCTTGCTTGTCATAGTTTCTCTGCAACATCTTTTGATCTATATTGGATTGCTTGATAGATATCTGATATGCTTTTAAAGTGGTGTGGCTATATATACGTGAGTTTGGTAGGATGTATGCCATTAGATTGAGGATTGTGTGTTACTGTACTGCTTATGTAGATTGAGTCCATCGCTTCAAGACAAAAAATAATTTTAAGTTGAGGGTGTTGATGTGCTATCAATATACAACACTTTTGGTGCTTAAAACATGGAATATTGTGTGTTCACGTAGTGATGTTAGTAGACTTGATGTGTTTTGCAAGATTACAGGGTTGGCTTGATTTTTGGGCTAAGTTTACAGACTATGCAGAAAGTGAGATTTTAGGAGACCCTTTACGGGCCATGGAAAATTCCACGGTCCATAATGTATGTTCCGTACAAAATTCCAATGAAGGATGATTTTCTGAAGTTGATTATATGAACATGCAAATGAGTCGTAAAAGATTCTACGAGCCATCGATTTTGTATTGTGCCTTGATGATCAGAAAGTAAAGAATTGTTGCAATGTCATCAGAAGAAACCCTTTACGGGCCGTAGAGCTTCATACGGCCCATAAAAGGGCCTCGTAGAAGCTATCCCCAAACATGAAGAAAAGATCCACAAAGGCCCGACTACAGGGCGTAAAACATTATACGACCCGTAGAAGTGCTCATAGAGCCTGCCGACTCAGTTCTCCTAATTAATTTTGGTTTTGTATTTTAAGAACTATAAATAGGTTTTTTGGCTATTTCCTTATAGAACTTTACAGAATAGTAGAACACTTGAGAGAAAAGTTATGAAAAATTATTTTATGCTTTTACTTCAATCTTGTGATTGTTGGTGTAGAACTTGAATTTCTTGTTCTTAATTCCATTGTGTAAGTGCTTGTTTATGTTATTCAAATTCTTGATTTCTTCATCCACACTTATAATGAGTAGCTAAATCTATAACTAGGGTTGCGGTAACCATGAAGAACTAACAAGGTAAAATCGAATAATTGATAATTCTTGGAAAGTATGCATGCAAGTACAACAACAACAACAACAACATACCCAGTGAAATCCCACAAGTGGGGTCTGGGGAGGGTAAGATGTACGCAGACCTTACCACTACCACATAGGTAGAGAGGCTGTTTCCTGGAAACCCTCGTCACAAAAACCCATCAGCAGAACACGCTAGATATGATACACAGGCAAAAAGAGAAGATCACATAATAATACCTAGATACAAGATAGTAAACATATAAAGACAGATAAATAACATATAAAATACAGACAATTACCACTCCTTCCTATCCTCCCTATTAGCCTGCTACTCTAATTCTCGACCTCCACTCCTTCCTATCTAAGGTCATGTCCTTGGTGAGATCAAGTTTCACCATATCGTTTCTAATCACCTCCCCCCAATACTTTTTTGGTCTACCTCTACCCCTACGTATAGCTCCCAAATCTAATGTCTCACACCTTCTAACAGGGGCATCAGTACTCCTTCTCTGTACATGTCCAAACCATCGCAGTCTCGCTTCCCTCATCTTGTCAGCTACAGGGGCTACCTCTAGCTTCTCCCGAATGACCTCGTTCCTAATCTTGTCGCTCCTGGTGTGACCACACATCCATCGTAACATCCTCATTTCTGCGACCTGCATTTTCTGAACATGTACATTCTTTATTGGCCAACACTCCACCCCATACAACAAAGCAGGTCTAACCACCATTCTGTAGAACTTACCTTTGAGTTTATATGGTATCTTCTTATCACACAATACTCCAGAGGCCAACCTCCATTTTGTCCAAGCCGCCCCAATACGATGTGTGACATCATCGTCGATATCCCCACTACTCTGGATGATAGACCCCAGATACTTGAAGCTTTCCTTCTTGGGGATAAGGTGAGCTGCAAGTCTCACATCAATGTCTGCTTCCTCCCTCGCTACACTGAATTTGCACTCCAAGTATTCTGTTTTGGTCCTGCTCAGTTTAAATCCTTTAGTCTCCAAAGCGTGTCTCCAAACCTCCAACCTATCATTAACTTTGGTCCGGGTCTCATCAATCAGTACTATGTCATCTGCAAACAACATACACCATGGGACTCCCTCCTGGATAGATCGCGTCAGCTCATCCAACACCAAGGAAAATAAAAAAGGGCTTAGCACAGATCCTTGGTGAAGTCCCATCTGAACAGGAAAATATTCAGAATCTCCTCCCACCGTTCTTACCCGAGTTATGGCCCCGTCATACATGTACTTTATCACTCTAATATATGCCATTGGGACGCCTTTCATCTCCAAACACCTCCATAGGACATCCCTCGGGACTTTGTCATAGGCCTTCTCAAGATCAATGAACACCATATGAAGGTCCTTCTTACTTTCCCTGTATTTCTCCACTAATCTCCGAACAAGGTGGATCGCTTCAGTAGTCGACCGTCCTGGCATGAATCCAAACTGGTTTTCTGAGATAGAAACTACTTTTCTCACCCTCATCTCCACCACTCTCTCCCATGCCTTCATAGTATGACTCAACAACTTGATACCCCTGAAATTATTACAACTTTGAATATCACCTTTGTTCTTGTACAGTGGGACCATTGTACTCCTCCTCCATTCCTCCGGCATCTTAGCTGTCTTCATGATAGTATTGAACAGTCTAGTCAGCCACTCTATGCCATCCTTGATCATGCTCTTCCAAAAATCTATCGGAATCTCATCCGGTCCGAGCGCCCTCCCTCTCTTCATCCTACTAATAGCCCTTCTAACCTCCTCAACTCTGAACCGCCTGCAATAACCAAAGTCTCGATGACTTTCGGAATATGCTAACTCGCCCAGCTCAATATCACTATCTCCTTTTTCATTTAAAAGTTTATAAAAGTAAGCTTGCCACCTTTGTTTAATAGAAGTCACATCCACTAACACTTCCCCCTCCTCATCCTTGATGCACTTCACTTGATCCAAGTCGCGAGCTTTCCTTTCTCTCGCTTTAGCAAGCCTATACATTCGCTTGTCCGCGCCTTTATCACTTAACTCCTCATATAGGCGCTCAAACGCTGCTGTCTTAGCACTCGTCACCGCCATCTTTGCTTCTGACTTAGCCGTCTTATAAATCTCCTTAAGCCTTTGTTTTTCATCCTCCTCCCTACACTCCAACCACTTTGTATAGGCCACCTTCTTAGCTTTTACTTTGTCTTGAACTTCTTCATTCCACCACCAATCACCTCGACGTCCCCCAAAGGTTCCTATCGAAACCCCTAGTACCTCAGAGGCTACCTTTCGAATGTAACCAGCAGTATTGTCCCACATATTATTTACATCTCCACTGCTACTCCAGGCCTCTAAATCTCTCAACTTTCCTTCCATCTCAAGCGAGAGGGCAGGAGTTAGACCCCCCCATCTAATCCTCGGTTGGGCATAGACAATCTTCCTCTTCTTTTCTCTCTTAATCTCTATGTCCATCACTAGAAGCCTATGTTGAGTGGAAATACTCTCACTCGGAATAACTTTGCAATTCTTACAAAGGCTTCTATCACCTTTTCGTAGAAGTAGGTAATCAATTTGAGTTTTAGCTACCGCACTCTGAAAGGTTATCAAGTGACTTTCCCTCTTCTGGAAACATGAGTTAGCAATAACTAACTCAAAGGCTTTGCCAAAATCCAAGAGAGACGTCCCCCCTCCATTCCTTTCCCCAAAACCAAAGCCTCCATGGACATCTTCAAACCCACTACTGGTAGCCCCAATATGTCCGTTAAAGTCTCCCCCAATGAAAAGCTTTTCCGTCATTGGTATGCCCCTCACCACCTCATCCAATTCTTCCCAAAAGAGCCTCTTGACTTCCTCCTCTAGACCTGCTTGGGGCGCATAGGCACTAACTACAGTCACTACATGCTTACCCACCACCAGTTTAATAGACATCATCCTATCGTTAAACCTCCTAACCTCCACCACATAATCCCTAAGGTCCTCATCTACTAGTATACCTACACCATTTCTGTCCCTAGAACCCCCCGAGTACCATAACTTGAACCCGTCTACATCCCGAGCTTTGGTCCCTACCCATCTAGTCTCCTGAACACACGCTATATTAATTTGTCTCCTCTTAAGACACTTTACTAGCTCTATGGATTTCCCTGTAAGTGTACCTATATTCCACGATCCTACCCTTAATTTAGAATAGCCCGTGCCCTTCCTACCACCCCCACCTCTTACCCCCGACCCCAACCAACGACATGACCTTACTCTACCATCAGATCCGGACGCCACCAACTACGAACTAATACAACAACAATACAACCCAGCAGTACAATATCACACAATACAATAGCAATAATGTAGTCACTAATATAAAGAAGTAACTGTAACAGCAATAGTATAAAGCAAAGAATCAAAGTATCACAGAGTCAAAGAGTATTCAAGCAAAAACAGTAGCCAACACAGAATTCAAGAGCAACAATAGACAGCAAAAAAACGGAAACAAGAGTCTAGAACAGTGAGGAATGAAGCAAGAGTCTAGAATAATAGAACAGAGTCTAGGAAATGTTTATGAAGGAAATTCGCAAATGAATTAGTGTAGTCAAGAAGTAGAAAAAATGAGGAATGATAGAACCTGGTCGCCGGAGAGTGGTTGGAATCTGACTGCTGCAAGATGTTGATCGGACAGTTACTTTCGCCGGAAACAATGGGTGCTCCGCCGGAGAGTGGTCAATGTAGATGCTGAACTACCCTCCTTTCCAGAGCCAAGAAAACCGGTAATAATAGTGGCGGGAACGCGACTATCAAGATTCAAAGCGGCTGCAACGGAAGAATCAGAGTCTTGGGCGCCGTATTCAGGGGAAGTGGAGAAACTTCTAGAATTAGGTGACTGGCAATGGAATTCTCTGGAAGCGAACGAGTGAAGAGCTCTAAGGAATTGGGAAATGTGAGGGAAGTTGTTGGAACTATGAAGATGGAGCAGATATCGTATATATTTTTGTATTGACACCTTTTAACCAAAGTATGCATGCAAGTATTAATTAATTCTCTTAAGTTTGAATGCTTTTTAACGGTGGTCAAGTTTAGAGCTCGCTTAGTGTTACTGATTGGTTCAAGATAGTAATGAATAGGAAATGTTATTAATTAACATAATTCGATTGACGTTTCTCGTCTAAACAACAAAAGTGGGCAAAGGGGAGGTTGTACTAGAACAATAGGTAAGGGTTAGTAATGTCAGACTACGGGGATGGATCGAATCATCTAGTGAAATTTACCTCTTGCCGGGATCAAAGGGTTTGGTAAACTTAACTTGTCGTTCTGCATGCTACACACTGGAAAAGAATTCGATTATCTGGTGACACTAAGTTAGGGAATTAGGGGGAACACAATACCCTAGTCACTCTTCATACTAATTTCATTCATCTTTGTTTAGGATTACTTTTCATGGTTGTTACAAAGCCTCCCATTGGGGAGACAAGTAGGTTAATTCACCTGAATTGCATTAAATTCTTTTAAGTCTACCATATTCTTCGTGGGATCGACGCTAACCTTGGTTAGGTTATATATCTTGACAACTACTGATTTATACTTCAAAAAGAGATGCAGCTTGGGTGACAGCACATCTTAATGACATGAATGGCCTACATGGATCCACTTATCTATGCTACAAGGGCTCCTATGGTGGCACATAGATAGGGACAATGAGATTTATCTTTAATGGGTCATTCCTCAAATAACAGGATGAATCTACATCTCAAGTCAACTCGGTGCTAGGTCATCTCACAAAATCTTTCAAAGATAACCTAGAATAATAAGTAGGAATCATAGGAGTAGTTCGAACTTAGGAACCACCAAGTGAGCATTGTCGTTTCATCTTGGGGACCTTTCTTAAACATCTTTAGGGAAATTTTCAAAAACCTTATATTTTTGACAAATATAACTTTAAAATATAATTTTAATGCCCTAATCATAAACATAAATCGTGCAAGACTTTACTTGAAAATTAAGTGGGCTAGCCTTTTAATTTGAACAATCATAAATGACATAAATTATGAAAATATACTTCTTTGAAGCCAACATCGTATCAATAACAAAACCCATCATTCTGGTCATTGTCAATAGATTATATACACATATTTAAATAGTAAAAATATCATAGGAAATCATGAATATCATTTAATAATATATAACATCATAAAATCATCTAAAGCATGCATAATATCCTAAAGGAACTTAAAGAAAAGATAAAATACTTTAAAAAGGACTCCATGGGTGAAGGAGACCCATAAATCAAGCTCATACACCTTAACAAGCTATGGATGAAATGAACTTGAAGCATTGAGAAGAACCTTAGAAACCCTAGCTTTGTCTTACCCTTTTACTTGAGAGAGTAACTGCCTTAGGGAAATTTAAGAATTGAAAGAATGAAGAGAATTGTAGTTTCTTAGGGTTTAGGAATTTATTTAAGGCCCATTTGGATCCCGACTTAGTTTAGGAATAGAAATTGTGTAGTTGACAATACTATCCCTCATTAAAGTTGTCAGTTTTAACCTATTAAAGCCCGTTTGCAGGCTATGGAATGAACCACGGACCATAGGTCTTGTCTGTCCTGTTAACTTTTCCAAAATTCCTAAAACTATTTTATTGAACCCAAAACCATGAAACCACCATACGAGCCGTATAATGTCTTATGAGTCGTGGGTGGACTCATACAGTCATTCCACACTAAGTTGTTTTTTCCCATTTTGTTGGATCGTATCCCCAAAGGGATTCTATGGGTCATACATTGTTCTACGGGTCGTGCTAGTAACTCATAGATATCCTCCAACAAACATTAAATTTCCTTCATGACTAATGGTCAAACTCATGACCCAATCTACAGACCATCGTCCATTCTATGAGCCGACACTGGGTTCGTGGGTTACCCCACACTTGGAAACATTTTTGCTTTTCTAAATTTCATGTTTAATGACCAAACCTATGGTCTGTATCTCTATCTACGAGCATTAAGTTTCCTTCGTGTACCTGACTTCAGGTCATTTTACGTCCAACTCATCTTCATTCTAAGCTCCTAAACAGGGGGTCATTACAAAATTAAGCCACCATAGGAGACCTTGTAGGCTAAGGCTAGTGTATATGTAATAATAAAGTTAAAGTTAAACTATATGAATGCATAAGTTGATAGAGTTCCACACTACAGTGGTCTCCCCATGACAATGTAGAGGGTTATGTTGGATTCCTTGTAGTAGCTCACATGGTCTTAAATTTCGATTACGATTTCCTCTTACGTGGTTATATATATGAAGATTTATGATGTTTATGTTACCTCAAATAATATCTCAAATGATTCATTGATTCTTCATTATATATTGATCTTCACAGTTTACTTAAGATTATGTATATTTCCTGTGATGACATTACAATTTAATGCACGATGACATTATGATAAGTTTGTAAGTTGGACTTATATTGAGTTTCAATTGCCTAAGATATTGTCCTCAATGCATTATTTTACCTAAATATTGATCTAAATGTGTGCTTGATATTAGGAATGAGGAAGAAGATGTATGAAGGGACACAAAGTAGCAAATCAAGTAAACGGAGCGAAAATGATCAAAAGACAATCAAAATTAACTTTCGTTGACATATTCAGTAGGATGCTAAAGAGGCATGGTGATCATCTAAAGTTACAGAGTTCAAAACCCAAATGTGATGTTCAAAAAGGTGATGAAAATTGAAATTCGGCGGATCGCCGAAGTAGTTCGATAGTCTACAGTGGCATCGCCAAAGTTTACAGAACCTAGCAACAAAGAAATTGAAATTTTATATTTAATTTGGGTATGTTTGTTACAACTTAAAGTCAAAGTTGATCGGTGATATACAGTGTCGTCGCCTAAAGTCACTAATTCGAGGTTAAGATTGATTTAAAAAGGTAATGTTATGACCATTTGATAGATCGATGAATGTGTTCGGTGATCCCGATTTAGACCTCCGAATGGCACCGTGGTAAAATGAAAGGTATTTTTGTCTGAAGTATAAAAGGCCAAAGGAAATATTCTTGAGAGTACACATTGACACATTCTTAGTACAAAATTTCAGACAACAATTAGAGAATCTTGGCTTAGTGAACAAAAGTAGTATATTTGGCTTTTGGAATAAAAATTAACAAGAGATAAGAGGATTCTACACCAAATTTCTTCTTCATTTTGAATTCCATAGTTATGGACAACTCTTTTGGTCACTCTAATCTTATTTTGAGCATGAATGACTAAAAACACTTAAGTTTTAGATGTGCTATGTAGTTGGATATTAATTTCATATATGAGTCTTTGATTTTAATTTAATCAATATGCTAATTGGATGTGGGTTTACATTTTCATACAATTATAATTGTTAATCTACGGTTGTTGTAATACTTCCCAAGCAATTGGAATATCCTTATGGTAGAATTCTTGAATATTATAAAATTCATACATTTTCCAGTAAATTTGAGTTCGTATTCTTTTTCAAGAGGCAAAATTGTATAGGAGAAGGGTCTCCCTCAATTTTTAGGTCAACCATATTGAAAAACAATTTTTCACATCATTTAACACTTTCCAACATAGTGTGCGACCTCTGCGTCGTGGAGAGGGTTCATGATAGTACAAAAGGGTCCTAAACCCATTACTATGCAAAAATAGGGGAAAATTGAACATCATGTGTAAATGAATTGTTCTGGAACCAAGGTATGACGCACTAGTGCTCCCACTAAGAAAATTTTTTCCAATGTATTCTAAATTCAACTATTGTCAATTGGTACATATCCCAACACTCATGTAGATGGGAGTCCTAAAACATTCAGCAATATATAGCCCTTATCCTTGCATAAACTCTCCCAAATTCCACTCAAAACCACCGCAAAATCCCTAATTCAAAATCATCCAAATTCCTAGGTTTTAACATCTTCCGTTAAAGGTCAAGTCTCAAGGTATCTCCCCAAGACTTTTTTTCCAATCTCAAGTCTTCAAGGTATGCGGGTATTTCTTCCTTGGGCTTTTCCACCTATGGAGTCCGAAACCCATTTCACACAATCCTTTAAAATTCAAGGTTGATTTCCTACGGGTTTTGTTTATTACTCCCACTACGCATGATTTATGTTGGGAATCTTCATCTGTTGAATGAAATTGCATGATTTACTTTCAAGGGTTTATCATTATGAGTTATTTTATGATACTCGAGTAATGTAAATTATGATTCCATAAATTACTATAAAAATTGTGGATTTTAAGATGAATTTTATGATACCCAAATTAGGAGTTTTACCAAGATGATTGTGGATTGTTTGAATATTTCCAAATGATCATGTTTTACTTCGTTCATGTTCTATACTCTTGAAATTCATGATTTTAAGCTTTATGTATAGACCCACTATATTTTGACTAAGTTTACATGATAATGCTCCTTCTGTTGAAGAAAGGTTTATTTCAAGATATGCAAGATAAGTATGTTATGAATGAATATGGGCTTCCAAGTACGTTACGAACTCATGCAAAGTTCTATGAATATTAAGAAAGAATATGAGCCATATTGTGATGTGTTACACCCTCTTGTGAATGGAAAATGCTCACTTGAAGGGGTCAAAATTCATAATGAGCTACTCTTACTGTGGTAACATGTTTTGCAAGTTATTCAAGTCATGATTGCATTTATGCTTATGTTTTGTATTCCGTGGGACTAAATTTGCACCGAATGGGATTTAGAGAAGGGAACTTTTCCCCAAGGGTCTTTATATAAATATTTACTTCCTATAACTATGTGCCACCATAGGTTTGTACTATCTTCCCTAAATGGGCTTTTTACTAGTGGATCCAACTAGGTCAAGTTACCCACCAAGGTGGGTATGGGTTACCTTGGGAAGTAGGCCTCTCCTTTTCTGGTATAGAGGCAACATCAGGATTCCATGTAATCGTTCGCATGGTCTTATATGTCAATTATGGTCTCCTACCACATAAGTGGGCTATGTTATGAGATTTTTATTGTCTTTCATGCATGTTTTAAATAAAGCATTGATAATTCATGTCATATTGAGCTTATTATCCTTGTATATGATTACACATCTTGATTATCATGTCTTATGTTTTCTCGTGATATTGCACCTTGCATACTTAGTATATTCCTAGTATTAATGCATATTCCTTTCCTACATGATCTAACCACATAGGGACTAGAGCTTGTATTCATCGACTCCTCGTGGCTAGTACATTTGCTTAAAGATTTGCATGTGTTGAGTCCTCTATTCTGAGGACAACAACAATTTTTTTCTCTTTCTTACGCTAAGACTTTATTACCTTTGTTATCTGCTTTTGAGGGTGAGCCCAAGATTGTCTAGGCCTCCATCCCACTTATATTTAGCGGTATTGTTGGCTGACATAAAATGATGATCTATGTGATGCTTATGTACTATGAAGGTTTCCCTTTGGTTATCTTTCCTTTATATGATATTGTTTGATATGGATGGAATGTGGTGAATTCACTAAGTCCGAACTCCCCAAAGAGTGCTCCCATGATACCTTTCCTTTATTCTATTTGTTGATGGGATTAGATGATGGAACTCCTTACCCCTTATTCCCATAGCTTAGTCCTAAGTCCTGAATGCTCGTAGTTTAATTGAATGATGCTTGATCTACATTTTTGCAACCAAGGATGTGCATATGTATGCTATAAGGCTTGTTTGGGGTACCTCCAGGTTCCCTATTCACCATTTCACACCTAAGCCCTAGGCTTAGGTCATGACAAACATAGTATCAGAGCACTAGGTTTACAAAGGGTCCTTAAAAATACAAGATATTGTTCTATGTAGAGTCTTGTTCATGGCTTTGAAGTATGCCACTACTATGAATAGGATTCTATGAGGTGCCTAGGAAATGATTCACTTCTTTATGATCTATATAGTTCTTTAGAACTTAATTTAAGACTTTCCATCTCTAATAGTTGCTCTTTTGTACTTTAGATAATGCCACCAAGAAAGATGCCACAAAGAGTTCCTACTCCCAAGGGGGATCCAGCCCCTTCGGCCCCACAAGCTTCCTAAGAAGACGGGATCACTCATATCAAATATCAGAATGTGTTGGCCCAAGCCATATCCAACCAATTCAACCATGGGGCCGAAGCTCCTCATAATCCTACTTCGGCCTCAAAGGTGAGGTACTGCACTAGAATGATCTTCTGGATTTTCATGGCTTTAGAGTGGAGGAAGATCCTCAAGAATTTAGTGATGAAGTGTATAAAGTGCTTGCTATTATTGTGGTAAGCTTGAAGGAGAATACAGAACTTGTGGCCTATTAAATCAATGGCCTTGCACGAATATTTCTCTAAATAGAAGATAGAGAGGGTGAACAATGAGCCTATTCCTTCGGAGGAGTCCAAAGCCGCTTTCCACAAATATTTATTTTCTATTGAACAAAGGGAGGCAAAGATGATGGAGTTTATGAATCTAAAACAAGGCTCTATAAGGTTGAGGGAATATTTCCTCAGATTTAACAAGCTCTCGAAGTATGCTCCTCACTTGATTGCTGATTCTTGGGTAAGAATGAACAAGTTTGTTTTGGGAATATCTTACTTGGTCAATGAAGAATGTCACACCACTATGATTATTGGGGAAATGGACTTGTTTAAGCTCATGACACATGCCGCACACTTGAAGGAGGGAAGCTTAGAAAGAGGAAGAGTGGGAAGTCCAAGAAGGCTCATTATGATGGTGGATTCAAAGGTGCTAGGGGTGGTCAAGGTAGTTGTTTCCAAAAAGGCCACAAATTTCAAGGCCTAGGGTCATCAAATGCTCCAAATCAAAGGTTCTTCAATAATAGGGTGCCTAATCCTAAAGCTCAAGGTGGAAATAGTGCATCAACCTCTCTTAAGTGACTAAAATGTGGGAAAATCATGGTGGTAAATGCTTTAAAGACATGGGTCCTTGCTATAGGTGTGGAATGTTGGGTCATAAGATTGTTTATTGTCCACATTTTGTAAACAAGGGTAGAGATGGCCATCCTCAAGGACAAAGTGCCTATGCAGGTCTAGGGGCATAAAGTGGTCAATAAGAAGGTGTTCCACCTCATAAATGGTTCTATGCTCTTCAAGGGAAGAAAAAGGTGGATGAGGCACCCAATGTTATTAACAATATGTTAAAGGTTTATAATTATGATGTGTTTTTTGTCGGATCCTAGTGCCACTCTTTCATAACCCTATTTATTGCTAATATGCTAGATGTGTTCCTGAATCGATATGTGAATCCTTTGAAGTGTCTAACTCCATTAGTGAATTAATTGTAGCTAGAAGAGTTTACATGGGTTGTCCCGTGTCAATATTGCATAAAGTCTTGCCTTGTGAGTTTGTTGAACAAAATATGGTAGATTTTGACATTATTCTTGGGATGGATTGGTTACATGCGATCATTCATCCATTGGTTGTAAAACCCACAAAGTTAGGTTCTAGTTTCCTAATGAACCCGTTCTTGAGTAAGGTAGTCATGATTTGGTGGTTAAGGATAGGTTCATTTCTTGTCTTAAGGCTCGGGAGCTGATTTCTAAGGGTCGTATTTATCATTTTGTAAGGAATAGGGATTTTGAGTCAAAAGTCCTATTGAGTCGATTCCAGTGGTCCATGAGGTTTTTGATGTCTTTCCCGATGAACTCCCCAAAGTTCCACTTGAAAGGGAAACAAATTTCGGTATAGATCTTCTCCGCGATACTCAACTCATTTCCATTCCTCCCTACTGAATGGCTCGGGAGGAATTGAAAGAGTTAAAGGATCAAGTGAAACACATATTAAAGAAGTGTTTCATTAGGCCTAGCAAGTCACCTTGGGCCGATTGTGTTTGTAAGAAAGAAGGATGGCTTACTTAGAATATGCATCGACTAATGAAAACTCAACAAGGTCACTATAAACTATAAGTATCCCCTACTAATGGTAAATGACCTTTTTTACCAATTGCAAGTCAGTAGTCATTTTTCTAAGATTTATCTTCAGTCCGGACACCTAACGAGGGTGAGAGAAGGTGATATTCCTAAAATAGCTTTTTTGATATGTATGTCCATTTTGAATTTGTGGTGATGCCTTTTGGCTTGACCAATGCACGAACAATATTTATGGACCTCATGAATAGGATAATTAAACCCTACCTTGATATGTAAGTTTTGGCATTCATTGATTACATCTTGATTTATCCCTTGAGTTAAGAAGAGCATGTGAGGCATTTGAGGGTAGTGTTGCAAGTATTAAATGCCGAAAAGTTGTTTTCCAAGTTTGATAAATGTGAGTTTTTGTTAAAAATGGTAGCATTCCTAGTTCATAGAGTGTTGAGTGAAGAGATTAAAGTGGATCAAAAAAGACAAAAGTGGTGAGATAGTGACCTATGTCCTTGACCCCAACGAATATTAGGAGTTTCTTTGGATTGGCATATTACTACTGAAGATTTGTTGAGGGTTTCTCCCTAATTGCTTCCCTTTTGACAAATTTGAGATAAAGGAAGGTGAAATTCATTCGGGCCTTTGAATGTGAAAAGAGCATCAAATACTAAAGGGCAAGCTCACATCCGCTTCTATCTTGACATTAGCGGAAGGGTTTGTTGTCTATTATGATGCTTCAAGAATAGGTTTAGGGTGTTTATTCATACAATGTGACAAGGTTATTGCCTATGATTCTAGGAAACTAAAGGTTCATGAGCGTAATTATCATACCCATGACCTTTAACTAGAAATCATGATATTTGCTTTAATATGGCGCCATTATTTTTATGGGATTCATGTAGATGTTTCACTAATCAAAAGAGTCTTCAATATGTTTTCACCCAAAGAGATTGTAATCTGAGGCAAATAAGGTGGTTGGAACTCCTTATGGAGTATAACATGAATGTGCATTATTATCTGGGCAAGGCTGATGTTATGGCTGATGCACTAAGTAGGGTGTTCATGGAGAGTATAGACCACTTTGATGATAGAAAGGAGTTGTCCGAGAAAGTTCATTAATTGGCTAGGTTAGTAGCTAGGTTGGATGAAGTCGATAATGAGGGTGTGGTGGTTATAAATCGTTTCAAGTCTTCTTTGATTGAAGAGATCAAATCCAAGAAAGACCTTGATCATACTTTTGTGGAATTGAAGGCATTGCTGAAAGGGGGAAAGGTAGAGGTTTTGTCCCAAGGGGAAGATAGTGCTCTTTGACACCATGGTAGGTTGTGTGTACCTAATAAAGATAGGTTGAGGAACTTGATCTTGGAAGAGGCAAATAAATCATCCTATTGTATTTACCTCGGTTCTACAAAGATGTATAAGGATGTGAGGGAAGTATATTAGTGGGGTGGTATGAACAGGGACATTGCAAAGTTTGTAGTTGGATTTCATAAATGCCAACAGTCAAAGCCGAACATCAAAGCTTAGGTGGTCTAGCCAAAACATAAAGATTCCTACTTGGAAGTGGGAAGATATCAATATGGATTTTGTGATTGGTTTTCCTAGAATCAAAAAACAGTTTGACTCCATTTGGGTTATTATTGATAGGATGACAAAATTAGCTCATTTATTACTGGTTAAAAACACTTATGGTGCCGAATATTGCAAAATTGTACATCCCTAAGTTTGTTAAATTGCTTGGGGTTCCATTTTAAATCATTTCATATAGCAGTGCTTAATTTGTTTCATACTTTATGGGATCTTTCCAAATAGGCTTTGTACAAGATTTTAAACTAAGTACCGCAGTTCACCCACAAACAGCTGGTCAAGCCGAACGGACCATTCAAACTGTTGAGGATATGCTTAGGGCTTGTGTGTTGGAATTTAACGGTAGTTGGGATACAAATCTTCCACTCATTGAGTTTTTCTGCAATAATAGTTATCACTCTAGCATCAGGATGCCACCATTTGAGACATTACATGGGAGGCATTGTAGATCCATGGTTGGGTGGTTTGAAGTGGGAGAAGTGGGTTTGATAGATCCGAATTTGGTTATGGAAGCTTTTGAGAAGGTGAGGTTAATAAGAAAGAGATTAAAGATAGCCCAAAGAAGACAAAAGTCTTATTTCGACATTAGAAGGAGAGATGTTGAGTTCAAGGTGGATGATTAAGTGTATTTAAAGGTCTCACCCATGAAGTTGTAGTTCGCTTTGGCAAGAAGGAAAAGTTGAGCCCTAGGTATGTGGGTCCTTATATCTTGAGGCAAATTTGTAAGGTTGCTTATGAGTTGGAGTTGCCTATGGAGATGAGTATGGTTCATCTAGTCTTTGATGTGTCCATGTTGAGGAAATATGTAGGTGACCGAAATCGATTGTGTATTTTGCTGGTTTTGGTAGTTAGGAGAATTTTGCATATGAATAAGTCTCGGTTGAGATATTTGATAGATAAGTAAAGAGATTGAGGAACAAAGATGTAGCATCAGTTAAAGTCCTATGGAGGAATCAACAAGTTTAAAGTGATACTTGGTAAACCGAATCAAACATGACGAAGTGATATCCTTATCATTTCTACTCTATTCAAGCCTAAGGTAATAAGTTAATCCTATTCATGGTGTCAAGTCATGTATTTCAGCCCCTCTATGTCATTTTGCATGCATACATACTCATGGTAGCATATTTTAATGGTATTTGATGCATAAGTTAGAGATTTCATGAAAAGTGGTGTGTTAATTGCATTGAAACATTTATGTTGGGTTGAAAATTTGTTTAATCACTCTTCTCAAGCATATTTTCATCACATTCGGGAATGAATGTTCCCAAATGGAAGATAGTGTAACACCTCTCAAGCAATTCAGAATGTCCATATGGTAGAGTTCTTGAATATCGTAAACTTCGTACGTTTATTGGCAAATTTGAGTTCATATTCGTTTTTAGGAGGCAAATTTGTAAAGGAAAAGGGTCTCCCTCGAGTTTTAGGTCAACCATGTCAAAAAATATTTTTTCGTATGATTTTGCACTTTCCACTAGAATGTGCGACCTCTCCGCACTGCAGAGTGGGTTACAGATAGTCCAAAAAGGGCCTAAACTTATTCCCATGCCAAAATAGGAGAAAATCGAACTTCGTGCAGAAATACACTTTCTTGGAATCAAGGCACGATGTGCCGGTGCTCCCACCAAGCATAATGTTTTTTACAAGTTCTAGATTCAAGTAAGAGAAATTGGGACATACCCCAACACTCTTTAGATAGGAATCCTCGAAAATTAAAACATTTATAGCCCTAATCCTTGCATAATCTCTCCCATATTCCTCCCAAAACCTCCCCAATATATCTAATTCAAAATCATCACAATTCCTCAAGTTTGAAGACCCTCCATTGAATGTTGTCTCAAGATGTTTCCCTAAGTCTCATATCTTCTTCTTTAGTTTCAAAGCTTCAAGGTATGTGGGTAATTTGGTATTAAAATACAACACTTTGATGCATAAAACATTTTTTTGTGTTCTCAATGCAATGTTAGTTAATTTTTTGGTGTTTTTGTGTTATATTTCCAGGATTCCAGGGTTGGCCTTGATTTTTGGTAGAAATACATAAGTTTCTGATTTTTGTGCAATACAAGACCCTTTATGGGTCGTAGAACACTATAGGGATGTGAAGTGGGTTTCGTGGAAGATTCTAGTGAGGGACTATTTTTTTGTAGTTGGTTCTAAAAACATGCAGACGGGGCGTAGAATGATGCACAAGTCATAGACCTTGGTTCCTGCCCAAAGGATCAGACATTGGTACTTTCTAAAGATTTATTAGATGAAACCCCCTACGGGTCATAAACCCCTTCAAAAGTCATAGAGGTGGTATCGTAGACTTGAAGCCCAATTTTACTGTAGCTTTGTATGAGACCCTGGTTACGGACCGTGGAATACAATACGACCCATAAACCCTTTCGTGAGGCGTGCTAACCCAGTTTTCCTAATATGTTTAGGACTTGTCTTTTAAATATTATAAATAGGTTTTTGAGGTTATTTTTTCAGAAAGTTTTTGCAGAGTACTCAGAAAACTCAGTAATTAAAGAGAGAAAAGTGTGAGATAACATTGAGGAATTTTTTAGAACACTTGTACTTTGATTTCATCTTTAATCTTGTGATTCTCTTTGATGTTGGATTAGTGTGTTTTTGATTCAATTGTGTAAGTGCTCTATTATATTATTCCAATTCACAAGTTTTGCATCTACACAAATCATGAGTAGCTAAATCCATGACTAGTGTTGTAGGAACCATTAAGAACTAGCGAAGTTAAATCAGATAATTCATAATTTCTTGAAAGTGTGCAAGCATGTATTAACTAACTCTCTTCGCTTTGCATGTTTTCTAGTGGTGGCCAACATTAGAGCATGCCTAGTGTTACTAACTAGACCAATGTAGTAATGAATAGGAACAGAGATTAATTAACAAAATTCGATTGATGTGTTCTCGTCTCATCAATCGAACTGGGCCAAGGGGAGGTTGTACTTGGATTAATAGGTAAGGGTTAGTAATGCACACTATAAAGATGGTCCAAGTCACATAGTGAAATTCGCCTCTCACCTTTGACCAAAGGGCTTTGTGAACCTAACTTACCATCTACATAGTATACAATACCCTATTTTCTCTCCATATTTATTTCACTCTTGTATTAGTTATGTATATTTTCTATTGATTATTGCAAAAACACCCCTTTGAGAAGTAAGTAAGTTAAATTCTCAAATTGTAGTCATTGAATTCTCTTGAGTCTACATTTTCCCTTGGGTTCGACCCTAACCTTGGTTAGGTTCTATTTCTTGAAAACGACTACTTTATCCTCTAAAAGGAGATGTAACTTGGGTAAAATCAACATTTCGGTGCGATTGCCGGGGAATATGGCTAGACTTTTTAATTCATAAGTGATTTGGGTGTTAATCTTCATTTAAGACATTTTATGTGTTTTTGTTGTTTTTGTTATTTTTCAAGGTGTAAATATTGTGTATGCCTAACACACAAAGTCGTGGCAATCCCTTGACTCTATTTGACCCAGAGATCCAGAAGATGTTAAGGAGAATGGCCTAAGATAATGCCAATAACAAGGCCAAATGCACCTCTGAACAGGAACGAGAATGAAAATGTTGATCATGAGAACTCGCCTCCTCTTGTGGACACTGCTCCACAGCCTCAGGACTTTAATACCAGCGCCTATCAACAGAATCAATATAGGCTTAATCTAATGGTTGTGGAGGTAACTGGAGCTATTGTGTTGCCACCACTACCGGCTGACACAAAGTTCATAGTCTTGAGTGGGTTACTTCAGATTCTACAGAACTGTGGGCTATTTTCGGGCTTTCCATCAGAGGATCCACATAGCCATCTACATAATGGTGCATTCATCTAGAAGAGTGTGATGGGAACACAAAATCTGTCTATACATGTTTTGGGACTTTGTGTCTTCCCATTATATCTTACGGCCAATGAAACGTTATGGCTATCTGAGCTTCTACAGAGTTCGATCACCAGATGGACTAAATTGTGGAGGGCCTTTTTGGAGAGGTACTTCCCTAGATTGAAGAAGCCAAGTTGAAGGATTGGATCAATAACTTTGACCAACATCCTAGTGATTTGATCAGTACTACATGGGAGCGGTTCACCAAATGCTTGAAGAGTATCCCAGACCATAAGATAATTGATGATGCCTTGGTGGAGATCTTCTACCCTGCCCTTGATGAGACGAGTCAGGCCTGTACTCACACTATCATGGGGGCCATGTTCTCAGATCAACCATCTGTAAGGATAGAAGAACGGATTAAGAGAGTGGTCAAGACTAATCATGCATGGGGGCAAAGAGACAAAGCATCTACCAAATGTTCGTCTACTGTTAGTGTTGATTCAGAGCAAGAAAAGATCAATGGTGAAATTATGCAAGAGCTAGTCCGAATCCACATAGCTATGAAGGTAATAATGAAGTAGAACCAGGAGCGAGTCAATGCAATAGTTCATCACCCTGAACGTGCACCCATGTATGATAAGCCTTATTATGAGGATACCTATTCTTTTTTATAGGGAACAAACCTATTCCAAAGGGTCCCCACTCCCGTGGATGGTCAGGAGTTGAGCCACACACCCCAAGCTTTATTATAAATGAGATAAAAAATAAAAGATACAAGGAGGGGGACATAAATCCTTACCTCCACCTAAGGTGGAAACAAAGTAGTCAGCCTACAAGGCACAACTAATTTATCACCCTACTAGAAAGGAAGCAAACTCAGAAACATACCTAAGGAAGGACTCCTTCCAGTACATGAAAGTAAGAAGCGAAGAAATAAGGGAGACTCTCCCCTTACAATGAAATAAAGAACAAAAAACTAGTGAGTAAAAGGAAAACCAGCAGATCATGGTGGTTCCTTAATTCTCTTCAGCTTCCTTCTTCTGAAATTCATAAACTCAAGCTTGTCCAAAGTGTAGTAAGCCATGGCTCCTCTGGGGATGTGTTGAACCTGTGAGTTGTAGTGAGGAGACTGTAGATTGTGACTATCTTTGGCCAAAAAATCTGCTACAAAAAAATTTGCTTCTCTATATGTATGTATGCATCTGAAACCTTCCAGCTGAGCAATTTACTGTCTCAATCTAGTCAGAGCTTGATTAAGATTCCATGGTGCGGTAGATTTGTTGTTAATACATTTGCACAAAAGCTGAGAGTCTACCTCCAAAATATCTTTATTAATCCCTTTCTGAATGCACCCCATTACACCACGCAGTGCAGCTTCAACCTCAGCCTGATTATTGGAGCCTTCACCAAGAGGAACAGAGAATGCCATCAATAACTCTCCATTTGAGTTCCAGAGAATACCCCTAGCCCCCATTCCATAGTTTGCCAGGGCACTCCCATCAGTATTCAACTTGCACCATTGATTAGGAGGTTTGGACCAAAGAACAGGAGTAACTTTCTTGTCATGGTAACAACTTTCAACACACTTCACCAGGTCCGTCCAGTTTGCAAGCCAAGAAATGTATAGATAAGCTGTTTCAGGAAAAAGGTGTCCCTGAATACCAAATATTTTACTATAGTCATGTTAGATTTCATCCCAGCATACCTCCCTGCACATCTGTTTTTCCACAACATCCAATAGATAAAGATGGGAGTGGCTTGTAGGAATAACCTGTGAGCTTCATTCTTATATCCACACTCCCACCATCTCATAATATAATGATGTAGAGGAAGCTGACTATTCACAATACTACAAAAGCCTGCAAACCACTTCCAAATATAATTTGCAAAATGACCTGATAGAAATATGTGCTCAATGGTGTCCATACCAGGGTTTTGACAGCAGCAACACACCTTAGGCTCATACCCAAGCCTGCTCAGACACTCATTAGTAGGGAGTTTTCCCCTCAGTGCCCTCCATAACAAGAAGGAACAATTAAAAGGAATGTGTTTATGCCAAGTGTAGGTATTAATTTTAGTCTTTGTTCTTTTCTCTCTAATCATGTTCCAAGAAAAAGAAAAAGTGAAAGCACCATCAGGATTCAACTTCCACATTACTCTATCAGGCTCCCCCTGCTGAATCTACAAGTCTGTAGCTAAAATGGATGTAACATGTTGGGGAGGAGCCATGGATTGAACAAGGTCAACATCCCATTGTCCATGTTGTATGAAAGCATTCACTTTGGTGTTATTCAACCTACTACTGGCCCCCCTGAACTAAGCTAAAGGCCCCACCCCCAGCCATTTATCCCACCAGAAAGAGCAGCTTCCTGAATTAAGCTTCCAAAGGATATGTGGTTCCATCTCCATCTTGTTAATCATCATATGTTTCCAAATCAGTGATTCCCCAGAGTCCCACTTTTTACTAACTGGATTGGATCTCTGGCAATATTTAGCTTTAAGAAAATCACCACACAAGGTGTTTTTTTATCTGAAAGTCCACCATTGTTTGAACTTGAAAGCCTTGCACACATCTGTAATCATTCTAACACCAATGCCCCCTTCCTCATAAGGCAAACTCAGATTCTTCCATGATGACGAGTGATATTTCCTCTTCTCATCCAACAACCACAAAAAGAAATCAGTAATGAGACACTGAATTTGTTTTAGTGTTGTTAGAGGAGGTGAAAAAGCAGACAAAATGTGTATGGGAATGGACTAAAGCACATGTCTTATTAGAGTGGCTCTACCATCATAACAGAAGTTTAGACTGCCATCAAGCAATGCTAGCTACTACTTTTGACACCATATAAGAAAATTACATAATCCTCTTCCTCACAATATACAAAGGACATCCCAAATAGCGAAAAACAGCCTTTTATGAAAAAACCTAGTGATGTGCCTGATCCTGTCAATTGATATCTTAGAAGTGTGGGGATGCACTATGAAGTGGCTCTTGTTCTTGTTGATAAGCTTCCCAGAGACATTTTCATAAATTGATAACAACTTCATTATGAGCTGGAGATATTTGCTTTTGCCTGAGGTGAAGATAATAGTTTCATCTCCAAAACATAGATGATTAATTTGAAGACCACTCTTGTACATGTAAAAACCATGAAATTGAGTTAAGTGATGTAACTGGTTGAGAAGTCTGGAAAGAACTTCAACACCAATGATGAACAAGGCAGGTGATAGAGGGTCACCCTGCTTCAGACCCCTGGTGGAACGAAAAAAGTCATGCCTTGACCCATTGATGATAATGGAATACCAGTTGTTTGACATTATCCTCCATACCATGTCAATGAAAAACTCAGCAAAACCCATCTTCCTCATGACAAAGCAAATAAATGACCGAGAAACCCTATCATAGGCTTTGGCCATATCAAGTTTCAGCAGCACATTACCTCCAATGTTAGGCTTTTGATACCACGGATAATTTCCAGAGCAAGCATAATATTCTCAAAGATACTTTTTCCTTTAAAAAAACCTGTCTGATTGGGAGAGATCAGGCTTGGTAAGATAGGAGACAGTGTCAGGCAAAGTAATTTGGAGATCACTTTATTCGCAAAGTTACTCAGGCTAATGGGCCTGAATTCTGAAAGCTTGCTTGGATGTTTTGTATTGGGCAACAAAACTAGGCAAGCATGAGAGAAGTACTTTGGCATAATGTGGCCACAAAAGAAGGAGTGAACCACTACCAGCAGGTCAGCTTTGATCACCTCCCAGCACACCTGAAAATATTTTCCATTCATGCCATCAGGCCCAGAGGCTGAGTGAGGACTCATGGAGAAGACCACTTGTTTCATTTCCTGTGTGTCAGGCAACTTTTGCAACATTTGGTTCTGTTCCTGGGACACCATTCCAGGAATACAATTAAGAATTTCTTCATTGATATGTTTCTCCTCCCTAGTAAACATCTGTTGGAAGTGGGTGCAAGCAGCCTCAACAATAGCATCCTCCCCTTGGTACCAGTCCTCCTCCTCATCTTTGACCTTGTGGATAAAGAGTCTTCTTCTCCTCCCTCTCAAGAGTGCATGGAAATATCCTGTGTTGGCATCTCCCTCCTTAAACCAATGAAGCTGTGATTTCTGTCTCAAGATAGCTTCTTCCGACTTCATAAATCTGATATGTTAAGCATTCAGGAGGTGCACATTACCTCTAGCTACATCAAAGTTCTAAATAATAAGAGCTTCCTCATCCATTTTGATCTTTTCCTTATATTCCTTTACCTTGGCATGAATATCTCCCAATTGAGCTCTTGACCAATTACTCAGAGTAGAGGTCAATCTCTTCATTTTTGGTGAAAATCCCACATAGGATCCCCAGCAATGGCCCTATCCCAGAATGCTTTGACAATCTCCAAACAATCAGGTTGTTCAGTCCAGCAATTTAGAAATTTGAAGCATCTAATTGCAGTATCAGCTCTAGTACTCATTTGCAGCAGGAGGGGGCAATGGGCAGAACTCATAGTAGGCAGATGTGTATTGGTAATCTGGGGCATCCGATCAAGCCATTTATCATTCACCATGGCCCTATCTAACCTCTTCCAGACTCTGAACAGTACCCCTCTATTGTTGGACCAAGTAAATTATTTTCCTACAAAACCCAAATCTACCAAGCCACAACCTTCAATTGCAGAGATAAAACTCCATGCTCTTTTTCATGTTATAACGAATACCCCCCAATTTCTCATCAGTGGCAGCGATGAAATTAAAGTCCCCTACCACACACCAGGGGTTCTCCTCAAATCTGGTAGACATCTGCAACATCCTCTCCCAGAGAGGTCTTCTCAGGTAATCCCTGCACTTCGCATAAACAAAGGTATACATGAATTTGTGAGCAATCAAAGTATGCTTGATCTCACAAGTGATTTGTTGCTCATCATTCTTCACCATGCTACAATCCACTTCATGACTCCAAAATATCTAGATCTTTATATTGGTGTTAGAGATGGATTTCTCCATTCCTAGCTGAACTTGACATAAGTGCAGCTGAGAGGTATCTGAGAAAGGTTCCAAAATGACATCGATTGAGAGTCATTGAATGAACTTAAGAGATTGAATTCTTTCTATGGCTCCTTAGGTATGAATACCCCTAGCATTCCAAATAATTGCATTAATCATTAGGAAGATCTAGAAGTGAAGAGCCTAGTGTTGGGTCTTCTAGTAGTGGCAAGATGTTTGTTGGTGAACATGTTAGTGTTTCTTATGGTTTGATTTGCACCCCTAGGAGATGAGCCATGTTCCTAACTGAGTTGCTAAATTTCCTCTTGTATAGCATTGTCATTAGTAGGACTGAAAGTCCTAATGAGGTATTCACTGTTGTCCACAGCTTCATCCTTATCATGGACTGGGAGGGTGTCATTATCCACTTCATCTTCAGAGTTGATCACTCCATACTCATCTATCTTAGGATTGGGAAGAGTTGGATCAGTGTTGAATCGACAAGCTTCCACAGTAACACCAGCAGGCTCCTGATTAGGGGAAGAGGTAAATTGGACATTGAGGGGGGTAATGTTCATACCATGGTATTCATGCACAAGAATGAATTTCTTGCAAGGGTCCTTCTCATGGGCACCCTAAGAACCAGGGGTATCTTCAGACTTCATAATGATAGAACCCCAAGCTGTAGAGTTCCGCTTCTTCAAAGCATCTCTTCTTTTTTTACTAGGCTTGTTTTTGTCCTTAATCCTACTAGAACTAGCTAAGGAGCCAAGGTCTTTAGCCATGCCTCCAAAAGAGTGACCTTGATTAACTCCTTCATTCTATCTCATCTGAAAAGGATCAGGACCATCCTCAGCACCACCTCCAGGACTATAGGAAACGTCATTCTATACTGAGACTGGAGTATACAAAGAAACCCCCCCCCACGGATCCCCTTCCTGCAAGTTAGAAGGTGTCTCCGGTCTCTTCATCCTCCCACCAGAAACTACATTAGTAGTACCAATAACAAAAGGATTTTGGGGGTGGGTTATAACAGCATCTGCATCAGCTATATTAATAAAATGGGGTTTCGGGGGCTGAGTAAATAGACTTGGATCAGCTACTTTCTTTTGGGGATTACTAGAATCAATACCTGGACCTTCTTTGTTGCTATCTTAATTTGGTGCTACCTGATCTATTTGATTAGTAGCATTCACCTGACCATGTGCCTGTCTTTTTTTACTGCCTTTCTTCTTCTGAATTTTCCATTGCTCCTCCTTTTTAGATTGTTTACCTGATTCTTTCTTCTTGTTGTCCCCATGAGTGCTTGCTGGGTTCCTTTGCTGCATCTCCTACTGAGGCTTGACAGTCCCCTGATCATTCTGCCTTGGTGCAGCTTCCTGATCCTTCTTTCTTTTACTCTCGTCCTCCCTTATTTTGACTAAGTAGTTGGAGATTAAAAGACCCTGATGCTTGCAATATCCACAATAATCAACAATATCCTCATATTGAATTAATTCCCACTTCCCCACAGAGATATCATTTTCATCAAATCTAAGCCACACATGTTGTGGTCTATCCTTAGTAATGTCCATTTGGACTCTAACTTTGGCCACACTCCCTATTGTCTTTTGAATAGAAGCAGAATCCAGGTAACGCAGAAATCACCTCCATGTAGTAACAGTGCCAAGGAAGTTCAGGTAAAGTCACCCACACAGGAACAACAGAAGTCTCCTCCTTTGGTTTGATGGTAGGGGTCCACAACTCTAAGTTTATCAACTGACCTTCAATGAACATTCTCTGTTTGGTCTAGACAGTGATGTGGTCAACCTTATTGTCAAGATCAATGAAAATGTGCCTAGCCCCAGTCAACTGTGTTTAGGCAATAAAACTCCTCCGGATGACCTCCATTCTAGGCATAGTATTAGAAAATTTGCCAATAAAAGTAAATCTACACCTCTCAGCCAACTTGCCCATAAACTCCTCCTTAAAGATAACAGTAGGGTGACCTTGTTTGTTGGTAATTTTGGGTGGGGAGATGGATATGGGGACCTCATTTTTGGCTTGGTTCATCCTAAGTTTGATGGAAAAAGAGTGTATAATAGTATGGGGGCAAGTTCACAGGGAACTTGGTTGTTTCTGTTGGTAGGCAGGGTATTAGGGTTATAGTTTGCTTTGGTTTTGTCATTGCTTTTAGGGACATGTTCTTTAGGTTTTTGAGGCTGGTAAGTGTCAAAGTTGGTAGTTATTTTCATAAGGGGTTGGTTTACATGCAAAGTTGGTTGTTGGTGTAGAACTACTTTCTCCTTGGCCTTTCCAATATTATCTACTCCTTCCAAATCCTTGACAGGCTCCACATAACTGTTAGCATTCATACTAATGCCAACTTGCTTACCAATACCCAGATCATCAAAAAATATAATCGTATGCTTGGTCTTGGGATAAAAAAAAACCTAAGGTTGAAGATGAGTCTCTTGGATCCTCCAAGCCTACCATGGGACCCTTGTTCACACCTGAGGCATTGCCATGATCCCAATCTACCACATTCCTCATTATTCTTCACTTTTAAAGGGTCTTATTGACTACTGGATGCTTCCAATTTAGATTAATGTGCTCCCCTACCTTTCCCTGAGTTGTACAACCAGTGGAAGACTGCAATTGCCCTTGAGCCCCAATGAGATTGGTCTTGACAAAGGTTGGGGACTGTAAAACCCTAGATTCCAAATTAACAGATTTAGCCACATTAACTTTAGGGGATTTTTATGTTGCGAGATCCCCCTTGACTCTAGGAACCGAATGATATAAGTCTTGCCCCACGAAATTCGCCAGAGCTTCGTCGCCGCCGCCTGAAAACTCCACGCCGACGACTCCGCTAGTAGAATTGCCTCTGAATTGGCAAGTGGGGGCTGCTTGACGAGGAGAACCACCTCCAGTAGGTCGTATATCTCGAAACTCCTCCGAAGAGTGTCGAAACTCTATGAGTTCATGCGACAACTTGGTCGGTGAAGTCGTTTGTACAGAACACCCAATTGGAACGATGGATTGGCCTGAATCTTTTCCAGTAGGTAGATCATATTATGGAGAATCATCTCCCATCCTTGAGATTATACGCAAATGTCCCATATCAACGAGGGAAATAATTTCTTGTGCCCGTGTCAGCTCCTACTCAAAAATCGCCCCGTGATCGCCAAACTATAGTGTAATTTGCCAAAGCTGATGGATGTAGCTAAGCGCGTGTTATGCTGGACAGTTAGAGCCATATAAAAGGGATCCTATTGAGCCTGGTTCGGCGGTCTGCCTCTGCCCACCGGCGCCTAACGTGGCATGACAGTGTGACAGGCAGTAGGAAATTGCTAGAGAGCATTTTAGAGAGAGAAAAAATGCTGAAAATGATATTTTGTTGCTGATGAAATGGGGGTTTCTGGACCAATGCCCAAGGGTCCAACCAGGACTATTCGTGCCAAGGTCAAGCCAAGGTCAGAATTTCAATAGAGATGGAGCTTTTAGGGACAACTGTGGTGGATATTATGATCGAAACAGGGTAACAGAGAGACATACGAATTAGGGTTTTAGAGATGGTTTAAGAAATGATCTCTATACGCCACAACATAACCGTGATGATGGTGTAAATAGTTTGAGGATCAGGGAGATGTTTCATCGCCTGTTGAAGAAAGCTAAGACACAGGATGAGACTCTGAGGGGAATGAAATCTAAGATTTCCAACATCAACAAGAAAGTTGAGTCTAATTTTCTGGCTATCAAATAGCTTAAGCAATAGTTTTTTCAAGTGTCAACTCAACTCAATCAGCGTCAAAGGGGTACACTGCCTAGAAACACAGTTCAGAACCTTAAGAATGAAGGGCAGTGTATGGAGGTTATTACTCGAGGTGGAAAGAGCACCATTGATCCTCCTATGTTAGTTGGTGAGATGTTCGAGAAGCTGCTAACGCGCCAAAGATGTTGAAGCCCATTCCTAGGCCTGCTCCTCCCGTTCCTCAAAGAATCAAAAAGAGGGATGAGGAAGGAAAACTTAAACACTATCTCTCCATGCTAAAACAACTCTCCATTAACATCCCTCTCATTGAAGCATTGGAGAAGAAGCCTGGGTATGCGACGTATGTGAAGGACCTGTTTACTAAGATACGCGGTGTGAGTCAGGAGCTCTCCCAAAAGCTTTAGCATTGTAGTGCTATTTCTACGAGGTCCTTAGTTCATAAGCGAGAACATCCCGGTGCTTTCATCATACCCTGCACCATTAGAGATCTAGAGTTTGTAAGGGCACTATGTGATCTAGGTGCCAGCATTAGTTTGGTGCCCCCTGAAGTCTTTAAGAATCTAGGATTTGGATCCCCTACTCCAATGACCATGCGGTTGTTAATGGCAGATCCCACGATGAAGAAGCCTTTGGGGATACTATATGATGTGCTGGTCAAAGTTTAATAGTTTATATTTTCCGAAGATATTGTGATCGTAGATTGTGAAGTTGACTTCGGCGTCCCAATTATCTTGGGAAAACCATTCTTGCACATTGGGCAAGCACTAGTGTATATAGAAGCTGGTGAACTTAAGTTTAGAGTAAACGACGAAGAGGTTGTCTTCAATATCTCAATACATGAAGAGGCCAAATGAATTGAAGAATGAAGTCTGCGCAATTGGTGAAGTCTGAGTAACCAATATATCCATGTCCTGCCGCGACA
This sequence comes from Solanum rostratum, assembly GCA_029948455.1. NCBI lineage: Eukaryota > Viridiplantae > Streptophyta > Magnoliopsida > Solanales > Solanaceae > Solanum > Solanum rostratum. The sequence goes on from CM057054.1 coordinate 24,486,242, forward strand.
ATAAATTAGGCGCTACTTGGGAGGCAACCCAAGTTATTTTATTTATTTTATGTTTTGGACTCATGGGTAGTTTATTTTCTTGTAATTTGGTTGTAATTTTAGACATTTGGGCTTGTTTCATATTGGTAACAATATGTTCTATAAGAATATGCAGGTACATGGCAAAGTCAACAACTTTTGGCTGAGAAGAGCATTAGAATTAGTCTCTACGATAGGTTCTACGGGCCATAAAATACTTTACGACCCGTACACCATGTCTTAGAGATTTCCAGTGATCAAAAAGGTTGTGCACTCTAGTCCATGAGCCAATTTTATTATCCATGGATAAAACTATGGGTCGTGAATGGGGCTCGTGGACCCCATGTAAGTTTTCTAATATTTTTGTAAGTGTTGAGGTCTCTATGACGAACTCTACGAGTTGTACTTCACTTTACAACTCGTAGACTGGTCAGTGAAAGCCAAACCTGAAAACTAGGTTTGGTTATTCTACGAAACCATAATTCACGAGCCGTAAAACACTCTATGGCCCGTAATAAGAGTTTCATAGAGTCTATGACCATTGGATTTCAGTTGACCCGCTCAAGATATAAATAATGTGGTCAAATTATTTTGACCTCCTTTAAAACCTAATTTACAAAGCTACCTGGCCAACCTACCACCAAGAAATTTCGAACACCAACGGTGACTGTACCTCGATTTTCTGGAAAGTTTTTCTGTGACCTAGGGTTTTAGTGCCTCTTTGCCTCCTACATCTTCTACAAGTTAATCACACAACTTGGTAAGTTTTCGGTTAACTAAAAACCTTTAATTTGCCTATGTTTGTATAATTGAATTAGAGATTATGTTAGGAATGGTAGTGTAGACACAAAACCTATGTGTGAAATTTAAATTATGATCGTCCATGTTTTAATATTTACTGAAGTCCGGAATTGGGTATTGTAGCTTTGATAGTATGATTTGAATAGTATGTTCAGCACCTATTGAATCCCCCACCTTGTGTGACGAATATTTTGTGTCTAAGATGGTGGCTGATGACATAGTTGCATAATTTTGTTGTGAAATTGTTCATACATGGTCGGAAGGGTTTGGGAAACATTCTTTATCATTTTTTATGGGGTATGCATATTGAATAACATGTTGGGGTCTTGCTTGTGGTTTGAGAGTCATGTGAATGTGTGCGTTTTTGCTTCAATACTGTTATAATTATGTTTAAAAAGTCTTATAGGGTCCATTGTGATGACTTGGAATCTCACGTTACTGGGTCTTTGGTCTACGAGCGGCTTTTACTACCCGTGAAACATTACACAAGTCGTCATTGCCCTTCATACAAGGTTCCAGAAACTATGAGTTTTTGCATATCCATCTGGTGAGACCTTCTATGAATCGTAGAGCACTTACGACTCGTACATAGGTCTCGTAGATCCCTTGATAAAATAAGTTCAGACATTAGAACTTTCTATGACTCAGTCTATGACTTGTAAACAAGCGAGAAAAAATTATTGTGGACACTATTTCATGAGAACTCTCTATGGTTCTTGGTACCCACTACGACCCATAGAGATGCTTTAGTAGACCCTTCTACAACTCAACCTGAATTATTTTTGCATTTCAATTTTTGATTTATTGGGCTAACCAAGCTGCGTAAATGCTCATGTTTCAAGTGCTATGGCCCCAAAGGCTAAATGGTACTAGATCAAGGCCCTATAGAGGAGGCTCTGAGATGATTCTTCGGAGGATGAGCAGGTTCCTACCCCGAGTGGATCAGTAGAGCAGGTTATCATCTGCCTGGATCCGGAAGCTGCTAGACCTCAGACTAGAGTTGTTTCCAGAGCTGGGCAAATGTAGGCTCTTATCGTCTACACTTTCCAGTCTAATGATGGAGACAATGAGGGGAGCGATTCTATCTCCAAAAACGAGTCCGACTCTGAGTCAGGCTCCAAGGAAGGATCAGTTCCTCAATCATCACCTCCAGACACTCTTACTAACTGATGGTGCATCGATGGCATGCGAGAGATATAAGTGGAGGGAAAGCAGTAGACAGAGCGGGGCAAGCTAGCCTGCGCCATTTATAAGGAGCCTCGAGTAATATCCAACATACTCAATAGTGTCCCTGATCTCCAGAACACTATGGTTAGATACGGGCTTCAATGCCTGACACATGCACTCAGGTGATACTCCCTGGGTATGGTGAGGGAGCTCTACACATCCTATGTAGGCAGTATTCATAGTACTCTTCCCAAGGGGAAGAAACCACTCACTCAGCGGAGATTGACCAAGACGAGAGTGAGGGACTGGCAGGTGGACATATCAGAGACCACTATCCGCCAGATGTTATTTGGGCCAGAGTTCCTTACCCCCAGATCTACGGGTGAGTATGACTATAGAGTGGGGCAGACGATGGACTCACTGTTGATGAGTGATCTAGAGTAGAGAGCAAGTGTTATGTGATTGGTAGCTTGTTATATTGCTGTGCAGAGTCCAGAACCTACATGGGTCACCACACACTAGGAGCCTATTGTAAAGTCTTCTCTCAATTTTCCCACCAAGATTTGGTGGGTGATTGTCAGGCCACACATACATCCGACTCTTGTTGATATTACTTTTATACCGAAGCGTGGATTTCTGGTTGCTCGCATCTTGGCTGGTTATGATATTGATTGGACCAGCCTCATTGCCAGGCAGATTCATGAGGCTACCCTAAAGAGATCGACCTCCATCCCATTCCCTTGCTCGATATATAGGCTCTATCCAGATTTGAGGGTGGAGAGCTTACACCGGCAGGACTCGCTGATCATGGCTCAGCGTACCTTGGATGCCATCTTGATCAAGGCTGAGGAGAACCTGGTGGCACTCTGGCAAGCACAACACCATCCTGCTCTTATGCCCGAGATGTTCGCCTCAGTGCCATCGCCTGAGGTCCCACACACTACCACTTCCACTACTGTTGCTATTGAGGATAGGCCCCCACAGCCTGAGGCAGATAAGGATAATGGGCCCATTACTTCTAATCCTGCACCATAGGCCACGTCATCATAGGCTACTCCCCAAGCATGGTTTACGTATCCGCGAAATCTATACAGGTTATGGCACAGAGGTTATCTCATGGTGAGTCACAGTTGACTCAGCTTATTTAGTAGATTAGGCCATGGGTCCATCAGGTAATTTAAATTTGGAGGGTTTCATGCAGGCACTCGCAATCACTGTTGTTCAAGACCGTCTATCTACCGTGTATGCCAACATTGACGCCTTCAAGGTGAGGGTGTAGCAAAGCTTGAGTGCGGCCCAACCATCAGATATGAAAGCCCTTTACAAGGAGATCTGTGACTCCGGGCTAAGATGATAGCAACACTAGTAGCCCAAGTTACACTAGCAGAGACCACATTCCCGATGCCGGTGGTAGATTTTTTTGCTCTTGAGGAGCCTATCCAGCCTTCCCACAAGAAGAGACCACGCATAGAGGATGATGAACCAGATGTCGTGCGCTCACGTGCGAGGCTTTTAGAGGATGAGGAGCTCGAGCTTTTCTTAAGAGAGTTGAGAGAGGAGGAGGAGAGATGATAGGCTCGAGAGCGTGAGAGTTTGAGGTTTGCTAGCCCCTCCGTACAAAGTGATACTGCTTATGAGTCCACCACGCAGAGTGAGGGTGGCAAGACTCAGCCATACACCGACGATTAATTGCCCAGATATTAATTTTGACCCCTTATACTTTGTTTTGCTTTGATTGTGATCATTGGGGGCAGTGCACATCTTTTTCGATAGGGCGTGGGTAGTTATGGGCCTTAGTGATGTTTGAGTAACTTGGGTCACCCTAATTTTTTATCCTAGGGCTTTCTTGCCTATGTTCTTTTTCCCCATAGATATTTACTTTCTATTTAACCGAAACGTTTAGGATGTTTAGATAATATTTGTAGTATGTAGTGCTAATATTTGTGGCATATAGCATGCTTTTATGTATTGTTTTGAAAAGATACCCACCAAAAAATTGATTAGTTAGTTAGTAGAAAGAATGCATGTTTAGGTGTGTTGAAAATGTTGTTCTGATAAGTAAGGATAAATTGAGATAAAAACCATGATTCGAGAGTCGTTTATTGATAATGTAGTCAGTGCCATGTGAGTGTGAGCCTGAAATTGCTAAATTCATGTTTTGTGTTAATTCAAAACTTGCCTATTACTCCAAGTTAGAGTGTAGATTAAATGAATTAGGAAAAGATCTTAGACCATTGTTCTTAAAAGCCCACTTAGCCTAAATGGCCAACCAAAATTGCAATGTATCCCTTGTTCCTAATGTTTGAACCTAACATGTAACTATTCTTTGTCAAAACCAAATTAACCTAGCCTTGTTAGTTGTAAAATTCTGAATTTGGCCCTGATCCTTCCTTGAAAATTGTGCACGTTGATTGAGGAAAAAAAACTAAGTTGAGGGTGGCTACCAAAAGTGACCCTAGTTTTAAGGAAGCATATTGTGTACCTCAATTGAGGGGAAAAAACTAAGTTGAGGGTGGATGGTCTAAGGGTGAAACACATAAATAAGGCGGAAGTTAGTGATGCATAGAAAAATGGAAAATCGTGTACCTGGTGCCAAGAAAAATAAGTGATTCCTTAATTGTGTGCTAAAAGAAAAATGAAGTGTAAAAGCAAGGCAAAAATCTGAAGAAAAAAATTAAAAGAAAGCACCCTAGAAAATCTTGAATTAGGATGAAGGGAGAATGAGATGAAAATAACAGAGCTGGTAGGGAAAAAGTGTAGGAAAGCGTAGTGCCAAGGAGGGTCGTTAGACACTATGTTCCCAAAATACCACATCAAAGCCCGTTGAGCCTACATTACGAGCCTAGAAAATTCTAAAGTAATCCTAGTCCAAGTAGTTAAAAGTCTTTTTCATGAGTGTAGGGGCAAGCCTATGGTATTAGGCATGATGCATGAATATCTTTTGTGAAAGTAAGTGACTTTGCATAGTCCCAAGTTTATATATGAAAACATCATTGAGTGTTAGAAATGGTACCTTTTTTCTGTAAGGGCACTTGTATTGCATTGTTAGCATTAGACTTATTCAGTGATTGTGGATTGTTGATAGTACCTCACTTGTTATAGTTATGTTTTCATATGCACCAGTCTGTATTGGCTTGCTAGATGGCAATCTGATTCTGTTTTGAAAAAGAGGTGGGGGTGTCTGAGTTTGGGATTGATGTGATGTATGCCATTAGGTTGAGGTCTGTATGTTATAGTATTATCTATATAGATTGAGTCTGTCGCTTGAGAACAAGAAACAATTTTAAGTTAAGTGTGTGATGTGCTGTCAAAATACAACACTATTGATTTTCAAAACTTGAAATTTTGTGTGTCCTCAATGCAATGTAGTTGGTTTATATGTGTTTTCCTGTTATATTAGGAGGATTCTAGGGTTGACCTTGACTTTGGGAAGAAATGTAGAAGTTGCTAATTTTTTTGTAGTACGAGACCTTTTACGGGCTGTAAAACACTCTACGGGTCATGAAGTGGATTACTTGGAAGATTCCAGTGGGGAGTTGATTTTTTGAAGTAGATTCTACGAACATGAAGACGGAGCGTAGATTGATGTACGAGTGGTAGACCTTAGTTCATGCTTTGGAGGATCAAAGATTGACACTTTCTGAAGATTCATCAAATGAAACCCCCCTACGGGTCGTAAAAAACTTTACGAGTCATAGAGGTGGTATCATAGACTTGAAGCCAAGTTTTCAGCAGCTCTGTACGAGACCCCGATTACAGGCCGTAGAATGTAATACAACCCATTAAACCTTTCATGTGTTGTGCCGCCGACCTAGTTATACTAATGTGTTTTGGACTTGTCTTTTAAATATTATAAATGCCTTTTTAGGTTATGTTTCAGAAAGTTTTCGCAGAGTACTCAAGAAACTCAGTAATTAGAAAAAGAAATGTGTGATATAACATTGAAGAGTCTTTTAGAACACTTGTACTTTGATTTCATCTTTAATCTTGTGATTCTCTTCGAAGTTTGATTTGTATGTTCTTAATTCAATCGTGTAATTGCTCTCTTATGTTATTCCAATTCAATAGTGTAGCATCTACACAAGTCATGAGTAGCTAAATCCACAACTAGGGTTGTGGGAACCATGAATAACTAACAAAGTAAAATCAGATAATTCATATTTCTTGGAAACTGTACATGCATGCATTAATTAACTCTCTTCGCTTTGCATTTTTTCTAGTGATGGCCAATATTGGAACCCACCTAGTGTTACTGACTGGACCAATGTATTAATGAATAAGAAAAGAGATTAATAGGATCCTATTTATGCGTTCTCATCTAATCAACTATGAACGAATGATGGGTATCAAAATGTATAGCCACAAGCAATGAACATGAGGAGAGCAGGTGCAATCCACCTACCTCCATTGGGCTGTAATTCAAACTTCCATGTGACGAGCCCAATGCTTTAAGTTCTACGAATGAAGGATTTGTTTTAGAGTTAGCTCACAAAGTCCCTCATGAGAATTTGAGAAACTCTCTAGACGTATGTGAATTGTTTACCTTCTATAACGTCACACAAGAGGACATAAGGTTGCGAGTGTTCCCTTTTTCTTTTATTGGTGAAGTATCTCATTGGTTTTGGGAAAACTGTCATGATTGTATTACCTCTTTGGAAGAGTTGGCTGATGCATTTCTTGAAAGATTCTTCCCGACATCCAAAATGCTCCAAGTTAGCTATAAGGTTATCAATTATCAAAGTTATGATGATGAGCTTGTGCATGAAACTTAATTCTGTTTTCAAAAGACTTTACTGTGTTGTCAGGATCATGGTCTCCTAGATAAGTTGCTATTGCAAATATTTTATCACAGTGTTACTAATGCTGACAAACCAGTGGTTGACCAACATGTGGGTTATGGTATTATGAGACAACCATTTGTGGTAGCTTCAGCCTTGCTAAATGATATGGAAAACAATTAAGCATGACATATATGGGGAAGACAAAGTTATTTCGGCATTTTCAGTTGTGACCAAGGAAATGCTCCGAAAATATCAACAACATGATGAAAATATGGCTAGAATAATGACCCAACTTGATCTTATTAGTAATCATGTGATGGGACCTCCTCCAAGAGGTAGCCATAAAAATATGAATGTTGTTGTCATGACCAGAACCTAGGGTCAGAAGTGACATGGGGAATGGGAACCTGAACAAGCGTCATAGCATCCATTCACACATCATCGATTTGGAAGCGCATATGAAATAGTAAGCACATAGTTCTAAGGGACGGGAAAATAGAACTCACGCTATAGTAATGTCATAGGGATATGGATTAATATGGATTCACATAACACATAGCGCATAAGAACTATGGGGGTGGGTAAGAACGAATCACTCTATGGGGGCAAAGCGAGACATAGGATATTTCTCATCATAATATCAATCCATATCATAATACTCATAATCAATCCATAGTAACCATATCCAATAGGTAACCATAAATCTTAATCTCTGAATACAACACATAGCATATATCTGTACAAGAGTCTACAAGATGTCCCACAATATCTCTAGTTATAAGATAGGATAGGGTCCAAGACATATCTAGAGCTCACCCTCAAAGTAAGATAGCATAAATGGAAGTAATATAAGGTAGATGGATAGTGGCTTGTCCTTGGAAGATGGGACTCACCACAACGACTTCCTGAAATCCGACTAGATGTCAAATGGTGGATGAATGTAATTTCTGGTCCGAACATGGTTAGATCATGCAGGAAAAATGTATGTCTTAGTACATTTGAATATTCTGGTCATGCGGGCGTGCAATGCATATGAACTCATTAAATTTGCATTCAATGTTAGATGACAAGGGCACATATATAGAAAGAAACATATATCCAAGGAAGAATAGTATATCAATATACCATTAAATCCATGATGCATGGAATGCAATATTTCTTCCATATAAAGAGGGTATGTTACTTGCCAAGGATAGACCTTATTCCTCCTTATTAGAACACCACCCATTTCAGAGAAGCAACCTCACCTTACAGGAATACCACCTATTTCAAAAAGGATTTCCATGTTCATTTAATCAACTTAAGGAACAACACCCATTTCAAGAAGGATTTCCATGCTCATTCACTCACCTTGCAGGAACAACACCCACTTGGGGAAGTAACTTACCTTAAGGGAACAACACCCATTTCAGGAGGATTTCCATAACATTCACTCGCATTACGGGATCTACATACATTTTTTAGAGTACCTTACCTAATAAGAACAACACCAATTTCGGAAAGGATTTCCATAACATATAATAATCATCACCAAACTTCATAAACATTTAGTGCTAGGTCATTATCCCACTAGAATACATATACATATATACATGCTTTTAATAGGAACATAAGTTTTTTAAGTCATCTTCATGCATACATAGGCTCAGAGGCCAAATCACACTTCATGTCAAACTTTCATGCATAGGAATAGCTCATTCATAACCATACTTTCATCAAAATCATATTTATCGACATAATTGGGTCTTAACCCACATCATATCCTTCATAAAAACTAAGGCTTATGCATGCATATGGATAGGGGTCTTGTAGCATACCTTTTTAATGAATGAAAATTACAAAAAGACCTTTAGACGTGTATTAAGTCCCTAAAATACCTTTAGAATAAATCAAAATTACAAGAAGACCATTAATGAAACGAGCCTTGAAAAGTGTCCAGAGGTCCTGTAGCATAGGCACACAGACCGTGTGAAGTCACATGGACCGTATGGGTGCCCGTGAGACAACAATTAGAAAATTTCAGCAAAATTTCATCCAGCTAATGGAGGTTCCACTAGAGGCCTCACCCACAATGTGAAGTCACAAGGACCGTATAGGTCCCATGAGACAACACTTAGAAAATTTCAGCAAAATTTCTTCAAGCCAAGGGTGTTTCCAATGAAGGTCTCATGGACTGTGTGAAGCTTCACGGGTCGTATAAGCGTTTGTATGAAGGCACCAAGTTCTGAGACATCGATTTTACACTTAGAATGTCATTTGGGGAAGAGGCTTCATGAGACCCCAGCCCCACAATTCGTTAGAAGCCACAAGACCTGTATGGGTGCCCGTGTTTCTTGCCTTAGCTAAAATGGAGGGAACACAACACAGAAGAGCTTTATGAAAACGTGAATAACTTGTTGATCTAAAGTCAGAATTAGGAGAAATCCGATTCGTTGGAAAGCTAATTCAAAGAGATAAAATTGTGCAGGTCGTAGGATACCCAGTTCCTTTTTTTATAGGAGATATGACCATTCAAAATTGGCCCTTCTACTGAATCATATGAAAAACTTAGCCAGTTGAATACATTTGAACTTCGCTTGATGTAGGAGATCCATGATGAACCTAAACACATGAATAAGCTTGGATAGAAGGCTTGAAGATGAACTTAGCATGAGTTTGAAGGTTCCATTCTGAGGTCAACTATTACATTGCCCCCCTCCCCCTTAGGATCATTCGTCCTCGAATGAGAAATGGACTAGCTTGAAAGGCTTGACTTCATAGTGAAACATTCCAACATGGCGACACCATGCATAACTCATTACTTGAAAACCATAAAATTATCAAATTCGTGTCAAAATATCTTCTTAATAATTTTTGTGCATATGTATGCATGTCATGTCATGAAACTCAAGAGTGAAAGAATTAGGACAACTCAGAAAAGGAAGAACCTAATACCCTGGGCTTGAGTAGATTAGAAAAAATGAGGATATCGTTTCATCATGTCTAACTCCGCCTCCTATGTAGACCTCTCCAAATATTGATTTCTCCAAAGCACCTTAACCAAGATGCGAAGACGCTTCACTTGCCTATGCAAGATCTCAACCAGGACTTCCTTACAGACATGTTTTCCTCAACCTCAACACCTTCCAAAGGCAGAATGGTACTTGGATCACCATTCAACCTCCTCGACGTAGACACATGTACAATCGGGTGAGTAGAACTCAATCCCGAAGGCAACTTCAATCTATAGGCCACATTCCTAATCTGCTTAATAATCTCATAAGGACCAACAATTGGGGACTTAACTTGCCCTTCTTACCCAAACTCATCAAGCTCTTCTTTGGTGAGGCCTTCATATGCACCCAATCACCCACATGAAACTGAAGATCCCTCAAATCCTGACACATAATGATGGATTTTGGGTGTACAAGATAATAAAAATTGTGGGCTTCACTCATGATCACCGCTCTAAAACCATTAATAGACTGTTTGGGAAACAATAGACTTACCCATGGGAGTATAAACTATAAAGGGCTCCCTCATGATTTTAGGACTCAAACCAAACGTAACAATCAAAGAGGAGTCACAAAAGATAAATTTGCACTTTGATCAAGCAAAGCATAAGCATCAAAATCAATGACTTTCAACATACCAGTCATAACATCGGGAGTCTCCTCTACTTCCGGTCGAGCATGCAAAGCATATAATCTATCGTTCCTTGGAGCACCTTCATGTTGATATTCTTAATGGACTTGCTCCTTCTTAGTAGCCTTGGGACAATTAGCAATGTTGTGGTCCATATCACCAAATCTAAACCAAGCACCTAGACCCCTCGAGCATGCACCAAAATGATTCTTCCCACACCTACCACACTGAGGTGGTAATAGCCCACCTCTAACTCGTGCCTTCAGAGGAGGCACTCAATCATTAAAAACCGACCTTGGCCCTGTTGAAAGCAACTAAAACCACCACCACTACGAGAGTCAGAGAACCCTCCATCATAACGGGTCCTCTTAGAATCATTCGCCCTCTTCTCCTTGAGTTTCTCTAATCTGTTTAGCATAAGCCATGACCCCAGAAATGTCCATATGTCAAACAAGCATAGCCATACGATATTGTTTCACAAGCAAATCAAAGATCCCAAAAATAAACTTGTGAATACTTGCACGGGGTTCGCGACAAGCATAAGAGCATACTTAGAGAACTTTGTGAACTTAAGGGCATAGTCCCTCGTACTCATACAATCCTATTTGAGGTTGATAAATTTTGTCATCTTAGCTCTCGTAAGTTCAAAGGGGAAGAAACAATCCACAAATGCAAACTTGAACTTTTCCCAATTAACTCCATTACCACAAAGTCTCTCCATCAATCATTGAGTGTACCACACATTAAGCCACATCCTTCAACTGATAAGCAGATAATTAAGCTTTCTCCTAAGAAGTCACTCCTATAATAGTCAATACCCTAGAGCGCTCATCATTGAATTCTTGAGTGTCCTCATCGACTTTTGACCCATAATACTCCGGAGGATTAATCTAGGTAAAATCTCTCACTCTAGTTGTCAAATGGGATCACGAGGAGGGAGATTGGCCTTTCTAGCCTTAGTGGTCACCACTTGGGCAAGCATAGCAATATCAATATAGAATTCGCCATTTGTGATCAGCTATTCCATAGGCCCTTGAGGAACTTGGTCCTCATTAGCCAGGGCCGGTCTTCGAAAGGGAGTTCTTAGGGGAGGCATCTTCTATAACGTAGCAAGAACATTATCAGGATTAGAAATCATTATTACAAGGTCCAAAGCATGATATAAGACATAAAGAAGGGAGATAATTCCTAGAATGCCATCATAGCCTCCCACTTATAGGCATGGTACAAATCAAATCCATGAATAGGTCTCTATTCAATGCAGCATGTTGGACTCTGAGAATCATTTATAAACCTAGTGCTCTAATTCCAAGCTTGTCATGATCTAGACCTAGCGTCTAGAAGTGACATGGAATATTGGAACCCAAGACTCCCCAAATAAGCCTCATAGTATCCATTCACACATCATAGGTTCGAAAGCACATATGAAATAGTAAACACATAGTTCTAAGGGACAGTAAAGGAGGACTCACTCTATGGGGATGTCATAGGGATAGAGATTAACATGGTTTCACATTATACATTGCACATAAGAACTACGAGGTGGGTAACAATGACTCACTCTATGTGGGGAAAGGAGGACTTAGGATCTTTCACATCATAACATCAATCCATATCATAATACTAATGATCAATCCATAATAACCATATCCAATAAGTATCCATAATCATAATCTCAAAATACAACACATAGCATATATCTATACAAGAGTCTACTAGATGTGTGACAATACCTCTAACATATGGAATAGAATGGGGGCCAAGACATATCCTAGGCTCACCCTCAAAGTAAGATACCATAAACGGAAACAATATAAGGTTGATGGATGGTGGCTTGTCCTTGAAATATGGGACTCACCACAACAACTTTCTCAAATCCGACTAGCCGTCAAATGGTGGATAAATGTACTCTCTAATCCCTACATGGTTAGATCATGTAGGAAAAAATATGTGTTAGAACATTTAAAGGTACTAACTTTCTAAGAATGTGTGCATATGAACTCATTAAACCTGCATTCAATGTTAGATGACGAGGAAACATATATAGAAAGAAACATGTATACAAGGAAGCAAAATATATAAATATTCCACAAAACCCATGATACATGAAATGCAACATTGCTTCCATATATAGAGGGGATGTTACTTGCCAAGGGTAGACCTTACTCCTCCTTACGGGAACACCACCCATTTCAGAGAAGCAACCTCACCTTATGGGAACACCACCTATTTCTAAAAGGATTTCCATGCTCATTTAATCACCTTACAGGACCAACACCCATTTTGGGAAAGATTTCCATGCTCATCCACTCACCTTATGAGAGCACCACCAACTTTGGGGAGTACCTTACCTTACAGGAAAAACACCATTTTGGGAAGGATTTCCAGAACATTCTCTCACCTTACAGGAAAAACATCCATTTAGGAGAGTATCTTACCTTACAGGAACAATACCCATTTCGGAATGGATTTGCATAATATATCATAATCATCCTTAAAGGGCATAAACATTCGGTGCTAGGTTGTCATCCCACAGGAATACATATACATATATATATGCTTTTAATAGGAACATATGTTTTTCAAATCATTTTCATGCATACTTAGTCTTAAAGGCCAAATCACATTTCATGTCCTACTTTCATGCATAGGAATACCTCATTTATAACCATACTTTCATCAAAATCATATTTATCAACATAATTGGGTCGTAACCCACATCATATCCTTCATAAAAACTAATGCTCGTGTATGCAGATTCCATGAATGATGAGAGAATAGTAGGGGCAATTGAGATTCATACTTAAATCATCAATATTATATAAAATTGAAGTAAATCCATTAATAAGTTCATATTTAAATAATAATTTAGATTACTTATGCTTAAATCAACCTTGTAAGGGGACATGTATTTTTAAATCATCATAATATCAATGCAATGCAACATATTAGGGTATCACTTGAAAACATCAATTAAACATAGTTCATATCCCAATCAAATTAAATAAAAAATAATTTAAAAGACCCATATTCAAAGTAAGCTTAAATTTTATAAATCAAAGAGTGAAAAGTTTTGGGTCTTCATGGTCGAAAAGGACCATGAATCAATCGCACATACCTTAGATAACTTAGAAGAAGTATGAAGAAATTGATTGGAGAAGAAGTCCTTCCTTCAATTTCCAAGTTGAATCTTCGATCACGAGACTTGTAGAGAGAGTTTTAGGATTTGAATCTGAGTGTTTGAATTAAGAATGAGAGTGAATGAGGGTGTATAATCTGGTTTGGGGGTTTAGGATGGGTATTAATGGCCTAAAAGACCATTAGAATGAACCAAAATTACAAAACGACCATTAATGTAACGAGCCTAGAAAAGTGTCTAGGGGTCCCGTAGGAGAGGCACACAGACCATGTGAAGTCACACAGACCGTATTGGCACCTGTGAGACAACACTTATAAAATTTTATTAAAATTTTATCAAGCTAAGGGAGGTTCCACTAGAGCCCTCACAGACCGTGTGAAGTAACACGGACCCTATAGGTGCCCGTGAGACAACACTTAGAAAATTTCAGCAAAGTTTCTTCAGCCACGGTGCTTCCAATGAAGGTCTCACGGACCGTGTGAACCTTCACGGGTGTACAATTGTCCGTGTGAAGGTACCAAGTTCCGAGACAGTGATTCAAAACATAGAATATCATTTTAGAAAAAGGCTTCACGAGACCCCAAAACGATAGTTTGTGAGAAGCCACAAGACCCGTATGGGTACCCGTGTAGCTTGCCTTAGCAAAAACGGAGGGTACACAATACAAAAGAGCTTTAAAAAAATGGACATAACTTCTTGATCTGAACTCAGAATTAGGTGAAACCAGATGCGTGGGAAAGCTAACTCAAAGAGCTTCGATTTAGTAGGTTGTTGGCCACCATGTTCCTTTTTCTCTAGGAGATATGACCATTTAAAATTGACCCTTCTATCGAATCATATGAAAATCTTAGCCAATTCAATACATTTTAACTTAGCTTGAGTTAAGAGACCTATGATGACCCTAAACCACATAAATAAGCTTGGCTTGAAGGCTTGCAAGTGAACTTAGCTTGAGTTTGAAGGTTCCATTCTGAGCTCACAACTTGCGGGGTATTACAGTTGAAAGTGTTGTGGTGAATGATGTTGATTTTATGTTTAATGCACTCTATAATGAAGAACTTCAATATGTCAACAATCAAATGATGGGTTCTTGACCAGCCATTAAAAGGCAAGCTGGAAATAAATGTTTGATGAATCAGAGAGATGGTAATTGGAGGGATAGAGATTAGCGTGATAGAAATATTTCTTGGCTTGATTGTGGGTTTGATAAAGAGAAATATGTTCTACCGCATGACTAGACCAAGCTGAAGGATCCTATTGATCATCTAGAAAATTATCCAATCGAGGATATGCTTTCTATAATTCTTAACAAAGTTGAGGGGACCAACAAAGTTATGAAGGAAATGAAATCTAATTTTTCAGCTTTGAACTAAATTGTAACTTCTCATTCGACTTCCATCAAGCAATTGGAGTCCCAATTGAGTAACATTTCAGCCCACTTGAATCTTCATCAAAAAAGGGGTTTGCCCAAAGAATGACACTCCTTAATGCATGGCTATAACCACTAGGAGTGGTAAAATAGTTAAGATGAGTCTCCTATAGTTGATGCGCCTATGGGTAAAAATGTTAAAGCTCCGATTGTTGGTGATGAATTCAACAATGATGAGCTAAAAGAGGTGAAAAAATATTCTACTCCGACCCTTGGAAATCCCAAGAGTGATTGTGATCATAAAAAGAAGAAGGAGTACACAAGTTATAACAAAACTTCCTCTCCCCCCACCTCCCCCGCCCCATGTCCAAAATTTGATTGCTCCACAAGGTGAAATACACCATTTCCATAAAGGTTGAATAAGGAAATTCTTATCTATGTTGAAGAACATGAAAATGAGTATCCCCTTGGGGGATGCATTTTTGGAGGTGCCGAGTTACGCAAAATTCATGAAGGAGTTAGTCACAAAAAAGTATAATCTTGAGTTTGAGACTATTGAAGTCTCCCATCAATGTGGTGTGGTAATGTCAAGTAATTTAGTTGCTAAAATAGAAAACTCTGGTGCATTCACTATCCCTTGCCCTATTAGTGTTTACCAATTTTCCAAGGGCATTATGCGATCTAGGAGCAAGTATTAACATGATGCCTCTTGCAATCCTTCACGACAACTATGTTGCGCTTGATGGTAAATCACTCTATTAAGAAGCCAGTGGGTATTTTATATGATGTACTAGTGAAAGTGGACAAATTTATTTTTTTGGCCAATTTGGTTATACTCAATTGTGAGCTTGATTTTGAAATTGTAATTATTTTGGAAGGGCATTTTTATCGATCGGAAGAGCTTTTGTTGATGTTAAATATGGTGAGTTGAAGTTTTGAGTCAATGATGAAGAAGCCTCATTTAACATTTGAAAATCCATGAAGCAACCAAGAGAGTGGTAGGTTGTTCTTATGTTGATGTGGTTGAAAATGCAGTTTAAAATATTGAAGAAGTGATAAGTCTCGATGAATCTATTGCAGCTGTGTTATTTCATTTTGAGGAATATGCTTTTGTTGATTATGATGAGTTAGTAGCAGCCCCTGATGGGGCATGAGCATGTTCTTATTAAAAAATTCCTACGAATCTAGATCTTGATTTGAGTAATAGAAAAACTTCACTAGCGAAGCTCTCGGTTGAAGATCCTCCAAAGCTTGAGCTTAAGGAACTTCCTTATTATTTTATAATATGTGTTTCTTGGTAGTGGAGAAATGCTACCAATGATTTTTGCAGCTGATTTGTTGGACCACCAAGTGGTAGCATTGGTAAGTGTATTGACAAAGTTCATTAAGGAAATTGGATAGACAATAGCTGATATCATTAGGATCCCTCTAGGGATTTGATATCAAAAATTAATTTCATCAAATATTACAAGCCTACTATGGAAAACCAAAGATGCCTTAATCCTGCAATGCAAGAGGTTGTGAAGAAGGAAATAATCAAGTGGTTAGATGTCGGACTTTCTTATCCCATTTTTGATAGTAAGTGGGTGAGTTTGGTGTAGTGTTTGCCAAAGAAAGGGGATGTAACTATGGTGAAGAATAAAAAGAGAAACTTCTTTCTCCAAAATCAGTGATGGGGTGGCGAGTTTGTATGGATTATTGATGTTTGAATTCATGTGCTGAGAAAGATCACTTTCCCATGTCATTCATGGATCAAGTATTGAATCGACTTTCCAGTAGAGATTTGTATTGTTTCTTGGATAGATATTCCGGGTACAACCAAATCTTTATTGCCCTTGAAGATCAAGAGAAGACCACTTTCACGTGTCCTTATGGCACTTTTCTTTTAAAAGAATGTCATTTTGATTATGTAATGCACCTGCTACATTTCAAAGGTATATGTTTTCTATTTTTGCCGATATCATTGAGGATTCAATGTGTGTCTTCATGGATGATTTTTTCATTGTTGGTGATACATTTGAAGCTTGTCTAATTCAACTGGAGAGAGTGTTGTAGTTGAGTGTGAAAACTATTTTGGTTTTAAATTAGGAAAAATGTCATTTTAAAGTGAAGAAACGAATTGTTCTTAGACACAAAATTTTTAGGAGTGGCTTATAAGTGGACCAAGCAAAATATTTTGAGAAGTGGCTTATAAGTGGACCAAGAAAAAGTTGATTTCGTTGCAAAACTTCCCCCTCCCATCTCACTCAAGAGAGTGAGGAGTTTTCTTAGGTACGCGGATTTTTATAGAAGATGCATAAAAGATTTTACAAGAATTGCTAATCCTTTGTGTAAGCTCCTTGAGAAATATTGTCCATTTGATTTCAATGAATCATATTCGGAAGTTTTTAATGATTTGAAAGAGAGGCTTGTGATAGCCCCAATTATTGTTTCCCCAGATTGAAATCTCCCATTTGATGTTATGTGTGATGCTAGTGGGTGTGCTTTTGGTGCGGCACTTAGTCAAGGAAAAAAAAATTATTTTATTCAATTTATTACGCATCCAACACATTGAACATTGCCTAGAAAAATTACATATAATAGAACAAGAACTTCTTGCAGTTGTCTATGCATTTTAAAAGTTTTGGGCATATCTCCTTAGGTTTAGGTTGTGGTTCGCACTGGTTATACTGCCTTGAGGTATTTAATGGCTAAGAGAGAAGCTATGCCAATGTTGATTCAGTGGATTTTATTTCTTCAATAAATTTATTTCAAGGTGAAAGATCGAAAGGGGTGCAAAAGTTATATGGCTGATCATCTTTCTCCTCTTAAGCCAAAAGTAGTTGATGAGGAAGACATTAAAATTGATTACTCATTTCTGAATGAGACCTTTATGACTATTTCACAAAGCCAAATACCTTGGTATGGTGATTATACAAATTATCTTATGTGTGGAATTTTGCCAGATGGGTTGAGCTAAAATCAAAAGAAGAAATTCTTCTTAGATGTAAAAAGATATTTTTAGAATGAATCTTTCTTGTTTAGAGAATATGCTAATAATATGGTGTGAAAGTGTGTTCTGGAGGTGTTGATGAATGATATTCTTGAGGCATCTCACATCTGCCCAGTTGGTGGTCACTATTTTTGGCCAGTGCTTTATTGTGATGTAAACGCCTTTGTCAAGGCTTGTCCAAAATTCAAAATACAAGGTAATATTTCTCGAAACATGAACTTCCTTAATCCCCTATTCTTGAAGTTCAATTGTTTGATATGTGGTGTTTGGACTTCATGTATCTATTTGTGAGCTTGCTTGGAAACTAGTATATCTTTATGGCAGTGGATTATATATCGATATGGGTTTGAGACGAGCATACAAACTACCAATGATGGAAAGGGGGTTATTAACTTCTTGAAGAAAAATATCCTGACTGATTCAAAACATCGAGAGCAATCATTAGTGATGGGGATATCATTTTCGCAACAAGGTCTTTGTGTCATTGCTTAGAAAACATAAAGTCAAGCATAGGGTGACAACACCCTATCATCCCAAACTAGTAGGAAGATGGAGGCATCAAATTGGGAAATCAAAAGCATCCTTGCCAAAAAAAGTGAATGCAAATAGAACAAATTGGTAAAGAAAACTCGAAGCTCCTCAAGAAATTTAAAGCATCCTTGCCCTAATGCGTGTTGTTTGATCTGGTACACAAAAGTGAATTTCTGAGGAGTGAGAAATCGGTGATGCGAGGTCATTATTCGGAAGATTACCAAATTGACTCAGTAACCCCGATCTTGACTACCTTTTGGGTCAAATGTTGGCCCTGGGGTGTCTCTGAATTTCAGTTTTCAAAGATATCATTCAACGAATCATCGATGATTTTCGGTGATGCACAGTTCGATCGCCTTTTGATGTATATAATATGGCCTTAAATTCTGTAAGTTTAGGTAGTCTTGTAGACATTCAGCTATTTGCCGAATGTGTTCGGCAGTGTAAGTCAATGCCACCGAATTTCACCGCCTGACCAACCCTACTTCATTGTAAAGTAATTCCATTTTAACTTTTCACCTTTCCATATTCACTTTTTTACACCTCGCCACTCTTCACTCTAGTAGCTTAAGTTTTTCATTGATTTCATTGGGAATTGAATCTCTACTTCATCATTTGATCTTCCAAGTCATTAGTTGTGTGTCTTAACAGCTATTTCGGTATGTTCTTCGACCCTTCTCTTAGATTTATGATGTTTTGAGCTTGATATGGGTTAAAATTGGTTTTCTAAACATGTAGGTCGTTATGTTTTGTAAAAATTACTTGAGAATAGTTGTGTCTCATTGATCAAATTTTTGGGTTTAAAACCCTGGGTCTCTCATGATAAGGCTACGTTTTCTTTTGATTCTTGGTGAACTTGGTCATGCTTAATTATTGGGTTAAGCATGTGATTGATATTCTTGTCGATAAATTGTTGTAGTGGTTTATAATGCGAGTCAATTTGATTGAGTCATGATCATCATAGGGGATTAATTGTATGCATGTGGTTGATTAAATTCAAATTTGAGATGGTTGTGTGTTTTGTGGGTTTGTCTTGATTTTCATAATGTTGGATGCAGTTTGAGTAGCTCAAATTCAACCATGCAACTTAAACATTCATATGATGAATTAGATGAAATATATTTTAAGGGTAAAGTCATCGTTTAGTTGAATTCGTGCAAAATATGTGAACGGGAGTAGTAGGATGCAATATTATAGTTGGATATTTGAGTTTGTGGCATGCATTGTGAAATTTCACCCATGTTGTTGTTTCCACGTTTGAAATATATTTTGGGGGGAATTCGAGTTGCAAGTCAATTTCAGTGATGGTTTATTTAACTACGGAATTATTTTTGCGATGCCTAGAATGGTCTCATGCATCACCCTTTTTGTCAGCCTTGAACTTCCATTTCTGCCAAGTTTGGCGATAATCGATTTGATTGCCCAATTGATTAGTGGTACATCAAATTTTGGGACTGACGTGTCACCAAAATATGGCAGTTTTGATCCTTTAACTTAGAATTTTATGTGTTCTAAGAACTATGTTAGTAGGTTTGATGTATTGTTTTGTGTTGATTTTTTAGGATTTTAGGAAACGGGATGATTTAGTGACAAGTTATGCAGATTGTAGATTTTTGATGATGTACGAGTCCTTCTACGGGTCGTGGTGCATTCCACGAGCCATAGATAGGTTTCATGGTTCAGATCTTATGAAAGACTGATTTTCAGATATTGAAGGTACATGTTCTCAGACGATCCATAAACCATTTGATGGCCCATATGCTTGTTCATATGCTGTTAATTAGAGAATATTCTTCAATGTTGAACTATTATCAGACGAAGACTCCTATAGGTCGTAAGTCAGGTGATGGGTCGTGAATAGACAAAACTCCTTACAAGCCATAAGTCAAAAGATGGTCCATAGGAGAAGTTCATGTGCGTAAGATAATTTTTGGGAATTACAATCTGTGAAGGCTAGTCACGAGTCGTGATTTAATTTAAGACTCGTTACTATGTTAATCCGATTTCCCTATTCTAGCTTTTTGATTTCGTTCAGGATTTGGTTTCCACTTATTATAATTACATTTCTAGTTTCTAAATTCACTACACCCTATTACTTACGAAGGCCATCTATATCTTGTAGTATACCCTACGGCTTGAAGGAGAACCTTCGAAGGTCCTTTTGTATACATTTTTTTGAACCTTTTGTCTTTCTGTTTTTTTATTCATAGGAGTCATGTATACTTATATTTTGTTATTTTCAGGTACTATGGGTCCTAAATTAAATAAAGTTGAGATACAAGCCAAACAAACCTTGCTATGTGATTAGGCTATAGACACCAAGGCTCGTCCTCAGGCCAGTGGATCGGTAGAGAAGCTCAACGTCCAGTCAGACAAGGGGAATTGAGCAACAATACACTAGGGTGGCATCAAGAAAAATAGTGTCAACGATGATAGGCCATAGTTGCTCGGCCTCTCCAATATGAGGAAGGAGGTTTCCAGCGAAGGAGCTTGATTCAGATGACAGACTCCGGTGAGGGGTCTCAATCACGATCAGGAAATGGAGATGACATTGGTTCAAGTGAGAAGTCAGGTTTTGAGTCCGCTGAGTCAACCCTAGCACCAGTAACCACTCTAGCTTAATTGACAAGGAAATGGTGTGTTTAGCTCATACACTATATATACAGGAAGGATATCCAGCAGGACAACTTGGGTCGATAGGCCCACACTATATTTGAAGAGCCACAGATCGTTACATCTGGGATTTATAGTGACCTATGCTCTAAGACATTATAGCTCACTATAGACTAGAGTGGTTAGCAGCCCCTGCGAGAAAATACTCCTTGGTCCTTGTTCGTAAGTTCTATGCGTCACTACAAGCACCATAGAGGTGACCTCGAAAAAGGGGAGGTTTCTTGCATATCCCCACCTTACCCAAATGATGGTGCATGAAGTTCCCGTTGACATATTTGAGACAACCATCCCTTACGGTCGAGCGTCTTCAAACCTCTCCCAGGTTTAGGATTCATAGGAGTGACACAAGAAAGAAGCCACCAATTCTTATTTGGTATAGAGTGTCAGACCCCTTCGCACATAGCAGAGTATAACTATAGGTTGGGGTAGACCAAGGACCGAGGTTTGATAAGGAATGCAACCCGAAAAGTCATCTTGATGAGATGGATTTCTGAGCACATAGTTTAGCTGAGCCAAGACCCTAACAGGATAGCTAGTTTAGAGGTGATCGTGAAGGTATTACTCAAATTTGCCTATGAGTTCTAGTGTCTATTGTACATAAGAGGATCCAACCGACTCAGGAAGATAATACTTTGATGCCAAACCGCACAGCTTTGGTTGCCAACATAATTGTTGGCTATGATATAGATTAGGCTCATTTCATAGCAAAAGAGATACACGAGAGGGCCCTGAAGAGGTCCACCTATATCCCATTCCCATGTTTGATTTATCTTTTATGTATAGTGATGGGGGTGGAGATCTTACATAATGTGGACATGATGAATGAGGTTCTGCAAACCCTAGATGCCTGCCTGATCAACACTGATGAGAATCCTATGGCCCTCCGACGAGCAATACATCCTCCTGTTCGACTACTAGAGTTGTTCACCGAGGCACCCACAAACTGAGCCTACGTCATCATCTACTACTTCTCTAGAGACTAAGAGGATCCCACAGACGGATACTGATATGCCCAAATTTACACTCCAAAAGGAGTAGTAAAGAGGTCAGTCATCAAATATAGAACTCAACAAGAGTTGAGGTCGATTACATAGGGAATGCGTGAGAATATATCTATTAGAACCGTTTTCAAATGTAATATTTATTCCTAAAACATGAGTGCAGAAAGTAAATGGGGGTTTAAGGTTGCTAACTAGTGAAGTTATGTATAATAATAAAAGGATTTCAATAACTAATGGATTTCAAACTATTAATTAGAAGTTGGGATTGTGTTTCCCATGATGCCCAACTCGATAGCCAAATCTGTTCAATAAAACCATTGATGATTACGTATACATGATCAAGAAAGTTAGTTAACATATAATTCATCACTTGATCCTTCTTAAATGTATTTCATTCCTCTCCTCCCGGGTCTCAGAATGTATATTCTTAGCCCTTTCTATGCATCCCAGAATACTATCACATTCTGATCTCAAGAACTTAGACTAGGTTATCAACCTTGAATTTGTGTTGTAGAGTTCTTTTCCTAATCACTACACCCCTCCTGGTCAAGTAATGAATACAGGTATACCCTCAATGTATCGATTCATTAAGGAAGAAATTAAAGTGAAGAATAATATAATGAATAGGATAACCAGTCTCGAGATTTAACCCAAATTTGTCTACCTTATTGAGTTATCATGGTTCTCACAACCCTAGTTATGGGTTTAGCCTAGCATATTCAATGTTTATAACCTACAACAAGGTAAAGAAATCATGATAAGGAACTTACTATTGATAAAGTAATGAATCCATGGATTTAATATCAAAGAGAAGATTAAAATCCAAGATTTCAATGTAATTTAAGCGTACAATAATGTTCTCTTGTCATTTTCATCTCCAGCAGTCAATGGCAATTAAATATGGAATAAGAAAGTATATATTTACTTAGGAAACCTAATCCAACATAAAATAGGAAAATAGGCGTCGGTATGGGTTACGGGAGTCGGCATGGCCCATGACACTTGGCACGAACCGTGAAACGGTCTATGGTCTTGCACTTGGTCTTCAAATCTCAACACCTCTTCATGAGTTATTATTACGGGCCATGGTGAGGGTTCACCGTCCATGAAAATAATCCGTGACCTTTGCCTTAGGAATTTTCATCACTACTAGCATCTTCTTCAACACCACGGCTCTCTTCACGGTCTATGGTAGTTCACACGGCCCATGGAGGGTCATGTGGACTTCCCCTTGCATGATATTGCTGATTTTTGACACTACTTCTCCCAATTCACATCAACTTCATGGTGATGTACATGGCCCGTATAAGGTTCCACGGTCAATAAAAGGCCCTGCGGAACATGCCTTGTTTTTCATTGTTCTATTAGCCTCCTGGCATGCTCAAGTATGAGCCCACGATAGGCCTCACCGATCGTTTAGTTATCCACAGGCCGTGGGAGAACCCGTGGTACCCCCCTTTGCTCCATTTTGCTTCAATGTGCCAAGTCATGTCCAAAGCAGCCTCTCATGGTCCGTCTGATGTTGCACGAGTCGTGGTGGCCTCCATGTGTCTGCACTTGCGCTCCTTTTTCAGTCCTTTTCTTGATTTTTTCTAGAACTCCATGCATTGTCCATTTTCCTTCAAATTAACATAAAACAAAATATCAAACCAACAAAATTGCTTGAGAACCCACAAAAAACCAATGTTTAAAGCCTTATAAGAGTTGTATTTTCACGACTCATCAACACCCTCAACTTAGAATTATTGCTTGTCCCCAAGCAATGATTACATAACAAAACAACGCATAAATACAAGTGCTCAATAGGAGTCATGCAATAACCTCTTAATCATCACACATATGCCCTTAAAGTATGCGTAAAATGTACTCACACCCAAAACAGACCTACACATATATAATCAAACATCATACTGTGTACAATTAGCCTAAATAAGATCGAGGACAAAGATGAACCTATTTTATTAGCAGATAAATAGTGCAAGCATAGTTTCCTCACTACGAAGAAGTCTCACACACATTATACGAATGCAAAGCAGAGACTGGAATGTAGACACAGATGCTCACAAAAGATTTTCAGCTGACACACGAGTATAGGCCATATGCTTGCCCTTATTTTTACCACATTAACCCTCAAACGACTTTTTAGGATCAGTTTAGGATGTTTGTGTCTTGTAATATAGGCTCGGGCTAGGGTGAGGTAAATTTATGATTTAAGTGACTAGCTCCCCCTCCAAGACACTAATTTGGCTTATCGCTCTACTTTTGGCTCTCCAAACCCTTAATGCCCCTATTCTTTCACCTTTCTTTGCCATTAGGAGTCATTTCCATTTTGATTCATTATTTTTTTTCTTTTTTGCTCTTTTTTTTAGTCACGGTCACACCTCAAACTTTTCTTTTCTCCTCTCGTCACCTCACGTTTTTCTTACCTTAACGATTCTGCATTTTTCACAATAGTCATCCTCAACATAGGCTTTTTGCCTGAGTTGAGGTGCATAATATCTATCAGAGGACCAGGGACAATATAAGCACCATCAATTTAGGTTGTTGGCCTAGGGTGAGGTTCATAATGTCCTTGGAGAAACAAAGGCCAAAGTAAAGATCTGCAAATAGACAAGGATGGTGAGTTAGGTGATTACAAAGAAAAGGTCATGTCTGGCTCAACTTTTGGTTTAAAGGGAATAATTTCATTTGGTTGTAAACATTTTAGGCTAAATGACTTCTAAACAAAAACGTCCTTTGATCATATCGTAATCCAATCATTCAATTGTCTTATTGGGACTAATCAGGCAAGTTCGATCTCACTAGTGCACCGACCGAATTAGACAAATAAGCTCACATGTACAAGGCACATATCCTACACTAGTCAGCACTAATCAATACAATTATGCTTCATTCATCAAGATACCAACCAAACAATGTATACAATGCTTTCCAAGAACCATATAGGTTAGTCAGGATGAGATGCATGCACATACAAGCTTTTTGAAAAATTTTTAGATTGGGGCTTTTTCTAACAAAAATATAGGTTACTATGGACTCCTATAAAAACTTATATCTACACAAAAAACTCAACCTAAATATGCCATTTCTACTAGAGATTACACTTGGGAGCAGAGAAACATGGCAAGAAAAACTCCCAAGCGGCAAGATGCCCTACCGCCTCCAAAAAGATAGTGCAGTGCCCTCACTGCACCATGTCTAGAAAATAAAGTACGACAGGGAGTAGAACATACCTGGGATGCCTAGGCGCTAGTTGTCCCATTGGGGTCGGACCTTCCAGCAGGGTCCCTATTATCGAATTTCACATCGAGTCTAAAAGTGCTCCCAGAAGCTCCTACCTTTACTACCTCTAGTGCGTACTACTCCCTTTCCTTTTGTTCGGCGACTGCCCGACATTGGGCCCTTATGGCCTTTTGCAATTTCTTCTCCTCTACTAATTGTGGATCAGATGGAGGGCTAACCTATAGACTACGCCTCTTTCCCTGTCCTTTCTCTTGGGCTCATTGGTAGTTGGCAGTAGTGTGGTAGTTGCGATGAGTAGAATGACCCATCCCTCACCTAGAGGTGGTACCACAGTTGGAGCATTAAAAAGGTTCATTAAAAACTTTGAAGGTGGGGCCGGTGCGGCGAGATTGTACTGGGTAGTCAATGGGGCAATTTGTTTCTTTATTTCTGTCATTGTCTGCACAATATTTGTCAACTCCACACTTGATAGACTACTGAATATATCATTAAAGTACCCATCTGAGGTCTTAAATTGGCTCTAGAGGGTGAGAATCTGGCCTCTAAGCTCGGCCCAGAGTCGCTCCTCTGCTTGGTGCACATGAGAATGGACCATCTGAGGCATCCTCTCTACTACTTGATCAACAATGGCCTAGATCCATTTTTGGTTTGGCACCAACCTAGAAAAAAAAATCATATGGGACGTCTACATACCTCTGCTGGATCAAAGGTGGTGCACCATTGGTCTTGGGGTGCCCATAAGCCTCACCTGACTTTTGGGTAGTGGCAAACCCTCAAATGGTAAGGGCTGCTATGGGGCATCCTGGGAAACATCGTTGAACTACCTGGCCTGTGTATCCTCGTTCACTAGACAGGGTTGTTGACATCTTTAATTAGTGGAATGTTGACCACTTGGTTTGTAGATATTTTTCAGTCTAAATAGCGGAAGGCAGGGATATGAGCTTATTTGTATAGGCCCCGAATTAGTCATTGGAAGGGCATTCTAGCTTTTTCATTCAAAGACTGCACCCGTATCTCCATGGCAATGATCCGGCCCAAGTTCAACCCATATTTAGCTATAAGGCAAGCTACCAATGAAGCTTGCGTTGGTTGAAGCGTGTTGTCAATACCTAAGGCCATAGCCTGGAGCGCACCACCAACAACCAAAACTTGGCTGCAAAGGTAATAGAGGACTTGGCAATTGGGATCCTGGGGTCCATGACCCAAGTCATTTCAGAACCTTTTAGGGCAATACTCTGTTTTCCATGTCAATATAGTGACCCGCGATGTAGGATTTGACATTTTCTTCTTATCAGTGACCTGTTGGTGTCTTGCACTATATAAGCCATCAAGCGGGGCTCTATAATCTGGGCCATAGAGGAACTAGTTTTTGATGGTCTCAGAGATGTCTACCTTCTCTCCCCATACAACATGTTCAAGTGGGGCCAATCTAAGGGCCAGCTACTTCTTCGACTTTCTAGACTTTCACTACTAAATGAGTTCAACAAACTGGCGGCATAGCTTGAGTAGAATTCCAGAATGATTAATGACCCACAGTATATGGGTTTTTATGGCATCTAGCCAAATTGATCAAACTCAAACACTGCTTTGATGTCAGGCACCCCATCACAATTGATATGTTACCTACCGTCGTAAGCCCCTAGAGCCATTGGTGAGCCCATGAGTGAAAATATCTTTAACACTTGGAACTATCTATCGGGCTCGTAGAAATATTATTAGTATCTACAATGTTTCAATATCTAGCATCTGAGAGACAGCATAACGTAAAGCTTCATTATTACTATCCTAGAGTTCGACGTTGTTGGACTGAGCACCATAGTATTTTTGGTCACCCTCAGGGATATTTGCCTGTTCATCCTGCTCGGGAGCAGCATCCGCCTTCTCACCTCCCTCAAAAGGGGCTCACTCAGACTGGGGGGGCTAAGGCTTGGCTCACTGCATGAGCCCTTATGGTATAAGGGGAGAGAGGGGAGACATTTCTTGTGTACCAGATCTCGGACCCTCCTGAGCAGTCATCGCATGAGTCACCCCCAGTCTATTGATTAGAAGACATTATTGGAAAATCATGAATACGTGACCTAGGCTCCTCCTTAGGTTGGTTGAATTTGGACAACGTTAGAACTTGCCTAGTTGTTACTAACTAGATCAAGGTAGTAATAAATGGGAAAAAAGATTAATTAATAGGATTCAATTGATATCTTCTCGTCTAATCAACCAAATTGGATCTAGGGGAGTTTGTGCTAGAATAATAGGTAAAGGTTAGTAATGTCACACTGTGGGAATGGATCAAATCATGTTGAAATTTGTCTCTCGCCTGGATCCAAGGTTTGGTAAAAAAAAACTAGAAAGGATTATGATTATTTAGTAATACAAAGTTAAGTATTCATGGGGAACAAAATTCCCTAGTTACTTCTCTTACTGGTTTCACAACACTTGTTCTAGTTTAGGTTTACTTTTTGCAAACTACAAACCCCCACTTCGGGAGATAAGTAGGTTAATTCACTTGACTTCTTTGTAATTACTCCAAGTGTACCATATTCCCTATGTGATTCAACTCTAACCTTGGTCAAGTTATATATCTTGACAACGATTGCTTAAACCTTCAAAAAGGAGGTGTAGTTTGGGTGACATCAAGATTTTGGCATTGTTTCCATGGAATACGGCTAGAATAATTTGATTTGGGAATCAATCCGTATTTTTCTCATTTTATGTTTTTGGTGTTTTTCTTTTTTTTTCAACGTGCAGGTGTAGTGTATGCACAACACTCAAAGTTGAGGTAGACCCTTGTCTCCGTTTGACCTCGAGATCCAGATAGCACTAAGAAGAATGGCCCAGAACAACGTGAACAATGCTGCAAACGAGCAATGAATGCAACACTCAACTAGAACAATGATAATAATAACCCACCTCCACTTGATGATATTAATCCACCACCACAGGATCTTCAAGTCGCGGCTCATACATGGAATCAACATCGGCTTGATCCTATGGCAATGGATGTCAATGATGTGCTGTCAAAATATAGTATTTTTTATGCTTAAAACTTGGACTTTTGTTTGTTCTCAACATGATGTTAGTGGGTATGATGTGTTTTAATGTTTATTTCAAGATTAAAAGATTTGGCATGATTTTGGACTAAGTGTGCAGTTGATGTTGTTTTTGCTATTCTACGACATTCTTTATGAAGCCCCGACAAAGGCCGTAGAAAGTACGGCCCGTAAAGTTGCTTGTATTACCTGCAAAATCCAATGTTTCTATGTTGTTTTGGATTTGTATTTTAAGTACTATAAACAGATTTTCGTAGGTTATTTTTAGTGAAAGAAGAGAGGAGAACATGAGAGAAGAGGGAACAATGACCAGAAACATCGAGAGAAATACTTGGAACATTATTTTGTAATTTTAATTAATACTTTGTGATTTCCATTGAAGAGTTTGGATTTCTTGTTCTTAATTTCATCCTTGTAAGTTCTCAATTATGTTATTCTATATCATGATTCTAGCATCTACAATAAATATGTGTAGCTAAGTCCACAACTAGGATTGTGGGAACCATGAGGAACTAATAAGGTAAAGCTGGATAATTAATAATTCTCGGAAGGTGTACATGCATATTTTAATTAATATGTTCGTTTTGATTGCTTTTTAATTGTGTCCAATGTTAGAAGTCGCCTAGTTGTCTTACTAACTAGATCAAGGTAGTAATGAATGAGAAAAGATATTAATTAACAGGATTTGATCGATTTCTTCTCGTCTAATCAACCGCACTAGATCAAGGGGAGGTGGTACTAGAATAATAGGTAAGGTTTAGTAATGTCACACTACAGGGATGGATCAAATCGCGTAGGGAAATTTACCTCTCGCCTAGATCAAAGTATTTGGTAAACATAACTTACATTTCTGCATGTAATATACTAGAAAAGAATGTGATTATCTGGTAATACCGTGTTAGGGAATCATGGGATCATAATACCCTAGTTACTCTTCTCACTAGTTTCACACACTTGTTTAATTTAGGATTACTTTCTACAAATTACAAATTCCCCCCCCCCTTCGGGAGATGAGTAAGTTAATAGACTCAAATTTCTTGAAATTACTCTGACTTTACCATATTCCCTGTGGGATCGACCCTAACCTATATTAGGTTATATATCTTGACACAGATCACTTTAACATTCAAAAAAGAGGTGTAGCTTGGGCGACATCAGCCACTGGAGCTATTGTGTAACTTCCATTATGGGATGACAAAAAGTTCATCATTTCGAGTGGGTTACTCCAAATGTTGCAAAATCAAGGGTTGTTCATGGGCTTACCATCAGAGGATCTGCACAACCATCTGCACAACATTATCTTTGTCTACAAGCGCCTGATGGAAAGCCAGAACCTAACCATGAATGTCATTGGGCATTGTGTCTTCCCATTGTCTCTAACAGGTTATGCAACATTATGGTTATCCGAGCTCCCACAGAGTTTAATCACTAGCTGGCCAAAACTACAGAAGGCCTTTCTAAAGAGGTTCTTTCCATGGTCAAAGAAGCTAAAGTTGAATGATCAGATCAACAATTTTAAGCAATTACATGGTGATTTGATCAGCACCACGTGGGGGAGGTTTACAAAGTGCCTAAGGAGTGTCCCAGACCACAAAATCGTAGATGAAGCCTTAGTGGATATCATTAATCGAGCCCTGGATGAAAGTAGATAAGTTATGACTGACACTATCATCGGAGGTACCTTTTTAGACTGTCCATTTTCGGTGATTGTTGAAAGGTTAGAGAAAATAGTCAAGATAAATCGTATTTGGGGGATGAGGGAAAAGTTAACAACTAAGAGCTCATTCTCAGTCAGTATTAGTTCGGTTCAAGCAAAGATAAATGAGTATATGATGCAAGAGCTTGCTGAGTTTAGTACCAATTATGAAACTTAACCATGAACGAGTGAATGCAATAGCTCATTATCCTGCATGAGTACACATATATGAGGAACCTTACTATAAGAAGAACACTTGCTTCATCATTGATCAGATGGCAAGTTTCCGGACCAATACCTAAGGGTCCAGTCAGGACTATTGGCATCAAGGTGAAGGAAACAAAGGTCGGAACTTTAACAGGGATGGCGCTTTTAGAGACAAGAATAGAGGAGGTTACGATGACAGAAATAGGGGCCAGGACAGATATACTGATTGGGGACGCAGAGATAGTTATAGAAATGGTGTGTATGTGCCACCACATAATCGAGATTTTGGTGTTGGTTGTTCTCAAATTGAGGAGATGTTTGATTGACTGTTAAAACAGGCCGAGGCTTAGGATGAGACCTTGAAAAGGATGAAATCTGACATCTCTAGTATTAATCAGAAAATTGAGTCTCATTTTGTTGCTATTAAGTAGCTGGAGCAATAGTTCGATCAGATGTCGACTCAAATAAACTAGCGTCAAAAAGGTACATTGCCCTTCAACATAGTTCAGAACCCAAAGAATAAGGGGGAGTATATGGCAATAACTACACATGGTGGCGAACAGACCATTGACCCTCCAATGTCGATTAATATTGATGATGTTCACGAGGAGATGGTTGAGAGAAATGATGTAGAGCACGGAGATGCTCATGCCATGGATAGGGTAAGTGGTATAGCCGTGATGCCATATAACCTGTAACCCATTCATAGACCTCCCCTTCATTTCCCTCAGAGACTCTAAAAAAAGGAGGAATGTAAATTCCAGCACGCAATCTCCATGCTGAAGCAACTCTCCATCAAAATCTCTCTCATTGAAGCATTGAAGAAGATGCATGGGTATGCAAAGTTCATGAAGTATTTGATCACAACGAAGCAAATTGTGAGCCAGGAGCTCTCCCAATGGCTTCAGCATTGCAATGCAATCACAACAAGGTCCTTAGTGCAGAAGTGAGAAGATCCCGGAGCATTCACCATGCACTCCACCATTGTAGATGTTTCGATCGCAAAGGCATTATACGATCTAGGAGCTAGCATCAATCTAATGCTCCTTGCGGTGTTCAAAAATCTATGCTTGGGATACCCTACTCTTAT
Organism: Solanum rostratum; assembly: GCA_029948455.1. Classification (NCBI taxonomy): domain Eukaryota; kingdom Viridiplantae; phylum Streptophyta; class Magnoliopsida; order Solanales; family Solanaceae; genus Solanum; species Solanum rostratum. The sequence goes on from CM057054.1 coordinate 24,517,621, forward strand.
GAGCATGTGATTGTTAATGGTTAGCCGAACAATGAAGAAGCCTATGGAGATATTATATAACGTCCTTGTCAAAGTGGAAAAATTTATATTCCCCCGGACACTGTGATCCTTGATTGCAAAGTCGACATTGAAGTCCCAATCATTTGAGGAAGGCCCTTCCTATCCACTAGGCAAACACTAGTGGATATGGAATCAGGCCAACTCAAGTTTTGATTTAATGATAAAGAAGTCATATTCAACAGCCGGTAGCCGATGAAGAGGCCCGATGACTTGAACATGGATGTTTGGGAACTTGACGATGTCTGAGTAGCCAAGTTGTCCAAGTCATGCTACGATAATAAATCAGGCGCTACTTGGGAGGCAAGCAAAGATATTTGATGTAATAATAGTAGTTGTGTTCTATTTATTGTTTTTAAACTTGTAGGTAGTTTAATTTTACCATTTTGGTTGTAATTTTTAGACTCTGGAAAGGTGGCTTATAGGGTAACATTGCATTTTAGGAATAATATAAAAATACAAGGCCAAGTCAGCAATCTAGGGCTGAATAGGCAACAACAAGTGTTTCTACGACCAATTTTACGAGGCATGGTTCACACCATGACCTGTACATTGACTCGTAGAACACTTCAGTGAGAAGAAAATTGTCTACTCCAGTTCACGAGCCAACTTTACAGCCATAGATAAAACAACAGGCCATGAATAGGGCTCGTGGACCCTAGGTAAGATTCTTAAAATGTCTACATATTGGGGGCTTCTTCGATACAATCTACGAGCCGTATGTATATGTAAGGCTGGTAGATAGGTCTGTGAAGCCAATTTCCTAGATTAGGTTTCTCTTACTACAAAACCAAATTCGATAGACTATAGAACTTTCTACGGCCCGTAGTTGATTTTTCGTAGGGCCTAGGCCCAATTATCACCCGACCCGATCAACAATTAAAAGAGGGGTAAATTAATTTACCCCTCATTCATGCCAAATTTCCCAAAAATACCTTAAGCCTTTCTCCTACCTCGCTACCTTGACCACCATCTGGCCAACCTCCATTTTTTTCGACAACTTTTCGGTGACACTCCGGCTACCAAGGGTTCTAGCCATCTCGGTATCCTCCTTCAATTTCTCAAACTTTACCGTCCAAATTTGGTAAGTTCTTGAATTTAATTTTCTTATATTACCAAAATTGGTTTCATTAGGTTAGGGTTGTTGTTTGGTACGGTATCTCAAAGTTCATGTGCTTACAATAGGTGTTTCCCTTGTATGTGAAATATTATGTGCTTAACTTTGACCAAATAATCTCCTTTGCTTAGAATTATGTAATGTCAGAATGTGTGCTTAATGTGCTTAATGAAATTGGTTGTGTCATATTTGACTGTCGTTACTTGAAATCATGTAGTCACATGTCGTTGGAAGTATATGGAAATCATTGTTTGAAAAATGGCATGTGATTGCACATAGCACATAATTGTCGCATGTGGGGCATTGGGAAGCTTGTTGGGATTGTATAGTTGGATGAAACTATTGCTTCGGTGCTAAGTATAATTGTTCTAACCTGTGGATAATCCCATTTGGGGACCCGTTTGATATGCTTGGAAAACCCAAGTTACTGGAGTCTTCACACCATGAGGGTCTTTTACGGCCCGTGCAATAATCCACAAACCATAGTTGCCCCTCGTAAATAGAACCAGTCACCTGGGGTTTCTGAGATTCCATCAGACAAAATCTACTAGGGGTCGTAGTTTAGTCTATGGCCTATAGAGAGATTTCGTAGGGTGATGCCTGTAAATGTTCAAGTCTGGACCTATATCTACGACTCAATCTATGGCCCATAGAATGTTCTACGAGCCATACCTGGTCTCGTAGGTATAGTTCTAGTACCGAAATTAATTGTGCCCTGCCACCTACGGAGGCCTTTTTATGGCCTGTACTTTTCCTTATGACCTGTAAACAAACCTTCATAGGATCTTTTATAACAATTTATGATAATATCTTTTTTTTTTGTACTTGTGGGGCTAATAAATTTGCTAAATGTGTGCGTTTCAGGTAGCATCGCCCCAAAACCCAGGAAGATTGAGATTCAAGCCATGTAGTGGTGTTTGCAAAATGAGCCCTCAGATGCCCAAGGAAGTTTTGAGGCTAGCGGATCTCTTGAGGACCTCGGTGTCTAGCCCGATGTAGGCACCGAGCGGCCATAAACATCGGTTGCGGCTAGATAATCAGGGCAGCGCAGAATCAAGCCATCATGGTCTGTCCTCCCCATCTGATGAGGGAGCTTACAGGGACAGAAATCATGTACAGATGACTTCCTCTAGAGAGGGATCTGACTCAGGATCTAGAGAGGAGTCAAAGTCTGAGTCATCTTCAGCAACCCAAGCACCACCCTTACCGACGAATACATTATCTAAATAGTGGTGTGTGTGGGGCATGTAGTGGATCTACCGAGATGACATACAACAGGATGAATGAGGTCGATAAGCCCATACCATATTTGAGGAGCCTTGGATTATTACTTCACGGCTAGAAAGAGTCCTCCGACTCCGAGACACCATTGCTCGTTACAGACTTCAGTGGCTGCAAGGACAACCAGGGAAGTACTCCATGCTAATGGTTCGAGAGTTCCTTGCATCATACGCCACCACTATCAAAGAGTCAACCCCTAAGGGGAAGAGACCCCTCACTCAACCCTAGGTGAAACAGACGAGGGTGAGGGGAGTACAGGTCACAACATATTAGAGGTTGCTATCCGCTATATGCTTTTTCATCCCGAGTACCAGGCCCCAGGACCACAGCGTCAACTAAAAAATGGGGAAAACTAGGTTTAAGGTCCTAATGAAAGCTCAAGCCCGTAAGGCCATGTTGATAAGATGGGTCATTGAACATATTGCTTAGCTGGGCCAAGAACTGAGTCGGTATCTACTTCATCGATGCCCATAATGGAGGTGTCCCTCAGCTTCACCAGAAAATTTTGGTGTGTTGTAGTTAGATTGTAAATCCGATCCACACATGTAGATAACACCTTTAAACCGGACCACATGATACTAGTTGCCAGTATCTTCGCTAGCTATGACATTCACTAGGCCCGCCTAATTATGGAGTAGATTCATGAGGCAGCCCTGAAGTTGTAAACCTCGCTCTCCTTCACATATTTGATATATTATCTCTGTATAGCGGTAGGGGTGGAGATCCTTCACCACTTAAACACTCTGATTGAGGTTCATAGGAGATTGGATGTAAGCCTGATCAAGGTTTATGAGAATCTGGTGGCCCTCTGGAGAGCGCCACACCATCCAGTGCAAATGATAGAGATGTTCACCACATTGCCACTGTCTGAGCCTCCATTTTCTTCTACCATAGCTACTCCCACTACTGAGGGGTCCCCACAGATCGAGGCTGATATAGAGAGGGGGCTTATTACTACCAGTACTGCACCAGAGACCGTGCCCACACAATCTCTACCCGTTGGCATAGTATATATGTCAATGGTGTTTATTCAAATTCTGCTGCAAAGGCAGGCACACACTGAGTCCCAGTTGACTCAGTTGCTATAACAGATTTGGCCTTGGGTTCACTAGGCCATCTTTGAGACTAAGGCACATATGTAGATACACAGTGTGGTTACCATTCAAGAGAGGCTTACACCAGTACACAACCGTATCGCTATGTTTAAGAGGTGAGTAGAGCAGATCCTCAGTTTAGCCCGACATGCTAACATGACAACTATTTGGACAAAGATCCGACAGTTCTGATCTGCAATCAGGACAACAGTATCACAACTGATTATGCTTCTGCCATCTAATCCTAGTGAGGTAGTCGTTGATCTGTTCAACCCTGATGAGACACCACTCTGCTCCCTTGGGAAGCGGTGCTACACTTATAATCCAAATGTCATGAAGCGAGAGGTGAGGATGTCAAAGGCGGAGCAGTTTGAGCTTGCGAGGCTTCACTCCATGTGGGATGAGGAGCCACGAGGAACACGTGAGTTGGAGATGATGAGGGGTGTTGGACCCTCCGAATAGGTTTCCCTACTTAGGAAACCACCTGGCAGGTTAAGAGTGGTCAATCCTAGACAGAGATCGGCGCGTAGGTGCCCATATATGTTTCTTTTGACCCCTATGCTTTAATATCATCATATTTTTGTGCATTGAGGACAATGCAAACTCTTTTCAATGGGGCGTGCATAGTTATAGGCCTCAGTGAATTCTGAGTAACTATGGGCTATAACTTACCCAAATTTTGAGTCAGAAGGGGTTTTCTTGCCTGTCTTCTTTTGCTAAGGACATTTATTTTCTGTTGAACCAGCACGATTAAGATGTGTGGGTAGTATTAGTAGCATATAGTGCTAAAGTCTATTGCATATGTGAGTTTTTGTGAAAAATGATACCCATCAAAATTTTGTGGGTAGTCTTGATAACAACCATGTGATATTAATGATTAACAGTTCTTGTTCTGATAAGTGGGGTTTAAATATGATGAAAAGCATGATCTAAGAGTCTAGGTTGATAGTGTAATCAGTGCCACGTATGTGTGAGCTGTTTTTGCTTAATTCTTATACTGTGTTTCAATTCAAAACTTGCCCTGTTACTCTGACTTAGCCTGTAGGTTAGTTTGTTAGGAAAGGATCTAAGGTCATGGTTCATATTATTCCACTTAGCCTAAATGATTAACCAAATGTGTAATGTACCCTTTGTCAAATTTGAAATCCTTAAATTGGCCCTGGTCCTTCCTTGAATATTATGCTCCTTGACTAAGGCAAAAGGTTTAAGTTGAGGGTGGCTATCAAAAGTGGCCCTTGTTTATAGGATTGATATTGCGCACCTCGACTCAGGCCAAAAGCCTAAGTTGAGGATGATTGGTGTAAGGTTAATCACACTAAAAAGGGTAGAAGCTAGTTATACATGAAAAAGGAGGAAAATGTGTTATGCGTGCAAAAAAAATGAATATATACCTAAATAATGAGCTAAAAAGAAAAAGAATATTAAAATAAAAGGCAATGAGCTATAAATGTAAATAAGGTACCCAGAAAAGCTTGAAAGAGGATAAGGGGAGAATGAGTTGAAAAATGGCAGTGTTGGTAGGGCAAAAGTGTAGAATAATGCAGCGTCGCCCAAATTACACCTCCTTTTTTAGGCTAAATGGGTTCGTTGTCAAGGTATATAACTTAACTAAGGCTAGGGTCGAAGCCCACAGGTAATATGGTAGACTTAAAAGAATTCAATGCAAATCTCAGCCCGGGGGGGAGGTAGCCGTGGGGGTTGTTAAAATAGTATTAAGAGTAACTAGGGTTTCGTGTTCCCCATAATTCCCTAACTTAGTATTAGCAGATAATAGAATTATTTTCTAGGGTCTAGCATGCAGAATGATAAGTTAAGTTAACGAAACCCTTTAGTCCAGGTGAGAGGCAAATTTCACTACATGATTTGGTCCATCCCCGTTGTGTGACATTACTAACCCTTATATATTGTTCCAATATAACCTCCCCTTTGCCCAATTGGTTGATTAGATGAAAAACATCAATCAAATCGTGTTAATTAATCTTTTTTCATATTTATTACTACCTTGATCTAGTCAGTAACACTAGGTGCTTTTAATGTTGGCCACAATTAGAAAGAATTTAATATGAAGAGAATTAATTGATACATGCATACACATCTTTCAACAATTACGAATTATCTAGTTTTATCTTGTTAGTTCTTCATGGTTCCCACAACCCTAGTTGTGGAATTAGATACTCATTATTAGTGCAAATGCAAGACTTATGAATTTGAATAACATAATTAAGAATTTACATAAGAGAATTAAGCACAAGGAATCCAAAAATCACAAGATTGAAATTAAAAGATGAAAATAATGTTTTACAAGTGTTTTCTCAAGCTCTCTATTGTTCTATCACATCCCTCTATTGTTTGTTACAAAAAATAACCTGAAAAAACTATTTATAATGTTTAAAATACAAAATTAAAACGGAATAGGATAATTGGGTTGGCACACTCTTTAAACAGTTCTACCGGTCATATAATATTTTACAACCTGTAGTCAGGCTATCGTGGATTGCTTCTTCAAATTTGGGGTTGACTTCTATGACATCCTTCTATGACCCGTATAAAGTTCTACGGACCGTAGGGGGTTTCGTTGGATGACTTTTCAACAACTCCCCACTTTCTGATCCTTAGGGCATGAGACCAAGTCTACGGCTCGTATTAACTTCTATGGCTCGTCTGCATGTTCATAGACTTAACTTTAGAAAACACACTTCACTTGAATTGTACACAAAACCATCTTTATGGCCTGTAAAATTCTCTACAGCCCATAAGAGGTCTCGTGGAATCTCTACTTTAGCGAATTCTGCACAGTTAGCCTAAAAATTGTGCCAACCCTGTAATCTTGTAAAACAAATATAAAAACACATCAAATCTACCAACATCGCATTGAGAACACACAAAATTCCATGTTTTAAACATAAAAAGTGTTGTATCTTGACAGCATATTAATACACTCAACTTAAAATTGTTGCTTGTCCTCAAGCGACAGACTCAATCTACAATAACACACAGACCTCAATCTAATGGCATACTTCGCATCAAGCTCAAGCACATATACCCACACCACATTCAAAACCCCTCAGGTAGCTAGTAAGAAAAATAGTACATATTAATACATGTGACCATGCAACTATGACAAGCAAGGTAGTTATCAACAAGCCACAATCACTGACTTAGTCCAATGTTAACAATGCAATGTAAGTGCCCTCACAGAAAGAAGTCTAATATCTTTCTAATAAGGATATTTTCAAGTATAATCTTGGGACTATGCGAAATCACTCACTAGAACAAAAGAAATTCAAATTCCATGCTCAATACCATATGCTTGCCCCTATACTCATGACTAAGACCTTTGGCTACTTAGACTAGGATATTTTGACTTCACAAACTTGTAACGTTGGCTTAGGGGGGCTTTGGTAAGATGTTTTGGGAACATAGTGAATAAAGGAACTCCTTGACACTACTTTTTTCTACACTTTAGCCCTACCCACAATGTTATTAATCATCTCATTCTCCCTATCTCCTATTTCAAACTTTTCTAGGTGCTTTATTCTCATTTTCCCGCTTTTTGCCTTATATTTTCATAGAATTTTTCTTTTTAGTTCATTGCTTAGGAATCACACATTTTTCTTGCACCCAATACACATTATTTTCTTCTTTTCCATGTATCACCGATTTTCCCCTTCATTTTGTGTTTACCCTTACACCAGCCACCATCAACTTAGGTTTTTGGCTTGAATCGAGGTGCACAATATCCAAACTAGGAACCAGGGCTTATTTCAATAGCCACCCTCAACTAAGGTTTTTTGCCTCAATCAAGGTGCACAATGTTCAAGGAAGGACCAAGGCCAATTTCAGGCTTTTACATCCAATAAGGCAAGGTCACTCTGGGTTTTACAAAGAAAAGGTACATGAAAAGCTCAAACATTAGTATTAATGGATATTTCACATATTTGGTTGATCATTTAGGCTAAGTGGACTATCATGAACAATGGTGTAAGATCCTGTCCTAACCAAGAAACCTATAGTCTAAGTTAGAGCAACAGGGAAAGTTCTAAATTGAAACACAATACATGAATTTAGCAAAGAAAGCTTACACTCACATGGCACTGATTACACTATCAACACAAACTTTCAGATCATGTTATTCATCTCAATTTTATCCTCACTTATTAGAACAAGCACTTTCACCACAATCAAACATACATGGTGCTATCTAGACTAACTAACAAATATTTGATGGGTATCAATTTCAACACAAAAGCATAAAGACATATATATGCAATAGATATTAGTACTATATGCTATGAATACTACCTACATATCCTAAACATGCCTGTTCATAAATTAAATAATCATGGTGAAAAAGAACACATGCAAGAAAATCCCTAGGATTCAAAATTTGGGGTACTTATAGGCCAAGGTTACTAAGACTTCACTGAGGCCTATAACTACCACACCCCATCGACAAAGAGGTGTATTGTCCTCAATGCACACCAAAAATGTAAAGTAAAGCATAAGGGCCAAGATGAACATACTGGGTGCCTAAACGTCAGTCTCTACCTAGCATTACGTCCCAAGTAGTACCTGATTTATTGTCACGGCACGACATAGACACATTAGGTACTTAAATTTTATGAAGTTCCTATGCTTCCACTGTTTTTATTTCCTCCACATTACCAAGGTATGGCTTGACTCTTTGGCCATTAACTTTGAATGTCCCACTATTTCTTTTCTCCAATTGGATGACCCCATGATCGAAGACATATGATACCTTGAAGGAACCCAACCATCTGGACTTATGTTTCTTGGGGAACAACTTTAGCCTGGAGTTGTATAGTACCACTGAGTCCCCAATAGCGAAATGGAAATTCTCTATGCGACCATGATGTTGCAGCTTCATCCTTTGTTTTTATAGGGTTGAGCTCTAACACGCCCTCAAATGAAATTCATCAAGCTCGTTAAGTTAGCTCAACCAAGAGTTTGTCGCATCATTCTAGTCTAGATTCAACTTTTTCAGCGCCCATATTGCCTTATGCTCAAGCTCTACCGACAAATGACAAGCTTTCCGAAAGACATGTTGGTAGGGAGACATGCCTATAGGGGTCTTGAATACTGTTTGGTAATGCCCATAATGCATCATCAAGTTTCTGCGACCAATCTGTCCGGTTTGCATTCGTAGTCTTGGATAGAATCTGCTTGATTTCCCTATTAGACCTCCACTTGCCTGGTCGTCTGAGGATGGTAAGGTGTTTCTACCCGATGTTTTACCTCATATTTTTAAAGTAGTGGCTTGAATAATCTGTGCAAAAGTCAGAGCCTCCATTGTTGATGATCGCTTGAGGGGTGCCAAACCTTGAGAAGATGTTCCTTTTAAAAAATGTTGTGACACTTTTTCATTCAAAGTTGGGGAGAGTGACTACCTCTACCTATTTTGATACATATTTCATGGTGACCAAGACGTATCTATTGTCATGCGAACTAACAAAGGGACCCTTGAAGTCTATTCCCCACATATCAAATAATTCAATCACCATAATTAGGTTTAGAGGGATCTCGTGCTTGGGGGAAACACCACCCACTCTCTGACATCTATCACATGCTTTGGCATAGTCGTGAAAATCTTGGTGGATAGTTGGCGAATAGTAGACCCACTGCATGCTTTTATGTGTTTTTCGGACTCCACTATGATGCCTACCAACTAGAGACGAGTGTAATGCCTCTAGGATACTCATCATCTCGACCTTAGGCACACAAAGACGGAAATCCCATCTGTGCATATACGAAATAAGTATGGATCATCCCAAAAGAATTTTCTCACATCAAATATGAACTTGCGGCGCTGGTGGGTATTTATGTTTGGCGGCACAATATGACTAACCAAATAGTTTGCATAGTCTACAAACCATGGTATCAAATCTAGGATGTTGATAACACTCTCTCATCTAGGAATGAATCATTGATCTCCAATCCATTGTCAAACTTTTCCATGGCTCCATGTTCAAGTCTTGAGAGGTGAACTACAACCTAATTGTTGGTCTCTTTTATGTCAATGACACCAAAGTCGAATTCTTGAAGAAGGTGTACTCATCGAATCAACCTTGGTTTTGTATCCTTCTTCGCCATCAAGTACCGAAGTGTAAAGTGATCAGTGTGCACCATGACTTTGGTCCCCAACAGGTATGACCTGAATTTCTCGAACGCAAAGACTGCCACAAATAGCTCATGTTCAGTGACAGTATAGTTCTTCTTGGTTGCATTTAGGGTTTTGCTAGCATAGTATATGGGATGTAATATCTTCTATTGGCATTGTCCCAATACTACACCAAGCGTGACCCTACTTGCATCACACATGATTTCAAAGGGCTTCGACTAGTCTAGAGCTAGAATGATAGGAGCCAAAATCAGTTTCTACTTCAATCCTTCAAATGCTTTCAGGCATGCATCATCAAACACGAACTCGGCATCCTCAAGCAGCTTGCACAATAGATATGCAAATTTAGAGAAGTCCTTTATGAAGCGTCGATAAAACCCTTCATGCCCTAGGAAGCTCTTCACACCTTTCACAGAGATAGGTGGCGTGAAGCTTCTTAATTGTCTCCACTTTGGTTTTGTCAACCTTAATTCCCTTGATGGATATTTTGTGCCCCAATACAATGCCCTCCTTTACCATGAAGTGACACTTTTCCCAATTCAGCACCATATGGCATTCCTCACACCTTTTAGGCACAACATGCAAGTGTCTCAAGCAATCCTTAAAGGAGTCACCAACCACACTAAAGTCATCCATGAAGACCTCAATAGTGTCCTCCATCATGTCTGAGAAGATGGACATGATGCATCTTTGGAATGTTGTTGGTGTGTTGCATAACCCAAATGGCATCCTCTTGAATGCAAAGGTGTCATAGGGGCATGTGAACTTTGTTTTTTGTTGATCCTCCGAAGCAATGGTGATTTTCTTGTAGCCTAAATAACCATCCCAAAAGCAATACTAGCCCTTTCCAACCAATTGTTCTGCATTTGGTCCATAAATGGCATAGGGAAGTTATCCTTTTCTATTAATGCGTTGAACTTCTTGTAGTCCATGCACACTCTCTATCTAGTGACTGGGCGCATGGAAATCAAGTCATTACTAGAATTTGGGACCACAATGATACCTCCCTTCTTCAGAACACACTGAACTGTGCTCACCCATTCATTGTCAAAGATTGGATAGATCACCCATGTGTCCACCCACTTGATGATTTTCCTTCGCACTACCTCCTTCATAGGGGGTTTGAGATGCCTCTGGTGCTCAATACTCAACTTGTAGTCTTTGATCAATTGGATTTTGTGAGTAAATACCCCTGGGTGGATACCAATGATATCTGCAATCGTCCACCCAGTGGACCTCTCAAACTGCTTAAGTACCGCTACAAGAGTATTCATCTGGTTGTTGTCAAGGTCCGCAGTGACTATATCTGGCAAGGTGTTGTTGATGCCCGAAAATGTATATCTCAGATGGGATGGAAGAGTTCTCAACTCTAGCACCAGTGTCTCCTCTATGGATGGTTTGGTAGGTGGTAACTCTCGATTCTTTAAGTCCAACTCCAACTAGGTTTGACGCCTAGGAGCGTAACAGTCCGCGACGCGGACCGGTCGTGTACTGTGTATTTTTAGAAAAAGTTTCTGAATGAGTTTTTCTCAATCCCATCAAAAATCTTAAGAAAAACATAAGTGCTGGTCTGTGATGGGTGCACGACGCGCCCCTGTCGCATAATAACACTGTTTTGCGTTTTGGATCGAAAATATTTCTTTTGCTCGAGTCGCTCTAAAAATCGATCGAGACCATTTCCCCACTTAATTTTTCATGCTGAACTTAAATCTGGTCTTAGATTTTCCTTACGAGCATTGAAAGGTGCGTTTATTGCATACCCTCCCTCTAGGGGTATTTTGGTAATTTCATCGGGCGTTATATAACCTAAAAGACCTATTTATAATAATTAAAAACAAGTCCTAAACAAATTAGGAAAACTGGTCGGCACATTCTATGATAGTAATTTATGGCCTGTATTGTCTTCTACAGCTCGTAGTCGAGGCCTTTTAATCAGCTACTGGAATTTTAGACTTCACTTCTATGGCACCCCTTTATGACTCGTAAGGTGGTTTAAAACCTGTTAAGGGGGTTTCATTTGATGAACTTTAGAAACTCTTCCTTTTTTGACCCTCAAGGCGTGAAACCTCTTCTATGACTCGTACATTAATTTATGGCTCGTCTGCATGTTTGTAGAAGTAACTTCAGAAATTTGGCCCCTCACAGAAATTCCTCATGAAACCACCTTATAGCTTATAGAATGGTCTACGACCCATAAGGTGTCTAATATAACAACAAATCTGCAGCAACTTTGTAACTTTCCCCAAAATCATTGGCAAACCTATAAGCCTGCAAACATAGACACAAAAACATATAAAAACAAGTAAAGTCGCATTGAGAACATGCAAAATCCTATGTTTTAAGCATCAAAAGTGTTGTATTTTTGTAGCACATCACCGCGTTGTTTGTGTTCTCTTGGGCTATCCTTTTATCATTCTGTGAATCTCTAGATCAAATGAGGTTAAGGGATTGCCTTAACTCTGAGTATTGGGAATACACTACTCGTACACCCTGCAAATAAACAAAAACAACAAACAAAATAAAAATAAAGGGAACAAAGGATTAACACTCGAAATACTAATGAATTTACTAAGCCTAGCCGTATTCCCTGGAAACGGCGCCAAAATCTTGATGTCGCCCCAGTTACACCACCCTTTTAGAGGATAAAACGGTCGCTGTCAAGAAATACAATCTAACAAAGGTTAGAATCGAACCCACAAAGAATACGTAGATGCAAAAAAAATTCACCACCATGCAATCCGAGTAGTTAAGCAACTCAAAAGGGGGGAAGGTTTTGCAACAATCAATGAGAAAAATAAACTAAATAACTATCACGAGAGAAAGATCAATAAAGAAGAGCGGCTAGGGTATTGTGTTCCCCATGATTCCCCAACTCAGTATCACAAGATAACCTGATTCTTATCTAGTGTGTAGCATGCAGGACGATAATTTAAGTTCAACAAGCCCTTTGGTCAAAGGTGAAAGATGAATTTCACTATGCGACTTGGTCCATTTCCATAGTGTGCACTACTAACTATTACCTACAAGTCTCAGTACAACCTCCCCTTGGCCGAGTTTGGTTGATTAGAAGAGAACACATTGATTGAATTCTGTTAATTAATCTCTTTTCCTATTCATTACTACCTTGATCCAGTTAGTAACACTAGGCGAGTTCCCATGTTAGCCACCATCAGAGAACATGAAAAATGAAGAAAGTTAATTAATGCATGCATATACACCTTCCGAGAATTGTGAATTATCCGGGTTTACATTGTTAGTTCTTCATGGTTCCCACAACCCTAGTTGTAGATTTAGCTACTCATACTTTGTCTAGATGAAGAGATTATGAATTCAGAAGACATAATTAACAACTTACACAACTAAATTAAGAACAAGTAAATATGTCAATGAAAGTCACAAGCTTGACGATTGGATTAAACCACAAGTGTTTTCAAAGACTCTCACAATTATCTCTCTAAGAATATGGAGTTCTTTGAACACTAACCTAATACTAAGCTAAACTTATGTGAACTAGTGAGAACTTTTGAAAATAAACCTAAAAGACATATTTATAATAGTTAATATTCAAATCCTAAACAACTTAGGAGAACTGGTCGGCACACTCTACGACAAAACATTACGGCCCGTACTAAAGTTCACGACCTGTAATCGGAGTCTCGTACATTATTGCTGGAAATGTGGACTTCTCCTTTATGACACCCCTTTACAATTTGAAAAATAGTTTATGACCCGTAAAGGGGGTTTCCCTTGATGAACTTCTAAAAGTCTTCATTCTTTGACCCACAGGGCACGAAACCTCTTGTACGACTCATACATTAATTTACAGCTCGTCTGCATGTTAAGAGAAGTAACTTTAGAAACTTGGCCCCTCAATAAAATTCCTCATGAAACCACCTTACAGCTCGTAGAATGCTGTACGACCTGTAAGGTGTCTCATCTGCAGTAACTTTGTAACTTTCTCCCAAATCATTGGCCAACTTGTAATACTGCAAACATAGACACAAAAACACATAAAAACAACTAAAAGTCACATTGAGGACACGCAAAATCCTAAGGTTTAAAGCATCAAAAGTGTTGTACACATCAGTAGTGCATATGAATGAATGTTACACTACCACCTCTGATAGTGCAATGTGAATGAATGCATGTGACACTATGACTTCCAGTAGTGCAATGTAAAATGAATGCAAATGACACTATCACCTCCAAGAGTGCAATGTAAAATGAATGCATGTGACACTACCACCTTCGATAGTACAACGTAAATGCAATGAGAATAAAAAATTTTACCACCTCCGATAATGTAATGTAAAATGAATGCATGTGACACTACCATGTCCAATAAAAATGAAGAAACACTACCACCTCTAGTAATGTGATGTAAAATGAATACATATAATACTACCAACTCTGATAGCGCAATATAAATGCAACAAAAATGAGAAACACTACCACCTTTTGTTATACGATGTAAAATAAATGCATGTAATACTACCACCTCTGATAATGCAATGTGAATTAATGCCTATGACACTACCTCTTCTGTTAGTGCTATGTAAATGAATGCAGATGACATTACCATCTCCGATAGTGCAATGTAAAATGAATGCAAGTGACACTACCACTTCCGACAGTGCAATATAAATGCAATGAAAATTGAAAATTGAAAAAACCACCACCTTCGGTAATACAATATAAAAGAATACATGTGATACTACAACCTCCAATAGTGCAATATGAATGCAACAAAAATGAAGAACACTATCACTTCTAGTAATGTGATGTAAAATGGTATGTGACACTATCAACTCCTATAGTGTACTATCAATGCAACAAAAATGAAGAAACACTACCACCTCTGATAATGCGATGTAAAATGCACGTATGTGACATTACCACCTCTGATAGTGCAATGTAAAATGAATGTAAGTTATACAACCACCTCCAATAGTGCAATATGAAAGCAATCAAAATGAAAAAACACTATCACCTCCGATAAAGCAATGTGAAATGAATACAATGATAATGCATAATGAATGAATGTGACACTACCACCTCTGATAATGCCATAAGAATACATGTGACACTACCACCTCCGACAGTGCAATGTAAAAATAAATACAATGATAATGAAAAAGGAATGGATGTGACATTACCACTTTCGATAATACCATAGCAATGCTTGTGACACTACCACCTCCGATAGTGTAATGTAAAAATGAGTGAAAAGATAATGAAAAATTAATCAATGGAATATGAATGAGCACTACTACCTGTGGAAATGCAATATGAAAATGATCTCCCTTCGTTGGTAGGATGACATTGCTTCCTTTCAGCGATGCTGTAGATTTTGAAGTTAGTTTTGATCTTATGCCCATGGTGATGACCGTTTGAATCTGACCATTGAATTTCTAAGAGTACTTGATTGAATATTGTAGGTCTTCCTCAAAAATTCTATCCTAATTGGATTTGATAGACCTCGAATCGTCGATGGAAGAATCATACATTCTCGCAGAGTTTTTGAGATTCGTCCCAGTTGCATATACTGGCATGATCTCCTATCTTGACCAACTAAGGATGACATCTTTCTTGTGCATTTTGCCTTTTTCCAAGATTCTACCCCAATTTTCATTGTAAAGAGGAATGAAAATCTCATCAGGTACATGACCGAACCCAAATGATACTTGCTTTTCTCTCTTTTTTTCTTTCTTTTTTTTCAAAAAATAAAGATGCAAAGAAAATAGTCAAATTTTTGCCATAATTGATACCAAAAATTACGAATGCATAATTTTTTCAAGAATGATTTAGTGAAATAAGATAAGAATCTGACACTTATAGGATTTCAAAAAATGAAAAAAGATCCAAAATCTCTTTGAAACATACTTTTAAAGAAAATGTTTCTTGTTTCTCTTTTTTTTTTTTATTCAAAGAATAGAGAATGCAAAGAAAATAATCAAATCTTGACCACTATTGATATCAACAGTTAGGAATACATAAAAATTTCTTTAATTTCTTATTTTTATCAACTGAGATTGAATTGGAAATAATTCCTACAGATTCAAGTGGTACCTCAAATATATTTAAGTATCAACAAGATTTGTTCATCTTACTTCAAACAAAGGTTTTGAATTATACCAATCCTCATGTGTCAAGTGCCCTCACAACAAAGAAAGTCCTTTCTTACACATACAAAAATACTCGATTTAAGGATATTATGCAAAATATGATCACACTAAAAAGGATGTTCAATGCATGTAATTGTGATACCATATGCTTGGACTTCATGTAAGTTCCCCCTAATATGAGAATATTTGGAATGAGATCACGTAGGGCTTGTTATTGGCTTGTAATGTAGGCTTAGGAAAAGCTAGGGTATTTATTTAGGATAAAAGTGATTGAATCCCTCCTTGAGCATCACACTAAATTTGTGCTTTTAACAATCGATACGCATTTGATGCTTGATTCTATTTGTTGTCCTTTCCTTTTGTTTTGAATTTACAGAGACTTGAGACTTTACTCGTTGAATTTGTTTTTTTCATTTTACCTCCCTTTTGAAAAGTTTATCTATTATTCGAGCATTTTTCTTCTAGTATTTCCTTAATCTTGTGGGAGTATTTTTGTCTTCTCTTATTCTTCCAAGAATCCTTTTTTTCTTCTTCTTCTTCTTCTTTTCTTTTTTATTTTTCGGTCTCTAGAAGTCATCTTTGCATTCTTGATTTTTAGACTTGCATCTTTCACCCTTGGCAATTTCAAAATTTCAGCTTCTCCTTATCATTTCCACTTTTTTTGTGCGCTCAAGAGATGTGGTTCAAGAGAGGGATAGTGCATGTAAGCACTCAGAAGGTAATGGCTATGATGTGGTTGTCCAAAGAAAAGACTTCAGGCTCAAAGTAGGGAAAACTAGGGATTAATGTCATTTGGTAGCCTTTGAAAGGCACAAACGGGTCAAAGAAGGCCTATGATCCTTTCTCAAATCAAACATTACTCATGATTTCACCTCAAAAAATATTCTGGCCATGTTATAGATCAACAATGAGATGCAATTTAATTTTAATCTAATACTTACCATATGATGCACTTGAAACTATGAAGTTGGTTTTATTCTTATCTTAAATATGTGTAAGAGAATTTTGAAGTGTCACAAAAATATAATGAGGGGTACTAAAAGAATCAATGGTTTACCACAAAATGAGTTTTCTTTCTATCAAATATTTCACATGTTCCTCACTATAATGGTCCCAATTGAGCTGAAGATATGACTTTTAAAAATATGTATACAGAATTATTTTTGATATTTTGAATAAAATGAATACCGAACCCAAGAAAGATTGCCTACGTATCTCAAATAGATGAGAATCAGATATGCATGGTTCACGAGAAAATGATATAAAATATGTACACAATTTGATTTTAGTTTTGAAAATTAAAAAAGGAGCACCGAACCCAGGAAGGACTGCCTACGAAGCTCATGAAAATGAGAATCAGGCACACATAGTTCATGAAGATATGGCATAAAATACGTTCACAATTTGATTTGATTTTTAAAAATTAAGCAAGGAGCACCCGACCCAGGAAGGGTTGCCTATGTATCTCATGTAAATGAGAATTAGGTACACGTAGTTCGTGAAGATATAATGAGAATCAAACCAAAGAAGGGTTGCCTACTATATCATTGAAATGAGAATCAGGTAAGCATAGTTCGTAAAGATATAACATAAAATATGTAGACAACTTGAATTTTTTTAAAAAAATTAAAAAAGGAGCAGCAAACCCGAGAAGGGCTGCCTAAATATCTCGTTGAAATGAGAATCAGGTATGCGTAGTTGGGGCGGATATGATATAAAATCCATATTTTGAAAAAATTAAAGTATGTTTTGAAAGAAAAATAACATGAATGAAAAATCAATGCATATTTTTAAGGACGAACTATTCATTAATAAAAAATACCAAACCATTTATTTTATAGAATGTAAAATAAACTAAGTAAAAGGCATTTATTGAATATAAGATCATATACAAAAATTAAACTATACACAAAATGTGCGAAAATCTTTTTTTTTTTGCCATTTCTAAAAAATTTGCCCCCGTTTCTACTATGAAACCTTATGGGGAATATTACTAAGCCATTGTGAAGTGTGAGTGACATGGACATTGGGCAACTGATGACATTTGTACAGCAAGCTGATGAGGAGAGGCATCATAAAAAAAGAGTTCAAGCGTAAGAGAGCTAAGACATCCAGCCATGAGGTTGGAAGAAAAGGCAATGGAAATCGATTTCAAGTACCATCATCTGCTAGTATACCTATGCCTAGAGGCAGGTATGATCAAAGATTTCACAATGCTGGAACCCCTGCATCCCAGTCGCAAGCTAGTGCCGCTCAAGGTTCGTAGGGTAAGTCATTGTGTCATAGGTGTGGCAAGCTACACTTGGGGAGATGTCATGACGAGAATGATGTGTGCTATAGATGTGGCCAAGCGGGTCACTACAAGAGGGATTGTCCAAAACGGGTTGACCAGGCCCTGTCTACTACACCAGCCCCACTAGTTAGAGGAAACTAGAGGGCCACTACATCAGGTACAGGCGGGGCAACAAACCACTTGTACGCCATGGGTTGTTGCCAAGATCAAGAGAACTCCTAGATGTTGTGACAGGTATGATTTGAGTCTTTACTTTTGATTGTTATGTTTTGATAGATCCGGGTGCCACATTGTCGTTTGTATCTCCTTATGTGGCCAATAGATTTGATAGAACTCCTGAGAGTCTTCTTGAATCCTTTGATGTTTCTACTCCAGTGGGTGAGTATATTCGAGCTGAGAGAATCTATAGAGCTTGTGTGGTGTCCATCCATCATAGGGATACTCTTATTGATTTCATTGAGTAGGAGATGGTTGATTTTTATGTGATTCTTGGCATGGATTGGCTTCATGCCTATTATGCCTCTATTGATTGTAGATCCCAAACCATTAAGTTCTAATTCCCGAATGAACCAGTTTTAGAGCGGAAAGGTGATTTTTGTTGCATGTACAGGGAAATTTATCTCAGATGTTAGAGCCAGAAAGTTGATTTCCAAAGATTGTATCCATCACCTCGTGCGGGTGAAATCTGATGATGTTGAGTCCCCAACTCTTGAGTCAGTCCCAATTTAAATGAGTTTCCAAAAGTGTTTCCTGATGATTTGCCTGGAGTCCCTCCTAATAAGGAGATTGAATTTTGGATTGATGTTCTTCCTGATACCCAAGCTATTTCGATTCCACCTTATAAGATAGCCCCCGCTGAGTTGAAAGAACAACTAAAAGACTTGCTAGAGAAGGACTTTACTAGGCGAAGTGTTTCACCTTGGGGTGCTCCTGCCCTATTCGTGCGAAAGAAATATGGGTCCCTCAGAATGTGTATTGATTAGAGACAACTAAACAAGGTCACGATAAAGTATAAATATCCTCTCCCAAGGATAGATGATTTGTTTGACCAACTTCAGCGCACCTCTTGTTTCTCTAAGATAAACCTTAGATCTGGCTACCACTAGTTCAAGGTAAGGGAATGTGACATTCCAAAGACAGCCTTTACGACTAGATATGGCCATTTTGAGTTCTTGGTCATGTCCTTTGGGTTGACGAAAGCACCTGCTGCCTTTATGGACTTGATGAATAGAGTATTCCAACAATATCTTGATATGTTTGTGATTGTGTTCATCGATGACATTTTGGTGTATTCGAGAAGTGAGGAGGCACATGCTAACCACCTTAGAGTTGTCCTCCAAACACTTAAGGACCATGAGTTGTATGCAAAATTCTCAAAGTGTGAGTTTTAGCTTAAGTCAGTGGCCTTTCTAGGCCATGTTGTATCCGAGTGGATGCCTAAAAGATTGAAGCGGTTAAGAAATGGCCCATGCCGACCACTCCGACTAACATAAGAAGATTCTTGGGGTTGGCAGCTACTACCGCAAATTTGTTGAGGGATTTTCTTCCCTATTCGTGCCATTGACTTATCTGACTCAGAAAAAGGTCAAGTTTCAGTGGTCCAAGGAATTTGAGAAGAGTTTCCATGAATTGAAGACAAGATTGACTACTGCGCCGGTCCTTACCTCGCTCGAGGGGATAGAAGACTTTGGATTTATTGTGATGCTTCAAGGGTCGGATTGGGATTTGTATTGATGCAGAAAGGGAAGGTGATAGCCTATGCTTCCAGACAACTTAAGGTTCATGAAAGGAACTCTCCAACCCCTGATCTTGAGTTGGCAATAGTGGTGTTTGCACATAAAATATAGTGCCACTAGTTGTATGGAGTGCATGTAGACGTGTTCACATACCAAAAGAGCATGCAGTATGTTTTCAGTCAGAAAGAGATCAACTTATGACATAGGAGATGGTTGGAGTTGCTCAAGGATTACAACATGAGCATCCACTACCACCCAGGTAAAGATAACGTTGTTGCTGACGCTCTTAGCAGGTTGTCAATGGGTATCATAGCCCATGTAGAGGAAGGAAGAAAGGAGCTAGCCAAGGAAATGCATCGGTTGGCTTGATTAGGAGTTCAGCTTGAGGAGAATGATGAAGGAGGAGTCAATGCTCAGAATGGGTATACTTCATCCTTAGTGCCAGAGGTGAAGGAGAAGCAAGAAAAGGATCCTTCCATACTCAAATTGAAGGAGGCTGTCCACAAATCGAAAGTGATGCTCCTCTCCAAAGAGAGAGATTGAGTGTTGAGGTACCAATGTAGGTTGTGTGTTCCAGATGTTGATGGCATTCGAGACAGAATCATGGCGGAAGCCCACAACACTAGGTATTCCATTCATCTAGGCTCTACCAAGATGTATCATGACTTGAGAGAAGTCTTTTGGTGGAGCGGAATGAAGAGGGACATTATTGAGTTTATTGTGAGATACCCAAATTGTCAACAAGTGAAGGTTGAACATCAAAGGCCATGTGGGTTGGCTCATAACTTTGAAATTCCGGAATGAAAGTGGGAGAGGATTAGTATGGACTTTATTACTTGTTTACCAAAGTCTTGAAAGCAACATGATTCGATATGGGTGATTGTGGATAGAATGAAAAAAAATAGCTCACTTCTTGGCAGTGAAGACAACAAACACAGCAGAGGAGTTTGCCAAGTTGTACATCCATGAGATCATGAGGTTGCATGGGGTTCCCCTGTCCATCATCTCGGGTAGAGGAGCTCAATTTACCTCGCAATTTTGGAGATCGTTCCAGAAAGGATTGGGTACTAAGGTGAACCTCAACAAAACCTTTCATCCATAGAAAGATGGTCAGGCGGAGCGTAAAATTCAAACACTTGAGGACATGTTGAGAGCTTGTGTTCTTGATTTCAAGGGAAATTGGGATGACCACCTACCATTGATTGAATTTGCATATAATAATATCTATCATGCAAGCATTCAAATTGATCCCTACGAAGCCTTGTATGGGAAAAGATGTAAATCACCAATTAGGTGGTTTGAGGTTGGAGAAGCGAAGCTGATTGGGCCTGATCTTTTTCACCAATCGATGGAGAAGGTCAAGGTCATTAGAGAGAGGTTAAAGGCTGCTCAGAGTCACCAAAAATCTTATATCGGTGTAACGAGAAGAGACTTAGAGTTCGAGGTGGATGATTGGGTGTATTTGAAAGTGTCACCCATGAAGGGTGTCCTAAGGTTTGGAAGGACGGGAAAGTTAATTCCAAGTTTTGTTGGACCATATTAGATCGTAAAGAGGATTGGAAATGTTGCCTCTGCGTTAGAGTTGCCTTCCGAGTTGGATGGAGTACATCCGGTATTCCATGTGTCTATATTGAAGAAATGCTTGGGAGATCCTGCCTTGGTGATCCCTATTCATAGCATTGGAGTGAAAGATAGCCTGTCTTACGAAGATATTCTGGTTCAAATCCTTAATCGTCAGATTCGTAAGTTGAGGAATAAAGAGATAGCCTCAATCAAAGTCCTGTGGAGAAATAAATTCTTTGAGGAAGCCACATGGGAAGCTGAGGAAGCGATGAAAGCCAATTATCCGCATCTATTCGAGCCAAACGATGAGAGTGTTGAAGGTAAATTTCTTACCCTTCACTAAATTGATATATCTATTCTTGATGTGACTTTCTATTCGTAAGTCCGAGAAGTATTAGTTGAGGCCTAGAAAAAGTCAAGGGATGAGATGATTCTTGAGTCTATTCGTGCCTTGATATCCACCTTTACTCATGATTCGAGGATGAATGATCCCAAGGGCAAGATGATGTAATGCCCGGTGAAATTAAAAATTTACCCCCAGAGGGAGGGTATGCGCGCAATACATCTTCCAATGCTCGTATGGCAAATCCGAGACCTGATTTCTATTCAGCATGAAAAATTATGTTGGAAAATGATCTCGGTCGATTTTTAGAGTGACCCGATCAAAAGAAAATTATTCGATCTGAAATGCAAAACAACGTTAGTACACGACAGGGGCACGTCGCTCACCCATCGCGGACCAGCACTTATGTTTTTCTAAATAATTTTGATGGGATTGAGAAAGACTCATTCAGAAACTTTTTCTAAAAATACGCAGTACGATGCAGACCGATTTTTTTCCAAAGTGAAAATTTCTAAATTATTATGAGGGTCATTCCGGTCGATTCCCCACCCCTCCTAAACTCTAAACATGATCCAATAAGGTTATTTTGACGTGAAAAGGGTCTAAAAACCTTATTCTAAGTCCTATTCAAATACTTTACTAAGGCCAGGGCTTGAGGAGAGAAGAGAAGAGCTTGAGTTGAGAAATTCAAGAAGAGAATCCTTGATGTGCTTGGTTGATAGCTACATCCCAGGTATGTATGGCTAAACTAAAACATGGGATTGTTCTCTCATGTGTCCTATAGAGTTCATAGATGATTTGATGGTTGAAGAGTCTATATGCATGATTACTTGATGGTTTTTCTTAAAATTATATTTGAAATTACATGTTTTTATATGTTGATGATCACCATATTATTTGCATTCTTTAATTGAATATTTTTCACAAGATTTGCATAACTCTACATGATTACTGAAAAGCGTCCATAATGAACTTGAGAATTGAGTCTAGAGACTTGAGTTGAGATTGTTGACCATGACGAGAGAATAATAATGAATTGATAGCATTTGATTTCCTTATGAGTCTTTATAAACGAACTCTACCGATGTCTCTATTCAATTGATCACTATTGATTGTTCCGAATCTTGAGTCATTGATAAGATGTTTGAAGATAGGATTAAGGTCCCTATGAGATGTTTGATGAAAGGGCTAAAGTCCCTATGAGAAGTTTGATGAAAGGGCTAAAGTCCCTATGAGATGATGGATTCGAGTCCCTATGAGATACCGATCATTGACGGGGTTCAGTCCCTATGAGATTTGTCGAGACAAAGGTTTTATGAGAATTGAGGCGGAAGGAGTATCGAGCAGCGAAATGGGTAAGAGTGAGTCCCACTCGAACTTATTAACTACGTCGCCAAACATAGGTGAGGCATAAAACTATCACATACATATGGTTCTCTCGAGAGTAACAGTCCATGAAAGTAATAACGGATCTGTTGAGTATTGACTCCATATTGGGTGAGCTGATATGGTTTTGGAGCGTTCCTTACCTGCTAAGTTTTGAACGGCTCTGGCAACATCAGTGAGATTGTTGTATATTCACTGGCTCATAAGTGATTGTTGTCAGATAAGAGAAACTCCCATAAATATTCTATCTTAAGTACTCTGAGTCGAGATGAGATGAGATGAGATTAGAGGAGGTGAGCTCCTCTGAGATGAGATGAGATGAGAGGAGGTGAGCACTTTTGAGAGGAGTCTGAGATGATTGATGATTTTGAGCTATTGATGTGTCACTTGTCTACTCTGTATCCTTGCATAGATAGACATTTGTCGGTTTGATTATACTTGATATTTATTTTGAGTTGATGTTGTTTCCATATTATTCTACTTGTTTCTGTTTCACTCAGCAATTTTACATACTAGTACATTCCAAGTAATGATGTCCACTCTGGACTGCATCATTTTATGATGCAGAGCAGGTCCTAAAGATCATCAACAGGCGCTCCGTTGAAGATCTGAGATTTGAAGCTAATTTGGTGAGCCTCCCCTACTCTAGAGGGTTCACTACAGTTATTTCATCATGCTTTAGAGCCAGATTGCACTATTTCCTTTAATTTTTTTTGGGTAGCCATGGGCCTGTCATTGGCACCACATGAGTACTAATAGAGGCTTCATAGACGATGGTCGAGCATTGACGTTGAGACTGTGAGCTAGTTCATTTTACTAGCCTTTATTTACATACATTTATTTGAGTACTATAGATCATATGTGCTCATTTACTTATTTGTACTTTTCGTTGTTCTGTAGAGTTTATTGATTGAATGATGTGATGAGGCCAAGTAGTTTTCTTGGGGACTAGTGATAGTCTCCGAGTGCCAGCCACACCAAGGGTACCCTCCCGAGGCGTGACATGTTATTTCTCACAATTTACCACCAGTCCATGTAGGTTTAGCTTAGTTATTAGGTTAGTGCCTAGAGAACTCAACATTATTAGAAAGAAAATTGTAAGAGAGTCTTTGAAAACACTTGTGGTTTAGTTCAATCTTCAAGCTTGTGGTTTTCATTGACAATGAATTTCCTTGGTCTTAATTCAATTGTGTAATTATTTAATTAGGTCTTCTAAATTCATAATCTCTTCATCTACACAAAACATGAGTGCGTACATCCACAACTAGGGTTGTGGGAACCATGAAGAACTATCAAAGTAAAACAGGATAATTAATGATTCTTGGAAGGTGTATATATATATATTAATTAACTCTCAGCATTTTGCATGTTTTCTGATGGTCGCCAACATTAGAACCCACCTATTGTTATTGACTTGACCAAAGTAGTAATGAATTGTAAAAGAGATTAATTAACATTGTTCGATTGATGTGTTCTTGTCTAATCAACCAAACTGGGCCAAGGAAAGGTTGTACTGAGATTTATAGGTAATGGTTAGTAATGCACATTATGGAGATGGGCCAAGTCTCATAGTGAAATTTGCCTCTCACCTTTTACAAAGGGCTTGGTGAACTTAAATTACCTTCCCGTATGTTATACACTAGACAAGAATTAGGTTATTCAGTGGTACTAAGTTGGGGAATCATAGGGAACATAATAGTTTCTTTCCTTTTTTGATATTTCTCTCGTGATAGTTTGTTAGTTTATTTTTCTCATTAAGTTTTGCAAAAACCCCGCTTTTGGGGAATTGAGTTGATTAACTACTCGAATTGCATGTTGGTGAATTTTTCTTGAGTCTGTGTATTCCCTATGGGTTCGACCCTAACCTTTATTAGGTTCTATTTCTTGATAGTGACCATTGTATCCTCTAAAAAGGAGGTCTAACTTGGGTGACATCATGCGGCCAATGCAGCTCTAAATCGGAATACTAATGATGATGATGGAAATGAGAACCCACCTCCTTTGGAAGATATCCATAGCCTCAGGGCTTTAACGCCAATGCTTACCGGTGGAATTAGTACCAGTTGAATCCCATAGCTATGCAGGTGACTAGAGATACTGTGTTTCCATCACTACCGGTAGACACAAAGTTCACAGTCTCGAGTGAGTTACTTCAGATGCTGCAGAACTATGGGCTATTTGTTGTCTTACCTTAAGAGGATCCACACAGCCACTGACAAAATGTGGCATTTGTTTGTAACAGTGTAATGGAAGATAGAATATGTCTATGGATGTTTTGGGACTTCATATCTTTCCCGTTGTCTCTCACGGACAATGTTGCATTATGGATATCTGAGCTCCTGCAGAGTTCCATCACCAGCTAAAGCAGACTTTCAAAAGGCCTTTTTGGAGAGGTACTTACCTAGATCAAAGAAGATCAAGTTGAAGGACCAGATCAACAACTTCGAGCAACTTCTTTGTGATTCCATGAGCACTACTTGGGAGCCGTTTACAAAATGCCAAAGGAGCGTCCCTAGCCACAAGATATTAGGTGATGCCTTGGTGAAGATCTTTTACCGTGCTCTTGATGAGAACAGTCAAGCATGTGCTAACACTATCATGGGGGGCATGTTCCTAGATCAACCATTTGCAAGGACTGCTAAACACATGGAGAGAGTGATCAAGACGAATTATGCATGGGGGTAGAGGGATAGAGCTTCCATGAAGAGTTCATGTATCGTTATTGTGGGTCCACAGCAAGCCAGAATCAATGATATCATGCAACAGCTTGCTCAGATTCGCACAGGCATGGAGGTAATGATGAAGCAGAACCAAGAATGAGTGAATGCAGTGGTTCACCATCCTCTACATCCAAACATGAATGAGGAGCCATACTATGATGAGGATGCTTTTTTTGTTGAAGATCAGACTGGGGGTCTCCAGATCAACGCTCAAGGGTCCTATCAATACTATTGGCGCCAAGGTCAAGGAAACCAAGATCGGAACTTTGGCATAGATGGAGCTTACAGGGACAACCACAGAGGATATGCAGATTGGGGTCACAGAGAAGGCTTCAGGAATGGTCCTTATGTGCCACCACTCAACCACGACGCAAGTGCAGGCAATTTCAGAATTGAGGGGATGTTTGATTGCCCATTGAAGAAGGTTGAGACACAGGATAAGACCCTAAGGGGCATGAAACCATAGATCTCTAGTATCAATCAATAGATAGGGTCTCACGTTGTGGCTATCAAATAGCTAGAACAACAGTTCGGTCAAGTGTTGACTCAGTTGAGTGTGTGTCAAAGGGGTACATTGCCTATTAATATAGTGCAAAATCCTAAGAATGATAGGCAGTGTATGGCGGTTACTACTCAGGGTGGTAAGAGCACCATTGATCCTCCTATGTCGGTTGATATAGAAGATGTTCGTGAGGAGATTGTTGCGGCAAAGGATGAAGATAAAGGAGATGATAGTGGCAAGGATGGGATAAGTGAAGGAGCTGAAGTGCCATAGAAGTTTAAGCCTTTCCTTAGGCCTCCTCCTCCCTTCACTCAGAGACTTGAAAAGAAGGAGGAGAAAGGCAAGTTCAAGAACTTTCTTTCCATGCTAAAGCAACTCTCCATCAAGATCCTTCTCATCGAAGCATTGGAGAAGATGCTAGGGCATGCGAAGTACATGAAGGACTTGGTCACCAAAAAGCGCACTGTGAGTCGGAAGCTTTCTCAAGAGCTTCAACATTGCAGTGTTGTCACTATGAAGTCCTTGATTCCGAAAAGAGATGATCAGGTGCTTTCACCATACCCTACACCTAATGCCAGTATCAACCTGATGCCCCTAGTGGTCTACAAGAAGCTTCAATTGGGAGCCCCTACTATAACTAACATGTGGCTATTGATGGTGGATCATACGATAAAGAAGCCTATGGGGATATTACGTGATATGTTAGTAAACGTTGAGAAGTTCATATTCCCTACAGACTTCGTGATCCTAGATTGCGAAGTTGACTTCTACATCTGAATCATCTTAGGAAGACTCTTCCTAGCCACAGGGTGACTGGTCAATTCACATTTAGATTGAGTGACGAAGAAGTTGTCTTCGATATCCGTCAGTCCATGAAGCATCCTGATGAGTTGAAGAGTAAAGTCTGGGCAATTGGTTAAGTCTGAATAACCAATTTGTCCAACTCGTGTCATGATAATAAATCAGGCGCTACTTGGGAGGCAACCCAAGGTTTGTGATGTAATTTCATAAGTAATAGGCTTATTTTTAGCTTTTGCATTCATAGGTAGTTTATTTTCTTGTGTTTTGATTGTAATTTTGGACATTGGGTTGGTTACATATAGGGTAACAATGTATTTTATGAAGAGTATGCAGGTAAAGGACTAAGTCAACTGGTTTGGCTGAGAAAAGCATCAAGTTAGGTCTCTACGACTGGGTCTATGGGCCGTAAATCACATTTTAACATGTTAACCATCTCGTAAAGAATTCCAGTAAGCAAATGAATTATGCACTCCAGTCCATGAGCCAACTTTACGATTCATAGATTAAACTACAATTGTGAATAGGGCTTGGGGACCCCAAGTAAGTTCTCTAAAAATTTGCTAAGTGTTGAGGGTTATACGAGACTATGATTTACGAGTCATAGAACCGTCTACAGCCCATAATTGGGGTTTTGTAGGGTCAAGCCCTGTGATTTCAGTTGATCTGAGTCAAAGTATAAATAGAGGGCTAAAAAAAATATTTTCCGTAATTTACAAATTAACCCAACCTACCTACACCCCCAAAGTTTCAACTACCTCCGGCCACTATCGACCTAAATTCTGGCAAGAACTCCAGCTAACCTAGGGTTTTACTTCTACTCACCTCCTTCCTTATCTTCAATTTAATCCTAATTCCTGGTAAGAATTGGTTTAATTAAAAACTTAAATTTCCTTGTATGAATGAATATTATGTTGGGTGTGGTGTTTAGGAACAAAATCACTATTTGAATTTGATTGTGATTAGTTTAATTAGGTTTCCCATGCTTGATTTTTGTCTAAATTTGGAATAGTATTATGGCCTTATGTGAATTTTAATTATTTTTGTCTATCTTGTTACTGAGCTTAAATGATTGAATGATTATGATTGTGCATTGGTGGGTGATGAAGTAGGTACATGATATTGCTTGAATCAATTAGAGGTGTTGGAATTGTAGGATAAGTTATGCTAAATCACTCTTGATGGGGTGTATGTGTGTTGAACATGTTGGAGGGTGATAGGTGTTGTGTTGAAACCATATGGGTGGGTGTGTTCTTGCTTCGATGCGGATAATTTATTTGTTGAAAATGTCTTTTGGGGTTCGTGATATGAACTTAGAATCTCAGGTAACTAAGTTTTCTGGTTCACGAGTGGCTTTTATAGCCCGTAGAGTAATCTCCGAGTCATAATTGCCCCTCGTGCAAAGTTCTAGAAACTTGATGTTTCTTAATATCCATAAGACGAGACCTTCTACGAGTCGTAGATCACTTTACGGCTCGTATATAGGTCTCGTAGATCCCTTCCTGAATGTAATTACTCACTGGAATTCTCTACGACCCCAATCTATGACTCGTAAACTACTTTATGAGTCATACCTGGTGTCGTAAAATTTTCTTCTAACCAAATTTGTTTGAACCACTGGTCTACAAAAGCTCTTTACGGCCCATAGTATTCACTACGACTCATAAAGGGGCCTTCATAGATCCCTTTTGCAACTGAACCTAGGTGAATTCCTACATTAAATTCTTGATTTGTGGGCTAACTACGATGCATGAATGCTGATGTTTCAAGTACTATGGCCCCAAAAGCCAAAAGCGCAGAGATCGAGGCTATGAGGAGGAGGTTCTAGGATGAGCCTTCAGATGATGATCAAACCACTCAACTGAGTGGTTCACTTAAGATCTTAGCTGTCCAACCAACCTAGAGGCTGCTATACCACAACCCAGAGCCGCTACTAGAGTGGGGCATACTCAAGCTCCTGTTGCTCACGCTCCCTAGTTTGAGCAGGGAGACAATAATGGGAGCAAGCTACTACAGATGACTCCATCCAATGAGGGTTGTTGCTCTGAGGGGGGCTCTGAGGATAGATCAGAGGCTGAGTCCTCCATCGCACCATCATCATCATCCGCACCGGGTACCTTCGCTAGTTGGTAGTGCGTCGAGGGCATGGATGAGATCAACACAGAGGACACACAGTCTGGAGAGCGAGGAAAGCCAGCCTGCTCTACTTATGAGGAGCCCAGAGTTGTTGCTGATAGACTTGATGGTGTCCCTGGCCTCAAGGACACGATTATTCGAAATGAGCTCTGGTGGTTGTCTTATTCTCTTGGACGATACTTCCCCACTATGGTAAGAGATTTCTATGCATCCTACACAGCCACCATCTAGCTTATGTTTCCTAAGGGGAAGAAACCCCTCGCTCAGCCTACATTGACAGAGTCGAGTGAAGGGCCAACGGATGGATATATCAAAGGAGACCATCTGCTATCTGTTATTTTATCCCGAGTCTCGTACCCCTAGATCCACCGCGGAGTTCGACTATAGGGTGGGGTAGATGAGGGACCCATTAGTGATGAAGGATCCTGACCGATGAGCCATATTGATGAGTTGGGTGGCCGGATATATTGCAAAATAGGGTCCGAAACCTACTTGGGTCGCCACTCACTCGGAGCCTATAGTCAAGGCTTCACTCAATTTCCCAGCGAAATTTCGGTGGGCGATTGTTCGTTCATAAATCTACCTGACATTTATTGATAATACTCTAACGCCCGAGCATCCAGTTTTGGTTGTCAGCATCATAGCTGCCTATGAGATTGATTGGGCTCGCGTCATTGCTGAGCAGATTCATGGGGCTGCACTGAAGAGGTCCACCTCCATCTCGTTCCCACACTTGATCAACAGGCTCTATCTAGAGTCAAGGGTGGAGATATTACATCAGCTAGACCAGATGATTGAGGCACAGCGCACATTAGATCCCAGCATGATTAAGGCTAACGAGAGCCCGATGGCACTATGGCAGGCACAATCTCCACTTTTGCCCAAGATGTTCGCCCCAGCGCAACCACCTGAGGGTTTTGAGACTACCACCACTACTGCTGCTGCTGCTACTGAGGAGAAGTCCCTACAGCCGGAGGCAGTTGAGGGGAAGGGGCCCACTATTATTGTTCCTGCACCAGATGATGTCCCCCAAGTTACACCTCCTTTTTTAGAGGATAAAGCGGTCAGTGTCAAGAAATAGAACCTAACCGACGTTAGGGTCGAACCCACAGGGAATACATAGAATCAAGGCAAATTTACCGACAAGTAATTCGAGTAGTTAATCAACTCAATTTCCAAAAAGAGGGGTTTCACGAAAATCAATAAGATAAATAAACTAACAAACTATCACGAGATAAAGATCAACAAAAGAGAGCAACTAGGGTATTGCATTCCTCATGATTCCCTAACTCAGTATCATCAGATAACCTAATACATGTCTAGTGTATAACATGCAGGACAGTAATTTAAGTTCATTAAGCCCTTTGGTCAAAGGTGAGAGGCGAATTTCACTATGCGACTTGGTCCATCTCCATAGTCGGCGTAGGCCTATAATAGCTGAAAGCATGACAAATGGACAATAACGGTTACAGATCCATGAGTAAGCTAGTTGATGCACTAACGGGTACTAAGACTTCCCATGTGCTAGAAAAGTGATGATAACCCTTAAAGGTTGTATCACCCAATCTAGCATACGGGAATTGCACTTAGTCAAGTGGGAAAACTCAGTTTTACGCAAACAAGATGAAATAACACAAGTGTGCAACATTAGTCACCTGGATGGGACCCCCACATGGGTCATGACTAGTTACACAAACTATAGGGTGGTCCATCTCAGGGGACTTGGTGTGTCGTAAGAAGGATCCATGAGACGGAAGACCCATACAACTTTTGAAAAGAACACGGACCATGCAAGGCTCCATAAAAATGGACTTGGGTTGTGCATGCAAAGGGCCACACCAGAGGACAACCTACACGAGCTGTGAACTAGCGCACGGACCGTGTCGGATACCGTTACAGGTCCCTCAACTTGCATGAAGAACTAGGGCTACAGGATCCTACACGGACGATAAAATAGTACATGGACCGTGAAGGGCTCTATGATGAGCCTCTTCGATGGATAGCCATATCCCCCAAGCAAATTGTGAAGTTCGACATAATTATCAAGTACACATTGCTAACCCACACGTATAGCAATGCGAAAAACACATTTTTATCAAGAGAAAAGGTCGATGCACTAACGGGTACTCAGACTTCCCATGTGCAAGAATAGTGACAGTAACCCTTAAGAGTTGTATCACCTAATCTAGCATACGGGAATTGAACTTACTCAAGTGGAAAAACATAGTTTTAGGCAAACCAGATGAAATAACACAAGTGTGCAACGTTAGTCATCTGGATAGGACCCCCATATAGGTCGTGACTAGTTACACAAACTATAGGGTTGTCCATCTCAGGGCACTTGGTGTGTCGTGTGAAGGTTCCGCAAGACGAAAGACCCACACAACCTTTGAAAAGAACACGAACCATGGAAGGCTCCATAAAAATGGACTTGGGTTGTGCGTGCAAAGGGCCACACCATAGGACAACCTACACAAGCCGTGAACTAGCACACGGACCGTGTGGGATACCGTTACAAGTCCCTCAATTTGCATGAAGAACTAGGGCTACAGGATCCTACACGACCGATAAAATAGTACATGGACCGTGAAGGTCTCCATGATGAGCCTCTTCGATGGATAGCAAATTGTGAAGTTCCACACAATTATCAAGTACACATTGCTAACCCACACATACAACAATGCGAAAAACATGTTTTTATCAAGAGAAAAAGTTGAGGCACTAACGGGTACTCAGACTTCCCATGTGCTAGAAAAGTGACAATAACCCTTAAGAGTTGTATCACCCAATCTAGCATACGGGAATTGCACTTAGTCAAGTGGGAAAACTCAGTTTTAGGCAAACCAGATGAAATAACACAAGTGTGCAACATTAGTCACCTGGATGGGACCCCCACATGTGCCGTGACTAGTTACACAAACTATAGGGTGGTCCATCTCAGGGGACTTAGTGTGTGGTATGAAGGTTTCGCAAGACGAAAGACCCATACAACCTTTGAAAAGAACACGGACCATGCAAGGCTCTATAAAAATGGACTTGGGTTGTGCGTGCAAATGGAAACACCATAGGAAAACCTACACGATCCGTGAACTAGCGTACAGACTGTGTGGGATACCGTTACAGGTCCCTCAACTTGCATGAAGAACTAGGGCTACAGGATCCTACACGGCCGATAAAATAGTACATGGACCGTGAAGGGATCCATGATAAGCCTCTTCGATGGATAGCCATATCCCCCAAGAAAATTGTGAAGTTCCACACAATTATCAAGTACATTGCTAACCCACACATACAACAATGCGAAAAACACATTTCTATCTAGTGAGATACCCTAAAGAACACTAGACTCACTAGACTCCATGGACAACACTTCAAGCACTCAAAAATGGTGGCCTTCTACTTCCTATAAAAAACCTAACATAAATCTTATGAAATTTGACACTCTAGACTATAAAAGAATCAACTTCAAGTAAGATTTAGCATATGCACACTAAAATCCACACTAAAAGATGAAAACATAAGAGCTTACTTGATGAAGAACAATGGGGAGTGATAACTTCCTTGAAAAATGGAGACCCAAACTGAGATTTGTGCTACAGATCATGAGTTGACTCACCTTTTGTGACTAAGGAGATAGAATTTTGTGGGTGCGAGAGAGGGAGGTGTGAAAAAGTAGAGATAGTGAGAAAAATATGGAATGGGGCATTTGGGACAAAATAAGGGTTTTTAATGCCCTTGGTCAATTCGGTTGACTCGACCCCCTTTCCACGGACGGCCTCACGGCCCATGGTACTTGTCACGGTCTAATTTAACCATCTGTTCGCCCAACCTTAGAGAATGGAGATACTTACATTAGCCACGTGACCAGCATGGGCCATGAGAGAGCATACGAACCATGACAAGTAATGTGGTGTTGTCCTTGGTTTAAACATTCCGCACGTGAGCTACACGGATAAGGCAACGGTCCATCTCATTCACAACGGTCCGTGCACGCGGTCGTGGAACCATCATTGGAATAAGTTTTCCCTCCATGGCCTTGGGGAGCGTCAATCACCTTGCATGTGTACATGAACTCCTAAAGCAACACTTGTACATTCCTATAAATGATAAGCCAACACCAATGATAGAAACTTTTAATTTTTAATTTTTTATTGTTTTAATACAATGGATGGGTTACCTCCCATGAAGAGCTTCATTTCACGTCGTGGCACAAGGCAACTGTGTTGACTACTCAGACCTCATATAGTTGCACTTCCTCTATTACTAAGACTTCACCTGCGACACCCAAGTATTTCTGTATCCTCTATCCAATAACTTTGAATATGTGCCCGTCTTTGGCCTCTAGTTCTATTGCACCATATGGGACTACTTGGGCAATTTTGAAGGGGCTAGACCACTTAGATTTATGCTTATATGGTAACAGCCTCAACCTGGGGTTGTACAAAAGAACCTTGTCCCAAATGTTAAAACTTCGTGATGCAATGCGTTTGTCGTGTTGGAACTTCATCCAATCGTTGTACAGTGATGCGCTCTCATAAGCTCGAAGGCAAAACTCATTGAGTTCATTGACTTGGTCCGATCTCAAGTTAGTGGCATCACTACAATTCATGTTCAACCTCTTCAGAGCCCAGGATGCCTTGTGCTCCAACTCCACATGTAGATAGCAGGCTTTACCAAGCACCAATTGATATAGAGACATACCAATAGGTATCTTATAAGCCGTCTGATAAGCCCATAGTGCATCATCAAATTTTCGGGCCCAATCGCTTCTAGTGGTATTCACAGACTTGGTCAGGATCTCCTTAATCTCTCTGTTTGAGAGCTTAGCTTTCCCACTTATTTGCGGGTGGTAAGGTGTGGACACCTTGTTCAATATTACTCCACTCTTGGTTAACACAACACGAAAGATTTTGTTACATAAAAGAGAACCCCTATCAGTAATGGTAGTTCTGGGTGTTCCAAATCTAGAGAGAATGTTCCGCCTCTGAAAGTTGGCAACACTTTTTTGCTCTCATTTTTTGGAAACGCAATGGCCTCCACTGACTTGGTGACATATTCCACTGCTACCAAAATGTATTTCATGCCATAAGAGCTCACAAATGTGCCCATGCAATCAATTCCCCGAACATCAAACATTTCCACTTCAAGAATTGGGGTCATGGGTAGCTCTTGACACCTAGAGATGTTGCCCTACCAATGGCATTGATTACAGCCCTGCGCCAAGTCGCATCTCTATAGATAGTAGGCCAGTAGTACCAACACTGCAGGATTTTCTTTGTTGTCCTGGCGCTACCATGATGGCCTGCCACTAGTAAGGAGTGACAAGCCTCCATGATGCTAATCCTCTCTACCTCTAGTATGCATCGCCTAATGACCCCATTAGCATAGAGTTTGAACAAGTATGGTTCATCCAAGAAGTACCTGCGCACATCATGAAAAAGCATTTTCCTCTAGTGAAAGGTAAGGCTCTCAAGCATAATGTCACTCATAAGATCGTTAGTAAAATCAACAAACCAAGGAATTAAGCCAATAGAAGCAGCCAATACCTTCTCATCGGGAAATAAATCATCGATGTCTAACAAAAATATAGCACTTTTGATGCTTAAAACATAGAATTTTGTGTGTTCTCAATGTTACAGTAGTTGTTTTTATGTGTTTTTGTGTTTAGATTTGCAAGAATATAGGTTGGCCATGATTCGGAGAAAAATTGCAGAAGTTGTTGTATAAAACCTTCCATGGGTTGTAAAGCATTCTACGAATCGTAAAGGTGATTCATGAGGAATTACAGCGAGTGACCAAGTTTCAGAAGTTAATTCTACAAACATGCAGATGAGTCGTGAATCATTGTACGATTCGTAGAAGACTTTTTGTGCCCTGGGGATTAGAGAAGTGGACTTGCAGGAAAGTTAACAAATGAACCCCTTTATGGGTCGTAAACCACTTTATGAGTCATGAAGTAGTGTCGTAGAATAGAAGAAATTCGAGCAATTGATTATGAGACCCCGACTATGAGTTGTAGAGGACAATACGAGTCGTAAAGTGCTTTCGTGGAATTTGCTAACATGTTTTTATAATTTGTGTAGGATTTGTTTTTACTTATTATAAATAGATCTTAAGGGTTATTTTTCAAGAGGGAAGAACATTTCACAGGAGTTAAGAGTATTTTAGGTTAGAGAACTCAATATTCTTGGAGAGAAAATTGTGAGAGAATCTTTGAAAACACTTGCGTTTTAATTCAATCTTCAAGCTAGTGATTGTTATTGACATTGGATTTGCTTGTTCTTAATTTATTTGTGTAAGTGTTTAATTATGTCTTCTAAATTCATAATCTCTTCATCTGCACAAAGCATAAGTAGCTAAATCCACAACTAGGGTTATGGGAACGATGAAGAACTAACAAAGTAAAACTGAATAATTCACAATTCTTGGAATATGTATATGCATGTATAATGAATTCTCTTCATTTTGCATGTTTTCTGATGGGGGCCAACATTAGAACCCTCCTAGTATTACTGATTGGACTAAGGTAGTAATGAATAGGAAAAGGGATTAATTAACAGGATTAGATTGATGTGTTCTCGTCTAATCAACCAAACTATCCCAAGGGGAGGTTGTACTTAGACTTATAGATAATGGTTAGTAATGCACATTAAGGAGATGCGCTAAGTTGCATAGTGAAATTTGTCTCTCTCTTTTGACCAAAGGGCTTGGTGAACTTAAATTACTGTCCTGCATGCTATACACTAGACATGAATTAGGTTATCTGGTGATACTGAGTTGGGGAATCAGAGGGAACACTATACCATAGTTGCTCTCCTTTATTGATCTTTCTCTCGTACTAGTTAGTTTATTTTTCTCGTTGGTTTTTGCAAAACCCTCCCTTCGAGGAATTCAGTTGATTAACTACTTGGACTACTTGTTAGTAAATTTACCTTGAGTTATCTATTCCCTGTGGGTTCAACCCTAACCATACTTAGGCTCTATTGCTCGACAATGACCGCTTTATCTTTTAAAAGGGAGATGTAACTTGGGCGACATCTTGATTTTGGCATCAATTCCGGGGAATACGGCTAAACTTACTGAATTCATTAGTAATTTGAGTGTTATCCTTAGTTCCCACATTTTATCTTTTGTTTTTGTTCTTTTCTATTTTTTTTCTTGTGAGTATGACACCCTGCATTGAAGAAATATCAGATGATTGTAGTAATGGGATGAGAGGGGTTGTACACAATTTTTTGAATCGCAATGTGTACTTCTTGAAAATATTAGAAAATCTCTACATAGAAAACTATGTGTTTTTGTCAGATGTTCATCAATTTGGTTTGGATGTCCACATTTTCAGTAGTGAGTTAAGCATAAAAGTTGATATGTTTAATACTCAACAAGCTAGTTATGAATTGTGTGAAGAAGAAAAACTGCTTATAAGTCAGCTTGAAGAGCTAAAATTGGAGGGTCAACTTCTTGATTATACTATTATTGATGTTGTCACTAATGAGAAAAGTACACGAGAGTTATGTGAAGAAGTAGATAATATTATCTTTAAAAACTCTAGTATGTAAACATAAGGAGGTAAATATAATATAATTTAGGAATTAGGACGCATTGGACCTCATTCCAATCATTTCATTATATTATGATCAGATAATGAGGTATTAATCAAATCATCTAAGCATGTAGACGAATGTAAGGAGGAGGAAAAATATGGTTATATTCTTGAATTTATTGGACACAAATTAAAAATTACATTCCTTATTTAAAGTCCAAGAAGTGCAACATGCGATCCCTATTGTTTGCTTCCCGTATTTTTATACAACCACCCTTTGAGCATAATAGAAAATTTAAAAAGAAATTAGGGGTACAATTCATAAGTTCAAGGTGGAAGAAGTGGAAGATCTCCACCTAGTAGTGTAACTTCTTATTTTCTTTTTTTACAGTCCCTTTATTTTATGTTTTATGGCAATTTTATTTTCGACTATTTAGGGAAAGTGTGAGTACAAAAATTTGAAACTAGGAGGCAACCCAAGGAACAACGACGCTTAGGCGCCCATGTATGTATTTTTGACCCCTTATGTTCTATTTTGTTTTTATTTTGTGAATGAGGGACAATGCACATCTTTTTCGATGGGGTGTGGGTAGTTATGGGCCTCAGTGATGTCTAAGTATGTTATGGTCCATAACTACCGCAATTTTTGATCCCAGGATTTTCTTTTCTGTGTTTTTCTTCCCTATGAATACTTAATTTCTGTTGAACCAATATGTTTAGGATGTTTTAGATAACATGTGTAACATATAGTACTAATACTTGTGGCATATAGCATATTTTTGTGTTTTATTTGAAAAAATTGTACCCACCAAAATTTTTGATTAGTAGTTAGATAGTAACCATGCATGTTCAAGTGATTGACAATATTTGTTCTTATAAGTAAGGATAAATTGAGATGAGAAGCATGATCTGAGAGTCTTTCGTTAATAATGTAGGCAATCCCATATGAGTGTGAGCTTTATTTGATAAATTCATGTGTTTTGTGCTAATTAAAGCTCTTAGTTAGATTGTAGATTAGTTGGATAAGGAAAAGCTCTTAGGCCATTGTTCTTAAATAGTCCACTTTAGCCTAAAATTAACCAACCAAATCATTGATATATCCCTTGTTCCTAATGTTTGAAACTTACATGTACCTATTCTTTCGGAACACCTGATTAACCCAGCCTTATTAGTGAAAAATCCTAAATTTGGCTTGGTCCTTCCTTTAACTTTGTGTGCCTTTACTGAGGACAAAAGCCTAAGTTGAAAGTGGTTGCCAAAAGTGGCCTTGTTTCAAAGGATGGATAGTGTGCACCTCAACACAGGCCAAAAGCCCAAGTTGAGGGTGGCTAAGGGTAAAACACAAAAATAAGGGAGGTGAGTTAAGAATACAAAGAAAAAGGATAGAAATCACGTACCGAGTGCAAGAAAAATGAAAGATGCCTTAATTGAGTTCTAAAAAGCAAAATGAAGTGTAAAAACAAGGCGAAAAGCTAAAAAATGAAAAGAAAGCACCCAGAAAATCTTGAACGAAGAAAGGGAGAATAAGGTGAAAATAACAGAGCTGGTAGGGCAAACGTGCAGAAAAAACAAAGTTTCAAGGAGGGCCTATAGTCACTATTTTTAAAAAATATCATACGAAAGCCCCTTGAGCCTACGTTATAGCCTAGAAAGTCCTAGAGTGATCTTAGTATAATAAGCTGAAGGTCTGAGTTATGAATATAGGGGCAAGCTTATGGTATTAGTCATTATGCATGAATATCTGTTGTGAGGGTGAGTGAGTTTGCACAGTCCTAACGCTAAACATGGAAGTATCATTGAGTGTCAGATATGGGACTTCTTTTTGTAAGGGAACTTACATTGCATTATTAGCATTAGACTTGTTCAGCGATTGTGGATTGTTGATAATACCTTGCATGTCATAGTTGTGTTGTCCTATGCAACAGTTTGCATTGGTTTGCTAAATATCTATCTAATCTCGTTTTGAAGAGTTGGTATGGGTATCTGAGTTTGAGATGTATATGATGTATGCCATTGAGTTGAGGTCTATATGTGATTGTATTGTCTATATAGACTGATTCGGTCGCATGAGGACAAGCAATAATTGTAAGTTGAGGGTGTTGATATACTACAAAAATACGACACTTTTGATGCTTACAACTTAGGATTTTGTGTGTTCTTAATGTAACTTTAGTTGTTTTTATGTGGTTTTGTGTTAAGATTTGCAGGAACACAAGTTGGCCATGATTTGGGGAAAAATTGTATAAGTTACTCATTTTTGTTGTTGTACAAAACCTTCTACGGGTCATAGAGCATTATACAAGTTGAATATGTGTTTCGTGAGGAATTTTAGTGAAGGGCCAATTTCAAAAGTTAATTTTATGAACATGTAGACGAGTCATGGATCATTATACAAGTCATAGAAGACCTTTCAAGTCCTGAGGATCAGAGAAGTGGACTTGTAGGAAAGTTATCAGACGAAACCCCCTTAATGGGTCGTAAACCAATTTATGAGTCGTGAAGAGGTGTCGTAGAAGAGAAGTTTGAGATTCTAGAAACTGATTATGAGACCCCAACTATGAGTCGTAGAGGACAATATGAGTTGTAAAGTGCTTTCATAGTGTTTGCCTACTAGTTTTCCTAATTTGTTTAGGATTTGTTTTTATTTATCATAAATAGGTTTTTAGGGTTATTTTTCAAGAGAATAAAATAGTTCATGTTAGTTTAGAGTAGTTTAGGTTAGAGAACTCAATATTCTTGGAGAGAAAATTGTGAGACAATCTTTGAAAACACTTGTGGTTTATTTCAATCTTTAAGCTTGTAATTGTCATTGACATTGGATTTGCTTGTTCTTAATTCAGTTGTGTAAGTATTTAATTATGTATTCTAGATGCATAATCTCTTCATCAACACAAAGCATGAGTAGCTAAATCCACAACTAGGGATAAGGGAACCATGAAGAACTAATAAAGTAAGACTAAATAATTCACGATTCTTGGAAGATGTATATGCATGTATTTATTAATTCTCTTCGTTTTGCATGTTTTTGGTGGTGGAAAACATTAGAACACGCCTAGTGTTACTGACTGAACCAAGGTAGTAATGAATAGGAAAATAGATGAATTTACAAGATTCGATTAATATGTTCTCGTCTAATCAACCAAACTAGGACAAGGGGAGGTTGTACTGGGACTTATAGGTAATGGTTAGTAATGCACACTATGGAGATGGGCCAAGTGGCATAGTGAAATTTTCTCCTCACCTTTTACCAAAGGGCTTAGTGAACTTAAATTAACATCTTGCATGCTATACACTAGACAAGAATTAGGTTATCAGGTAATACTGAGTTGGGAATCATGGGGAACACAATACACCTAGTTGCTCTCCTTTATTGATCTCTCTCTCTCGTGATAGTTAGTTAGTTTATTTTTCTCATTGATTTTTGCAAACCCCCCCCCCTTTGCAGAATTGAGTTGATTTACTACTCGGACTGCTTGTTGGTGAATTTTCCTTGAGTCTACATATTCCCTTTGGGTTCGACCCTAACTAATGTAGGGTTCTATTTCTTGACAGCTATTGCTTTATCCTCTAAAAAGGAGCTATAACTTGGGTGACATCATTCTTTCTATCTTCCCTGACTAGTACTTCAAAGTCAAATTCTTGCAATAGGAGAACCTAATTGATCAGCCTAGGTGATATGCTGTGAAAATACAACACTTTTGATGCTTAAAACTAAGAATTTTGTATGTGCATTAATTTTGGGGAAATATGCAGAAGTTGCTGATTTTGAGGATCCACAAGACCTTTTAAAGTCTGTAGAGTATTCTACGGTTCGTGAAGAAGGTTTCGTATGGAATTTCATTGAGGGGTGGATTTTGAAGTTTAGTCTACGAACATGCAGATGAGTCGTGGAACACTTTACGGTCATAGACCAGGTCTCGTACTCTGAGGATTAGAAAAGGACGACTTTTTGAAGTCTCATCAGATGAAACGCCCTACGGGCCGTAGAGCCTTTTATGGGTGATAGAGGGGTGTCACAGAAGTGAAGTCCAGATTTGCAGCAACGAAGTATGAAAGCCCGAATACGGGCCTTAAATAACTATATGGCCCATAATGCATCTCGTTGAGCGTGCCAACCCAGTTATCATCTTTTGTTTTGGATTTGTATTTTAAACATTATAAATAGGTTTTTGAGTTATTTTTCTTAAGGAGTTCAGAGAGTTAGCAGAGTCAACGAGTATAGAGTGAGAATTAGTAGAGAAAAACATTGGAGAGTTTGAGAAACGCTTGTATACTTTAATTTTATATTCTAATTACAATCTTGTGATTATCATTGAAGCTTGGATTTCTTGTGCTTACTTCAATTGTGTAAGTGCTCTATTATGTTATTCAAATTCATAAGTCTTGCATCTACACAAATTATGAGTAGCTAAATCCACAACAAGGGTTGTGGTAACCCTGGAGAACTATCAAGGTAAAATCGGGTAATTCATAATTCTTGAAAATTATGCATGAATGTATCAATTAATTATCTTCATTTGGCATGTTTTCTATTGGTGACCAACATTCAAACCTGCCAAGTGTTACTGACTAGACCAAGGTATTATTGAATAGGAAAAGAGATTAATTAACAGGATTCGACAATGTGTTCTTATCTAATCAACCGAACTGGGCCAAGGGGAGATTTTACTAGAACAATAGGTAAGGGTTAGTAATGTCACACTACGGGGATGGACCATGTCACGTAGTGAAATTCACCTCTTACTTGTGCCAAAAGGTTTGGTGAACTTAACTTATTGTTCAGTATGCTACATACTAGAAGAAAATTCAATTATCTAGTGATGCTATGTTAGGGAATCATGGGGAACACAGTAACCTAGTTTTTCTCCATATTGTCTTAAACACTTATTTTAGTTTATCATTCCTTTCATTGTTATTATCGAACACCCCCACCCACCCACCCCCTTGCGGAGATATGTTGCTTGATAACCCAAATTGTATAATTGAATTTTCTGAGTCTACAATATTCCCTTGGATTCGACCCTAACCTTGGTTAGGTTCTATTTCTTGACAATGGCCATTTTAGCCTAAAAAAGGACGTGTAGTTTGGGCGACATCAAGATTTTGACGCCGTTGCGGGGGAATATGGCTAGGCTTGTTTAATTTAAGGAATTTTGGAATTAATCCTTATTACCCTCATTTTACATGTTTTTTAGTTCTTATTCTTTTCAGGGTGTAAATTTAGTGTATGCACAACACGCGTAGTTGAGTCATACCCTTGACTCAATTTGATCGAGAGTTCTAGAGAAGACTGAGAAGAATGGCCCAAGATAACGCTGACAACTTGACTAATGCAACTCTAAATAGGAATAAGAATGGGAATGCCAACAATGAGAATCCACCCATTCTTGAGGATATTTGTCCACAACCACATGACTTTAATGTCGAAGCTTATTAGTGGAATCAATACCGGCTGAACCCTATACCTATGGAGGTGACTGAAGCCAATGTATTGCCACCAATATCGGCTGACACAAAGTTCGTGGTTTCGATCAGATGCTGCAGAACCGTTGGTTCTATACGGGCCTACCATTAGAGCATCCTCATAGTCGTTTACACAACATTGCATTCATCTGAAAAAGTGTGATAGGAACACATAATCTGTCTATGGATATTATGGGACTTCGTGTCTTCCTATTATCTTTGAAAGGCAATGCAGCACTATGGCTATCTAAGCTCCCACAAAGTTCGATCACCAGTTGGACTGAGTTGCAGAAGGCCTTTTTGGAGAGGTACTTCCCGTGATCAAAGTAGCTCAAGTTGAAGGACC
Organism: Solanum rostratum; assembly: GCA_029948455.1. Classification (NCBI taxonomy): domain Eukaryota; kingdom Viridiplantae; phylum Streptophyta; class Magnoliopsida; order Solanales; family Solanaceae; genus Solanum; species Solanum rostratum. The sequence continues at coordinate 24,560,263 of CM057054.1, forward strand.
AAATCAATAACTTTGAGAAATCTTCTTGGTGACTCGATTAGTACTACATGGGAGTGGTTCACTAAATGCTTGAGGAGTGGCCCATAACATATATATTTTTATGATGCCTTGGTGCAGATCTTTTATCGTGCCCTTGATGAGAATAGTCAAGCCTGTATTGATACTATTATGGGGTAAAGTTCTTAGATCAATCATTTGCAAGGATCGGTAAAAAGATGGAGTGAATGGTCAAGACAAACTATGCATGGGGAAAAGAGACCGAACATCTACCAGAAGTTGATGTGTTGTCAGTACTGGTTTAGAACAAGATAAAATAAATGAAGAAATTATGCAAGAGCTTCTCCGAAACTGTACATACATAGAGGTGATGTTGAAGCAAAATCAAGAATGAGTCAATGTAGTTGCCCATCAGCCTCCGCGAGCATCCATGTATGATGATACCTATTATGAGGAGGATGCTTATTTTATTGTTGATCAAACAGGAGGTTTCTGAACCAATACCCAAGGGCCCAATCAAGACTATTGGCACTAAGGACAAGGAAACCACGGTTGGAACTTCAATCTAGATAGAGCTTTCAGAGGCAACCATGTAGGGTACTATTATAGGAATCGGGGCCAAGACAGATGTCCAAATTGGGGCCGCAGGGATAGTTACAGAAAAGGTCCTTATGTTCTATGACACAATTGTGATATAGGTACTAGTAGTTTCAGAGCTGAAGAGATGTTTGAAAGCCTATTAAAGAATGCTGAGACACAGGATGAGACTCTGAGGGGGATGAAACCTGAGATCTCTAGTATAAATTAAAAAATTGAGTTTAATTCTATTGTTATCAAATGAGCAACAGTTAAGTCAAATGTCAGATCAACTAAACCTTCGTCAGAAGGGTACAATGCCTAGCAACACAACTCAGAATCCAAAGAATGAAGGGCAGTGCATGGTGGTTACTACTCGTGGTGGCAAGAGTACCATTGATCCTCTCATGCCGGTAGATAAAGATGATGTTTAAGAGAAGGCAATAGAGGTCAAAGGTGTGAATACTAGGGATAATCGTGGCAATGATAGGGTGAGTTATGTTGTAGAGGCACCACAGTAGTTGAAGCCCATTCCTAGGCTCCTCCTTCCTTCCGTTAAAAAATTAGAAACGAGGAGGATGGCAAGTTAAAGCACTTTCTCTCCATGCTGAAACAACTCTCCATCAACATTTCTTTCATTGAGGTGTTGGATAAGGTGCAAATATATGCAAAGTACATGAAGGACCTAGTTACAAATAAGTGCACTATGAGTCAGGAACTCTCCCAAGAGCTTCAACATTTCAGTGCAATTGCTACGAGGTCCTTGGTTCTAAAGAGAGAAGCTCTCGGTGCTTTTACCGTACCCTACACCATTGAGATGTGGAGTTTGCAAGGGCATTGTGTCATCTTGATGCTAGAATTATTCTAATGCCTTTTGTAGTCTTCAAGAAGCTAGGATTTGGAGCCACTACTCCGACGATAATGGAGTTATTGATGGTTGACTACACAATGAAGAAACCAACGCAGATACAGTATGATGTGCTTGTTAAGGTTGACAAGTTCATATTCCATGTAGGCTTTGTGATTCTAGATTGTGAAGCCTACTTTTCCATCACAATCATCTTTGGAAGGCCATTCCTAGCCACTGGTCGAGCACTACTGGATATAGAAGTTGGTCAACTTAGGTTTAGATTGAATGGTGACGAAGTTGTATTTAATATATGTCACTCATGAAGAGGCCATATGATTTGAAGAATGAGGTTATGGCACTTGGTGATGTATGAGTAACCAAGTTGTCCAAGTCATGTCGCGACAATCAATTAGGCACTTCTTGGGAGACAACCCAAGGTTTTTAATGTAATAGTTGTGGTTGTAGCTTATTTTTTTTTTAGTTTTTGGACTTATAGGTAGTTTAGTTTCTTGTATTTTGGCTGTAAGTTTAGACATTGGGTTTGTTGCATATAGGGTAACAGCGTGTTCTATGAAGAATGTGTTGGTACATGGCTAAGTCAGCCATCCTTGGCTTAAAAGGCATCTAGAAGTGCCTCTACGATTGGCTCTACGGGCCATATATCACTTTGAGGCCCATACACCATCTCATAGACACTTCTAGTGAGCAAAAGGCGTGCGCTGCAGTCCATGAGCAAACTTTACGGCCCGTACAAAAAACTACGGGTCGTGAATGGGGCTCATGGACCCCAAGTAAGTTTTCTAAGTTTAGACTAAATGTTGGGGTCTGTATGACCAACTTTATGAGTCGTACAACTCTTTACGACTCATAGACTAGTTCGTGAAACCTAATCCTTAAAACTAGGGTTTAGATGTTCTACAAAACCATGATTTACAGGCTGTGAAATACTCTACGGCCAATAATCAAGGTTTATAGAGTCCAAGCCCATTAGTTTTTCACTATCCGGGTCAAATTATAAATATTGGGGTCAAAATATTTTTACCCCATTTGAGCCCTAATTTATGAAAAATACTCAGTCAACCCCTACCCCAAACTTTCCGACCACCGGCGACAACACCACCACCACTTTTTGGCAAGATTTTTCGAAGACCTAGGGTTTCTAGTGTCTTATCACCTCCTTCAATTTCTAAAATATAATCAAACAATTTTGTGACCTTTTGTTCCTTTAAACACCAATTATTACATGGATATGTTTGAGATTTTTTGTCGGGTAAGGTTATGTTATACACAAACCTATATATGCATATTGACATGTTTGATAATTGAATTATGGTTGCCTATGCTCTAATGTGTTTAGGGCTGAAATTTAGTGTAATTGCCTTGTTGTGTGTTTTGAACGATGTGTTGACGCTCATGTTATTACTTACCATTTCAATAGAATTGATTATATGTTTGAAATCTGATGTTTGATGACATGAGTTTGTGTTTTATTGTCAATTAATCCAAACGGGGTTAGAAGGGTTGGGAAAGCATGTGTAATAATATTTGATGAGGTGCATGTGATAATTATCATGTTGGCGTGTTGGTGTTTTAGTCATGAATCATGTGGGTATGTGCGTATTGCTTCTATGCAGGTAGAACAGGTTGAAAAAGTCATATGGATTCCATATTGATGGACTTGGAAACTCAAGTGACTGAGTTTTCTGGACTACGAGTGGGTTTTACGACTAGTGGAACATTTAATGAGTCATAATTGCCCCTCATATGAGATTCCAGAAACCTGAAGTTTCTGAGTACCCATTAGATGAGACATACTACGTGTCCTAGAACAATTTATGGCTCGTAAAAAGGTCTCGTGGATCCCTGCCTGAAAAGATTCAAACACTAGAATCATCTACTACTTAGTATATGACTCGTAGAACCTTCTATGAGTCGTACCTAGTCTCGTACATGTCATTCCTGTAAACAAAACAATAGTACACCTTGTTTTTTGCACTTCATTTTCAAATTTCTAGGGCTAACCAAGGTGTGAAAAATGTATATGTTTCAGGTACTATGGCACTAAAAGCAAGACGTGAGGAAATCAAGGCCATGCAGAGGAGGCTCAAAGATGAGCCCTCGGGGGAGGAGTAGAGCCCCTCACTGAGTGGATTACTTGAGGAGCTTGACGTTCGACATGACCTGAAGGCCAAGAGACCACAGACACGGGTTGCTGCTAGACTTAGGCCGACCCAAGATGTTGTCGTTCGTACTCCTTTGCATGACGGGGGAGACCATGATAAGATCAGCTCTATTTAGATGTCACTATCTAGAGAGGACTCTAGCACAGGGTCAGGCTTCGGTGATATGTCAGAAACAGAGTCCTCTACCGCACTGCAGGCAACACCATCTCCACCAAATGTTCTTATTAATTAGTGGTGTGTCACAGGTATGTGCGTCATATACATATAGGATGTGCAGGCTACAAAGCGAGGCAAGCTAGCCCGCTCTATCTATGAGGAACCCCGGTTTACCTCATTTGGGCTAATGAGTGTCCCCGATCACCAGGACAATATGATCAGATACAGGCTGAAGTGGCTGACCAAATCGTTAGCAAGGTACTCCCTGACCATAGTGAGGGAGTTCTACGCATATAATGCAAGCACCATTCAAAGCACTCTTCCTAAGGGGAAGAAGCCCCTCGCTTAGCCCAGATTTATGCAGACCAGAGTGACGGGTCGGCAGGTGGAAATCCCGGAGACCACCATCCGTCGTATGCTATTTGGGCCCGAGTTCCCTGCCCCAAGATCCACATCATAATTAGAATATAGATTGGGCAAACTAGGGACTTGAGCCTGATGAGGGATGTAGACCGCAGAGCTGGTTTGATGAGATGGGTGGCCGATTTGATTGCTGAGCAAGGTTCGGAACCTGCATGGGTAGCTCCTCACTCAAAGCTTATTCTTAAGGCTTCTCTCAATTTCTCTGCCAAATTTTTATGGCTGGTTGTCAAATGATGCATTTGGCTGACGCTTGTAGATAATACTTTGACGCTAGATTATGCAGTGCTAGTTGCCAACATCTAAGTTAGCTATAAGATAGATTGGGCCCATCTTAATACTGAGCAGATCCACGAGGTGGCCCTGAAGAGGTCTACCTTGATCTCCTTCCCATGCTTGATATACATACTCTATCTAGAGTCTGGGGAGGAGCATCTACACCAGCTAAACCCACTGATAGAGGTCCAGCGTTCTTTGGATGCCAGCCTAATCAAGGAAGAGGAGAAGCGGTAGCACTCCGACGAGCACCGCACCAGCCAGCTCCCATGCAAGAGATGTTCACTCTAGTGCCACCGCCTAAGGTTCCTCCTACCACCACTACTACTGCTATAGAGGGGAGGACCCCACAGACCAAGGCAAATGAGGAGAGGGAGCTCATGACAACTACTTCTACACCACAAGCCACTTGATCACAAACAATACCCATGGGCATGATTTACGTGTCCCCAGTATCTATTCAGGCCATGGCATAGAGATTGGAACATGATGAGTTGCAGTTGACTCAATAAGTTCAGCAGATTAGGCCTTGGGTCTGCCAGGCTATCATAGAGTCTGAGGGCCGCATAGAGGCATGCACGGTCGCTGTTATTCACGACCGAGTTTCAACCATGGATGCCCGTATAAATACTTTTGAGTTGAAAGTCCAGCAGAGTTTGAGCACTGCCCGTCCCATAGGTTCGATGGCCATACAAATGGAGATCTAGCGACTCCTCTCTGATATGAAAGCAACATTGGCAGCATTGCTGACATTACAAAAGACTTCACCCTCGGTGCCGGTTGTGGACTTATTTTCTCCTGAGGATCTTATATAGCATTTCCATGGGAAGAGGCCCTGCACTGATAATGATCTTGATACAGTGTGGCTATATGCGGGACGAATAGATTAAGAGGAGCTCAAGCTTGTATTAAGGCAGTCGAGGCAGGAGGAGGAGATACGATTGGCTCGTGAGCTAGAGAAGGTGAAGGGTGTTGGACTCTCCGATCATGGTGCTACTACTGAGGAGGCCACCACGCAGATTAGGGTTGTTCAAACTCAGTCACACACTAGCGCTTAGGTACCCAAGTACATCTTTTATCCCAGTTCTTTATTTTTCTTTGATTGTTCTTTATTTTGTTTTGATTGTGTGTATTGAGGACAATGTACATCTTTTTCGATGGGGTGTGGGTAGTTATGGGCCTCAGTAAAGTCCGAGTATCCTTTGCCTATAACTACCCTAATTTTTTAATCCTAGGGGTTTCTTGCCTATGTTCTTTTTCCCAATGGATATTTATTTTCTGTTGAACCGGTATGTTTAGGATGTTTAGGATGTTTAGGTAGTATTAGTAGCATTTAGTACTTATATCTGTGGCATATATATGTTTTTGTGATTTTTGGGAAAATATTATACCCACCAAATTTTTGATTAGTTAGTTTAGATTGCAACCATGCATGTTTAAGTGTGTTGACAGTTCTTGTTCTGATAAGTGAAGATAGAATTGAGATGAAAAGCATGATATGAGTCTTTTGTTGATAGGGTAATCAGAACCATGTGAGTGGGAACTTAAATTACTAAATTCATGTCTTGTGTTTCAATTCAGAACTTGGTTAGGAATGGACCTTGGGCCATTGTTCATAACAGTCTACTTAGCCTAAATAACAAACCAAATGTGTAAAATATCCCTTAATCGTAATGTTTGAGTCTGCCATGTACCTATTCTTTGTAAAACCCTAAACGACCTAGCCTTATTAGTTGTAAAATCCTAAAATTAGCCCTGGTGCTTCCTTGAACGTTGTGCACCTTGACTAAGGCAAAAAAGCCTGAGTTAAGGGTGGCTACCAAAAGTGGCCCTGGTTTTGAGATTGGATAATGTGCACCTCAACTCAGGCCAAAAGCCTAAGTTGAGGGTTGCTGGTTTAAGGGTAAAACACAAAAGGAGGGGGAAAGTTAGTGATACATAGAAAGGGAGCAAAAATGTGTACTGGGTGCAAGAAAAATAAGTGATGCCTAAGTTATGATCTAACAAGAAAATAAGAAGTGTAAAAGCAAGGCAAAAAGCTGAAAAATGAAAAGAAAGCACCCAAAAAAGCTTGAAGTAGGAGAAAAGGGAAAATGGAATGATATGTACCAACGTTGGTAGGGCAAAAGTGTCGAAAAGCAGTGTCAAGGAGGGTCGTCAGTTACTATATTAAAAAATAACATACCAAAGCCCCCTGAGCCTACGTTACAAGCCTTAAAAGTCCTAAAGTGATCCTAGTCCAAGTAGTCTAAGGTATTAGTCATGAGTAGAGGGGCAAGCATATGGTATTAGGTATGATACATGAATATCTTTTGTGAGAGTGAGTGATTTTGCATAGTCCCAAGATTAAACATGAAAACATCATTGAGAGTGAGATATGGGACTTCTTTCTATATTTTAGACTTTTTTAGTGATTGAGGCTTGTTGATAGTACTTCACGTGTCATAGTTGCATCGTCACATGCATTAGTCTGTATTGGCTTGCTGGATAGCTATCTGATTATGTTTTGAAATGTTGTGTGGGTATCTATGCTTAAGTCTGATAAAATGTAGGCCATTAGATTGAGGTCTGTGTCTTACTGTACTATTTTTATAGATTGAGTCCGTCGCTTGAGGACAAGCAACAATTTCAAGTTGAGGGTGTTGATGTTTCGTCAAAATATAACACTTTTGATGCTTAAAACTTGAAATTTTGTGTGTTCTCATTGCGATGTTAGTAGGTTTGATGTGTTTTTGTGTTTGTTTTGCAGGATTTTAGGGTGAAGTAGTTAAAGATCATATCTTTTTTTAGATGGGTGTTGTTCTTTTATAGTTAGTTTAACATATATCTGACTTATAGTTAAGTTTAACAATCTCTTCAGCTTTTGTTTTTCTGATTTTTTATGCTGTGGAACTGTTTAAAGATCACATTTTGTTAGATGGGTATTGTACTTTTATAGTTAGTTTAGTATTTATTTGGCTTATATTGACGTTTGACAAGCTCGTCTGGTTTTATTTTCTAATTTTTATGCTGTGGAACTGTTAAAAGGTCATATTTGTTGGATGGGTATTGTTCTTTTACTATTAGTTTGATGTGTATTTGGCTTATATTGAAGGTAAACAAAACTTGTGTTTCTCTTCGTTAGTTTTTCTTTTTTCTTTTCCTGATCTTTTTATGCTATGAAACTACTTAAAGATCACAACTTTTTAGATGGGTGTTGTTCTTTTATTGTTAGTGTAATATGTATTTGGTTTATACTAAAGTTGAAAAAAACTTGTGTTCCTCTTCTTCAGGTTTTGTTTTCTGATCATTTTATGCTATGAAGCTGTTTAAAGTTCACATTTCGTAGATGAATGTTGAACTTCGATTGTTGGTTTAATGTTTATATGGTTTATGTTGGATTTGAACATAACTTTTCTCCCTCCAGTTCAGGTTTTGTTTCTGATCTTTTATGCTATGAAACTCTTTAAAGTTCAGATTTTATTGGATGAGTGTTGTACTTTTATCGTTGTTTTATACGTATGGCTTATTTTGAAGTTTCAAGTTGGCTGGTAGGTTGCATTTGCAAGGGCTAACAGGAGTTTTAGACTCTGTGGGAAAGAATTTGAGCATCTGACCCAAAACTTAAATGTAATGACTGAGTTCACCTATGAATATATATCACCAACTGATGTTAAGAAACATTAGATGTAATGAGTGAGTTCACCTATGAATATATATCATCACTAAGTCAACATTAACTTGGATTTAAATTTGGGCAGCTTGAGACATTAATCACTTCTTAGAAACTTCTATTCCTTACACAATTTTGAATGGGGAGACTATTGAGTTATCCAAAGATCAGACAATTTGATTCCGTGGCTAGTAGACACCAAATGTTGGCATTTATTTGTTTTCATTTTATTATAATCTAACCTGCCACAATAGACTTATCTGCAGTTTCCCTTTTGCTTGTTCTATTGTCCTGTGCCAGTCCTAGATTCTTTTTGTTTTGCTAATGTGAAAGTTGCTACATGTTACTCTATTTATCCTATTGTTGTCACAACATTTGATCGAGTATAGACATATTTGAACTTTTGAATGGTGTGTCATATATTGGAAATTTGGATAGTAGACATATGCCACATATTGTCTTTGTTGATGTTGACATATGCCGCATATTTTTTATATAAACCTGTTTAGAAACTTTGCTACATAAAGTTGAATGTGGTTTTACAAGGCAAAAGTAACTAGAGAGCAGCATTTTCAACTTGACGAGGTGGGGCTATTTTTGAGATAGACCTGCAACCATATGCGAAGATAAAAGATGTTGAGCTTTTACTTAATTGAAGGACTTCCAAATTACTGGGACATTTTCTCTATCTGATCATTGATACAAATCTAATCATCTTAGTTAGATAATTTCATATGGTGTCCGTGCAGGTTAAGAAGTTTCAAATGTTATTTATAGTGAAACTTGTAAGCAAATATAATTAATCTACACATAACCAATGTATAAAGGTGGCATACTGGAAAAATTAATGGTTATATGGCAAGTTTCGTCTTTCAAGTGCACAAATTAGTACCCCTTTGATAAGAATTGCTTTGACTTGAACATGACATTTCTGTTTGGAACTTATCCATTTCAGTAGATCTTATCATATCAAATTATCTCCATCCCATTAAAAACAACTGATTTTCTAATATCTAAGCTTACATGAGTTAGAAAGTGCTAAAAAGGCTAATAATATAATGTGTGGATGAGTATAGTTACACTTCGGAACCCATATGTATATTTAACTTCCAAATGCATGTTGACATGTACAAATGCATAACTGCACATTATTATTTCTATAATTGGAGTACTAATTGTGGCCTACTAAACTTTATCTCACAAATGACTTACTGATGTATATTGATGCTTTTTACTGTTGTAGATCTTGTGCAGTCAACTATTGTAAAAATTGTTGTTGGAAGTTAGCCTCTTACTTTTAGCATAGGTAAACTCTTATTTTACGTATGTGAAAATGGATATTAACTGTATCTTGTTAACTGTTTTTATAGATGACTATGATTTACTTTTTTTAAATACTCATACTTTTTCTTGTCAACTTATGTCATTAAAATGAAATGCTACAAGCTTGCTCTCATAATCTGCAGTCAGTTTCTTAGCCAAAAAATATAGTTGTGAACGTTAATAGTTCACATATGCACATTTTTTCTACTTTTAAGGTTCTACTTTGGAGTTTGTCATTATAGTTGTAAGTCATAGTTGGAATCAAATTGTTCTAATGTTGTGAAATTCGCTACTTGAATTCTAATTTTTATATTATATTTATGTCACATAGGATATCCAATGGATATTAGTGATAAAAGTTGGATGAATCTTCCAAGATCCACCGATGCGTATGAACGTGGAGTGAATACTTTTCTTGATAAAGCATTTGAAAAAGCTTCCCAAGGAAATGAAATATTATGCCCTTGCAAAAAATGCTTTAATTGTTATTGGCATTATCGAAGTGTGGTGGAGAATCACTTGATTGCTTTTGGATTTGCTCGTGGTGGATACACCAATTGGATTTTTCATGGAGAAGGACTGTCAAATAATAAGTCACATCAAAATACTGATGAAGAAAGATTCGACATGCATGATGACATAGATAGACTACTTCATGATGCTTTTAAGAATATAGAAGGTGACCAGAGGCATGAAGGAGTGAGAGAGGGACCATCAGAAGATGCAAAGAGATTTTTTAAATTAGTAGAGGAAGGGAAAACAGAGTTGTATCCAGAGTGTAAGAATTTTTCAAAGTTGAGTTTCACCATTCGGCTGTTCTTGTTTAAATGCATCCATAGGTTGAGTAATGTAGCCTTTTCAGACTTGTTAGACTTGTTAAAAGAGGCATTTCCGTTTGCTCAGATACCTGAGTCTTTTAATAAGGCTAAAAAGGTGATAACTGAGTTGGGTCTTAATTATAAAAAAAATTCATGCTTGTCCTCACGATTGCATGTTATTCTGGAAAGATAATGCCAAGCTAGAGAATTGCTCTCAGTGTGGGACATCTAGATGGAAAAATGTTCGTAATGATTTAACCAATAAGAATACTAAATTCCAGCAAAGGTTTTAAGGTACTTTCCTTTAAAGCCTAAGCTTCAGAGTATATTTATGTGTTCCGAGACATCTGTAGCTATGAGATGGCATGCTACTGAACGACCAAATGATGAGTATATAAGACATCCTGCTGATGGAGAAGCTTGGAAGCATTTTGATTCCTTATATCCAGACTTCTCTAATGATCCTCGCAATGTTAGATTGGGTCTTTCGAGTGATGGTTTTAACCCATTTCGAAGTATGAGCATCTCTCATAGCACATGGCCAGTTATGTTAATCAACTATAATCTATCTCCATGGATTTGCATGAAGTCAGAATATATAATGTTGTCAATGATAATTCCGGGCCCTTCTTCTCTAGGAAAGGATATAGATGTGTACCTTCAACCACTAATTGCGGAGTTGATTGAATTGTGGCAAATGGGAGTGGAAACATATGATGTTGTGACTAACCAAACTTTTTCATTACGTGCAGTATTATTGTGGACAATTAGTGATTTTCCAGCATTAGCAATGCTTTCTAGATGGAGCACCAAGGGAAGATGGGCATGCCCTACTTGTAACTATGGTACCTGCTCTTAATATCTCAAACATAGTCGTAAGATGTGTTATATGGGTCATCGAGCATTTTTGCCTCTAAACCATCCTTTTCGAAGAGATAAGAAATCATTTGATGGTAAAGAGGATCATAAAAGTGCACCTACTTCATTATCTAGCATAGAAATTCTTGAAGAGTTGCGTGAATTTAATAATGTATTTGGAAAGGGTAAAAAGAAAAGATCTCGAAAGAATGATGGTACATGGAAGAAAAGATCCATATTTTTTGAATTGCCTTATTGGCAACATAACAAATTGAGGCATAATCTTGATTTGATGCACATAGAGAAGAATGTATGTGACAGTTTGCTTGGAACCTTGTTGGACATACTTGGGAAGTCCAAAGATCATGTAAATTCTCAATATGACTTGCATGAGATGGGGATACGCAAAGAGCTTCATCCAAAAGAAGATAATAATGGAAAATCTCATCTGGCTAAAGCTTGTTTCTCGATGAAACCTGAGGAAAAAAGATTATATTGCATCATTTTAAAAAATGCTAAATTGCCAAAAGGGTTTGCCTCAAATATATCCAGTCGTGTACATGTGGAAGAGATGAGAGTATCAGGATATAAGAGCCATGATGCTCATGTGATAATGGAGTACTTGCTCCAGGTTGCAGTTAGAAAAGTGTTACCCAAGGAAGTATCATTCACCTTGATTAGGTTGGGAAACCTTTTTAGAGCCATATGTAGTAAGGTTATAAGAAGAAGCGACCTTGATAAATTGCAGGATGAAATTGTAGAAATACTATGTGTTCTTGAAAAGATTTTTTCTCGAAGTTTTTTTGATATAATGATACATTTGGCATTTCATTTGGTAAATGAAATTAAGCTTGGGGGTCCAACTCATTTGTGTTGGATGTATTCTTCCAAGAGAAAAATGTGCCAGTTCAAGGGATTGGTTCGTAATCGATCAAATTCAGAAGCATGCATAGCAGAAGGCTCTGAGGCTGATGATTGTTTGATTTTCTGTTCAAGGTACGTACCTATTTGTGTGAAGACAAGATTCAGTAGGTACCAGATTGACGAGGAGGAGGACACTCAAACACAGGGAGATGATTTCTCATATATGTTTCCTAGGACAGGTCATCCAATTGGAAGCGAGAAGAAACGAAAAGGAAAGCCTTTTGAGATGGATATTCATCAGTGGACTGAAGCTCATCGCTACACTTTGTTCAATACTGAGATGAACAAGTAGAGGCATTTATCAAGTAAGATTAAATAATCATTAAGATAAAATAATTATTTATATTTTTAACTTTATTAATTTTTATAATTATATGTTTTAAATTTCATTTAAAAATACATAATACTTAAATTTGACATGCATTCTTTCAGGGAACATAAGAGTTTAATTGATAATAGTGCCAGAGGAAATGCATGGGCAAAAGCACAGATTCATAGTTGAGAATTTGCCGGTTGGTTGCAAGATAAAGTTAAACATATTGAAGTGTCTAGTCATTTGAGATGGTTAGCTAGAGGTCCTAATAAAGTGGCTAAAAGACATACAGGATATTTTATCAATGGATATCGATTTCATACGGTGACACGAGATGCCCCATATAAGACTCAAAATAGTGGTGTAACTTTGTCAGCAACAACCGATAGTTTTGCTAGTGCAAGAGACCAAAATCCTGTTGATGGAATGGTTACGTATTATGGTGTTATTCTAAATATCATTGAGAATGATTATTATGGTTGTTTTAATGTTGTGCTATTTAGATGTGATTGATTTCATAATGAAGTTGATGAATATGGATTGACTCGGACATACTTCAACAAATTATGCAGCACAGATGATCCTTTTGTACTAGCATCTCAAGTGCATAAAGTTTTTTATGTGGAAGACTCAATTGAGAAAGATATTTATTATGCAATAAAAAAAGTTCCTGTTGATTTATATGATTTGGAGGAAGAGAACTGTCCTAATATTGATCAAACATTTTGGAGGGAACCGATTGATGACATTAGTTCATCACATAGGTTGTTTGATGTTGATGTCAGATGGTCGAGAGAAGATCTACCTGTTGATATCGTTGATATTCCCTCCTCTGCGGAATTTTCAGAAGATATAATCATGGAAATATCAACAGAGGAGGATGATTTTGATGATACCGATTAGGATTGGATGGAGGCTGATGATTGATGAAGGATCTTTTAAACTTGTTCACATTTATACTATATATTTATTGTTAGTGAGTAATAAATGTCCTTCTCTAAGAAATTAATATTTCCTTATATTTCTTTCTCATATTCATTTTAAGATTAGCACTGTACTGGTGAGATACTTACTAAGTATTTCTTTTGAATATTTTTTTCAGTATTCATCACCATCTTTCTGCTATTCCTCGGAAGAATCTTTCAATTCACTGTGGAGCCAGGTATCAAAAATCAGGTGCCTTTTTCACTCTTATCTCTTTGTTTATTGAATTTTTAGTTAGTTTTTTTCTAGTTTTAAATCATAGTTCATTTTACAATGATCCTACTTATTCTGTACTAGAGTGCTTGGTCCTCCTGATAGTACCTCCATAACCACTTTATCTTAAGAGCTTTGCTCAGGTTTTGAGATTCTTGAAACCTAATCCACTTTGGTCCTTACTTCTGATGATGTTCTTCCTCTTGACCAAGTGAAAGCCTTTTCTTTCCTTATTGCCTTGCTGCAAGAAGTTTCTTCTGATTTAGTCCGACCTCTGTACTATTGATTGGGAATAGGGAAGATAGATAGCATATATGTGGGAAAATCATTTAAAATTGAGTTTGTAATAGTTAATCTTTTTCCCAAAGATATGTATTGTGATCTCCATCTGGCTGGTTTCTATTCACATTTCTTCAAAAATGGATTCCAAATGTCTATGGACCTAGACTTTGCCTCCAAAGGCATGCCAAGTATACTAATGGCAAAATACCTAATTCTCCTCTCAGGGTCTGTGAGAGGGGTTATTTGGAACCACAAATTGGATAAAAATGGCTTTTGTTCCAATTTATATGGAGTCCAGATATGGCTTCAAAGTAAATTAGTATAAGTCTCAATACCAGATACAAACAGTTGTAGAACTCTTGATTGCTGGGTCCAGTGATTATATTACGCTTTGTGTTAATCTTAGGGAAGTGAGTATTCAAGCTGTTAATAAGTTTTGCACACCAAGCTTCATAATGTTACCACAAAACATGTTTTTGAAACTGTTGAACCCTGCTGAATGGCTGCACCAAAGAGTTGTCTAAATATGTCGAATTACAAGCAATTGGACAGATATCAACCACCGTTGGTTATGGGTTCTTTGATTTTCTGTAACATGTATATAATTTTTAATAAAACAAAGTAATTTGGTACAAAGAACGTATTTTCCAATTAACCTCTTAATGCAACCTATGCTAGAGATTACTTATTGTATGTAGGACAGTGTTTAATCTGACTAGCACATTATTTTTCAGGCAAGCCAGCAGTTATTACATTTCGTGTTTATTCTAACGACCAGATCATCTCCATTCTTCAGCAAATATTAAAGGTAACTCCATGGCTTCTACTCTTATTTTCTTCCTGTGAGAAAAATTACGATGGTATGGGCTCAGGATATGAGTAACAAGTTCAATGACTGGTGTCAATTATTATGTACCTAAATTCTAAACTCTAGTGCTTCCAGTGATATGTTAGTGATGCTTTGTTAGTCTCAGCAGTACTTAATTAGCATACTACTACGTACAGTAACTTATCTACTTAATTGCTCTACTTAATTGGCATACTATTACAACAACTTATCTTTTCTTTTTTTAAAAAAGTTTAATTGAAAATGTGTGGACTGCTGATGATACTACCCTTTTGGTTTCAGCAGTATGTTCAGATTTGATAACTTATTTTTTCAGCGGTGGTATTTCTAACTTATCCACTCTTAATGTTATATAGATTTTGATAGTCAGGAGTCAACAAGGGCCTTCAAGAAGAACCAAAATAACCAAAAAAAAAGGACATATGCTAAACCCGGAACATTATCTTCCTTGGTACAACAAAGACGGTCGTTTTCAACAACACAAGAAACTTTACAAGTTGTGCGATCGGAAAAAAAGAACCTACAAAGGTTAATTGAGAAAGAACTTCCAACTAAAAATCAAGGAGGAGCACCACAGCCTAAAACAAATGAAAAATGTGTAGAGGAGCAACCAATTATGGAGGAGCAACCAAATGTGGAGGAGCAACCACAACCAACTGTAGAGGAGTAACCAAGTGTGGAGGAGCAACCACAACCAACTGTAAAGGAGTAACAAATTGTTGGGGAGCAGGTGGAAATGGATTTTACAAGAACTCTTCAAACAAATGCACAATCCAAAGAACAAGGTACATATAGCTTAAAAGCTTATTAAATTCAATTATGACTTCTAATTATTTATTTTGTCTATAGCTTCGGACCCTTCCAATCAGAAAAATACAAGAGGTACCACACAAATGCCAGAGGTACATGCGAGAATTGAGCGTAAACTAATCCTACTGAACGACAACAATCAACCTGTTGGTCCGACTAGAGATGTTGTTGTAGAGTTAAGCAGCTTTCTCGGCACATTGGCGAGAAATGCAACTCTTTGCCCTCTAGACATATTAAATTGGAGGTATATGGACACTAAAGATGACTTATGGGCATATACTAAGGTTTGCAGTTACTAATGTTGATTACTTATTAAAATTATTTTACATATTTTACTAGCCTAATGAAATCAAAATGTAGGAGAAATATGATATACCTGATGCTGCGAGATCATGGGCTTTAGAAGTTATTGGATCTGCTTGGAGAAGGCATAAATATGAGTTGAAGAAATTATGTTACAAGTCAAGTTCTAGTCATGAAGAAGATCTAATGGGAAAAAAACCTCCTTATGTTCCAGAATGTCAATTGAAGGAACTCTTCAAATATTGGGACTCTGAGAAATTCAAGGTAATGTTAATTTTGGGATTTCAATTTTTGTTCGGCATTGCGATATGACTATTGAAGCTTATTTTTCTGTCTTTTCTATTGTTATACTGATGTTGCTGCCACCTTTTCAACTCTTTTATATTCAATTACTTATTTTATATTAGAGGATCTATTTTATTAATGTATTTATTTGCAGAAAATGATAGAAACCAATACTAGGAATTGAAAGAAGTCGAAGAATCCACACACATATGGCAAAATAAGTTTTGCTTTAGTCCGAAATGATTTGGTATGTTTTCTACTAGATCTTTATCAAATCTTAACTTGTTATTTTAAATTGATTTTTTATAACAGTTTTTTTCGTGTGACAAGGAGAAAGAAAAAGAAAGTCATGTATCCATGAAGGAGCTCTTTGTTGTCACAAGAGAAAGACACCTCGAGCGTTCGTATAAAGACTCGAATGAAGACACAATTAGTAAAATCGTACGAACATTATGTAACTGTATTCTTACTTTAAATAAATTATTTGTTCATAATTAGACATATAAATCTTACTATTGAATTGTCTTTGTTAGGCTCAAATGGAGGAAATTGAAAAAGAACAAAGTACAGATGGTAGTGATTCTGTTGAGGCATTTTCTTCTGTCATGGGTCCTGAACATCCAGGACGTCTAAGATTATATGGACGGGGGGTTACAAAGAGTTCTTTGAAAACAAAAGCAATCAATTCTGAACACATTTTGAATACCACAACTGATGCAGTGAAGCAAATGCAAGAAAAGATACAAAAAATGGAGGAACCAATGGAGGAACAAAGGAGAACAATTCAACAAGATGTTACTGCTAATATAAATGTGCAACTTCAACGTGCTGGATTGATTAATGCGGACATACTGACAGCACTGTGTGTTCCTTCACTTGGAGAAAATACCTTTGCAGCACATACTAATCAGCAAATCTGTCGGCCATCTACAAGCAACAGTAATCAAGGTTAGTGTCACTTCTTTCAATGATTCTTCTGATTCTTCTTCATCTGATTCTTCTTCATTCTTTTTCTCCTTGTTCTTCTGAAAGATCCAGAAGCAAATCCATTGGACTTTTTCTTATAGCTGTTGGTATTGACTTTTAGTATGTATCTGACTTATATTTAAGTTTAAAGATCCAGCAGCAAATCTGATTCTTCTTCGTCTGGTTTTATTTTCTGATTTTTTATGCTGTGGAACTGTTAAAAGGTCACATTTTGTTAGATGAGTATTGTTCTTTTACTGTTAGTTTGATGTGTATTTGGCTTATATTGAAGGTAAACAAAACTTGTGTTTCTTTTCTTTAGTGTTTCTTTTCCTGATCTTTTTATGCTATGAAACTACTTAAAGATCACGATTTTTTAGATGGGTGTTGTTCTTTTATTGTTAGTGTAATATGTATTTGGTTTATACTGAAGTTGAAAAAAACTTGTGTTCCTCTTCTTCAAGTTTTATTTTCTGATCATTTTATGCTATGAAGCTGTTTAAAGTTCACATTTCGTAGATGAGTGTTGAACTTCGACTGTTGGTTTAATGTGTATATGGTTTATGTTGGATTTGAACATAACTTTTCTTCCTCCTATTCAGGTTTTGTTTTCTGATCTTTTATGCTATGAAACTGTTTGAAGTTCACATTTTGTTGGATGAGTGTTGTACTTTTATCGTTGTTTTATACGTATGGCTTATTTTGAAGTTTCAAGTTGGCTGGTAGGTTGCATTTGCAAGGGCTAACAGGAGTTTTAGACTCTATGGGAAAGAATTTGAGCATCTGACCCAAAACTTAAATGTAATGAGTGAGTTCACCTATGAATATATATCACCAACTGAGGTTAAGAAACATTAGATGAACTTGTTGCTGTAGAGTAGATGTAGATTAGATGAACATTAGATGAACTTGCTGTAGATTAGATGAACATTATCCCAACCACAAGGCTTGTACCCCTGACCCTAAAGGATAAACTTGTTGTAGAGTAGATGTTATTTAAGGCTAAACTGGATCTTTAGAGCTGAATACCGATAAGCATCCTAGCAAACGAAAACAGTTCAGCATTTTATGGAGAGATCATACAGAGAGAAGCAAATTTGACCTCCTAGAGAATTGCTAAGCTATTTATTCATCAAACAAAATCAGGATGAATACGTGCAGTCACGAAAATAAAGCTTCTTGTTGATTGTGGAAGTAGAAAAATGGGAGTATTATTACATGGTGTCTGGATTTCTATCTATCACAGACATTGATCAAATTTTATTTTTTAGAATCAGTGAAGAAAGTTAGGTGTGGATAGGTGTAAAATCAGCATCAACGAAGAAAGTTATTACATGGTGTCTGCAATTTTTTTTTTATTATTACATGGTGTCTGCATTGTAAATTTTATTAAATTGGTGATTCATTGACTTGTTAAAGATGAGCCTAGTTGGACATAGTTATATGTTATGTTTGGTTACAGTCATTAGTGAATACATATAAGGAGTACATGCTGTTTGTTTGCTATTTTAAGAGTGGTTTGAAATAATTAAGAGTTATGTGCTAGATACAGATGGTTGTTCTCTTCGTAGTGCTCCACAATATGACTTATTGTAGCTTGTTATTAAGGCATATGCCTTCCTTAGTCTGTGTTAATTCAGCATACTTATTGAAGTTCAAGCATTGATAAATTTTCATAACAAATGTGGAAATTGACCATCTGTAGATCATTCCACCATTTATTTAGATTTATGAACATTTCTTTTGTTCAATTAGATTTAAAACCCAATTGCAGCAATAACCCTTTTGATGGAAATGGGCTAAAACCCAACTTACCATCCAGTTTTCTAAATCAATCATTTTCATTGGCAGGTAGTGTAGGTGAACAAAGAGATGAAAACAATGAAGGTGCTACTTAGGAGGAGGTGCTACTTAGGAGGATTGGGTTGATATTTCATTTGCATGTATTTTGAAAGTTTCTTTTGTTTTTGAACTTGAAAAACTTGTGTATTCTTGCTTGTGAAAAAATATTATATATTTTGCTTGACCTTGAATCTTGCATTTGATTATAAATAGTTTCTTCTTGTGATTGAAATTTATAGGTATATCTAAATTAATATGTTTTATACTTGTGCAATATATTGCAATAGACAAGAGAAAACTGTTGCAATTAATATCTAAAAATAAAAGTTATAAGACAATATAGGGGCGGTTTTCAAAATGTCGTTGCAATAGCTTATTGTATGAACTGTTGCTATAGTAAAATAAGTGTTGCAAAAACTTAATAGGAACAGTTTGGAAACCAACCCAATAGAGGTAGAACCATTGCTATGTTAAAGATGCAAACCGTCCCAATAGGATATAAGAACCGTCGCTAAAATAAGTGTTGCAGAAACGTTATGGGAACAGTTTGGAAACCGTAACAATAGGGGGCTAGAACCATCACTATATGTTAGAGGTCCAAACCATTGCTGTAGAGGTTTCTATTACAACGGTTTTGAGAACTGTTGCAAATTTCCGTTGCTATAGAGCTAGCGCAATGCGACCTGTTGGGAGGGTTATGAAAATCGTCACAATAGGATTTTTGCAACGGTATTTCTATCTATGGCAATAGAAAAACAATCGTTGCCATAGACCATATTTCTAGTAGTGTATGTCCCTATGGGACTGATGAGGTTAAGGTTTTATGAGCATGTCAAATTCTGGGAAGATTATTGAGCACCGAAATGGGTAATAGTGAGTCCCACTTGAACCTATTAACTACGTGGCCCGCGAAGGAAGAGGGGATTGAACCGCAATACAAGTGGCTCCTTTCTTGTCCCAAATGAGGACTAAGGTTTGTATTGTGGATCCATTGAGGTTGATGTCCTTTACCCCGAGCAGGGTGATGGATGTGGCAACGACATTTCTTCGTTGTATCATCATTGGCTCATAGGTGATGGTTGTCGGTTAGAGAAACTCCTAGTAGGTTCCATTTTTATAGAACTCCAATGTTAACGTTGATGTGATGTTTTGAGTTGAGTCCTTTGAGTTGAGTTGATGTCGATGTTCCCTGAGTTGAGTTGAGTTGAGTCAAGGTTCCTTGAGGTGAGTCTGACGTAATGATGACGTAATGATGAGATGTTGATGGGTCATTTGTCTACTCTTTATCTCTTTCTTTAGATAGACATTTGACATTCTGATGGAGTATGATGTTGAGTTGATGTTTTTTCCTATGTTGTTGTACTTATATTGTTATTCCGTTTTTTTACATACCAGTACATTCCACGTACTGACACCATTTGGTCTGCATCGTTTCATGATGTAGATACAGGAGCTAGAGGACTTCAGCAGACGAACCGTTGAGGTTAGAGATTACGAGTTCCACATTGGTGAGCCTCCTTGCTATCCGGAGGAGACCCTTCTATTTGATGCTTTCTTTATTAATTGAGTCAGGTAACCATGGCCTGTCAGGGTACCATCATAGACAGTTGAGTCAGGTTAGAGGCTTCATAGACATGATGTCAAGGTTTGAAGTTGATGTTTTCTTTATAAACTGAGTAGTAATCTTACTTACTTACTATGATGTTGAGATTGATGTTGGTCGTTGGCCTTTTATTGAGGTAGTTCACTACTTTACTTCCCTATGTTGATGTTGAGTGACTGTCCTAAGAACAAGTGGTTCGCTTAGGGACTAGCAATAGTCTCTGGGTGCCGGTCACGCCGAGGGTTTACTCCCGGGGTGTGACAACTTGGTATCAGAGCACGAGTTCAAGAGTCCTAGGAAGTCTATGAAGCCGTGTCTAGTAGAGTCTTGTTTATGTGTGTGTTATGCACCACACATTATAAACAGGATGCTATAGGACATTAGGAATGGTTACACTTCTTTGATATTCTAAGCTCGTGCTATAGAGCTTGACTCTATGAAACCCCCTTTCTAATTCGTGTGTTACGCGTTTGCAGATAATGCCTCCAAAATGCACTGCTGCCCAAAGAGATGCCTCAGTCCCTAACACTGACCATCCCTTAAAAGAGGCTCCTAACCAACATAGGACAAGGAGACGGGGACGACCTGCCAGCGCTGCTGAGGCTCCACCAGCACCTCCTGCTCAGTCAGCCTCCACTTCGGAAGCAGACTACAGGGGAGCTATTACTATGCTCACTCAGTTGGTGGCCTCTCAGAGTAGTAGTCGCGATCCCCAGGCCCCTAGCTCCAGCTCCCAAGAGCCTGCAGCTGCATCCAGGCTCAGAGATTTCCTGAGGATGAACCCGCCAGTCTATGCGGGGTCCAAGGTTGAGGAGGATCCGCGAAACTTTATTGATGAGATGCATAAGATCCTGTGGGCTATGCACGCGAGTGAGGTTGAGGGAGTCGAGCTAGTCTCATATCAGCTTAAGGATGTTGCAAATGTATGGTATAATCAGTGGGAAAATGATAGAGGTGAGAATGCTGAGTCTGCTGAGTGGGAAGAGTTTGAGAGTGCTTTTCTTGATCACTTCTTTCCCCAAGAGTTAAGAGAGGCAAAGGTCGAAGAGTTCGTGAATCTAAAACAAGAGGGGTTGACTGTCATAGCGTACAGCTTGAAGTTCATCCAGCTGTACAGATATGCTCTAGAGATGGTCCTTGATATCAGGGCAAGGATGAGGAAATTCGTGTCTGGATTGGGCAGGCATGTGAAGAGGGAGTGTAAGGCAGCATTGCTGATTCCAGATATGGATATTTCTAGACTTATGGTCTATGCTCAGCAGACTGAGGAGGACAAAAAGAGGGACAGGGAAGAGCAGCAGAGTAAGAAAGTCAAATCGGCAGGGCATGAGCCTAATCAGCCGAAGAAAAATAAGGGTGACAGAACCTTCTTTCAAAAGAAGTCTTCTAGTCATGCACCTACGATGGCGAGTGCACCCGTTCAGCAAAATAGGTATGATCATAAATCCTATGGTCACCAAAATTTTAGACCACAGGGACCTCAGTCCCAAGCTAGTATTGCTCAAGGTCCGAGGGGAAGGCCATCTTATGGCAGATGTGGCAAGTTGCATCTTGGTGCATGCCGTGAGGGCACCAATACTTGCTTTTCATGTGGACAGCTAGCCATTTCCAGGGTGAGTGCCCTACGAGAAATCAGAGGTTGAGTGATAGAGGTAATAGGGCTCAGGCTTCCACAGCGTCCCCTGCATGTAGTCATCAGAAGGCTCCTACTGCAAATGCAGGAGGTGGGATGAACCGTCTGTATGCGATGGGCAATCGACAAGATCAAGAGGTTGCTCCAGATGTTGTTACGGGTATGATCCGAATCTTTTCTTATAATTGTTATGCATTGCTTGACCCAAGTGCCACTTTATCTTTTGTGATGCCCTATGTGGCCAATAAGTTTGAGATTCTTCCAGAGTGTTTGCTTGAGCCTTACACTGTTTCGACTCCTATTGGTGAGTCTATCCTTGTTAAGAGGGTCTATAGAGACTGTGTATTGTCCATCTGTCATAGGGATACTTTGGCCAATTTGGTAGAGTTGGAGATGGTCGATTTTGATGTGATTGGTATGGATTGGCTCCATGCTTGCCATGCATCCATAGATTGTAGGACCCGAGTTGTTAAATTCCAATTCCCGAATGAGCCGGTCCTAGATTGGAAGGGAGGTTATGTCGCACCCAAGGGTAGATTCATTTCCTACCTAAGGGCGAGGAAGTTAATCTCTAAGGGGTGTATCTATCACCTTGTACAAGTTAAAATCTGATGATGTTGAGTCCCCTACTCCTGAGTCGGTCCCGATTGTAAATAAGTTCCCTGAGGATTTATCTGGAGTCCCTCCTGATAGGGAGATCGACTTCGGTATTGATGTACAACCCGACACGCAGCCTATTTCAATTCCACCATATAGAATGGCCCCCACTGAGTTGAAAGAGTTGAAGGAACAATTGAAGGATCTGTTAGAGAAGGGTTTTATTAGGCCTAGTGTTTCTCCTTAGGGTGCTCCCGTTCTGTTTGTACGAAAGAAGGAAGGGTCTCTCAGAATGTGCATAGACTATAGGCAACTGAACAAGGTCACGATCAAGAATAAATATCCTTTTCCTAGGATAGATGACTTTTTTGACCAATTTCAGGGTGCCTCATGCTTTTCAAAGATAGACCTCAGATCGGGTTACCACTAGTTAAAGGTGAAAGAATGTGATGTTCCAAAGACAGCCTTCAGGACAAGATATGGCCACTTTGAGTTCTTGGTCATGTCCTTTGGGTTGACAAACGCACCGACAGCTTTCATGGATTTGATGAATAGGGTGTTCAGGCCCTACCTTGACATGTTTGTGATCTTGTTCATTGATGATATCTTGGTATATTCGAGAAATGAGGAAGAGCATGCTAAACATCTTAGAGTTGTCCTTCAAACTCTTAAGGACCATGAATTATATGCGAAGTTCTCCAAATGTGAGTTTTGGGTAAAATCAGTGGCTTTCCTAGGTCATGTTGTTTCAGGTGATGGAATTCGAGTAGATAGCCAAAAGATTGAAGCGGTTGCAAGCTGGCTAAGACCGACCTCTCCAACGGACATAAGGAGTTTCTTGGGGTTGACAGGCTATTACCGCAAATTTGTTGAGGGATTTTCTTCCCTATCCGTGCCATTTACCAGACTGACCCAGATTAAGGTCAAGTTTCAGTAGTTTGAGGAATGTGAGAAGAGTTTCCAAGAGTTAAAGACTAGGTTGACCACCGCACCTGTCTTGACTTTGCCCAATGGGACGGAAGGCTTTGTAATATACTGTGATGCATCAAGAGTTGGATTGGGATGTGTCTTAATGCAGAAAGGGAAAGTAGTGGCCTATGCTTCCAGGAAGCTTAAAGTTCATGAGAGGAACTATCCGATCCATGATCTTGAGTTGGCGGCGGTAGTGTTCACACTTAAAACTTGCGCCACTACTTGTATGGAGTGCATGTGGACGTGTTCACGGATCACAAGAGCTTGCAGTATGTCTTCAGACAGAGAGAGCTCAACCTGCAACAGAGGAGATGGTTGGAGTTGCTCAAGGATTACGGCATGAGCATCATGTACCACCCAGGTAAAGCTAATGTTGTTGCAGATGCTCTTAGCAAGTTGTCTATGGGTAGCACAACCCATGTTGAGGAAGAAAAGAAAGAGCTAGTGAAAGAGGTGCATAGGTTGGCTCGGCTGGGGGTCCAACTTGAGGAGAATGACGAGGGAGGAATTAATGTTTAGAATGGGTCTTCATCGTCCCTAGTGACTGAGGTGAAGGAGAAACAGGATCGAGATCCTATTATACTCCAATTGAAGGAGGATGTTCAGAAACAAAAAGTGATGGTCTTCTCCAAAGGGGGAGATGGGGTATTGAGGTACTAGAGTATGTTATGTGTCCCTGATGTTGCTAGTGTTCGAGAGAGGATTCTAGCTGAGGCCCATAACACTAGATACTCTATTCATCTGGGCTCCACCAATATGTACCACGACTTGAGAGAGGTCTATTAGTGGAGTGGAATGAAGAGGGATATCGCGGAGTTTGTTTCAAGATGCCCAAATTGCCAACAAGTGAAGGTTGACCATCAGAGGCCAAGTGGTTTGGCTCAAGACTTCGAGATTCCAAAGTGGAAGTGGGAGATGGATTTTATAACTGGCCTACCGAGATCCCGGAGATAGCATGATTCCATATGGGTGATTGTAGATAGGATGACGAAGTCAACGCATTTCCTGGCAGTCAAGACGACCAATATTGCAAAGGATTATGCCAAGTTGTATATCCAAGAGATTGTGAGGTTGCATGGAGTTCCCTTGTCCATCATTTCGGACAGAGGATCCCAATTTATTTCTCACTTCTGGAAGTCTTTCCAGAAAGGATTGGGTACCAAAGTGAACTTGAGCACAACTTTTCATCCACAGATGGATGGTCAGGCAGAGAGCACTATTTAGACGGTAGAAGATATGTTGAGAGCATGCGTCCTTGACTTCAAAGGAAATTGGGACGATCATTTACCATTGATTGAATTCGCCTATAACAATAGTTATCATGCAACCATTCAAATGGCCCCTTATGAGGCCTTGTATGGGAGGAGATGTAGATCACCCATTGGGTGGTTTGAATTTTGAGAGGCTGAGTTGATTGGGCCTGACATTGTACACCAGTCCATGGAGAAGGTAAAGATGATCCGAGAAAGATTGAAGACAGCCCAAAGTCGCCAGAAATCTTACACAGATGTGAGGAGAAGAGACCAAGAGTTTGAGGTGAACGATTGGGTTTACTTGAAGGTATCACCCTTGAAGGGTGTCATGAGGTTTGGGAGAAAGGGGAAATTAAGTCCTCGTTATATTGGCCCTTATCAGATTTTACGGAGAATCAGGAAGGCTGCTTATGAGCTAGATCTACCTTCTGAGTTAGATGGAATCCATCCGGTGTTCCATATTTCGATGTTGAAGAAGTGTTTGGGAATTCCTTCCTTAGTAGTCCCTGTTGAGAACACGAGAGTCAGAGACAGTTTATCCTATAAGGAAATCCTAGTCCAAATTTTGTATCGACAGGTTCGCAGACTGAGGAACAAACAGATAGCCTCCGTCAAAGTTTTGTGGAGGAACCAATGTGTTGAAGAAGCCGCATGGGAAGCTGAGGAAAAGATGAGAACAAAATACCCGCACTTGTTCGTGCCCGAGGTTGATGATGATGGTGGAGGTAACATTCTTACTTTTATGTACATTAATGTTCCTACCATGAGTTGATATGTATGATTACTGATGTCTGAATAGATGTTATTAAGGTCGATAAGAGAGTATCGAGGTGAGTCTTGAATCTATTTGTGCCAAAGTACCGTTCCTACTCATCATTCGAAGATGAAAGATTCCAAGGGGGAGATAATGTAACGCCCAGTAAATTACCAAAATACCCCTAGGGAAGAGGTGTGAGTAAAATGCGTCTTCCGATGCTCGTATTTGGAAAATTCGAGAGTGGATTTGTGATCAACACTAAAATTTAAGTGGGAGAAGGGTCCCAGTTCGATTTTTAGAGCGATCGAGTCGAAAGATAATTTTTTTTCCCAAAACAAAAAATAGTGTGACTTCGCGATGGAAACGCGTCGCGGGCTTGTTGCGGAGCCACACTTATGTTTTTCTGTGATTTTTCGACAGAGTTGAGTTTTTTGAAAATACACTGTTCGTGACAGGTCCGCGTCGTGGATTGTGTTATTTCAGGTCGGGGAAAAGTTCTTTTAAATCGAAGGGCATTTTAGTCCATTCCTATAATTCCTAAACATTCCCCTATGACTAATTAAAGTCGGTTCCTAAGAAAAGGGTTTCAAAGACCCCATTCAAAGGCATTCTTCCTAGACGTCACTAAGTCAGGGCTTGAGAGGAGTTGAGGTTGAAGAGATCAAGGGAAGTTGTACAAGAATTGTGTTAGCAAATCATTCCAGGTATGCAAGGCTAACCTAAAGCATGGGAATGTTCTCCCATGTACCTCTTTGAGTAAATTATATTGTGTATTGAACATAATGAGGTTGATGTGAAGAGTTTTGAGCATATATTTTATATTTTACTTTATACATATACTTTACTTAAACTGATGATCATCATAAAACTGAATTTACATTTATAATTCATTTCATGAGTGTTTTCTTTTAAAACCCTAAGACTATTTTATTAAAAAGGTGTAAGAATGAACCAAGAGATGAGTCTAGAGCCTAAATGAGAATGATGTTATGATGTTGTGATTGTGTTCACATTTGATGAGAACCTTGATGATGATGTTGACAAGAATGATGTTTTATGATGTTTTAAACTTGAGAGTTTAATTTCTAAAAGAATAACTTTAGTCCATGATGTTGATGTTAATGAGGTGAGGTGATGTTGATGTTGAGGTATTATATTATGTCCCTACGGGACTGATGTTGATGTTGAGGTATTATATTATGTCCCTACAGGACTGATGTTGATGTTGAGGTATTATGTTATGTCCCTATGGGACTGATGATGAGGTATTATGTCCCTATGGGACTGATGAGGTTGAGGTTTTATGAGCATGTCGAGTTCTGGGAGGAGTATTGAGCACAAAAATGGGTAAGAGTGAGTCCCACTTGAACCATTAACTATGTGGCCCGCATAGGAAGAGGGGATTGAACCGCAATCCCGATGGCTCCTTTCTTATCCCAGATGAGGACTGAGGTTTTTCTTGTGGATCCACTGAGGTTGATGTCCATTACCCCAGGAAGGATATTGGATGGATGTGGCAATAACATCGCTTCATTGTATCATCATTGGCTCATAGGTGATGGTTGTCGGCTAGAGAAACTCCCAGTAGGTTCCATTTTGATAGAATTCTGATATTAACGTTGATGTGATGTTTTGAGTTGAGTCCATTGAGTTGAGTTGATGTCGATGTTCCCTAAGTTGAGTTGAGTTGAGTTGAGGTTCCTTAAGGTGAGTCTGACGTAATGATGAGGTAATGACGGGATGTTGATGGGTCATTTGTCTACTCTTTATCTCTTTCTTTAGATAGACATTTGACATTCTGATGGAGTATGATGTTGAGTTGATGTTTTTCCCTATGCTGTTGTACTTATATTGTTATTCAGTTATTTTACATACCAATACATTCCACGTACTGACGCCATTTGGTGTTGCATCATTTTATGATGCAGATACAGGAGCTAGAGGACTTCAGCAGACGAACCGTTGAGGTTAGAGATTACGAGTTCCACATTGGTGAGCCTCCTTGCTATCCGGAGGAGACCCTTCTATTTGATGCTTTCTTTATTCATTGAGTCAGGTAACCATGGCCTGTCATGGTACCATCTTAGACAGTTGAGCCAGGTTAGAGGCTTCATAGACATGATCTCAAGGTTTGAAGTTGATGTTTTCTTTATAAACTGAGTACTACTCTTACTTAGTATGATGTTGAGACTGATGTTGGCCATTGGCCTTTTATTGGGGTAGTTCACTACTTTACTTCCGCTATGTTGATGTTGAGTGACTATTCTGAGAATAAGTGGTTCGCTTAGGGACTAGCAATAGTCTCTGGGTGCCGGCCACGCCGAGGGTACCCTCCCGAGGTGTGACACAAATGTAGCGAATCAATTCAAAAGGAGCAAAAATGACCAAAAGACGACGAAAACCGACCATCGGTGACATGTTTGGCGGTACGTCGAATAGGCTGGATGACCGCCTTATAGAGTTCAAACACCAAGTATGGTATCCAAATAGGTGATGAAAAGGTAAATTTGGTATATCATCGAAGTGGTTTGGTGGTCTACGGTGATATCGTTGATGTTTACAGAACCTAGAAAGAAAGGAATTAAAATTTGATGTTTAATATGGTGATTCCTGTTACAACTTGGTGGATCATCGAAGTGGTTTAGTGATGTACAGTGTTGTCGCATAAAGTTACATATTCTAGGAGGCCTAAAATTTGTTTTAAAAAATGATGTTATGGCCATTCAATGGATCGCCAAATGCATTCATCGATCCTGATTTAGACCGTCGACTAATGAACCATGGTAAAATGAAGGGTATTTTCATGTGAAGTATAAAAGCCTAAGGGAAATATTTTTTATAGTACGCATTGACACGATTTCACATTCTTAGTATAAAATATCATAGCACAATTAGAGAATACTTGTCTTGGAGAAAAGAGTCTTGTACTTGGCTTTAGGAGGAAAACTTAAGAGAAGAAAAGAGGATTCTACACCAAATTTCTTCTTGATTTTAAATTTCATAGTCATGGACAATCTTTTTGGTAACTCTAATCTTATTTTGAACATCATTGGCAAAAAACACTTATGTCAGGAATGTGCTATGTAATTTGATACTAATTTCATATTATGGATCTTTGATTTAATTAAAATATTATGTGCTAGTTTGATGTGAGTTTATATTTTCCTTTGGTTATAATTGTCAATCTATGGTTGCAAACTTAGATTCATGTTTAGATCATTGAATATTGCATGAATGAGTATTCAAAGTGAAAGGATAGCGTAATAGTCATGGGTGTCACGTATTGGGGCTGAATGCTATCATAGGATTCAATCGACTAAGGTTTTGGATTGTTTACCTATTAATTTGCATTGGTTCTATCACAAATTGAGCCTATGGCCTAGGTGTGGCATGGCCAATAGGGAACCCAACGATAACCCAAACAAGCCTCTTAGCATATCTTGTGCACATCCTTGGTTGTGGATTATGAAATAAGCATCCATAAATAATTCTAAGGGAAATCAAGGCTTATAACTCACGCTATAGGGATAAAAGTATGACTCAAACTATGGAGAAGTAGGGACTTAGGACTTTCATCACATGCCATCATCAATATTAAGATCAAGAAACATCACATAAAAAGGATAAGGCCTAAAAGATAAGTCTCTATAAAATCTCAACATCTCATAATCGATACATAGCATAAGTATCCAACAACACCTCTAAAACATGAGTAGGATGGGGGTCAAGACATGTCCTGAGCTCACCCTTAAAATAGAAAGTTAAGTACTAGTGTCTCATCATAAGCAAGATAGGAAATTGGATATCGTTCTCGAAATGGAGGAATCACTACAACAAGTGATCTTCACAAACCAAGCTAGCCACGTGGAGGAGGACGGATAGGAGTGCCAGTCCCTACATGGTTAGATCATGTAAGCAAAATGTATACATTAGTGCTTTGAATGCTAGTATGTGGGATGCAATGAAACAATAGATAATAAGCTTCATAAACAAGATGTATAATCATGTACATTAGAATACAAGCTCAATATGACATGTATGAGAATGGTCTAGTGAAAACTTGCAAGAAAGATAAAACTTAACTTCATAAAATATCATAAATATGTGGGAGAAGACCATAATCGATGTTTACGACCAAGTGAGCTAATAATTAGAATCCAATGAACTTCATCTATTAAGAAAAGGCCAATGAATTCCTTTCATTGTGAAAAGGGAATCTACTTGCCAAAATAGAACTCGATAAACTTTGTTAACTTCGCAATCACATCTTTAATGAATATTATGGCTTACGTGGATCCACTAGCCTAGCTTTATCTATAAGGGTTCCTATGTTGGCACATAGTTAAGGAGACAAATGTTGGCTTCTAGGTTTCCCTTACTGAACCTTACCGCAATGCCCCACTCAGTGCTAAGTCATTCCCATGGAATACGTTTAAAAACATATGGATAATCATAATCATTTATAAACTTAAAAACATAGCTTCATCATCACATACATAAATCGTAACTCATTTTAACTTATATCCAACATGTGAGAATGGTCCTTACCACAAAGGGATCTATATTTTGGTGAGAATTTTCCATTCACAGTCTTTAACTTTAACTTTCATAAGAGGGGTTCAAACATCTTAACTTTAGATTTCATGAACTTGTAATTGGACCCTCATCTTTGGAGATCATACTCCCCTAGAAACTTTGATATGATGATTAAGTGGACTTCGTGCATGTAAGCTTGAAATCATGTAACTTAAGAGGACTATGCATCAATGTAATGAAAAGAATCACTTTAAATCATTCTTAGACAACCCACCACAATCATATATATCATCTTTCAAACTTGGACATAGAATCATGGAATTTATCTCATAAAATCATCAATTTTATAATAGCTCATGGTAACATAACTTTCATAGCTTTAGTCATCATAAAATAACTTCATAATAGAAAACCCTTGAAATCAACTCATACAATTTCACGCAATAGATGAAGAATTTTGACATAACGTATGCTTAATAGGGTAATTAGAAAGAACCAATAAGAAATTAACATTGAAAATTGAAGAAATTCGTAAATTAGGTTTTGGGACTTTGTGGGTGGAAGAAACCAAGGATGAACAAACTCACATACCTTGTAAGCCTTGAAACATGAAGAAGACTTGAAAATTCTTTTGGAAAACCTTTTAAAGCTTTGTCTTCAATGGAGGAGACTAGATCTTCAAGGAATTGAAGGAATTTGATGGAGGATTTTAGAGAGAAGTGTAAGAGGATTTGTTAGGATTAATCTTAACTGACTTCACTTAATAATAAGAAATTTCGAAAAGTTTTACACACAAAAGGACCAAGGGCACAACGTGCCTTGGTTTCCGGACTGTGTAACTTTGCATGAACTTCAATTCTTCTCCTATTTTAATCTAGGAATGGGTTTAGGCCACTTTTGAACTATTAGGAACAAGTGAACGATGGGACTTGTCATGCACTTTCTATTTTGTGTGATTTCATGAAAAAAATTATTTTGATACAGGTGACCTAAAAATCAAAGGTGACCCTTTTCCCACATAATTTTGCCTTCTAAAAAAGAAACTGAAGTCAGATTTATGAAATAATTCATGTATTTTAAGGCATTCAAGAATATATCATAGGATTTTCTCGAGTCGTGTTGGGAGGTGTTATAGGTTCCTTCGGGTTTTATATTAATTGTGTGTGAAGTATAGATTCATATCGATACACCACAATTAACTTAATCGTAGTTGTGGTCACCAGCTTTCTGCTCTATCCACAAGAAAATTAGTCATTAGATTCAACAGTTGAGACCCATTTGTTGGAATTACATTCAATTGCGCACATCCCTGACATATTTTTATCCATCAATTACAATTTTAATCTTTCAAACTTGCAATTAGTAATACTTTAGTTCAATTCGAATCAATTATCAAAGTAATTAAAATCAACCGATTCAAGTAATAACTTCAGAGTTTGAATCAAACAATTTCACTCCCTGGGAGACAGACCCCGACTCTTTATAGTTGGGTATATATTGGCAGGGACTGCTTTATCTTTAAAATATATGAAAGTAGCTTGGGCGTGATCACATTAGAATTTCACGAATGATGACATAACAATTTCACACATTGCATTTGCATTTCACGTACTTAGTACATTTCAAAGTACTAACACATATTTTTCCTACATGATATCACCGTATTGGGACCGACGTTCCTCCTCCTCAAGCACATGATTAGATCTTTGGACAGTTGAAGACTAGTAACTTTAGTGAGTCCTCTAGTTCGTGGATGACACGCACTTTCTTTCAAGCTTGTAATGTTGAGGCTTTTACTTTCTGTGTTGCATTCTCTTTTGACACATTTTACTTGAGGATGATCATTGAACATGTCTTAGCCCTTGCTACGTCCTTTGTGTAGATGGTGTGGTTGGAAGAATTGTATGAAGTCTTATGTTAATTCTTTTTATTTGATTTTAAGTTAAATGCCCCTTAGTCCTATTTTCCATTTTAAATTCCGCTTTGTATTGATCAAGTACCTATAAATGCCTAGTAAATGCTAAGCGGTTGGGTGAGGTGCCTTCAGGTCCCCCACTCGCGATGTTACAACTAGGCCCTAGGCTTGTGCCATGACAAACATGGTACTCGAGCATGAGGTTTTGAAATGGTACTCGGATTTCCAATATATCACGTCAAGTATACTCTTATTCATGGTTACGAAGGATGCCACGATCATGAATGAGAGGCTATGAGGAGTTTAGGAAACTTTCCCTTGTTCATAATTGATGTGGATCCTTTAGAAGTTGCCTAAGGTTTCCCCTATCAAATGACATTCTCTTTTCCATTTTCTAGATTACGCCACCAAGAAGAGTTCCTTCATCAAGGGATGCAATGAGGATCGATTCCTTCTGGTTCCTCAAGAAGAGAATGTTTCTTGTACAGAATTTCAAGCTGCCTTCACCATGTTGGCTCAACTTGTGGCCAACCAAGTTGACCAAGAGGTTTTCCATCCTCCCCAAGCACCTACCCAGCAATTAGGATCCAAGACTTCATAAGGATGAACCCATCTGAGTACCATAGCTCTAGGATTAATCAGGATCTGGTGGAGTTCATTGATGAGGCTTATCAGATTGTTGTTCTTATAGGGGTATCACAGGAATACAAGGCTGAACTTCTTTCCTATCAACTCAAGGGCATGGCAAAAGTATGGTATGACCAATGGGTTGAGGAAAGACGTGAAGTGGGACCAATCTCTTGGGAAGGGTTCAAGGGTGCTTTCTTCGATCAATTTTTTCCATTGGAGCTAAAGAGGCTAAAGTGCAAGAGTTCATCATTTGAAAGCAAGACAACATGTGTGTGAGGGAATACTCCCTCAAGTTCACCAAGATCTAAAGGTACACACCATTCATGATTGCAACCCAAGGACAAGTATGAGTGAGTTTATTTTTGAGGTGTCGAAGTTAGTGTGAAAGGAGTGAAAACTTCCATGCTAATGAAGGAGATAGATATTTCCCACCTCGTGAACTATGCGGAACAAATAGAGGAAGAAAAGTGAGGGAACGTGCTAGGGAGTCCAAGAGGGATTGGGTTGAAGGTGGTGGACTCTTCCTCCAAAGAGGTGGTGGACATGGCAAGTTTGTGGGTGGCCAAATACAAGTGGTCCAAGGTTCAACCAATGCTCCTCCTCCAATATCACAAGGACAAGGGGTCCAACCCCAAGCAACAGGGAAGTCCTGGTGCTCAAGCCTCCCCAAACTATGCTAAGTATGAAAGACCCCACAATAGAGGATGCTTAACCTATTTTAATATGTGCTTCAAGTGTGGCAAACCCGATCATAATGATAGGGAGTGTAGACTTGGTAGTATTAGGCCTCAATGACAAGGTGGTCAAGATCAACGAGGTGCTCCAAGGGCCAATTGATTCTATGTTTTGCTTGCTCTGCGAGAAGTGAAAGAGACTCCGAATGTTGTTACTGGTATGTTGAAAGCTTATAGTTTTGATGTGCATGCATTATTAGATCTGGGAGACAATTTATCCTTTGTAACTCCTTTCCTTGTAAATAAATTCAATATGTGTCCTAAAATCTTAGTTGAGCCCTTTGAGGTTTGTACTCTTGTGGGTGAGTTGGTTGTTTCAAAAAGAGTATATAGAAGTTTTCCCATGT
This sequence comes from Solanum rostratum, assembly GCA_029948455.1. Taxonomy (NCBI): domain Eukaryota; kingdom Viridiplantae; phylum Streptophyta; class Magnoliopsida; order Solanales; family Solanaceae; genus Solanum; species Solanum rostratum. The sequence continues at coordinate 24,594,118 of CM057054.1, forward strand.
CTATCTTGCATAAAGTTATCCCTTGTGATCTAGTATAACTTTCCATGGTTGATTTTGTTATCATTCTTGGGATAGATTGATTGCATGCCTCTTATGTCTCTATAGATTGTTGAACCCGTAAGGTCGAATTCTAATTCCCAAATGAATCCCTTCTTCAGATGAAGGGTAGTAGTTCAGTTTGTAGAGGTAAATTTGTATTCTATCTTAAAGCCCATAAGATGGTTTACTGGGGGTGTGTCTATCACCTAGTGAGGCCAGGGATGTCACTTGCGAGGCTTCGTTTCATGATTCGGTCCCCAATGGAATTTCCCAATAGTCTTTCTCAAAAAAATTACCTAGTCTTTCTCCCAAAAGGAAAATAGATTTTGGCATAGATCTTCTTTCTGATACTCAATGTATCTCCATTCCTCCTTATCAAATGGCCCTGGCGAAGTTTAAAGAACTAAAGGAACAATTGAAGGATATTTTGGAGAAGGCTTTCATTAGGTCAAGGAGGTTTCTATGAGGTGCTCCGGTGTTGTTTGTGAGAAAGAAAGATGGATCACTAAGGATGTTCATAGAATATCGACAACTGAACAAGGTGACCATAGAGAATAACTACCAACTTCTAAGAATAGATGACTTGTTTGACCGATTGCAAGGGGATAAACACTTCTCCATGATACATTTTTGGTCCAGATAGCATCAACTAACGGTGAGAGAGTGTGACATTCCCAAAATGTCTTTCCAGACAAGGTATGGTCACTTTGAATTTGTGGTGATGTCATTGGTTTGACTAATGCACCGACGATATTCATAGATCTAATAAATAGGGTGTTCAAGCCCAATCTTGATGCATTTTTTGTTGTATTTATTGATGATATTTTGATGTATTATCGAAGTAAGGAAGAGCATATGAACCATTTGACAATCGTACTTTAAACCTTGAGGGTCGAGACAATTTTCACCAAGTTTAGCAAATCTAAGTTTTGGTTGCAAAAAATGGCATTTCTTGGAAATGTGGTGTCCGTTGAAGGAATAAAAGCCTCCAATTTGCCTTTCCTTGTAGGTAGAGGTAATATTAAGAAGACGGAGGTGGTGAAGAATCAGCCTAAACCATTGACTCCTTCGGATACTAGATGTTTTTTCAGTCTAGCAAGGTATTATAGGAGGCTTCTTGAAGAGTTCCTCTATTTCGTTACTATTGACAAACTTGACTCAAAGTAAAGTAAAATTTGTATGGACGGGTGAGTGTGAGTGTGAAAAGATTTCAAACATTGAAAGATCGGTTAACTTCGGCACCAAACTTGACCTTGTCGGAGGGTAGTGAAGGGTTTGTTATGTATTATGATACCTCACGAGTTAGTTTGAGATGTTTTTTGATGCAACATGGAAAGGTGATTTCCTAAGCTTTAAGGCAATTGAAGGTGCATGAGAGGAACTACGCAACACATGATCTAAGTTAGCATCCATGGAATTTGCTTAAAGATTTGGCGTCATTACTTTTATGGGGTTCATGTAGATATCTTCATCGACGACCAGAGTCTCCAATATGTGTTTCGTCAAAAAGACCTCAACCTAAGGCAATGGAGGTGGTTAGAACTTCTCAAGTACTATGACAAGAGTATGATGTATCATCTAGGTAAGGCTAATGTGTTAGCTGACACACTTAATGGAGTGTTAATGGGTAGGGTAGCTCACATTGAAGATGGAAAGAAGGAGTTGGTTAAAGAAGTACATTATTAGTGGGTGGGGTAGCTCACACCGAAGATAGAAAGAAGGAGTTGGTTAAAGAAGTACACCGTTTGCTAAGTTGGGTGTGAGACAAGGAGGTTAAAGCGATGGAGGTGATAGTGATAAATGGTTCCGAATCTCCATTGACGATAGACGTCAAATCCAAGTAAGATCTTGATCCCACTTTAGTTAAATTGAAGACCTTGGTGAAGGAAGGTAAATTGGAGGTTTTCTCATAAGGGGGAGATTAAGTACTTCGTTACGCGGGTAGATTGTGTGTACCAGATGTGTATGGATTCAGAAACTTTGAAAGAGGCTCATAAATTATCCTATTCTATTCACCCCGGGATCCACCAAGATGTGTAGACACCTAAGGGAAGTATACTGGTGGAACGAAATGAAGAAGGACATAGCAAAGTTCGTGTCGAAGTGTCTTAATTTCTAACAAGTTAAGGTTGAGCATCAAAGTCTGGGTAGCCTATCCCAAGACATTGAAATCCCTACTTAGAAGTAGGAAAAGATCAACCTAGATTTTTAGGTTGGTTTGCTTAAGACTAAGAGGAATTTTCACTCAAGTGATGGTAGTTGATAGAATGAAAATGTTATCTCACTTCTTATCGGTCGAGACAATCAATGGTGCCAAAGATTATAGTAAGTTGTATATCCGGTAGTTAGTGAGGTTGCATGGGGTTCCATTGTCTACCATATCAGATTGTGGTGCTCAATTTACCTCTCATTTTAGGTCTCTTCAAAAGGGGCTTGGTAGCAAGGTAAAGTTGTGTACTGTTTCCATCCTTAAATCAACGGGCAAGCCGAGAGGATAATTCAAACACTTCAAAATATATTAATGGTTTGTGTGTTGGAGTTCAAAGGGAGTTGAGATGACCACTTACCACTTATAGAATTTGCCTACAACAATACCCATCACTGTAGCATAGAGATGGCACTGTTTGAGGCCTTGTATAGGAGGTGATGTAATCTCTGGTGGTCCAGTTTGAAGTTGCTAAAATGGCCTTGATAGTAATGGATGCTACTTAGAAAGTGAGACTTATAAGGGAGAAGTTGAAGATATCTCAAAGTCACCAAAATTCCTATTTCGATGTAAGGAGAAGGGACCTTGAGTTCAGTGTCAATAATTAGGTCTATTTGAAAGTGTCAACCATGAAGGGTGTGATCAAATTCGGTAAGAAAGGGAAATTGAGACTTGGTTATGTAGGGACTTATAAAATTGTTGAGAGGGTTGGCAAGGTGGATTATGAATTAGAGTTGTCAATTGAGATGAGTATGGTTCACCTGGTTTTCCATGTGTAGATGTTGAGGAAGTTTGTGGATGATCCAAATTCTATAGTGCCTTTGGAAGATGTGGGTGTAGAAGAAAATTTGACCTATGAAGAGGTTATGATTGAAATTTTGTATTTGCTAATAAAGAAGTTGAGAAACAAGGAAGTTACATTTGTCAAAGTCCTTTGGAGAAACGAACAAGTTGAGAGTGTTACATGGGAAGTGAAAGCATACATGAAGAAGTGATACCCTTATCTCCTTCAGTCTACTAAAGCCCAATGTATTAAGTTTTTCTTTCCCAACAACAACAACAACAACAACAACATACCCAGTGAAATCCCACAAGTGGGGTCTGGGAGGGTAAGATGTACGCAGACCTTACCACTACCACACAGGTAGAGAGGCTGTTTCCTGGTAAGTTTTTCTTTCCCAAATACCTTAAATTCCTTGCATTTTAGTTTTCATGTCGCTTATGCATAATTGTATGTTTATAGGACTATTTTTGAGTGATGATGAAAGCATGAGTTTGAAGTTTCATGAAAAAAATGTTAAATTGTATTTTTGCATTCATATTGTGTTGTTAGTTGCTTCCTTAACTCCTTAGAGCTTACATTTAGCACATTAGAGGTTGAATGTTCCCAAGAAGAAGATATTGTAAGGCCAAATAAGTTAGCAAGTAGGAAAACATAGAAAGTGCTGAATCTAGAAATTTCAGAGGCAATACACGAGCCTCATTTATGACTTGTTGTTCAAACCAAGGGTCGTAGACAAGGATCATAGTTTGGGGACAATGAGGTAGAAAATTTTCTAAATGTGCGGATGGTATATTAGGGGTGTTCACGGTCTGTAAAAAGAACTACATACCATAAAAAGGTGTTCATAGATGACTGGTCAAAAGTTTGTTTCTAAATCTTAGTTTATGAACAAACAGGACAAATTGTATTCATGTTTATGGGCCGTAAAATGGTCTCGTAGATGGGGTCCTAAATTGGGAAAAATTATTAAGTATAGATGGGTTCTGTAAAAGAGGCCTACGACCCATAAATCCTTTTATGAGTCATAAAAAGGACTCGTAGATTGAGTTTTAGAGGCAATTTAAAAGTTCAAAAATATAACCACAACGAAACCCCATGTTTATGACTCGTGATCCTATCTACGATCAATAGATGTTGGTCGTGATTTGGGTTTGGTGGTTTTAATAAAGGGTACTTTCATCAATGTTTTGCATCCTAAACCCAATACTACATTGTGTTGGAGCCTAAATCTATCCATATCAGCGCCAACCTTAACAAACACCCTCATTCTCTTCCACTCCGATCCTCTCAAAAAGCTTTAAAGTAAGATACCCTCAAGGCAAGGAAGAAGAAAAGCTAGGGTTTCCAAGGCTCTTCCCAAAAAACTTCAAGTTCTTTCTTAGACTTCTCCTTCAAGTATGTAGGTTTGATTCATGGATTCCTTTCATCCACAAAGTCCAATAATCTTCTATTTTACATTTTCTTGAAGTTATGAAATTTTATGGGTTTTCATGTGTTCTCTTCAAATAATGATAATATGACATATTTTGTATTATATGAGTATGTTATTGAAATGCTATGATACCATTATGAGAGTAAATGATCTATTAAGATTAATTTCATGATTTCTTACCTAGGTTTTGATTGATAAAGTGGGTTGTTTAAGACGGTTTTAGTTGATGAGATTTTCCTATGACATTGCATAATACTCTTGTATCATATGTTTAAAGTTTATTTGCATGAACCCACTAAGTTTTAGGTTGAGTTTTATGATGAAGTATATTATGAATGATCAGGGCCTTCAAGTAAATTATGAAAGTTTAGGAATTATTTGAAAGTTACAAGTTTTTTATGAAGCTCTTTTATGATGTTATTAAGATGGTGGTCGGACAATTCTCACCAAAGATGGACCCTCATGTAAAAGGACAATTCTCACTTAGTGGATTCCTAAGTTAATGAGTTACTCCTATGATATTAAAGTTATGTTTCAAAGTTTATAAATGTCTATGTATATATATTATGCTATAAGTATTCCATGAGACTTGACTTAGCACCGAATGGGGCATTGAGTTGGAGTTTCTAAAGGAACTTTAGTAGCAACCTTTTGTCTTATTAAGTATGTGCTACCATATGAACCTTGTAGGATAAGGCTAGTATATCTACAAGAGCAAAGTTAAAGTTAAGATATGCTTGAATAAGTTGACGGAGTTCCATCCGGCAAGTGGTCTCTCTGTGCTAATGTAGGTGGTTATGTTCGATTCCATGTAGTAGCTCAAATGGTCTTACATGTCTCCTCTCAAATAGTTATGAATATGAAGGTTTGTGATGTTTATGTTACCTCAAAGCACATCTCACATGATGCATTGGTTCTTTGTTAGATATTTAACTTCACTCCTTGATTATAACTATGCATATTGCCTATGATGACATTACAATTTTATTCATGATGACATTAAAATTTCATATGTTGCATTTGCATCCCACATACTGAGTACATTCCAAAGTACTAATGCATATTTTGCCTACATGATGTCACCATGAAGATACCGGTGTTCCTCCTCCTTCGACACATGGCTAAATCTTTGGATGGTTGAAGATTAGGAGCTTTGATGAGTCCTCTAGCTCGGAGATGACACCCATGATTTTTCAAGCTTGTAATATTGAGACTTTTCCTTTCTATGTTGTATTATCTTTTGATACATTTCACTTAAGGGTGAGCTTTGAACATATCTTGGTCCCCGCCAAGTCCTTTATGTAGATGGTGTGGTTGGGCAAATTGTATGAAGTCTTACATTGATTCTCTTTTATGAATTTTGAGTTGAATGTTCCTTAGTTTCATTCCTCATTTTAAATTTCACTTTATTTTTATCAAATACCTGTGAATGCTAAGAGGCCTGGATAAGGTACCTTCGGATTCCTCATTTTTCGTGCTATGACTTGACCTAGCTTGTATTGTGATAGCCATGTATCACAGGTAATCAGTTATGACGCTCTCAACAGAGGTATTGTCTGCCACTTATTAAATTAACTAATAGCACCACAATTTTCTTGAGGGTAACACAATATATTACCTACTTTGTATTTCTCTTATCTTTTACTAGTACAAATCAACGCCTAGAATTAATATTGATATTCACTTCTCTATTTGTACCTCTAGCCATACTCATTATTAAACATACATCGTGATTGAAAGCAGAGTATACCGATTAAAAAGGCACCAAAACACTCAATTGATTAGGTAATGAGAGTATTAGTTGTTCGAAGATATTCAATAATATGTTATAAGAATTCAAGATATGAAGGCACTTTAAGAACAATAATATTTAATAAAGGAAGAAATAATATCACTAACAATTTTACTTAGCTTTTACACCATCTTTCATATTTACTATTCTAACTACATCACCCATTGCTTAAATTAATACTAGGGGACGAATCTTCCAGCCACACTATTTAATAAGCATATCAAAATATGGAGGGACTTCTTGATAAACTTGTTCATTCACTATTGCTCAAAATATAAAATTTACAACCAATGCATTTAAAAAGTAACTAAATTTAAATAGGTGATCAGTCGCTTAACATCAAGATTCTTAAACATGAAATGTCAAGAGAATCTGTATCCCAAATCAATAGGTTAGTTAACCAAACTAATTTATTGATAGTATCGAATGCTGTGATCAATTAGTAGGGTCACAAACATGTTGATATCACTAACTCAAAAAGGCAAAAACACAAAATATTGTCTGCTAAAGAAAGGGCATCACGAAGGGTGCAAATATATATTGCATCTACAACTCCATTGAAAGGTGGGTATGCTGATGAACTACAGTTGAAGAAGCAAAAAAATACTTGGCTGCTAAAGGCTTTAGCAGAAGACAACTACAATGGTAGTTCATTTACTAGCATACATTATAAACTAGATTATAGACATTTAAGTGGTGCCACCAAAAATATATTAACAATACAATGAATTATAAAAAGAATAAATATCTTTGTCGGCTTTCTCTTCCTGCCCTCTCACTTCATTTGAGCTGAATTACATTTCTCCTTGAGTTAGAGTTCATTTTGTGATAGGCGCTCCATTGAAAGTGAGTAGATAAATTGAAGAAATCTTTTCTCATATCATTATTATTTCAGTGAAGAGTAGTTATAGCTTTGAAATAGTAACTTAAAATAAAGCACAATTATATGCATACCTCAAGTCAAATTAAAGATGAAATGTACTAAATAACTATGGTATATAACTTTGTTTCAACTGATTGTTGGTGAAATTTAGAATTGGACATACAACAGTGCATAGTGCCTACCACAAAATATATTATATATAGGAAACATATCAGTTAGCCACAAAGCAACATGGACGTTTCAATTTTTCATAAAATGGATACGTTTATACACATTATATATATGTATTTGCTTATATAAATTCATGGAATGAAAAATTAAAAAAAAATCATCAGGTGAACGTAATATTTGGCGAAGTTCAATTTCTAAAACGACTATAGTTGTGGGGTAGAAAACGTTCATGGATACTTATCTTGAAAGATGGTGTCGTATCACAAGAAAATGTGAACTATATTAATGGAAATTTCTATATTTGACTTTTCCAAGATATAGGGTTTATCTTTGTCTTGTAATTTTAGGAAAAAGTACTGATACCTTATCAACAATATTTGTTCATAAACTAAAAAAAAAAAAAAAAGAGTTGAATTTCGTATACTGCCATGCCAGGAAGTTTGAATACAAGCCACTAACATTATACTAAGTTGACACCAAATGAAGTCGAAGAGTACTTATATAAATTATCTAAAGATGAGGCCGAAGAAGTCAAGTTATTTAGAAAAATATAAGAGCATGTAATGATATTTTTTTACATCATTTGGAGTTAATCTGGATAAAGAATTGAAATCTTCAATGAAAGGAATTTTCAAGTACAAGAAGATTATGATCTATCATCATTGATCCCAGAGGATGACAGGTTACATTATTTTCAGCTGTAACTCTACAATAGGACCATGAATCGGCCAAAATAATGTTAATACTAAAATATGTAAATTAATCGGAGGAAATCATGGACAAAATTAGAAAAATAATAGAGTAAAATGCATATGTAGAATTCTTTTTGCAGCTTAAAGACCAATCAAGTTTCAAAATTTAGAAATATGCATATTTGCAAGTGCTTCTTCAGGCCATTAGGTGTAAAATAAATCCTCAGTGGATCATGTTGCAACAGTTGGGTAGATGAAAACAATCCAAATACACCTTTTGAAAGAGCTACTACTGTACACGAACATTCTGAAAATAAATATCATGTAAATCATTGTTATAGTTAATATGACGCACTATAATATCCTTTAATTCTACCCAAAGGTGAAGGAGATTGGCATCAAAGAATAGTGAAATTTTTCTATCCATATAACATAATATGACAATTAGATTAAAACTACAAGCCTAATAAATACATCAACTACAAACCTGATATGGAGAAGATATCTAAGAAAAGAATTGATGCAACGACCATGTCATGACCCGGACCCAAGGTCCTGGAGTGACATGGCGAATGGAAGTCCGAGAGTCCCCAAAACATGCCTCAAGTATCCGTATTCACATCATCAGTTTAAAAGCGAAATCAAATAGTAAACACATAGTTCTAAGGGACGGGGAAGTAGGACTCACGCAATGAGGATATCATAGGAAAAGGGAGTAACATGAATCCAATAACGCATAGCACATAATACTAAGGGGCGAGTAAGTATGACTCACTCTATGGGGGCAATTCGGGACTTAGGATCTTTCACCATAGCTTACAACCATATCATAAAGCTCATAACCAAATTACATAATAATAATCAATAGGTAACCATATCCATAAGCATAATCTCAAAATACAACACTTAGCAAATAAACTTAACGGAGATTACAAGATGTCCAACAAGGCCTCTAGTCATAAGATAGGACGGAGGCCAAAACATACCTCGAGCTTACCCTCAAATGTAAATAACATAAACAAAAGAACCATAGGTAGAGGATAGATGGCTAGTCCTTGGAAGATAGGACTCACCACGACAAGCAAACTCAAGATCCAAGCTAGATGTCGTACGGTGGATGAACATAGTCCTCGGTCCCCACATGGTGAGATCATGTAGGCAAATGTATGTGTTAGTATGTTTGAATGCACTAAGTATGTGGGCATACAATACATATGAATTACCAAACATGCATTCAATGTTAGATGAAAAGGGTACATAATATAGAAGGAGATATATAAACAAGAGATATAGTATACCATATGCCATGAAACTAATGATGCGTGAAATGCTCATACATAGTGGGGATGGGACCATAACTGATATCTCAAACTCATGTGAATATTACATGAATTTTCCCAATGTTGATCTCCCATCAGGTTAGAGAAGATTACTTGTCAAAGGTAATCTACACCACACCTTACGACCCGGTCATTTCGTATATGGTGGCCACCTTCCTTACGACCCGGTAATTTCAGTGATGACTACCATTCCTATGCTTGCACATAGTTCAAGAAAAGGGAGAGGACCCTTGGGGATAGCCCTGATGCCCCCAATCCATCGTTGCTAAGTTGAACATCCCACGAGAATACTTATATATACATGATTTCAAAAGAGGCAAGTCATATCTATTCATTTCAATGCATATTTAGGCTAAAAACCCAAACATTTCTCATAATCATTCATTCATGGGCTAAAAAGCCAAATTGTAGTTCAATATCATGTTTCTCATCCACAGGAATAGCTCATTCATTAAAGAATATGGTACAAGCACCCAATATGCTCAAAGAGCCAATAATAATAGACATTTATGTGGTCACATTCTTGTCATAATAATATGTGAACTTAACTCACTGAAAATAATTCATAAAACATATGTGATCTTAACCCACCGTTAATTTCATAAATCCAATGCTCATGCATGCATATGCTATGAGTGAGATGAGAATAACATGAGTAATGTAGATTCAGGCTTTAATCAACAATACATTATGAAATTCAAGTAGAAACACAAGTAAAATTCACATTTAAATCATAATATAGATTATCCATGCACAAATCAAGCTTTAAAGGGGACATGCACATTTATAATATCATAATCTAAATGCAAACCATCATATTAGGTCTTAAATCAACTTAAAATCATCAATAAAACATAGCTCATACTTCAATTGAATTTATTAAACAATAATTCTAAAAACCCATATTTAAAGTAAGCAAAATTCCATGAAAATCAATTGAAAAGAGTTTGGGTCTTCTTGGTTGAAAGGGACCAAGAATCAATATCACATACCTTAGTTAATAGAGAAGATTCAAGAAGCATTTTGGTGAAGAAAGAGCACTTCCTTGATTCCCAAGCTTAAAACCCACGCGAGTTCTTTGAAAGAGACTTAAGAGTGACTTGAGTGAATTTCAAACATGATGAATGAATTAGAATGTGAGGAATAGAGTTTAGGCCATTAGGAAGTCTTTAGGTAGCATAGGAAGTCCCAAAAGGCCTTAGAATAAACCATAATTACGAAAACACCATTAATGAAACGAGTTGAAAAATTGAACGTCGTCACTTCAAGGGAGGCTACACGGTCCGTGACACACCACACGGGCCGTACACTCATCCGTGAACCAACACATAGAAAAATTATGCCTGACGAAGGTCCGAAACGATAATCCCAAACTTAAAAATTTTCGACGAAATCAACCACACGGAGGGCTTCACGGGCCATGTAAGGTCACACAAACCATGTGACTGCCTATGCCCCCATACTTAGAATAAAGAAATTTTCCATGACGAAGTCCCGAGACGGTGATTTAAAACATAGAAATATTTTCACTCCAGAAGCCATACGGAGGGCCTCACAGCCTGTGAGATGCCACACAGCCTGTGAGAGTGGTTGTGTCCCTACATTTGGTCCCAAATGGTAGGATTCCAACTTTAAGGCCAAACATCCATCATGAGGAAAAGGGTCGCTTTATGGTGGTTCCACACAGGATGTGTGACCTCACACAGACCGTGCGAGCTCACATGGAGTGTCACCTTTGTCTAATACTCCCCAAAAACAAAATTTCCAAGCTCCAATGAGGTCGTACAACCTCCGGGTCCTAACATCATCTCCCCCTTGGGAACTTTCGTCCTCAAATATACAAGAACAAGACTTGAAAGGCTTGACTCAGAACATGAACTTCAAACACAAGATAGAATGCATAATTCATCATTTGAAAATCATTTTTGTCATTAAAACTCATATCAAAACATATTCTAATCATTCCAAACATAAAAATCATTTGTATGCACATGTATGCATGTCGTGTCATGAAACTCAAGAGTGAAAGAGCTAGGATAACTTAGAAGAGGAAGAACCTAATACCTTAGGCTTGAGTAGATTGGAAAAGATGGGGATATCATTTTATCATGTCCAACTCTGCCTCCCTTGTAGCACTCTCCACATTTTGATTTCTCCAAAGCACCTTAACCAAAGCCACGTCCTTGTTACGAAGCCGCTTCACTTGCCTATCCAAAATCTCCATTGGAATTTCCTCATAAGATAAGTTCTCCTCAACCTCAACACCTTCCAAAGGCACAATAGTACTAGGATCACCAACCAACGTTTTCAACATAAACACATGGAAGACCGGGTGGATAGAACTCAATTCAAAGGCAATTCCAATCTATAGGCCACATTTATAATCCGCTCAATGATCTCATAAGGGCCTACATATCGGGGACATAGATTTCCCTTCTTGCCAAAATGCAGCACATCCTTCATAGGTGAGACCTTCACACACACCCAATCACCAACATGAAACTCAAGTTTCCTCTTCCTAACATCCAAATAGGACTTTTGGCGAATTAGGGCCGTCTTCAACCTTTCTCTAATCAACTTCACCTTCTCCATAGCCTCCAATACCAAATCTGGGCTAATTAAAGCCATCTCTCCCAACTCAAACCACCCCACTGGAGAGCTACATCTCCAACCATACAACGCCTCACATTGTGTCATACCAATGCTAGCATGAAAGCTATTATTATAAGCAAACTCAATGAGTAGAAGATGGTCGTCCCAATTACCTTTGAACTCCAACACACAAGCCCTCAACATGTCCTCCAAGGTTTGAATTATCCTCTCGGCTTGCCCATCAGTTCGAGGATGAAAGGAGGTGCTCAACTTTACCTTAGTACCAAGTCTTCTTTGAAATGATCTCCAAAAATGAAAATTAAATTGGGCACCCCGATCCGATATGATGGACCTAGGAACCCCATGCAACCTCACCAACTCTTGGATGTATAACCTTGCATAATCTTCGGTGCCATAAGTAGTCTTGGCCAGTAGGAAGTGAGCCAACTTAGTCATCCAGTCAATGATAACCCAAATGAAGTCAAATTGCCTTCGAGTTCGAGGCAAATCAACTACAAAATTCATGTTCACATCTTCCTACTTCCAAGTAAGAATCTCAATGTCTTGAGTCAACCTACCGAGCTTTTGGTGCTCTGCCTTCATTTGTTGACAATTAGGGCATTCAGATACAAACATGGCTATGTCCATCTTCATACCATACCATCAATACACCTCTCTCAAATCCTGATATATCTTAGATCCCAGATGAATAGAATAATAGAGTTATGGGTTTCACTCATGATTACCCTTCTAATCATCCACATCTAGGACACATAGCTGATCTTGATACTAAAGAATACCATCTCCCCCTTGGGAGAAGACCTCTGTCTTTTTTCTGGTGACCGACCTCTTCAACTCAACCAAGGATGGATCTAGTTCTTGCTTAGCCTTTACATCAACAACCACCGAAAATTCAGCCCTATTTTGAACATGAATACCACCATCATTAGAGTCGGCCAACCTAACACCCAACCTGGCCAGACGATAAACATCCTTTTCTAATTCCTTCTTCTCCTTCTCAACATGAGCCATACTTCCAATAGATAACCTACTAAGAGCATCGGCTACCATATTAGCCTTGTCGGGATGATATTGAACACTCATGTCGTAGTCCTTTAGGAGTTCCAACCATCTCCTTTGCCTCAAGTTAAGATCCCTTTGAGTAAACGCATATTGCAAACTCTTGTAATCGGTGAAAATATCAACATGCACCCCATAAAAATAGTGTCTCCAAATTTTCAAAGCAAATACCACCGTTGCTAACTCAAGGTCATGAGTCAGGTAATTGTGCTCATGGACTTTAAATTGCCTTGATGCAAAAGCTATTACCTTACCATGTTGCAGTAGTATACAACCCAACCCCATCCGAGAGGCATCACAATACACCACAAACCCATCCAAACCATTTGGTAAAGCCAAAATAGGAGTCGATGTAAGTCGATCCTTCAAGGTCTGGAAACTCTTTCATATTCATTCGACCACACAAACTTAACCTTCCTTTGAGGCAACTTAGTCAACAGAGATGCAATAGATGAGAATGCTTCAACAAACCTCCTATAATAGCCAACCAACACAAGTAAACTCCGAATATCCAAAGGAGTCAATGGTCTAGGCCAATTCATCACGGCCTTAGTCTTCTTTAGGTCAACCTTAATACCATCGCCGGACACCACATGACCGAGAAAAGCCACTTCCCCCAATAAAAACTCACATTTGCTAAACTTAGCATACAACTTCTTCTCTCTCAACATTTGAAGAACTAACCTCAAATGATCCATATGCTCCCACTCACTCTAGGAATAAATGAGAATATCATCAATGAAGACAACCACAAAGTTATCAAGGAAAGGCTTGAACTGCCGATTCATAAAATCCATAAACACGGTCGGAGCATTAGTTAAACCAAATAACATCACCATGAACTCAAAGTGCCCATACCTAGTCTGAAAGTTATCTTGCGAATATTCATACCCCCTAGCCTTCAATTGATGATAATCGGAACGAAGGTCAATTTTTGTGAAATGGGTAACCCCTTGAAGTTGATCAAACAAGTCATTGATTCTAGGCAACGGATACTTATTCTTAATGGTCACCTTATTCAATTTCCTAAAATCAATGCCCATCCGGAGAGATCTATCTTTCTTTATTAAAAATAACACTAGAGCACCCCATGGAGATATACATGGCCTAATGAAACCCTTCTCCAACAAATCCTCCAACTGATCTGTGAAACCCCGTGTTCCTCGTCTTCTATATATATATATATAAGGTGGTATGTCATATAAGACATATATGACTTTGGATAGAACCTAAGGATAATAAGGATTCCAATACGTGGTAATGTCAAGGACCTAAAGTTTTAAGCCAAAGGAATACCCTAAATACACATTTAGGATTAAAGAAATGACTTGAGTGGCACCTCGCCCTTTTTGGAAGGTTTAAATTAGGTTTCACTTTTCGGATGGGACTAAAAGTTTATAATTTCCTAATAATGTATCTTTTTCAAGGGCATTTTAATATCATAAAGGTCATACACTAAGTTTTGGAATCAAGGAAGTTGCAAAATAAAGGTTAGCCAAGGTTAGCTTAAGTTTCCTTAAGAAATCCTTCTAAATTTTGGGTCAAATATAACAGGCCATATCTCCCAAAATATAAGGAGTTAGAAGGTCCATGACCTATCAAATTGAAGATCTATGAGCCTAGTTTGCAACGCATGAAAACCGCTCATGAAACCAACCTCACAATAACAACTTTTGACAGTCTTACCAAGATTGCCCGAGCAGAAAATCGAGCCATGGGTCAGGTCGGGTCGACCCACCTTAATGTTGGCTAATTTGAGCTTTTTAAAGCTCAAATCAGTGCCATTTCGTCCCCAAACAGCTTAGAAACTGAAGGAAAAGTTCCCTCAAGGTGCCAAAGGAATTTGAGTAAGTTTTTCACATTTTTACTGTTAAATTTTGTCCATGTTCCTAGAAATGCGTGCCTTATGATTTGCAATTGTTTTCCCCTTTTGAGTTTGGGGATGTTTTCGGTCTGTAAAAAAAGTGGTTTTCTTTCTGGTATTGTTGGTTTGCAGCTGGTGTGTTCAGGTAATAATTTTGGGGCTCTTTTATGGTCATTTTACGAAGTTTTAAGAACATTTTCTCGCGTAAATGATCCTTGTCGAATCTGGTCATTAATGCTAAATTTTTTACTATTTATAGGTGTCATTAAGTTGTGTATATATTGTCATTACAAAGCTTAGGACGTAAGGAATAACTTTCTTGAAGAAACTTTTTGCAATTACACCTTTGTTGGGGAGGTATGTTAAGACTAAGCTCTGTCCCTCTTTTTAGCACGAAATCCGAGAAGTTTCCCAAAACGTCAAATGTTGATATCTTACTATTCTGTTGCTAGAAAGACCTTTTGTGAAAGGCACTGGGATTACAATTTAGTTATTTTCATGATGGTATTAGGTTGAAATTCCATTCATTCGCTCAAACTGGACATTCAACATCTATATATCATTTTGTCGATTTTCCAGACTAGCTATTCATATGTTCGAGGTGTTTCTCTTCTTGGTGTAGTGCCATTAAAATAAATGTAGAATGCAAAGGGAATGTATTATTCATAATCAGTCCTTCTTACACACAAAAATATAATTTGAAGCATTTAACAAGTAATGTGTTGATTTCCAAAAATGTCTAACGTAATACCCCTATTTAAACGACTAAAGTACTTGATCTTGTTAAAATACTTTCTTTTACTAATAGACATGGGACCAAGTATAAGCATTATGTAAATCATATTTATGAATATTTTCAAAGTTAAGGCTTCACTCTAAATGTTGGGTTAAGTTCCCAAACTTGTTAAAAAGACACATAAGATCTCACGAGTCATGTGTATATGTTATGACAACGATTATGATGTTATGAGAATAAGTGTACCAATGAGCCAAGATTGGCTAAATGATAATGATTATGATGCTATGAGAATTAGTGTACCAATGAGCCAAGACTGGCTAAGTTCTTGCTATAGCCTGCTATGTGCATTCAACATTCATATCATACGTTGCACGTTATGCATAGACTCCGAGCTATAATTGGAGGTATGGGGCCTATTTGCCCAAATGATTATATAGATACGTATATGGTACAGATGGCTACAGGTTGGCAGATATGATGTCGGTTAACTACTAGAGAGGACCACTAGTGTTAGCATTTGGTTGGGTATGTCATGCATTTGCATCTATATATATGTATTCACAATATGCGATACTCGAGCATACCATTCATATTTAATCACTAGGAGGTTGATTATTGGCCATTAAGGTTACTTAAGTTTTGGTTATAGGTGGTATTTCTATTGCGCTTTTTACTATTATTATCTATGGTTTCACATTCTTCCTTACATACCGGTACGTGTTTATTTGTACTGATGTCCCGTTGCCTGGGGACGCTGCATTTTATTTCGTGCGTGCAGGTTCAGGTAGGGACTCTGATCGACCCCTCCACTTGGAGCCCAATTCAACTATGAGTTAGTAAGCTCCACCTCTTCCTGGAGCTTTCATAGGATGTTTAGTTTTTATTGTACAGTTGGGGATAGTTGGGGCCCTGTCCCGACAGTATTAGTGGTCTTGTTAGAGGCTATTGTGGACATGCTATTGTGGGTTGGTCCTTTTGTGCCTTTCAGTTTCCAGTCATAAGATTGGCATGTATATATAGTGTGTACCTGTACCTCTGTTGTGGCAGCCTTGTTGGCTAGCTAGTACTTTATCGTTTTGGTTTACTTATCTTGATGTACTTGATTTGTTGTTTACCAGGTGATGACCTAAGCGGTCCCAGCTTAGTTTTTTCTAAACATTATGTTGTCCGATTTTCTTCTGGTCCATAGTCTAGTTAACTAGCATGTTTAGTGGCTTACCCGGCCAATAATGGTATCGGGTGTCAGTCGTGCCTCCCCTCTCTTTGAGGCGTGACAAACATGGTATCAGAGCAGGTCATGTCCCAAAGATTCCACAATGTCGTGTCTAGTAGAGTCTTGCTTATGGGTGTGTTGTGCACCACACTAATAATCAGGAGGCTATGAGGCATTTAGGGATGGTTATATTTCTTTCACTTAATAGATCGTGCTATAGAGAAAAGTTATAGGGACATATAAAATCTTAATCGTGCTTTGTGGTTTGTTTTATTCATCAAGCTATCTATATTCAAGGGATCGCGCAGCGTGGGGTAAATATGGATCCGAGAGAAAGTACCAGTTGTTCTTTATCGGGTCAGGCAGATACACTCCCTATTGAGGCACGTAGAGAGCCTCCAGTATCCATGGTACCAGATTCACCAGCACCTGTTGAGGGCCAAGGAGGTCTAGTACCCCCAATCCTGCCAGAGACTGGGGAGCAGGGTATGAGAGAGTTTGTTCAGCTACAGACTAGGATGGTTTCAATTCATG
Organism: Solanum rostratum; assembly: GCA_029948455.1. Taxonomy (NCBI): domain Eukaryota; kingdom Viridiplantae; phylum Streptophyta; class Magnoliopsida; order Solanales; family Solanaceae; genus Solanum; species Solanum rostratum. Next base: position 24,611,479 of record CM057054.1, read on the forward strand.
AGAGATAACTAGAGGAGAGAGTAGACACCAGAAGGGATCAAACAGAAAGCTCAAAGGTATGAGAGTTTCTTCACTTGGCCTCTCCAGTATTCACAGGGTCCAGTCCCACTGAGGATCCACGGGACTTTATAGACCATATGTATAGAGTATTGAGGGTGATGCATGCCTCTGTCACTGAGGTAGTGGAGTTGGCTTCTTTTCGACTACGTGATGTCGCCATCTTGTGGTACGAGGCGTGGGAGAGATCCATAGGGCCTGATGCTTCTCCAATAGAGTGGGAGGGCTTCTCTGAGGCATCTTAGCCCATTACTTACCACGGGAGGTGCGAGAGGCTCATCTTGACTAGTTTATCAATTTGAGGCAAGGGGATATAAGTGTAAGGAAGTATAGCCTTAGGTTTAATTCTTTGGCTAGGTATGCACTAGATATTGTACGTACCATGAGTGTCAGAGTTCATCGTTATGTGGATGGATTGGGGGATCATTTGATCAGAGATTGCAGGATAGCCTCTTTACAGGATGGGGTAGATATTTCCCGTATTTAGGCTTTTGCTCAGACTACAAAGGATCTTTCTCGTCGAATATAGAGATAGGGAGAAGAATAAGAGGGCTCGTACTATGGGGTCTTATAGGGAGCCACGGGGTGATTATAGGCATCCTTTTCACCGGTATCTACCTCCATCAGTGGGTGGTTCCCCACCACAGATACAGGGACAGCAATTTGATCGTTATATTCAATCAGGTCTAGGGCAAAGTTCACGCCAGCCTGAGAATCGTCCACAGGAACGCTTTGCACCAATAAGACAACCTACTCCTCCATGTGCAAAATGTGATACGCTTCATAGTAGGCATTGTATAAAGGGTTCAAGTGCATGTTACCATTGTGGGAAGATAGGACATTATATTAGCTAGTGCCCGAGGTTAGGTAGAGGTACAACAACTTACCCTTCAAGATCCACTGCAGCCTCTTCATCCCCAGTACGTGCTCCCCGACCAGATCCACTCCTTACAGATGTGTGTTCATTACAAACAGCTAAATAAAGTCACTATCAAGAATAAGTGTCCTCTTCCACGGATTGATGACTTATTCGACCAGTTGCTGGGTGCCAAATGTTTTTCAAAGATTGACTTGAGATCTGGGAACCACCAGTTGCGAGTCAGGGATGTTGATATTCCAAAGAAAGCATTTAGGACGAGGTATGGACATTTTGAGTTCCTTGTCATGTCTTTTGGGCTTACAAATGCCCCAACAGCTTTTATGGACCTGATGAATCAAGTCTTTAAACCATTCTTGGACGAATTTGTGATCGTGTTTATTGACGACATCTTGATATATTCACGGTCAGAAGCTGAGCATGCAGATCACTTGCGAAGTATATTAAAAACTCTCCAAGACAATAGGTTATATGTTAAATTCTCTAAATGTGAGTTTTGGTTAACTTCTGTAGCTTTTATTTGCCATGTTATTACAGGCGATGGTATCAAGGTCGATGGCCAGAAGATTGAGGCAGTAATGGCCTAACTGAGACCATTGAATCCAACTGAGGTCTGTAGCTTTTTTAGGCTTAGCAGGATATTATATAAGGTTTCTTGAGGGATTTTCCTCTATCTCTGCACCACTAACGAGATTGACACATATAGCAACTAAGTTTCAATGGACTGAAGCATGTGAGCAGAGTTTTCAAGAGTTAAAGAAAAGGCCTACCACTGTACCTATCTTGGCTCTTCTGGGTGGAACTGAAAGCTACATTGTATATTGTGATGCCTCAAGAATTGGCCTAGGTTGTGTCATTATTCAGCATGGTAGAGTTATTGCATATGCTTCCAGACAGTTCCGAAAGCACAAACAAAATTATCCTACCTATGATCTTGAGCTCGCTGCGGTTGTATTTGCCCTAAAGATTTGGCGACATTATCTATACGAAGTTCATGTTGATATTTTTACCGACCACTAGATCCTTCAATATTTATTTAAGCAGAAGGATTTGAACCTATGACAAAGGAGGTGGCTAGAATTACTAAAAGATTATGATGTTGACATTTTGTACCATCTCGGTAAAGCTAATGTTGTTGCTGATGCACTTAGCCGAAAGTCCATGGGAAGTCTAAGCCATGTTGAACCTGATAAGGTTGAAATGACAAAAGACTTATGCCAGCTAGCTAGTTTGCAGGTGCGATTGGTAGATACAGAGGATGGAGGTGTAATTGTTCAAAATACAGCAGAATCTTCCATTGTTAATGAAGTAAAAGAATGACAACGCGAGGATCCTGAGCTTAGAACACTGAGGGAGATCATTTCACAACAACAACATCCTTCTTTTGAGCTGACTGGAGAAGGAGTCTGTAGGTACCAAGGTCGCTTATGTGTGCCAGATATCGGAAGACTCCGTGCCAGGATCCTTTCTGAGGCCCATTATTCTAGATATTCAACCCACCCTGGAGCAACAAAAATGTGTCGAGACCTTTGACAAATCTATTGGTGGAGTGGCATGAAAAAGGATATTGTAGATATGGTAGCCCAATGTCCCAATTGCCAGTAAGTTAAAGCAGAACATCAGAGACCTGGAGGCCTAACTTAGTATATTGAGCTTCCGCTATGGAAATGGGACATGATAAATATGGACTTCATCACTAGTTTGCCTTGTACTCCATGTAGGTATGATTCTATTTGGGTAATAATTGATAGGTTAACAAAATCAACTCATTTCTTGCCAGTATGAACGACATATTCTGCGGAGGATTATGTTAAGCTTTACATTCAAGAGATTGTTCGCCTTCATGGAGTTCCATTATCTATTATATCTAATCAAGGGGCTCAATTTACCGCACATTTTTGGAAGTCTTTTTAGAAGGGTCTGGGCACTCAGGTTAATCTCAGCATCGATTTTCATCCACAAACTGATGGGCAAGCAGAGCGTACCATCCAGACTGTATGTAACGTGCCTGTGTGCTGGACTTTAAAGAAAGCTCAGATGATCATCTACCTCTTATTGAGTTTGCTTATAATAATAGCTTCCAAGCTAGTATTCAAATGGCGCCTTATGAAGCACTATACGGGTAGAGATATAGGTCGCCGATCGGTTGGTTTGAGGTTGGGGAGGCAAAATTGCTAGGCCCTAATCTAGTTCAGCAAGCGATAGACAAAGTGAGACTTATTAGAGATCGATTGCAAACAGCCCAGAGTCTGCAAAAGTCCTATACAGATGTTCAACGACGAGACTTAGAATTTGATGTAGAAGATTGGGTCTTCTTGAAGGTATTACCTATGAAGGGAATCATGCGGTTTGGAAATACAGGAAAGCTCAGTCCTAGATATGTTGGACCGTATAAGATTATTTGAAAGATTGGCAAGGTCGCATACGAGCTTGATTGGCCTTCAGATTTGGGGGCAGTCCATCTAGTCTTTCATGTATTGATGTTTCGGAAGTGCATTGGAGATCCTTCACGTATTACCCACATTGAAGATATCCACGTTGATGAAGACTTGTCTTATGATGAGGTGCCAGTGGCTATTTTAGATCGACAAGTGAGAAAGCTTCAGAATAAAGAAGTGGCCTCCGTGAAAGTATTGTGGCTGAACAACAATATTGAGGGAATAACTTGGGAAGCGGAAGAGGAAATGATGAAGAAGCACCCCCAGCTATTTACAAATTAAGGTGAGTCATATTTTAAAAGTTGGCAATCATCTTTCTATAGTAATGAATTGGGAGCATACTTTATATGGGTCGTCACAAAATAGCTATACAAAGCTTATAATTAGATTTTTTTTTCAAAGTTGATTTATGGATTGGAGGAATAAAAGGTATATCCTCAAAAGTCACATTTCAAGAGTTAGTAGTGCAACAAAGATATTGTCTATATGCATTTGCGGACGAATGTTCTTAAGGGGGGAGACTGTGAAACCCCGTGTTCCTCGTCTTCTATATATATACAGGGTGGCATGTCATATAAGACATATATGTATTTGGATAGAACCTAAGGATAATAAGGCTGCCAATAAGTGGTAATGTCAAGGACCTAAAAGTTTTAAGCCAAAGGAATACCCTAAATACACATTCGGGGTTAAAAAATGGCTCGAGTGGCACCTCGCCCTTTTCGGAAAGTTTAAATTAGGTTTCACTTTTTGGATGGGACTAAAAGTTTATAATTTGCTAATAATGGATTTTTTTTAAAGGTCATTTTAATAGCACAAAGGTCATACATTAAGTTTTGGAATCAAAAAAGTTGCAAGATAAAGGTTGGCCAAGGTTAGCTTAAGTTTCCTTAAGAAATCCTTCTAAATTTTGGGTCAACTGTAACAGGTCATATCTCCCAAAATACAAAACGTTAGAAGATCCATAACCTATCAAATTGAAGAGCTATGAGTCTAGTTTGCAGCACATGAAAACCGCGCATCAAACCGACCTCAGAATAACAAGTTATGACAGTTGTACCGAGCTTGCCCAATCAGGAAATTGGGCCATGGGTCGGGTCGGGTTGACCCACCTTAATGTCAGCTAATTTGAGTTTTTTTAAAGCTCAAATCAGTGTCATTTCGTGTCCCCAAACAGCTTAGAAACTGCAGGAAAAGTTCTCTCAAGGTGCCAAAGGGATTTGAGTAAGTTTTGTGCATTTTTACCATTAAAATTTATCTGTGTGCCTAAAATTGTGTGCCTTACGCTTTGCAATTGTTTCCCCCCCTTGTTAGCTGAGTTCGGAGCTATTTTTGAGCCGTAAAAAAGGTGGTGTTCTTGCTGGTATTGTTGGTTTGTAGTTGGTGTTTTCAGGTAATAATTTTGGGGCTCTTTTATGGTCATTTTTACGAAGTTTTATGGACATTTCCTCGCGTAAATGCTCCTTATCGAATCTGGTCATTAATGCTAAATTTTTTAATGTTTATAGGTGACTTTAAGCTTAGTATATATAGTCGTTGCGAAGCTTAGGAAGTAAGGAACAACTTTTTGTGAAGAAAATTTTGGCAATTGGACATTCGTTGAGGAGGTATATTAAGTCTAAGCTCCGTCTCTCCTTTTGGCACGAAATCCAGAAAGTTTCCCAAAACGTCAAATGCGATATCTTACTATTCTGTTGCTAGAAAGATCTTCTGTGAAAGGCACTGGGATTACAGTTGAGTTACTTTCATGATGGTATTAGGTTGAAATTCCATTCATTCTCTTAAACTGGACATTCAATATCTATATATCATTTTGTCGGTTTTCCCAGCTACCTATTCATATGTTCTAGGTGTTTCTCTTCTTGGTGTAGTGCCATTAAAATAAATGTAGAATGCAAAGGGAATGTATTATTCATAATCAGTCCATCTTCCAAACAAAAATATAATCGAAGTATTTAACAAGTAACGTGTTAATTTCCAATAATGTCTAATGTAATGCCCCTATTTAAACGACTAAAGCACTTCATCCTGTTAAAATACTTTCTTTTACTAATTGACATGGGACCAAGTATAAGTATTATATAAAGCATATTTATGAATATTTTTAAAGTTAAGGCTTCACTCTAAATGTTGGGTTAAGTTCCCAAACTTGTTAAAGACATATAAGATCCCACGAGTCATATATATATGTTATGACAATGATTATGATGTTATGAGAATAAGTGTACCAATGAGCCAAGATTGGCTAAATGATAATGATGATGATGCTATGAGAATAAGTGTACCAATGAGCCAAGATTGGCTAAGTTTTTACTATGGCCTACTATGTGCATTCAATATTCATATAATATACTGCACGTTATGCATGGATTTCGAGCTATAATTGGAGGTATGGGGCCTATTTTCCCAAATAATATATATATACATATATGGTACATATGGCCACAGGTTAGCAGATATGATGCTAGTTAGCTACCGGAAAGGACCACCAGTGCTAGCATTTGGTTGGGTATGTCATGCGTTTGCATCTATATATATGTATTCATGACATGCGATACCCGTGCATACAATGCATATTTAATCACTAGGAGGTTGATTATTGGCCATTAAGGTTACTTAAGTTTGGGTTACAGGTGGTATTTCTATTACCCTTTTTACTATTGTTATATATGGTTTCACATTCTGCCTTATATACTGGTACATGTTTATTTCTAGTGACATCTCTATTCCTGGGATGCTGCATTTTATTTCGTGCATGCAGGTTTAAGTAGGGACTCTGATCGACCCCTCCACTAGGAGCCCAGTTCAACTGTGAGTTGGTAAGCTCCACCTCTTCCTGGAGCTTTCACAGGATGCTTACTTTTTGTTGTACAGTTGGGTATAGTCGAGGCCCTATCCCGACTGTGTTAGTGGTCCTCTTATAGGCTATTGTGGACATGTTATTGTGGGTTGGTCCTTTTGTGCCTTTCAATCTCCAGTTATAAGATTAACATGTATATATAGTGGGTGCATGTACCTCTGTTGTGGTAGCCTTTTTCGGCTAGCTAGTACTTTATCGTTTTGGTTTACTTATCTTGATGTACTTGATTTGTTGTTGACCAGGTCATAACCTAAACGGTCCCAGCTTAGTTTTTTTTCAAACATTATGCTACCCGATTTTCTTTTGGTCCATAGTCTAGTTAACTCACATATTTAGTGGCTTACCCGGCTAATAACAGTATCGGGTGCCAGTCATGCCTCCCCTCTCTCTTTTGGGCGTGACATGATCCTTCAACTTAGCCGGTGTCATACGACAAGGAGGAATAAAGATAGTTTGAGTATCCGGGAGAAGATCTATGCCAAAGTCTACTTCCCTTTCGGGAGGAATACCGGGGAACACATTCGGAAACGCATTCACTACCGGGACCGACTCAAGAGTAGGTGACTCGGACACCACATCTCTTACCCTCAAAATTTGATAAATAAATCCCTTAGAGATCATCTTCTGGGCCTTAAGGTTGGAAATAAACTGACCCTTAATAGCGGTGTTACTACCCTTCCATTCAATAACGGGCTCATCCGGAAATTGAAACGTGACCTTCCAGGTTTTACAATATTTAGAGGCATACGATGCTTGCAACCAATCGATCTAAAAAAATCACATCAAAATCAAACATCTCAAGTTCCACAAGATCACACGGAAAGACTTTATGCAACACAGTAATAGGACAAGCCCGATAAACCCTATGAGCAACAATAGATTCACCCACGAGGGTATAAACTAAAAAAGGATCCCTCAAAATTTTGAGAGACAAACCAAACTTAACAGCCAATAGAGGGGTCACAAGAGACAAATTTGCACCCAGGTCAACCAAAGCATAAACATCAAAATTAAAGACTTTTAACATACCAGTCACAACATCTAGAGCCTCCTCAACTTCCTAACGAGCATGAAGAGCATAGAACCTGTTGTTCCTCAGGGCAACACCTTGTGGAGCTCTTTTTTAGCCTTTCCCACCTTGATCCACCTTACCTTAACCTCTCTGAGCATTCTTAGGAATATCAGCAACCTTCTGGTTTTTATTACCATACACATAGCATGCACCAAACTCCTTCCAACAAGCACCCAAGGGATTCTTCCTACACCTGTCACACCTAAGAAACCATGGTCCATCACCCCTCGGTGCCTTAGGAAGAGGCACTCTAGCATTAGCAATCCGAGCTTTAGAACCTTGGCCCTGTTGAAAGCGACCATAACCACCACCCTTGGAGTTGGAGAACCCATCATCATAACAGGCCCTTTTAGGATCATGCACCCTCTTCTCTTTCAGATTTTTCCCCTTCAATATGTTCGGCATATACCATGAGTCTGGAGATGTTCGTATCCTGAATAAGTATGGTCGTACGACACTCTTTCACAAGCAATTCAGAGATACCAGAGATGAACATGTACATTCTTCCACGGGGTCATCCACAAGCATAGGAGCATACTTAGAGAGCTTAGTGAACTTGAGGGAATAGTCCTTCATACTCATACTACCATGTTTTAATGATCTCAGTCATCTTGGCTTTCCTAAGCTTAAGCGGGAAGAAACGATCCAGAAAGGCAAACTTAAACTCTTCCCCATTAATAGCATTACAACTAACCCTCTCCATTGACCATTGAGTGTACCACACCTGAGTCACATCCTTCAACTGATATGCAGCCAACTCGGCTTTCTCTTCAGAAGTGACCCTCATAACATTCAACACCTTAGTGAGCTCATCATTGAACTCTTAAGCATTCTCTTCAGCCATTGACCCATAAAACTTTAGAGGATTCATCCGGGTGAAATCTCTCACCTTAGAAGCCGGGGTGGGATCCCGAGGAGGATTGGCCTTCCTCGTTTGAGAAGTCACCACCTAGGGAAGAATAGAAAAGGCCATACGGAATTCACCATTAGAGATAGGTTCTTCCATAGGCGCTACGGATGCTTGAACCTCATTAGCCGGGGCCGGTCTTGATAGGGGAGCTCTCCCTTAAGGCATCTTCCGTAATGGAGAAAGGATACCATCAAGATGAGAAGTTCAAATATATGATCCATAGCACAACATAAGACATGAAGAAGTGAGACAATTCCTAGAATGTCGTCATAGCCACCCATTCATAGGGGGTGCACTTCACACCCATGAATAGGACTCTACTTGACGCGGCATGTTGGACTCTAAGGATCACTTACAAACTATTTCTTCGATACCAAGCTTGTCACGACCTAGACCTAGGTCTAGGAGTGACATGGCGAATTGGAACCCGAGAGTCCCCAAACAAGCCTCAAGTATTCGTATTCACATTATCAGTTAGGAAGCGGAAGCGAATAGTAAACACATAGTTCTATGGGAAGGGGAAGTTGGACTCGCCCTATGAGGATATCATAGGTAAAGGGAATAACATGAATCTAAATAACACATAGCACATAAATACTAAGGGACGAGTAAGCATGACTCACTTTATGAGGGAAATTCGAGACATAGGATATTTCACCATAGCTAACAACCATATCATAAATCTCATAATCAAATCACATAACGATAATCAATAGGTAACCATATCCATAAGCATAATCTCAAAATACAAGACTTAGCAAAGAAATGTAAAGTAGTTTACAAGAAGTCCAATAATGTCTCTAGTCATAAGATAGGACAGGGGCCAAGACATACCTCGGGCTCACCCTCAAATGTAAATAACAATTAAAAAAAGCACCATAGGTAGAGATAAGGTGACTTGTCCTGGAAAGATAGGACTCACCATGATAAGCAAACTAAAGAACCAAGCTAGACACTGTACGGTGGATGAATGTAGTCCATGGTCCCTACATGGTGAGTTCATGTAGGCAAAAGTATGTGTTAGTACGTTTGAATGTACTAAGTATGCAGGCATACAATGCATATGACTTGCCAAATCTTCATTCACTGTTAGATGACAAGGGCACATAATCTAGAAGGAGATATATAACAAGAGATATAGTATATAATATACCATGAAACCAATAATACATGAAATGCTCAAATGCTCATATATAGTGGGGATGGGACCATAACCAACATATCAAACTCATGGGAGCTATTACATGAATTTTCCCGATGTTGACCCCCCATCGAGTTAGAGACTTGCCAAAGGTAATCTATAACACACCTTACAACCCGATCATTTCGTATGTGGTGACCACCTTCCTTACGACCCGGTCATTTCAGAAGGATTTCCATTATCATTTCATATCATATCAATAAATGAATAGTCATCCCTTACGACTCGGTCATTTCGGTGATGACTATCATTCTTATAAGTATTCTCATGAGATGTTTGACTACCCTCAATCCCTCGGTGCTAAGTTAATCATCTCATGAGAATACTTATATATATACATGATTTCAAAGAGGCAAGTTATTTCAAGTCATTCAATTCACATTTAGGCTCAAAAGAAAAATATTTCTCATAATCATTCATTCATGGGCTAAGAAGCCAAATCGTAGTTTAATATCATGTTTTTCATGCATATGAATAGCCCATTCATTACAGAATATGGTGCCAGCACCCAATATGCTCAAAGAGCCAATAACAATAGACATTTATGTGATCACATTCTTGTCATAATTAATATGTGAGCTTAACTCACCAAACACATTTCATAAAACATATGTGAGCTTAACCCACCGGTAATTTCATAAATCCAATTCTCATGAATGAATATGCTATGAGTAAGATGCGAATAACATGGGTAATAACGATTCAAGCTTTAATCAACAATACATTATGAAATGCAAGTAGAAATATAAGTAAACTTCACATTTAAATTATAATATAGATTATCCATGCATAAATCAAGCTTTAAAGAGGACATGCACATTCATAATTTCATTATCTCAATGCAAACCATTATATTAGGGCTTAAATCAACTTAATTTCTTCAATAAAGCATAGCCCATACTTCAATTGAATTTATTAAACAATAATCCTCAAACCCCATATTTAAAGTAAGACAAATTCCATGAAAATCAATTGAAAAGAGTTTGGGTCTTCTTGGTTGAAAGGGACCAAGAATCAATCCCACATACCTTAACTAATAGACAAGATTCAAGAAGAATTTTGGTAAAGAAAGAGCCCTTCTGTGAGACCCCGTGTTTCTGGTCTTTCATTATATAAATAGTGTGGCGTTATATAAGGCATATATGATTTTTGCTAGCACCTAGGGACAATAAGGCTGACAATAAAAGGTAATATCATAGACTAAATGTTTCAAGTCAAAGGAATCCCCTAAATACACATTCGGGGTTAAAGAAATGACCCAAGTGGCACCTCACCCTTTTTGGAAGGATAAAATTAGATTTCACATTTCAAATGGGACTAAAAGTGTATAATTTACTAATAATGGATTTTTTAAAAGTTATTTTAATAGTACAAAGGTCATACATTAAGTTTATGAATCAAGAAAGTTGCAAGATAAAGGTTGGCCAAAGTTACCGTAAGTTTCTTTAAGAAATCCTTCTTAAATTTAGGGCAAATGTATTAGGCCATATCTCCCAAAATATAAGAAGTTAAAAGACTCATGACCTATCAAATTAAACATCTATGAGTCTAGTTTGCAATGCACAAAAATCACATCAAACCAACCTCATAATAAAAGGTTATGACAGTGTTATTGAGACTGCCCGAGCAGGAAATTGGGTCATGGATCGGGTCGGGTCGGGTCGGGTCGGGTTGACCCAACTTGATGTTGGGTAATTTGAGCTTTTTAAAGCTCAAATTAGTGTCATTTTGTCCCCAAACAGTTTATAAACCGAAGGAAAAGTTCCCTCAAGGTACCAAAAGAATTTGAGTAAGTTTTTTGCATTTTTACTATTAAAATTTATCTGTGTGCCTAGAAATACGTGCCTTACACTTTGCAATTGTTTTTCCCTCCTATTATTGTGTTTGGATCTGTTTTTGGGATGGGAAAAGTGGTGTTCTTGCTGCTTATTATTGGTTTGCAGATGGTTATAATTTTGGGGCTTTTTTACGATCATTTTTACGAAGTTTTACGGACATTTTCTCGCGTAAATGCTCTTTGCCAAACCTGGTCATTAATGCTAAATTTTGGGCTATTTATAGGTGTCTTTAAGTTGTGTATATATATTTGTTGTGAAGCTTAGGACGTAAGGGATAACTCTCTTGATGAAACTTTGGGTAATAGGACGTCCATTGGGAAGGTATGTTAAGGCTAAGCTTCGTCCCTCCTTTTAGCATGAAGTTCGGGAAGTTTCCCAAAATATCAAATGTGATACCTTACTATTTTGTTGCTAGAAAGACCTTCTGTGAAAGGCATTGGGATTGTAGCTGAGTTATTTATATGATGGTATTAGGTTGGAATTTCATTCGTTCGCTTCAACTGAACATTCAATATCTATATACCATTTTATCGATTTTCCTGGCTACCTATTCATATGTTCGAGGTGTTTCTCTTCTTGGTGTAGTGCCACTAGAATAAACATAGAATGTGAAGGGAATGTAATATTCATAATCAGTCCTTCTTCCATACAAAACTATAATTGAAGCACTTAACAAGTAACACATTGATTTCTAATATTGCTGTAATGCCCCTATTTAAACGACTAAGGCACTTGATCCTGTTTAAATAATTTCCCTTATTAATTGACATGGGACCAAGTATAAGCATTATGTAAAGCACCTTTATGAATATTTTCAAATTTAAAGATTCACTCTAAATGTTGAGTTAAGTTCCCAAACGTGTTAAAAAGACATATAAGATCCCACGAGTCATGTGTATATGCTATGACAACGATTATGATGTTATGAGAATGAGTGTACCAATGAGACAAGATTGGCTAAATGAAAATAATTATGATGCTATGAGAATAAGTGTACCAATGAGCCAAGATTGTCTAAGTTCTTGCTATGGCATACTACGTACATTCCATATTCATATTATACGTTGCACGTTATGCATGGACTTCGAGCTATAATCGGAGGATGGCTACAGGTTAGCAGATATGATGCCAATTAGCTACCGGAAAGGACCACCATTGCTAGCATTTGGTTGGGTATGTCATGTATTTGCATCTATACATATGTATTCACGACATGCGATAATAGCATACCATGCATATTTAATCACTAGGAGGTTGCTTATTGGCCATTAAGGCTACCTGAATTTTGGTTACAGGTGGTATTTCTATTAATCTTTTTACTACGGTTATTTATGATACTACTTTCTACCTTACATACCAGTACATGTTTATTTGTACTAACGTCCCTTTAGCTGGGGACGCTGCATTTTATTTCGTGCGTGCAGGTTCAGATAGGGGTTGTGGTTTACCCCTCCACTAGAAGCCCCATTCAGATGTGAGCTGGTAAGCTCCACCTCTTCCTGGAGTTTTCATAGGATGCTTACTTTTTGTTGTACAGTTGGGTATAGTCGGGGCCTTGTCCCGATGGTTTTAGTGATTCTCTTAGAGGCTATTGTGGACATGTTATTGTGGGTTTGGTTCTTTTGTACCTTTCAGTCTCCAGTCATAAGATTGGCATGTATATATAGTTTGTGCTTATACCTCTTTTGTTACAGCCTTTTTGGCTAGCTAGTACTTTATCGTTTTGGTTTACTTTTCTTGATGTACATGATTTGTTGTTGACCAGTCATGACCTAAACGGTCCCGGCTTAGTTTTTTCTAAACATTATGCTGCCTGATTTTCTTTTGGTCCGTAGTTTAGTTTATAACTAGCAGGTTTAGTGGCTTACCCGGCTAATAACAGTATCGGGTGCCAGTCGTGCCTCCCCTCTCTTGGCGGTGTGACACCTTCCTTGATTCCTAAGCTTAAAACCCACAAGAGTTATTTGAAAGAGACTTAAGAGTGACTTGAGAGAATTTCAAATGTGAGGAATGAATTGAATGTTAGGAATAGTGTTTTGGTCATTAGGAAGTCTTAAGGTAGCATAGGAAGTCCCAAAATACCTTTAGAATAAACCATGATTACCAAAACACCATTAATGGAACGAGTTGAAATATTGAATGTCGTCACTTCAAAGGAGGCTATATGGTCTGTTACATACCACACAGACCGTATACTCGTCCGTGAACCAACACTTAGAAAATTTTATCTAACAAAGCTCCAAAATGGTAATCCCATACTTAGAATTTTTTTATGAAATCAACCACACAGAGGGCTTCACGAGACGTGTAAAGTCACATGGTCCGTGTGACTGCCCGTGCCCCCGTACTTTGAAAAATAAAACATTTTCAAGATAAAGTCCCAAGACAGTGATTTAACACTTCGAAACATTTTTACTCCAGAAGCCATACAGAGGTCCTAGCGGCCCGTGAGAGTGCCATGTCCCTACACTTGGTCCCAAATGGTGGGATTCCAAGTTTAAGGTCAAACATCCATCATAAGGCCAAGGTTCATTTCATGGTGGCTCCCTCCACATGGACCGTGGGACCTCACATGGACCGTGTGAGCTCCCATGGAGTATCACCTTGGTCCAAAACTCCTAGAAAATGAAATTTTCATTCTCCAATGAGGTCGTACAATGTCCGGGTTCTAACAAACTAGATATGTAATTACTTAAATAAGTTAGGTTCAAAGCTTAAGAAAAACAAAAAAAAAACTTATAAGGTTTTAAGTTGACCTAGTTACGTTTGAATTAATGTGAAGTAGTGTACTTGAATTTAATTTTAGATGTATTGTTGAAATAAGTTAATTTAAGTAACAAGACTAGCATTATTTATTATTAAATGCACTAGAAAGTAAACTTATAAAAACCAAGAAAGGTAACCATTTACTAGGTGTAGTGGAGTTCTACTTACAAACTCAAATATGGTGAACCAGAATCATGTAGTACAATACTTCATTGAGCTTGTAAGTTATAAAAATCATGCTTAAATAATACCATTATTGGATAAATAGTGTCACGATCCAAGAAGGGCCTAATTGTAACATGGTGAATGAGGGACTCGAAGGCACCTTACACAAACCTCTTATCATTAGTCAATCATTCATAGGTATTCAATCAAAATAAAGCAGAATTTTAAAATCGAGGAATAGGACTAAGGAACATTTATCATAAATATTTAAAAAGGAAAATAACATGAGCTTTAGCATCTTTGTCCAAATATACCAACTAAATAAACACTTGGTGAGGGCTAAATCATGTTTAAAGCTCACCCTCATGTTTAAGTATCAAAATGAGTACAGTATGGAAAGTGAAAGCATCAAAATAAGATACAACTCCAAGAAAGGTAAATGTCTCAAGGTATAATAAGTATAAAAAAGGAGGTGTAGTCCCTGAACTAAAGGACTCACCAATCAAAGTATTCTTGAACGTCCTGCCTAGTCACTTGTTGGAGAAGGAGGTACACTGGTCCCTACATGGTGATATCATGTAGGAAAAATATGTGTTAGTACTTTTGAATGTACCAACTATGTGGGATACAAATGCTAGCATGAAATTGTAATACCATCATTGGTGAAGTTGTAATACCATCATTCATAAAATTGTAATGCTATCATTCATGAAATTATAATGTCATCATGCATGAAATTGTAGTGCTGTCATTGTCAAAATACATCATCATAATCAAAGAGTAAATCTCAATATGGAATATATGATAGATGCATCGTTCAAAACATAGCCATGTAGGAGGGGATGGTAACTGACGTTTAAGACCATGAAAGCTACTGGATGGAATCCAATATAACCCCCTACATTGGCATGGGTATGCCACTTGTCGGGTGAAACTTTGTTAACTTATGCATGCACATCTTAACTTTAGCTTTGCTATTGTGGATTTACTAGCCTTAGCCTACAATGGCTCATATCTAGCACATAGTTAATAGGACAAGAGGTTGATACTACTAAGGTTCCCTTACCGAACTCCACCTCAATGCCCCATTCGTTGCTAAGCCAAGTCCCACAAAATACTTATAACATGATCATATACATATACATTTGCAAACTTTGAAATATTCTTTAGCATCATAGGAATAGCTCATTAACTTTGGGATCCACTCAAGTAAGAACTGATCTTTCATATTAAGGGTCCATCTTAAACTTCATTAAGGGCATCTGGACTACTTTATAAACTTTCATTCAGCTTTCTGAAACATCAATGGAAAGCCCTTAGCATTCATGGCACACTTTATCATAAAAATACAACTTTCAACTTATTAGGATTATGCAATAAACTTTAAAACATGTGATTCAAGAGTAATATGCAATAACATAAAAATATTTATCAATCCAAATCGTTCTTAAAATAACATACTTTATCATGCAAAACCATAGATAAGAAAATCATGAAATTTAACTTGAAAACTATTGAAATTCGTAACATAACATTACATTGCATCATTATAGCCAATAGAACTGAAAATACATTATTATAACATCATATAAAGCAACCCATGAAACTCATAAAATTTCATAACTTAAAGAAATAGAAAAAGGGAACATTGTTGGACTTTAGGGATGAAGGGAACCCACAAATCAAATCCACAAATCTAAGTAAGAAGCCTAAAGAAACTTGAAGTTTGGATGAGGACTTGATGAAACCCTAGCTTCCTTCCTCTTCCTTTGAGGGAACTTTTATCTTAGAAAATTAAGAGTAATTTGGAATGGAAAAGAATGGGGGTGTTTAAGGTGAATTAGGGTTGTTATGGAGGGAAAGAACTCAAAACGATGTAGTATTAGACTTAGGACATAGGGAAAGGTCAAAATATCCTTCATTAAAAACTATCGTACCCAAACCATGATCCCCATCTATGGGCCGTAGACCAGATCACGAGTCGTTAACTTGGGGTTTTATCCTAGTTACATCTTCAAACTTCTAAAACTGCCTCTGATCCTCCATCTACGGCTCCACTTTACAACTCATAGAATGAACTATAGGTTGTAAAACCCTTCCGTAGAATCCCTCCTTACTTAAAACATTTTTCAGTCTCGAGACCCCATCTACGAGACCATTCTATGACTCGTAAATAAGACTATGAGTCATCCTATTTGTTCATAGTTTGAGTTTTAAAAATTCATATTTTGATCAATTCAGACTCCATACTACGAGCCCATCTTTACAGTCGGTAGTTTCTTTTACGGATCATAAACACCCCTCATACCTTGTCCCTGCTCCCACCTCCCACACTTTTTCGATTTTTACCCTTACTGATCCTATCCATGAACCTTGTTTACAACTCGTAATTTGAACCACGAGCTGTAGATGACGCTCGTACTTGGTCTGCAAATTTTAGTTCTAATTCTTCTGCATTTTCCGGCTTTCTAACCTATAGGGCCTTACAAATAGATTGAAAAAAATAAAGTATATAGATAATTGCTTGGATAAATTATGACAAATATACAAAGTATGGAGACTTAAAAGTTCAGAATACTTTTATTTTACATTAAAAAATTAATTTATATATACTTATAATTATTTTAATAAAAGTTGTAGTTGAATATTTCATCTTGTTTCATATAACCAAATTGTTTATTATGAGCCTATTTGGAAAGCCACCATGTAATCGAGATTTGGTGTAATTAAATACAATTACACTTTTTTACATATTTGCTAGGCCAAGTAATTACTCAACAAGACAGTCTGGGTGTAATGAAGGTGTACAATTACACCCATCAATTCTCAAGGGAGGGGTAAGGAACTGGCGTAATTACATGAAACTTTTAAAATTTCTATTCTTCCTTTTATTTTCATTTTTTTGTTTTAATTGTTTTATTTGTTTTTTTTTTATTATTCTAGATAGTTTCTAAAAATATTTTTTTAATTTATTTTTTATTTCCTTCTCATTTTTAACTTTTACTTCTTCATGTAATTCCAACAATTTTTTACATTATCTATTTTTTATTTGTTCTAGTTCTATTTTCATTAGCATAATATTTTTAGTAACTCTTACACTAAAGTAAAATTCATTGCTGAATTTTCCTTTTCTTTAATATTACTAACATTTATAATATTAACATTTTTGTCAAACGTGTATTTTTTGATGTTCATAGAAAATTTATACTTTTAGTTTTTATGATTAATTTTATTAAAATATACGAATTTAAAAAATATAAATAATTTTTTAAAATATTAGTTAAGAACATATGTTTACTGATTAATATATTTTCAAAGGACAACATATTTTAAATACTGAATTTAATATTATTTATGAATATATTTACTTTTATAGTAATAATTTCTTAATTTTAGATAATTAATTTTTATTTTTAAAAGTTAACATTATATTGTAATTGCACTTGTGCAATCAAACAACACACTTATAATTACACTATAATTATGTTGTGGCAAATAAACATGTTAAAATATAATTACTAGGCTGATAATTATAACCATAGTAATTACACAATTTCAATTAACAGGAGACTTTCCAAACCGACCTTATATAAGTAGTAGATTCACCTCACTGCGTTGCACATGTATGCCTAGTCTTGAAATTCATATATTCAGAAAAGAGTATTCATTCTATAATTTATGTCCTACCAAATATAAGTTTGTAAATAATACTCTGTTACACTGAACTAATTTGTGGCTTTTCTATTTTCAATTATTTTTATTGTTGTAGGCCAGTAATTTATGGGCATCTCTTTCAAAATTTCTTATTAATGTGACATATAAAATGTCGCAAATGGTTAATTCAGTTTTTAAGTAACTTATTGAGCCTGAATCAACAATTGGGAGTCTTATTTATGCGAATCTTGCAAATCGTATTACCTTCAATAGTACCAATACTATAGTCGCATAATTTTTAATAACTATTCTACAATAGATAGTTAAGTCTCGTATACCATCACTTTGAATGCTATGTTGATGTCATTTGTTTCGGTCATATTTATATGTATATATGTACTCATTAAAAGTTTTAAAGTTGATATGTAAGATGAAATGTAGGTGGGATAATCAAAACTGTAACTATGATATCAAATTATAAGTTTAACAACTGGAGTATTAGACGTGCAATTCATGGCTAACTCCATGATGGATGACACACATTGCGCTTTTAAATTAAGTATTGTTCATTTATTGCTCGTAATTTGGTCCAGCTCATCAGGAAGCACATTATGCACGAAACTTCTCAAATTCAAATCTCCAGTGAATATTTCATCATTTGGTTTTTTCTTTGTAAATGTTTCTAGCAGCATAGTACTATCACTATAAACATCAGACCTCTTGGATATAAGGCCTTCCAATCCATACTCTGGAAAAAACATTAAACTATGTTAACGGAAAAGCTTATAGTGATTTAATTCATTATCTTGTTACAAGTTGAAAAAAAGGATTCACCTGGAGCAATGTAACCATTGTAGCTAAAGTTGTAGTGTAAGCAATTGATTCTTCCTTAGCTAGAAGTTTGGCAATGCCAAGGTCAGTCAAGTGTCCTGCAATGTCTTTGTCAATTAACACGTTGCTAGGCTTCAGGTCACAGTGAATAACCGGTACTGAGTAACCATGATGGAGATATTCCGGAGCAAGTGCAACATCGACCATGATATTCAATCTTTGCATTATAGTTAAACAGTAATCTTGAGAATATAGCAACTTGTCTAAACTCTTGTTTGGCATGTACTCAAGTATCAATGCTTTAAAATTAAAGTTACAGCAGCTGCTAATGATCTTGGTGAGATTTCTGTGATGAAGATTCCGAAAAAATTCACATTCTCTGGAACAGATTTGAAATGTACCTTCCATCTGCACATTGAAATCTTTGGTAGCTACAATCATCCCATTTGTTACTGTCCCTTTGTAAAAAGAACCAAAACTTCCTCTACCTAGCAAGTTATTTATATCAAAGCCCCGAGTTTCTCTTTGAAGTTCATAATAAGAAATTCTCTGTGGTGCTACTTTACGTGGCCACTCATCTTCAGCATTGATTGTTTTACCTCGACGTCTCATAAACACGAAAATTATTGCTGAGGCAATCCCTGTCACAGAGATAATTGAAGAGGCAATTATAGTCCATATCAGTCTTCTTTTCTTTGACTTAGACTGATTCTTTGAATTAGAAGGACAAGTCGAGACGTGTTTTTTGAGGGTTACCACACAATTCTTCATTCGACATAAAAGATTGGTAAGAGATATTAACAAAAGGCCCTCCATTCAGCATTTTTCCATGTAACCAGTTGAATGAGACATTAAAGGAGTCTAGCTAGTTAAGTGTCTCTAATTACTTTGGAATCTCACCAAATATATTGGTTTACGATATATCCAATATGTTTAACTCTATGAGTTTCCCTAATGTCTCAGGAATAGATCCTTTAATTCTGTTATGACCCCGAGATGGTTGAAATAATTTTTGTAGTACTGCCAATGTACATGTTGCTTAACATATGATTTCTGAAAAGATCTAGAAGCATTGCAGCCTTGAAATTAGGAACCAGATAGATTTGACGAAAATAAAAGGTGAGCAGGAAGGTTTAAAATGCGGCAAACATAAGATTGGTGGTAAAGTATATATGCAAAGAATGTAATTGAATTTGGGAGGGCATTGTTTGAACACTATCTAACAAATAACAGTAACGTTTGATTTGTGAGAAACGTAAGGTTACTAGTACCATAGATATCAGAAGATGTAAATACAAATGGATAGAGAAACACAATCAACAAAGTATAGTCCATTAAATTGTGATTGAGTAATAAAGTATATATGCAAAAATATAGTTGCAATTGGGAGGTCATGGTTTGAACGCATGGAACAAATAACAATGTGATATAAATTGTGAAAAAAATATAATTAGCACCGAACAGATAATATGTAATGACCCAACTTAGGGGCCTAGTCATCATATAAAGAATGAGATACCTGGAGACACTTCACCCAAGTCATCTAAGCATCTCAAGCTTTCCTGGGTAATAAATAGAAACACATTGCGGAAAATCATAAGGAAAAGGGGCTATGGGCCATCTTTTGCAATGAAGAAACATTAAAAAGTAGGAAATTTAAAAAATATCATTTATCCATAAGCATACCATTAATACAAGCGAACGAAACCGGTAAGGTCGGTTTCCATCAAATAGAAAGAATATTCATAATAGACAACATAGAAAGTAAAAGCCTCAAAAGGGTCATAAGTACATTTTCTGAAAAAATGAAAATACATAAAGAGTAGAAAATAGGTGAAGTCCCAAACTAAGGGCTCACCACAACAAAAGCTAGTCTCGAACGACAACTACTTGTCACGAGCCATTAGAGGAGTACCTATCCCTACATGGTTAAATCATGCAGGCAAATACGTATTAGTACGTCGGAATGTACTAAGTACGTGAGATGAAATGCATAGATGAAACTATAATGCCATCATAATTAAATATAACATACAGGTTTACATAAGGTTAATAAGTCATGAAATAAGCTTAAACATGCACAAGGAATATGGCTCAAATCAATATGAGAAAATGCACATTATACACGAATTTAAGACATATCATAAGATCATGTAAACTTGTGAAAATGGACCATAACTAACATTAAGATCATGTGAGCTACTAAATGGAACCCAATGAACTCCTTCCATTGGGAAAAGGCCAATGCACTCCTTCTATTGGGAAAAGGGGAATCTACTTGCAAAGGTAGATATCTGAAACTTAGTAACTTCACAATTGCATCTTTCATAACCTTTGGGCCTACGTGGATCCACTAGCCTAGCCTATAAGTCTCCTATGATGGCACATAGGGACATCAAAATTTAGCTTCAAGGGATCATGCCTCAACTAACGAGATGAGTCCCAACATCTAGTCCTCTCGGTGCTAAGTCATCCCATGGAAATCTTTTAAAATGTGTGTTTAGTTTTCGGTTCATATTTCGTCGACCAATCCTTCCTAATTCACATCTTTGTTGAAAGAATTTCTTTTGTAATTCCCATAAGGATTCAGAAAATACCGGATCGCCACCTACATAAGCAAATTGTTGATAAAACTCCAAAATGGAATTTTCTTTTGACTTCTTACAATCATAACTAGCAATCATAGGAGTAGCTCGAACTTAAGAATCTTTTGTAAACATATTTTTGGGCAATAATCATCATGCATATATTTTGGTAACCTTTAACTTTGAAGCTCTTCATAAATTCCCTAATCATAGTCATAATTCATAGGAAACTTTTATTGGAAATAAGGTGGGATTAATTGATGTGTGGAACAATCATAAATCGCATAAGTCTTAAGAAATTTCTTTGGCAAGGAACATCAAAATCACTCAACATTATTCATATCAAAACCCATCGTAGAATCAACATCGTAATTCAGGCACATGCACATTTTTACTTAGGAAAGTAATCTTTGAACTTTATGAATACGATATAGTAACTTAAGAATCATGAAATAATCATAAGCATGCATAAGAATTGAGAAACTTAGAGTAAAGATAAAAATGCATAGTATGGAACTCTATGGGTGAAAGGATACCTATAAAATCAACTCAAATACCTGAGGAACTAAAGAGAATCAGAATTGAAGCCTTGGTGAGGAGACTTAGAAACCCTAGCTTTGTTCTTGGGAGTTCTTGAGGATCTCCTTTACTTTGAAGAATATAGGAGTATAGAATGAAGGTAATTAGGTCTTGAGGTTCATTATAGGTCCCCTTCCAATTTCGAAAACGACATGGTTTTGAAATAGAGTTGATGGAGATGGCCAAATTACCCCTTATTAAAAACTGTCAGAAGCCATCTACAAGACCTCGATTATGGGCCATAAACTTACTTACAGGTCGTAAATCCTTTCGGCTGATGCCACACTTGAGAATCCTAAAATCTAACTTTTGTTGAATTGAAAAATATGACAAACAGGATGAGTCGTATGATTGTCTATGGGTCATGGTTAGACTCGTAGATTCTTTCCACACTTCGCCAAATTTTCACCTTATATCTGACCTTTTTACACGAGACATTATATGGGACGTATCCCTTTCCACGGGCCATCTGATAAGTCATGAGCCACCCTCCTAAAAAAATCCAATTTTTTCTTCATGTATGGGATCCTACTCATGAACCTATGCACGAGCCATAAAATGAATTACTATCCATAACAAGGTCCATATGTTACCCCACACTTGAAAACATTTCCTCTTCCTGAGGTTCTATGTCTAAGGACTATACCTGTGAGTTGTAGAACAGCTTATGGGCCATAAGTGGTCTCGTAAACTAGGTTCTCAGTTATTGTTCAGGCTAACTTTTCTGCACTCAAGGCTCCTAAATTGGGGGTTGTTACAATATCTCTCCCTAGGGAACATTTATCCTCAAATGTATTAAAGGCAGGCTCTAAAGAGTAAACTAGCAACTAATAACCCAGTATGCATGCAACAATACAAATCAAACATCATTTCTCAAATTTTCAGATTTCATACTTTAGAACATGTCTCAAAACAAATCATAAACATCAAAGTAAATGCATACATCATGAGAAACTAGAATGCATGGCACTCGAGGTTTTGAAAGAATTTTTTAGTACCTTAGGCTTGAGTAGAGTGGAATAGATGTGGATAGCCCTTTATCATATCCGCTTCCGCTTCCTATGTAGCACCCTCAACTTGTTGGTTCCTCCAAAGTACCTTGACGGATGTGACTTCCTTGTTTCTTAGCCTCCTCACTTGTCAGTGTAGGATTTCAACTGGTACTTCTTCATAACTCAAATCCCCTTTAATGTTCACATCATGTAAAGGGTCTATGGAATTTGAGTTACAATGAATTTCCTCAACATTGATACATGGAAGACTGGATAAATCAAGTGCAACTTGTTGGGCAGATCCAACACATATGCTATTTTCCCCCACTCTCCTCACCACCTTGTAAGGTCCCACATATCTAGGATTCAATTTTCCTTTATTATGGAATCAGAGAACACCTTTCATTGGAGATACCTTAAATAGACTCAATCACACAGTTGGAACTAAAGTTCCCTTCTTCTTACATCCGAATAGAAATTTTGTCAGCTTTGGGCTGCTTATAATTTCTCCGTTATGCTTTTAGTTTTCTCCATAGCATTCATCACTAAGTCCGGTCCTATTAATTCTACTTTACCGACTTTAAACCACCCAATGGGTGATCTATATCGTCTACTGTACAATGCTTCAAATGGTGCAATCCCAATACTTGCATGAAAGCTATGATTGTAGGCAAACTCGATAAGTGGAAAATGTTCTTCTCAACTCCCTTTGAATTCCACCATGCAAGCTCTCAACATATCTTCCAAGGTCTGAATAGTCCGTTCAACTTGACCATCGGTTTGAGGATGAAAAGTCATACTCAACTTTACTCTAGTGTCGAATCCTCTTTAGAATGACTTCCAAAAGTGAGAAGTGAATTAAACTCCACAATCCGGTATATGGATAATGGAATCCCAGGCAACTTCATCAACTATCATATTTACAAGTGGGCATAGTACTCAGCATTGAATGTGGTTTTGATTGGCGAAAAATGAGTTGACTCCATACAACGGTCAACTATCACTCATATGGAGTCAACACACTTTTTGGTCTTTGACAACCCAACTACAAAGTCCATATTGCTATCATTCCACTTCCAAATAGGCATATCAATGTCCTAGGCTATGCCATCTGGCCTTTGGTGTTCAACTTTAGCCTATTGACAGTTTTCACATTCGGACACAAATTGAGCAATGCCTTCTTTATCTCGTTCCACTAATAAATCTCCCTTAAGTCTCTATAAATTTTGGTAGTGTTTGGATGAATGGAATATGAAGAGTTATGGGCTTCTTGCATGATCAACTTCGTCAACTCATCATCATTGGGTACACACAACCTCCTTTGATATCGGAGTGCACCATCTCCCCCTTGTGAGAAGACCTCTACCTTTCCATCTTTCACCCAAGTTTTCAACTCAACCAAAGTGGGAGCAAGAGTTTTTAACTCAATCAAAGTGGGATCAACTCTTTCTTGGCCTTAACCTCATCAAATAAAGAAGATGCTAACCCATGATGAACCATTGCACCACCATTTCTGGACTCGCTTAATCTCACTCCCAGCCTTGCCAACCTATGAACATCTCTATCCAGCTCCCTTTCCCATCAACTTTTATATGGGACACACTACCCATGGAAATCCTACTAAGGGTGTCAACTACCACATTGGCTTTTTTGGGGTGGTATGATGTGCTGCAAAAATACAGCACTTTTGATGCTTAAAACTTAGGATTTTATTTGTTCTTAATGTGGTATTTATGGATTTTATGTGTATTTGAATTTAGATTTGCAAGATTATAGGTTGGCCATGATTTGGGGAAAAATTGCAGAAGTTGCCGGTTTATTATGTTGTACGAGACAGTCTACGGGTCGTAGAGCATTCTACGAGTCGTAGATTGTTTCATAAGGAATTCAAGTGAGGGGCTATTTGCTGAAGTTGAAGTCTACGAACATGCAGACGAGTCGTGGAGATGTTTACAAGTCATAGAATACCTTTCGTGCCTTGAGGATTAGAGAGGTGGACTTGCAGGGAAGTTATCAGATGAAACCCCCTTTACGAGTCGTACATAAAGTGCTTTCGTGAAGTTTGACGAACAGTTTTCCTAATTTGTTTAGAACTTATTTTAATTATTACGAATAGGTATTTTAGGTTAATTTTTAGAAAAACACACAAGTTACCACCAGTTCACGTAGGTTTAGCTTAGGTTTAGGTTAGTTTTCAGAGAACTCAATATTCTTAGAGAGAAAATTGTGAGAGTCTTTGAAAACACTTGTGGTTTAGTTCAATCTTCAAGCTTATGATTTTCATAGACCAAGGATTTGCTTGTTCTTAATTCAATTTTGTAAGTGTTTAATTATGTCTTCTAAATTCATAAACTCTTCGTCTACACAGAGCAGTCGTAACTCAATCCACAACTTGGGTTGTGGGAACCATGAAGAAATAAAAAAGTAAAACCAAATAATATATGATTCTTGTAAGGTATATATGCATGTATTAATTAACTCTCTTCATTTTGCATGCTTTATTATGGTGGCCAACATTAGAACCCACCTAGTGTTACTGACTGGACCAAGGTAGTAGTGAATAGGAAAAGAAATTAATTAACAGGATTTGATTGATGTGTTCTCGTCTATTTAACCAAACTGGGCCAAGTGGAGGTTGTACTGGGATTTTTAGGTAATGGTTAGTAATGCACACTATGGAGAAGGGCAAAGTCGCATAGTAAAATTCACCACTCACCTTTGACCAAAGGGCTTGGTGAACTTAAATTAATGTCCTGCATGCTATACTCTAGACAAGAATTAGGTTATCCAATGATACTGAGTTGGAGAATCATGGGGAACGCAATATCCTAGTTTCTCTCCTTTATTGATCTTTCTCTCGTGATAGTTAGTTAGTTTATTTTTCTCATTCATTTTTACAACCCCCCCTTAGGGAATTGAGTTGATTAACTACTCGAATTGCTTGTTGGTGAATTTTTCTTGAGTCTACATATTCCCTGTGGGATCGACCCTAACCTTGATTAGGTTCTATTTCTTGACAGCGACCGCTTTATCCTCTAAAAAGGAGGTGTAACTTGGGCAACATTAAGATTTTGGCGCCGTTTCCAAGGAGTACGGTTAGACTTAGTAAATTCATTAGTATTTCAAGTATTAATCCTTAGTTCCCTTTTATTTTACTTTTGTTTATTTGTAGGTTGTACGAGTAGTGTATGCCCAACACTCGGAGTCAAGGCAACCCCTTGACTCCATTTCATCTAGAGATCTATAGAACGACAAGAAGGATAGCCCAAGATAACGCCAACAACAGCCAATGTAGCTCTAAATCGGAACGATAATAATGATGATGGATATGAGAAACCACCTCCTTTGGAGGATATTCGGCAACCTCAGGACTTCAACGCCAATGCTTACTAGTGGAATCAGTACCAGTTAAACCCCATAGCTATAAATGTAACTGGAGCTATTGTAGTTCCACCACTACCGGCAGACATAAATTTCACAGTCTCGAGTGGGTTACTTCAGATGCTGCAGAACCATAGGCTATTTACGGGCTTACCATTAGAGGATCCACATAACCACTTACACAATATGACATTTGTTTGTAAGAGTGTGATGGGAACATATAATCTGTCTATGGATGTTATGAGACTTCATATCTTCCCATTGTCTCTCACGGGCAATGTTGTATTATGGTTATTTGAGCTCCTGCAGAGTTCAATATCCGGCTGATCAGACTTGAATAAGGCCTTTTTGGAGAGGTACTTCCCTAGATCGAAGAAGCTAAAGTTAAATGACAAGATCAACAATTTTGAGTAACTTCCTGGTGATTCCATAAGCACTACTTGGGAGCGGTTCACAAAATGTCTAAGGAGCATCCCTGACAACAAGATAGTTGAAGATGCCTTGGTGGAGATCCTCTACCGTGCTCTTGATGAGATTAATCAACCCTGTATTGACACTATCATCGGGGGGCATGTTTCTAGATCAACCATTTGCAAGGATTGTTGAACACATGGAAAGAGTCGTCAAGACGAATCGTGCATGGGGGAAGAGGGATAGAGCTTCTATTAAGAGTTCATGTGCAGTCAATGTGGGTCCAAAGTAAGCCAGATTCGATGAGGAGATCATGCAATAGCTTGCTCAAATTCACATAGCCATGCAGGTGTTGATCAAGCAGAACCAAGAGAGAGTAAATGCAGTGGTTTATCAACCTCCATGTGCACCCATATACAAGGAGCCATACTATAAGGAGGACGTATGCTTTGTTAGTGATTAGATGGGGGGTTTCTGGACCAACGCCCAAGGGTCCAATCAAGAATATTGGTGCCAAGATCAAGGAAACCAAGGTCGGAACTTTGGTAGAGAAGGAGCTTACAGAGACAACTGCAATGGTTACTATGATCGAAACAGGGGTCCAAAAGAAAATTGGGGTCGTAGAGCAGGCTTCAGGAATGGTCCTTATGTGCCACCACACAACCGCGGCACAGGTGCATGTAATTTTAGAATTGAGGAGATGTTTGATCTCCTGTTAAAGAAGGTTGAGACACAGGATGAGACCCTAAGGGGCATGAAAACAAAGATCTCTAGTATCAATCAAAAGATAGAGTCGCACTCTGTGGCTATCAAACAGCTGGAACAACAGTTCTTCAAGTGTCGACTTAGTTAAATCAGTGTCAAAGGGTACATTGCCTAGTAATACAGTGTAAAATCCTAAGAATGATGGGCAGTATATGGTGGTTACTACTTGGGTTGGCAAGAGCACCATTGATCCTCCTATACCAGTCGAAGAGGAAGATGTTCGTGAGGAGATGGTTACCACTAAGGATGCAGATGAAGGAGATGGTCGTCGCAAGGATGGGGTGAGTGATGCAGCTGAAGCGCCACAGAGGTTTAAGCCTATCCCTAGGCCTCCTCCTACCTTTCCTTAGAGACTCGAAAAGAGGGAGGAGGAAGGCAAATTCAAGCACTTTCTCTCCATGCTAAAGCAACTTTCTATCAACATCCCCCTCATCTAGGCTTTGGAGAAAATGCCAGGCTATGTGAAGTACATGAAAGACTTGGTCACCAAAAAGTACATTGTGATTCAGGAGCTTTCTCAAGAGCTTCAACATTGCAGTGTTGTCATTACGAAGTCTGTGGTTTAGAAAAGAGAAGATTCAGGTGCTTTCACCATACCCTGCACCATTAGAGATATGGAGTTCGCGAGGATACTATGTGATTTAAGTGCTAGTATCAATCTGATGCCCGTTGCAGTCTTCAAGAAGCTTGGATCGGGGGGGCTACTCCTACTAATATGCAGTTTCTCATGGCAGATCATATGGTAAAGAAGCCTGTGGGGATATTATATGATGTGTTTGTAAAAGTTGAGAAGTTCATATTCCCTGCAGACTTCGATGTCCCAATCATCTAGGGGAGACCATTCCTAGCCACTGGACGAGCCCTAGTGGATATGGAAGCTAGTCAACTCAGGTTTAGATTGAACGGCGAAGAAGTTGTCTTTGATATCCGTCAGTCCATGAAGCATCCAGATGAGTTGAAGAGTGAAGTTTGGGAAATTGGCAAAGTCTGAGTAACCAATTTGACCAAGTTGTGCCACGACAATAAATCAGGTGCTACTTGTGAGGTAACCCACGTTTTTTGATATAATCGCATAGTTATAGGTTTACTTTCAGTTTTTGGACTCATCGATAGTTTATTTCTTGTGATTTGATTGTAATTTGGACATTGGGCCGGTCACAAATACGGTAACAGTGTATTTTATGAAGAGTATGGAGATACCGGACTAAGTCAGCTGGTTTGGCTAAGAAAAGAATCAAGTTGGGTCTCTATGGCTGGGTCTATAGGCCGTAAGATCACATTATGACCCGTATCCCATCTCGTAGAGAATTCCACTAAGCAGAAGAATTATGCACTCAAGTCCACGAGCCAACTTTATGATTCATAGATTGAACTACGAGTCGTGAATGGGGCTCGTAGACCCCAAGTAAGTTCTCTAAAAAATTTCTAAGTATTAACGGTTCTACGAGACCAT
Organism: Solanum rostratum; assembly: GCA_029948455.1. Classification (NCBI taxonomy): domain Eukaryota; kingdom Viridiplantae; phylum Streptophyta; class Magnoliopsida; order Solanales; family Solanaceae; genus Solanum; species Solanum rostratum. The sequence goes on from CM057054.1 coordinate 24,640,314, forward strand.
GATTTACGAGCCATAGAAACAACCCATATTTGGGGTTTCATAGGGTCAGGCCTAGTATATTCAGTTGACCCGAGTCAAAGTATAAATAGAGGGGTCAAATGATTTTGACTCCATATTTTCCGTAATTTACAAAATTACTTAACATACCCAACACCCCTAAATTTTTGACTACCTCCGGCCACCATCGACCTAAATTCCGGCAAGAACTCCGGCCAACCTAGGGTTTTGCTTCTACTCACCTCCTTCCTCTTCTTCAAGTTAAATCTAATTCTTGGTAAGTTTTGGTTTAATTAACCCTTAATTTGCCTTGTATGAATGATTGATTTGAATATTATGTTGGGTATGGTGTTTAAAAACAAAATCATTGTTTGAATTTTATTGTGGTTCGATGAAATTAGGTTTCGCATGCTTGATTTTTGTCTAAATTTGGAATAGGGTATTATGACCTTGTGTGAATGTTAATTATTTTTGCTTATTTTGTCACTCACCTTAAGTGATTGAATGATTATGACTGTGCATTGTGGATGATGACATAGATACATGATATTACTTAAATTAATTACAGGTGGTCGAATTGTAGGTTATGTTATGCTAAAATACTCTTGATAGGGTGTATGTGTGTTGAACATATTAGGGGTGATGGATGTAGTGTTGAAACCATGTGGGTGCGTGTTCTTTCTTCGATGCTGATAATCTATTTGTTGAAAATGTCTTTCGAGGTCCATGTGATGAACTTAGAAAATCAGGTAACTGAGTTTTCTAGTTCACGAGTGGATTTTACGGCCCGTAGAGTAATCCACAAGTTGTAATTTCCCTCGTGCACAATTCTAGAAACTTAATGGATATGGTTATTGTGGATTGATTAAGGGCTTTATGTTATGGATTCATGTTATGATGTGGAATATCCTAAGTCCCGAATTTTCCCCCATAGAGTGAGTCCTACTTTCCTGTCCCTTAGAACTATGTGTTTATTATTCATGTACGCTTCTGAACTGATGATGTGAATATGAATACTTTGAGGTTTGTTTGGGGACTCTCGGGTTCCCATTCTCCATGTCACTCCTAGACCTTATGTTTGGGTCGTGACAATCATCAATGAAGACAACCACAAAACTATTAAGGAATGGCTTGGACACCCAATTCATAAGATCTACAAATACAGCTAGAGCATTGGTCAACCAAACAACATCACCATAAATTCAAAGTGCCCATACCTAGTTCGGAAAGCCATACTCTAAATGTCGCACTCCCTAACCTTCATTTGATGATAACTATAATGGAGGTCAATCTTTGAGAAATGGGTGGCTCCTTGAAGTTGATCAAATAGGTCGTTGATCCTTGGAACCGTGTATTTATTCTTGATGGTTACCTTATTCAGTTGCCTATAATCAATGCAGATACAAAGAGACCCATCTTTCTTTCTTACGAATAATACAAGAGCACCCCATGACGATATACTTAGTCTAATGTAACCTTTCTCCAAAAAGTCCTTCAATTAATCTTTCAACTCCTTCAACTAAGCCAAACCCATACAATAAGGAGGAGTAGAGATTGGTTGAGTGTCCCGGAGGAGATCTATGACAAAGTCTACTTCCCTTTCGAGAGAAATGCTAGGTAAATCCTCGGGAAACACATCCAGAAACTCATTAACCACCGAAACCGATTCAAGAGTAGATGATTCAGACACCACATCTTTAACCCTTATAATATGATAGATACACCTCTTAGAAATCATCTTTCAGGCTTGAGGTAGTAAATAAACCGACCTTTAATAGCGGAGTCACTACCCTTCCCTTCAATAATGGGCTCATCAGAAATTGGATATTGACCTTCCGAGTTCTACAATCTATAGAGGCATATCAATCATGCAACCAATCCATCCCGAGAATAATTTCAAAATCAAACATCTCAAGTTCCACAAGATCACATGGAAGGACTTTATGCAAAATAGAGGTAAGACAACCCCGATAGACTCTTCAGGCAACAATAGACTCAACCACAAGAGTATAAATTGAAAAGGGATCCCTCAAGATTTCAGGGCTCAAACCAAACTTAACAGCCAAAAGAGGAGTCACAAAAGATAAATTCGCACCCGGATTAAGAAAAGCGTAAGCATCAAAATTAAAGACTTTTAACACACCAGTCACAACATCCGGAGTCTCCTTAACCTTCGAACGAGCATGCAAGGCATAAAACCTATTGTGTCTGGGGCACCACCTTGTGGAGCTCTCTGCTGGCCTTGATCGCCTTGGGCCACATGACCTTGACCCTTCTGGGCAACCTTAGGACAGTCAGCAACCTTGTGGCTCCTATCACCACACCCATAACATGCACCCAAATCTCTCAAACAAGCACCCATATGGTTCTTTCCACACCTGCCACACTGGGGAAGTAATGGCCTACCTCCTACCGGTGCCTTGGGAGGAGGCACCCCAGTATTGACAAACCTCGCATTAGAACCTTGGCTCTGTTGAAAGTGACCATAACCACCACCCTTGGAGTTAGAGATCCAACCATCATAACAGGCCCTCTTAGAATCATGCACCCTCTTCTCCTTGAGTTTTTCTCCTTCAATCTGTTCAGCATATGTCATGAGCCTGGAGATGTCCATATCCCAAATAAGCATAGCCGTACGACATTCCTTCACAACCAAATTAGAGATCCCAGAAATAAACTTGTGCATTCTTGTATGGGGGTCAGCCACTAGCATAGGAGCATACTTTGAGAGCTTTGTGAACTTGAGGGCAAAGTCCCTCACACTCATGCCACCCTATTTGAGGTTGATAAATTCTGTCACCTTAGCCTATGTAAGTTCAAGAGGGAAGAAATAATCCAGAAGGGCAAATTTGAATTCTTCCCAGTTAACTCCATTACCGCAGACCCTCTCCATCAACCACTGAGTGTACCACACTTGAGCCACATCCTTCAACTGATAAGCAGCTAACTCAGCTTTCTCCTCAAAAGTGACTCCCATAACAGTTAACACCTTAGGGAGTTCATCTATGAAGTCTTGAGCATCCTCATCAGCCTTTGATCTATAGAACTCCGGGGAATTCATCTGGGTAAAATCTTTCTACTGTCAGAGTGGGATCATGAGGAAGAAGATTGGCCTGCCTAGCCTGGGTGGTCACCACTTGGGCAAGCATGGAAATATCAGTACGAAATTCTCCCTTAGCGACGGCTCTACCATAGCTTTTGAGAAACTTAGTCCTTATTAATCGGGGTGTCTTGGTAGAGGAGCTCTTTGTGGAGGCATCTTCTGTAATGTATCAAGGACATCATCATGGTTAGAAAGCATTAATACATGGTCCAAAGCATGACATAAGACATGAAGAAGTGAGACAATTTCTAGAACGTCATCATAGCCTCCTACTCATAGTTATGGTTTACCTCACACCCATGAATAGGACTCTACGCGATGCGGCATGTTGGAATTCGAGGATCATTTATAAACCTAGTGCTTTGATACCAAGCTTGTCATGACCTGGACATAGCGTCTAGGATATACATGGCGAATAGGAACCTGAGAGTCCCCAAATAAGCCTCAAAGTATCCGAATTCACATCATCAGTTTGAAAACGCATGATAGAATAATAAGCACATAGTTCTAAAAGATGGGAAAGTATGACTCACGCTATGAGGATATCATAGAGATAGAGATTTGCCTGGAAACACATAACACATAGAGATTAAGGGGCAGGTAAGTATGACTCACTCTATGGGGACATACTAGACTATGGACCAGAAGAAAATCAGGTAGCATAATGTTTGAAAAAAACTAAGTTGGGACCGTTTAGGTTATGGCCTGGTCAACAACAAATCAAGTACATCAAGATAAGTAAACCAAAATGATAAAGTACTAGCTAGCCGAAAAGGTTGCCACAACAGAGGTACATGCACACACTATATATACATGTCAATCTTATGACTGGAGATTGAAAGGCACAAAAGGACCAACCCACAATAACATGTCCAAAATAGCCTCTAAGAGGACCACTAACACAGTCGGGACAGGGCCCCGACTATACCCAACTGTACAACAAAAAGTAAGCATCCTGTGAAAGCTCTAGGAAGAGGTGGAGCTTACTAACTCACAATTGAACTGGGCTCCTAGTGGAAGGGTCGATCAGAGTCCCTACCTGAAATTGCACGCACGAAATAAAATATAGCGTCTCTAGGCAAAAGGATGTCACTACAAATAAATATGTACTGGTATGTATGGCAAAATGTGAAACCATAGGTAATAGTAGTAAAAAGGGTAATAGAAATACCACCTGTAACCAAAACTTAAGTAACCTTAATGGCCAATAATCAATCTCCTAGTGATTAAATATGCAATGTATGCTCGAGTATCGCATGTCTTGAATACTTATATATAGATGCAAATGCATGACATATGCAACCAAATGCTAGCACTGGTGGTCCTTTGCAATAGCTAACCAGCATCATATCTTCCAACCTATGGCCATCAATACCATATATGTATATATATAATCATTTGGGCAAATATGCCCCATACCTCCGATTATAGCTCGGAATCCATGCATAACGTGCAATGTATTATATGAATATTGAATGCACATAGTAGGCCATAGTAAGAACTTAGCCAATCTTGGCTCATTAGTACGCTTATTCTCATAGCATCATCATCATTATCATTTATCCAATCTTGGCTCATTGGTACACTTATTCTTTTAACATCATAATCGTTGTCATAGCATATACATATGACTCGTGGGATGTTATATGTCTTTTTAACAAGTTTGGGAACTTAACCCAACATTTAGCGTGAAGCCTTAACTTTAAAAATATTCATAAATATGCTTTACATAATGCTTATACTTGATCCCATGTCAATTAGTAAAAGAAAGTATTTTAACAGGATGAAGTGTTTTAGTCGTTTAAATAGGGTCATTACGTTAGACATTATTGGAAATCAACACGTTACTTGTTAAATGCTTCGATTATCTTTTTGTGTGGAAGAAGGACTTATTATGAATAATACATTCCCTTTGCATTCTACATTTATTTTAATGGCACTACACCAAGAAGAGAAACACGTAGAACATATGAATAGGTAGCCGGGAAAATTGACAAAATGATATATAGATATTGAATGTCCAGTTTAAGCGAACAAATGGAATTTCAACCTAATACCATCATGAAAATAACTCAACTGTAATCCCTGTGCCTTTCACAGAAGGTATTTCTAGCAACAGAATAGTAAGATATCACATTTGACGTTTTGGGTAACTTTCTGGATTTCGTGCTAAAAGGAGGGATGGAGCTTAGCCTTAACAAACCTCCCCAACGAATGTCCAATTGCCAAAAGGTTCTTTCATAAAAAGTTGTTCCTTACATCCTAAGCTTCGCACCGACTATATATATGCAGCTTAAAGACACCTATAAACATTCAAAAATTTAGCATTAATGACCAGATTCGACAAGGAGCATTTACGCGAGGAAATGTCCATAAAACTTCGTAAAAATGACCGAAAAAGAGCCCCAACATTATTATCTAAAAACACCAGCTACAAAACCGACAATACCAGCAAGAACAACACTTTTTTATAGCCCAAAATCAGCTCCAAACTCAGCTAACAAGGGGGGGGGGAACAATTTTAAAGCGTAAGACGGTAAAAATGCAAAAAACTTACTCAAATCCCTTTGGCACCTTGAGGGAACTTTTCCTTCAGTTTCTAAGTTATTTGGGGACGAAATGACACTAATTTGAGCTTTAAAAGCTCAAATTAGCCGACATTAGGGTGGGTCGACCCGACCCGACCCATGACCAGATTTCCTGCTTGGGCAGTCTCGGTAAAGCTGTCATAACTTGTTGTTCTGAGGTCGGTTTGATGCGCGGTTTTTGTGTGTTGCAAACTAGACTCGTAGCTCTTCAATTTGATAGGTCATGGATCTTCTAACGTTTTGTATTTTGGGAGATATGACCTGTTATAGTTGACCCAAAATTTAGAAGGATTTCTTAAGGAAACTTAAGCTAACCTTGGCCAACCTTTATCTTGCAACTTTCTTGATTCCAAAACTTAATGTATGACCTTTATGCTATTAAAATGGCCTTTAAAAAAATCCATTATTAGCAAATTATAAACTTTTAGTCCTATCCGAAAAGTAAAACCTAATTTAAACCTTCCAAAAAGGGCGAGGTGCCACTCGGGTCATTTCTTTAATCCTGAATGTGTATTTAGGGTATTTCTTTTGCTTAAAACTTTTAGGTCCTTGACATTACCACTTATTGGCAGTCTTATTATCCTTAGGTTCTATCCAAAGTCATATATGTCTTATATGACACGCCACCCTATATATATATAGAAGACGAGGAACACGGAGTTTCACAGTCTCCCCCCTTAAGAACATTCGTCTGCGAATGTATATAGACAATATCTTTGTTGCACTACTAACTCTTGAAATGTGACTTTTGATGATATACCTTTTATTCCTCCAATCTATAAATCAACTTTGAAAAAAATTTCTAATTATAAGCTTTGTATAGCTATTTCGTGACGACCCATATAAAGTATGCTCCCAACTCATTTAAAATTTAAGTTACTGTAGAAAGATGACTTCACCTTAATTTTTACATAGTTGGGGGTGCTTCTTCATCATTTCCTCTTCTGCTTCCCAAGTCATTTCCTCAATATTGTTGTTCCGCCACAATACTTTCATGGAGGCCACTTCTTTATTCCAAAGCTTTCTCACTTGTTGATCTAAAATAGCCACTGGAACCTCATCATAAGACAAGTCTTCATCAACGTGAATATCTTCAATGTGGGTAATACGTGAAGGATCTCCAATGCACTTCCGTAACATCAATACATGAAAGACCAGATAGGCTGCCCCCAATTCTGAAGGCTAATCAAGCTCGTATGCGACCTTGCCAATCTTTCAAATAATCTTATACGGTCCAACATATCTAGGACTGAGCTTTCCTGTCTTTTCAAACCGCATGATTCCCTTCATAGGTGATACCTTCAAGAAGACCCAATATTCTACGTCAAATTCTAAGTCTCGTCATTGAACATCTATATAAGACTTTTGCCGACTCTGGGCTGTTTGCAATTGGTCTCTAATAAGTCTCACTTTGTCCATCGCTTGCTGAACTAGATTAGGGCCTAGCAATTTTGCCTCCCCAACCTCAAACCAACCGATCGGCGACCTACATCTTCACCCATATAGTACTTCATAAGGCGCTATTTGAATACTAGCTTGGAAGCTATTATTATAAGCAAACTCAATAAGAGGTAGATAATCATCCGAGCTTCCTTTAAAGTCCAACGCACAGGCACGTAACATATCCTCAACGGTCTGGATGTTACGCTCTGCTTGCCCATCAGTTTGTGGATGAAAATCGGTGCTGAGATTCACCTGAGTGCCCAGACCCTTCTAAAAAGACTTCAAAAAATGTGCGGTAAATTGAGCCCCTTGATCAGATATAATAGATAATGGAACTCCATGAAGGCGAACAATCTCTTGAATGTAAAGCTTAACATAATTCTCCACTGAATATGTCATTCTTACTGGCAAGAAATGAGCAGATTTTGTCAACCTATCAAGGATTACCCAAATAGAATCATACCTATGTGGAGTACGAGGCAAACTAGTGATGTAGTCCATATTTATCATGTCCCATTTCCATAGAGGAAGCTCAATATATAATGGAACTTAGTACCTTCCACATATCCATATCATATCGTAAACAAGTCATCATAATATCCATATCTAATAGATTGCCATAATCATAAACTCCAAATAGCAAAACATAACACATAACTGTACAAGATTTTACATGTTGTCCAACAATGTCTTTAAGTCATAGAATAGGTTGGGGGCTAAGACATGTCCCGGGCTCACCCTCAAAGTAAATATAACATAAGCGGAAGCAATATAAGGTAGATGAATGGTGTCTTGTCCTTGGATGATAGGATTCACCATAACAACTTTCACGAATCCGAACTAGCCTTCAAAAGGTAGATGAATATTGTCTTTGGTCCCTACATGGTTAGATCACGTGGGCAAAAAGTATGCATTAGTATTGTACTATGTATGCGGGCATGCAATGAATATGAATTTATTAAACATGCATTCAATGTTAGATGACAAGGACACATAATATAGAAAGAAGTATATAAGCAAAGGAGTAAAATACATCAATATGCCATGAAATCCATGATGCATGCAATGCATAATATTTCAATATAAAGGGGATGAGACCTCAACGACATATAAGACCAAGCAAGTTATTACTTGTTCCGATGTTATCCCCACACCAGATAAGAGGTGCTCTACTTACCAAAGGTAAACCATAATTCTCCTTACGGGCCTCTAATTATGGATAGGATTTTCATATCATACCAAATCAAAGTGATAACCGCATCTTACGAGTCTCCCATTTCGGTGAGGTTTACCATATCAAATACCTACGTTGGCACATAGTTCAAGAGAGAGGAAGAGGACCCTTGGGGATATCCCTGGTACCTCCAATCTCATCAGTGCTAATTCATCATCCCACAAGAATATATATACGTAGACATGCTTTCAAAAAAGGTACAAGTTATTTCAAATCATTTCAATGTATACTTAAGCTTAAAAGCCAAACATTTGTCATAATCATTTCATACTTGGACTCAAAAGCCAGATCATACTTCAAATCATGTTTTTTTTATGCATAGGAATAGCTCATTCACATATATCAAGATGGTGTATACACCAAAATGCTCAAAGAGACATATCATAGACATTTATGTGATCACATTCTTGTTATAACTATATGTGAGCTTAACCCACCGAATAATTTTTCATCAAAACCATATGTGAGCTTAACTCGTCGAATAATTTTCATCAAACCATATGTGAGCTTAACCCGCCAAATAATATCATCAAAATCCAAAGTTAATGTATACATATGCCATGAATGATATGATAATAGCATGGAAAATATAAATACAATGTAAATCAACAAATACAATATGAAATTCAAGTAAATCCATAAGTAAATCCACATTTAAATGAGAATTTAGATTACTCATGCTTAAATCAAGCTAAAAAGGGACAATGCATATTCAAATCTTCATATCATCAATGCAATTCAACATATTACGGCTTAAATCACCGTAAAAATAATAATTAAACATAGACCATACCTCAATTGCTACAAATAAACAATAATCTAAAAGACTCATGTTTAAAGTAAGCTCAATTTCATAAAATCAAGTGTAAAAGAGTTTGGGGTCTTCATGGTTGAAATGGGCCATGAATCAATCCCACATGCCACGTGGGCAAACTTAATTTTTTACATTGAAGGATTGTGATTATTTCGAAGAGTTATGAATTGTGACTTTTTCGAAAATTTTTGACTTTTTTAAGTAGTTGTTGCTTTTTTGAAAAATTATGAATTTTTCAAAGAGTTATAACGTTTTCAAAGGGTTATGAGATGTTTTATCACGTAAGTGAAATAAAACAAACTATAATTGGTAGATGGGAGGGAAAAAGGGTTTTCTTTTTCCCTTTTTTTTTTTTGAAAAAAATCAGACCATTCATCTTTTTTCTGCCCAAAAACCTTGCTCGTTTCCATATAGTTAACTTTTATGCTGAACTGTTTATGCACAAGCTGTATAGTATTTGGGTCCACTCAGAAGCTGGGAATTAAACTTCATATTATATTATATGCAATACGTAACCCTCTCTCACCCCACTTCTCCTCTTTTCTTTTTTTGGGGTTGACTTAAAGCAATATAAATATGTCAGAATTTACTTTGATATAATTTTGGTTTTTGTTTATTCATGTGTTAGGTTCTTGATCCCAAATCTCAAACTGGTTAGTGTTCACTATTTCTATTGTTTTTGTAATTCTATTGAAAATACTTATGTTTCTTGTTTAAAATTCTCCTTCTTTCAACTCAAAATTTGTGTTATTGCCTATTCTGCTGTTGTATCAAGAATCTATTCTGTTTTTCTGTCAAGGTTAGATTTTCATACTTGCACACAACACAATAATTAAATCAAGATTTGAAGATAAGGTTGTTTAGGGGATCATGTCCTCTAACCAGAAACGTCTGTGTTCATGGTCCACTGTGGCAGTAGTTGCTTCAATTGTGACATTGGTTTCAGTTGTTCATTTATTCCTCTACCCGGTTGTGCCTTCCTTGGATTACTTTAGGCAGTTTCAGAACTCTTGTATCGCTATTAATACATCCAATACCAGTCAAGGAGAAAATAAGTCAACTCAAGGTAGCCACAAGAACATAACTGAAGGAAGTGAAACCAATCTTGCTACAATCCCCATGCCAATGATTGATCTGAATGCCAAATTTCCTGTTGATTTACACAATGCTGTGGCATATCGCACTGCTCCATGGAAAGAAGAGGTTGGCCGGTGGTTGGCTCGTTGCGATTTAAATACGTTTGCAGTTAAAGTCGTTGAGGTAAATACATAGGAAAGTAGGAAACTGTGACCTGCTTTCTTTCGGATACTTATCTAAATCTTCTTGCTTGTCACTGTTTTTTGTAAGTTACGCTCTTTTCTCTTAATAAATTCATCAATGGGTATAATCTGTATTTAATATCTAATCCAATAAAATCTGTAAGGTATGTTGCTCATAGTTTCTATTAATCCTGTTTCTTGAGATGATTTAGCTCATTATAAGTGTACTGGTATCAGCCAATCAGTGGAAAGAGCTGCAGGAATGATTGCAGCAGTCAAGGCATCTGCAATCGCGAATTGGGTCAATGCCGCTGCTTTCATGGTTTCACTGGTTGGTAAACCTTCACTCTCCTTGTATCAACATATATAACCGAAACCTAATTCTGGTTAGTGTGTCCATGAAATGTTATGTAAAACTTTGTCAAAGAGTGTCCCACATGGCATGCAGTTAACATAAACAAGCAGAATATCTCCCCCCAAGACACCAAATATTTGGTTATATTGACATACTTCTTATGAAATTGGATTTATAATGCAAAGGCTCTTTAACAAGAGTCATTATAAGATATTCGTGTCATGAAATGTTAGGACTCGACTGTTGTGACTTTTGTTTTGATTACTATGTTGCTTGGACTCTTCAAAAATGTCAACGAGTGTGTGGCAGATTACCCAAAAGTAATGTAGTTTTGAAGAATCCAATACGGGTGCAGTGAAGAGTCTACGCGGCTTAAGTTTTGAACATTGGTTTTACAAGATTCAGAGATACAATTCTCCAACAATATCCATCCGGCTTTTCGTGAAGTTGCATCTTAGGCATTAATGTGTCTTATATGCTCAAGAAATTGAATACAAATTGGTTTTTGTTTTGTGCATTGATTAGCCAATAACTAACTTACAAATACTTGGTCATTTTGATTCATGTTGATGGTTGTAATTGTTCAATCTCCTTTCCATTCTTGCAAGGGGAGGATACAATGTTATTTCCTATAACAACATATGAAAGCACTTTTGGCATGTGACAAGTACTGATTACAAGAAATATACAAATTAAAGGCATTGTGTATTTACTTTGTGACATGTTTCTTAGAGTCGTTTTTTCTTTCTTACTATAGGAGTTCCGATTTAGTTGCACCTGTAGTAAGCACTTGCTAGATTGGGGTTGCACAAATGCATGTGCACAGATTACAGATTCTGGGCTATTGCAAATTCATACCTCCTGTTTGATCTATCAATGACTTATCATTACAAAGATAAATAGGTACCTTGGCATTTTGTTATCTGTAGGGAGAGGAGGATCCGTAACAACTTCTGACACTAAGAATCTCATCTGGAAACATTTTCTAGGGTGAAACACAATCAAACTTGTGTCCAATTAGGCAATAATTGAAATCTCTCATTTGATTTTCATCATTACTAATATGCTATATCTTTCCAGGTGAAGAATGTGCAGAAAGGCAGGAGTTGAGCTGCAACTACCCTGGATCAAAGGAGCAACCTTTTGGGCATTGGGTTGTCTCAATTTGTCCTGCTTATTGTGACACAACTAGAGCAATGTGCTTTTGTGGGGAAGGCACAAAATACCCAAATCGTCCTGTTGCTGAGGCATGTGGCTTTACAATCAAGTAAGCCAATATATTTCTCATTTAACTTGTATTCGCATCTCTTCTAACTCAAGAACCCTGGCAGTAATTGCTTGTGTATGTGATTCAGTCCTCCATCCAAACCTGGTGATGCTCCGGTGACTGACTTCACAAAAGCTGATCTCGATGTCTTTACAACAAATGTTAGCAAACGAGGATGGTGTAATGTGGATCCGGCAGACGCATATGCTTCCAAGGTGCTTTTCAAGGAGGAGTGTGATTGCAAATATGATGGTCTCTGGGGTCGATTTTGTGAGGTGTCTGTGCTAAGCACTTGTATAAATCAATGCTCGGGCCGTGGGTTGTGTCGCGGTGGATTTTGTCAGGTAAAATCAGTCCTGATTGTCTTTTCTGTGAGGAAAGTTTCATAAGTATTTCACTAATATATATAGTGCAGAATTTAGCTGTAATAATTCATCTTCCCATTTCCAGCAAGCTGAAAAAGATTCACAAAGTACACAAGCACTGGAATAATTCAATTGCTAATACAAAACTATTCTGTTAATAATGTTCTAGCATTACCTGGCTTTAATTTTGTTTGTTTTTCTGAAATTTAACTTGTTGATGCTTCCCCCATTGACCATTTTGTTATAATTTCTGTGGAAAACTATGAAGCATGTCCCTTCATACGCACACAAATATCTAGTTTCCTTCTGATAACTTTATCTTCTCCAAAAAAGTACAGTTGAGAGTAACAGAGCTTTAACATGGTTTGTCATAACACAAGTTCTTTTTATTTACATATTGCAGTGTGACAGCGGTTGGTTTGGAGCAGATTGCAGTATACCCTCCGTTTTGTCATCCATTAGAGAGTGGCCTCGCTGGCTACTACCAGCACAGGTTAATGTTCCTGAAAATGTGAACAGCAGAGGAAATCTTGTTAATCTAGATGCTATTGTGGAGAAGAAAAGGCCCCTTATATATGTTTATGACTTGCCCCCAGACTTCAATAGTCTTCTTCTGGAGGTTAGAACATTTTCTCCCTGCCACATCCTATCTGTTCACTTGGAGAGTAGAATTCTAATACGTATTAGCTTCCTGGGTATCGTAGGGACGCCATTTTAAACTAGAATGCGTAAACAGAATCTATGATCCAAGGAATGCTACAGTATGGACTGACCAGCTGTATGGTGCACAGGTATCAACCGACTAAGTGTCTCCAACTAAGAAATTGTATGTTTGGGCAGATGTTGATTAACTATGCTTATATTTTCTTTAGATGGCACTCTATGAAAGTATGTTAGCTAGCCCACATCGGACACTGAATGGAGAGGAAGCAGACTTCTTCTTTGTTCCAGTTCTTGATTCATGTATTATAACTCGTGCTGATGATGCTCCACACTTGAGCATGAAGGTAGTGATGCATGTTTTCTTTTTTCTGTATTGTTTGGTCAAATAAATCACCACTAGGATATATATCTTGTTTCATTGGAGTAATTCAGCTGTTGAGAACCCATGCGATAAGTAGTGTTGTCTGGCTGTTGGCGCATTCACATTGTGTGCAGACATCAAGCTAAACCATGATTTCCATTTCGTGTACCAAAACACCTTTTTTACCAAGAAAAACTCAGTATGATTATCACTCTTTCCATTTTTAATCTTTTGTCAACTTTTTCCTGCTTGAAGTTGGGTACTTTCTGACAACAATAAGACTTGCAGCTGACATATACTGTTGAGTCCCACATCAATGGGCTCAAGGGTACATGGACTCCTTATATGGCCTTGGACGATCCTCCCCTCGTTGGTTAGCTTTGGTGGTTGAGTTAGTATGAGGTCCATTTATTTAAGATGGTATAAGAGCTAGCCCCAGCCCAATTCATTGTTGCATCCGATGCTGAGCCCCTTATCTTATATTGTCCATGCTCTAGATGTCCAATCTTGGGCATGCGGGGGGTTGTTAAGTCCCACATATGTGGGCTTTAGGTTACATGGACTCGTTGTATGGTCTTGGACAATCCTCTCCTCATGAGCTAGCTTTTAGGGTTGAGTTAGACCCAATCTCTATTTCTTTAATATATACCAATGGAGTCTACTTCTACTTTAATATATATATATATATATATATATATATGAAGAATCTTAAAATGCTGCGGTTTCTGGATCCTAAGACCATACATTTTATGAAACTACTTGTGTTTCTCATCTCAATTTGGCTTGAACATGTATGTTGCACCTTTCTTATGATCTCAATTTCAGGAACAAATCTATGGTGGGTTGAGAAGTTCTCTGACACTTGAATTCTATAAAAAGGCTTACGATCATATTATCACACAGTATCCTTATTGGAACCGCTCATCTGGAAAGGATCACATCTGGGTATGTTCTCTATAAAGATGTCCACATATTAATATTAGAGAACAGTAGTTAGACATTCTTAAACTTCCATAGAGAGAAAAAAAGCAGTATACGAGAAAAGAAGCTGTACTTCTATGGTATTGATGTTACCGGTCTTATCTTTTTTTTTTTTTCTTTTCTTGTTAAGGCAGTTCTTTTCATGGGATGAAGGTGCTTGCTATGCTCCTAAAGAGATATGGAACAGCATTATGTTGGTCCATTGGGGTAATACAAACTCAAATCATAACCATTCAACAACAGCATATTGGGGTGATAACTGGGATCCAATTTCCTTGGATAGAAGAGGAAACCACCCCTGTTTCGACCCAAATAAAGATCTCGTACTTCCTGCTTGGAAACGACCCGATGAAGGTTCTTTAAGTGCTAAACATTCGTCCAGGTAGTTTTTCCTTTCAATTGTCATCCATGAAGCACATATATTAGGTCTCTATTAAGCTATAGTTATTTTGAAATGCAGCACTAGTTCAGATTTTATTTTATATTGACCAAGACCAAATGGTTGGACAAATATTCGTGCAGACCTCGTGAGAAGAGGAAAACATTCTTCTATTTTAATGGAAATCTTGGACCAGCTTATGAAAATGGAAGACCAGAAGCTACGTAAGTGATCTGAAGGCTAATAAGATTTCGATTTCTACTGCAAGTTGTGAAGCACTCTTATGTTTGAGAACCTAACCTCTGGATCTCTGACAGCTCACTCATTAACCATTATTGTTAGAAGAGAGCATGTTGGCCATTTGGATTGTCGGTTTTCAAATAACTAAGCAGTTAGCATGCAGCTTCTTTAACAAAGTTAACATTAATTAGCCTGTTGTTGAAATCTGCAGGTATAGTATGGGCATAAGGCAAAAAGTGGCTGAAGAATTTGGATCAACCCTTAACAAGGAAGGTAAGCTTGGCAAGCAGCATGCAGAAGATGTGATAGTGACACCACTACGTGCTGGGAACTATCATGAGGAATTGGCAAATTCTGTCTTTTGTGGGGTTATGCCTGGGGATGGTTGGAGTGGACGAATGGAAGATAGTATTTTGCAAGGATGCATACCTGTCGTGATTCAGGTACTTTATTATTTTATGCTTTATTCCGGACAATTGTCACAAATAAGTGCTTTCATATGAAGCTTTGTG
Organism: Solanum rostratum; assembly: GCA_029948455.1. NCBI lineage: Eukaryota > Viridiplantae > Streptophyta > Magnoliopsida > Solanales > Solanaceae > Solanum > Solanum rostratum. The sequence goes on from CM057054.1 coordinate 24,655,875, forward strand.
TATACCATGGGCTGCTTTTGACATATGGCCTTTTGAATCTCTTTAAGAGTGATTTATTTTTCAAATCAAAGAAAATTTTCAAAGCTTGTTGAACTTATTCTATTCATTTAAAATCTTTTTCAATCCATGCTTTTGGATTCTTCTCCTATGGCTTGTGTTTCTGACTTCTGTTTCTGTATGTTCAGGATGGGATATACCTTCCATATGAGAATTTTCTCAACTATGAAAGTTTTGCAGTTAGGATACGTGAAGATGAAATACCCTATCTATTAAACATTCTTCGGGTAGCTCTATGTTATCTTCAGTTCCATGTAGAAGTCTTTGCTTTATTCATGGTTAGCTAGTATTGCTAAATAGTAAATTTATTTTTTGTAGAGTTTTAATGAGACAGAAATAGAATTTAAACTGGCAAATGTGAGGAAAATCTGGCAGAGATTTTTGTATCGCGATTCAGTTGTGCTTGAAGCCGAGAGGCAAAAGGCAGTACGTGGTAGTGTTGAGGAGTGGGGTCTAATATTTTCGCAGCTAGAGGAAGATGATGTCTTTGCCACATTCATACAGGTATATGTCATTTTTTCCCTAATGGTTTTGTGTCTGTAGATGTGTTGTGATAATAGGATTTTGGATCTAAATGTACTAATATCTGATTAATTGCATAATTAGATCTGAATTTGTTTTTCTGCAAATGATACTGAGAGATATCTAACAGCTTCAGACAAGGGCATAAATGCTAATTCCTTTTCACTTTGATGTGTTGATGTGAAGTAGAGATACAACATTTTGATCTGAAAGTAATTCATCAAGGAAGAATCATTGGAAGTAGTAATGAAGTTAGAGTACTGCGAAAACAAAAATGAGACTGAGTGAACATGCTATCTTAGTTTAACTTACAATACTCAACTCACCATTATTATCCTCCCCTTAGAGACCTAACCTCTTCTTATATCCCAGTAAGGTCTTTTTAATTGAGGGATTTTGTCGAGGTTTTTTCCATGCTCAATTTGAAGTTTGTCTTTTTGACTAAACCCTTTGACCATTCTCACAGGACATCTTTGATAGAAAAGAACTATATTAGCTTCACGCACACGTCTTTTGTTTGGGAATGCTATTGAACTGTGTTTCCTTTATTTCCTTAGGTGTTGCATTACAAGTTGCATAATGATCCTTGGAGAGCACAACTTCTTCTGCAGAAAAAGGAATTTGGATTACCCAAAGAATGCTTGATTGGGACAGAGTGAGAAACTACTTGGACCTGAAACAGGATTCAACACATAGAGGGTATAGATAGTGAGCTGCAGTAATGCAAAAATTTTGGTTAACATACCACTTTTGAGTCAATATTTTCTGTGCAGGGAAAGCTCAAGGCAAAAACATGTCTTCTATTGTTCTTATTCAGGCCATATTTTATACATGTGAATTTGTTAGCTTCTCTAGGGGCTATATTTTGTACAACAACATATGTGAATGTGTTAGCTTCTCCAGGGGCTATATTTTGTACAACAACAACATACCCAGTGGAATCCCACAAGTAGGGTCTGGGGAGGGTAGAATGTACGCAGACCTTACCACTACCTCATAGGGGTAGAGAGGTTGTTTCCTAGGAATTCTCGTCTCAAAAACCCATAAACAGAATAAACTAGATATGAGAAACGGAAAGGAAAAGAAAGGGAATAGAAAGAACGACTAATAAGAAAAAAACACATGATATTATGCGAATATGATAAAATTAACATATCAAGATGGAAAATGACAACACGAGATATAAAGTATGTAAATATGCTAAAAGTAAACAAATATAGGACTGATAATGACAACATACGAATGTAAAGACATTACTATTCCTACTAACCTACTATATCACAAATTCATTTATCGATCTACCTCTATTGACCTATTAGCCCTCTACACTAATACGTAACCTCTACTCTTTTCTATTTAAGGTCATGTCCTCAGTGAGATGAAGTTTCACCATATCTTGTCTGATCACCTTTCCCCAACACTTCTTCGGTCTACCTTTATCCCTTCGCATATCCCCTAAATTCAACCTCTCGAACCTCCTAAATGAGCATCGATACTCCTTCTCTGCACATGTCCAAACCAACGCAGTATCGTTTCCCTCATCTTGTCAGCTACAGGTGCCACATTTAGCTTCTCTTGGATGATCTCATTTTTAATCCTATCACTCCTGGTATGTTCACACATCCATCTCACACATTCTCATCTCCGCAACATGTATCTTCTGAAGATGTGAATTTTTAATTGGTCAACACTCCACCCCATATAATAAAGATGGTCTAACCACCATTTTGTAAAACTTGCCTTTAAGCTTAGGTGGTATCTTTTTATCACACAATACTCTTGAGGCAAGCCTCCGTTTCGTCCATGCTGCCCCAATACGATGTGTAACATCATCTTCGATATCGCCACTACTCTCGATGATGGATCCAAGATACTTAAAGCTTTCTCTCTTAGGTATAGGTTGAGTGGCAAGCTTCACTTCAATGTCTGCTTCATCTCTAGCAACACTGAATTTACACTCAAATTATTCTGTTTTCGTTCTGATCAATTTGAACCCTTTAGATTCCAAAGTATATCTCCGAACCTCCAATCTATCATTAACTTTGGCCTGAGTCTCATCAATCAGTACTATGTCATCTGCAAATAACATACACCATGACACCTTCTCTTGGATAGACCGGGTCAGCTCATCCATTACCAAAGCAAAAAGAAAAGGGCTCAACACAGATCCTTGATGGAGTTCCAACTCAACAGGAAAATACTTTGAGTCTCCTCCAACCGTTCTTACTCGAGTTCTAGCTCTGTCATACATATACTTTATCACCCTAATATACATCATTGGAACACCTTTCGCCTCTAGGCATTTCCATAAAACATCCCTTAGAACTTTGTCATAGGCCTTTTCCAGTTTAATGAACACCATATGAAGATCCCTCCTTCTCTCCCTATATTTTTCCAACAATCTCTGAACAAGATGGATTGCTTTAGTATTTGATCGTCCCGGTATAAATCCAAACTGGTTCTTAGAAATTGATTTAGTGTATATTACCCACCATGTTTTGACAAAAATATTTGACTAGATTCTATGTTGACGAAAGTCTTATTGTAAGACATGTAAATTATAAATATTATAAATGTTGAAGGGTTATGCATACAATGAGCTCATGAGAATGTTTTGGATGCTATAAATAATATGGAGCCTTTTTCTGTGATATTATGATTTAATGGTTTGATGAGCTACCCTTATAATACTACCATGAATTATGAAGCTTTGTATAATATTGCTATTTACATAAATTGAGTATTACTTGGGATTGTTGACCCAGCACCGAGAGGACCTTGGTTGGTAGCCATTGTCCCTTAACTATGTGCCACCATAGGACATTTTGTAAATCCTATCGAAAAGATTGAATCGTAAGGTAAGGACATCTCTTAACTCCTACAAAAAAGATTGAATCATAAGGTAAGGACATCTCTATAAGGTAGGACATCTCTTAACTCCTACCGAAAAGATTGAATCGTAAGGTGTCTTATAATACCTAACGAAAAGGTCATGCCATAAGGTAGAATAATTCATAACTCCTATCAAAAAGGCCATGTCGCAAGGTAGGGACAACACTCTCCGAAAAGGTTATATCGTAATGTGAGTGGATGGTCTATGTTTGCAAAGTAGACGACTCCTTTATTCGGAGTGGAGTGAACATCGGGATTCCAAGTAGTAACTCGCTTGGTCTTAGTTGTTAGTTATGGTCCTTTCCCATCTATGTATGATATGTTTTGTGATTTGGCAACCCTCATGCATGTTTTGACTAAGGCATTGAGCATTTATATCATATTGAGCTTATGTCTGTTGGCTATGATTATGTTTATTATTTAATTATGGCTTATGTCCTTTGTTGCACATACTTAGTACATTCCATACTAATGCATACTTCTTTTGCCTACATGATCTAACCATGTGGGGATCGGAGCTCCTATACATCTGTTTCCTCCATGTGGCTAGCCAGATCGTTTAAAGATTGCTATTGGTGAGTCATCTACTTCGGGGACAATATCCACTTTACTTTCATGCTCTTGTCAAGACTTGTTCATTTTTGGATATTTATCTTTTGAGGATGAGCCCGGGAGATATGTTGGCCCCTGTTCTATTCACATTAGAGGTGTTGTTGGATATGGATATGTATTGTGAGGTTGATTCCTATTATGTTTTTGTCATTATGAAAGACTTCTCTTAGTCCTTATCCACTTGTATGTGTTGATATTTGTTGATGATGTGACGAAAGTCCCAAGTGCCCTATTGCCCTCAGAATGTGAGTCATACTTACCCTCCCCTTAGACTTTATTTGCTATGTGATTCATGCAAATCCTCTTCCCTTTAACATCCCCATAGTGTGAGTCCAAAGTCCCACCTCCCTTAGAATTACTTATTGCTTGTTTGTTGTTAAATTATGCTTCCTGAGCACTAGGTTTTTAAGTAGTCCTTAGAAATCCAACACACCGCGTCGAGTAGAGTCTTGTTCATTGTTGTGAAGTGCGCCACAACTATGAATAGGAGGCTATGAGGCATTTTAGGAAATGAATTACTTCTTGATGATCCATGTCGTGCAGTAGAGCTTAATCTTCTAAGGTTTATTTCTGATTCCTATCCCTTACGTTTCAGAATATGTCTCACGTTCTTCAGAATGTGGACAAGATGGTAACCATCCCTCGCTTGAGGATCAACTTCCCAACAATGACATTAAATACGGAGATTCGTAATGCTTTATAGCTATTGGCCAAAGTTGTAACCGCTCAACTAAACCAACAAGCAGGTACCCCTGGGATTGCAAATGATAAGAGAGGGTAGAAGAAGGCTAAGAGGGCCGAATTGATGGTGCTTCATCTTCTACTAGTCTACTGGCACTCAAGCTTTTAAAAAGGAAAGGCTCCCTTTCGCTATTTGTCAAGGGTGTGGCTAGAAGCATCAAGAAAAGTGTTTGGCCAGCACTGAGGGTTGTTTCAAGTGTGGCGGTGTTGGGCATAAGGCGAGAGATGGCCCTGTGGCCTTAGAGGAAGGGAGAAAAAGGGCTCAATTTGAATGTAGACTCCCATACGCTAAGCTCGATGGTAATGGTGCAACAAATCCTCTTAGATGCTCAAAATTTGGAAGGAATCATATTGGCACATGTTTGAGAAACACGGGTGCATGCTTTTGGTGTGGAAAGATGGGCCACAGGATTGTTGATTGCCCATATGCTCAAAGAAAAGGTAAAGATGGTTGTACTCAAGGACGTGGTGCTCATGGAACTTAAAAGGCACAAGGTGGTGCCAAGGGTAGTGGTTCTACTTTTCCCAAGTGTTGAAGGTGTGGAAAGAACCAAGGTGGCATTTTCCGGAGAGGACTGAGTGGTTGTTTTGGTTGTGGAAAAATGGGGCATCAAATCTCCGAGTGTCCTTATGTTGCTAAAAGAGGTGAGGAAGGGTGTCCTCGTGGTCAAGTGGTTCAAAAGGGGCAAGTGTAAGAAGGTGCCCAAACACTAAGAGGAGGTTCATGTGGAAACCGATTCCATGATCTTCAAGAAAGGCAGAGATGGATGAGACCCTCAATGTTGTCATGGGTACGTTAAAGGTTTTATGATTATTATGTCTATGATTTATTGGATCCCGGGTGACACTTTCTCTTTCATTACTCCATTTGTTTGTAACAGGCTTGAGGTGTATTCTGAATCGTTGTGTGAACCCTTTAAGGTGTCTACCTCCATTGGTGAGTTCATTGTTGCTAGAAAAGTCTATAGGGTTTTCTCGTGTCTATATTGCATAAAGTCTTGCCTTGTGATTTTGTTGTGCTTGTCATGGTAGATTTTGATATTATTCTTGGGATGAATTGGTTGCATGCATGTCATGCTTCCATTGATTGTAGAACCCTCAAAGTCAAGTTCCAATTTCCTAATGAGCCCGTCTTTGAGTGGGAAGGTCATAATTCGTGGTTAAGGGTAGGTTCATTTCTTGTCTTAAGGCCCGGAAGTCGATTTCCAAGGGTTGTACATGTAACACCCCACATCTTAGGTGTACTACTCCTATGCATATGGAACATGATATAATTAGGTAGAAGAAGCACCAACTTTAAAAGTGCCTAAATTTTAGACTAGAGGGCTATATTTACTTCTAATGCCTAAGATGAGTGAGTGTATATAAGTTCTAAGCCAAATTAAGGAGATCGCGACCTTAAACGAAGTGGAAAAAAAGTGAGGTACTTGTAGGACTTAGGAAGCTAGCAGGTGAAGTCACCTACGTGCTTAGCTTAAATTGGCTAGGTAGACAGGGAATATTAATTCATACATGAGTGAACTCACTTGAGGCCCAAAATTAAGAAAAATAAAAAGGACGCGAAGATGAGGCCCAACACTGAATCTGTTCAAGTCCGATAAAGAATAAAGCCCAAGTTAAGGATGTAATTTTATCCCATTATTTGGCATTATAAAGGGACAATATAGGCCGCCCAAGATGAATAGGAAAAGGGCCAAAGAACATTTACCACATACTTCACAAATAGGGCCCAAACTAAGTGAAAGGAGAAGAGAAATATTGGCAGCAAAGCCCATCAAAGTGAAACCCAATAAGGCCCAAGTGAAAGGGACAAGTATGTGCATCGCCACCTTGCTAAAATTTGTCTTAAATTGGAGAAGAAAGTCGTCCAATATTGGCCCTTTAAAAGGAATTAAAAACTAGCTCTTTAAGTCATTTTAAACTTAGAAAAAATTTCAGCTTTCAAAAGTTCATTAGTTTCTCTCTCTTGACTTTGCAAGGCAGCCAAAGCACACATTTAGGATTCTTGAAGAGGACGTGATCCTTGAAGGTTAAGGTAAGTAGAAATACCTATGGTTAGTATAATATTTCCATGAAAAACACGAGGAGTATGCTGATACTTGTGCTGGAACTTTGGACAGCATGAGTTCCAATCGTTGTTGAACACTTTTCTTGTTTTAAGAGGTTTTTCTCTTCTTGGTTGACTGTATTATGAAGTAATATTTATGTTTTTAACAAGTTTTAGTTCTGTAGTGATGTAAGAAGGCTACTGCACCATTTTTATCCTCCGCAAAAATGAGTTATTGTATGATATCTTAATTGCACTCTTAGTAGGAACTTGTGGACTGGTAATTGGGAATTGTTGTTGCACGTCTTCCTTCTACTTGGGGACTGTGTTTGGACTATTTTTATCTATAAATATGTTGGAGACATTTTGGTTGAAGTTGAAACAGGCTTGGGATTGTTGACTTCGAAATGAAGCGAGAAGACGTAATGTTATACTGCCTACATGTGTGTTGTGTAGAATTGTTATGTGTTGTTCTTTGTGAGCTATTGTAACACTGTATGGGACTAAAAAAAGATGAATATGACATGTATATGAGAATGTGTATTAGAAAATACGATTAGAGGTGGAGAGGTTGAAAGAATACTCTTGGATTGACAATCACAAGCTTGCTTCCCGAGCATTATTATTTTACGAGATTGGACTGCCAAGACATGTTTATTAGCTGCAAATACTAGTTTTATCACCTACTCTATTGTAGATAAGTATTTGGAGGAAAAGGAGATTACTTCGAGGTAATAATGACGTAATACAACAAGGTATGTAAGGCTACTCGTTTTCGTATTATTTGGCATGAATCTAGGTTCTTCTTTGGCACATAGAGACACTTACCAACTCCGACATAACTAATAATCATGTCTCCACTCTTTAACATGTTCATGTGTTCCCATACATAGCCATTGTCAAATCTGTGTACATACTTGGATACCAAAGATACATGAGTTCCTTTTTACCAAGTAAAGTTCATGTGTTGTTTAATCTCCTACGCATTTCATTAGTTGTGTAACTCTCTTTTCATTGTGGTATTGTCTTCCATGATTGTTTATATGTCATATGTTATGTCTAAAGTCCTACAACTCTAAATTTAATGACCACCAAAAGAATCATCTCAAAAGTAAATAAAAGAAAACTCGAAGTTGCTTATTAATGGGTGGTTCCTAGGGGTGGAAGCATCACCTAGCATGGGTCGATCCCATATTATGGGGTTATCCCAGGGGTGAAAGGAAAGTCTAGCATGGGTCGATCACGATATTGATTTACCACTGATCAACTGATCATTTATATGATACAGATCATATAGTAAAGAAAGGTAAAGTAATAAAAAGGACATAAAGTACATGATTCCACAGTATAACTAAAGGTGGTCTCTTATCCTTACACACCAGTGTATGATTTCATTTAAGTTCTTATTTCATATACAGTACTTCCTGCCTTACATATTCAGTACATTATATCGTACTGACATCCCTTACGGGGGACTTGCATTTCATGATACATGTACAGGAGCTAGTAGATCTACCCAGTAGGAGTACATGATATCTAGCTGTTGTTACTGAGCTCCAGGTTACTTCGGGGCTTTGTGTGTCTAGAGCTTATATTTTTGTATTGTATAGTTGGTCATGAGGTGGGGCCTGTCCCGATCCTAAATAGATATTGTTCCTCATCAAGAGGCTTTGTAGACTATATAAAATAAATTGTGGTCATGTATCGTACTTTAGACATCGTGGCTCCAACGGCCTAGTCATATGCATTTCCTTTTGACTTGTTATAACTGTCTACTTTCTTGAAAGCATGTTTAATGTGGAAACCCCCTTATAATGTTCATAGAAAGTGCATGGTTATATGTTGGTTCTCCCGAGCCTTGTCGACAATGGGTTCTAGTCTGCCTTAATGGGACTTTAGGCGTGACAAAAGTGGTACCAGAGTGGGTCGTCCTAGGGAGTCTACAAAGCCATGTCTATGAAGAGTCTTGTTTATGGATGTATTGTGCACCCCTTTTATAAGTAGGAGGCTACGTGGCACTTAGGAGTTGTCGCTTTCTTTCCATTCTTTAGATCATGCCATAGAGTCAAGTGTTGTAGGTGGATTATTTCTAACCTCTAAATTGTTTTGTCCAGCAAGTATGCCAGAAACAAGGAAAAGTAAAGGCAAAGGGATGGAAGTAGAAGTGGTAGTTGGTGTACCTAGTCGGGTAAGACAACAAAATGAGGCCAAGATGAGTCTCTGTCACAAACATCTCCAACTCCTCCAGCTCCTGATGAACTAGGAAGTAGTGAAAATCCCCCCAAACCACCTACCGATGCTACCGTGTAGAATCTAAGAAATGCGGTCCAACTATTGACTCATATAGTTGTTGGCCAAGGTCAAAGACAAGAAGATCCATTTATAGGTGCATGTAATACAAATAGGGCAGCTAGCACAAGGATACATGATTTCCTTAATTCGGACCTTATATCTTTTACCAGGTCAGATCCTAATGAAGATCCACAAGACTTCATCGATCAGATCCAACACACTTTGGATGTTATGCACGTAAGTGGTACAGAAGCTGTGAAGCTGGCAACATACAGATTGAAGGGTGTGGCTATATTGTGGTATGAAGCTTGGAAGCAATCTAAGGGTATAGATGCATCTCCAACTACCTGGGAGGGGTTCAAAGAGGCATTCCTTGACCATTACTTGCCATTAAAGATACGAGAGGCCCGTCTAGATCAGTTTTTGAATCTCCACCAAGCGAATATGAGTGTGAGGGAGTATAACCTTCAATTTAATTCCCTAGACAGGTATGCTCCTAATGTAGTTGCTACTATGGCAGATAGAGTTCATCGATATGTGGATAGATTGGATTCGTATCTGGTCAGAGACTGTACATTGCTTCTTTGAATAAAGACATGGATATAGCGAGGATGCAAGCATTTGCACAAAAACTGGAGGATCAGAGACAAAGAAGAAGGATACAAGAGTTAGAAAGGGGGCGGTCCAAGAGGGCCAGATCTACGAGGCAATTTATACCATCCCAAGGTGAGTTTAGGCCTCGGTTTCCTAATAAACCACCTAGGCCATCATCCTCCTACTCCACAGCTAGTGCTCCACCACAACTTCAAAGGTCTAGAAGTAATATGTTTGGTCAAAGAAGTGAAGGCCAAGGTGCACGGACAGCAGGATATTCGACAAGCTAGCAAACGCCTCCTAGGCAACCTTACAAATAATGTGGGAGGAGTCGTTTTGGTACATGTCATGTTGGTACAGATGTTTGTTATTGGTGTGGTGCGCTAGGGCATATTATGAGGATTGTCCGAGGAGACGTATAGGTGATATAGCACAACCAACTAGGTCAGTTGTTGCATCATCATCATCAGTTCTTCCATTAGGTAAGGTCAACAAGCACCTACAGGTCATGGTAGAGGTGGTAGAGGGACGGCTAGCTCTAGCTGAGTCTAGAATCGCACTTACGCTCTAGGGAGTTGGCAAAATTTGGAAGTTTCACCCGATGTGGTCACAAGTACATTGTTCATCTTTTCACATAATGTGTAAGCATTAATTGACCCTGGTTCTACACTATCATGTATCACTCCACTAGTTGCTGGGAAGCTTAAGAGAACACCTAAATTATTGAACAAGTCATTTGAAGTGTCTACACCAACCGGTGAATCTATTATAGCTAGAAGGGTCTATTATAATTGTGTAGCAATTGTTTGTGACCGTGACACATTGGCTGACCTTGTTGAGCTAGAAATGGTGGAATTTGATGTTATAATGGGTATGGATTGGTTAGTTCTTGCTATGCCACTGTGGATTGCCTAACTAAGAGAGTGTATTTTCACTTTCCAAATGAGGCAGTCCTTGAATGGAAAGGCAATGTGACACCAAAGGGTTTTCAAAAAACTAACTACTCTTGAGATTGAACCATGAATGAAAACTCAAAGAAGAGGTTAAAATTCTAGCATAACATTAACATAAAGAACATCTGAATATATATACAAGAAAAAGATAACTAATTCCTATGTAGCTACTTACAAAGTGGATGAAACTGAATAGGGAAATGTCCCACTAATCAGCCATAAAGGGCCACTAATAAGCAATTAACTTTGACTAAGTGTTTTGCTAGAAAATAGGAAAGTTGTAAACTAAAAACTAAGTAAAAAAAAGTAAAAACACTAAGTTGGAAGTTAAGAATGTCAACTGACTAACACTCCTCCTTGGCATTTTCTTGACGAACACTAATTCTTTGTCGCAGATCTTCAAACCTTTCCTTAGGCAAAGACTTAGTGAAAATGTCAGCTAGCTAGTTCTCGGATGAGCGATGAACAAGAAATAGTTCATTGGACTGTTGAACTTCTCTAATAAAATGATACTTGATCTTGATGTGCTTAGTTCGACTATGAAACACTAGGTTTTTTGAGATAAAAATCACTGAACTGTTGTCACACATGATCTTGGTAGCTTCAGTTTGTTCATGGCCCAAATCCTTCAACATCTTCCTTAGCTAGATAGCTTGATTTACAGCAAATGCAGCAGCTATGTACTTAGCTTCTGCTGTTGATTGAGCTGTAGTTTCTTGTTTCTTAGAGATCCAACTAAAACAACTTGACCCTAAACAAAAAAGATATCCAGAAATGCTTCTGGAATCATCAATGCCGCCACCCCAATCACTATCAAAGTAGCCAAACAGATTCATAGTCACTCCAGCAGATGTTGGAAAACAAATTCCAAACTTACTGGTTCCTTTAATATACCTTAACACTCTTTTAGCCGTTGTGAAGTGTGTGTCTCTAGGAGAATGCATAAACCTAGAGAGAAAACTTACAACAAACAGAATGTTAGATCTACTAGCGGTTAGATATAGAAGGCTGCCAATTAAGCTTCTATGCAGACTATCATCCACTTTTTCAGAATCCTCATCCTTGCCAAGCTTCACAACAGTAGATATTGGAGTACTCATAGGTTTGCTGTCTTGCATTTTGAACCTGTATAGAATATCTGAGATGTATTTCTACTGGCATATAAATATTCCATCGCTGGACTGCAAGACTTCCAAGCCAAGGAAGTACTTCATGACCCCAAGATCAGTCATTTCAAAGACTTTCTCCATTTTATCCCTGAAACTTTGGATTAGTTCTATTTTGCTTCTTGTAACAAGCATGTCATCCACATAAATTGAGACAATTAAAGACTCACCATCCATGACTTTCACATACATGGTAGCTTTACTTTGACTTCTACTAAAGCCAAGTTGGATGAGATGATTGTCCATCCTTTCGTACCATGCCTTAGGGGCTTGTTTTAGACCATACAAAGCCATCGCTAAGAGATAAACTTGATCCTCCTTTCCAGGAATTGAGAAACCATCAGGTTGTTCTACATATATCTCTTCAGCAAGAAAACCATTCAAAAAAGATGATTTGACATCAAGGTGATGAAATTGCCACGAACTACAGGATGCAAATGCAAGAATAAGCTTGACTGTGTCGTACCTTGCTACTGGAGCAAACGTTTCTTGGTAATCTACACCATGTTGTTGTGCGAATCCTTTGACCACTATTTTAGCCTTATACTTGCAAACTGAGCCATCAGGATTAAGTTTTCTTTTGAAAATCCATTTTACACCAATCACTTTGCGATTTCTAGGCCTATCAACAAGCTGCTATGTTCCATTTTTCTCGATCATGTCTATTTCTGCTTGCACAGCTCTCCTCCATGCCTGAGAATCTTGTGCTTCAGCATAGCTTGCTGGTTTAGAGATAACCAAATTGCACCACTGATAGACATCTTTTGAGGATTGAGTGCCCCGAACTAGTACGTCATCTACTAGTTCATCTTCCACAAGTTGAGGCTGCTCTTTTAAACTAGAAAAAGAGGTCTTCTGATTTTTCCAATCCCAAGTAGCTGCTTCATCAAACTTCACTTCTTGGCTTAGAATTAGTCTTTTCTGTTTTTAAACAGAAAATCCTGTATCCATTGAATGAACTATAGCCCATAAATATACCCTTCTGAGCCCTATTGTCCAGCTTACTCCTCTTTGATTCTGGAACTTGATAATAACATATACACCCAAAGATTCTGAGATGGTATACTGATGGTTTGTTCCCATACCAAGCTTCATATGGGGTCATGTCCTGCAAGGCTTTAGTAGGTAATCTGTTCAGCAGATATGCTGAGGTGTTGATTGCTTCCGCCCAAAACTGATTTGGAATTTTTTTTTCAAGTAAAAGACACCTAGCCATCTCCATTATTGTCCTATTCTTCCTTTCAAACATGCCATTTTGTTATGGAGTGTACGGTAATGTCAATTGACGTTCAATACATGTGGTATTACAAAACTCCACAAACTGAGAAGAAGTATATTCTCCTCCATTGTCAGACCTCAAAGCTTTAATACTGAGATTACATTGATTCTCTACTAAAGCTTTAAATTGTTTAAAAACATTATAGACTTCACTCTTCAGTCTAATGAAATAAACCTAACACATTCTGGTGTGGTCATCAATAAAGAGGAGAATATATTTGTTATCACTCAAAGAATCTGTTTTCATTGGGTCGCAAACATATGTATGAATAAGCTAAAGTTTTTGGTTAAAACTCTCCATACTTGATTTGATTGAAATGCAATTTTGTTTGCTTTCCTTGTTGGCCGGTTTCACAAACTTGATCATTAGAAACAATTTCAGGCATATTTTCTACTAGATCCTTCTTTTTCATCTTTGCGATGCTTCTCAGACTAAAGTGACCAAAACTTTTATGCCATAGGTTTGTACATGTTTGTGAAGTAGTGGTCTAAGCCTGCTTAGTTATTTTCTCCCAATCAACTGAAAACATCCTATTGCTTATCTTGACACAAAATAGTTCTACTCCAGAAGTGTCAGAATCAACACATCAGCGATTCTTAAAATGCAGAGAATAATTATTTTCAAGCATTTGTCCAACACTCAACAAATTTTGACTCATATCAGGTGTGTATAAAACATCAAGAATAGTTTTGATACCTGATATTGTTGAGATAGACACTGTACCTCTGCATTTGACATCTACAACCTCACCATTTCCCACTTTTACCTTGGTATTGTAAGTATCATCAAGGAATTTGAACATTTCAACATCATTGCACAAGTGATGTGTGCAACCACTATCGAGAAGCCACGAATCAGAGGATCCATTGGTTGAAAAGTGTGAAACTACAAAGAGTTGCTCGTCATGTGCATCTAAAGCTTCTGCGATTTGTGCTTGCAAAGCTCTAGAGGCCTTTGTTCTGGATTTGCAAACCTTAGATACGTACGTTGTCTGCTTATAGTTTCCGCATACAACATCGATTCTCCACCAGCAATATTTCTCCAAATGTGTAGTCTTCTTGCAATATTTGTAGGGAGGAAACTTTTGCCTCAAATCTCCACTATTGTTTCCTCCATCATGCTTGCCCCTATTCTTTTGGTTGAATTGTTGCTTTCCTTTACCCAAAATTTTCTTTTGTACAGAGAAAGCTCCTTCAGTAAACTTGTCCTGTCTCATAGTCTTTCTTTGCTCTTGATCTTGAAGAGCACTCATTAATTCACCTAATGAGAGTTTGCTCAAGTCCTTGGATTCTTAAAGAAAGGAAATCTTAGATTCAAACCTCTCAATAAGAGTCACAAGAACTTTATCCACGATCCGACTGTCTATAAGTTCTTCACCAAGAAGTGTAATATTATCAACAATTAAGGAGATTCGATCAATATACTTACTGATTGTTTCATCCTCCTGCATATTCAAGGACTCAAACTCTCTTTTCAGGTTCAACACTTGCATTTGACGTGTTCTATTGCTGCCTTGATATTCTTCTTTCAACCTGTCCCAATCCTCTTTTGCCGTTTTACAAGCTATGATTCTATAGAATACGGAATCGGCCACAGCATTCTGTATAAGCGACTAGACTTTACATTTATTTGCCTTCTCTTAACTATTGGATCTGGCTGAGCCAAAGTAGGATTTTCTGGTAGGGCAACAATTGGTCTATCTTCGCTCACAGTTTCCCAAAGATCATAGGCTTCTAGAAAATCTTGCATTTTCACGGACCAAATTTGGTAATTTTCACCGGTGAAAGTGACTGGTGGATTTAAAGGTAGGCTGCTGGATGTCATTTGTGCTGTAGGTTGAAACTTTTTGGTCCCTTAAGATCAACTAGAAGCTCTGATGCCACTGTTAGAAAACTAACTACTCTTGAAATTGAACCAAGTATGAAGACTCAAAGAAGAGGTTAAAATTCCAGCATAACATTAACATGAAGCATCTGAATATATACAAGAAAAAGATAACTAATTCCTATCTATTAGCCACTTACAAAGTGGATGAAACTGAATAGGGAAATGTCCCACTAATCAACCATAAAGGGCCACTAATAAGCAACAAAATTTGACTAAGTCTTTTGCTAGAAAATAAGAAAGTTGTAAACTAAAAAGTGAGTAAAAAACAATAAAAACACTAAGTTGGAAGTTAAGAAATGTCAACTGACGAACAAGGGTAAGTTTGTTTCTTATTTTAAGGCAAGGAAGATGACATAAAAGGGATATATATGTTATCTAGTTAGAGTGGGGGATATGGAGACAGAATCACCAACTCTTCAATCTGTTCTAGTAGTGGATGAATTTGTCGATGTGTCTCTTGAAGAGCTTCTCGGTTTACCTCCAGAACGAGAAGTAGATTTTGGTATTGACTTACTTCCAGGAACTAAACCTATTTCTATCCCTCCATATAGGATGGCCCTGACACAATTACGTGAATTAAAGGAGCAATTAAAGGACTTGCTAGAGAAGGGTTTTATAAGACCTAGTGTGTCCCCTTGGGGTGCACCAGTGTTATTTGTACCAAAAAAGGATGGCACCTTGAGAATGTGTATTGACTACCTACAATTGAATAGGGTGACAATTAAGAACAAATCCCCCCTGGATTGATGATTTATTTGACTAGTTATAGGGTACCAAATGCTTTTCAAAAATTAATTCGAGATCAGGTTATCACCAAGTAAGGGTGAAGGAGAAAGGTATACCTAAGACAACCTTTAGGACACGCTATGGTCACTTTGAATTTCTTGTTATGTCATTTAGGCTGACAAACACACCAATAGTTTTCATGGATTTAATGAAGAGGGTATTCAAGCCATTTTTGGATGTATTTGTGATAGTATTTATTAGATGATATTTTAGTATATTCAAGATCAGAAGAGGACCACGCAAATCACTTATGATAGCTATTACAAGTTTTTCGTGATAGGCAGTTGTACGCCAAGTTTTCCAAATGTGAATTTTGGTTAAAATCAGTGGCATTCTTGGGTCATATTGTATCTGATGAAGGAATAATGGTTGATTCACAAAATATAGAGGCCGTGAAAGATTGGCCAAGGACAATAACACCCATAGAAGTTCGAAGCTTCCTAGGGTTGGCAGGTTATTACAGGAGGTTTGTTGAGGGGTTTTCTTCTATTTTTGCACCTCTAACAAATTTGACACATAAGGTGACCAAGTTCCAATGGAATGATGCATGTCAAAGGAGATTCCAAGAATTGAAAAGCAGGCTAACTTCTAAACTTGTGCTAGTGCTTCCAGAGGACATGGATGGGTATGCGGTGTATTGTGATACTTTAGGAGTTGGCTTAGGGTGTGTACTAACACAACATGGTAGGGTAATTGCTTATGCCTCTATTCAACTGCGACCGTATGAGAGAAACTACCCAACACATAACCTTGAGCTAGCAGCGGTTGTGTTTGCTTTGAAAATATGGCGCCACTATTTGTATGGGAATCATGTTGATATATATATGTATGTTGATCATAAGAGCCTACAGTACATCTTAAAGCAGAAAGACTTAAATTTAAGAGAGCGGAGATGGCTAGAGCTAATAAAGGATTACGACATTGATATACTATACCATCCAGGGAAAACAAATATGGTAGCCGATGCTCTGAGTCATAAAGCAATCATGAATATTGGTGATTAGACTGTGGTAAGTCAAGGAGTGGCTAAGGATCTATGTCAACTAGCCAGTTTGAGAGTTCGCCTCCAAAGGAAGGGGTTATTGCACATAATGTTGCAGAGTCTTTATTGGTAATGTAGGTTAGAGAAAAGCAGTTCAAGGATCCTGTTTTACGACGACTTAAGGAAAAAGTAAGTCAGGGTACGATGAAGGGCTTTGAACTTACATAAAATGGAGTACTTTATTGCCAAAATAGATTATGTGTGCCTGATATTAATGGACTAAGAAGGAGGATAATTGAAGAAGCCCATCATTCAAGATATTCCATCCACCCAGGATCAACCAAAATGTATCATGACCTGGAGGGAACATTTTGGTAGGGAGGCATGAAAAAGGAAGTTGCAGAATTTGTGGCTCGATGTCCGAATTGCTAACAAGTCAAAGAAGAGCACCAAAAGCCAGGAGGTTATATGAAATATATAGAGCTTCCAACGTGAAAGTGGGATATGATTAATATGGATTTTGTTACTGGGTTGCCTCACTCATTTCAGAAGTTGGACTCTATATGGGTAATAGTTGATAGACTCACAAAGTCAACACACATCTTACCAATTAAGAGTGATTATACAACTGAAGAGTAAGCAAAGTTATACCTCAAAGAGATAGTTAGGCTACATGGGGCCCCAATCTCCATTATATTTTATCGGGGAGCTCAATTCAATACAAAGTTTTGGAAGTCCTTCCAAAGGAGCTTAGGGACACAAGTGAATTTAAGTACAACTTTCCACCCTCAAACAGATGGTCAAGCAGAATGCACATTCAAACACTTGAAGATATGTTGCGGGCTTATGCATTGGACTTCAAGGGTAGTTGGGTGGACCATTTTCCACTTGTTAAATTTTCCAAAAATAATAGCTACCATTCAAGCATCAAGATGGCACCTTATGAAGCTTTGTATGGAAGGACATGTAGGTCACCAATAGGATGGTTTGAAGTGGGTGAAACCACTTTGCTTGGGCAAGATCTAGTCCAACAAGCCATGGAAAAAGTCAAGGTAATATGACAGCGGTTAGAAACAGCCCAAAGTCATCACAAAACATATGTGGATGCTAGAAGAAGAAGACTGGAATTCTCAGTAGAAGATTGGGTATTCTTAAAGGTGTGCCCAATGAAAGGTGTTATGAGATTTGGTAAGAAAGGAAAACTAATCCTATGTTACATAGGGCCATATAAGAATATTAAAAGATTTAGACAGGTTGCGTATGAATTAAAGCTACTCCAGGAGCTTTCAATGATTCATCCAGTTTTTCATATCTCAATGCTTTGAAAAATGCATAGGTGACCTATCTCATAGCACTCCTATTGAAGATATGCAGGTTACAAAAGAACTCACCTATGAAGATGTACCTATTGCTATCCTAGATCATCAAGTTAGAAAGCTAAGGAATAAAGAAATACCTTCAGTAAGGGTACTTTGGAGGAACCAGCAAGTAAAAGAGAGAACGTGGGAGGATGAGGAAGCGATGCGATCTAAATACCCCTTATTTATTTGAAGCTAAAAAGGAAGTCCAAGATGCAGAGTTGGGGAATTAGTAGGTACGTGAGTTTGAATTCTTATTATGTTGTCAAAAGTTTGTTTAAATGAAGGTTTAAACTTGTTTAACCTATCCAATTATGCTAACAATCGGGGACAAATGTTCCTAAGGGGGAGGATGTAACACCCCACATCTTAGGTGTACTATTCCTATGCATATGGAACATGATATGATTAGGTAGAAGGAGCACCAACTTTAAAAGTGTCTAAATTTTAGACTAGAGGTCTATATTTACATCTAATGCTTAAGATGAGTGAGTGTATATAAGTTCTAATCCAAATTGAGGAGATCGCGATCTTAAACGAAGTGGAAAAAAGGTAAGGTGCTTGTTGGACTTAGGAAGCTAGCAGGTGAAGTCACCTACGTGCTTAGCTTCAATTTGATAGGTAGACGGGGAATATTAATTCATACATGAGTGAACTCACTTGAGGCCCAAAATTAAGAAAACTGAAAAGGACGCGAAGACGAGGCCCAACACCGAATTTATTCAAGTCCAATAAAGAATAAAACCCAAGTTAAGGATGTAATTTTATCCCTTGGTTTGGCATTATAAAGAGAAAATATAGGCATCCCAAGATGAATAGGAAAAGGGTCAAATTACATTTACCACACAGTTCACAAATAGGGCCCAAACTAAGTAAAAGGATAAGAGAAAAATTGGCAGCAAAGCCCATCAAATTGAAACCCTATAAGGCCCAAGTGAAAAGGACAAGGACGTGAATAACCACCTTGCTAAAATGTGTCTTAAATTGGAGGAGAAAGTTGTCCAAGAGTGGCCCTTTAAAAGGGATTAAAAACCAACTCTTTAACTCATTTTAAACTTAGAAACAATTTCAGCTTTCAAAAGTTCATTAGTTGCTCTCTCTTGAATTTACAAAGCAGCCAAAGCACACATTTAGAGTTATTGAAGAGGACCTGATCCTTGAAGGATAAGGTAAGTAGAAATACCTATGGTTTAGTATAATACTTCCATGAAACACATGAAAAGTATGTTGATTACACTTGTGCTGGAATTTTGGGCAGCATGTGTTCCAAAGATTATTGCACATTTTTCTTGTGTATTAAGCGGTTTTTCTCTTCTTGGTTGGTTGGATTATGAATTAATATTTATGTTTTTAAGAAGATTTAGTTCTGTAGTGACGTAAGAAGTCTGTTGCACCATTTTATCCTCCGCCAAAAATGAGTTATTGTATGATATCTTAATTGTGCTCTTACTAGGAACTTGTTAACTGGTAATTGGGAATTAATGTTGCATGACCTCCTTCTACTTGGGGACTATGTTTGGACTATTTTTATGTGTAAATATGTTGGAGATAGTTTGGTTGAAGTTGGAACAGGTTTGGGATTGTTGACTTCGAAATGTAGCGAGAAGATATAATGTTATGTTGCCTACTTGTGTGTTGTATAGAATTGTTATGTGTTGTTCTTTGTGAGCTATTGTAACACTATTATGGAACTAAAACAAGCTGGATATGACATGTATATGAGAATTTGTATTCGAAAATATGATTAGAGGTGGAGAGGTTGAAAGAATACTCTTGGATTGACAATCACATGCTTGCTGCCCGATTATTTTATTACAAAATTGGACTGCCAAGACGTGTTTATTAGATGCTAATACTAGTTTTATCACCTACTCTATTTTAGATAAGTATTTGGAGGAAAAGGAGATTACTTCGAGGTAATAATGACGTAGCACAACGAGGTATGTAAGGCTACTTGTTTTCGTATTATTTGACATGAATCTAGGTTTTTCCTTGGCACATAGAGGCACTTACCAACTCTGACATAACTAATCATGTATCCACTCTTTAACATGTTCATGTGTTCCCATACATAACCATTGTCAAATCTGTGTACATACTTGGATACCAAAGATACATGAGTTCCTTTTTACTAAGTAAAGTTCATGGATGTTTAATCTTCTACGCATTTCATTAGTTGTGTAACTCTCTTTTCATTGTGGTATTGTCTTGCGTGATTGTTTATATATCACATGTTATGTCTATAGTCCTATAGCTCTCAATGTAATGACCACCAAATGAATCCTCTCAAAAGTAAATAAAAGATAACTCGAAGTTGCTTATTAATGGATGGTATCCCAGGGGTAGAAGAATCACCTAGCATGGGTCGATCCCATATTACGGGGGTATCCCAGGGGTAAAAGGAAAGCCTAGCATGGGTTAATCTTGATATTAATTTACCACTGATCAGCTGGTCATTTATATGATATACTATGCATAGATTATATAGTAAAGAAAGGTAAAGTATTAAAAAGGACATAAAGTACATGATTCCACAATATGACTAACAGTGGTCTCTTATCCCCAGTGTATGATTTCATTTGAGTTCTTATATCATATATAGTACTTCATGTCTTACATATTCAGTACATTATCTCGTACTGACATCCCTTACGAGGGACCTGCATTTCATGTTGTAGGTATAAGAGCTAGTAGATCTACCCAGTAGGAGTACATGATATCTAGCTGTTGTTACTGAGTTTCAGGTTGCTTCGGGGTTTTGTGTGTCTAGAGCTTATATTTTTGTATTCTATAGTTTGTCATGAGGCAGGGCCTGTCCCGATCCTAAATAGATATTGTTCCTTATTTAGAGGCTTTTTAGACTATGTAAAGTAATGTGTGGTCATGTATCGTACTTTGGACATCATGGCTCCAACGACCTAGTCATTTGCATTTCCTTTTGGCTTGTTATTATTGTCTACTTTCTTGAAAGTAGGTTGAATGTGGAAACCCCCTTATAATGTTCATAGAAAGTGCATGGTTATATGTTGGTTCTCCCGAGCCTTGTCGGCAACGAGTGCCAGTCCGCCTTAATGGGAATTTGGGTGTGACAATACATGT
The DNA here is from genome assembly GCA_029948455.1 of Solanum rostratum. Taxonomy (NCBI): domain Eukaryota; kingdom Viridiplantae; phylum Streptophyta; class Magnoliopsida; order Solanales; family Solanaceae; genus Solanum; species Solanum rostratum. Next base: position 24,677,142 of record CM057054.1, read on the forward strand.
CATCTTATTAGGGTTACGAATGTTGAGTCTAGAGTTCCTCCTATTGAGTCGGTTCCAGTGGTCAATGAGTTTCTTGATGTCTTCCCCGATAAGCTTCTCGGTGTTCCTCTCGAAAAGAAAATAGACTTTGGTATAGACCTCCTCCCAAATATAATACTTTTATATTCCCATTACCTTATGGCCCTAATGGAGTTAAAGGAGTTGAAAGACCGGTTGAGAGATTTGTTGGAGAAGGATTTTATAAGGCGTAGCAAGGGGGTGCACTGGCGTTGGTTGTAAGGAATAAAAATGGCCACTTAGAATGTACATCGACTACTATCAACTCAATAAGGTCACTATAAAGAACAAGTATCTTTCACCAAGAATCGAGGACCTATTTGATCAATTACAAGGGGCTAGTCATTTTTCTAAGATTGATCTTCGGTCCGGACACCATCAAATGAGGGTGAGGAAGTGTGATATTCCCAAGACAGCTTTTCGGACTAGATATGGGCTTTTTGAATGTGTGGTGAAGTCATTGGACCTAACTAGTGCACTGGTGATATTTATAGATCTCATGAATAGGGTTTTTAAACCCTACCTTGTAATGTTTGTGGTGGCGTTCATAGATGATATTTTGGTTTACTCCCGGAGTGAGGAAAGCATATGAAACTTTTGAGGGTAGCATTGAAAACCTTGAGGAAAGGAGGTATGTTTGCTAAGTTTGACAAACGTGAGTTTGGTTAAAATGAAAGTGGTAAGAAATTGACCTAGATCTTCACCCAGCTTTATTAGAATTGAATGCATTGGTGGAGGAGGGAAAGGTGGAGGTTTTCCCCCAAGGGGGAGATGGTAATCTTAGGTATCAAGGTAGGTTGTGTATTTTCAATGTTGATTGGGTTGAGGTACTTGATCTTGAAAGAGGTACATAATTCATCCTATTCTATTCATCCTGGTTTTGACATAGATATGGCAATCGTCAAAGTTCTTTGGAGGAATCAACAAGTCGAAAGCGCCACTTGGGAAGCCAAAGAAGACATGAAGAAGTGATATACATACCTCTTCCACTCTATTCAAGCCTAAGGTAACAAAGTAAATCCTATCTACGATGTCAAGTCTTAAGTTTTAGCCCTCATTTCATCTTTGCATGCATACATGTTCATGGTAACAAGTTTTGGTGATTTTGATGTATACGTTTGAAACTTTTGAGAATAATGTCTAAGTGCATGGATTGCATTCATGTTAGGCTGAAAGTTTTCTAATAACTCCTCTTACGTATGTTTCCTTTACATTCGGGGACGAATATTCCCAAGTGGGAGATAACGTAATACCTCTCACGCGCCTAAAAAATGCCCTATAGTATATTTCTTAAATATCTCAAAACTCGTGCATGATTTTGCAAATCCGACTTCATATTCTTTTTTAGGGGGCAAAATTATGTAGGAATGGGGCAGTCTTCGATTATTAGATGACCCGTAGCAAAAACTTATTTTTTGCTATTGAGGCTGAATCAGAAAAGGTATGCGAACCGTCAACATCACGTACTTGTCGCAAACTAGTGCAAAAATGGCCTAACCCCATTCTTAAGACAAAACAGGGAAAAAAAATTGAACTTCAAGTGAAAAGTACTAGTCCGCTACAAGTCCGCATCGCAGGCGTATCGCGGACTAGTTCAACAAGTTCCTTAATTTTTTGTTTTCACTTAAGGGCTAATGGGAAATAATCCAGTGCCTATATATATGAGAATACCTTACTCTTCAGCCATTAGAAACCCTAGAATACCCAAAAAGCCTCTCAAAAGTCCTCGTAATTCCTCACAATTCAATTCAAGATATCTTAAGAACTTGCTTTGGATTTCAAGAGCCCAATTGAATCCTCAAGTCTTCCTCAACTTTTTCTTCAAGAGACTCCAAGTTTAAGGTATGTGAGCTTCATTCATGGGGATTCTTTCATCCATGAAGTCAATCCTTCTCTCTTTATCAAATTTCATGATTTTAAGGTTGAATACTTTATGGGTAAACCTTATTATGCATTGTATACATGATTTAAGTTTGAATTCTTCAAGTAATGATTTTATTATGCTTAAATACCATTGGAGTTTGATATTGAGATGAATTTTATGATATTTAAGTGATGTACTCTATGATGCTATGAAAAACTATTAAAGAACTTATGGATTTTAGTTGGATTTCAGGATACCCAAAATGGGGGTTTTACTACAATGTTGGTGGTTGATTTGCATGACTTTAAAATGAATTGATTTTACTCCTCTAATGTTCTATACTCTTGAATTGCATGATTTCAAGCTTATGTGTATATTACCCACCATGTTTTCACAAAAATATTTGACTAGATCCTATGTTGACGAAAGTCTTATTGTAAGACATGTGAATTATATATATATTATAAATGTTTAAGGGCTATCATGCATGCTATGAGTTCATGAGAATATTTTGGATGCTATAAATAATATGGAGCCTTTTCTTTGATATTATGATTTAATGGTTTGATGAGCTACTCTTACGATACTACCATGAATTATGAAGCTTTGTATAATATTGCTATGTACATAAATTGAGTATTCCTTGGGATTGTTGACCTAGCACAGAGAGGATCTTGGTTGGTAGTCATTGTCCCTTAACTATGTGCCACCATAGGACATTTTGTAAATCCTATTGAAAAGATTGAATCATAAGGTAAGGATATCTCTTAACTCCTACTGAAAAGATTGAATCGTAAGGTAAGGGAATCTCTTAATTTCTACCGAAAAGATTGAATCGTAAGGTAAGGACATCTCTTAACTCCTACCAAAAATATTGAATTTTAAGGTAAGGACATCTTATAATAATACCTACCAAAAAAAAAAGGTCATGCAGTAAGGTAGTCATAACTTCTACCAAAAAGGCCGTGTCGTAAGGTAGCGACAACCCTCTCCGAAAAGGTTATATCGTAAGGTGAGTGGATGGTCTACCTTGGTAAAGTAGATCGCTCCTTTGTTTGGTGTGGAGTGAACACCGGGATTCCAAGTAGTATCTCGCTCAGTCTTATTTGTCGGTGATGGTCCTTTCCCATCTATGTATGATATGTTTTGTGATTTGGCAATCCTCATGCATGTTTTGACTAAAGCATTGAGCATTCATTTCATATTGAGCTTATATCCATTGGATATGATTATGCATATTATTTAATTATGACTTATACCCTTTATTGCATTGCACCCTGCATACTTAGTACATTCCAAGTACTAATGCATACTTCTTTTTCCTACATGATCTAACCAATGCATACTTCTTTTTCCTACATGATCTAACCATGTAGGGAATCGGAGCTCCTATCTATCCTCTTCCTCCACGTGGCTAGCCGGATTGTTTGAAGATTTCTATTATTGAGTCCTCCACTCCAGGGACAATATCCACTTTACTTTCATGCTCTTTTCAAGACTTGTTCATTTTTGGATATTTATCTTTTTAGGGTGAGCTCGGGATATGTCTTGGCCCCCGTTCTATTCACATTAAAGGTGTTGTTGGATATGGATATGTATTGTGAGGCTGACTCATATTATGTTTATGTCATTATGAAAGACTTCCCTTAGTCCTTATCCCCTTTTATGTGTTGATATTTGTTGAGGATGTGAGGAAATTCCCAAGTCCACCTATTGCCCCCATAGCGTGAGTCATACTTACCTACCTCTTAGACTTTATTTGCTATGTGATTCATGAAAATCCTCTTCCCTATAACATCCCCATAGAGTGAGTCCAAAGTCCTGCATCCCTTAGAATTCTCTGTTGTTTGCTTGCTGTTAAATTATGCTTCTGCAACCAAGGATGTGCAAATGATATGCTAAGAGGCTTGTTTGGGTTTCCTTCGTGATTCTCATTCATTGTGTCACGTCGTGACATCTTGTCGCCGCCTTTTTCCCCTAACTCAACATGCAACTTCTCAAACATTGTTGTCTCAACACTCGTCACTGCCATCTTCACTTCTGTCTTCGCCATCTTATAAGTATCCTTAAGCCTTATTTTTTCACCATCATCTCGACATTCCAACCACTTCGAGTAGGCAATCTTCTTGGCTTTCACTTTTCTTTGAACTTCTCCACCCCACCACCAATCAACTTGACGTCCACCAAAGGTCCCTCTCAACACCTCAACCACCTCTGTGGCAACCCTCTTAATGTAACCAACTGTGGTATCCCACATAGTGTTCACATCTTTGCTACTACTCTAAGCCCCAAAATTACTCAACTTTTTGGCCATCTCCCGAGAAAGAGCAAGAGTCAGGTCACCCATCGAATTCTCAGTTGGGCATAAGTAACCTTCTTCCTCTTACCCCTCTTAAACTCCAAGTCCACTACTAGAAGCCTATGTTGAGTGGAAATATATTCGATCAGAATGTCCTTGCAATTCTTACAAAAGACTATACCTGATTGATTCCCAAAAGGGAAAAAAGTAAGTGAATAGAAGTTGTATAACGAAATGGGGAAAAGGTCAACAATGCCCTTAAACTACATGAAAGGAACAAAAATACTCCTGATTTATACTATGGTCCAAAAATACCCTTGTCATTTGTCATGAGAGTCCCCAAACAAGCCTCAAGTTTTTTTTGAGCCGCATACTTGGTGCAAGAGCAGGTAAACGCATATAAATAAATTAAAGCGGTAGTCAAAGTCAAAGAGAAAACCATTCAATTAGATGGACAAAACGAGAACATTTTACAAAGTACCCAACATATGCCTCTAGTCAAAGAACGGGGGCCAGGACAAGCTCTGGGCTCACACTCAACAAAATATGATATACACAATGGGTGCAAGAAACAAAAGCTCACCCTCGGAAGATGGGGCTCACTTCAAAAATCTTCAAGGAAGGACTATTCGTCCTGTGGCTGGAACTCAAACTGCTCGGTCCCTACATGGTAAAGTAATGTAGGCATAGAGTATGCATTAGTACGTTTGAATGTACTAAGTATGCGGGCATGCAATGCATATGGCTTACTGAACCTGCATATTAATGTTAGATGACAAGGGCACATAATATACAAAGATCATATAAGCAAAGGAATTTAATATACAAGATGCCTTGGAATCGTGATGCGTGCAATGGGATAATACTCCTATAGAACAGGGATGGACTATAACCGACAATCCAAATCCGTGCGAGCTATTACACGAATTGGACCGATTGGACCTCCCACCGGTAGGGAGAAAATTACTTGCCAAGGGTAATCTACATCACACCTTACGGAACACACCATTTCGAGGATGGTCACCTTCCTTACGGGACCCCCATTTCGGAAGGATTTACAGAATCATATCAAGATATGGCATATCATAAACATAATAGATGAATAACATCCCTCCCTTTGTTGGCACATAGTTCAAGGAAAGGGAGAGGGACCTTGGGAATATCCCTAACGCCCCCAATCCATCGGTGCTAAGTCTTACACATCCCACAAGAATACTTATATATATATATATATATATACATATGCTTTCAAGAGCATCAAATATCCATTTCAAAATGTTAAATGCACAAGTAGGCTCAAATGCCAAATCACAAGATCAAATTCACATGGTTCATGCAAGGAATAACTCATCTACATATACAAGATGGTGCATGCACCCAAGATGCTCAAAGAGCCAAGATACAAGATGGTGCAAGCACCCAAGATGCTCAAAGATCCATAATCATAGACATACCAGTGATCACCTTCTTGTCAATCCCATGTCTTACCAAAATCATATCAAAATCCCTTTTTAAAAACGAAATTGGGCTTAATCCCACATTCCAGAATTTCCATGTATCCATATCATGAATATGATGCAATGCATGATGTAGGGATGGCATGGTTAACTTAGAGTATAGCTAAAACATAGCAATATAATGTAAAGACTAGGAAATCCATAATAAAATTAATATGAAATGGTAGTAGATATCACCCATGCATAATAATATCCTTAAAGGATATGCATGTTCATAATTTGCATGATTTCAAGTACTAGAGCTTAACACAACTTAAAATTCGGAATAATGTACATCACATGCATTGTTCAAAGTTACCAAGACCAAGTAGTAAAAATTCACATTTTAAGTTGACAATTTCATAAAGTAGTTTGAAAGGAACTTTGGGTTTTCTTGGTTGAAAAAGAACAAGAATCAAAACCCACATACCTGACTTGAAGACAACTTGAGGAGAAATGGAATCAAATTTGGAGGTCTTGACTTGACAAATCCTAGTGAGAGGTTGGAGAGCTTGAGGGAGCAAATTCTAGAGAGAGGAGTGAAATGAGAGAAAATGGCTGAAATGTGGTGAAGTTCAGCTTATATAGGAGCTTAAAAGGGGGTGGAAAGGACCAAATTCATGTTTGAAACAACCAATATTTCAAAAATGTCATTAATGAAACGGACTTTAAATTGGCCATCTGGGTCACACGGTACGGTACACAATGAGTGTAGTGTCACACGGACCATATACTGGGCCGTGGTCCATGACTTAAAATCCTTAGAGGCAAAATTTCTCGGACTAAGTAGCACCACACAGACAAGTACACGGACCATCTAGGGTCACACGGACCATAACCCTATTCGTGTATAGGTAACCCTCCACAATACGCCAAACGGAAGGCCACACAGATCATCTAGAGTCACATGGACCATGACTTGGTCCGTGTAAGGGTGGCTCTACACTGTAACCCAAACAGAGGGCCATACGGACCATCTAAGGTCACACGGACCGTGTGAAGGCCCATTTACCCTCCACTTTCCCAGGTGTCACTCCACGGGTGGCCACATGGTCTGTGTGACTCCACACGGGCCGTGTAGGCCCTTTCGTGAGGTGATGCCTGGCAGTTTTTCCTGGGCAAGTTTTTGACCTCAAAGTGACGTCAATGAGAGAAAAATCTGGGGCCTTACATCATCTCCCCCTTGGGGACATTCGTCCTCGAATGTGAAAGAACAAAGCTAGAAAGGTTAGAGTTAAGGCAAGATACATCCGACACAAGACACAATGCACAACTCAACTCCAAATAAAAGGTTGTACAAAAAGCTTTATGCAAAAAATAAATTATAGTTCAAGACCAAAGCTCATATCAAGATTGCATCCAAAAAAGTCTTTTACTACACACATATGCTTGTCATGTCATAAGTCTCAAGAAGACAAGAAATGACACGAATAGATAAGGAAGATTCCTGGTACCTTAGGCTTGAGTAGATTGGAAATGTTGGGGGCATCGTTTCATCATGTCCAGCTCCGCCTCCCAAGCAGCACTCTCCATTAGTTGATTTCTCCAAAGTACCTTTACCGAAGCCACATTTCTGTTACGAAGTCGCTTTACTTACCTATCCAAGATTGCCACCAGCACTTCCTCATAAGACAAGTTTTCCTCTATCTCAATTCCTTCCAAAGGCACAATGGTGCTAGGTACACCAATTAGTTTCCTCAACATAGATACATGGAAGACCGGATGAATGGAACCCAAATCCAGAGGTAACTCCAACTTGTAAGCTGCACCGCTAATCCGTTCAACAATTTTGTAAGGACCAACATACCGGGGGCTTAGCTTGCCCTTCTTACCGAAACGCATCACACCCTTCATAGGAGAGACTTTCACATACACCCAATCCCCAACCTGAAATTCAAGGTCCCTTCTCTTACTATTCGAATAGGACTTTTGAAGACTTTGGGCCTCTTTCAATCTCTCCCTAATTACTTTTACCTTCTCCATAGCATCCAACACCAAATCCGGGCCAACTAAAGCCATCTCACCCAATTCAAATCACCTCATCGGGGATCTACACCTCCTCCCATACAAGGCTTCAAACTCCATGCCAATGCTAGAATGGAAGCTATTATTATAAGCAAACTCGATGAGTGGAAGATGATCGTCCCAGTTCCCCTTAAACTCCAACACACATGCCCTCAACATATACTCCAAGGTTTGAATAGTCTTCTTCGCTTGGCCATCAGTTTGAGGGTAAAAACCGGAGCTCAACTTAATCTTGGTTCCAAGGCCCTTCAGAAAAGACTTCCAAAAGTGAGAAGTGAATTGAGCACCACGATCCGATATGATGGATTTAGGTACCCCATGCAACCTCACCAACTCCTTGATATACAACCTCGCATATTCTTCGGCGCTGAAAGTAGCCTTGACCGGTAGAAAATAAGCCGATTTCGTCATTCTATCCACAATAACCAAATAGAGTTGAATTGCCTTCAGCGCCGAGGCAATCCAACAACAAAGTCCATATTCACATCCTCCCATTTCCATGTGGGAATTTCAATGTCTTGGGCCAAACCACCAGGCCTTTGATGTTCTACCTTTACCTGTTGACAACTCGGGCATTTAGACACGAACTTGGCAATATCCCTCTTCATACCATGCCACCAATACACCTCTCTCAGATCTCAGTACATCTTGGTAGACCCCGGGTGAATAGAGCAACGAGAGTTATGAGCCTCACTCATAATCACCTTTCGAAGGTCATCCACATCAGGAACACAAAGCCGGTCTTGGTACCGAAGTACACCATCTCCCCCTTGGGAGAAAGCCTTGATCTCCTTTGCAGCTACCAACTTTTTTAACTCAATTAACGATGGTCTAGATCTTGCTTAGCTTTCACCTCATTCACCACAGATGATTCTGCCCCATTCTGAACCCGAATACCACCCTCGCTGGAATCAATCAACCTGACACCCAACCTAGCCAACCAGTGAACATCCCTTAACAATTCCCTCTTCCCATTTTCAACATGCGCCACACTTCTCATAGACAACCTGCTGAGAGCATCAACCACAATATTGGCCTTGCCCGGATGATACAGCACACTCATGTCGTAATCTATCAAAAACTCCAATCACCTCCTTTGCCTGAGGTTAAGATCCTTCTAGGTGAAAACATATTGCAAACTCTTGTGATCGGTGAATACATCAACATGGACCCCGTACAAATAATGTCTCCAAATTTTCAGAGCAAAAACCACCACTGCCAATTCAAGGTCATGTATGGTATAGTTTCGTTCATGCACCTTTAGTTGCCTTGATGCAAAAGCTATCACCTTACCATTCTGCATAAGCACACAACCCAATCAGATCCATGAGGCATCACAATACACTACGAACCTTTCTAAACCATTTGGCAAGGTCAAAAGGGAGCTGACGTAAGCTGATATTTCAAGGTTTGGAAACTTCTCTCGCATTCATCCGACCATATAAACTTAGCCTGCTTCTGGGTCAACTTAGTCAATGGAGATGCAATAGATGAGAATCCTTCCACGAACCTTCTATAGTACCCGGCCAACCCGAGAAAACTGCGGATATCCGAAGGAGTCAACGGTCTAGGCCAATTTTTCACAGCCTCTATTTTCCTCGGATCTACCTTGATACCGTCTCCGGACACCACATGACCGTGGAAAGACACTTCGCCCAACCAGAATTCACACTTGCTAAACTTGGCATACAATTTCTTCTCCCTTAGAGTTTGGAGGGCCATCCTCAAATGATTCCCGTGCTCCTGTTACTTTGGGAGTAAATGAGAATATCGTCAATAAAGACCACTACGAAGTTGTCCAGGAATGGTTTAAAAACTGTTCATCAAGTCCATAAATACAGTCAGAGCATTAGTTAGGCCGAACGACATCACCACAAATTTGAAATGTCCATACCTCATTCGAAAAGTTGTTTTGGGGATATCACATTCCCTAACCTTCAACGGATGATACCCGGAACGGAGATCAATTTTCGAGAAGTGAGTGGCACCTTGAAGCTGATCAAAAAAATCATCAATCCTTGGCAACAGGTACTTGTTCTTAATGGTAACCTTATTCAGTTGCCTGTAATCAATACACATACGGAGAGACCTGTCCTTCTTCCTTACAAACAACACGGGAGCACCCCACGGTGATGTACTAGGACGAATAAAATCCTTCTCTAATAGGTCCTTTAACTGCTCCTTTAACTCTTTCAATGTTGTCGGGGCCATCCAATACGGAGGGATAGAAATAGGCTGAGTATCTGGAAGAAGATCTATGTCAAAGTCTATCTCTCTATTTGGAGGAATGCTCGGTAAGTCTTCGGGAAACACATCCGAAAATTCACTCACCACAAGGATCGACGCGAGAATAGGCACCTCGAAATTCGTATCCTTGACCCTTACAATATCGTAGATGCACCCCTTAGAAATCATTTTTCGTGCCTTGAGGTAGGAAATAAACCTACCCTTAATAGAGGAGTCACCACCCTTCCATTCAAGAACTGGCTCACCGGGAGGTTGGAACTAGACTTTCCGGGTTCTACAATCTATGGAAGCATAAGAAGCATGCAGCCAATCCATTCCAAGAATCACATCAAAATCAAACATCTCAAGTTCCACAAGATCACATGGAAATATCTTATGCAACACAGCAACAAGGCACCCGTGATAGACTCTATGAGCAACAATAGATTCCCCCATGGGGGTGTAGATCGAGAAAGGCTCCCTTAAGATCTGGGGTTTCAAAGCAAACTTAACAACTAATACTAGAGTCAGAAAAGACAAGTTTGCGCCTGGGTCAAGCAAAACATAAGCATCAAAATCAAAGACTTTTAATATACCAGTCACGACATCTGGAGCTTCCTCGACATCCTAGCGGGCATGGAGTGCATAAAACCTGTTGTTCCTTGGGGCAACACCTTGGGGACCTCTCTGCTGACCCTTCCCGCCTTGGGCTACCTAACCTTGGCCTCCGCGCGCACTCCTAGGGCAATCAACAACCTTATGGTCCTCACTTCCACATCCGAAGCAAAGTCCCAAATCCCTTCGGTAGGCACCTGTGTGGGGCTTCCCACACCTGTCACACGAGATATATCCTGGTCCGCCGCCCATTGGTACCTCGGGAGGGGGTGCCCGAGCAGTAGCCATCCGAGCTCCCGAGCCTTGGCCCTACTGGAAGTGACCAAAACCAATATTTCTAGCACTGGAGAACCTACCATTAAAGCGGGCACTCTTGGGATCGTGTGCCCTTTTCTCTTTGAGTGTCTCCCCTTCAATATTCTCAGCATACACCATGAGTCTGGCAATATCCATGTCCCCAATAGCATAGTAGTTCGACATTCTTTCACCAGCAAGTCAGAAATACCTCAAACAAATTTATGCATCCTTGCATGGGGATCGGCCACCAGGGACGGAGCATATTTGGAAAGCTTGGTAAATTTGAGGGCATAGTCCCTCACACTCATACTCCCCTGCTTAAGGTTAATAAACTCGGTCATTTTGGCCTCCCTCAGCTCAAGTAGAAAGAAGCGATCGAGGAAGGTAGATTTGAACTCTCCCCATTTAACATTACCATCACAGACCCTCTCCATGGCCCACTATGAATACCACACCTGGGCTACATCCTTCAGCTGGTAAGCAGCCAATCCAGCTTTTTTCTTAGAAGAGACGCCCATAATGTTCAGTATTTTTGAGAGATCATCAATGAATTCCTGAGCATTCTCATCAGCCCTTGACCCATAGAACTCCGGAGAATTCATCCGGGTGAAATCCCTCACAATGGATGCGGGTGTAGGGTCCCGTGGCAAATTAGTTTGCCTTGCCAGAGCAGTCACCACCTGTGCAAGCATGGCAAAAGCGGTATAGAATTCACCATTAGAGATAGGCTTCTCCATAGGCTCGTGAGGGGCCTGATCTTCAGTAGCCAGAGCCGGCCTAAGTAGTGGAGGTCTTCCCCGAGGCATTTACTGAAATGGATTAACGACACCCGTAAGTAAAGAAATTATATAAACCAGTCACATCACGATACAAGACATGAAGAAGGGAGGAATTTCCTAATACGTCTTTGTAGCCTCCCACTCATAGGTACGGTGCACTTAACACCCATGAATGGGACTCTACTCAACGCGGCATGTTGGGCTCTGAGGACCATTATAAACCTAGGGCTCTGATACCACCTTTTGTCACAACCCGGGGTCGGGGCCTAGATGTGACACGGCGAATAGGGACTCGCGAGTCCCCAAACAAACCTCAAGTTTTTATGTAGCCACATACTTGGTGCAAGAGCAGGTAAACACATATAAATAAATTAAAGCGGTAGTCAAATTCAAAGAGAAAACCATTCAATTAGATGGACAAAATGAGAATGTTTTACAAAGTACCCAACATATGCCTCTAGTCAAGGAACGGGGACCAGGACTAGCTCCGGGCTCACCCTCAACAAAATATAATATACACAATAGGCACAAGAAACAAAAGCTCGCCCTCGGAAGATGGGGCTCACCGCAAAATATCTTCAAGGAAGGATTATTCTTCCTGTGGCTGGTACTCAAACTGCTCGGTCCCTACATGGTAAAGTCATGTAGGCATAGAGTATACGTTAGTACATTTGAATGTACTAAGTATGATGGCATGCAATGCATATGACTTACCGAACTTGCATATTAATGTTAGATGACAAGGGCACATAATATACAAAGATCATATAAGCAAAGGAATTTAATATACAAGATGTCGTGGAATCATGATGGGTACAATGCGGATAATACTCCTATATAACGGGGATGGACTATAACCAACAACCCAAATCCATGCGAGCTATTACACGAATTGGACCGATTGGGACCTCCCACCGGTAGGGAGAAGATTACTTGCGAAGGGTAATCTACATCACACCTTACGGAACACACCATTTCGGGGATGGTCACCTTTCTTACGGGACCCCCATTTCGGAAGGATTTACAATATCATATCAAGACATGTCATATCATAAACAGAATAGACGAATAACATCCGTCCCTATGTTGGCACATAGTTCAAGGAAAGGGAGAGAGACCTTGGGGATATCCCTAACGCCCCCAATCCATCGGTGCTAAGTCTTACACATCCCACATGAATACTTATATATATGTACATATGCTTTCAAGAGCATCAAATATCCATTTCAACATGTTAAATGCACAAGTAGGCTCAAATGCCAAAACATAAGATCAAATTCACATGGTTCATGCAAGGAATAGCTCATTTACATATACAAGATGGTGCAAGCACCCAAGATGCTCAAAGAGCCAAGATACAAGATGGTGCAAACACCCAAGATGCTCCAAGAGCCATAATCATAGACATACTGGTGATCACCTTCTTATCAATCCCATGTCTTACCAAAATCATATCAAAATCCCTTTTTAAAAATGAATTGGGCTTAATCCCACATTCCGAAATTTCCATGTATTCATGTCATGAATATGATGAAATGCATGATGTAGGGATGGCATGGGTAACTTAGAGTATAGCTAAAACATAGCAATATAATGTAAAGACTAGGAAATCCATAATAAAATTAATATGAAATGATAGTAGATATCACCTATGCATAATAATATCCTTAAAGGACATGCATGTTCATAATTTGCATAATTTCAAGTACTAGAGCTTAACAAAACTTAAAATTCGGAATAATGTACATCACATGCATTGTTCAAAGTTACCAAGATCAAGTAGTAAAAATTCACATTTTAAGTAGACAATTTCATAAAGTAGTTTGAAAGGAACTTTGGGTCTTCTTGGTTGAAAGAGACCAAGAATCAAAACCCACATACCTGACTTGAAGACAACTTGAGGAGAAATGGACTCAAATTTGGAGGTCTTGACTTGAAAAATCCTAGTGAGAGGTTGGAGAGCTTGAGGGAGCAAATTCTAGAGAGAGGAGTGAAATGAGAGAAAATGGCTGAAATGTGGTGAAGTTCAGCTTATATAGGAGCTTAGAAGGGGGTGGAAAGGACCAAATTCACGTTTGAAACAACCGATATTTCAAAAATGTCATTAATGAAACGAACCTGAAATTGGTCGTCTGGGTCACACGGTACGGTACACGGTCCGTGTAGTGTCACATGGACCATATATTGGGCCGTGGTCCATGACTTAAAATCCTCAAAGGCAAAATTTCCTGGACTAAGTAGCACCACACGGACAAGTACACGGATCATCTAGGGTCACACGGACCGTGACCCCGTCTGTGTACATGTAACCCTCCACAATACGCCAAACGGAAGGCCACACGGACCATCTTGAGTCACGCGGACCGTGACTTGGCCCGTGTAAGGGTGGCTCTACACAGTACCCCAAACGGAGGGCCATACGGACCATCCAAGGTCACACGGACTATGTGAAGGCCCGTTTACCCTCCACTTTCTCAGGTGTCACTCCATGGGTGGCCACACAGTCCGTGTGACTCCACACGGGCCGTGTAGGCCCTTCCGTGAGGTGATGCCTGACAGTTTTTCCTGGGCAAGTTTTGGACCTCAAAGTGACGTCAGTGAGAAAGATTGGGGGCCTTACATCATTGATACTTTGGTCCAACAATGTCCTTATTATTACCAAATAGGTCAAAAATATCCTTCTTTATATAAATAAAGATATATATATATATATATATATATATATATATATATATATATATATATATATATTTCTTTTTAAACATATTGTTTTTCTAATAAAAAATATTATTTTAAAGAATTATTTTCTTGTGTTTTTAAAATCACATTAACTAATAAATATATTTTTTTGCTTAAAATCCAATTTTATCAATTAAAATAGAACATCGTACCCCTGTAACAAATAATATTAGTCCTAAATATAAGATCATAGTAAACCCAATATTAATTTTATTTAGATAACGATAAAAATAGTAATTATAATAAAATAAAAAAAATTAATTTTAATTTTTTTTTCTTGAATTAAAGTAGAATAAATATTTGCTAATTAAAAAAATATTATTAGAAAAAATTGTGTTCAAAAATAATATAAATAATAAATTTATTTGAAAAGGGGCATTTTTGAAACAAAGTAAAGATGGTAAGGGTATTTTTGGAGCAAACTATAAATGAGGGGCATTTTTTTTGTCTCATATAGTTTAAGGGAATTTTTGACCCTTTTCCATAATGAAATTGATGCTGAAAATTTCATGTCATTTTGTTGTCAAAGAAATAATATATTGGTTCTATATCCAATAAAACTGTTTGTGTAAATGAAACTTGTGCACCATACATTTTATCCTATCTTTAGTTTATTTAAATTCAATAAAGAGATGATGTCAGTTAATAGGGGTGTTGGGTTAGGTTCTGGGTCAAAATCAAATCTCAAGTTTTGAGTTGAGTTGGGTCTATGGTATTGGGTCTCTAGACATGGTCCGATCTAAGGCAGGCAACGAAATCGATAGGTGCCGGTTCCAGACAGGTTCCGTACCGGTTCCGGTCCGGTTCTGGTGCTCTACCAGTTCCTACCGGGGGGGGGGATATCGGGAGGGGTACCAGGAAGGGAGGGGTAGGGTTTACCCTTTTTTGACCCTTTTTAATTAATTTTTTATTATTTTTTTCCAAAATTCAATAATTTCTCAACTATAAATACCCCTAAATCTTTCATAATTTTTCAATCTAATTCTCTCAATCATCTTAAAATTCTCTCAATATCCTCAACTCACTCATTTCTCAATTCTCTCCACTATTATAAATTTATAATTATATTATACATACTACTCTTAAATTTATTATATATTAATTATTTACTCTCTCAATTATTATAATAATATTATTTAGTTTGGTGTGTTAATTGCAATTTGAAGCAAATTTTGGTGGATCAATTTGGAACATATTCAAGCTTCAACTTTCATCAATTTCGGCTTCTACGTCTGTGTTTATACAGACGTTTGGTACCTTCGTTCCTACTTATTTGTTCTTTTAATTAGTTATTTGATTACTTGTCTACTTGAGTTTTTATATTCATAAATTATAAGTTCATATATCATAACTTGAATTTTTGCATATAATATTTACTTGTTTAATTAAATTTAACATGGATTCCGGTGGAAAAGGAAAGGGAAAAAGTATTTTTTTGGTGGAATAACGAAAGCTTTAACCGGTAAAAATCTGGTGGTAGTTCATGTAAATCTATAAGACAATCACCACTTAGATTTAATACCGAAGATTTTACACACGTAGACGATACATGTTTTAATATTGATTCTAATACGTAATTAGAACACGAATTTCTTAAATGTAGATTTGGCTTTAATGAAGATTTACCAGAAGATGATTTTGAAATTAATGAGGACGACAATATTTTTGATGACGATGAAACTCAACACCCATATACTGCTACAACTCCCCCCCCCCCCACTCCACCCATACAACCTTTGTCATCTTACAGGCCTAAGATGGAACGTGTTAAAAAATCTGTTGTTTGGCAATTTTTAACACAAAATAAAGATAAAACAAAAGTGATTTGTAACAAATGTAAGCATGTTTTAAACCATTAAACTTCGGGAAAGGGGGTGGGACGGGTCATTTGAAAAATCACTTAATGCATTGTTGTAAATTAGAATTCTTGCATGCCCAAGCCATTACGGATGCCAAAAAATATGGAACTCCCATTCTCGAAGACTCGGTGGGAGGTTCAAATATGGTGCAATCGCAATTAAACCCTACTAATATTTCCGGTCCTAGTACACAGCGGCCTTATAATAGACAACGTGACTTATACGAGCTTCCTAAAATGATTGTTGTAATTGGTTTGCCTTTTAGTTTTGCCAAAAATCCTGATTTTATCCATTATATTCAAATTGTTTATAACCCGTCTTTTAATGCTTTTTCTAGAAATACAATAAAAAAAAAATATTTTTGATTATCAGGCACGACATGTACAGTATCTTCGATGTTTATTTGCTTATAATACTTGTACGCTAGCAATTACTTCTGATATGGGACGTAGTATAACTGGTGATGATTATTTTACAATTACCGGCCACTGGATAGATGAAAATTGGAATATGCAGAAAAGAATGTTAGGATATAAAAGTTGTGAAATGCGTAAAATAGGTTCTTATATTGCACAAACTATTCTTGATGTTTTAAAATTTTTTGGTATTTCTAGTAAAATAATTAGTGTAACTTTAGATAACGTTTCTAGTAATAAACGTGTTATAGATTATTTAAGACCTGTTCTAAGTCCAATTTACGAAGATGGTTTTCATATAAAATGTGCTGCTCATATTTACAATTTAATTGTTAGAGATGGTGTGTCATTATTTAAAAATGGTTGTAATAAAGTAGAAATAGCATGCCATTTTATTTTTAAATGTCAAGGAAAGGCTAGGCGTAAAGAATTTGAAAGTCGGTGTATTGAATGTAATTTGCCTGTTAGGAAAATTCCTAAACCCGTAGCTACTAGGTGGAATTCATTGTATGAAATGCGAAAAGTAGCTTATGAATATAGGAGACTGGTTACAATGGTTTGGAATGCACATAATGCAGATATGACCTACCGTCTAGATGAAAATGATTGGAATGATATTAGAGATTTAATTGAATTTTTAAGAGTTTTTTTATTTAACCACTAAAGAAATATCTGGTCTTTATTATCCTACGATTTGTTCAGTTTTTCCTAATATTTGTACTATTTGTACTAAATTTGCTTTGTTTATAAATAATCCAAAATTTAAAGAACCTGTTAAAAAATGATAGAAAAATTTAGGAAATACTTTTTCCCAATTCCTCAGATTTATTTAACTGCTTGTTTATTTAATTCGGCTTACAAAGAAGCCGGGGTATCTAGAATGGTAAATAGTATATATGCAAACTTAGAAATCGAATACGATGAAGAAAATCAATCACATAATTTAGACAGTTAAAAGTAACATTAGAACAGAAGCTAGAAAACTATATGATTTAGAAAAGTATAATTTAGTAGAAAATATACAATATCAAGAACCACAACCATGTAGGCCTAGATACGAGGATGATATTGACGCCATGTTAGAATTTCAGCTTGGACTAACTGCTAACAAAAATAACGATTTTGATGAATATCTTAACCAGGCTACAGAAAGCATCAAGGATACAGAGGGGAAGTAGCATCTTTTGGCGTGGTGGAAGAATCATGGAAAAGCTTTTCCATAACTTCAGCGAGTGGTTCGTGATGTCCTCGCAATTCAAGAATCGTCGGTGGCTTCGGAAGGTGCTTTTAGTGCTGCTAGATTCCAATTTGGAGAACATAGACATTCACTAGCAGCTGATAGCTTGGAAGTTTCAGTCTTATTCCAAGATTGGATTAAAGCGAAGCGCTGGAATTTAGGGCGTCCAACATTGCCTTCTCAGTTTGAAGTCGATATCGATAATATTTTATCAGAATCAAGTGAAAATGACATGAATTTTCTGGAGGAACAAGCTCAAGAGCTGATTCCAGAAAATGTAACACTAGAAATGTTAGAAACACTTAGGCAAGAATTTCAAAGTGGTTTAAGATATTAGTGATTAAATTTTATTGTATTAGAAATTTACAATAAATAATACCTAGTTGAAACAGAACCCATCCTAGAAGGTGGCTGCATAAATTAAGTTGATTTCTAATATCTTACATCACTACATTGTACAATTTAAATTTTAAAATAACATAATAAAATTATAGGTTATTCGTCTTATTTCATCTTTTAATGTTATTGTAGACGATAAAATTCGTATCGCGAAAATAATAATCAAGAACGAAAATATCGCAACAATCGTAGTATTTGATTTCAATATGCGAGTGTTACAATCTCTATGAATCCTCTGATTCGCCTTTTCAAGTGTAAATTCAAGGGCTCTTGAGCTTGTTCTTGAATTTGAAATTTGTTCTTGGACTTAAGATTTATTCTTGATCTTGATCATGAAATCTGGGTTTGTTCTTGATCTTGAAGCTTGTTCTTGAGTTCAAGAGCTTTTAAGCTTGTTCTTGAACTTGACTGTTTGAATTCTTGAATTTGTAGAGAAATTTGTGGCTTTTGATCCACGAGCTCTCTCTAGGTTTTTGTTAGAATTCTTTCCCTTCTTCTTTGGATTATGAAGACCTCTATTTATAATTGTAAAATAAAGGAATTATAATAGGCGAGACTTCCCTTCAGCCAATCAGATTTAAGTGACATGGCATATTGGGCTTTAATGAAATGGGCTTGTCATTTTGACACATGGCATGATCTCATTGGATTCTTTGTTTGACTTGGCGTAACACACCAATTGACACGTGGTGCCAAGATGGGCGCTTCTTTGTTTGACTTTGCATGCCACATCATTTGACACATGGCGCCAAGATGAGCGCTTCTTTGTTTGACTTGGCGTACCACATCATTTGACACATGTCGCCAAGATGGGTGTTTTTTTTTGACTTGGCGTGCCACGTCATTTGACACGTGGCACCAAGATGGGCCTCTTGGATGAGGAGATATTGGGCCTAATAAAGTTGGTCATCTTTTGTAGCCCAAATAATTGAATTTGGGTTTTTAATTAAATCCATACTTTATTGGACTTAATTAATTAACCCAATTATATTAATCCATAATATTTGTTTGGACTAATATATTTTGAATTTAATATAATTTGAATCATTTTATAAAATTTATATTTCGATAAATTTTATATGATTACAAATGCTCCCTATTTGAAGTATTAATTTAACATAATAATAATAATAATAATAATAATAATAATAATAATAATAATAATAATAATAATAATAATAATAATAACAATAATATTTTAAAAGAGTATTGATATAATATTATAACTTTATGTCAAAAAGGAAAATCATTCCCAACTTTACCTTATTCAAAAAAAAAAAGAATTTGACCTTCCTTTTTTTTCTTTCTCTTTTCTTTTTTTCCTTTCTTTCTTTCTTTCCTTTTTTTTGTTTACGTGGTCATCTGACCACTTTTTCTTTCTTTTGTTTTTTCTTTTTTTTTTTTTTAATTTTTTCTTCTTCTTTCTTTCCTTTTCCTCCTTTTTTTTTCCTTTTTCTATTCTTTCCTTCTTCTTTTTTTTTTCTTTTTCTTCTTGGACAACACCCTATAAATAGGGGTGTGTTTCTTCATATTTTTCAATCAAAACTGAAGTCTAATCCCAGTTGTCTTTGTTGAGGTATGACTCTCCCTTTTCTTTTCTACTTTTTCTTTGTTTTTTTTTGGTCCCCCTTTTTGTAGGTCAAAGAGAGCAACATTTGTGCTTTGTGGGTTCTATAACGCAAGAATTTGATCTTAAGGTGTGAAGAGACGTATTCCGTGTCCCCGCGTTAAGATCACTTATTCGAGGCTTTACACTGTTCCAAATGTATAAACATAGGGGACCAACAACACGAGGCTTTACGCTATTCTAAATGTTTAACCATATTGGACCAACAACGCGAGGCTTTACGCTGTTCTAAATGTTTAAACATAGGGGACCAACAATGCGAGGCTTTACGTTGTTCTAAATGTTTAAACATAGGGGACCAACAACGCGAGACTTTACGCTGTTCTAAATGTTTAAACATAGGGGACCAACAACGCGAGGCTTTACGTTGTTCTAAATGTTTAAACATAGGGGACCAACAATGCGAGGCTTTACGTTGTTCTAAATGTTTAAACATAGGGGACCAACAACGCGAGGCTTTACGCTGTTCTAAATGTTTAAATATATGGGACCAACAACGCAAGGCTTTACGCTATTCTAAATGTTTAAACATAGAGGACCAACAAAATGAGGCTTTACGTTGTTCTAAATGTTTAAACATAGGGGACCAACGACGCGAGGCTTTACACTGTTCTAAATGTTTAAACATAGGGGACCAACAACGCGAGGCTTTACGCTGTTCTAAATATTTAAACATAGGGGACCAACAACACGAGGCTTTACGCTATTCTAAATGTTTAAACATAGGGGACCAAGAACGAGAGGCTTTACATTGTTCTAAATGTTTAAACATAGGGGACCAACAACGCGAGGCTTTATAATATTCCCGACGTTTAAACATAAGGGACCCTCAATTCAAGGCTTTACAATGTTCCCAATGACTAATCATAAGTTGTGAAGAAGCCATCTTAAGGTGCAAAGGGACAATTTTGTCCACCTTAAGGCATGAAAATTTGGAGATCCTTTTAAGGATAAGCCTACGAAAAGGCCAGCTTAAGGTGCAAAAGGGCAATTTTTGTCCACCTTAAGGCATGAAAATTTAGTGATCCTTTTAAGGATAAGCCCGCGAAAAGGTCAGCTTAAGGTGCAAAGGGACAATCTTTTGTCCACCTCAAGGCATGGAAATTTAGAGATCCTTTTAAGGATAAGCCTGCGAAAAGGCCAGCTTAAGGTGCAAAGGGACAATTTTTTGTCCACCTTAAGGCATGAAAATTTAGAGAGATTCTTGTGGCATAAAGGGATGGGTACTCGTCTTTATCCCAAGAAAGGCAATTTGAGATAATCCTTACAATGCAAAGAGACAGTTACTCATTTTTGCCTTAAGAAAGGTAAATTTAAAGGTCAAGGCTTTGAAGGCTTTAACTTTCAGGCTCAACAGCTTTAAAGAATTCCACTTATAAATATGGTAGATTTGAAACTTCAACTTTAAGAAGGAGAAAATTTGAAGACTTCAAATTGCAGATTTTGAGAAGTTAAAGTCTTTAATATGCATACTTGATTGGTTTAAAACCTCAAATCATGCACTTGAAGAACTTGCATACTTTGACTTACAAACTTGAAAATTATAAACGCTTTGGCATGTATACTTGGAGGATTTGAACACTTCAACTTACAAACTCAAAGAATTCGAAGACTTCAACTTGTATACTTGAAGAATTTGAACACTTTGATTTGCATACTTAGAGAATCAAAGACTTCAACTTGCATACTTGGTTAAATTCGAAACTTCAACTTGTATACTTGAAGAATTTGAAAACTTCAGCTTGCATACTTGGAGGAATTGAAGACTTTGATTTGCATACTTGGAGAATCAAAGACTTTGATTTGCAAACTCGGAGAATTCAAAACAAAACTTCAACTTGTATACTTGAAGAATTCGAAGACTTTGATTTGTATACTTGGCCAAATCTGAAAATCTCAAGCATGTTATTGAAGAAGCTCACATTCCATAGGGCTTTGCCCCCATAAGGAATCATGTAGGGACATATGATTTTTTAACACTCATGCAACTGGACTTAGAATATAATTCCAAGTGCCTACGTACCTCAATAAAGAGGATCAAGTCACAACGTAGTTCTGGGGGAGTTTTTTTTAAAGGGGGGCGTACACAGTTTATACTCTTGCGGGCCAGGAGTATAATGCATTTTTATACCCAAATTTCAAGGAGCATAGTTTTCCTCAAGGATAGTACCTCTTAAGGAATTTTGCATTTATAGGGCAGATCCTTATGCCATCTGCATCGACAAGCTTGTAAGCACCATTTAAGTATACTTCTTGTACAACATATGGTCCATCCCACTTTGAGGTGAATTTGCCCCTAGACTTACGTGAAGCGATAATGGGCCTTCTTGCTGTGAGAACTTGGTCTCCAACTTGAAAACATCTCAAGCGAACCTTTTTATTGAAAGCAACGAGACAAACGAGCTTGATAACATTCAAGATTCTATTGGGCGTCTAACCTCTTTTCGTCAAGTACTTCTAACTCGGCAAGACGTAGTCGAGCATTTTCTTCCTCAGTGAGCCCTTCTTGGATATTCAGTCTCAAGGACGGTATTTGACGCTCAAGTGGCAGGACCGCTTCAACTCCAAAAGTAAGCGAATATGGGGTTGCTTGAGTCGGTATGCGATATGTCATCCTATATATGCACAAGGCTTCTTCCATTCTTTCATGTCAATCTCGTTTGGACTTAGAGACCACTTTCTTCAAAAGATTACACAGAGTCTTATTGAATGCTTCGGCTAGACCATTGGCGGCGGCATGATACGCAGAAGATTTTCGCTGCTTGAAGCCAAAAAGATCGCATATTTTATTCATCAACTTGTTATCAAACGACTTGTCATTATCCGTTATTATGTATCGTGGAATGTCAAATCGGTAGACAATGTTTACTCGAATAAAATTGGCAACATTCTCCTTCTTGACTTCTTTAAGGGTTACAGCTTCGACCCATTTTGAGAAGTAATCTGTCGCAGCCAAGATGTACAAGTGTCCACCAGAAGATTTTGGAAATGGTCCAACAAAATTTAGTCCCCAAGCATCGAATGACCAAGATGCAATAGTAGGGCGGTTGATGTATGAAGTTTGCATGGAATTGACAAGCTTTGCACCTTCGAGCATAATCCAAGCAATCTTTTACCATGGTCGGCCAATAATACCCCATCCTTTTTATATGAAAGTGGAGCTTTGGCCTAGACGGATGTGATCCACACACTCCTGAATGTGCCTCTTGCAAGGGTTGAGTCTCTTCTTCCTCCCTCAAACACCGCAGGAGCATTCTCTCAAATGATCTCCTATACAATGTGTCCTTGTAGTAGAGAAAATGAGGTGCCCGACGACGAATGTCAGTTCTTCTTTTAGCATCTTCTGGAAGTATCTCATAACATAAATAGTCGATGATTGCTTGTCGCTAGTCCTCTTTATTGGCTTCAGAAACTGCGACAACATGTTCAAGCTTATTCTCCATATGCTCGTCTTCATCCAATGATGGTACTACCCATTTTTGGCAGATAGTAACTTGCATCTTATCAGGAAGAGTCAAAGTTGAGGCTAGAGCAGCCAAGGCATCGGCTGTTTTATTTTCTTTCCTTGGCACATGTTGGAGGGTCACATCTCCAATCCATCCTATCAACTTTTGGGCATAACAGTGATATGAGCGCAACTCAGGCTTCCTGACCTCATAGGTTCCTGAGAGTTGTTTAATCACCAATTGAGAATCACCAAAAACATGCAACTGCAATTGCTTCATGTCAATGGCCATTTCGAGTCCAAGTATTAGCGGTTGATATTCTACAACTTTGTTAGAGCAACGTTGTTTTAATGTGAAGAAGAATGGTAAGAACTCTCCTTGTGAAGTGACAAACACTACGCCCGCGCCAACTTCACCACGATGCGCAGCCCCATCAAAGTACATTTTCCAAGGGGGTTGGATCTCGATGGCCATTGCATCTTCATCAGGAAGCTTATCAGTTAATTTCCAATCATCTGGTATAGGATGGTCCACCAAAAAGTCCGCTAATGCTTGTCCCTTCACAACTTTTTGAGGGATGTACACAATCTCAAATTGTTGGAACTGAAGGTACCACCTTGCTAGTCGGTCACTAAGGAGTGGTTTCGACATAAAAAATTTGATGGGATTTGCTCTAGAAACAAGATGGATAGTATGAGCTTGAAAATAGTGCTTCATCTTTTGGATCGAGAAGACTAGCGCCAAACACAACTTCTCGATTGGTGAATAATTCAGCTCATTTGGTGTCATCATTCTGCTCAAGTAATAAAGGGCACTTTCTTTGCCTTCATTATTCTTTTGGGCCAGTAAGGCTCCCACAGACCTTTCTTGCACCGCAATATAAAGTATCAGTGGCTTTCCAGGTATAGGAGCTGCTATGATCGGAGGTTTCGTTAGATATACTTCGATACTTTCAAAGGCTTTGCTACACGTTTGATCCCACTTGAAAGGGACACCTTTCTTCATGAGATGACTGAATGGTTGGCATTTTCTAGCTAGATTCGAGATGAACCTCCTCAAGTAGGCTAATTTTTCCTGGAGACTTTTCAACTCATGGATGTTTCGAGGCCTGGGCATCTTCAAAATTGCATCGACTTTGGCTTGATCAATTTCAATTCCTCTCGATATCGTACGATAAAGCCAAGAAACTTTCCAGAAGCAACCCCAAAGGCACACTTTAGTGTATTCATCCTCAGTTGATATCTTCGAAGCAACTCAAATACCATTCTCAAGTCTTTCAAATGGTTGCTCCTTCTTTTTGACTTCACCACCAAGTCATCTACATAACGCTCAACATTTTTGTGGAGTAAATCATCAAATATATTTTGCATAGCCCTTTGATATGTGGCACCAGCATTTTTCAAACCTAAAGGCATCACCTTGTAGCAATAAATGCCTTTACGCATATGAAACGCTGTGAGTTCTTCATCCTTTGGTGACATGTGAATTTGGTTATAGCTAGAAGAACCATCCATCAATGAAATTTCCTTATAGCCAGTTGTAGCATCAATCATCAACTCTGGAATGGGTAGCGGAAATTCATCTTTAGGGCATGCATTGTTGAGATCTTTAAAGTCAACGCAAACTCGAATTTGGCCATTCTTCTTCCTCACGGGAACAACACTTGAAATCCACATGGGGTATTTCACTTCACTAATAAAGCCCGCCTCAATGAGTTTGTTAACTTCTTTCTCGATCAATGGAACCAAGTCCGGCCTGAAGCGCCTTTGAGCCTGCTTGATAGGACGAGCGCCGTGCCTGACTGCTAATTGATGGACCACAATCTTGGGATTCAAACCAGGCATTTCTCTATAGATCCAAGCGAAGACATCCCTGTACTCCTTGAGTATATTCACATAAGCCATTTCCTTATCAGCTTCTAGGAAAGCACTCAAGTAGGTTGGTCTTGGATCTTCATCAGTGCCAAGGTTAACTTCTTTTAAGGGATCGATCGTGTTCTTCACTCCCTCTTCAAATTCTGGCAAAGCATCTCCAGCATTCTTTTCTTCCTGTGGGTCATTATTATTAATAGATATATGATGGCACCAAACAATACCTCCAAGATCTTCATCAATTCTCAGTTGACACAAGGCATCGTTCTCAATCTGAGTTGTAACATGACATGAGGAGCCTATGCTTTCTTCATCTTCCTCGTGCTCTTTGGTGTACACCATAGTGTGAGCCTTTGCCTTTAGTACCTCTTTACATGAAACTACGAGTTCCACTCGTTGCTTCATCCTAGAAGGAATTATGCTTTCGAAATCCTTTTGGATCATAGGTGAAAGAAGCGTTGTTACCCTTGGGTGAATTCTTTGACGCTTATTATTCTTCTACTTTGATGGACCTAACCTCTCGAACACAGAAGTTCTTGCAGTAGGTTCTCCAATTCGATCAAAGACAGAAGGCCGTTTATTAGAAGAGGAACACCCATCTTCTATAGTGACATAGTTATTGCTTGCCCTTCTTATAGAGATGCGCACCGGTGGTGGTCGGCTATAGCCTAAACCTTCATGTGCTTGCCTAGTTGTGGTCTCCGATGGGAGTTTCCCTAGCCTAGATAGCTCATCAGGATTGTATGCAGCCTTTGCAAGTAACTTGTAAGCATTTGGATCAACGCCTTTTGTACGTTTCGTGGGAAGTGATGTATTTTGTGAAAGATTTTGAGCCATAAAATTTCCCAACAGCTTTGAAGACAAGTTTATTGGATCGATCCGCTGGATAGGACTTTTCAGAAGATGGCGGATATTCCTTTGATGGAATTTCACCCACTACTTTGTCTTTGTTAGCAAGGGACACCTTCGATGAAGTTTCATTCGTTGTTCCCCTTTGGTCAGCACTGAAACATGATACCTCAACATTGTCTTGAGTGGTCTCCACATAGAACCAACTTGGTAAGAATTCCCCCAAGGTCACAGGGCGTCGCGGTTCCTGGTGGTGATGCATTTCCACCTTCGGCCCCCTTGGACGCCTGACCGACATCTGCTTCTTCGCTCTCTTTACTACCCTTTGTCTGATTGGTTGTTCAAGTGATTCTTTTCGTGGACTTGTTTTGTTGCGTCTCTGCGTAGTCACGAGAATCCAACCTTCATCGTCATCCATACCAACTTGGGATTTTTCTTTCTCTAATGTCCCTTCTTCTTTAGGTGTACATACTTCGATTGGGTCAAGCGAGCCAAACATGATAGAGACTTGATTAGAGCTTTCTTTTCCATCATTAAGGACAATCTTCTATTCATTAGCCAATTGCATAACCTTGTCCTTGAAGACAAAACACTTTTCAAGAGGGTGACTTATGAGTCTATGATACTTGCAATAATTTGGGTCATCAGTTTTTCCAGCCTCATCGGGTCGTTTCATCTCTGGCAACTCAATGAGCTTTAGCTCAACCAATTCCTCAAAATTTCAGGAAAATCAAAATCTAGAAAAGGATATTCCTTTTCTTGCATCTCTCTCAGGGTTAGCTTTCGATTTGAACGCTCTTAAAAAGTCATCTTTACGCTTTGCTTCCTATTTTCCTTCACAGTAAACTTCACAGGTGACATATTGACATTCATGGATTCTTTGTTGTCATTTCTGGGCACAAATTTGCTCCATTTCTTGGGTTCCTTCCTTTCCTTTGCGAGGATCGTGAACCAGCATTCCATCCTTTCCGGCGGAAGACATGCTCAACTCCATATCATGAGCACGAGTCGCTAGATCTTCAAAATACTTAGGTTTGATCCCTTGTAGGATGTATAAAAGCCCCTAGTGCATCCCTTGGATACACATTTCTATAGTAAAAGCTTCGCTAAGTCTGTCTTTGCAATTAAGGCTCGCGTTCCTCCATCGATTTATGAAGTCGATGACAGGTTCATCCTTTCTTTGGCGAGTATTTGTGAGTTCTACCATGCTCACTGTGCGCCTTGTGCTATAGAAGCGAATAAGAAACTCATGTTTCAGTTGCTCCCAATTGTCAATGGAATGAGGCTCAAGGTCTGTGTACCAGTCAAAGGCATTTACTTTCAAGGAGCGGATGAATTATTTGATGAGATGGTCTCCATAGGTTCCAGTATTATTATATGTCTCCATAAAGTGTGCAACATGCTGCTTTGGATTTCCTCTGCCTTCGAATTGCTGAAGGGGGTTGATAACCGGCAGACATTTTGAGGCTACCAATCCTTGTAGTGTAAGGCTTAGCGTATGTGTGTGAAGACCTTGTGGAGACTTCATACTTGTCTTTAATGGTCCCTTCGATGAACTCTTTTAACTGGTCAAGTGGGATCATCCCCTCAGAGGATACTGGCATCTCCTTGATACGTGATGCTTGCTTTATCAGATTTTCAGTCTCTTGAACTTCAACGTCTTTTCCAGGTGCATGGATAGATTCTCCATCTAGTAAACCATCCATCCTATCCATCAACTTATTGATGCGAGATTTTTGACTTTGCATATGCTTGGTCAATCCTTCAATCATCTTTGATAGGTTCGTAAGTTGCTCCTCCATGGATGAAGCATCAGTTACCATTGCTTGAATGACCATTGGTGATGGACTTTCGTGCGAGTTAACCTTCAAAGGGATTATATCACGTGAGCCTTTCTTCGTGATGCATTTCTTAAAACCAGGAAGCTCAAGTGAAGCTAAAGTCTTTTTTATCTTTTCAGCAATACTGCTTTCTCCATTCGCAACATTTGTAGAAGATACTGCTGTCTCCATTTGTAACATTTGTAGAGGATCCTACTCCTCTCGGAGTTGAAGACCCCAAGACAGGAATTGATGTGGACGACACATGAAGTGTTTGTTGTTCTAGCATGGTAGCCTTGCTCCTCGTAACAACACCAAAACTCCCAAAGGTAACACCAAGAATTCCCTCCACTTCAGCAGAGGACTTGGAGTCAGTAGCGTTAGAGAAAGTTGATCGGGAATCAATCTTCTTGGAAGCCATTTGAATGTTCTTTGATGCTTGAAAAGTTGAGATGAGAGGTAGAAATTGTCTCACTGGGCGTGCCAGAATTTGTAGACGATAAAATTTGTATCGCGAAAATAATAATCAAGAACAAAAATATCGCAACAATCGTAGTATTTGATTTCAATATGCGAGTGTTACAATCTCTATGAATCCTCTAATTCACATTTTCAAGTGTAAATTCAAGGGCTCTTGAGCTTGTTCTTGAATTTGAAATTTGTTCTTGGACTTTGAATTTATTCTTGATCTTGATCTTGAAATCTGGATTTGTTCTTGATCTTGAAGCTTGTTCTTGAGTTCAAGAGCTTTTAAGCTTGTTCTTGAACTTGACTGTTTGAATTTTTGAATCTGTAGAGAAATTTGTGGCTTTTGATCCACGAGCTCTCTCTAGCTTTTTGTTAGAATTCTTCCTCCTCTTCTTTGGATTATGAAGACCTCTATTTATAATTGTAGAATAGAGGAATTATAATAGGCAAGACTTCCCTTCAGCCAATCAGATTTAAGTGACATGACATATTGAGCTTTAATGAAATGGGCTTGTCATTTTGACACATGGCATGATCTCATTGGATTCTTTGTTTGACTTGGCGCAACACACCATTTGACACGTAGCGCCAAGATGAGCGCTTCTTTGTTTGACTTGGCGTGCCACATCATTTGTCACATGGTGCCAAGATGGGCGCTTCTTTGTTTGACTTGGCGTGCCACATCATTTGACACATAGCGCCAAGATGGGTGTTTCTTTGTTTGACTTGGCGTGCTACATCATTTGACACGTGGCACCAAGATGGACCTCTTGGATGAGGAGATATTGAGCCTAATAAAGTGGGTAATCTTTTGTAGCCCAAATAATTGAATTTGAGCTTTTAATTAAATCCATACTTTATTGGACTTAATTAATTAACCCAATTATATTAATCCATAATATTTGTTTGGACTAATATATTTTGTATTTAATATAATTTGAATCATTTTATAAAAATTTTCGATATATTTTATATGATTACAGTTATTATTTTGACTTAAATTTTAATTTAAGTTTTGACTTTTTTTTTTAATATATTTTCCCCCTTATTTCTCAAATCTTTATTAACTTTAAAGTTGAAAATATAAAAAGAAGCATTCAAAGTTTAAACCTTAAAAATTAAACTTTATAATTTTATATTTAAACACTACAAGAAAAAAGACTTTTAACGACCATATCTTAACGACGAGAAATGAATCCGGTCGTTATAAATACACTTATAATGACCAAATTCTTTTCCGGTCGTTATAAATTTACTTATAGTGACCAAATGTTTTTCCGGTCGTTATAAATATACCTATAGTGACCAAATTTTTTTCTGGTCATTATAAATATACTTATAGCGACCAAATTATTTTACGGTCGTTACAAATACACTTATAGTGACCAATTTGTTTTCCGATTATTATAAATACACTTATAGTGACCAAATCTTTTTTCGGTCATTAAAAATAAATTTTAATCTAACATTAACATGGGGACAAATTTGATTTTTAAAAAGCATACCATGCCATTGTTAAAACATATTAGTTAGTGTAAAAATATATTTAGCTAATATGAGAATAAAGAGACCAGACCAAATCATGTTAT
Organism: Solanum rostratum; assembly: GCA_029948455.1. NCBI lineage: Eukaryota > Viridiplantae > Streptophyta > Magnoliopsida > Solanales > Solanaceae > Solanum > Solanum rostratum. The sequence goes on from CM057054.1 coordinate 24,707,120, forward strand.
AAGTATAAAAAGTGGTGTTTTGTTAATCATTCTGATAAAAATCCTCCATCTTTTATAATTTTGTTTATTTCATAAAAAAAACTTTAATAAAAAGAAAAAAATATTAATTTATTATTTCCTAGTAACTCTATCCATCATTTGTATTATATTCAATTATATAAAATTTGAAATATTATAAAAATATTTAGTTACAATCTTTTTGACATAATTTTTTTAACTTAAATATTTTCTTGATATAGTTTTTATATATGTTTTTATTTTGAGAGAATTTATTCATCTTTACTTGACATTTTTAAAGATGCAAGATGAAGTAGGTCAAAACAAAAAATTGTAATGAAACAAAAAATTAACAATAAAAGTAATAATATTAAATGTATAATTATGAGCTTATGAGATTAATTTAAGGTAGAAAAGTTAAATAAATTTGGTCGTAAGTAATTTTCTCAAGAGGAAAGATGTTTCTCTACTTGCAAATTACCTCGATCAATAGACTTAAGAATCAGTATCCAGTAATAATGTTTCTTCTAATAAAAAAAATATATATTGTGCTGATTTGTTTTTCCATTATTGGTTGTGAAACCAACAAGTGTATACAAAGAAAAATCATTTGTTTAAGTTAGAAAAGTATAACGTGAAATTTTACAAATAGAAAATTTAAAAACTTTACATGATATATAATCAACAACTAATTAATTAAGAAATCGTGATTTTTTTATTATTTAAAATTTAAGATGATATAATTGATTTGTATCTTCATAATAATTTTAATGATGTTGAATTATTTATATTAGGTGAATACCATTAGTATAAAAAGTGAAACTAAAAGAAGTTGGGAGTTTTATCCATAAAGCAATGTGCAAAAAGTCAATATCTTAAGGTGCAAAATACAAAACAAACAATTTTAAGTCTAGAACTAGGAAGCCAAACTTTCTTTTTATATGGTTGTGAGAACAGAAACAAATTTTATATTTTATTGTGGTTAATCTTTGATTTTGCGAAAAAAAAGAAAGATAATAGTTATTAGGAGTATTATTAATAATTTTACACGAAGCTTTTATACTTGTTTTTTGAAAGGTCGTGCAGTTTGAAGAACTCATCCTCAGAAAAAGTGTAAAGAAGTATAAGCAATAGAAAATTTTGAAGCACAGGAAGAATGCATTTCATATTTCAAAAATTGTTTTAAAATATTCTAGTTTTTATTTTATTAAGAGTTAAAAAAATATAATATTATATAAATTTGTATGTCTATATTTTTGAAACTTTACACAATATCATTCTTTGTAGTGAACAATGAAATTTTATATGAATATAATAAATTTGTATGTTTTCATATGTGCATGTTTTTGTATGTTTTTGTGTGTAAATCCATACGTAGTTTGTACTTTTGCTGATTTGATTTATGGTTATAATTAAGGTTTTAATAACTAGAACTGAAGAGAGCCTTGGAGTAACTGGTAAAGATGTTGTAATGTGACCAGAAAGTCACAGGTTCAAACCTTGGTAACAACATTTGGTAGAATTGCAAGGTAAGACTACTCTACAATTGATTCTTGTGGTTAGACCCCTCCTCGGAAATGTACCGGACTTGCCTTTTTTTTTAATAACTAGAAAATCAATTAGTGAATTTAATTCGGTCGTTAACTTTTAACGACGGGATTTAATCCGGTCATTAACTTTTAACGTCGGAGCTACTAACGACCGGTGACGACGGGATTTTTATTAGTCGTTATTGACTAATAACGGCCGGATTTATACTTTTAACGACCGAATTTTCCCTCGTTAAAAACCTATTTTCTTGTAGTGAAAAAATTAGAAATTTAAACTTTTAAAGTAGAAAGTTAAAAAAATTTGATCTTACAGTTTAAATTTTTAATATAAGTATAACTACTTATAGATTTAAAACTTTTATACCTATATTTTATGACTACTTTAATTAAACTTTATTTTAAAATTTAAAAAATTTATATAATGACTATTAATACTATTTTTAAATTTTAATTTAACCTTTAACATTTTAAACTTCAATTTAAATTTTTAAATATTAATCTTAATTTAACATATAAAAATTAAACTTCAAATTGTAATATACTAATATTTAATTAATTTTTTTTTTAAATACCGGAGTACCGGTCCGGTCCGATCCCGTACCGGACTGGTAAGGTAAGGGAAAATTTTCCCGGAACCGTCGGTACCGGTTCCAGAAAAAATAACCCCCCCCCCCCCTTCCTTACCGGTTTTCGTTGCCCCCCTTAGTCTCGTCTAGATCTTGAGTAAGGGTCAAGTGTTGAGTCTTGTTGTCTTGAGTATGGGTTGAGGCATGCATTTTGGTTTTCAAGTCAGTATAGGGTCAAGATGAGCTCTTAGGTCTTGAGGTAGGGTTGTATTAGGCAAGGGTTGGGATTGTGAGACGGACATGAAGATTTGAGTCTCAATGGATGACAGAGGAATGGTGGACTTGACTACTAATGGTGGGTAGGGAAAGGTGGACTATTTGAAAAATTGGATCAAATTCGGCTAAGTCATTTTTAGTTCATTTTAGGTCAAATAATTTTTGAGTTGATTTTAGTCCAATTTATTTATTAACTCAATTTATTTTAACTTTTTCAATCTTAGTCCATTTCACCCATGCATTTGATACTCCTGTAAGAAGGTTTTGCATCAAAAAAGTTCCCCAATTTCTGGATTCACAATAGTAACCTTGTTTGAGGTTTATCCGGTTACTCACTTGGTCTCTAGGGACAACTTTTATCAATTCAGGTGGAGAAGGTAACTTGATTATTCAATATTAAAGTAGAGTGAAACCTTGCTTTTCTGGTGATTAGGAATTTATTATGTTTAACTATTAGTATATAGCTTTGAGAAAGGAAGATAGAGAATCATAGAATAAAATTATATTTTTCAAAACAAGTATTACTAGTCTACTAATATAGATAATATTAAGATATTATTTTTAATCATTTAAATTATTCACACAAGTTTAACTATCGTATTGTTTTTAAACAAAATGTAATCCTCTCCCCTCTTTCCACCCCATCCCCTCCCCTTCTTCTCCACAACCATACGACAAATTAAGTGGTTATCAAATAACTTTCATATTAGCATATTTTTGTTTATTACATTGTTTATTATTTACAATTATTAGATTGCTAGTATTAATTTTTATTATTTTTAACATAAGGATTTTAGTATTAATTTTTATTATCTTAATATTATTATCGATATAAAACAAATATATTTATTTTGCTTATCACGAGTTTTAAAATTTAAAATTTTAGTTTATTGTTCACATTAGTTGATTTAAAATTTATAGACAATAATAAAAGAAATTATCCCCGCCACCCCTCCTTTATCTTTGTTCCTTTCCTTCCATTAGTTTTTAATGAATTTTTTTTTGTTATACGTCATAAGCAATTGAATTTTTTTCTTTTTATTTAATATATAGAATGTTGAGTTTATATTTATCGTACTTAGATTTTTATAGTTTAATATATTGTTATTTATTGAGATTTTAGTTTTAAAGCATATCCAACTTAATACTTTACCCATTATAACTAAAAACACTTTCTTATCTAAAAGAAAGTCATTTTTTTCAATTGTTTTACATTATAATTTACTCATATACAAATAAAAAAGAAAAATGATTAATCAAAAACTTCTAGAAAATGAAGAATGCAGTAAATAAAATGCGCACACATATAATATAATATAATATAATATAATATAATATAATATAATATAATATAATATAATATAACATAATATAACATAATATAACATAATATAATATAATACAATACAATATAATATAATATAATATAATATACATTTATCTCTCAATTAATAATTATATTAGATAAATTTAAATATATTTTGTAATACTGAAAAGGACAAGTTCATGAAATATTAAATGTTTATTTAGAACTCTTCATTACTATTATAATTTTTTAGATAAAGTAAAACAAGATTGATAAGGTTGGAAGTATATAAAAAATAGAATTCTTTTAAAGAAGTACCACATATAAAACTTTATTTTTAATTCTTTTATTTTTCAGATAAAGTTAAATAAGATTAATTAGGTTGGAAGCACTTTTAAAAAAATACTACGCATAAAACTCTGTTTCTACTATTTCAATTATTACTACTATTGCAATAATTATTTTTTATTATATGTTTATATGTAAAAATTACATATATTCAAATCATATTGATTGTATAAATATACACCTACAAAAGATAACAATACTTGAGAAATTATTTATGTTAAGGCCAAAAGAAAGAATGAAAGGAAGTCTACAAAAATCTTCTCAAATGAATTTATTTTTTCAAAGAGTTCATATTTTTCTTTTAAATGTGATATTTGATTACATAAAGAATCTCCATTTCAATTAATATTCTCATCAAATAAAACTTTATTTCAATCCAAATATAATTATCAATACATATAGTTTTGTAATTTACGTTGATACTATATCAAATTATGCAATTTTATATTTGAAATTATTATCTTAAATTTGATGAAATTTTATTTTGAATTAATAAGTTCGGTGAAAGTATAATTTTATTAGCAAATTTCTAAATAATTTATATGCCAAAGAATTTTCAATTCAAGTACCTCATATAATTGCTTCTTGTAACACCTGCAACAAAAACAAACATATTCATGAAATACAAATTATGATGGACACTTAAATGAATAAATCAATACATTTTTTGTCAAAATAAATTAAAAGATAGATTAATTCACCCATCCTGACCCCCACCCATTCCAATAAAATAATAACAATACATTAATCATTGTTATGAGTAATCGGATCTGTTAAAACATGAATTTGTCCACTCAAACTTCAATTGAAGGCAAAAAAAAAAAAATGTTAAGTATTCAAATTGATTTAATTTTCTTATTAAAAATGTAATTCAAACAACATGCAAACGGAAATTCCCATAAAGAAGTGAAAATTGAATGTAAATATTATAATATAAAAAATATCATAATCTTTTTTAGATAAAATTAAAATAGATTGTTGATAAAGTTAAAAAATAAATTATTGATAATATTTAAAGGATAAATAAAAATAAGACTTTTAAATTATTATTATTATTATTATTATTATTATTATTATTATTATTATTATTATTATTATTATTATTATTATTATTATTATTATTATTATTGTGATACTTATTTTTTCTTTAATAATTAAAAAATATATATTAAATGGCATTCGAAAGACTAAAATTTATAAAATAGTAATATTTCATTTAGAACTCTATAGCCATGAATTTTTACTTTTAAGTTGATCAATTTTTTTTTTTTTTGAAATTTGATGATTAAAAGTTTTTATTACAATATTTATTAGCTTTGTCACAAGAATTGCCAAGTGGCTTTTCCATCACTTGTCACTTGACTTAACCACATTGCAATCTACTTTTCTTTATTATATATATATATATATATATATATATATATATATATATATATATATATATATATATATATATATATATATATATATATAGATATATAACAGTTTTATATTTTTATTTTTTAATTTAGTATTTAAATTAAATTTATTTAAAATTATTTTAAAATATCTGAATATGATAGGTTTATAAAATAATATGAACCAAAAAAATAAAAAAAATCACATGTGCTAAAGCTGCTAAATTACCAGTTGCTAAATATTTTTGTTTTCATAAAAAATTTCTTGCAACATCAAATTAATAAATAGATCATCACAGAAACATATAAAATGTGATGTGGACTTATTTTGATAAAATAGTAATATAAAAATAATATAACATTTAAAAAGTTAAAATACTTGACTAAAATTTTCAATAAAAGAAAGTATTTTATTTATTATATATGTTATCAAATGCATTTATTTTTATTATAAAATAAATAAAAAAATTAGAATAAAAAATTATACTTACTTCAATTCGAATCCGTGTATAATAATAAAAAAATCAGCCTATAATATGACCATCACTAATCTGTACATAAAAATGAAAAATTAACACACATAAAAGAAAAATTTTCTAGAAAATCAAGAATACATTAAATAAATGCATCATAAAGCTATTGATCAATAAAAAAGAAGAGAATAAAGTTTCATATTAAATATCATTATAGGAATATATATAAGAGAAATTAAGAAGAAAAAATCCTAGTTTAATTTAAATTTTATTTAATTTTAAATTCAAATCTTATATCAATCTTTTAAAAGCATAATTTTATTGTTCTTCCTTATCTTTAATATTTTAAATAAAATGCATTTTTTTTATTTTCTTCACTATATTAAAATTGAGAGAAATATTTAAAATCAATAAAATATTTTATTTTCGTCCCTATGTGTTTTACTCCTTTTCTCATTTATAATATTTCTTTCTTTTGTTAGTTATTTTTTTTTTATTACTTTTGATGCTGCTCCTATTAGTACAACTATACTATTAATACGATATACTACTGTTACCATTATTACTATATTATTTTCTTTTACAAAAAGTAAATTATTTTTTTATATATTTATTGACATTTCGAAGTTGTAACGTCGTGATAACTCGTAAAAAATAATTAAATAAAAGAATAGAAAAAAATAATTTTATTTTGGAGTCGCCACCTAATTTTAAGAGTAATTATGTCACGCCCCGGGAGGTACCCTAGGCGTGGCCGGCACTCAGAGGCTATTGCTAGCCCCCAAGCGAACCACTTAGCATTCATCACATCATTCATTATAAACATTGTGGAAGGAGATAGAAAATAATATCTAAACAAAGTGGGCCAAGGGCCAAACATCAAAACTGTTCATTACACCAAGCAGGGGAATATTGCTCAGGTATCATAACATTCACCTTGACTACACCATTATGTCTACAAAGCCTCTAACCTTTCCTTAAAACGTCTATGAAGAGGACCATGACAAACCATGGCTACTCGACTCAAAGAACCGGATAACATTCATAAATAAAGGTTTTCCTCCGGAAACAAGGAGGCTCGCCACAGTCAGAACTTGGGAACACTTGACCTCAACGGGGCGGCTGCTGAAGTCCTCTAGCTCCTGTATCTGCATCATGAAACGATGCAGCGCCAAATGACGTCAGTACGTGGAATGTACTGGCATGTAAAATAGCTGAATCGCATCATTAGAATCATCCGAACATAACGTACATCATCATGAGACTTTAACATTTATATCAGGGAAACATTAACATTGACCTTTACATTAACATTGACCTTTGCAGTAACATTGGCCTTTACATTAACATTGACCTTTGCATTAACATTAGCCTTTACATTAACATTGACCTTGCATTAACATTGGCCTTTACATTAGAGTACTATTAGGGAAACCTTTTCTGAGAGGCCTAACTGGGAGTTTCTTTAACCGACAACCATCACTTATGAGCCAGTGATGATACAACGAAGCGATGCCGTTGCCACATCCATCCATTACCCTGCCCAGGGTAAAGGACATTACATTAGTGGATCCATAAAACATAACATTAGTCCTCATTTGGGACAAGATAGGAGCCATCCGCATTGCGGTTCAATCCTCTCTTCCTACGCGGGCCACGTAGTTAATGGACTCAAGTGAGACTCACTTTTATCCATTTCGGTGCTCAATACTCCTCCCAGAACTCGACATGCTCATAAAACATTAACATTCATTAGTCCCATAGGGACGCATTTCATCATCATTAGTCCCCATAGGGGCATAATACATTATCATTGGCATCAACATTCATTTGTCCCATAGGGACACATTACATTGTCATTAGCATCTCCTTTACATCAACATTAACATCATTGTCACTCCATCTCATTAACATCAACATCATTGACTTTAGGGACACTCGTTTAGGAACTTTGACTCTCAACTTCGAGACAATCCCACACTCACATTCTCAACATTCATCATTCATTAATTTGTCATTACTCTAGACTCTACACACACACCCATATTCATCATGCATGCTTTTCTAGAATACATATGCGATAGATATAAGGTTTTCAACTAAATGCTTTTCAAGAAAATAGTTTAAAAGGATGCATGAGGGTTTTTATGAGGGTCATCATCAATGCAGGAAAATATGTAGGTTTATGCATAAAATAATGGCATTTGTTCATTTCATTACATGAATTAACATGTTTCACTTCATTACCCTAACATCATTCACCATTAGACTTTAATACCTTACTCATGGGGCATATGGGAGGACATTCCCATGTTTTAAGTTTAGCCTTACATACCTGAAAGAAGATAGTCACACTAAAGCACCTTCTTTCCTCTTGCTCTCTTCAACCTCCTTCAAGCCCTAGCCTTAAGAACCTTAGGAAGACTTCTTCAATGGGGTTTTTCAACCCTTTTTCGTGAAAACCGACCTATATAGGTCATAGGGGTACGTTTAGGATAGGTGGGATTGGACCATAATGCCCTTGGAAATTTTAAGAAATTAAATCCCGTCCTGAAATAACACAGTCCGCGTCGCGGACTGGTCGCGGACAGTATATTTTCGGAAATTCAACTCCGTCGAAATTTTCAGGAAAAGATAAGTGTGTCTCCGCGACCAGTCCGCGTCGCGGTTCCGTCGCGGAGGCTCACTGTTTTTCGTTTTGGAACGAAAAATTATCTTTTGACTCGGTTGCTCTAAAATTCGACCGAGACCTTTCCCCCACTCCATTTTCAGTGCTGATCATGAATCCGCTCTCGGATTTCTGATCCGAGCATCGGAAGGCACGTTTCTCGCACACCTCTCCTTGAGGGGTATTTCGGTAATTTCGCGGGCGTTACATTATCTCCCCTTTGGGATCATTCGTCCTCGAATGATAAGTAGGGAAGTATTTTAGCACGAATAGGCTCACGACTCACCTCAATATTACTTTGATAACATACTACCTTCATCTTTCATTGGTCTTTAAGCTCATTTATTCAACATTAACAATTTCACATGAAATTCATGTAATATACATTAATTTACATTAAGTAGGGTCATTACCTTCGATGCTTCCATCGACCTCGGGCACGAACAAGTTCGGGTACTTTGCTTTCATCTCCTCCTCAGCTTCCCATGTGGATCCTTCAACGAATTGATTTCTCCACAGTACCTTAACAGAAGCTATCTCCTTGTTCCTTAGTCTGCGAACCTGCCGATCAAGGATTTGGACTGGGGTTTCCTCATAGGACAGGCTGTCCTTGATTCCTGTGCTCTCTACAGGAACTACCAAGGAAGGATCCCCTAAACATTTCTTCAACATTGAGACGTGGAACACTGGATGAATCCCATCTAATTCAGAGGGTAGTTCCAGCTCATAAGCAACCTTTCCAATCCTTCGCACAATTTGGTAGGGACCAATATAGCGAGGACCCAACTTCCCTTTCTTCCCAAACCTCGTGACGCCTTTCATAGGTGATACTTTCAGATAAACCCAGTCATTCACCTCAAACTCTAAATCCCTTCTCCTTACATCTGTGTACGACTTTTGGCGGCTCTGGGCTGCCTTTAACCTTTCTCGTATAGTCTTCACCTTTTCCATGGACTGGTGGACAAGGTCTGGCCCAATCAGCTCGGCCTCTCCAACCTCGAACCACCCAATGGGCGATCTACATCTTCTCCCATACAAGGCCTCATAAGGGGCCATTTGGATACTCGCATGGTAACTGTTGTTGTATGCGAATTCAATCAAGGGTAAATGGTCGTACCAATTTCCTTTGAAGTCAAGAACGCATGCTCTCAACATGTCTTCCAACATCTGGATAGTGCGTTCTGCCTGGCCATCCGTCTGTGGATGAAAGGCCGTGCTCAAGTTCACCTTAGTACCCAGCCCTTTCTGGAACGTCTTCCAGAAGTGAGAGGTAAATTGGGCTCCTCTGTCTGAAATAATAGACAAGGGAACTCCGTGCAATGTCACTATCTCCTGAATATATATTTTGGCATAATCTTCGGCAGTGTTAGTCGTCTTGACTGCTAAGAAATGTGCTGATTTCGTCATTCTGTCTACAATCACCCATATGGAGTCATGTTGCCTCCGGGATTTCGGTAAGCCCGTGACAAAGTCCATGTTCACCATCTCCCACTTCCATTCTGGAATTTCAAAATTCTGAGCCAGACCACTTGGCCTTTGGTGCTCAACCTTGACTTGCTGGCAGTTGGGGCATCTGGAAATGAATTCCGCGATGTCCCTCTTCATTCCACTCCACCAATAGACTTCTCTCAAGTCATGATACATCTTGGTGGAACCTGGATGGATGGAGTACTTAGCATTATGGGCCTCAGCTAAAATCCTTTCTCGAACACCATCAACATTAGGGACACATAATCTGTTCTGGTACCTCAGTACCCCATCTCCCCCTTTGGAGAAGACCATCACTTTTTGCTTCTGAACATCTTCTTTTAGTTGGAGTATAATGGGATCTCGATCCTGCTTCTCTTTAACTTCAGTCACCAGGGACGATGAAGACCCATTTTGAACACTAACTCCTCCTTCATCATTTTCTTCAAGTTGGACCCCCAATCGGGCCAACCTGTGCACCTCTTTCACCAGTTCTTTCTTTTCTTCCTCAACATGGGCCGTGCTACCCATAGACAACCTGCTAAGAGCATCAGCAACAACGTTAGCTTTACCTGGGTGGTACATGACGCTCATATCATAGTCCTTGAGCAACTCTAACCATCTCCTCTGTCGCAGATTGAGCTCCCTTTGGCTGAATACATACTGCAAGCTCTTATGGTCTGTGAACACATCCACATGCACTCCATACAAATAGTGGCGCCAGATTTTAAGTGCGAACACAACGGCTGCCAACTCAAGATCATGGGTAGGATAGTTTCGTTCATGAACCTTAAGCTGTCTGGAAGCATAGGCTACCACCTTTCCTCTTTGCATTAACATGCACCCCAACCCAACTCTAGATGCGTCACAGTATACCATGAAGTCATCTGTTCCATCAGGCAATGTCAAAACAGGTGCAGTGATTAACCTGGTCTTCAGCTCTTGGAAACTTTTCTCACATTCGTCAGACAATTGGAACTTAGCCCTTTTCTGGGTCAGTTTGGTCAATGGTGCGGATAGGGAAGAAAACCCCTCCACAAACCTCCGGTAGTAGCCTGCCAACCCCAAGAAGCTTCTTATGTCAGTTGGAGAGGTTGGCCTTGGCCAGCTTGCCACCGCCTCAATCTTCTGGTTATCCACTCGAATACCATCACCCGAAACCACATGGCCTAGGAAAGCCACTGACTTAAGCCAGAATTCACACTTGGAGAACTTAGCATATAACTCGTGGTCCTTAAGAGTTTGAAGGACAACTCTGAGATGTTTAGTATGCTCTTCCTCACCCTTCGAATATATCAAAATATTATCAATGAAGACGATTACAAACATATCCAAGTAGGGTCTAAATACCCTGTTCATCAAGTCCATAAAGGCTGCTGGTGCATTGGTCAACCCAAAGGAAGTCACTAAAAATTCGAAATGACCATATCTGGTCCTGAAAGCTGTCTTTGGGATATCACACTCCCTCACCTTTAACTGATGGTAACCCGATCTGAGGTCTATTTTTGAAAAACGTGAGGCACCCTGAAGTTGGTCGAACAAGTCGTCAATCCTAGGAAGAGGATATTTGTTCTTGACTGTGACCTTGTTCAGTTGCCTATAATCTATACACATTCGAAGCGTCCCATCTTTCTTTCGCACAAACAAAACTGGAGCACCTCACGGAGAAACACTGGGTCTAATAAAACCCTTCTCTAACAGGTCTTTCAACTGTTCTTTCAGCTCCTTCAGTTCAGCGGGGGCCATCCTATATGGCGGAATTGAAATAGGCTGCGTATCGGGGAGTACATCAATACCGAAGTCAATCTCCCTATCAGGAGGGACTCCAGGTAAATCCTCTGGGAACACCTCAGGAAACTCATTAACAACTGAGACCGACTCAAGAGTAGGGGTCTCAACATTATCAGCTTTAACTCTTACTAGGTGGTAGATACACCCCTTAGAGATCAACTTCCTTGCCCTCAGGTAAGAAATAATTATACCCTTGGGTGCAACATAACCTCCCTTCCATTCTAAGACTGGTTCAAGTGGGAATTGAAACTTAACCACTCGGGTTCTACAGTCTATGGATGCATGGCAAGTGTGAAGCCAATCCATCCCAAGGATCACATCAAAATCCACCATCTCTAATTCTACCAAATCAGCCAATGTATCCATATAATAAATGGATACTACACAGTTTCTATAGACCCTTTTAGCCAGAATAGACTCTCCAGTAGGATTTGAAACGGAATATGGCTCACGTAGACATTCTGGGGCAACTTCGAACTTATTAGCCACATAGGGTGTCACAAAGGATAAGGTGGCACCCGGATCAAGTAATGCGTAACAGTTATAAGAGAAGATTTGAAGTATACCCGTTACAACATCTGGGGCAGCCTCTCGGTCCTGCCGATTTCCCAATGCATACAGGCGGTTCGCTCCGCCTCCAGTATTCGTAGCAGTAGCCCTCTGTTGGCTGCCCGCAGGGGGCGCTGTAGATGACTGGGCTCTATTACCTCTGTCGTTTCCCCTCTGGCTCCTCATAGGACATTCAATCTGGATATGGCCAGGCTGTCCACACGTATAGCATAAATTGGTGCCTTCCCGGCACGCACCGAGATGTTGTTTGCCACATATGCCACAAGTTGCTTTTTCTCTGGGGCCCTGGGCGACACTGGCCTGGGACTGAGATACCTGTGCTCTGAAATTATGATGGCCCTGGGTCCTTTGGTCATACCTGTGCTGCTGGACAGGTGCATTCACCATCGGTGTTGCATGGCGAGGAGGTTTCCTCTGAAAGAAGTTCTTGCTGCCCTTGTCCCCCTTTTGCTAGTTTGGATCCTGGCCCGCAGCCTTGGCTTTCTTGCTCTGCTGTTCCTCCCTGTCCCTCTTCTTGTCCTCTTCGGTCTGTTGGGCATAAACCATCAGCCTGGAAATATCCATGTCTGGGATCAGCAGTGCTGCCTTGCACTCCCTCTTCACATGTCTGCCCAGTCCAGACACAAATTTTCTCATCCGGGCCCTCATATCAAGAACCATCTCCGGAGCATACCTTGACAGCTGGGTGAACTTTAGGCTATACTCTTTCGCGGTCATACCCTCCTATTTTAAGTTCACAAACTCTTCAACCTTGGCTTCCCTTAACTCTTGGGGAAAGAAATGATCGAGAAAAGCACTCTCGAACTCTTCCCACTCGGCTGGTACAGCACTTTCACCTCTGACATCCTCCCATTGGTTGTACCAAATGTTGGCCACATCCTTAAGTTGATATGAGACCAAATCCACTCCTTCACTCTCACTTGCATGCATTGCCCTTAGGATCTTGCGCATTTCATCAATAAAGTTTTGCGGATCCTCCTCAACCTTAGAACCCGTATAGACTGGCGGATTCATCCTCAAAAAATCTCTGAGCCTGGACGCAGCAGTTGGCTCTTGGGAACTGGAGCTTGGGGCCTGGGGACCACGACTGCTACTTTGCGAGGCCACCAACTGGGTGAGCATGGCAATGGCTCCCCTGAAGTCTGCCTCTGAAGTGGGGGCTGACTGTGCTGGGGGTGCTGGTGGAGCCTCAGCAGCTCTAGCTGGTCGTCCCCGTCTCCTTACCTCACGTTCTGGTAAGGGGTTCTCAGTACTTGGGACAGAACCATCTCTTTGGGCAGCAGTGCGTTTTGGAGGCATTATCTACAAACGCGTAGCGCACGAGTTAAAGAGGTTTGCTTAAAGTCAAGCTCTAGCGCACGACTTAGAACATCAAAGAAGTGGAACCATTTCCTAATGCCCTGTAGCATCCTGTTTATGAAGTGTGGTGCACAACACACGCATAAACGAGACTCTACTAGACACGGCTTCGTAGACTCCCTAGGACTCTTGAACTCTGTGCTCTGATACCAAGTTTGTCACGCCCCGGGAGGGTACCCTAGGGGTGGCCGGCACTCAGAGGCTTTTGCTAGCCCCCAAGCGAACCACTTAGCATTCATCACATCATTCATTATAAACATTGCGGAAGGAGATAGAAAATAATATCTAAACAAAGTGGGCCAAGGGACAAACATCAAAACTGTTCATTACACCAAGCAGGGGAATATTGCTCAGGTATCATAACATTCACCTTGACTACACCATTATGTCTACAAAGCCTCTAACCTTTTCTTAAAACGTCTATGAAGAGGACCATGACAAACCATGGCTACTCGACTCAAAGAACCGGATAACATTCATAAATAAAGGTTTTCCTCCGGAAACAAGGAGGCTCACCACAGTCAGAATTTGGGAACACTTGACCTCAACGGGGCAGCTGCTGAAGTCCTCTAGCTCCTATATCTACATCATGAAACGATGCAGCGCCAAATGGCGTCAGTACGTGGAATGTACTGGCATGTAAAATAGCTGAATCACATCTTTAGAATCATCCGAACATAACATACATCATCATGAGACTTTAACATTTATATCAGGGAAACATTAACATTGACCTTTACATTAACATTGACCTTTGCATTAACATTGGCCTTTACATTAACATTGACCTTTGCATTAACATTGGCCTTTACATTAGAGTACTATTAGGGAAACCTTTTCTGAGAGGCCTAACTGGGAGTTTCTTTAACCGGCAACCATCACTTATGAGCCAGTGATGATACAACGAAGCGATGCCGTTGCCACATCCATCCATTACCCTGCCCAGGGTAAAGGACATTACATTAGTGGATCCATAAAACATAACATTAGTCCTCATTTGGGACAAGATAGGAGCCATCCGCATTGCGGTTCAATCCTCTCTTCCTACGCGGGCCACGTAGTTAATGGACTCAAGTGGGACTCACTTTTATCCATTTCGGTGCTCAATACTCCTCCCAGAACTCGACATGCTCATAAAACATTAACATTCATTAGTCCCATAGGGACGCATTTCATCATCATTAGTCCCCATAGGGGCATAATACATTATCATTGGCATCAACATTCATTTGTCCCATAGGGACACATTACATTGTCATTAGCATCTCCTTTACATCAACATTAACATCATTGTCACTCCATCTCATTAACATCAACATCATTGACTTTAGGGACACTCGTTTAGGAACTTTGACTCTCAACTTCGAGACAATCCCACACTCACATTCTCAACATTCATCATTCATTAATTTGTCATTACTCTAGACTCTACACACACACCCATATTCATCATGCATGCTTTTCTAGAATACATATGTGATAGATATAAGGTTTTCAACTAAATGCTTTTCAAGAAAATAGTTTAAAAGGATGCATGAGGGTTTTTATGAGGGTCATCATCAATGCAGGAAAATATGTAGGTTTATGCATAAAATAATGGCATTTGTTCATTTCATTACATGAATTAACATGTTTCACTTCATTACCCTAACATCATTCACCATTAGACTTTAATACCTTACTCATGGGGCACATGGGAGGACATTCCCATGTTTTAAGTTTAGCCTTACATACCTGAAAGAAGATAGTCACACTAAAGCACCTTCTTTCCTCTTGCTCTCTTCAACCTCCTTCAAGCCCTAGCCTTAAGAACCTTAGGAAGACTTCTTCAATGGGGTTTTTCAACCCTTTTTCGTGAAAACCGACCTATATAGGTCATAGGGGTACGTTTAGGATAGGTGGGATTGGACCATAATGCCCTTGGAAATTTTAAGAAATTAAATCCCGTCCTGAAATAACACAGTCCGCGTCGCGGACTGGTCGCGGACAGTATATTTTCGGAAATTCAACTCCGTCGAAATTTTCAGGAAAAGATAAGTGTGTCTCCGCGACCAGTCCGCGTCGCGGTTCCGTCGCGGAGGCTCACTGTTTTTCGTTTTGGAACGAAAAATTATCTTTTGACTCGGTTGCTCTAAAATTCGACCGAGACCTTTCCCCCACTCCATTTTCAGTGCTGATCATGAATCCGCTCTCGGATTTCTGATCCGAGCATCGGAAGGCATGTTTCTCGCACACCTCTCCTTGAGGGGTATTTTGGTAATTTCGCGGGCGTTACAAATTAGGAAACCAATTATTTACAAAAATAGTCTGTGAACCAATTAGACTTCGGGTAAGGGTTCAACTCATTTCGAAGGAAAGGTATTAGTGCCCTTCAAAATCCACAACTATGGGTCCCGACTCAGCTCCTTTTTTCGAATTGAGGAGATATGTAACAAGTATAACAAACACCACATACATACAAGAATAAAACAAGACAGTATATGAAAAACGTCCTAGTATTTGTCTAACGTTAATAATATACATTATAATGAATGAATGAATGAATAAATAAATAAAGAAACAACTCCGTGCACCTGTAAAAACACTTAGTAAAAGTGTTAATAATGAATAAAATAATAATTGAAAATAAAATCCGTCTTATATACATGGACGGCTTTGGAAATCGACGATAATTTCTTCATCGACCAATTTTAACAAATAATATATACATAAGCTTAACCTAATTTTTTTGAATTTTATCACGCGATAAATATGAATATAAACTAACTTTTTTCGTCTTTTTAAATGGGAAGGCCTCGAAATCTGACAGATAGATTTTTCATTGGCCAATTTTAACAAATAATATTTACGCAAATTTAAACTAAACAACAACAACAACATACCCAGTGGAATCCCACAAATGGGGTCTGAGGAGGGTAGAATGTACGCTTACCTTACCACTACTTCATAGAGGTAGAGAGGTTGTTTCCAGGGAGCCCTCGTCTCAAAAATCCAAAAACAGAATAAACTAGATATAGAAAAAGGAAAGGACATGAAAAGCACATAATAGTATTAGTATGCAAATACGATAAATTTAACATAACAAAATGAAAAATGAAAATACAAGATAAAAAAACAATGTAAATACGCTAAAAGTAAACAAATATAATGGCATCATACAATGTAAAGACATCACTACTACTACTATCCTACTATCACCAAGTCATATATCGACCTATCCCTACTAACTAATACGCAACCTCCACTCTTTTCTATCTAAGGTCATGTTCTCGACGAGGTGAAGTTTCGCTATATCTTGTCTACTCACCTCCCCCCAATACTTCTTCAGCCTACCTCTACCCCTTCGTGTTTCTCCTAAATCCAACCTCTCGCACCTCCTAACAGGATCATCGATACTCCTTCTCTGCACATGTCCAAACCAACGCAGTCTCGCTTCCCTTATCTTGTCATCCACAAGAGCTACCTCTAACTTCTCCCGGATGATCTCATTTCTAATCTTATCACTCCTGGTATGTCCACACATCCATCTCAACATCCTTATCTCCGCAACCTGCATCTTCTGAACATGTGAATTTTTAATAGGCCAACACTCCACCCTGTAACGCCCGGTAACTTACCAAAATACCCCTAGGAAGAGGTGTATGCAAAACACATCTTCCGATGTTTGGATTGAAAATCCAAGAGCGGATTCGTGATCAGCACCGAAAAGTGAGTGGGAGAAGGGTCTCGGTCGATTTTTAGAGCGACCGAGTCGAAAGATAATTTTTCGTTCCAAAACAAAAAACAGTGTGACTTCGCGATGGAACCGCGTCACGAACCTGTCGCGAAGCCACACTTATGTTTTCTGAGATTTTTTCGACGGAGTTGAGTTTTTCGAAAATACACTGTCCGCGACAGGTCCGCGTCACGGACAGTGTTATTTCAGGTCGGGAAAAAGTTCTTTTAAATTTCGAAGGGCATTCTAGTCCATTCTTATAATTCCTAAACATTCTTCTACGATGAATAAAGGTCAGTTTCTAAGAAAAAGGGTTTCAAAAACCCCATTCAAAAGCATTCTTCCTAGAAAAGTCACTAAGCCAGGGCTTGAGGGGAGTTGAGGTTGAGGAAAATAAGAGAAGTTTGTGCAAGAACTGTGTTAGCAAATCATCCCAGGTATGTAAGGCTAACCTAAAACATGGGAATGTTCTCCCATGTGCCCTTCTAAGTAAAGTGAATTGTGTCTTGAAACATAATGAGGTTAATGTGCAGAGTTTGAGTATGTACATTTAATTTTGCTTTATGCATATATTTTTACATGAATTGATGATCATCACAAACTTATCATATGTCATAATTCATTTTCATGAGTGTGTTTTTAAAACCCTATGATTATCTTATTAAAAGATATAAGAATGAACTAAGAGATGAGTCTAGAGCCGTAATGAGTTTGATGTTATGATGTTGTGATTGTGTTTCATATTTGATGAGAGTCTTGATGATGATGTTGATGAGAATGATGTTTTATGATATCTTAAAAATTTGAAATTTAATTTATAAACGAGTATCTTGAGTCTATGATGTTGATGTTGATGTAAATTAGGTGAGGTGATGTTGATGTTAATGTTGAGGTATTATATTATGTCCCTATGGGACTGAGGTTGATGTTGAGGCATTATATTATGTCCCCATGGGACTGATGTTGATGTTGAGGTATTATGTCCCTATGGGACTGATGATGAGGTATTATGTCCCTATGGGACTGATGAGGTTGAGGTTTTATGAGCAAGTCGAGTTCTGGGAGGAGTATTGAGCACCGAAATGGATAAGAGTGAGTCTCACTTGAACCCATTAACTACGTGGCCCGCGTAGGAAGAGGGGATTGAACCGCAATGCGGATGGCTCCTTTCTTGTCCCAAATGAGGACTGAGGTTTTTCTTGTGGATCCACTAAGGTTGATGTCCTTTACCCCGGGCAGGGTATTGGATGGATGTGGCAACAACATCGCTTCGTTGTCTCATCACTGGCTCATAGGTGATGGTTGTCGGTTAGAGAAACTCCTAGTTAGGTTCCATTTTGATAGGACACCGATGTTGATGTTGATGTGATGTTTTGAGTCGAGTCCCCTGTGTTGAGTTGACGTTGATGTTCCTTGAGCTGAGTTGATGTTGACGTTCCTTGAGTTGAGATGAGCCGAGTTCCATGAGTTGAGTTGAGTCGAGTTGAGGTTCCTTGAGATGAGTCTGATGTGTTGATGATGTTGAGATGAGAGGTTGATGAGTAAATTGGCTATTCTAATCTCTTGCCTTAGATAGACGTTTGACATTCTGATGGAGTATGATGTTGAGTTGATGTTTTCACTATGCTGTTGTACTTATACTGTTATTCACCTATTGTACATGCTAGTACATTCCACATACTGACGCCATTCGGCGCTGCAACGTTTCATGATGCAAATACAGGAGTTAGAGAACTTCAGCAAGCGCATCATTGAGGTCGTAGATTTCGAGTCCAGTCATTGGTGAGCCTCCTTGCTATCCGGAGGGGACCCCTTTTTATTTAATGTTTTCCATTATTTATTGAGTTGGGTAGCCATGGTCTGTCATGGTACCATCTTAGATAGTTGAGTCAGGTTAGGGGCTTCATAGACATGAGTAGAGGTTTGATGTTGATTGATTTCCTTTCAGAATTGAGTAGTACATTACTTTTTACTTCTTATGATGAGACTGGTGTTGGTCAAATGGCCCCTTTATTTGAGGTAGCTCATTGTTCCATTTCCGTTGTGTTGATGTTAAATGACTGTCCTGAGAACGAGTGGTTCGCTTAGGGACTAGCAATATTCTCTGGGTGCCGACCACGCCTAGGGAACCCTCCTGGGGTGTGATAAACTTGGTATCAGAGGACAGAGTTCAAGAGTCCTAGGGAGTTTATGAAGCTGTGTCTAGTAGAGTCTTGTTTATGTGTGTGTTGTGCACCACACTTCATAAACAGGAAGCTATAGGACATTAGGAATGGTTACGCTTCTTTGATGTTCTGAGTTCGTGTGATAGAGTTTGACTCTATGAAACCCCCCTTTTCTAATTCGTGCTTTACGCGTTTACAGATAATGCCTCCAAAACGCACTGTTGCCCAAAGAGATGCCTCAGTCCCTAACACTAAGAATCCCTTACCAGAGGCTCCTAACCCGCATGGGACAAGGAGACGGGGTCGACCTGCCAGAGTTACTGAGGCTCCACCAGCACCTCCTGCTCAGTCATCCTCCACTTCGGAAGCAGACTTCAGGGGAGCTATTACTATGCTCACTTAGTTGGTGGCCTTTCAGAGTAGCAGTAGCGGTCCCCAGGCCCCTAACTCCAGCACCCAAGAGCTTGCAGCTGCATCCAAGCTCAGAGATTTCCTGAGGATGAACCCGCCAGTCTGTACGGGGTCCAAGGTTGAGGAGGATCAGCCAAAATTTATTGATGAGATGTGTAAGATCCTAAGGGCTATGCACACGAGTGAGATTGAGGGAGTCGAGCTGGTCTCATATCAGCTTAAGGATGTTGCAAATGTCTGGTATAATCAGTGGGAAGATGGTAGAGGTGAGAATGCTGAGTCTGCTGAGTGGGAAGAGTTTGAGAGTGCTTTTCTCGATCACTTCTTTCCCCAAGAGTTGAGAGAGGCAAAGGTCGAAAAGTTCGTGAATCTGAAACAAGAGGGATTAACTGTCAAAGAGTACAGCCTGAAGTTCATCCACCTGTCCAGATATGCTCCAGAGATGGTCCAAGATATGAGGGCAAGGATGAGGAAGTTCGTGTCTGGGTTGGGCAGGCATGTAAAGAGGGAGTGTAAGGCCGCATTGTTGATTCCAGATATGGATATCTCTAGGCTTATGGTGTATGCCAACAGACCGAGGAGGAAAAGAAGAGAGATAGGGAAGAGCAGCAGAGTAAGAAAGCCAAATCGGTAGAGCATGAGCCTAATCAACAGAAGCAGAATAAGGGTGGTAGAACTTTCTTTCAGAAGAAGCCTTCTAGCCATGCACCTCCGATGGCGAGTGCACCTGTTCAGCAAAACACGTATGATCAGAAATCCTATGGTCACCAAAAGTTTAGAGCACAGGGACCTTAGTCCCAAGCTAGTGTTGCTCAAGGTCCGAGAGGAAGGCCACCTTGTGGCAGATTTGGCATGCTGCATCTTGGTGCGTGACGCGAGGGCACCAATACTTTCTTTTCATGTGGACAACCTGGCCATTTCCAGGGTGAGTGCCCTACGAGGAGGTGGAGTATAGAGGTAATAAAGCTCAGTCTTCTACAGCGCCCCCTGCGGGCAGTCATCAGAAGGCTACTATTGCAAATGCAGGAGGCGGGACGAACCGTCTGTATGCGATGGGTAATCGACAGGATCAAGAGGTTGCTCCACATGTTGTTACGGGTATGCTCCGAATATTTTCTTATAATTGTTATGCATTGCTTGACTCCGGTGCCACTTTATCTTTTGTGATCCCTATGTGGACAATAAGTTTGAGATTCTTCTAGAGTGTTTGCTTGAGCCTTACACTATTTCGACTCCTACTGGTGAGTCTATCCTAGCTAAGAGGGTCTATAAAGTAGTGTCCATCTATCATAGGGATACTTTGGCCAATTTGGTAGAATTGGAGATGGTTGATTATGATGTGATCCTTGGTATGGATTGGCTCCATGCTTGCCATGCATCCATAGATTGTAGGACCCGAGTTGTTAGATTTCAATTTCCAAATGAACCGGTCCTCGAGTGGAAGGGAGGTTATGTCGCACCCAAGGGTAGATTTATTTTCTACCTAAAGGTGAGGAGGTTAATCTCTAAGGGGTGTATTTATCACCTTGTACGAGTTAAATCTAATGATGTTGAGTCCCCTACTCCTGAGTCAGTCCCGATTGTAAATGAGTTCCTTGAGGTGTTCCCTGAGGATTTACCTAAAGTCCCTCCTGATAGGGAGATCGACTTCGGTATTGATGTACTACTCGACACGCAGGCTATTTCAATTCCACCATATAGGATGGCCCCCGCTGAGTTGAAAGAGTTGAAGGAGCAGTTGAAGGATCTGCTAGAGAAGGGTTTTATTAGACTCAGTGTTTCTCCTTGGGGTGCTCCCATTTTGTTTGTACGAAAGAAGGATGCGTCTCTCAGAATGTGCATAGACTATAGGCAACTAAACAAGGTCACGGTCAAGAAAAAATATCCTCTTCCCAGGATAGATGACTTGTTTGCCCAACTTCAGGGTGCCTCAAGCTTTTCAAAGATAGACCTCAGATCGGGTTACCAACAGTTAAAGGTGAAAGAATGTGATGTTCCAAAGACAACCTTAAGGACAAGATATGGCCACTTTGAGTTCTTGGTCATGTCCTTTAGGTTGACGAACGCACCGACAGCTTTCATGGATTTGATGAATAAAGTGTTCAGGCCCTACCTTGACATGTTTGTGATCGTGTTCATTGAGGATATCTTGGTATATTCGAGGAATGAGGAAGAACATACTAAACATCTTAGAGTTGTCCTTCAAACTCTCAAGGACCATGAATTGTATCTGAAGTTCTCCAAATGTGAGTTTTGGCTAAAGTCAGTGGCTTTCCTAGGCCATGTTGTTTTGGGTGATGGAATTCGAGTAGATAGCCAGAAGATTGAAGCGGTTGCAAGCTGGCCAAGACCGACCTCCCCAACTGACATAAGGAGTTTCTTGGGGTTGGCAGGTTACTACCACAAATTTGTTGAGGGATTTTCTTCCCTATCCGCGTCATTGACCAAAGATTACGACATGATCATCATGTACCACCCAGGTAAAGCTAATGTTGTTGCTGATGCTCTTAGCAGGTTGTCTATGGGTAGCACAACCCATGTTAAGGAAGAAAAGAAAGAGCTAGTAAAGGAGGTGCATAGGTTGGCTTGGCTGGGAGTCCAACTTGAGGAGAATGACGAGGGATGAATTAATGTTCAAAATGGGTCTTCATCGTCCCTAGTGACTGAGGTAAAAAAAGAAATAGGATCGAGATCCTATTATACTCCAATTGAAGGAGGATGTTCAGAAATAGAAAGTGATGGTCTTCTCCAAAGGTGGAGATGGGATATTGAGGTACTAGAGTAGGTTATGTGTCCCTGATGTCGATGGTGTTCGGGAGACGATTCTGGCTCAGGCCCATAACACTAGATACTCCATTCATCCGGGCTCCACAAAGATGTATCACGACTTGAGAGAGGTCTATTGGTGGAGTGGAATAAAGAGGGATATCGCGGAGTTTGTTTCAAGATTCCCAAATTGCCAGCAAGTGAAGGTTGAGCATCAGAGGCCAAGTGGTTTGGCTCAAAACTTCGAGATTCCAGAGTGGAAGTGGAAAATGGTTAATATGGATTTCATCATTGGCCTACCGAGATCCCGGAGACAGCATGATTCCATATGGGTGATTGTAGACAGAATGACGAAGTCAGCGCATTTCCTGGCAGTCAAGATGACCAACACTGCAGAGGATTATGCCAAGTTGTATATCCAAGAGATCGTGAGGTTGCATGGAGTTCCCTTGTCCATCATCTCGGACAGAGGAGCCCAATTTCCTTGTCACTTCTGGAAGTCTTTCCAGAAAGGATTGGGTACCAAAGTGAACTTGAGCACAGCCTTTCATCCACAGATGGATGGTTAGGCAAAGCGCACTATTCAGACGGTAGAAGATATGTTGAGAGCATGTGTCCTTGACTTCAAAGGAAATTGGGACGATCATTTACCATTGATTGAATTCACATATAACAATAGTTATCATGCAAGTATTTAAATGGCCCCTTATGAGGCCTTGTATGGGAGGAGATGTAGATCACCCATTGGGTGGTTTGAAGTTAGAGAGGCTGAGTCTATTGGGCTTGACCTTGTCCACCAGTCCATGGAGAAGGTGAAGATTATTCGAGAATGATTGAAGACTACCCAAAGCCGTCAGAAATCTTACATATATGTGAGGAGAAGAGACCTAGAGTTTGAGGTGAGCGATTGGGTTTACTTGAAGGTATCACCCATGAAGGGTGTCATGAGGTTTGGGAAAAAGGGGAAATTAAGTCCTCGTTATATTGGTCCTTATCAGATTTTGCAAAGAATTGGGAAGGTTGCTTACGAGCTAGAAATACCTTCTGAGTTAGATGGAATCCATCTGGTGTTCCATATTTCGATGTTGAAGAAATGTTTGGGGGATCCTGCCTTGGTAATTCCTGTGGAGAGCATAGGAGTCAGAGACAGTTTGTCCTATAAGGAAATCCCGGTCCAAATCCTTGATCGACAGGTTCGCAGACTGAGGAACAAAGAGATAGCCTTCGTCAAAGTTCTGTGGAGCAACTAATTTGTTGAGGAAGCCGCTTGGGAAGCTGAGGAAAAGATGAGAACAAAATACCCGCACCTGTTCGTGCCCGAGGTTGATGAAAATATTGGAGGTACCATTCTTACTTTCTATGTAAATTGTTGTCCCTACCATGAGTTGATGTGTATATTCCCGATGTCTGAATAAA
This sequence comes from Solanum rostratum, assembly GCA_029948455.1. Lineage (NCBI taxonomy): Eukaryota > Viridiplantae > Streptophyta > Magnoliopsida > Solanales > Solanaceae > Solanum > Solanum rostratum. Next base: position 24,731,361 of record CM057054.1, read on the forward strand.
TGTTATTGAGGTCGAGGAAGAGTTGAGGAGGTGAGTTGCTGAGTGAGTATCCAGGTGAGTCTTGAGTCTATTCGTGCCAAAATACCGTTCCTACTCATCATTCGAGGACGAATGATCCCAAGGGAGAGATAATGTAACGCTCGGTAAATTACCAAAATACCCCTAGAGAAGAGGTGTGCGCAAAACGCGTCTTCCAATGCTCGAATTGAAAATCCAAGAGCGGATTCGTGATCAGCACTGAAAATCGAGTGGGAGAAGGGTCTCGGTCGATTTTAGAACGACCGAGTCGAAAGATAATTTTTCGTTCCAAAACGAAAAATAGTGTGACTTCGCGATGGAACTGCGTCACAGACCTATTGCAGAGCCACACTTATGTTTTTTGTGATTTTTTCGACGGATTTGAGTTTTCCGAAAATACACTATCCGCGACAGGTCCGTGTCGTGGACTGTTATATTTCAGGTCGGGAAAAAGTTCTTTTAAATTTCGAAGGGCATTCTAGTCCATTCCTATAATTCCTAAACATTCCTCTACGATGAATAAAGGTCGGTTTCTAAGAGAAAGGGTTTCAAAAACCCCATTCAAAAGCATACTTCCTAGAAAAGTCACTAAGCCAGGGCTTGAGGGGAGTTGAGGTTGAGGAAAACAAGATAAGTTTGTGCAAGAACTGTGTTAGCAAATCATCCCTAGTAGGTAAGGCTAACCTAAAGCAATGAGAATGTTCTCCCATATGCCCTTCTGAGTAAAGTGAATTGTGTCTTGAAACATAATGAGGTTAATGTGAAGAGTTTGAGTATGTATATTTAATTTTGCTTCATGCATATATTTTTACATGAATTGATGATCATCACAAACTTATCATATGTCATAATTCATTTTCATGAGTGTGTTTTTAAAACCCTATGATTATTTTATTAAAAGATATAAGAATGAACTGAAAGATGAGTCTAGAGCCGCAATGAGTTTGATGTTATGATGTTGTGATTGTGTTTCATATTTGATGAGAGTCTTGATGATGATGTTGATGAGAATGATATTTTATGTTGTCTTAAAAATTTGAAATTTAATTTCTAAACGAGTATCTTGAGTCTATGATGTTGATGCTGATGTAAATGAGGTGAGGTGATGTTAATGTTAATGTTGAGGTACTATATTATGTCCCTATAGGACTGGAGGTTGATGTTGAGGTATTGTATTATGTCCCCACGGGACTGATGTTGATGTTGAGGCATTATGTCCCTATGGGACTGATGATGAGGTATTATGTCCCTATAGGACTTATGAGGTTGAGGTTTTATGAGCAGGTCGAATTCTGGAAGGAGTATTGAACACCGAAATGGGTAAGAGTGAGTCCCACTTGAACCCATTAACTATGTGGCCCGCATAGGAAGAGGGGATTGAATCGCAATGTGGATGGCTCCTTTCTTGTCCCAAATGAGGGCTGAGGTTTTTCTTGTGGATCCACTGAGGTTGATGTCCTTTAACCCGGGCAGGGTATTGGATGGATGTGGCAACGACATCGCTTTTTTGTATCATCATTGGCTCATAGGTAATGGTTGTCGATTAGAGAAACTCCCAATTAGGTTCCATTTTGATAGGAATCCGATGTTGATGTTGATGTGATGTTTTGAATCGAGTACCCTGAGTTGAGTTGACGTTGATGTTCCCAGAGCTGAGTTGATGTTGACGTTCCTTGAGTTGAGATGAGCCGAGTTCCCTGAGTTGAGTTGAGTTGAGTTGAGGTTCCTTGAGATGAGTCTGATGTGTTGATGGTGTTGAGATGAGAGGTTGATGAGTAAATTGGCTATTCTAATCTCTTGCCTTAGATAGACGTTTGACATTCTGATGGAGTATGATGTTGAGTTGATGTTTTTCCTATGTTGTTGTACTTATACTGGTATTCAGCTATTGTACATTCCACGTACTGACGCCATTCGGCGCTGCATCGTTTCATGATGCAGATATAGGAGCTAGAGGACTTCAGCAAGCGCATCGTTGAGGTTGGAGATTTCGAGTCTAGTCATTGGTGAGCCTCCTTGCCATCTGGAGGGGACCCCCTTTTATTTGATGTTTTCCATTATTTATTGAGTTGGGTAGCCATGGTATGTCATGGTACCATCATAGACAATTGAATCAGGTTAGAGGTTTCATAGACATGAGTAGAGCTTTGGTGTCGATGGATTTCCTTTCAGAATTGAGTGGTACATTACCATTTACTTCTTATGATGAGACTGATGTTGGTCAAATGGCCCCTTTATTTGAGGTAGCTCATTATTCCATTTCTGCTGTGTTGATGTTGAATGACTATCCTGAGAATGAGTGGTTCGCCTAGGGACTAGCAATAATCTTTGGGTGCAGGCCACACCTAGGGTACCCTCCCGTGGCGTGACACACCCCATATAGCAAAGATGGTCTAATCACCATTCTGTAAAACTTGCTTTAAGCTTAGGTGGTATCTTTTTATCACATAATACTCCTGAGGCAAGCCTCCATTTCGTCCATGCTGCCCCAACATGGTGTGTGACATCATCGTTGAAATCGCCACTACTATGGATGATGGACCCAAGATACTTACAATTATCTCTCTTGGGGATAGATTGAGTGGCAAGCCTCACATTAGTTTCTATTTTATCCCTCGCAGCACTAAAATTGCACTCCATGTATTCTGTTTTGGTTCTACTCAATTTGAACCCTTTGGATTCAAAAGTGTGTCTCTAAACCTCCAATCTATCATTCACTTTAATGCGGGTCTCATCAATCAGTACTATGTCACCTACAAATAGCATACACCAAGGGACCTCCTCCTGGATAGACCGCATCAGCTCATCCATCACCAGGGCAAAAAGAAAAGGGCTTGACACAGATCCTTGATGAAGTCTCATCTCAATAGAAAAATACTCTGAGTCTTCTCCCACCGTTCTTACCCAAATTTTGGCTCCGGCCTACATGTCCTTTATCACCCTAATGTATGCTATTGGGACACCTTTCGCCTTTAGACACCTCCATAGGACATCCCTCAGAACGTTTTCATAGGCCTTCTCGAGATCAATGAACACCATATGAAGGTCCTTTTTTCTTTCCCTATATTTTTCCACTAATCTCCGAACAAGATGAATTGCTTCAGTAGTTGATCGTCCTGGCATGAATCCGAATTGATTCTCTGAGATAGACACTGCTTTTCTCACCCTCATCTCCACCACTCTCTCCTAGACCTTCATAATGTGACTTAACAACTTGATACCCCTGTAATTGTTACAGTTTTGAATATCACCCTTATTCTTGTACAATGGGACCATTGTAGTCCTTCTCCATTCATCAAGCATCTTGTTAGTCTTCATAATAGCATTGAACAGTCTATTCAACCACTCTATGCCATCCTTGACCATGTTCTTAAAAAAACCTACTGGGATCTCATCGGGTCTGATGGCCGTCCCTCTCTTCATCCTACTAATAGCACGTCTAACCTCCTCAACTCTAAACAACCTGCAATAATAAAAATCTCGATGACTTTCAGAGTGTGCCAACTTACCTAGGTCAATACCTCTATCTCTTTTTTTGTTTAGGAGTTTATGAAAGTAAGCTTGTCACCTTAGCTTAATGGAAGTCTCATCCACCAACACCTCACCCTCCTCATCCTTGATGCACTTCACTTGGTCTAGGTCTCGAGCTTTCATTTCTCTCTCCTTAGCGAGCCTATACAATCTTTTTCCCCCACCTTTATCACTTAACTCCTCATATAGGCACATAAACGATGCTATCTTAGCACTCGTCACCACCATCTTTGCCTCTATCTTATCCATATTAGATATCTCCTTAACCCATTGTTTTTCATCCTCATCCCTACACTCTAACCACTTCGTATAAACAACCTTCTTGGCTTTCACTTTGCCTGGAACTTCGTTATTTCATCACCAATCGCCTTGACATCCACCAAAGGCCCCTCTCGAAACCCCTAGTACCTCAATAGCTACTCTTCTAATGTAACCAGTAGTAGTGACCCACATATCGTGCATATTTTCGCCACTACTCCAAGCCTCTAAATTACCCAACTTTTCTTCTATTTCTCGTGAATGGCAGGGGTGAGGCCTCCCCATCTAATCCGTGGTTGGGCATTAATAACCTTCTTCTTCTTTTCTCTCTTAATCTCTAAATCCATCACTAGAATCCTATGTTGAGTGGAGATATTCTCACTCAGAATAACCTTGCAATTCTTACACTAAATTTAAACTAAATGTTTTGAATTTTAACATGTAACCAATATTAACCTAAACTAAAATTTTCCGACTTTGTAAATGGGGAGGCCTCGAAATCTGACAGATAGATTTTTTATTGGCCAATTGAACATCTAAAAACACACCAGTCTATAAACAGTAACAAAAACAAACAAAAACAAGCGTAGCTTGCCGGAAAATCTTTAATAGTGCATGAAACTGATTCAAATGAACTAAAGACAATAAGTATTTAAATGAACAAAAGGCAATAAATATCAATAAAATAGAGAAATAACAAATAAATGATGTAAAGCAATCCTTAATGGTGCAAACAAAAAAGAACTGTCATGATGGAAACAATAATAAGATACTATTAGTGTCTTGCCTATTATCAATGTAAATACAAAAAAATGAAAATATTGTAATAATACAATTCAACCAACAACAAAATTATAAAGAATAGCCATAGTCAATGGCTAAAAAGCCAACAGGTTTACCAAAATATAATAAGGAACAGTGTAAGACCAATAAAGAATGATAAAAATAATTGTAATTGTTATAAAATGAATCTAGGATTAACTAGAATAAATGTAAGGAGAATAAAAAACTTAAAACTGAGGAGAAGGGAGAATAATATATTGCAGTGTATCTTTTCTTTTCTTTACTGATGTATCTATTTCTTTTCTGAATGTTGAGACATATACATATATATAGCAATGGTAGCCACCAATGTGGACTACCAAAGCTTTGAAAGTTGCATAAAATATAAAGCCACTACCACTATTGTGGACTTTTCCCTTTTACAATTCATACTCAACACTCCCCCTGAATTGTCCATGTAAAGAAAAGTTCTAGGTGACCTTAATACGCATCATTAGCTGCCTCATTAAAAACCTTACCAGGAAACTCAGTGGGATAAAACCTTGGTTAAGGAAAAAAAGAGTACAATGCGTATTTTAATCCCCTTGATGAAGACTTCATTTGATACTTTGGAGACGGTGCAATCCGATCTTATATCTTAGCCTTTCAAATGTTGACGTTGGCAATGCCTTAGTGAATAAATCTGAAAGATTATCACTCGAACGAATTTGTTGTACATCAATATCACCTTTCTTCTTAAGATCATGTGTGAAGAATAATTTCGGTGAAATGTGTTTTGTTATGTCTCCTTTTATGAAGCCACCCATAAATTGAGCTATGCACGTGGCATTGTCTTCAAATATGACTGTGGGTACTATGACATCATTTTTCAGTCCACATTTTCCTTCGATGAAATGTATCATTGATTTCAACCACAAACATTCTCTACTTGCTTCATGAATTGCAATTATTTCAACATGATTTGAAGAAGTAGCAATAACTGACTGCTTTGTAGATTGCCATGATATAGTAGTTCCTCCATATGTAAAAAAATAGCCTATTTGAGATCGGGCTTTATGTGAATCTGATAAATAACCTGCATCTGCATAACCAACAAAGTCTGCACATCCTTTGTTAGTATAAAATAAACCCATATCAATTGTACCTTTCAGGTATTGCAAAATATGTTTGATACCGTTCCAATGCCTTCGCGTTGGGGAAGAACTATACCTTGCTAGCAAATTAATAGAAAATGTTATATCAGGTCTGGTTGAGTTAGCAAGGTACATGAGTGCACCAATGGCACTGAGGTATGGTACTTCTGAACCAAGAAGTTCTTCATCCTCTTCTGGGGGACGAAATGGATCTTTATTCACTTCAAGTGATCTAACAACCATTGGAGTACTTCAGGGATGTGCTTTTTCCATATAGAATCGCTTTAAGATTTTCTCAGTATAGGCAGATTGATGAACAAAGATCCCGTCTGTTAAATGTTCAATTTGTAGACCCAGACAAAGTTTTGTCCTTCCAAGATCTTTCATCTCAAATTCTTCCTTTAAATATTCAATTACCTTTTGGACCTCTTCAGGAGTTCCAATGAGATTTATATCATCAACATAAACAGTAAGTATCACAAACTCCGATCTTATTTTCTTAATAAAAACACATGGACAAATGACATCATTTATATATCCTTTATTTATCACAAGTACTCACTAAGGCGATTATACCACATATGCCCTGACTGTTTCAGACCATATAATGATCTTTGTAATTTGACTGAGAACATTTCCCAAGACTTAGTACATGCTTCGGGCAATTTGAATCCTTCTGGGATTTTCATGTAAATTTCACTTTCAAGTGAACCATAGAGGTAAGCTGTAACTACATCCATTAGATGTATTTCAAGATTTTCATGTACAACTAAACTAATGAGATATTGAAAGGTTATTCCATCCATAACAGGTGAATATGTTTCCTCATAGTTGACACTGGGCTTTTGAGAGAATCCTTATGCAACAAGGCATGCCTTGTATCTTACAATATCATTTCTTTCATTTCGCTTTCGCACAAAATCTTATTTATAGCCAACTGGTCTTACACCATCAGGGGTTTGGACTACAAGTCCAAATACCTTACGATTAGAGAGTGAATTCAATTCAGATTGAATTGTTTCTTTCCATTTTGGCCAATCATCTCTGTGTTGACATTCTTTGACGGATTTAGGCTCAAGACTTTCACTATCTTGCATGAGGCTAAGTGCAACATTATATGCAAAAACATTATCCAATGTAGTTTTTGATCGATCTAAACTTATTTCATCACCAATAGAACTTATTAGAAGTTCTTTATTCACTTGGGTCTTAGGTTCACTGATTTCTTCAAGAATATAAGGATTTCTCAAGTCTGGATCTTCTTTAGGAAGTCCTTTTGTAGTATCATTTTTATTATTCCTTATGCTTTTCTTTCTAGGATGTTTATCCTTTGAACCCACTGGTCTACCACGCTTCAGCGTGTTTGGGATTCATAAGCTGTGATACTAGCAGATAGTCCTTTTGGGACTTCGATCCGGATAGGCACATTCACTGCAAGGATATGTTACTTAGTTATCCGTTTTAAATCAGTAAATGTATCTGGCATTTGATTTGCTATTGTCTGCAAATGGATGATCTTCTAGACCTGCACATGTGCGTGTTCGTGGATCAAAATGAAATAGTGATGAAACTTTCCACGCAATTTCTCCAATTTCTCTTTGGGGTTCCTTTTTCTTTCCCCCAAATTGCAGGAAAATTGTTTCATCAAACCGACAATCTGCAAATCTGGCAGTAAATAAATCTCTTGTCAATGGTTTGAGGTATCGAATTATAGAGGGTGAGTCAAACCCAACATATATACCTAACCTCCATTGAGGGCCCATCTTAGTGCGTTGTGGTGGTGCTACAGGCACGTATACCGCACAACAAAAAATTCGTAGATAAGCTATATTAGGTTCATGACCAAATAACAATTATGATGAGGAGTATTTATGATAATTAGTCGGTCTGAGGCATACAAGTGCTACTGCATGTAAGATAGCATGACCCCATACGTCGATGGGTAATTTTAATTTCATGAGCAGTGATCTAGCTATCAATTGCAGACACTTAATAAATGACTCTGCAAGGACATTTTGAGTATGAACATGAGATACCGGATGTTCAATTTTTATCCCAATTGATATGCAATAATCATCAAAATCTTGGGATGTAAATTCTCCAGCATTATCCAGACGAATGGATTTAATTGGATAATCTGGAAATTGTGCCCTTAATCTTATTATTTGTGCCAGTAGCCTTGCAAACGCCAAGTTGCGGGATGATAAAAGGCACACGTGAGACCATCTTGATGATGCATCTATTAGGACCATGAAATATCTAAACACTCCACTGGGTGGGTGAATAGGTCCACATATGTCTCCATGTATACGTTCCAAAAATTTTGGGGATTCGATGCCAACCTTCAGGGTCGATGGTTTGGCAATTAATTTGCTTTGATGACAAGCAACACATGAAAATTCATCATTCATAAGAACCTTCAGGTTCTTTAATGGATGACAAGTTGAATTTTCAAGAATTCGTTTCATCATTATTGATCCAGGATGACCTACTCGATCATGCCATAACACAATTTTTTTTGGATCAGTAAACTTCTGGTTTACGATCGAATGTGCTTCAATGGCACTAATTTTTATATAATATAGGCCATACGATAAAGTTGATAATTTTTCCGAAATATATTTCTAGCCTGAGACACTCTTGGTTATACTAAGATATTCAATATTCATTTCGTTTAGTGTCACAACATGATATCTATTTCTGCAGATATCTTTAAAGCTTAGTAGATTTCTTGGGGATTTAGAAGAGAACAATGCGTCTTCTGTACCAACTTTTGTCCCCTTAGGCAGAATTATCGTTGCTCTTTCGGAGCCTTCAATTATTTTCGCACTACCAGATATTGTAGTAACATCTGCTTTTCTTTTAAGTAAAGAAGAAAAATATTTCTCATCTTTAAAAATTGCATGAGCCGTTCCACTGTCAATAACACAAATATCTTCGCGATTGATTATTGATCCAAACAAAATTTGAGGCACATCCATTCTTCAAAGAAAGTAAATATTTATTTGGATCTCATGTGTATTTAATGAAAAGTCTTGCATAAGTTAAATAAGTATAACGTGTTATTATTATTATTATTATTATTGTTATTATTATTATTATTATTATTATTATCATTATTATTATTATTATTATTATTATTATTATTATTATTATTATTATTATTATTATTATTATTATTATTATTATTATTATTATTATTATTATTATTATTATTATTATTATTATTATTATTATTATTATTCTTTTTGAGGATATAAAAACATAAGCGCACATATAAGTAAAGAAAATTATTTTATATATTATCATGCCCATCGTCGTTCACATTTTCATTAATATTTAAATTTCCTTCTGGGAAATTTAAGTAGTCCGCTACATCCAGATACATATGTTCCACATTATCTTCAGACAAAAAAATTTATCTCTGGAGTTTTGGCTCCTTTTAATAATGCCTGATATAGCTGAACAAGGAATTTAGATGACCAGCATGTCCTTGACCAATTCCCTTTGCCTCCACATCTGTGACATATACTTTCTGAATTTTTCTTTGGAAAAGCTTCTGGCTTTTCTTCCTTCCTTTTAGATTGCTGGTCGCGCTTTGGTGCGAGATGACTATCATGATTTCTTCTTTGACCTCGGCCACAACCACAACCACGACCACTTCTGGGGCCTTAGTTTCTTTCTCATTAGTTATAATTCGTCTGATTCACTTCAAGGAGTGGAGAAGAACCAATGGGCCGACTATCGTGCTTTTTCATCAATAATTCATTATGCCTTTCAGCAATAAGAAGGTGTGAAAGTAATTCAGAATATTTTGTAAAACCCATACACGATATTGCTTCTTTAGGAGCATATTCACGGGTGGCAATGTGGAGTATGTTTTTTCAAGCTTGTCAGCTTCAGTTATTTCTTCTCCGCATAAATTCAACTGTGATATAATTCTAAACATTTCTGAATTATATTCTGTTATATTTTTAAAATCTAATAATCTTAGATTTAACCAATCATGACGTGCTCGTGGAAGGATGACCAACTTCAGGTGGTCGTATCTATCTTTTAGATTCTTCCACAATTTCAGGGGATCTATTATTGTCAAATTTTATAATTTTAGTCCCTCGTCAAGATGGTGGCGGAGAAAAATTAAAGCTTTGGTACGATTTTGACTGGATGCCTTATTGTCATCTTTAATGGTGTCTACCACACCCATTGATTCTAAATGCAGTTTAGCATCTAGTGCCCACGATGAATAATTAAATCCAGAAATATTAAGTACAGTAAATTCAACTTTTGAAATGTTAGATATTTTGATAAAATGAATTCTTAACCCTTTTATCTATTTACAATATCTTGAAATGGGCAGAGCTTCGTGCTGATAACGTGTTATAAAATGAATTTTGGATTAACTAGAATAAATGTAAGGAGAATCAAAAGCTTAAAACTGAGGAGAAGGGAGAATAATATATTGTAGTGTATCTTTTCTTTTCTTTACTGATGTATCTATTTCTTTTCTGAATGTTGAGACATATATATATAGCAATGGTAGCCACCAATGTAGACTACCAAAGCCTTGAAAGCTGCATAAAATATAAAGCCACTACCACTATTGTGTACTTTTCCCTTTTACAATTCATACTCAATAGTAATCTGACATGGAAATAGTGAATTGCAGCCCAAATAGATGAAAAATAGAATAATATAAATTCAACAATCAGTAAAAGCACACAATTATAAGAAAACACTATGATTCGAATTCTTGAAAATATGCATATACATATATAAATACAAAAATAAATAAGTAATAAATAAATAAAAGTAAGAGAGGAGAGGGTCGACCAAATTTGTTTAGATCTAGGAGTATTGTTTGCTGGAGTGCATGGCTGCCGGTTCATCAGAGATTGTCGTGTAATTTTTGGTGCTTTGGTGGGGATTCAGAGCTTTGACTTCATTGTTTGATGGAGTATGTGTCACGACCCATGCCTAGGGCCTAAACTTGACATGGAGAATGAGGAACCCGAAGGAACCCCAAACAAGCCTCTCGAACTTGTCATCACACTTCATCGGTCGCGGAAGTACAATCAACATTAAATAAAGGGAATTAGGGACTAAGGGTAACCCATTTCAAAATAATATCACAGATTAAGAGTCAAGCTCATTTGCAAAATACTTGTCTAACGTACACCTCTACATATATCGATAGAATGGGGGCCATGACATACTACCGGCTCCCCTCATAATCAAATACAAATACAAGTTAAGATCTCAAAACATAGGAGTAGGAAACATAACATAGTCCTCGAATCATTGAGGACTCACCAACAATCCCGGATAAGCACCGCACTAGCCACGTGGATGGAGAGAAGGATCAAGAGTGGCTCCGATCCCTACATGGTAACATCATGAAGGCAAAATATGCATTAGTACTTTGGAATGTACTAAGTATGTGGGGTGCAATGCAAGAATAGATAAGATACATAATCGAAATGCAAGAGATGGGTCATTACACATAGAATATATATTCAAGATGCATTTGCATAATCAATGTATAGTCAAATATGTTTAAGTAAATCCATCTTCATAATAGGCAACATATCTGAAGCTGAGCCAAGCAAATTGATGATGCATAAACCCCTCATCTGGGTGAAATAAGTATTATCCCTTATTTCTCGATAGTGGCAATCCCATCATGCCACACTAGGTGGATATGAGTACTTACCCCCCATATCATGGATAGTGACGATTCCACCTTGCCACCTTAGGTGAATATGAGTACTTATCCCCCATATCATGGATAGTGACAATCCCACCTTGCCACCCTAGGTGAATATGAGTACTTATCCCCCATATCATGGATAGTGACAATCCAACCTTGCCACCCTAGGTGAATATGAGTACGAATCCCCCATATCATGGATATCCGGCTCTTCTCCCCCGGACCGGGCATGGTTGTGCAACACTTTATATAGGAATTTACAATAGGCTCTAATGCAATTCTCATGTAGAAATGAATATATACACGAGTTTAGTTTATCATCAAAATGTCATTGTAACCTCATTCACATCTTATCTCAAGCTTTAAAACATCAATTTCTCTTAATTCCATAATTGGACATTTTATCAAATACCTTGGGGGCATGCAGTGGGGATCAAAGAATGTGTAAAATGGAGTAGGACTCATGCAGTAAATCAGTAAACCTACCATCAATGAACACTTTGACATACTCCCAAGACAACATGTAAAGCCCCACATCAATCCCAAGTTTAGATTCAAGTTCTAGAGTGACAACATGTTCAAGACATTCACCTTCCCATGCTAGAATTTCACTGTGCAGAAAATTTATACAATGAACAAGACCAATGTGTAAATCTTCACTTAAAATCATGAAATAATGAGTAAGTTAGGGTTTAGGCACTATGGGTGGAAGGACCCATGAGTTCAACACCACATACCTTGAGTTCTTATGAAGGCCTTGGAAGTGTCCTCAAAGGAGGCTTGAAACTTGGAGCAAGGACCTCTTCAATCTTGATGAAGGTTTTGGAGGGTTTTGGCTTGAGTTCTTGAGAGAAATATTTCTAAGTGTGGGAAATGTCTTTTAGGAAATGTTTCAAGGAATGGGAACTGATTTAGTGCTATATAGGAAATACAATTCGTCTTTGGAAACACGGTTCCAACACTTAGAAAAATAATGGGGCGGGTGAACAGTAACTTGCTCACTGGAATTTGCATTTTCTGCCCGGGCGGAGGTTACGAAAATGGGCATTATTTCTTCGTCCGAACTCCAAACGAGGTGAAACAAAGTGCGTTGGATAGCTAACGCACAGGGCTTTCCATGGATATATTACGGGCCACCCAATTATCTGTGTGCTAAAAGATATGACCCTCAAAAGTAGACCCTCCAAAAAGGCTTCACTTGGAAATTTTGAATTTTGATACGGTTGCTCTAAAATTCGGGTTAGACCTATTTCCCACTCCATTTGACCCCCTAAACAAGAATATGAAGTCGTATTTTCAAAATAACAAATGGATTTTTAGATATAGCTAAAACAAGTTTCCAGTGACTTCCGAAACACTTTTGGGTCGTTTCAGTATGGAGCTCACGGGAACATTCGTCCCCGACTGTGGTAGAGGCATATAAGACAAGACTTATCAAGAACATATCAGCCCCAACGTGAATGCAAGATTTCATTTAGAACATCACTTCAAAATTTCGAAACTTAGTGTGAAACACCCATAACTCATCATTTTAAACATATATGCATATGAATGATTTAGGGGCTGAAACGTAAGACTCAATGGAGTACAAAGGACTTGATTTAATACCTTAGGCTTGAGTGGAGTTGAATAGATAAGGATAACGTCTTTGCATGTCCACTTCGGCCTCCCAAGTTGCACTCTCCACTTGTTGATTCCTCCAAAGCACCTTAACGGACGCCGCTTCTTTGCTCCTCAACTTCTTTACTTGTCTATCCAAGATCTGAACCGGGACCTCTTCATATGTCAAATTATCTTCCACGACACCCACAACTTTAAGAGGTACAATAGCGTTAGGATCACCAACACATTTCCTCAACATCGAGACATGGAACACCGGATGAACTAATTCCATTTCCTTTGGCAACCCCAATTCATAGGCTACTTTACCAACCCTCCTTATTACCTCATAAGGACCAACATACCTAGGGCTTAACTTTCCCTTCTTGCCAAAACGAACCACACCTTTCATTGGAGAAACTTTCAAATAAACCCAATCACCCACTTTGAATTCAAGATCTCTTCTCCTCACATCGGCATAAGACTTTTGACGACTTTGGGCTGTTTTTAACCTTTCCCTAATCATCCTTACCTTCTCAAGAACATCCATGACCAGATCCGGACCCAACAAGGCCACCTCTCCAATTTCGAACCACCCAACCGGTGACCTACACCGTCTACCATAAAGAGCTTCGAAAGGAGCCATACCGATACTAGAATGATAACTATTGTTGTATGCAAATTCAATCAAAGGAAGATGATCATCCCAATTACCCTTCAACTCCAAGACACAAGCTCTAAGCATATCCTCCAAGGTTTGAATTGTTCTTTTGGCTTGGCTATCCGTTTGAGGGTGGAAGGCCGTGCTAAGCTTTATCTTTGTACCAAGACCACTTTGAAAGGATTTCCAAAAGTGAGAAGTAAATTGAGTACCACGATCCGAGATGATAGACAAAGGAATTCCATGTAACCTTACCAATTCATGAATGTACAACTTGGCATACTTTTCAGCTCCATAAGTAGCTTTAACTGGTAAGAAATGAGCCGACTTTGTCATCCGGTCAACCACTACCCAAACCGAATCAAAACCTTTTCTAGTCTTGGGCAAACCCACTACAAAATCCATGTTGATTTCCTCCCATTTCCAAGTAGGTATCTCAATGTCTTGAGTAAGGCCACCCGACCTTTGATGTTCGGCCTTGACTTGTTGGCAATTATGGCAACCCAAAACAAACTTTGCAATATCCTTCTTCATGCCACCCCACCAATACACATCCCTCAAGTCTCTATACATCTTTGTTGACCCCGGATGAATAGAATAAGAATTATTATGAGCCTCATCAAAGATTCTTTCCCTTACATCATCAACACAAAGAACACATAATCTACCTTGGTACCTAAGGGCACCATCTCCCCCTTGGGAGAAAACCTCAACCTTACCACTACTCACCAAAGCCTTCAATTCCACCAAAGAAGGATCAAGATCTTGCTTGGCCATCACCTCATCAACCAAGGAAGACCTTGAACCATCAATAACAACAACTCCTCCACCATCCACCTCATCCAACCTAACTCCCAACCTAGCCAACCGATGAACCTCCCTAGCTAACTCCTTACTACCTTCCTTTACATGAGCCAAACTACCCATGGATACCCTACTCAATGCATCCACCACCACGTTAGCTTTCCCCGGATGGTAGTGCATACTCATATCATAATCCTTAAGGAACTATAACCACCTCCTTTGCCTCAAATTAAGATCTTTTTGTGTGAACACATATTGGAGACTCTTATGATCGGTGAAGATATCGACATGCACCCCATACAAATAGTGACGCCAAATCTTTAAAGAAAAAACCACGGCGGCTAATTCAAGATCATGGGTGGGGTAATTCTTTTCATGAATATTAAGTTGCCTAGAAGCATAGGCTATAACCTTACCACTTTGCATCAACACACAACCCAAACCAATACGTAAAGCATCATAATAAACCACAAAACCTCCTAACCCATCCGGAAGAGACAAAATAGGAGCAGACACAGGTCTTTCTTTCAAAGTTTGGAAACTTTTCTCACAATCATCCGACCACACAAATTTAGCCTTCTTTTGAGTAAACTTAGTCATAGGGGAGGCAAGAGAGGAAAACCCTTCCACAAATCCTTTATAATAACCCGCTAAACCCAAGAAACTCCTTATGTCCGACGGGGTCAAAGGTCTAGGCCAATTCCTAATAACGTCGGTCTTCTTAGGATCTACCTTAATACCATCCTCCGACACCACATGGCCAAAGAAGGCAACTTCCTTCGACCAAAACTCAAACTTTTCATATTTAGCATACAACTTCTCTTCCCTCAATCTTTGGAGTACAACCCTTAAGTGGCCCATATGTTCTTCCTCACCCCGGGAATAGATCAAGATGTCATCTACAAACACCACCATAAAAGAATCAAGGTATGGTTTGAAGACCCTATTCATCAAATCCATAAATATAGCCGGAGCATTAATTAATCCAAAAGACATCACCACAAACTCATAGTGCCCATACCTAGTCCGAAAAGCCGTCTTGGGAATATCACACTCCCTCACCTTCACTTGATGATACCCGGACCAAAGATCAATCTTAGAGAAGTGACTAGCCCCATGCAATTGGTCGAATAAGTCATCAATCCTTGGAAGAGGATACCTATTCTTGACGGTGACCTTATTGAGTTGCCGGTAATTAATACACATTCTTAGAGACCCATCTTTCTTTTTCACAAACAAAACCGGAGCACCCCATGGAGAATGACTAGGTCTAATGAACCCCTTATGTAACAAGTCTTTCAATTGCTCTTTTAACTCTTTCAACTCCGCCGGGGCCATACGGTAAGGGGAAATAGAAACAGGTTGAGTATCGGGAAGGAGGTCTATACCAAAATCTATCTCCCTTTCGGGAGGGACACCGGGAAGGTCTTTTGGGAAGACATCTAGAAACTCACTAACAACCGAAATTGACTCAATAGGAGGGACTTTGGACTCCACATCATTGACCCTCACAAGATGGTACAAACACCCTTTAGAAACCAACCTATGGGCTTTAATGCAAGAAATGAATTTATCCTTCACCACAACATCCCGACTCTCCCACTCAAGGACGGGCTCATTAGGAAATTGAAACTTGACTCTACGAGTTTTACAATCAATAGAAGCATAATATGCATGCAACCAATCCATCCCAAGAATAACATCAAAATCTACCATGTCCAACTCAACAAGATCACAAGGCAACACTTTATTCAATATGCAAACCGGACAATTTCTATACACTTTTCTAGCAATAATAGAGACACCAATAGGAGTAGACACTTCATATGACTCGTGCAACAACTCCGACTCAACATGAAATTTTCTAGCAATAAAGGGGGTAACAAAGGAAAGGGTGGCACCCGGATCAATCAAAGTATAAAAATCAAGATCAAAGATTTGCAACATACCGGTCACCACATCGGGGGTCTCCTCAACACCTTGTCTACCGTGCAAAGCATAAAATTTGTTGTGCCTTGGGGCACCACTTTGAGAAGCACCTCTACCCAAAGGATTAGTATTAGCATTCCGAACCTTGCCACGAATCTTGGGACATCTTCTTGTTACTAATTTCCCCACATTCATAGCATGTACCCACACCCCTCATACAAGAACCCCAATGCTTCCTCCCGCAATTAGAACATGGTGCATTCGGAGCACCCACACCCACTCCTTGGGGCATAGAAAAGTTGTTCACAAACCCCCTACTAGCAACATGAGAGGAACCTTGGCCTTGGAAAGGCCGACCTCCTCTAGAAGGCCCACCACCAAAACGAGCCCTCTTAGCCTCATGTCCCCTCCTCTTCCTCAATTTCTCCTCCTCCATGTGCTCGGCATAAGTCATTAACCGGGACAAATCCATATCACCAATGAGTATCGCGGAACGACACTCCTCACTAACCAAATCAGAGACACCCATCACAAATTTATTCATCTGCGACCTAGAGTCGGCCACCAAGTGAGGTGCATACTTAGAGAGTTGGGTAAATTTGAGGGCATACTCCCTCACACTCATAGCCCCTTGTTTCAAGTTCATAAATTCCACCAACTTTGCCTCCCTAAGCTCTAGAAGGAAGAACCTATTAAGAAAAGCAAGCTTGAATTCCTCCCACAACACCACATAGCCACTTCCCTTTTCACCCTTCCATTGATCAAACCAAATTGGAGCAACACCCTTGAGTTGGTAAGCCGCCAACTCCGCATTCTCAATAGCCCCAAACACCCATAATGGTCAAGATTTTGCATACCTCGTCAATGAATTCTTGTGGATCCTCATCTACCTTTGAACCATGAAAAACCGGAGGGTTCATCCTAATAAAATCTCTCACCCTTGCCCCCGGGGTGGTAGCTTGGGGAGCTTGGGCTCCTTGTTGCACTTGGTTGGCTACCACTTGTGCAAGCATGGTGAGTGCATCGCGGAGCTCACTATTGGTGGGTAGTTCCTTCGGTGATCGGGCTCGTTTTTCTCTCCTATTTGGCATGACGATCTAGCATTTCAAAGAACAAGCATTAGGGAGGAATCACTTATTACACTCTAAGCACGACATAGAACGGGAAGAAGGGAAACCTTTCCTACAAACGTTTCATAGCCTCCCACCCATAGTCGTGGCGCGCTTCACTACCATGAATAGGAATCTACTCAACGCGGTGTGTTGGACTCCGAGGATCAAACAACATAGTGCTCTGATACCAAGCTTGTCACGGCCCATGCCTAGGGCCTAAACATGACATGGGGAATGAGGAACCCGAAGGAACCCCAAACAAGCCTCTCAAACTTGTCATCACACTTCATCGGTCGCGGAAGTACAATTAACATTAAATAAAGGGAATTAGGGACTAAGGGCAACCCATTTCAAAATAATATCATAGATTAAGAGTCAAGCTCATTTGCAAAATACTTGTCCAACGTACACCTCTACATATATCGATAGAACGGGGGCCATGACATACTACCGGCTCCCCTCATAGTCAAATACAAATACAAGCTAAGATCTCAAAACATAGGAGTAGGAAACATAACATAGCCCTCAAATCATTGAGGACTCACCAACAATGCCGGATAAGCACCGCACTAGCCACGTGGATGGAGAGAAGGATCAAGAGTGGCTCCGGTCCCTACATGGTAACATCATGTAGGCAAAATATGCGTTAGTACTTTAGAATGTACTAAGTATGTGGGGTGCAACGCAAGAATAGATAAGATACATAATCGAAATGCAAGAGATAGGTCATTAGACATAGAATATATATTCAAGATGCATTTGCATAATCAATGTATAGTCAAATATGTTTAAGTAAATCCATCTTCATAATAGGCACCATATCTGAAGCTGAGCCAAGCAAATTGATGACGCATAAACCCCTCATCTGGGTGAAATACGTATTATCCCTTATTTCTGGATAGTGGCAATCCCACCTTGCCACCCTAGGTGGATATGAGTACTTATCCCCCATATCATGGATAGTGACAATCCCACCTTGCCACCCTAGGTGAATATGAGTACTTATCCCCCATATCATGGATAGTGACAATCCCACCTTGCCACCCTAGGTGAATATGAGTACGTATCCCTCATATCATGGATATCCGGCTCTTCTCCCCCGGACCGAGCATGGTTGTGCAACACTTTACATAGGAATTTACAATAGGCTCTAATGCAATTCTCATGTAGAAATGAATATATACACGAGTTTAGTTTAACATCAAAATTTCATTGTAACCTCATTCACATCTTATCTCAAGCTTTAAAACATCAATTCCTCTTAATTCTATAATTGGGCATTTTATCAAATACCTTGGGGGCATGCAGTGGGGATCAAAGAATGTGTAAAATGGAGTAGGACTCATGCAGTAAATCAGTGAAGCAACCATCAATGAACACTTTGACATACTCCCAAGACAACATGTAAAGCTCCACATCAATCCCAAGTTTAGATTCAAGTTCTAGAGTGACAACATGTTCAAGACATTCACCTTCCCATGCTAGAATTTCACTATGCAGAAAATTTATACAATGAACAAGACCAATGTGTAAATCTTCGCTTAAAATCATGAAATAATGAGTAAGTTAGGGTTTAGTCACTATGGGTGGAAGGACCCATGAGTTCAACACTACATACCTTGAGTTCTTATGAAGGCCTTGGAAGTGTCTTCAAAGGAGGCTTGAAACTTAGAGCAAGGACCTGTTCAATCTTGATGAAGGTTTTGGAGGGTTTTGGCTTGAGTTCTTGAGAGAAATATTTCTAAGTGTGGGAAATGTCTTTTAGGAAATGTTTTAAGGAATGGGAACTGATTTAGTGCTATATAGGAAATAAAATTCGTCTTTGGAAAAATGGTTCCAACACTTAGAAAAATAATGGGGCGGGTGAACAGTAACTTGCTCACTGGAATTTGCATTTTCTGCCCGGGCGGAGGTTACGAAAATGGGCATTATTTCTTCGTACGAACTCCAAACAAGGTGAAACAAAGTGCGTTGGATAGCTAATTCACAGGGATTTCCATGGATATATTATGGCCCACCCAATTCTTTGTGTGCTAAAAGATATGACCCTCCAAAGTAGACCCTCCCAAAAGGCTTCACTTGAAAATTTTGAATTTTGATACGGTTGCTCTAAAATTCGGGTTAGACCTATTTCCCACTCCATTTGACCCCCTAAATCAGAATATAAAGTCATATTTTCAAAATAACAAATGAATTTTTAGATATAGCTAAAACAAGTTTCCGGTGACTTCCGAAACACTTTTGGGTCGTTTCAGTATGGAGCTCACTGGTGTTGTTGATATTCGCTTTCGTTCATCGGCGTCGGGGTTTTGCGATGTGGGCTTGGGGTTTTTTGGTGGGATGTTGGTGGAGTTTTGAGCAACATTTTTGTTGCAATTTGGGGGTTTTGTGTTGCTGATTTTGGGTCATTTCAGCTGCAATTTTTTGATGTTTTGGTTGATCATTTGGTTGCTGTTAATGAAGGCAACAATGACTGTTTTGGATGTGGTTTTTGATAGGGTTTACTGGTGAAGGGGAGAAGAAAGGGAGAGGGGCAGCGGTCGTTGTTGAAAAAGGGAAAGGGTAGATCTTTTTTAGGATTTTTTAATTACAAATTCTACTCTACATAATTATTATTAATAATGTAAAAGTTATATAAATATTTCAAAACCTAACAGTCTAAAAATATGGACCCAAATAATGTGCCAATTAAATACATTTGCGCAATTTTTATCTGTGTAAAATAAATTATTAGATTGTGTAAAAATTCAAAATTAAACTAATTAAAATCCTAATGTTTTAAAAATAAGAGTAACTATCAAAAAGTTATTCTAAAATTACCAAAAAGGTATTTTAAACTATTAAAACAAACAATACAAAAAGTATAAATTTTTTAAAATGCTGGGCCAAAATCGGGTATCAAAAACTGTCCCTTTCTTTTAATATATAATGTCGCCCAAGCTACACCTCCTATTTTAGGATAAAGCGGTCGTTGTCAATATATGGAACCCAAGTAAGGTTAGGGTCGAAACCAAAGAAATATGGTAGACTTGGAAGAACTCAATTTTGCGATTTGGGTTTATTAACCAACTAATCTCCCCAAAAGAGAGGGGGGGGGGGGGGGGGAGTTTATAACAACTAATGAAAAGTAATCCTAAACTAAGACAAGTGTTTAACCAATGTGAAGAGAAACTAGGGTATTGTGTTCCCCATGATTCTCTAACTCAGTATTACCAGATAATAAAATTCTTTTCTTGTGTGTAGCATGTCGAACGGTAAGTTTAGTTCACCAAACCCTTTGGCTCAGGCGAGAGGTGAATTTTACTACGTGATAAGGTCCATCCCCGCAGTTTGACATTACTAACCTTTACCTATTGTCCCAGCACAACCTCTCCTTGGCCCAGTTCGATTTATTAGACGAGATATATCAATCGAATCCTGTTAATTAATTTCTTTTCCTATTCATTACTACCTTGGTCCAGTCAGTAACACTAGGAAAGTTCTAATGTTGACCCCCTTAGAAAACATTCAAAGCGAAGAGACTTAATTAATACATGCATGCATACTTTTCAAGAATTATGAATTATCCAGTTTTACCTTGTTAGTTCTTCATGGTTTTCACAACCCTAGTTGTGGATCTAGCTACTCATGATTTGTGTAAAAGAAAGACTTATAAATTTGAATAACATAATAGAGCACTTACACAATTGAATTAAGCACAAGAAAATCCAACTTTTCAATAAGAATCTTAAGATTGTAATTAGAAGATGAAATTGAAATTTACAAGTGTTTCTTAAAATCTCTAATATTTTTCGCCCTATTCTCGCTGCTTTCATGCTAACTCTCCAGAAAAATAACCTGAAAACCTATTTATAATGTTTAAAATATAAATACTAAATAAAATAGGATAACTGGGTTGGCAGGTTCCACGAGGTGCTCTATGGGCCATATAGTGATTTACAGCTCGTAGTCAGGATTTCATACTTTGTTGCTTTAATTCTGGACTTGGCTTCCACGATATCCCTTTACGACTCGTAAATGATTCTACGACCCGTAGGGGGTTTCGTGTGATGGAATTTCTACAAGTGTTCACTCTTTGATCCTCAAGGTACAAGACTTGGTCTACGACTTGTAAAGTGTTCCACGACTCATCTGTATGTTCGTAGACCAAACTTCAGAAATCCACTCTTCACTAGAATTGCACATGAAACCTCCTTCACGACCCATAGAATACTCTATGGCCCATAAAGGGTCCCGTGGATCTTTAAATTCAGCAACTTCTGCATATCTTGCCCAAAAACAATACCAACCCTGAAATCCTGCAAAACAAACACAAAAACACATCAAACCCACTAACATCGCATTGATAACATACAAAATTCTAAGTTTTAAGCATCAAAAGTGCTATATTTTGACAGCACATCAACACCCTCAACTTAAAATTGTTGCTTGCCCTCAAGCGACAGACTCAATCTATATAAGCAGCACAATAACATATAGACCTCAACCTAATGGCGTACATCTCATCAAACTTAAGAAAAGATTCCCACACTACTTTACAAACCACAATCAAATAGCTATCTTGCAAAGTAATACATACTACTACATGCGACATTGCAACTATGACAAGCTAGATACTATCAATAAGCCACAATCACTGAATACGTCTAATGTTAATAATGCAATGCAAGTGCCCTCATAGAAAGGAGTCTCCTATCTCACTCTCAATGATGTTTTCATGTATTATCCTGGGATTTTGCAAAATCACTTACTCTCACAAAAGATATTCATGTATCATGCCCAATACCATATGCTTTCCCCTATACTCATGACTAAGACCTTTGACTACTTGGACTAGGATCACTTTAGGACTTTATAGGCTTGTAACGTAGGCTCGGGGGGCTTTGGTATGATATTTTGGGAAAATAGTGACTAAAGGCCCTTCTTCACACTGCGTTTTTCTACATTTTTGCCCTGCCAACACTATTAATTTTATTCCATTCTCCTTTCTCCTATTTCAAGCTTTTTTGGTTTCTTTCTTTTCGTTTTCCAACTTTTTGCCTTGTATTTACACTTCATTTTTTCTTTTTAGCTTATAACTAAGGCATCATTCATTTTTCTTGCACCCAATACACATTTTTACTCCTTTTCCATGTATCACTACTTTTCCCCCTCATTTTGTGTTTTACCCTTACACCAGCCACACTCACTTAGGCTTTTGGCCTGAGTTGAGGTGCACATTATCCAACCTCGAAACCAGGGCCACTTTTGGTAGCCACCCTTAGCTTAGGAGTTTTGCCTCAGTCAAGGTACACAATGTTCAAGGAAGGACTAGGACCAATTTTAGGATTTTACAACTAATAAGGCTAGGTCACTTAGGTTTTAACAAAGAAACGGTACATGTTAGGCTCAAACGTTAGGATCAAGGGATATTTCATATATTTGGTTGGTCATTCAGGCTAAGTGGACTATTATGAACAATGACCTAAGATCCTTTCCTAACCAACTAACTTACAGTCTAAATCAGAGTAATAGGGAAATTTCTGAATTGAAACACAATATGTGAATTTAGCAAATTAAGCTCACACTCACATGACAGTGATTACATTAGCAACATAGACTCTCGGATCATGTTGTTTATCTCAATTTATCCTCCCTTATTAGCACAAGAACTTTCAACACAAATAAACATGCATGGTTACTATCTAGGCTAACTAATAAAAAATTTGGTGGGTATTAATTTTCATAAAAAGTACAAAAAACACATATAGGCCATATATATCAGTACTATATGCTACTAATACTACCTAAACATCCTAAACATGCTGGTTCAATAGAAAATAAATATCCATGGGGCAAATAAAAACAAGCAAGAAAACCCATAGGATTCGAAAATTGGGGTGGTTATAGGCCAAGGTTACTCAGACTTCACTGAGGCCCATAACTACTCACACCCCATCAAAATAGAGGTGCATTGTGCTCAATGCACACAATCAAAACAAAATACAATATGGGGGTAAAAAAGGAACATAGTTGGGCACCAAAGCGCCAGTGTGTGGCTGAGTCTAACCACCCTCAACCTACGTGGTGGCCTCCTCAACAGTACCAACATGACCGGAGGGGCCAGCGTCCCTCACTTGCTCAAGCGCACAAGCCTGTTGTATCTCCTCCTCCTGCCTCAACTGCCTTAAGATAAGCTCGAGCTCCTCCTAATCTATTAGCCCCACATGTAACCATAGTGTATCAGGATCATCATCAGGGCATGGACTTATCTTATGGGAAGGCTATGTAAGCTCCTCAAGAGCAAATAAGTCTACTATTGGCACCAGAGTGTAGTCTCTAGTAATGTCACCGGTGCTGCCAATGTTGTTGTCATGTCAGCCTAGAGCCACTGGATGTCCATCTGTAGGGACATCATATCTGTTGGCTAGGCCGTGCTCAGACTCTTATGGACCCTTAACTCGAGGTGTTAATGCGACATCCAGGGCAGAAAGTCAGTCTTGAACAATAGCAATCGTGAATGCCTACATGCGTCCCTTGGACCCTGTATTGGCCTGGCAGACCCCGGGCCTAATCTGCTGAACTAATTGAGTCAACTAAGACTCAGTGTGGGCCAGTGTCTGTGCCATGGCCTAGATAGATGCCGTAGACACGTAAATCATGCTCGTGGACGTTGTCTGTGATAAGATGGCCTGTCGTGTAGGGGTAGTAGTAGTAGGCCCCCTTCACATATATCTCGTTCTGTGGGGGCCTCTCTTATGTGGTAGCGGCAGTGGTGGTGGTGGGAGGAACCTCATGTGGTAGTGTTAGGGCGAATATCTCTGGCATGGGAGCTGGCTGGTGCAGTGCTCGCCGAAGTGCCATCGGGTTCTCCTTAGCCTTAATCAGGCTGGCATCCAAAATATGCTGGACCTTGAACAGTAAGTCCAGCTGGTGTAAACTTTCCACCCCCGACTCTAGACAAAGTTTGAAGATGAAGCATGGGAAGGGGATGGAGGTAGACCTCTTCAAGGCCGCCTCGTGGATCTACTCAGCGATGAGGCGCTCCTAATCTATCTCATAGCCAGCCAAGATGCTGGCAACTAGAACTGCACGCTCCAGCATCAAGGTTTTATCTGCAAGCATCGGCCGAATCCGTGATTTGACAACTGCCTACCAAACTTTAGAGGGGAAACTGAGAGAAGTCTTCATAATAGGCTCTGAGTGAGTGGCTACCCATGTAGGCTCTGGACCTTGCTCACTAATCAAACCGGCCCTCCATCTCATCAAGTTGGCTCTGCAGTCGTGGTCTCTCATCAGACCCAAGTCCCTGGTCTACCCCACACAATGGTCGAACTCTGTTGTTGATCTGGGGCTGGGAACTTGGGCCTAAATAGCATGCGGTGGATGGTAGTCTTCGAGATGTCCACCTACCAGCCCCTCACTCTAGTTTGCGTCAGTCTAGGCTTAGCGAGGGGATTCTTCCCATTGGGAAAAGTGCTCTGATTTGTGGCTGCATAAGATGCATAGAACTCCCGTACCATGGTCGGGGAGCACCTCCCTAGTGGTTTGGTCAGCCACTTGAGCCCATATCGTCTGATGGTATCTTAGAGACCGGGGACACTATCTAATCTGGATGAGATAACTCAAGGCTCCTCATAAATGGAGCGGGCTGGTTTCGCTGGCCTAGTAACCTGTACGCTTTCTGTATATATATCTTGCATAACCGCAACATACCATCGATTAGTAAGAGCATCTGGAGGTGATGGTGATATCTATGGTGCGATAGAGGACAATGTCTCTGACTCGTCGCCGGATCTTGACTCTGAATCTGACTCCTCTCTGGACAAAGTCATATGAATTGAGACACTCTTGTCGTTGCCTCCCTCGTCAGACTGGGGAGTGTGAAAGACAATAGCCTGGGTTGGCCCAAGTCTGGCCGCAGCTTGTGTCTGTGGTCTCTTAGGCTTCGAGTCAGGTCAGACGCTAAGCTCCTCAAGTGATCCACTAAGCGTGGGGGTTTGCTCCTCCCTCGAGGTCTCATCTCTGAGCCTCCTCTGCATGGCTTTGATCTCCTCACGTCTTGGCTTTGAGGCCATAGTACTTGGAATATGCACAATTATGCAACCTGGTTAGCCCCACATATCAAGAATCAAAATGCAAAAATATTTCGAATTTGATTACAGAAGGGTCCACAAAAGCCCCTCTACGTGCCATAGTGGAGACTACGAGCTATAGAAGGCTCTCATAAAAATAGTGTTCATATCTCTTATTTACTAGAATGACATCTACGAGACCAGGTACGACTCATCGAAGGTTTTATGAGTCGTACATGATTCCGGTGTCTAAATCTTTTGCAGGTAGGGATCCACGAGACCTTTCTATGAGCCATAAAATGTTCTATGACTCGTGGAAAGTCTCGTCTGATGGGTACTCAGAAACTTCAAGTTTCTGGAATCTTAGAAGAGGGATAATTACAACTCGTGGAATGTTTTTCGGGCTGTAGAAGACCCTCGTAGACCAGAAAACTCAGTCACCTGCGTTTTTAAGTCCATCAATATGGACCCCATACGACTTTTTCAACCTATTCTATCAGCATCGAAGCTATACGCACACACCCCACATAATTTATAACACAACACCCAACCCTCCCCCTCTGCATGATAATTTGCACATATACCCCATTGAGAATCTTTAAGCATGCTTTATCAACCCTTCCGACTCCGTTTGAATGAATTAACATAAAAACACAAACCTATGCCATCATACACCAAATTTTAAACACACAATCAATTTATTTCAAATGGAGAGTGATTACATAGGTGTCCAACACATTATTCAAACATACAACAAGGCAACTACACATAATTTTAGTCCTAAACACATGTTCAAGAATAGGCAACCACAATTCAGTTTTCAATGATATCAATTTACACACATGGGTTCATGTCTAAATTAACCCAACCTGAAAATTTTAAATTCAACCTAATCACACAATCATTGGTAAATAAAGGGTGTTTCAAAGACTAAAAACTTATCAAATTGATTGATTAAATCATAGAAATCTAAGGAGGTATTGAGATATTGAAAACCTTAGGCTGCTAGAAAATCTTGTCAGAAAAGGATAGTGGTGTTGCCATCGGTGATCGAAAAGATTTGGGGTTGGGTTTGCCCGGGTATAATTCGTAATTAGGGAAAGAAATGGGGTCAAAATATTTTGACCCCATTATTTATAGTTTGACTAGTCACTCAAAACTAATGGGCTCGAACTCTACAAAACCCCGTTTATAGGCCGTAGAGTTTTTCACAGCCCGTAAATCATAGTTTCATTCCAAGTCCAAAGCCTAGTTTTGAGGACTTGGTTTCACGAACTAGTCCATAAGTCGTAGAATAAAGTAGGACTTGTAGAGTCGGTCGTGGAAACCCCAACACTAAGTCAAAAACCCAAAAAACTTACCTGGGTCCACGAGCCCTATTCACGACCCATAGTTTGTTCTACGAGCTGTAAAGTTGGCTCATGGACTGGAGCACATAATGTTTTTCTCACTAGAAGTGTCTACAAGATGGCGTATGGGTTGTAAAGTGATGTACGACCCGTAGAACCAGTCGCAGAGGCACTTCTTGATGCCTTTTCAGCCAAGGATAGTTGACTTAGCCATGTACCTACACATTCTGCACAAAACACACTGTTAACCTATATGCAACCAACCTAATTTCAAAAATTACAACCAAAATGTGAAAAAGTAAACTACCTACAAGTCCAAAATCTAAAAATAAAGCTACAACTACAACTATTACATCAACAACCTTGGGTTGCCTCCCAAGTAGCACATGATTTATTGTCGCGACATGATTTGGAAAACTTGGCTACTCAGACTTCACGAAGTGCCAAAACCTCATTCTTCAAATCATCTAGCCTCTTCTTTGACTGACAAATATTGAAGACAACTTCTTCGTCATTCAATCTAAATCTGAGTTTGCCAGCTTCCATATCCACTAATGCTCGACTAGTGGCTAGGAATGGCCTTCCCAAGATGATTAGGACGTTGAAGTCAACTTCACAATCTAGGATCACAAAGTCTATGGGGGAATATGAACTTATCTACTTTAACAAGCACATCATAAATCATCCCCACAAGCTTCTTCACCATGCGGTTAGCAATCAACAACCACATGCTCGTCGGAGTAGGGACTCCTAGTCCTAACTTCTTAAAGACTGCAAGGGTATTAGATTAATGTTGGCATCGAGATCATACAATGCCTTTGCAAACTCTACATCTCCAATGGTACAAGGTATGGTAAAAGCGCAGGGATCTTCTCGCTTTAGAACCAAGGACCTCGTAGCAATTGCACTTCAATGTTGAAGCTCTTGGGAGAGCTCCTTACTCACAATGCGCTTCTTCCTAACCAAGTCCTTCATGTACTTTGCATACCCTGACATCTTCTCTATCGCCTCAATGAGAGGGATATTGATGGAGAGTTATTTCAGCATAAAGAGAAAGTGCTTGAACTTGTCCTCCTCCCTTCTCTTCTTAATTCTCTGAGGGAAGAGATGAGGAGGCCTAGGAATGGGTTTCAACTTCTGTGGCACATTTGAAGCATCACTCACCCCATCCTTTCCATGATCATCTCTAGTATTTGTATCCTTGACCTCAACTGTCGCCTCTCAAACATTATCCTTATCAACTGGCATGGGAGGATCAATGGTACTCTTGCCACCTCGAGTAGTAACCGCCATGCACTGGCCTTCATTCTTTGGATTTTAAACTGTGTTTCTAGGCGGTGCACCCCTCTGATTTTGATTAAGTTGAGTTGACATTTGACCAAACTGTTGTTCAAGCTGTTTCATAGCAATAAAATGAGACTCAATTTTTTGATTTATATTGGAGATCTTAGATTTCATCCCCCTCAAAGTCTCATCCTGTGTCTCAGCTTTCTTCAACAGGTGGTCAAACATCTCCTCAATTCTTGAGCTACTAGCATCTGTATCGTAGTTGTGAGGTGGCACATAAGTACCATTTCTGTAACCATCTTTGTGGCCCTAATCTACATCTCTATCTTGGCCCCGATTCTTATCATAGTACCCTCCACGGTTGTCTCTAAAAGCTCTATCTCAATTAATGTTTTGACCTTAATACCCTTGACCTTGTCGCCAAAAGTCTTTCCTGATTAGACCTTTGGCCATTGATCCGAAAACCCCTCGTTTGATCAACAATGAAGATAGTGTCCTTCTCATGGTAGGGACAATCATACACGGGTGCTCGCAGAGGCTTATGAACAACTGTATTGACTCGTTCCTAGTGCTGCTTCATCATCACCTCCATATTTGTACGGATTCAAGAAAGCTCTTACATAATCTTTTTATTTATTTTAGCTTGCTCCAAAAAAATACTGATAATGCACAAACTTTTGGTAGATGCTCTGTCTCTTTGCCCCTATGCGCGATTGGTCTTGACCACCCTTTCCTTCCTTTAGCGATCCTTGTAAATGGTTGATCCAAGAATTTGCCTCCATAACGTATCAACACAGGCTTGACTATTCTCATCCAGGGCACGGAAGAAGATCTCCACCAAGGCATCATAAACAATTTTGTTGTCTGAGATACTCCTTAAGCATTTAGTGAAATGCTCCTGTGTAGTACTGATCGAGTCACCAGGATATTGCTCAAAGTTGTTCTGTCAACTTAAGCTTCTTTGATCTTAGGAAGTACCTTTCCAAAAAGGCCCTCTGCAACTCAACCCAACTAGTGATCGAACTCTGTAGGAGCTCGGATAGCCATAGTGCTGCATTGCCTGTAAGAGATAATAGGAAGACATGAAGTCCCACAGCATACACAGAAAGCTTTTGTGCTCCCTCACACTCTTCCAGAAAAATGCAACATTTGTGTAGATGGCTTTGGGGATCCTCCAAGGGTAGGCCCGCGAACAACCCATGGTTCTGTAGCATATTAAGAAACCCACTTGAAACCATGTACTTTTTGTCAGCTGGCAATGGTGGCAACAAAATAGCTCCAGTCACCTCTACAGCCATGGGGTTTAGCCGATATTCATTCCACAGGTCAGCTTCGGCATTAAAGTCCTGTGGTTGTGGAGCAATGTCCTCAAGAGGAGGTGGGTTTTCATTGTTGGCATTCTAATTCTCATTTTCGTTTAGAGATGCGTTAACTGTATTGTTGGAATTATCTTGGGACAATGTTCTCAGTCTTCTCTAGATTTCAGAGTCAAACAAAGTCAAGGGTATGCCTCGACTTCGCGTTTTAGATATACACTACACTTATACCCTGAAAGAAAACAAAAACAACAAAAAATGTAAAATGAGGGCAATAAGGGTTAATTCCTAAATTACTTGAATTAAACAAGTCTAGCCGTATTCCTCAAAAACAACGCCAAAATCTTGATATCACCTAAGGTACACCTCCTTTATTAGGCTAAAGTAGTTGTTTTCAAGATATAGAACCTAACCAAGTTTAGGGTCGAACCCAAGGGAATATGGTAGACTTAAAAGAATTCAATTTTGAAATTTGGGTTTATTAACCAACTTATATTCTTAAAGGGTGGGGGGTTTATAACAACTAATGAAAAGTAACTCTAAACTAAGACAAATGTTTAACCGATATGAAAAGAAACTAGGGTATTGTGTTTCCAATGATTTCCTAACTCCGTATTATCAAATAACCGAATTTGTCTCTAGTGTTAGCATGCAGAATGGTAATTTAAGTTCACCAACCCTTTGGCCCAGGCGAGAGGTGAATTTCACTATGTGATTTGGTCCATCCCTATAGTGTGACATTACTAACCCTTATCTATTATCCCAGTATAGCCTGCAATTGGCCTAGTTTGGCTGATTAGACGAGAAATACCAATCGAATCCTATTAATTAATCTCTTTTCCTATTCATTACTACCTTGGTTCTGTAAGTAACACTAGTCGGGTTCTAATTTTGATCACCAACATTCAAAACGAAGATATTTAATTAATAGATGCATGCACACTTTTCAAGAATTATGAATTATTTGTTTTTACCTTGTTAGTTCTTCATGGTTCCGACAACTCTAGTTATGGATTTAGCTACTTATGATTTGTGTAAATGCAAGACTTATGAATTTGAATAACATAATAGAGAACTTATACAATTGAATTAAGCATAAGAAAATCCAACTCTTCAATGAGAATCACAAGATTGTAATCAGAATATGAAATCCAAGTTTACAAGTGTTTCTCAACCTCTCTAATGTTTTTATCTCTTTTCTTGCTGCTTTCATGCTAACTCCCTAGAAAAAATAACCTAAAAACATATTTATAATGTTTAAAATACAAATCCTAAATGAAATAGGATAGCTGGGTCAGCATGCTCCACGATGTGCTCTACGAGCCGTATAATGATCTATGGCTCGTAGTCAGGCTTTTGTACTTTGTTGCTTCAATTATGGACTTCGCTTCTATACACCCCTCTACGGCCCGTAAAAGATTCGACGGCTCATGGAGGGTTTCGTCTGATGGAATTTCTGCAAGTCTTCATTTTCTAATCCTCATGGTAGGAGACTTGGTCTACGGCTCATAAAGTGTTCCACGACTCGTCTACATGTTCATAGACCAAACTTAAGAAATCCATCCTTTACTAGAATTGCACATGGAACCTCCTTCACGGCCTGTAAAGGGTCTCGTGGATCTTCAAATTCAGTGGCTTCCACATATCTTGCCCAAAAACAATACCAACCTTGAAATCCTACAAAACAAACACAAAAGCATATCAAACCCACTAACATCTTATTAAGAATACATAAAATTCAATGTTTTTAAGCATTAAAAGTGTTGTATTTTGACAGCACATCAATATGATCGATGCAAGAGATCATGAACAAAAAAACATGACAAACCCAATTTTGACCTAACATGTGACCTTCAATAGGAGTGCCTTGACTGCGGTGTAAGTTGGTCCTCAATTCCAAGAGTTCCACATTGTTGCATCTTTTTTGACTTGGTTTGTACCTATGGTTTAATGAAGAATGCATTCTTTTGGATGTTCTCGAAAGAAAAAACTTAGATAAAACAATTATTAGTGGAGACAAAATTAAAGAAAAAGGTAGCATCACTTTGAATACTTTCCGTCGTCTTTCTTTAATGCATGTCGACAACTTTTCTTTGATTCTTAAAGCCTGGCATAAGTCCTTTAAAAACACAAATAAGCTCAATCATCATAAGATGAACGCATTTCCATTAGTATAACAAATGAAAATGATTTATTGAATGCAATATGAATGGCCCTCTCAACAATGCAATATGAATGACCCTCGTGACAATGAAAAATGAATGAATGCAATATGAAAGAATGACCCTTTCAGCAATGAAAAATTAATGAATATGCAAAATGAATGGATGACCCTCTCAATAATGCAAAATGAATGAATGGCCCTTTTGGCAATACAAAATAAAAGAATTGCTCTCTCGACAATGCAGAATGAATGAATATACAAAATGAATGAATGACCCTCTCAGTAATTGATGTCACCCAAGTTACACCTCTTTTTTGGAGGATAAAACAGTACCTGTCAAGAAATAGAACCTAACCAAGGTTAGGATCAAACCCACAGGGAATACGTAGACTCAAGACTAATTCACCACTATGAAATTCGAGTAGTTAAGCAACTCGATTCCCCAAAGGGAGGGGGTTGCAAAAATCAATGAGAAAAATAAACTAACTATCACGAGAGAAAGATCAATAAAGGAGAGCAACTAGGCTATTGTGTTCCCCATGATTCCCCAACTCAGTATCACCGGATAAACTAATTTTTGTCTAGTGTATAGCATGCAAGACGGTAATTTAAGTTCACCAAGCTCTTTGGTTAAAGGTGAGAGGCAAATTTTACTATTCGACTTGGCCCATCTCCATAGTTTGCATTACTAACCATTACCTATAAGTCCCAGTACAACCTCCCTGTGGCCCAGTATGGTTGATTAGATGAGAACTCATCAATCGACTCCTGTTAATTAATCTCTTTTCCTATTCATTATTACCTTGGTACAATTAGTAACACTAGGTAGGTTCTAATATTGGCCACCGTCAGAAAACATGCTAAACAAAGAGATTTAACTAATACATATATATACACCTTCCAAGAATCGTGCATTATCCAGTTTTACTTTGTTAATTCTTCATGGTTCCTACAACCCTAGTTGTGGATTTAGCTACTCATGCTTTGTGTAGATGAAGAGATTATGAATTTCGAAGATATAATTAAACACTTACACAACTGAATTAAGAATAAGCAGATTCAACTTCAATGAAAACCACAAGCTTGAAGATTGAATTCAACCACAAGTGTTTTCAAAGACTTTCTCACAATTTTCTCTCGAAGAATATTGCACTCTGAACACTAACCTAAAACTAAGCTAAACTTACGTGAACTGGTGAGAACATCTGAAAAATAACCTTGAAGACCTATTTATAATAATTAAAATTTCAAATCCTAAACAACTTAGGAGAACTCATCGGGACACTCTAGGATAGCACTTTACGGCCCGAATTAAAGTTCACGGCCCGTAACCAAGGTCTCGTACATTGTTGCTGGAAAACTAGACTTCCTCCTTTATTACACCCCTTTACGACTCATAAAATGGTTTACGACCCATAAACGGAGTTTCGTTTGCTGAGCTTCAGAAAGTCTCATTCTCTAACCCTCAGGGCACGAAACCTCTTCTACCACTTGTACAATAATTTATGACTCGTCTGTATATTTGTAGAAGTAACTTTAGAAACTTGGCCCCTCACTGGAATTCCTCACGAAACCACCTTATGGCTCGTAGAATGAATTACAACCCATAAGGTGTCTCGTATAACAACAAATTTGCAGCAACTTTGTGACTTCCCCAAAATCATTGGCCAACTTGTAATCCTGCAAACTTAGACATAAAAACACATAAAAACAACCAAGGGCATATTGAGAAGACACAAAATCCTATGTTTTAAGCATCAAATGTGCTGTATATTGGCAGCATATCAGCACTCTCAACTTACAATTGTCGCTTTTCCTTAAGCGAGAAACTCAATCTATTGAGACATATACAGTCACACATAGACCTCAACTCAATGGCATACATCACATACGTCTCTGACTCAAATACCCGCACCAACTCTTCAAAACAAAGATTGGATAGCTATTTAGAAAACCAATGCAAACTAGTGCATATGATAACACAACTATGACACGCAAGGTATTATCAATAATCCACAATCAATGAACAAGTCTAATGCTAATAATACAATGCAAGTGCCCTAACAGATTGAAGTCCTATATCTGACACTCAATGATATTTCCATGTTTTAGCATTAGGATTGTGCAAAGTCACTCACTCTCACAAAAGAAATTCATGCATAATGACTAATACCATAAGCTTGCCCCTATACGCATGACTCAAATCTTCAACTAATCGGACTAGGATCACTCTAGGACTTTCTAGACTTGTAACGTAGGCTTAGGGGGCTTTGGTACGATATTTTGAATTTTTTTTGACTAAATAATACCCTCCTTGAAACTTCCCTTTTCTACACTTTCGCCCTACCAACTCTGCTGTTTTCACTTTATTCTCCCTTTTTCCTCTTTCAAGCTTTTCGGGGTGCTTTCTTTTTATTTTTCATCCTTTTGCCTTCTTTTAACACTTTATTTTGCTTTTTAGATCTTGATTAAGGCATCTTTCATTTTCTTGCACCAAGAACGTGATTTTCCCCCTTTTTCTTTGTATCCTAACTCACCTCCCTTATTTTTGTGCTTTACCCTTATACTAGTGTCACGACCCGAGACTAGGGTCTAGATGTGACATGACGAATGGGAACTCGAGAGTTTCCAAATAAACCTCAAAGTATCCAAATCCACATATTCGTTTCGAAAGCGCAATCAAATATTAATCACATAATACTAAGGGATGGATAAGTAGGACTCACGTTACGGGGACATCGAGGGGAAAGGGATTCACATGGATACACGTAGCACATAGCATACAAGAACTAAGGGGCGGGTAAGTAGGACTCATGCTATGGGGGCAAATGGGACTTATGACCTTCCATATTTCCACACCAAACATGGAAACATGACTTATGTTCGTAATCGACCCATAATAGCCATTTCAAAAAGGTAAGCAATAACATAAGCTCTGAATATATATATATATATATATATATATATATATATATATATATATATATATATATATATATATAAAGCTACGAGAGTCTACAAGATGTCCAACAATGCCTCTAGTCATAAGATTGAACGGGGGCCAAGATATTTCTCGAGCTCACCCTCAAATAAGAAAGTAGACATAGGATAATATAGATAGAGGAAGCTGGCTTGTCCTTCGAAGATAGGACTCACTACAAGTTCAACCTTCGGAATTTGAGCTACTCGTCAAATGGTGGATAATTGTAGTGCTCGACCCTACATGGTAAAATCATGTAAGCATATAGTATGTGTTAGTATGTTTGAATGTACTAAATATGTGGGCATGCAAATGACTTATCAAACCTGCATTTCAATGTTAGATGACAAGGGCACAAAATATAGAAAGAATTATATATCCAATGAAGAGTAGTATACAATATGCCATGGAATTCGTGATGCATGAATGCAATGTTGTTCATATTTAGTGGGGATATAACCTCAACCGACATGTGTAAGACCAAGTGAGCTAGTACTTGGAATCCCGATGAAACCTCCTCACCGGTACAGAGGTAGTCTATTTACCAAAGGTAAACCATACTTCACCTTAGGGGAACATATCCCATTTCATATGAAGTAATCCTCTTACGGGAATATATCCCATTCCAGAAAGGATTTTTCATATCATATCATAATACATTACCTTACGGGAACATATCCCATTTCGTATGAAGCAACCTTCCTTATGGGAACATATCCAATTTAGGATAGGATTCTCATAACATATGGTAGATACATAGTTTGACGAAAGGAAGAAGACCCTTGGAGATAGCCCTGATGCCCCCAATCCATCGGTGCTAAGTCAACATCCCACGAGAATACATATAGTATATATATACATACATTCAAAAGAGGCATTAGTTATTTCAAATCTGATCAATACACATTTAGGCTCAAATGCCAAATCATAGCTCATAGTCATAATATTCATGCGTAGGACTAGCTTGATTACAATTACGGAATGGTGCAAGCACCTAAAATGCTCAAAATCCATAATCATTGACATATAAGTGATCACATTCCTGTCATAACCAATATCTTATAAAAATCTTTTCATAAAACATAATTGGGATTAACCCACTTCATAATTTCCATAAGGACCAATGTTCATAAATGCAAATGCAATGAATGATGTAAGAATAACATGGGTAATACAAATTCAAGCTAAAATCGACATCACAATATGAAATTGAGTGAATCCATAATCAAATAAACATCTAAATTATAATATAAATCACCCATGCATAAATCAAGCTTTAAGGGGACATGCATGTTCATAACTTCATAACTTCAATGTAAATCATCATGATAGGGATTTAAAGTAATTTAAACTCATAGATAAAGTACAACCCTTACATCAATTGGATTTGATAAGATCAAATAATGAAAACCCACATTTAAAGTATGCTAAAATTCACAAAATCAATGGAAAGGAGTTTTGGGTCTTCTTGGTGAAAGGGACCAAGAATAAATCTCACATACCTTGATTAGGAAGATGAATTTGAGAAGTATTTAGCTTGAATTTGAAACCCCAATTGAATCCTAGCTTGAGTGTTGAGAGAAGGACTTAGGAAGTATTTTGGAAGTTGATGTTTTGTGTGAGAGTGTTTTCAATGTGAATGAATTAGAATAGAAGGGTATCAGCTGATTTAGGGGCCTAGGTTAGGCAAAAAGGTCATAGAACACAATTAAAATAGGTCATAATTATGTAAAAGCCATTAATGAAATGGATGAAAAACGGACCGTCAGGGCTTCACTGGCACCTACACGGTCCATGAGTCACCCCACGACCCGTGAACAATGCCCATGAGGTGACACTTAAACAAATATCATGGTGCTCAACACTTAGATTTTTTTGAAGCAAAAGGGTGCCATACGGACAGCTACACGACCCGTGTGACGCTACATGGATCGTGTCACGAGCCGTGTGACAACACTTAGAAAATTCTTGCACGAAAAGGTTATGAGATGGTAATTTTATACTTAGAAAAATTTCATGTTGTGAACCACACGGTGGGCCACACGGCCCGTGACACACTACACGGACCGTGTGGGTGGCCGTGTTCCATCACTTAGTTCGAAATTCTCTTCAAATTCCCGTAATTGAAATTATGGCCAAGTACCTCTCCACTGAAGGCCACACGGTCCGTGTGGCTTCACACTGACTGTGTGGGCCTCTATGGAGCGACACTTGGTCAAATTTTCTCTCGGGCCAACGTTATGAGATCCGATAAAGTCATTCGAAAATCGAGGTCCTTACATCATCTTCCCTT
The DNA here is from genome assembly GCA_029948455.1 of Solanum rostratum. Lineage (NCBI taxonomy): Eukaryota > Viridiplantae > Streptophyta > Magnoliopsida > Solanales > Solanaceae > Solanum > Solanum rostratum. The sequence continues at coordinate 24,768,342 of CM057054.1, forward strand.
GGGAATATTCATCCCGAATATGCAACGATAAGGCTTGAGAGCTTGACTTAAGACATGAAACATCCAAACACAAGGTATAATGCATAGTTCATCGCTTGAAAAATCATAAAGTCTTTAAAACCCATTTCAAATGTATTCAAATCATTCAAACATCATAAAATAAATCATTTTGTACACATGTATGCATTTCATGTCATGAGACTCCAGAGCAAAAGAACTAGGACTATTTAGAAGAGGATCGACCTAGTACCTTAGGCTTGAATAGATTGGCAAAGATGGGGATATCGCTTTATCATGTACAACTCTGCCTCCCAGGTAGCACTCTCCACGTAATGATTTCTCCAAAGTACCTTCACCGAAGCCATATCCTTGTTACAAAGCCGCTTCACTTGCTTATCCAAAATCTCTACCGGGACTTCCTCATAAGATAGGTTCTCCTCAATCTTGATCCTTCCTAAGGCATAATAGTGCTAGGATTGCTAACTAATTTCCTTAACAAAGACACATGGAAGACCGGGTGAATGGAACTCATGTCCGGAGGCAACTCTAGCCTATAAGCCATGTTCTCGATCTGCTCAATGATCTCATAAGGGCCAACATACCGGGGGCTTAGCTTTCCCTTCTTACCAAAACACATCACACCCTTCATTGGCGAAACCTTCACATATACCCAATCACCAACATGAAACTCAAGATCCCTCGTCCTAACATCTGAATAGGACTTTTGGCGACTTTGTGCCGTCTTCAACCTTTCTCTAATTACCTTTACTTTTTCATAGCCTCCAACACTAAATCCGGGCCAATCAATGCCATCTCTCCAAACTCAAACCACCCCATCAGTGACCTACACCTCCTCCCATACAAGGCCTCAAATGGTGCCATACCAATGCTAGCATGGAAGCTATTATTATAGGCAAAGTCAATGAGGGGAAGGTGATCATCCCAATTACCCTTAAACTCCAACATACAAGCCCTCAACATATCCTCTAAGGTTTAAATAGTCCTCTTAGCTTGCCTATCGGTTTGAGGATGAAAAACGGGGCTCAACTTAATCTTAGTTCCACGTCCCTTCTGAAGTAACCTCCAAAAGTGGGAAGTGAATTGGGTGCCATGATCTGATATGATAGATCTAGGCACACCATCCAGTCTCACGAATTCTTGGATGTATACCTTGGCATACTCCTCGGCGCTATAGGTAGTCTTGACTGGTAGGAAGTGAGCTGACTTGGTCATCCAGTCAATGATGACCCAAATGGAGTCGAATTACCATCGGTTCCGAGGCAAACCAACCACGAAGTCCATGTTAACATCTTCCCACTTTCATGTGGGAATCTCAATATCTTGAGCCAAGCCACCGGGGCTTTGGTGTTCACCTTCATTGTTGACAGCTTGAATATTCAGATACCAACTTAGCTATGTCCTTCTTCATACCATACCACCAATACACTTCCTTCAAATCCCGATACATTTTAGTAGACCCCGGGTGAATAGAATAATGAGAGTTGTGAGCATCACTCATGATCACTCTTCTAAGATCATCCACATCCAGAACACAAAGATGGTCTTGGTACCGAAGCACACCGTCTCCCCCTTGAGAGAACACCTTGATCTCCTTTTCGGCAACCAACTTCTTCAATTCAAGCAACGATGGGTCTAAATCTTGCTTAGCTTTTACATCAACCACCACAGAGTATTTTGCCCCACTTTGAACACGGATACCACCATCGCTTGAGTCGGCAAACCTGACATCCAACCTAGCCGACCGGTGAACATCCCTTCCTAATTCCTTCCTTTCCTCTTTAAGATGTGTCACACTTCCCATAAATAGCCTACTGAAAGCATCGACTACAACATTGGCCTTGCCGGGATGATATTGAACACTCATGTTGTAATCCTTTAGGAGTTCTAACCATCTCCTTTGCGTCCAGTTGTGATCCCTTTGAGTGAACACATATTGCAAACTCTTGTGATCGATGAACACATCAACATGAACCCTATACAAATAGTGTCTCCAAATCTTAAAGGCAAAGACTACCGCAGCCAACTCAAGATCATGTGTTGGGTAATAACGTTCATGCACCTTCAACTGCCTTGATGTATATGCTATTACCTTACCATGTTGTAGAAGCACACAACCCAATCCTATCCGCGAGGCATCATAATACACCACGAATCCCTCCAAGCCGTATGGTAAAGTCAAGACGGGGGCCGACGTAAGCTGATCCTTCAAGGTTTGAAAACTCTGTTCGCATTCATCTGACCACTCAAACTTAACCTTAACCTTTTTTTGGGTCAATTAAGTCAGCGGAGATGCAATAGATGAGAACCCTTCAACGAACCTTCTATAATATCCAACCAACCCCAAAAAACTTCAAATATCCGAAGGAGTCAATGTTTTTGGCCAATACTCAACGACCTCGGTCTTCTTCGGATCTACCTTGATACCATCACCAGACACCACATGACCAAAGAAAGCTATTTCACCCAACCAAAATTCACATTTGCTAAACTTGGCATACAACTTCTTCTCTCTCTAGGTTTGTAGAACCATCCTCAAATGATCCCCGTGCTCCTGCTCACTCTGGGAGTAAATGAGAATATCTTCAATGAAGACTACTATAAAATTGTCTAATAAATACCTTAAACACTTGATTCATCAGATCCATGAACATGATCGAAGCATTTGTTAAGCCGAACGACATCAACACAAACTCAAAGTGCCTATACCTGGTTCGAAAGGCTGTCTAGGGAATGTACACTCCCTACTCTTCAACTGATGATACCCAGAATGAAGATCAATCTTTGAGAAATGAGTAGCCCCATGAAGCTGGTCGAAGTACTCATCAATCCTGGGCAATGGATACTTATTCTTAACAGTGATCTTATTCAGCTGCCTATAATCAATACACATTCGAAGGGATCTATCCTTCTTTCTTATAAACAACACCGGAGCACCCCACGACGGTATACTAGGCCTAATGAAGCCTTTCTCCAACAAATCCTTCAATTGCTCTTTTGACTCTTTCAATTTTACTGGTGCCATACGATAAGGATGAATAGAGATAGGCTGAGTATTCGGAAGAAGATCTATGCCAAAGTCTACCTCCCTTTCAGGAGGAACACCGAGAAAGTCTTCGGGGAACACGCCCGAAAACGCATTCACCATAAGAACAGACTCAAGTGTAGGTTCTTCGGACTCCATATCCTTGACCCTCACAATATGATAAATGCACCCCTTGGAAATTATTTTTTCGGCGCTTGAGGTAGGAAATAAACAGACCTTTAATAGAGGAGTCACCACCCTTCCATCCAAGAACAAGTTCATCGGGAGGTTGGAACTTGACCTTCCAAGTTCTACAATCCATAGAGGCATAGGATGCATGCATTCAATCCATCCCAAGAATCTTGTCAAAATCGAACATCTCAAGTTCCACAAGGTCACACGGGAAAATTTTGTGCAACACAGAAATCAGACAACCATGATAGACTCTATGTGCAATAACAGATTCACCCACAGGAGTATAAACTGAGAAAGGATCCTTCAAAATTTTAGTACTCAAACCAAATTTAACAGCCAACAGAGGAGTCACAAAAGACAAATTTGCACCGGGTCAAGCAAAACATAAGCATCAAAATCAAAGACTTTTAACATATCAGTCACGACATCTGGAGCTTCCTCAACATCCTGACGGGCATGGAGTGCATAGAACCTATTGTTCCATGGGGCAACACCTTGGGGAGATCTTTGTTGGCCTTGACTGCCTTGAGCTACCTTACCTTGGCCTCTACGGGCATTATTAGGAAACTCAACAACCTTGTGGTTTTTATCACCAAACCCACAACAAACACCCAAATCCCTCCAACAAACTCTCGTGTGGGGCTTTCTACACTTGTTACACAGAGGATACCCCTGTCCACCACCAGTCGGTGCCCCAGGAGGAGGTACCCGAGCATTAGCGACCCAAGCACCAAAACCTTGGCCCTGCTGGAAACAACCAAAGCTATCACTCGGCGAACCAGAGAATCTACCATCAAAATGGGCCCTCTTAAGATTGAGTACCCTTCTCCCCTTGAGTTCTCCCCTTCGATCTATTCAGCATAAACCATGAGTCTAGAAATATCAATATCCCGTATGAGCATAGCAGTACAACATTCGTTTACAAGCAAATCAGAGATATCAGAAACGAACTTGTGTACCCTTGCACGGGGGTCAGCCACAAGTGACGGAGCATACTTGGAGAGCTTTGTGAATTTGAGGGCATAGTCGCTCACACTCATACCTCCTTGCTTGAGGTTGATAAATTCAGTCATCTTGACATCCCTAAGATCAAGTGGAAAGAAGCGATCCAGGAACATAAGTCTAAACTCTTCCCAAGAGACATCACCACCACAAACCCTCTCCATAGAGCATTGGATATACCACACTTGAGCCACATCTTTCAGTTGGTAGGCAACCAATTCAACCTTCTCCTCAGAAGTGACACCCATAATGTTCAATATCTTGTGAGCACATCAATGAACTCCCGAGCATCATATTGGTGAGCTCATCAATGAACTCCCGAGCATCTTCATCAGCCTTCGGCCCATGGAACTCCAGAGGATTCATTTGGGTGAAATCCCTCACCCTAGAAGCTGGTATAGAATGCCGTGGCACGTTAGCTTGCCTTGTCTGAGATATTAACACCTTGGCAAGCATGGAAAAGGCCGTACGGAAATTCAACGTTTGAGATGGGTTCATCCATAGGCTCTTGAGGTGCCTGATCCTCATCAGTCGGAGCCGACCTTGGTGGAGCAATGATACCGTCAGGATAGGGAGACCAAAATATATGAGCCATAGCACGACGTAAGATATGAAAAAGTAAGGAAATTCCTAGAACGTCTTCATAGCCTCCCACTCATAGGCAAGGTGCAATTAACACCTATGAACAAGACTCTACTTGACGCGGCATGTTGGACTTCGAGAACCATTTATAAACCTAGGACTCTAATACCATCTTTTGTCACGACCCGAGACTAGGGTCTAGATGTGACACGGCGAATGGGAACTCGAGAGTTCCCAAACAAGCCTCAAAGTATCCAAATCCACATCATCGATTCAGAAGCTGAATCAAATAATAATCACATAATACTAAGGGATGGGTAATTAGGACTCGCGCTATGGCGACATCAAAGGGAAAGGGATTCACATGGATTCACGTAGCACGTAGCATAAAAGAACTAAGAGGCGGGTAAGTGGTACTCACACTATGGGGGAAAATGGCAGTTAGGACCTTCCATATTGTCACACCAAACATGCGAACATGACATATGTTTGTAATCGACCCATAATAGCTATTTCAAAAAGGTAACCAATAACATAAGCTCCACACACACACACACACACACATATATATATATATGAGTCTACAAGATGTCCAATAATGCCTCTAGTCATAATATGGAACGGGGGCCAAGGCATGTCCCGGGCTCACCCTTAAATAAGAAAGTAGACATAGGATAACATAGATAGAGGACGATGGCTTGTCCTTGGAAGTTGGAACTCACCACAAGTTCAACCTTTGGAATTTGAGCTACTCATCAAATGGTAGATAATCGTAGCGCTCGGACCCTACATGGTAAAATCATATAGGCATAAAGTATGCGTTAGTACATTTGAATGTACTAAGTATGCAGACATGCAATGCATATGACTTATCACACCTAAATTTCAATGTTAGATGATAAGGGCACATAATATAAAAAGAATTATGTATCCAAGGAAGAGTAGTATACAATATTCCATGGAATTCGTGATACATGAATGCAATGATGTTCATATTTAGCAGGGATGTGGCTTCAACCGACATGTATAAGACCAATTGAACTAGTACTTGGAATCCCGATAAAATCCCCTCACCGATACAAAGGTGGTCTACTTGCCAAAGGTAAACCATACTTCAACTTACAAGTTCGTATCCTATTTCATATGAAGAAACCCCCTTATGGGAACATATCCCATTTTGTATGAAGCGACCTTCCTTACGGGAACATATCCTATTTTGGATAGGATTCTCATAACATATTCTAGGCACATAATTCAAGGAAAGAGAGAGGACTCTTGGTGATAGCCTTGACACCCCCAATCCATTGGCGCTAGGTCAATATCCCACGAGAAAACATATAGTATGTATATACATACTTTCAAAAACGTAATAGTCATTTCAAATCTGATCAATGCACATTTAGGCTCAAATGCCAAATCATAGCTCATAGTTATAATATCCATGCGTAGGACTAGCTCGATTACAATTATGGAATGGTACAAACACCCCGTAATACCCCACATCTTACATGTGAGTCCAATGCATATGAAACATGATATGGCGAGATCAAATCAACACACATTTTTAAAAAAGTGCTTGAATTTTAGATTAGAGGACTATATGTACGTCTAACGCTCAAGATTACCGAGTGTATATAAGTTTTAAGTCAAATTGAGGAGATCGTGACCTTAAATGAAGTGAAAGAAGTGAGGTTCTTGTGGGACTTAGGAAGCTAGCAGGTGAGTCACCCACGTGCTTAGATTAAATAGGCTAGGTAGATGGAGACAAGGCCCAACACCGAATTTGTTCAAGTCCGATAAAGAATAAACCCCGAGTTAAGCATGTCATTTGGGCCCATGGTTTGGCATCATAAAGGGGCAACATTTCAGCCCAAGATGAATAAAAAAAGGGCCAAATTGCATTCATAACCCAATTCACAAATAGGGCTCAAACTAAATGGGTGTAAAAGAGAAATATTTGCTGCAAAGCCCATCCAATTGAAGCCTAATGACGCCCCAATGAAAGGGAAAAATTGTTGCATCACCATCTTAATAAAATAAGGCTTGAAATGCAAAAGAAAGTCGGCTAAAAGTGTCCCTTTAAAAGGGATTAAAAACCAGCAATTTAAGGCATTTTCACTTAGCCAAAAAAATCAGATTTCTTTCCAAGTTTCTCCTTGCTCTCTCTTCACTTTGTAAAGCAGCCAAGGTACAGCTTTAGGGTTCTTGAAGAGAACCTGATCCTTGAGGGCTAAGGTAAGTAAAAAATACCTATGGTTTAATATAATTTTTTCATGAAAAACATGAGGAGTATGTTGGTTGTACTTGTGCAGGAATTTTGGACAGCATGTGTTCCAAATATTCTTGTACACTTTTCTTGTTTATTAAGAGACTTTTCTCTTGTTGGTTGGCTGGATTATGAAGTAATATTTATGTTTTTAACAAGGATTATTTCCACACTGATGAAAGAAGGCTGCTGCACCATTTTTAATCTTCCGCAAAAATGAGTTCTTAAATGATATCTTAATTGCGCTCTTAGTAAGAATTTGTGGACTTAATATTGGGAATTGTTGTTTCATGCTTTCCATCTACTTGGGGACTGTTTTAGGACTGTTTTTGTGTATAAATATGTTGAGGGCAATTTGGTTGAGGTTGAACCAGATTTGGAATGGTTGAGAACGACATGTAGCGAAAGGACGTAATGGTACGTTGCCTACTTGCGTGTTGTGTAGAGTTGTTGTATATTGTACTTTATGAGCGGTTGTAACACTGTTATGGGACTAAAAAAAGCTGGATATGACATGTATATGAGAATGTGTATTAGAAAATATGATTAGGAGTGGAAAGGTTGAAAGAATACTCTTTGGTTGCTAATTACGAGCTTGCTGCCCGGATATTATTTTTGGATAAAATTGGACTACCAAGATGTATTTATTAGCTGCTAATACTAGTTTTATCACCTACTATATTGTAGATAAGTATTTGGAGGAAAAGGATACTACTCCGAGGTAATAACGACATAGTACATACCTTTAACGACATAGTACAACGAGGTATGTAAGGCTACTTGATACACTTCTTTCAAATCCCAAAACATTTTGGTAGACCCTGGGAAAATAGAATATTGAGATTTGTGAGCCTCACTCATAATCACCCTTCTAAGATCATCCACATCCGGAATACAAAGCATGTCTTGGTACCGAAGCACACCATCTCCCCATTCGGAGAACACCTCGATCTCCTTTTTGGCAACCAACTTCTTTAATTCAAGTAACGATGGGTCTAAATCTTTCTTAGCTTTTACATCACTCACCACGGAAGATTTTACCCCACTTTGAACATGGATACCACCATCGCTCGAATCGGCCAACCTGACACCCAACCTAGCTAACCGGTGAACATCCTTTTGCTAACTCCTTCCTTTCCTCCCCAATATGCGCCATACTTCCTATAGATAGCCTGCTGAGAGCATCGGCCACAACATTGGCCTTGCCGGGATGATACAGAATACTCTTGTCGTAATCCTTTAGGAGTTCCAACCACCTCTTTTGTCTTAAATTGAGATCCCTTTGGGTGAACACATATTGCAAACTCTTGTGATCGGTGAACACATCAACATGAACCCTATAGAAATAATGTCTCCAAATCTTTAACGCGAAAACTACTGCCACCAACACAAGATCGTGAATTGGGTAATTACGTTCATGCACCCTTAACTGCCTTGATACATACGTTATTACCTTGCCATGTTGCATAATAACACAACCCAACCCAATTCGCGAGGCATCACAATGCACCACGAATCGCTACAAGCCATTTGGTAAAGTCAAGACGGTAAACGATGTAAACCGATCCTTTAAGGTTTGGAAACTCCGCTCACATTTGTCTGGCCACACAGACTTAGCAATCTTTTGGGTCAACTTACTCAATGGAGATGCAATGGATGAGAACCCCTCAACAAACCTTCTATAGTATCCCACTAACCCAAGAAACGTCAAATATTTTGAGGAGTCAATGGTCTTGGCTAATTCTTCAAGGCCTCGATCTTCTTCGGATCCACCTTGATACCATCACTGAACACCACATGATGAAGGAAAGCCACTTCGCCCAACCAAAATTCACATTTGCTAAACCTGGCATACAACTTCTTTTCTCTCAAAGTTTAGAGGACCATCCTTAAGTGATCCCCGTGGGCCTGCTCACTTCGGAAGTAAATGAGAATGTCATCAATGAAGACCACCACAAAACTGTCAAGGAATGGCTTAAAAACCCGATTCGTTAGATCCATGTATACGGCTGGAGCATTGGTTAGGCCAAACGATGTCACCACAAACTCAAAATGCCCGTACCTTGTCCAAAAGGCTGTTTTGGGGATGTCACACTCCCTAACCTTCAACTGATGATACCCAGAACGAAGATCAATCTTTGAGAAATGAGTAGCCCCTTGAAGCTAGTCAAACAAGTCATCAATCTTCCGAAATGAGTACTTATTCTTAACGGTCACCTTATTCAGTTGCCTATAATCAATATACATCCGAAGAGATTCGTCCTTCTTTCTTACAAAAAACACTGGAGCACCCCACGACAATATACTGACCAAATGAAGCCCTTCTCCATCAAATCCTTTAACTACTCTTTTAATTCTTTCAACTCCACCGGGGCCATACGATAATAAGGGTCAGAGATTGGCTGAGTATCTTGAAAAAGATCTATGCCGAAGTCTACCTCTCTTTCAGGGGGAATGCCCGGCAAGTGTTCGGGGAACACATCCGAAAACTCATTCCCCACAAGGACCGTATCAATAGTAGGCACTTCGTACTCCATATCCTTGACCCTCATAATATGATAAATGCACCCCTTAGAGATCATTCTCCGCGCCTTGAGGTAGGAAATAAACCGTCCTTTAACAGAGGAGTCACCACCCTTCCATTCAAGAAAGGACTCACCGGGAGGTTGGAACTTGACCTTCTGGATTCTACAATCTATAGAGGCATATGATGCATGCCACCAATCCATCCCAAGAATCATGTCAAAGTCGAACATCTCAAGTTTCACAAGATCAAATAGAAAAATTTTGCGCAACACAGAAACAGGGCGACCATGATAGACTCTATGTGCAACAACAGATTCACCCATGGGAGTATAAATTGAGAAATGGTCCCTCAAAACCATGGGACTAAAACCAAATTTAACAGCCAATAGAGGAGTCATAAAAGACAAATTTACACCTGGATCAAGCAAAACATAAGCATCAAAATCAAAGACTTTTAACATACCCGTCACGACATCCGGAGCTTCCCCGACAACTTGGTAGGCATGGAGTGCATAGAATCGATTGTTCTTTGGGGCAACACCTTGGGGAGCTCTCTATTGACCTTGCCCACCTTGGGCCACCTGACCTTGACCTCTATGAGAATTCTTAGGACAGTCAGCAACCTTGTGATTTTTATCACCACACCTGTAGCAAATACCCAATTCCCTCCAATACACTCCCGTGTGAGGCTTTCCGCACTTGTTACACAAAGGATACCCATAACTGCCACCAACCGGTCCCCTAGGAGGAGGTACCCGATCATTAGTGACTCGAGTACCAGAACCTTGGCCCTGTTAGAAGCGATTAAAGCCACCACTTCGAGAACTAGAAAATCCACCATCAAAACGAGTCCACTTTGGATTGTGAATCTTTCTCTCCTTGAGTTTCTTCCTTCGAGCTATTCTGCATACACCATGAGTCTGGCAATATCCATATCCCATATGAGCATAGCAGTACATTATTCCTTCATAAGAAAATCAGAGATACCCGAAACAAACTTATGCATCCTTGCACGGGGGTCAGCCATAAGTGGCGGAGCATACCTGGAAAGCTTTTTGAATTTAAGGGCATAGTCCCTCACACTCATACCTCCTTGCTTGAGGTTGATAAACTCTGTTATCCTGGCTTCCCTAAGATTAAGAGGAAAGAAGTGATCAAGGAATGCAAATCTGAACTCCTCCCAATTAACATGACACCCGCAAACCCTCTCCATAGACCATTGGACATACCACATCTGAGCCACATCTTTTAGTTGGTAGGTAGCCAATTCAGCCTTCTTTTCAAAAGTGACACCCATGATGTTCAGTATCTTGGTAAGCTCATCAATGAACTCGTGAGTATCCTCATCACCCTTCGATCTATAGAACTCTGGAGGATTCATCCGGGTGAAATCCCTCACCCTTGAAAAAGGCATAGGATCTCGTGGCATGTTAGCCTTCATTGTCTAAGAGGTAGCCACCTGGGAAAGAATGGAAAAGGTTGTACAGAACTCACCGTTTTTGATAGGTTCATCCATAGGACCTTTAGGAGCCTATTCCTCATTAGCCGAAGCCGACCTTGGTGGGAGGGGTCTTCCTCGAGGCATCTTTTAAATGGAGCAACGACACCATCAAGATAAGGGGACCAAGTATACTATCCATAACACGACATAAGGCATAAAAAAGTGAGAGGATTCCTAGAAAGCCTTCGTAGCTTCCCACTTATAGGCATGGTGCACTTCACACCCATGAATAGAACTCTACTTGACGTAGCATGTTGGACTCCGAGGACCATTTATAAACCTAGGGCTTTGATACCATCTTTTGTCATGATCCAGGAATAGGGCCTAGATGTGACACGGCGAATGGGAACATGATAGTCCCAAAACAAGCCTCAAGTATCTAAATCCACATCATCGGTTCAAGAAGGACAAACAAATAGCAACACATAGTTCGAAGGGCGGGAGGATAGGAATCATTCTATGGGAGCAATACGATTCTAGGGACCTTCCACATTTCCATACAAAATTATGCTTATACCCAAATACAAATTTCTCATAAATTCGTCCAACAAATACATAAGTCAGATACCACGCGTAACAAGCAGATTTAAAAAGAGTCTACACATTGTCCAACGAATGCCTCTAATCAAGATGGAATGGGGGCCAGGACCAGTTCCGGGCTCACCCTCAAATGAAAAAGGAACTCAGGATAGTAAGGGTAAAGGAAGATGGCTTGTCCTTGAAGAATGGGACTCACCACAATACTCTTCTTAATTTGAATACTCGTCAAACGGTTGATACTTAAAGTTCTCAGCCCATACATTATAAAATCATGTAGGCATAAAGTATGTGTTAGTACATTTGAATGTACTCAGTATTCGGGCATACAATGGATATGACTTATCAAACCTGCATTTCAATGTTAGATGATAAGGCACATAATATAGAACGAACCATATATCCAATGTAAATATATACGAGATGCCATAAAATTTATGATACATGAAATGCACCAATGCTCATCTATAGTGGGTATAGACTATAACCGACAAATCAAATCCATGCGAGCTATTACATGAATTAGTCTGATAAAGACCTCCCATCGGTAGGAGAAGATTACTTGCCAAATGTAATCTATGTCACACCTTACGACCACGCTTTTCATTGGATGGTCACCTTCCTTATGACCACGCTTTTCAAAAGGATTTTTCGTAATCATATCATAACATATCATAAACATAATAAACGAACAACCATTCCTTATGACCTGGTCTTCTCGGTAATGGCTAACGTTCCTATGTTGGCACATAGTTCAAGGAAAAGGAGAGGGCCCTTGGGGAAAGCCCTGACGCCACCAATCTATCGGTCCTAATTCAATAACATCCCACATGATTACTTATACATATACGTGTGTTCAAGAGGTAAAATGCTCACTTCAAACCGTTCAATGCACATTTAGGCTCAAATGTCAAATCATTAATCATAATCATAATGCTCATGCAAGGAATAGTTCATCTACATATACAGAATGTTGTAAGCACAAAAAATGCTCAAAATCATTATCATATATTCGATCACATTCTTGTCATCACCAATGCCTTACCAAAATCATATCATAATCATTCCATAAAACATAATTGGGCTTAAGCCACTTCATCATTTCCATATAAACCAATGTGCATGAAAGAAAATACAATGCATGATGTGAGGTTAGCATGAGTAACATAGATTCAAGTTAAAATCAACCATATAGAATGAAATTGAGGAAATCCATAATTAAAAGTAAATTGTAATATAGATAACCCATGCATAAATCATCTTTAATGGGGACATCCATGTTCATGACTTTATAACTCAATATAAATCATCATAATAGTGATCCAAGTGAATTGAAATCATAGGTCGAATACAACCCATGCATCAATTGGATTTAAATAAATCAAGTAATGAAAACTCATATTTAAAGTAAACTAAATTCATGAAATCAATTGAAAGATTTTCGGGTCTTCTTGGTTGAAAGGGACTAAGAATCAATCCCACATACCTTGATTGAGGATCTCAATTTGGAGAAGGACTTAGCTTGAATTTGAAATCCAATTAATCCTAGCCTTTATTCATAATAGGGGAGAGTATAGAGAATTTGGGAGGTGATCTTATGAAGGATAGAAGGTTTTAGGAGAATGAATTAAGAGGGAACGGATATCAGGTGAATTAGGTGTTTAGGATAGGTAAAAGGTCATAATTCATAATTAAAATATCCTGAAATTAAATAAACACCATTAATGAAATGAGAAAGAATTTGAACCGTCAAGTCCATACGGTTGCCTACACGGTTCGTGAGGTGTCACACGGACCGTTAACAGTGACCATGAACCGTCACTTAGACAATTTTGCAGAGCCAACGCTGGGAATTTATTTGAGGCTAATGGGTACCACACGGACAACTTCAGGGCCCGTGTGACATGAACCGTGTGATAACACTTGAAATAATTTCTGCACGACAAAGTTACGAGATGGTACTTCCATACTGGAGGGCCACACGGCCTGTGACACATCCCATGGACCGTGTGAGTGGATGTGTGCCCTCAGTTGGTCCAAAATTTCCCCGTCTCAGGTTCCCCTGTCGTGAGCTTGACCAAGTGCCCCTCCACGAGAGGCCAGATAGTCTGTGAGGCTTCACACGACCTGTGTGGGCCTTTTGCAAAGCGATGCCTGGCAGTTTCACTCGGGACTGTACCAAGAGATCTGATAAAGCCGCTCAAAAAAGTTGTGTCCTTACACAACATATAGAAGAGATAACGTTGGAGGAAGAAGAAGCGATAACGTTGGAGGAAGAAGAAGCGATCAGATCTAAGTACCCTTATTTGTTTGAAGATAAAGAGGAATTCAAAGATGCAGAGCTAGGGCGTATATATGTATGTGAGTTTGAATCCTTCCTATGTCATCAAAAGTTCATTTAAATGAAGGTTTAAACTTGTTTAACCTATCCAACTGTGCTGACATTCGGGGACGAATGTTCCTAAGGGGGGGAAGATGTAACACTCCACATCTTAGGTGTATAAGTCCTATGCATACGAAACATGATATGATTTGGTAGAAGAGCACCAACTTTAAAAGTGTCAAACTTTTAGATTAGAGGGCTATATTTACGTCCAATGCTTAAGATGAGTGAGTGTATATAAGTTTTAAGCCAAATTAAGGAGATCACAGCCTTAAATGAAGTGAAAAAAAATGAGGTGCTTGCAAGACTTAGGAAGCTAACAGGTGAGTCACTTACGTGCTTAGCTTAAGTAGGTTAGGTAGACGGAGACGAGGCCTAACACCAAATTTGTTCAAGTCCGATGATGAATAAAGCCCAAGTTAAAGGTGTAACGTTAGCCCATTTTTTATTATTATAAAGGGGAAATATTTTAAGCCCAAGTTGAATAGAAAAAAGGCCCAAGTACATTCACAACCCGCTTGATAATTCGGGCCCAAACTAAGTGAAGGTAAAAGAAAAAAAAGGGGAGCCAAGGCCTATAAAATTAGAGCCCAATAAGGCCTAAGTGAGAGGGCCAAGAAGGTGCATCACCACCTTGCTAAAATGTTTCTTAAAATACAAGAGAAAGTAGGCCAAGAGTGGATCTTTAAAAGGGGTTAAGAACCCACAGCTTCAAGTCATTTAACATAGACCAAAACTCAGATTTTCTTGCAAAGTTTCTCCTTGCTCTCTTGCTTTTACAAAGCAGCCACAACAAAACTTTAGGGTCTTGGAGAATACCTACTACTTGGAGGTTAAGATGAGTAAGAGTACCTATGTATTTAGTGCAATTGTTTCCACAAAAGACAAGAGAAGTAAGCTGGTTATGCTTGTGCAAAATATTGGACAGCATGTGTTCGAAGAGTTACTGCTCACTTTCCTTATATGTTTAGAGACTCCCTCTTCTTGGTAGGATTAATTATGAATGCAGGTTGATGTTTTTAGTGAGGTATAGTTCAGAAATGATGTAACCAGGTTGCTGCACCATTTTTATTTTCCTTACAAATGAGTTCTTGCATGATATTTTAATTGTACTTTTAGTAGGAATTCGTGGGCTCATAAATGGATATTGTTGTCTCACATCCTCTATCTACTTTGGGACTATTTTTGGTCTGTTTCCGGACTTTTTTTATGTGTAAAAATGTTGGAGACTGTTTGGTTGAAGTTGAAACAGGTTTGGGATTGTTGAGTTCGAAATGTAGCGAGAAGACGTAATATTATGCATCCTACTTGTGTATTGTGTAGAATTGTTATGTGTTTTACTTTGTGAGATATTGTAACACTATTATGGGACTAAAAAAAGCTGGATATGACATGCATGTGAGAATGCGTATTAGAAAATATGATTAGAAGAGGAAAGGTTGAAAGGATACTCTTGGGTTAATAATTACAAGCTTACCGCCCGAGTGTTTTTTTATGAGATTGGACTGTCAAGACGTGTTTATTATTTGTTAATACTAGTTTTATCACCTACCCTATTGCAGATAAATATTTGGGGGAAAAGGAGATTACTTTGAGGCAATGATGACGTAGTACAATGAGGTATGTAAGGCTACTCGATTTCCTATTATTTGGCATGAAATCTAGACTCTTCCTTTGAACCTAGAGGAACTTACAAACTCAGAAATAATTAATAACCGTGCCTTCACTGTTTAACATATTTGTATATTCCCATACATAGAATTTTCAAATCTGCATACCTACTCTGGATACCAAGATACATGAGTTCCTTTTTGCTAAATAAAGTCCACATGTTGTTTCATCCCCTACGCATTTCATTAGTTGTGTAACCTGCTCTTTTCATTATGGTATTGTCTTGCCTTATTGTTTACATGTCACATGTTATGTCTATAGTCCTACAACTCTAAATGTTATGACCACCAAATATATCATCTCAAAAGTACATAAAAGACAAATCGAAGTTGCTTACTGATGGGTTGTATCCAAGGGGAGGAAGAATTACCTAGCATAGGTTGATCCCATATTAGGAGGGCTATCCCAAGGGTGAATGAAAAATCTAGCATGGGTCGATCCGGATATTTATTTAC
Organism: Solanum rostratum; assembly: GCA_029948455.1. NCBI lineage: Eukaryota > Viridiplantae > Streptophyta > Magnoliopsida > Solanales > Solanaceae > Solanum > Solanum rostratum. Next base: position 24,784,503 of record CM057054.1, read on the forward strand.
CACAAATCAGCTGGTCATTTGTATTATATACTGTGCTCAGATTATACAGTTAAGAAAGGTAATGTAATAAAAAGGACATAAAGTACATAATTCCATAGTATGACTAAAGGTGGTCTCTTATCCTTATACACCAGTATATGATTTCATTTGAGTTCTTATTTCATATACAGTACTTCCTGCCTTACATATTCAATATATTATTTCGTACTGACGTCCCTCACGGGGGACCTCCACTTTATGTTTCAGGTACAGGAGCTAGTAGTTCTCCTCCAGTAGGAGTACAAGATATCCATATGCTGTTACTAAGCTCCAGGTTGTTGTGGGGCTTTGTGTGTCTAGAACTTATATTTTTGTATTGTATAGTTAGTAATGAAGTGGGGTCTGTCCCAACCCTTAATAGATATTGTCCCTTATCTAGAGGCTTTGTAGACTATGTAAAGTAAAGTGTGGTCATGTATCGTACTTTAGACATCATGGCTCTAACGGCCTAGTCATATGTATTTCCTTTTGGCTTGTTATTACATCTACTTTCTTGAAAGCATGTTGAATGTGGAAGCCCCTTGTAATGTTCATAGAAAGTGTATGGTTATATGTTGGTTCTCCTGAGGCTTGTCGGTAACGGGTGCAAGTCTGCCTTATTGGATCTTTGGGTGTGACATTTAGGCTACTAGAAATGCAACTACGAACTCAAAAATGACCTATGGTTCGACGCATGCGCCGTAGACTGGGTCATAGGTGCAGAGTTCGAAAAATTATCCTACACATGTAGAAGACTACGAACAGTATTTACGGGCCATAGTTGTAACTATGACTCGTAAACAAGTTAGTCCAATTAACTGAAATTTGAAGTTGCTGAACCATTTTTTTACAAGGGGAAATTACAGTCCGTGATTAATATCATGAGCTGTAAAAGACCATTGTACATTTGAGTAACCAACATCAAGAAATCCTAAGCCAAGACTCATTTCCCGCATGACTCACAATACTAAATTTCAACTAATGGCTCAGACAACAAAAAGTATACACAACTATTGAATACGCAGACTAGTCCACATTATCAGAGTATACAAAATCAAATCAAATTGTAGCCTAATGACAGGTCAAACACAGTCCAAAATTACCTACACATATCCCAAAAAACTTTTAATCCAAATCCAATCTATATTAAATTACTCACCTACCTCACATTTCTTAATTTAATCAAAATCATAAAAATGTACCCTCCAATGACCAATCAAAGCAAAACACATGGAAAACATAGTGCACATAATCTATATACTTTCCAATAGTCAATTTTCCATCACCCCAACTCAACATAGTACCCTTGCCTATACCAATTATGCAAACTTCATAAGCAATTCAACAAGATAATGCAACATGAATTGGCATTAGAATGTTATGAACAAGAATTATTATCAAAGAGGCATGGGTACACTCTCAACACAATCTTTAAATGGAAACTTCCAATGAAACACTGATAGACAACTAATTAATCAAGTTTAAGGCTTCATTCTTCCTAGGTTAAGGAAAACAATAATTCCAACTTTTCTAGATTCACAAGACAATAATTCAGAGTTGAAAGTTGGAATTAAATGAAGAATACATACCAGAATGTCAAAGGGGATGAAACTGAGAACTAAAGAAAAACCCAAAGAGGATGAAACCCTAGGATCACCGAAATAGTATAAGGGTAGCCGAATGTTGGCCAGAAACAATGGAGAAGTGGTCGGTTGTCGTCGAATGGGAGGAAGAAAGGCTATGGTTTAAAGATAATTTTAATTTCTTGAGAAAATGAGGGTTAAATTTTATTACCCTTATTCTAATCCTTTTAACCGGGTCGAGTAAAGTAGAATTTTGATCCCATAAAACCTTATAATGGGCCGTAGAAGGTTCTATGACCCATGATTCTTGGTTTCATGGCTTCAAAAGGTAGTTTTGTGAGTCTGGCTTCTACAAATACAATCATGGGTCTTGGAATGTTCTACTGCTCGTAGGATCATAGGTTGTGTTTGTAGATGCCCCCAAACACTTAGAAAATTTTCCAGAAAACTTACCTTGAATCCATGAACCCTATACACAGTCGTAGTCTCTTCTATAGACTTTAAATTTATCTTATGGATTTGAGGTGCGAAATTCCCTACTCTATATAATAGGTTCTATGATTAGTTCCACGAGTCGTGGTTTAAAGCACGATCCGTACACTGACACATAGAACCCAATGTTGTCCACTTTTTGTACTGGTTTGCTGCCTTCACCTTGTTCCTACATATTCTTAGCAAAATAACTATTATCCTATAACTTTCCAGTCTGTGAGTTTCAAAACATAACAAATAAATGAAAATTTAAACTACCTATGAGTCCTAAAACAAAATATAACACTAATACATAAAAAATATAACTAGTATCTTGGGTTGCCTCCCAAGTTGCAATTGATTTATTTCCGCAGCACGACTTGGACTACTTGGTTACTCAGACTTCACCATGTGTCCATACTTCTATTATTGATTGTCGTCCAAGTTACACCTCCATTTTTTAGGATAAAGCGGTCCCGTCAAGTTATAGAACCTAACCAAGGTTAGGGTCTAACCGACAGAGAATACGTAGACTCAAGGAAAATTCACCAACAAGCAATCCGAGTAGTTAATCAACTCAATTCCCAAAAAGGGGGGGGGGGTATTGCAAAAATCAATGAGAAAAATGAACTATCTAACTATCACAAGAGAAAGATCAATAACGAAGGGCAACTAGGGTATTGTGTTCCCCATGATTCCCCACTTAGTATCACCGGGTAACCTAATTCTTGTCTAGTGTATAGCATGCAGGATGGTAATTTAAGTTCACCAATACTGTTGGACAAAGTTGAGAGGAGAATTTCACTATGCGACTTGGCCAATCTCCACAGTGTGCATTACTAACCATTCCCTATAAGTTCAAGTACAACCTCCCCTTAGCTCAGTTTGGTTGGTTAGATGAGAACACATCAATCGAATCCTGTTAATTAATCTCTTTTCCTATTCATTACTACTTTAGTACAATCAGTAACACTAGGCGAGTTCTAATGATGGACACCATCAGAAAACATGCAAAATGAAGAGAGTTAATTAATACATGTATATACACCTTCCAACAATCATGAATTATCCGGTTTTACTTTGTTAGTTCTTAATGGTTCCCACAACCCTACTTGTGGATTTAACTACTTATGCTTTGTGTAGATGAAGAGATTATGAATTTAGAAGACATAATTAAACACTTATACAACTGAATTAAGAATGAGAAATCCAATGTCAATGAAGATCACAAGCTTGAAGATTGAATTAAACCACAAGTGTTTCAAAGACTCTCACAATTTTCTCTCCAAGAATATTGAGTTCTCTAATCTAAACTACTCTAAACTCACGTGAATTGTCCCCCCCCCCCCATTGAAAAATAACCCTTAAAACCTATTTATAATAACTAAACACTAATCTTAAACAAATTAGGAAAACTGATCGACAAACTCCACAAAAGCACTTTACGACTCGTATTGTCCTCTACAACTCGTAGTATGGGTCTCATAATCAGCTGCTAGAATTTTAGAAATCTCTTCTACGACACCCCTTCATGACTCGTAAAGTGGTGTATGACCCGCAAAAGGGGTTTCATTTGATAACTTTCCCACAAGTCCACTTCTCTAATCCTTAGGGAATGAAAGGTCTTCTACGACTCGTACAATGATCCATGACTCATCTGCATGTTCATAGAATTAACTTTTGAAACTTGTCCCCTCATTGTATTTCCTCAAGAAACACCTTTACATATCTTCGAATGCTCTATGACCCATAGAAGGCCTCGTACAACAGCAGAAACCAGCAACTTCAGCAATTGTTTCCCAAATCATGGCCAACCTGTATTCCTGCAAGTCTTAACACAAAAACATATAAAAAAGCTGAAGTTGCATTGAGAACACACCAAATCTTAAGTTTTAAGCATCAAAAGTGTATTTTGGCAGCACATCAACACTCTCAACTTAAAATTGTTGCTTGTCCTCAAGTGGCGGACTCATCTATATAGACGATACAGTCACATATAGACTTCAACTCAATGGCATACATCACATTCATCTCAGACTCAGATACCCATACCAACACTTCAAAATGGGATTATATAGCTATTTACCAAACAAATGCAAACTGGTGCATGTGACAACACAACTATGACACGCAAGGCATTAACAACAATCAACAATAACTGAACAAGTCTAATGCTAATAATCAATGCAAGTGCCCTCACAGAAAGAAGTCCTATATTTGACACTCAAATGATATTTCCATGTTTTAGCATTGGGACTATGCAAACTCAATCACCCTCACAAAAGACATTCCTGCATAATGACTAATACCATAAGCTTTCCCCTATACTCATGACTCATACCTTCAACTAATTGGACTAGGATCACCCTAGGACTTTCTAGGCTTGTAAAGTAGGCTCAGGGGGCTTTGGTATGATATTTGGGAAAAATAGTGACTAAAGGCCCTCCTTGAAACTTTATTCTTCTACAGTTTTGCCCCACCAACTCTGGTATTTTCACCTTATTCTCTCTTTATCCTCGTTCAAGATTTTATGGGTGCTTTCTTATCATTTTCAGCCCTTTGCCTTGTTTTAATATTTCATTTATCTTTTTAACTCTCAATTAAGGCATCTTTCATTTTTCCTACACCCATTACATGATTTTTCTACTTTTTCTTTGTATCCCTAACTCACCTCTCTTATTTTTGTATTTTACCCTTACATTAGCCACCTTTAACTTAGGCTTTTGACCCGTGTTGCGGTGCACACTATCCATCTTCAGAACAAAGGCCACTTTCGGTAGCCACCCTCAACTTAGGCTTTTTGCTTCAGTCAAGGTACATAATGTTCAAGGAAGGACCAGGGCCAAATTCAGGATTTTTCACTAGATAAGAATGGGTTAGTTAGGTGTTTTGAAAGAATAGATACATGTTAGGCTCAAACATTAGGAACAAGGGATATATCATCGATTTGATTGGTTATTTTTAAGCTAAAATGGACTATTTAAGAACAATGGCCTAAGACCTTTTCCTAATCCAACTAATCTACAATCTAACTTAGAGTAATAAGGCAAGTTCTGAATGAATTTATCAAATAAAGCTCACACTCACATGCCACTGCATACATCTCAACGAAATACTCTCAGATCATGCTTCTTATCTCAACTTCCCCTTACTTATCAAAAAAAATATTATCGATCACCTAAATATGCATGGTTATAATCTAACAACTAATCAAAATTTTTGGAGGATACCATTTTTTCAAATAAAACACAAAAACGTGTTATATGCCACAAGTATTGGTACTATGTATTACACATATTATTTAAACATCCTAAACATGCCGGTTCAATAGATCCACTACAAGAAAAAAGGCTTTTAACGACCATTTCTTAACGACGAGAAATGAATCCGGTCGTTATAAATATACTTATAGGGACCAATCTTTTTTCCAGTCGTTATAAATATACTTATCGTGACCAATTTTTTTGGTCGTTATAAATATACTTATAGTGATCAAATTTTTTTCGGTCGTTATAAATATACTTATAGGAGCTAAATTTTTTTTCGGTCGTTATAAATATACCTATACCAACCAAATTATTTTATGGTTATCATAAATACACTTATAGTGACCAATATTTTTCAATTGTTATAAATACACTTATAGTGACCAACTCTTTTTCCGGTCATTAAAAATAAATTTTAATCTAACATTAACAAGGGGAAAATTTGATTGTTAAAAAGCATAACATCTCATCGTTAAAATATATTTGTTAGTGTAAAAATATGTTTAAATGATATGAGAGTAAAAAGATCAGACCAAATCATGTTATAAGTATAACAAGTGGTATTTTGTTAATCATTCTGATAAAAATCATCCATCTTTTATAATTTTGCTTATTTCATAAAAAAAAGTTTAATAAAAAGAAAAAAATATTAATGCATTATATTCTAATGACTCTATCCATCATTTTTATTATAGTTAATTATATAAAATTTTGAAATATTATAAAAGTATTTAGTTACAATCTTTTTGACATAGTTTTTTTAACTTAAATATTTTCGATATAGTTTCTATATATGTTTTTATTTTGAGAGACAATTTATTCATCTTTACTTGACATTTTTAAAGATGCAAGATGAAGTAGGTCAAAAGAAAAAATTGAAATGAAACAAAAAATTAACAATAAAAGTAATAATATTAAATATATAATTATGAGCTTATGAGATTAATTTAAGATAGAAAAGTTATATAAATTTGGTAGTAAGTAATTTTCACAAGAGGAAAGATGTTTCTCTACTTGCAAATTACCTCGATCATTAGACTGAAGAATCAGTATCAAGTAATAATATTTCTTCTTATAAAAATAATTAATATTGTGCCACTTTTTTTTAATTATTGGTTGTGAAACCAACAGGTTTATACAAAGAAAAATCATTCGTTTGAGTTAGAAAAGTATAACGTGAAATACAAACAGAAAATTTAGAAAACTTTACATGACATATAATCAACAACTAATTAATTAAGAAATCATGATTTTTTTATTATTTAAAATTAAAGATGATATAATTGATTTGTATTTCATAATAATTTTAATGATATTGAATTATTTATATTAGGTGAATACCATTAGTATAAAAAGTGAAACTAAAAGAAGTTGGAGGTTTTATCCATGAAGCAATGTGCAAAAAAGTCAATAACTTAAGGTGCAAAATACAAAACAAATAATTTTATATCTAGAGCTAGGAAGCCCAACTTTCTTGTTATATAGTTGTGAGAATAGAAATAAATTTTATATTTCATTGTGGTTAATCTTTGATTTTTGGAAAAAGAAAAAGGATAATAATAGTTATTAGGAGTATTATTAATAACTCTACATGAAGTTTTTATACTTTTGTTTTGACAGGTCATGCAGTTTGAAGAACTCATCCTCAAAAAAAGTGTCATGAAGTATAAGCGACAAAAAATTTTGAAGCACAGGAAGAATATATTTCATATTTCATAAATTGTTTAAAGATATTCTAGTTTTATTTTATTAAGAGTTAAAAAATATAATATTATATAAATTTGTATATCTATATTTTTGTAATTTTACGCAATATTATTCTTCATAGTGAACTACGAAATTTTATATGAATATAATAAATTTGTTATGTTTTCATATGTGCATGTATTTGTATGTTTGTGTATGTAAATCCATACGCAGTTTGCACTTTTGCTGATTTGATTTGTCGTTATAATTAAGGTTTTAAGAACTAGAACTGAAGGGAGCCTTGGAGTAACAGGTAAAGATGTTGTCATGTGACCAGAAGGTCATGAGTTCAAACCTTGGTAACATCATCTGGCAGAAATGTAAGGTAAGGCTACTCTAAAATAAATCCTTGTGGTTAGACCCTTCCCTGGAAGTACACCGGGCTTGCCTTTTTTTTTAATAACTAGAATTTTAATTAGTGAAGGAAAAATTTGGTTGCTGAAATAAAGGTATAACGATCTGATTTTTGTCGTCGTTAAAGCTTTTTTAACAACCAGATTTAATCCGGTCGTTAACTTTTAACGATAGGATTTAATTTGGTAATTAACTTTTAACGACGGATCTACTAATGACCGGTGACGACGGAATTTTTATCGGTCATTATTGACTAATAAGGACCGAATTTATACTTTTAATGACCAATTTCTCCTCTTTAAAGACCTATTTTCTTGTAGTGAGACAATAAATATCCACAGGGAAAAAGAAAACAGAAAAGAAAACCTCGAGATCAGAAATTGGGATAGTTATGGACCATAAGCTACTCAGACTTCACTGAGGCCCATAACTACGCACACCCCATCAAGAAAAAAAGTGCATTGTCCCTAATGCACGAAATTTAAACAAAATAGAACATAAGGGATCAAAAAACATACCTGGGCACCTAAGCGTCAGTGTTCCTTGGGTTGCCTCCCAAGTTTCAAATTTGGGTACTCAGACTTCCCCTAAATCTTCAAAAATAAAATTAACAAAAAACAAATAACAAAAAGGACTATATAAAAAAAAATAAGTTACAATACTAGGTGGAGACCTTCCACTTCTTCTTTCACCTTGAACTTATGAATTGCACCCCTAATTGCTTTTCTAGATCGCATGTTTAGATCGCATGTTTCACTTTTTGGACTTTACATGAGAAATATAATTTTTGCCTCAAGAATATAAACAAACTTTTCCTCATCCTTACATTTTTCTATATTCTCACATGATTTGTGTAACACCCCACATCTTACATGTATTAGGCCTATGCATATGAAATATGATATGGCAGGGTCAAATCAGCACACATTTTTAAGAGTGCTTGATTTTCAGATTAGAGGGCTATATGTATGTCTAACGCTCAAGAGGAGCGAGTGTGTATAAGTTTTAAGTCAAATTGAGGAGACCGAGGCCTCAAATGAAGTGGAAAAAGTGAGATGCTTGTGGGACTTAGGAAGCTAGCAGGTGAGTCACCTATGTGCTTAGCTTAAATAGGCTAGGTAGACAGAGACGAGGCCCAACACCAAATTTGTTCAAGTTCGATAAAGAATAAACCCCGAGTTAAGGGAGTAAATTGGGCCCATGGTTTAGCATTATAAAGGGACAAAATATGAATCCCAAGATCAATAGGAAAAGGGCCAAATTACATTCACAGCCCAGTTCACAATTAGGGCCCAAACAAAGTGGATGTAAAAGAGAAATATTTGCAGCAAAGCCCATCCAATTAAAACCCAATAAGGCCCAATTGAAAGGGCCAAGTAGGTGCATCACCACCTTGACAAAATATGGCTGAAAACACAAGAGAAAGTTGGCTAAAAGTGGACCTTTCAAAGGGGTTAAAATCCAGCAAAAATTAGATTTCTTTTAAAGTTTCTCCTTGCTCTCTCTTCACTTTGTAAAGCAGCCAAGGCACACCTTTAGGGTTCTTGAAGAGCACCTAATCCTTGATGGCTATGGTAAGTAAAAATACCTATGGTTTAGTATAAATATTCCATGAAAAACATGAAGAGTATGCTGGTTGTACTTGTGCAGGAATTTTAGACAACATGTGTTTCAAAGATTGTTGTACATTTTTCATATTTATTAAGAGGTTTTTCTCTTTTTGGTTCGCTGGATGTTGAAGTAATATTTATGTTTTTAACAAGGATTGGTTCTGTAGTTATGAAAGAAGGCTGCTTCAATATTTTTATCTTCCACAAAAATGAGTTCTTGTATGCTATCTTAATGGTGCTCTTAGTAGGAACTTGTGGGCGGATAATTGGTGATTATTGTCTCACGTTTTCCATCTATTTTGGCACTATTTTTGGAATTTTTTAAGATGATATTTAAATGTAAATAGGTTGAGAACAGTTTGGTTGAGGTTGAAACAGATTTGGAATGTTTGACGCCAAAATGTAGCGAAAGGACATAATGTTACGTTGCCTACTTGCGTGTTGTGTAGAGTCATTGTATGTTGTACTTGATGAGCTGTTGTAAGCCTGTTATGTAACTAAATTAGGCTGGATGTAACATGTATATGACAATGCTAAACAAAAATATGATTAGAGGTGAAAAGGTTGAAAGAATACTCGTGGATTTATAGTTATAAGCTTGCTGCCCGAGTGTTTGTTTTTATGAGATTGGACTGCCAAGATGTGTTTATTAGCTGCTAATACTAGTTTTATCACCTACTATATTATGGATAAGTATTTGGAGGAAAAGGATACTATTAATTGAGCTATGTATCTGAGGTAATAACGACATAGTACAACGAGCTATGTAAGGTTACTTGATTTCCTATTACTTGACATGAAATCTAGGTTCTTCTTTTGTACATAAAGGCACTTACCAACTCTGACATAACTAATAAATGTGTCTACACTCTTTACCATGTTCATATGTTCTCATACATAGCCATTGTCAAATCGTCATACATACTTGGATACAAAAGATACATGAGTTCCTTTTCACTAAGTAAAGTCCATGTGTTGTTTAATCTCCTACGCATTTCATTAGTTGTGTAGCTCTCTTTTCATTGTAGTATTATCTTGCATGGTTGTTTATATGTCACATGTAATGTCTACATTCCTACATTTATAAATGTTATGACCACCAAAAGAATCATCTCAAAAGTAAATAAAAGATTAATTGATGTTGCTTATTGATGAGTGGTATCCCAGGAGTTGAAGAATCACCAAGCATGGGTCGAACCCATATTACGGGGGGTATCCCAGGGATGAAAGGAAAGCCTAGCATAGGTCGATAGGGATATTGGTTTACCACTGATTAGCTGGTCATTTACATGATGTATTGTGCACATATTATACAGTAAAGAAAGGTAAAGTAATAAAAAGGTTATAAAGTACATGATTCCATAGTATGACTAAAGTTGGTCTTTTATCCTTAAACACCAGTGTGTGATTTCATTTGAATTCTTATTTCATATACAGTACTTCCTGCCTAACATATTCAGTACATTATCTCGTACTGACGTCCCTTACGGGGGACCTGCATTTCATGTTGCAGGTACAGGAGCTAGTAGATCTCCCTATTAGAAGTACAGGATATCTAGTTGTTTTTACTGAGCTCCAGGTTGCTTCGGAGCTTTGTGTGTCTAGAGCTTATATTCTTGTATTGTATAGTTGGTGATGAGGCGGGGCCTGTCCTGATCCATTTAGATATTGTTCCTTATATAGAGGCTTTGTAGACTATGTAAAGTAAAGTATGGTCAAGTATCGTACTTTAGGCATCGTGGATCCAATGAGTTAGTCTTGTGCATTTTTTTTTGGCTTGTAGTATTGTCTACCCCGTTTTGAAAACATGTTGCTTATGGAAACTTCTTATAGTGTTCATAGCAAGTGCATAGTTATATGTGGTTCTTTTATGGCCTTGTCGGCAACGGGTGCCAGTCCACCTTAATGGGTCTTTGGGTGTGACAAAAGTGGTATCAGAGCGGGTCGTCCTAGGGAGTCTACAAAGCCCTGTCCATATAGAGTCTTGTTTATGGATGTGTTGTGCACCACATTTATAAACCTGAGGCAACAGGACATTTAGGAGTTGTCACTTTCTTTTCATTCTCTAGATGGTGCCATAGAGCCATTATCATAGGTGGATTATATCTAACCCCTAAATTTTTTGTGCTTATGTATAGCAAAAGATGCCTGTCACAAGGAGAAAAAGTATTGGTAAGCAGATAGATTTTGGAGAAGGGATGAGTCAATCACGAGCTAGGCCTAACCAAAGTGAGGGTCTAGATGAGTCCTTATCACATAGTTCCCCGACTCTTCTACCTCCAGAGGAGCTAAGGAAGGCAGCAGCACCTCAAGAGCCTCCTCTTAATGCTACTGAGCAAGATTTAAGGAATGCGGTCCAATTATTGACTCGTATAGTTGCTGGCCAAAGTCAAAGACAAGAAGGTCCAGTTATAGGTGCACATGGTGCAAATAGGGAAGCTAGCACAAGGATACGTGACTTCCTTAATTTGGACCCTCCATCTTTTACTGGGTCAGATTCTAATGAAGATCCACAAGACTTCATTGACTAGATCCAACGAACTTTGGATGTTATGCACGTAAGCGGAACAGAAGCTATGGAACTGGCAACATATAGATTGAAGGGTGTGGCTATATTGTGGTATGAATCTTGGAAGCAATCTAAGGGTATAGATCCGCCTCCAACTACCTGGAAGGAGTTCAAAGAGGCATTTTTGACCATTTCTTGCCATTAGAGATCCGAGAGGCTCGTGCAGATCATTTTTTGAATCTCCACCAAGGGAATATGAGTATGAGGAAGTATAGCCTTCAATTTAATTCCCTGGCCAAGTATGCTCCTAATGTAGTCGCTACTATGGCAGATAGAGTTCATCGATATCTAGATAGGTTGGATTCATATCTGTTCAGAGATTGTACCATTACTTCATTGAATAAAGAAATGGATATAGAGAGGATGCAAGCATTTGCACAAAAAATAGAGGATCAGAGGCAAAGAAGAAGGACACAAGAGTTAGAAAGGGGGCAGTCCAAGAGGGCCAGATCTACAGGGCAGTTTGTACCATCCAAAGGTGAGTTTAGGCCTCGGTTTTCTAATAGGCTATCATCCTCCTACTCTGCAGTTAGTTCTCCACCACAACTTCAAGGGTCTAAAGGTAATCAGTTTAGTCAAAGAAGTGAGGGCCAAGGTGCACAGACAACAGGATATTCGGCAAGCTAACAAATTCCTCCTAGGCAGCCTTGCAAACAATGTGGGAGGAGTCATTTAGGTATATGTCATGTTGGGATAGACGCTTGTTATTGGTGTAGTGTACCAGGGCATATGTTGAGGGATTTCCTGAGAAGATGTATGGGTGATATAACATAACTTACTGGGTCAGCTGTTGCATCATCATTGTCAGTCTCTCCATTAGGTAGGGGTCAGCAAACACCTGCAGGTCGTGGTAGAGGTGGTATAGGGGCAACTAGCTCTAGCGGATCCCAGAATCGCACTTATGCTTTGGGGAGTCGGCAAAATTTGGAAGCTTCACCCGATGTGGTCACAGGTACACTGTCCATCTTTTCACATAATGTGTATGCATTAATTGACCCTTGTTCTACATTATCATACATCACTCCACTAGTTGTTGGGAAGCTTAAAAGAACACCTGAATTATTGAACAAGCCATTTGAAGTGTCTACACCAACCGGTGAATCTATTATAGCTAGAAGGGTCTATTATAACTGTGTAGTAACTGTTTATGACTGTAACACTTTGGCTGGCCTTGTTGAGTTATGAATGGTGGATTTGATGTTATAATGGGTATGGATTTGTTAGATTCTCGCTATGCCACTGTGGATTGCTGAACTAAGAGGGTATATTTCAACTTTCCAAATGAGGCGGTCCTTGAATAGGAAGGCAGTGTTGGGGAACCAAAAGGTAAGTTTGTTTCCTATTTTAAGGCAAGGAAGATGATGTCAAAGGGATATGTATGTCATCTAGTTAGAGTGAGGTATATGAAGGCCGAATCACCAACTCTTCAATCTGTTCCAATAGTGAATGAATTTGCTAATGTATTTCGTGAAGAGCTTCCAGGGTTACCTCCAGAACGAAAAGTAGATTTTGTTATTGACTAAATTCCAGGCACTCAACCTATTTCTATCTCTCCATATAGAATGGCCCCGGTAGAATTACATGAATTAAAGGAGCAATTAAAAGACTTGCTAGAGAAGGGTTTTATATGACCTAGTGTGTCCCCTTAGGGTGCACCAGTTTTATTTGTACGTAAGAAGGATGGCACCTTGAGAATGTGTATTGACTAATGACAATTGAATAGGGTGAAAATTAAGAACAAATACCCCCTCCCTAGGATTGCTGATTTATTTGATCAATTACAAGGTGCAAAATGCTTCTCAAAAATTGATTTGAGATCAGGTTATCACCAAGTGAGGGTGAAGGAGAAAGATATACCCAAGATAGCCTTTAGGACACGCTATGGTCACTTTCCATTTAACAAATGCATTAACAGTTTTTATAGATTTAATGAACAGGGTATTCAAGCCATTCTTGGATGTATTTGTGATAGTATTTATAGATGATATTCTGGTATATTCAAGATTTGAAGAAGACCATGCAAACCATTTATGACAGGTATTACAAGTTCTTCGTGACAGACAATTGTAAGCCAAGTTCTCCAAATGTGAGTTTTGGTTAAAATCAGTGGCATTCTTGGGTCATATTTTATCCGATGAAGGAATAAGGGTTGATTTAGAAAAGATAGAGGCGGTGAAAGATTGGCCAAGGCCAACAACACCCCAAGAAATTTTAAGCTTCCTAGGGTTAGCAGGTTATTAGAAAAGGTTTGTTGAGGGTTTTTGTTCTATTTCTGCACCTCTAACAAAGTTGACACATAAGGCGACCAAATTCAAATGGAATGAGGCATGTGAAAGGAGTTTCCAAGAGTTGAAAAGTAGGCTAACTTCTACACCTGTGCTAGTGCTTCTAGAAGGAACATAGGGGTATGCGGTGTATTGTGATGCTTCAAGGGTTCGCTTAGGGTATGTACTGACACAACATGGTAGGGTAATTGCTTATGCTTTGAGACAATTGCGACCGCATGAGAAAAACTACCCAACACATGACCTTGAACTAGCAGCTGTTGTGTTTTCCTTGAAAATATGGTGCCACTATAAGAACCCCTACCTGAACCTGCACGTACGAAATAAAATGCAGCGTCCCAAGGCAAAGGGACGTTAGTACGAATAAACATGTACTGGTATGTAAGGCAGGAAGTAAAATCATGGATAGCTGTAGTAAAAAGGTTAATAGAAATACTTCCTGTAACCAAAACTCAAATAGTCTTAATGGCCAATAAGCCACCTCCTAGTGATAAAAAAAATGCATGGTATGTTCGAGTATCGCATGTTGTGAATACATATATATAGATGCAAATGCATGACATACCCAGCCAAATGCTAGCACTGGTGGTCCTTTCTGGTAGCTACCCGGCATCATATCTGCCAACTTGTGGCCTTCTGTACCATAAAAATATATATATTTGGGCAAATAAGCTCCATACCTTCGATTATAGCTCGAACTCCATGCATAATGTTGAATGTATGATATGAATGTTGAATGCATATAGTAAGCCATAGCAAGAACTTAGCCAATCTTGGCTCATTGGTACACTTATTCTCATAGCATCATAGTCATTGCCATTTAGCCAATCTTGGCTCATTGATACACTTATTCTCATAGCATCATAGTCATTGTCATTTAGCCAATCTTGGCTCATTGGTACACTTATTCTCATAACATCATAATCGTTATCAAAGCATATACATATGGCTTGTGGGATCATACATGTCCTTTTTAATAAGTTGTGGAACTTATCCCAACATTTAGAGTGAAGCCTTAACTTTGAAATGTTCATAAAGGTGCTTTACATCATGCTTATACTTGGTCCCATGTCAATTAGTAAAGAAAAGTATTTAAACAGGATCAAGTGCCTTAGTAGTTTAAATAGGAGCATTTCACTGGAGAATGTTGGAAATCAACGCGTTACTTGTTAAATTCTTCAATTATATTTTTGTATGGAAGAAGGACTGATTATGAATACTACATTCCCTTCACATTCTACATTTATTTTAATGGCACTACACCAAGAAGAGAAACACCTCGAACATATGAATAGGTAGCCGAGAAAACCGACAAAATGATATATAGATATTGAATGTCCAGCTTAAGCGAACGAATAAAATTTCAACCTAACACCATCATGAAAATAACTCAGTTGTAATCCCAATGCCTTTAATAGAAGGTCTTTCTAGCAACAGAATAGTAAGATATCGCATTTGACGTTTCGGGAAACTACCCGGATTTAGTGCTAAACGGAGAGATGGAGCTTAGCCTTAACATACCTCTCCAACGAGCGTCCAATTGCCAAATGTTCCTTCACAAACGTTGTTCCTTATGTCCTAAGCTTCTCAACGACTATATATACGCATCTTAAAGACACCTATAAAAAGTCAAAATTTTAACATTAATGACCAGATTCGGCAAGGAGCATTTATGTGAGGAAATGTCCGTAAAACCTCATAAAATGACCGTAAAAGAGCCCCAAAATTATTACCTGAACACACCAGCTGCAAACCAACAATAACCAGCAAGAACACCATTTTTTTACACACCAAAAACAGCTCCAAACACAGCTAATATGAGGGGAAAGCAATTGCAAAGTGTAAGGCACACAATTCTATGCACGGGGACGAATTTTAACTGTAAAAACGACAAAAACATACCTAAATCACTTAGAGAACTTTTGGGAGCTTTCTCTTCAGTTTCATACTGGTTTAGGACAAAAATGGCTCCTTTTAGCTTTATAATGTCAAAATACCCGACATTAAGTTGGGTCAACCCGACCCGACACATGACCTGGTTTTCAGCTCGGGCAGTCTCGGTAAAACGGTCATAGCTCTTTATTCTGAGGTTGGTATGATGCACGGTTTTGTGCGTTGTAAACTAGACTCATAGATATTCAATTTGATAGGTCATGAACCTTCTAACCCCTTGTATTTTGGAAGATATGGCCTGATACATTTGACCCAAATTTAAGGAGGATTTCTTAAAGAAACCTACGGTAACTTTTTCCAACCATTATCTTGCAACTTTCTTGATTCTAAAACTTAATGTATGACCTTTGTGTTATTAAAATAACTTTTAAAAAAATCCATTATTAGCAAATTAAAAACTTTTAGTCTCATCTGAATGTGAAACCTAATTTAAACCTTCCAAAACGGGCGAGGTGCCACTCAGATCATTTCTTTAATCCTGAACATGTATTTATGGTATTTCTTTGGCTTAAAACTTTAGGCCCTTGATATTACCATTTATTGGAAGCCTTATTATCCTTAGGGGCTAGCAAAAATCACATATGCCTTATATAATGCCACACTATTTATATAATGGAAGACGAGAAACACGGGGTCTCACACTAGTCCTATGCATATGAAATATGATATGGCATGGTCAAATCAACACACATTTTTAAGAGTGCTTGAATTTCAGATTAGAGGACTATATGTATGTCTAACACTCAAGAGGGCCGAGTGTATATAAGTTTTAAGTCACCTTAAGGAGACCGCAACCTCAAATGAAGTGGAAGAAGTGAGGTGCTTGTGGGACTTAGGAAGCTAGCAGGTGAGTCACCTATGTGCTTAGCTTAAATAGGCTAGGTAGATAGAGACGAGGCCCAACACCGAATTTGTTCAAGTCCGATAAAAATGGACCCTGAGTTAAGGGATTAATTTGGGCCCATGGTTTAGCATTATAAAGGGACAATATATGAAGCCCAAGATGAATAGGAAAAGGGCCAAATTACATTCACAACCAAATTCACAACTAGGGCCCAAACAAAGTGGACGTAAAAGAGAAATATTTGCAGCAAAGCCCATCCAATTAAAACCCAATAAGGGCCAAATGAAAGGGACAATTAGGTGAATCACCACCTTGACAAAATGTGGCTGAAAACCAAAGAGAAAGTAGGCTAAAAGTGTCCCTTTAAAGGTGTTAAAATCTATCAAGTTTAAGTCATTTTTACTTAGCCAAAAATAAGATTTCTTTTAAAGTTTCTCCTTGTTCTCTCTTCACTTTGTAAAGCAGCCAAGGCACACCTCTAGGATTCTTGAAGAGCACCTAATCCTTGAGGGCTAAGGTAAGTAAAAATACCTATGGTTTAGTATAAATTTTCCATGAATAACATGAAGAGTATACTGGTTGTACTTGTGTAGGAATTTTTGAAAGCATGTGTTTCAAAGATTGTTGTACAATTTTCTTGTTTATTAAGAGGTTTTTCTCTTTTTGGTTCGCTGGATGATAAAGTAATATTTATGTTTTTAACAAGGATTGGTTCTGTAGTTATGAAAGAAGGCTGTTGCACCATTTTTATCTTCCACAAAAATGAGTTCTTGTATGCTATCTTAATGGTGCTCTTAGTAGGAACTTGTGGGCGGATAATTGGTGATTGTTGTCTCACGTTTTCCATCTACTTTGGGACTGTTTTTGGAATGTTTTAAGATGATCTTTATATGTAAATAGGTTGAGAACAGTTTGGTTGAGGTTGAAACATATTGGAATGGTTCACGCCAAAATGTAGCGAAATGACGTAATGTTACGTTGCCTACTTGCGTGTTGTATAGAGTTGTTGTATGTTGTAATTGATGAGCAGTTGTAAGCCTGTTATGTGACTAAAATAGGCTGGATAAAACATGTATATGACAATGTGTGCTAAATAAAAATATGATTAAAGGTGGAAAGGTTGAAAGAGTACTCGTGGATTGATAGTTATAAGATTGCTGCCCAAGTGTTTGTTTTTATGAGATTGGACTGCCAAGATATGTTTATTAGCTGCTAATACTAGTTTTATCACCTACTATATTGTAGATAAGTATTTGGAGAAAAAGGATACTACTCTGATGTAATAACGACATAGTGCAACGAGCTATGTAAGGCTACTTGATTTCATATTACTTGGCATGAAATCTAGGTTCTTCCTTTGTACATAATGGCACTTACCAACTCCAACATAACTAATAAATGTGTCTACATTCTTTACCATTTTCATATGTTCCCATAAATAGTCATTGTCAAATCTTTATACATACTTGGATACCAAAGATACATGAGTTCCTTTTTACTAAGTAAAGTCCATGTGTTGTTTAATCTCCTATGCATTTCATTAGTTGTGTAGCTCTCTTTTCATTATAGTATTATCTTGCATGGTTGTTTATATGTCACATGTAATGTCTATATTCCTACATCTAAAAATGTTATGACCACCAAAAGAATCATCTCAAAAGTAAATAAAAGATTAATTGAAGTTGCTTATTGATAGGTGGTATCCCAGGGGTTGAAGAATCACCTAGCATGGGTCGATCCCATGTTACGGGGGTATCCCAAGGGTGAAAAGAAAGCCTAGCATGGGTCGATCCGCATAGTGATTTACCACTGATTAGCTGGTCATTTACATGATGTATTGTGCACAGATTATACAATAAAGAAAGGTAAAGTAATAAAATGTCATAAAGTACATGATTCCACAGTATGACAAAAGGTCATCTTATATCCTTAAACACCAATGTGTGATTTCATTTGAGTTCTTATTTCATATAGAGTACTTCCTCCCTTACATATTCAGTACATTATCTCGTACTGATGTCCCTTACGGGGGACCTGCATTTCATGTTGCAGGTACAGGAGCTAGTAGATCTCCCTAGTAGAAGTACAGGATATCCAGTTGTTGTTACTGAGCTCCAGGTTTCTTTGGACTTTTTGTGTTTAGAGATTATATTTTTGTATTGTATAGTTGATGATGAGGCGGGGCCTGTCCCGATCCATTTAGATACTATTCCTTATCTAGAGACTTTGTAGACTATGTAAAGTAAAGGGTGGTCAAGTATCGTACTTTGACATCGTGGCTCCAACGGCCTAGTCTTGTGCATTTCCCTTTGGCTTATAATATTGTCTACCCCTTTTTGAAAGTATGTTGATTATGGAAACCTCTTATAATGTTCATAGCAAGTGCATAGTTATATGTGATTCTCCCGGGCCTTATCCGCAACGGGTGCCAGGCCACCTTGATGGGACTTTGGGCGTGACAATTCGATTGATATCTCATCATCTAAACATAATGTAGAAAAATGATTAAAATGAGGTCTAATGCATCCTAATTCATGAATTAAACTATTATTTACATTCTCATGTCGACACACACCAGAGTTTTTAAAGATAATATTGTCTACTTCTTCATATAACTCTCGTGTACTTTCCTCAACAATGACAACATCATTAATAAATCAAGAAGTTGACCCTCCAATTTTAGCTCTTCAAGTTGGCTTATAAGCATTTTTTCTTCCTCGCAAAATTCATAACTAGCTTGTTGAGCATTAAACATATCAACTTTTGCGCTCAACTCACTACTTAAAATGTGGACATCCAAGCCAAATTGATGAAAATCTAACAAAGTAACATAGTTGTCTAAGTCGAGATTTTCTAATATTTTAAAGAAGTACACATTGTGATTCAAACAATTATGTACAACCCCTCTCATCCCAATACTACAATCATCCAATATTTCTTCAACAGAGGGTGTCATATTAATAAGAAAAAAATATAAAAAGAACAAAAACAAAAACAAAACATAAAATATGGGAAATAAGATTAACACTCGAATTACTAATGAATTCATTAAGTCTAGCCGTAGTCCTCGGCAACGGTGCCAAAATCTTGATTGTCACCCAAGTTACACCTCCTTTTTAGAGGATAAAATAGTCATTGTCATGATATAGAACCTAACCAAAGTTAGGGTCGAACCACGGGGAATATGTACACTCAAGGCTAATTCATTAACAAGCAATCTGAGTAGTTAATCAACCCAATTCCCCAGAAGGCGGGGGGGGGGGGGGGGTTGCAAAAATCAATGAGAAAAATAAACTAACTATCATGAGGGAAGGATCAATAACGGAAAGCAACTAGGTTATTATATTCCCCATGTTCCCCAACTCACTATCACTAGATAACCTAATTCTTGTCTAGTGTATAGCATGAATGACAATCTTCCAAAATGCTCATCATCTCAGTCTTAGGAACATAACAACTTAGAATCCTATCTATATAGAAATGGAAAAAATATCTTCCTACTAACACCTCCAACGTAGCCTTTGGATACTACTCTAACTTTAAAGCTCAAGAAGGGATCGGTAAGAATAAAAAAGGAATTATATTTCACAAATATGAGTCAAGGTCACTAGGTTACCAAAGAAGGGATCAAAGCTCAAAAAGAGCTTCACTAAGGTTTCATTTCACTGCCAAGGGATGTCATTATGGTCAAATTGGACTAATGTAACAAAAGAAGGCCTAAGGTCGTCTCCCAATCCGGAATTGACCAAGTTACTCTTCAAAACAAACTGGGCAAGTTCTAGAAGATGCAATACAAGCATTTCAACAAGATAACTAATCCTGCATTGGCAAAATGGATTTGCATTGAAACAATGGCAACACACTTGAAATTTTTCGATTATCGCATATCAAAGCTCAATTAATCACATAGTCACCTCAAGAATCCTCAAATCTATTTAGGGATGGATTTATCAAGAATGGACTAATTAGTGAGTACATGCTCCTTGTCCAAGGCACCTTCCGAGTCAAAGATATGGGATATCAATGCTTGGATTTCAAGGACTAGAGACATGATATCACCTTCAGACACTTTTCATCTATGCACAGGGTTTGCCAAATTCTTTTTTCCAAGGACATCTTTTGCAAACATTCATCCATTCAATAATAAAAAGAAAAAGAAAAAGGAAAAATATCAAAAATAAACGCTGTTCAAAAAGAAAAACAAAAATAAACACTATTCTATTACAAGCCAAATTGAAATTTATTTACAACCCAAAAAGTTAATAATTGTCTAAATATCCATCAATAGCAGCAACATTAAAATAAAATACCATCTTTGTCTCATCAAAAATAAAAACATAAATCATTCAGAAGATAGGGAACTCCTCAAGCTCATCCCCTCCTAGAAAAACAAACATTTCCCTCAATATGAAAGGGACAACATATAGTAAGCATAAGTGAAATTAGTGAGTATGAGAATCCCTCTGTCAACTCACTCCTGTTGTGGTGGTGGTGGTAGTGGAGCTGAAGAAGAGGCCGTGGGGGTATCAATGTCCTCTTCTACCGGTGTGCTCTAAAGATTAATGTCGGACTAAGTAGGATCATGCTCACCCATACCATATGTACCTATCATGGATTGATCCAGCACAGACACCACTTTCACTGCTTCCACAATCGCGTTCTCCACCCCATCTTGCTCCGCCTAGTTCTTTTTGTCTCTGCTTCACTCCCAATGTCTCCTCATTAGTCTCTGGGGTGCTCACCTCATTGTTCTCTTCACTACCATCACCCAGAACGCCTTAAGCTATCCCTTCATCTAGGATCGTAGCCACATCTACCTTGAGTGGTGGATCTTCTGGCGCATCGAATAATGCACTCAAATCAGTGAACAGGAGGGATGTCACCTCCTTCTTCAACTTGTTAAGATTGGCTCTAAAAGAAGATGTATTTGTACTACCACCTTTTGCTTTCTCAACATTTACCACTCTATCCTTTAAGCTAACCAACTCCTTCCCATGGTCATTAATCATAGACTCAGTCCTATCTATCCTCAACTTGTGAGTCTCTATTAATTCACCATGTTTTGCCTCAGCCTCAACATATGGCTTTAAAGCCTTGGCTATGGCTGGCTCAAGTAACTAGGTCACAAATGACTCAACCCTTATGGCTCGAAGATCAACGACTTATGCATAGCGGCCAATCGCGAAAATAAAGGCCCTAATGAGTGGGGTTTGATCTTAAGTGGCCTTTGTCTCTGTAGATCGAATAGAAGTAGAAGAGGTGTGTATAGCTTTGCAACGCCAGACTCGAGGGTCTCCATGTTAACAACCGGCGTCTTGTCAGCCGGCTTCTTCCTAGCCCTATCCTCTGCATCTCTCAAGTACTCAACCTTAATCCACCTGATGTCAGTGGATGCTAGCATAGTTACCTTTATGAGACTTGAAAGGGTAGTAAGGTATGGACTTGCTTTTCCCTCGTGAGGATTTGAGGAGAAATGATATGACCAAGATTCAGCCTTTTGCGATCTATGATACTCCTAACCAGTGCTGCCTTAGCCTGTCAAAACACCAATTCATTTTGGGATGACATCAAGTTGTTGCTGATAAACCCAAACCAGAATCTCACAAAAATATTCATCTCTTTCTTTTCAATACCTCTAACTGCAAGGGAGTTGGAATCCCAGTCATTAGAGCCAACCACGCCTTCATGTCATCAAACGATTGAAATATCATCATCTCTTCCTTGTCATTTTTATCCCTGTGCACTTATCCCTTGATATCATTAATCTAAGTTTGACTGGATGGGACTTGTACACCCCGACCTCTATAACATCAAGATGTTTTGACACAATTGGCACCTAAAATTTGCTCTTGTGAATGACTTAGCCATAGGCTTCATAGAATGTACACAACAAGACTAGGCATATAAAGGTCCGAAAGTTTTGTAAAGCTTTGAAAATGTGGAATTTATGTACTTTCCAAACATCCAGGTATCGATCAATTAATCCTTCAGTGGATAACTATTTTTCCTCATAGATTGCCCTATACCCTTCTACCCTGAGTCTATTTAGGAACTTCGGGGTTGTGGATTCTTGAGTTCTCTGTAAGGATTGTGAGATTGAGTCATGTAGGACCTTGGTTCTGGACTCGCTCTTATGCCTCTTCGGGCTAGACTCAGTTAGCAATGGTGAAGGTCTCCTGGACTTGGATAGAATGTGCTTTCGCTTGGTCATTCCACACAACATACTCCAACATTCTTGTGAGAAGCATTGATTAAACAATCAAGTACAAGAATTGATCATATGAGAACATTCAAAATAGAGAGGTCAATTAGACCGCAGATCATGCTCGGCGAATCACAAAACTGATACGGCGGTCAAAAAGATCATCGCCCTTTTGCACATATTTCAGACTTAGGGTCACTTCTACTTTTGGAGACACTCAAGAAAATTCTACAGTAGGCTCAATTGATTTGGCGACGAAAAAGGTTCATCGTCAAAAGTTACAACAATCACTCTAGAAGAACAATCAACTAAAGCGGTGTATGTGACAATTGGGTGCATCGTCGAGTGCACTTCGATGGTCAAAGTGACAGTCGCTTGTAGTTACTGTCAAGGCCCTTCATCCATTGACTCTCGCTTCAATAATTTAACTTATCAGATGGATGAAAGTCAAATACTAACCCACCACAAAATATCAATGCATGCTTTGATTATCACAATCACATGCTCTCCATGGCTATACACTCACTCAAACGATGACTTACTCTTAAGAATGATGTCACCCAATCTCTCATAGGGCAAGTTCAATTGCTTAAAAGAGATCAAGGGTTAATCAGATTTCACCCTTATCCCATAAGATCAATGAATACAACAAGCAAACATTTTTCACGAACACATTCACATGATCATGGCATCATCTCAATTAATCACATTCAAGCATTATAACAAGTATAAAATTGAGGTAATACCCATAAAAAATTCATAATTGATCAAGAAACCCTTCATTCATGAACCTAAACCAACTTACATACACTTCTAATTTCGGCATTCATTTAAGGATTCCAAGACACACAATAGATCATTCATACATGCAATAAAGGGTTTAAGAGTAACTCTAATGTCCTAAACACTCAATTCTCAATACGATTTTAAGGCTTCAAAGCATGATTATCACATAACAAACCCTGATCAACTTCATAAGCAATGGCTCTCATCAAAAGAATTAAAATAAGGGCCAAAACATACCTTTTCAATAGTGAGATACGATGAAATTATAAATGATGCCTTTTGATGAAAATCCTGAAACCTTTTTGTGAATAATTTTCAAAGAAAATCAAAGAGAGGGCTATTGGTATGCAAAGGCAGTAAAAACGAATGAAGGTGAAAAGTGAAAGGGCCAAAGCATTTGAAAATCCTTAAGTAGGTCAGTGAGCGTGCATGATTGGTGATGCCGAACCACACCGCCTACCAATGTTTGTGTTGCACTGAGTATGCTAAGGAATACCCTTTTTTTCAGTGAGCATACCTTGCCTTCCACCGTGAAGTGTGGTGAAACCAACCATCGCCAACTAGAATTGAAGATTCACTAATTTGACATTTTGCTAGAAAAATTCAACAATACCTCAAGAGTCAAGACTCGATGCAAAGGGAGATCGAAATGATGATCACCATTATGGCTCGGCGGTACACTGAGTAGTCCCACTTGGTCGCCCATATGAACTTTCCACTCCAATTTTTCTTTGTGAAACCTGCACCATTCAACAACCATTATTCAAACTAGAAAACAATAAAATACTCACCTTTGGTTGCCTACCAAGAAGCACATTAGTTGAAGTCATGGAACGATGTCATTCCTCTTCACTTCAAGTTACTACCGATTATCCCATTAATAACAATACCCAGGATCATCTACTAGTTTTAAAGATTTGCATATGTTGAAAACAACCTCCTCATCGTTCACTCTAAATTTTAAATCTCCACTCTCAACATCTACCATAGCTCGCCCGGTCACTAAGAATGACATTCCAAGAATTATTGGCACGTTTGTATCAACCTCTAAATAATAAATCACAAATTTTGTAGGAAGGATGAATTTATCCACCTTCACCAACCCATCGTGTAAAATTTCCACTGGTCGTTTGATACACCGATTGACCATGAGTAGCTGCATTTTGGTCGGCGAAGGGGTTTCCAAGTCCAATTCCTCAAATATGGCTAGGGGCATGAGATTTATACTTGCCTCCATGTCACATTGAACTTTACAGAATTTTGAGGCTCCTATTATGCATGGAATGGTGAACGCCCTTGCATCTTCCTTCTTTGGCACGAACTTTTGTGTCAAGATTGTACTGCAGTTATGAGACACTTCAATTGTCTCACACTTAAGATTCCTTTTCTTGGTCACCACTTCTTTCATGAACCTATCATCCCTTAGCATTTCAATCAATGCTTCCACAAGTGGAACATTAATTGACAATGAATTCCACATAGAAAGGAACTTTTGAAACTTAGCGTCTCCTCTTTCTTCTTTAACCTTTGTGGGAATGGAGGATCAACTATGACTTGAGGTGTTTTCAGCCTCAGAGCTGGACTTGAATTTTCGTGGAGAGATTTCTTGACAACCGCCGCATTATCCCCGCTCTTCTCTTGCTTATTTCTCTCGGGATTACTGAATACTTCAACATCTTCAAACAAAGCCTCATGCTCATCATCTTTTGGATGTTGATGTAGATAAGCTGAAATATTCCCATGTTGAGTCTCCAAATGCTTAATGGATGTTGAATGAGATGCCACAGTTTTACTCAGTTGAGAAAAATCAGATTTTATCTCCTTTAGGACCTTATCAGAGGCTTCAACCTTACTCAAGATTCGAGAGAGCATATCCACGATTCGACGATTTTCTTAATTACCCACTAGTTCAACAATCTTCACCCTATCGTGAGGTCAAATATACCTAGCTCCATCACGATTTCTATAGCCTCAAACATGAGGTTGGTCAGTCCATGCACAATCTCTCCATATAGGGTTGTTGTTCAAACCATGACTCCTAGGTGGCCTTGGAAAAGTCATCTGAGAACCCATCACTTGGTTTCCCATGTAATGCACTTCTTCATTGTAACTGCCTCGAAACGGTGCACCCTCAAACATCACATCTCTGGTAGCTCTCACAACATTAACATTTTTACGATTTCCTCCCATGATGTGCTTGGTCAAAAGATCAAGCTGGGTTGACATCTTAGCCATGTTCTCATCCCTTTCTTGGTCTTTGGCAAGTTGTTTCTTGGTTGGGCCTCTATGGCTTGAAGGTACTATATCATCTCTTATATACCATGCTCGATTAATCTTTGTCATACCATCCAAGAGTTTACAAGCTTTAGTGAATATTTGTGTCATTAAGCCTCCTCTCACTAACTGATCAGCTACTCTTTTGTTTGCGGCATCAAGACTCATGTAAAAGTATTGCAAGAGCCTATGGTCCGAAACTCCATGGTTAGGGCATTGAAGCAAAAGTTTCTGAAACCAGAGCCATGTTTCATTCAACAGCTCACCTTTTAGCTACTTGAAGTTCTCAATACTTTTTCTCAATTTTATCATCTTTGAGGAAGGGAAAAATTATCTCAAGGAATGCATTCTGAAGCTCCTCCTATGAAGTAGTAGAATCACGAGGTAGATCCTCTAGACACCTCAATGCGTCTCTGATGATGCAGAAAGGAAATATCCTTAATCGAATAGCCTCCTAACTCACTCTCCAAGAGTTGAATGAGAGACATACATCAACAAAGGTTCTTAAGGGTTCATAAAGATCTTCGTGGCTGAACCATTCAAACAATCTTTTCAGTTAGAGGGGTTGCAACATGGTGCTCGAAAATTAACCCCTCTGGCCAATAGGGGTAGTCAGATAGCACCAATGTTCCCAACTTGATCCTAATTATCATCATGCATCACGTTCATGTCTCCAACATTCTCACCATGAATACTCTCATCATCCTCCATCTTAACTCCTATTGTTCAATAGCAAAAACAACAAGAAAATAGTAAAAACAATTCTAACTACAAGAACAAAGCTTAAACATTTCCAATATGAACACACCAATTCCCAAGCAACAGTGCCATTTTTATTGTCGCTTAACTTTACTACTCAGAGGTAGAAGGGTCGGTTGTCATCACCATAATAACCCAACTTTATAGGTTAGGGTAAATCCCACAGGGAATCGTTGTTCAAGGAAGAAGTGACACACTGGACCAAGTTATTGTACGGTCTGGGGGTTGCAACAATCAAAATAAGGGTTTAGCTAAATGAGTTCTAAATAATGATTTTAGCAATAATTAAGGTAAGATGTTGGGGATGTGCAGATAAGGGAATCAATCTACTAATTGTATCTAGATACTTGACTAAATAAGTTGATGTTGAGTGAATAGGCTAGGTTGTTTGTAACCCAAATCGGCTATGATAGATGGATATTTTGTATGAATCACCTAAGAAATCATACGTGGACTACCAAGGACACACTTAACCTAATAAGTGTCAACAATATCCCTAATACCTTGGCCATTGAATCCATGGTTGCGGACTTCAATGAAACCCAAGAGGCTTCAAGCCATTATGTCCATTCCACACTCTAATAGTTCTGGCTAAGGCAACAACTAGAGATCTAAAGTAAAACCCCAAGTTTGTAACCTAAAAATTATATATTAAACATAGGAAAGGATGTAAATTCACCCAAATCAACTACAAATAAGTTGAGATATCAAAGACCCAATAAATAAATCAAAAACCTATATCAATGGCAGACGCCCAACATGGGGGTTTTAGCCACACATGCTAGAGCCGTAAATTGTAGCAGAAGTTATGGGTAACAAGATTGAGTAAAAATTAGTTGATTATCACTAGCCAATCTTGTCCAATTTGATGCCCAAAAGTATCAAACGCTAACTCTCGTTGTACTCTAAGAGGAAAATTCTATGTACTACTATAGACTAATTATTCTTATATGGAATGTGCAGATGATGTACAATATCCCTTCTAAAATTTCTTATATAGTTCATGCAAATGAGTGAAAGTTAGTGCTACAAATAGTGTTCGACGGTCAAGGCTGACCATCACCAAGCACTCTGGCATTGCGCCGAATGTGCACTTGACTGCTTTACAATGTATCTTTATAAGGCTTCCTTTTATATACCATTAGGTGATGATCCTTTGCTCTGTTGATGAAATTAGGTGATGCGCTGAAATATCCATCATATCATTTTCCTGTCAGTGTTTTGGGGCTTTGGGCACTGCAACTTTATGTGATCACTTATGAACGTCAGTGGATCACTGAGTATGCTTTATGACATTGAATATGACCACCATCCTGGCTTGACCTGGAACCTTGGTTGCTGCATGGATAAGTGATCTCCCTGAGTGTTCAGCGGATCACCGAGTATGTCGGCGCCACTGTTTTTCTCTACCTTTCTACATTTTTACCCATTTTTCAAGACTTACCAAGTATTGTCCACTTGGGCGCTTTTAATCCTATTTTTTGTCATAGCACATACTTATTTATTAGAAGCTGGAATTAATAGCACACTAAGGGTGATGTTTCCTTGCAATCTATCCCCAAAATGAGTTTGAAATATGGACTCATCACCTTGCTATGGGCTTAAACCTCTTTGGTATCACCACATTGTCACCCACAACATCGTTGGCCTTATCATCTCTAGTCTCTACATCTTTTCTATCTACTATCACCTCACGAACAACATCATCAATTACCAGCATTAGTTGGTTGATCATCTACTTATCACCTAGTGTAGTCACTGTCATACATTGCCCATCATTCTTCGGATTCTACATCCTATTGCTTGGCAATGTACCCTTTTGGCACTGATTTAACTATGTTGACCTTTGACTAAAATGCTACTCCAATTATGTAATAACTACAAAATGAGACTCAATCTTCTGATTGATCCCTGATATGTCTGCTTTTATTCCTTTCAAGGTCTCATCTTGTGCATCTACCTTCTTCAGTAACTTGTCAAACATCTCCGCAATTTGTGAACTACCAGCCCCAGAATCACGATTTTTTGGTGGCACATACGGTTCATCTTTGTACCCATCTCTGCGAACCCAATCACCATCTCGATCAGGTCCCATTCTTGTTGTAGTATCAACCTCAATTGTTGTCCTTGTATGCATTATCCCTTTTAATGTTCTGACCTTGGTTCCCTTGACTTTAGTACTAATAGTCCTAGTTGGACCCTTGGGCGTTGGTCCAAAAACTCTCCGTCATATTAAAAGTGTCCTCCCCATAACACGGCTCCTCAAAAATAGGTGCTCTTGGTGGTTGATGACTGACTGCACTCACCCTCTGTTGGTTTTGCTTCATCAACAATCCAACATCTGTACTAATCCGAGCTAACTTTTGCAACACCTCCTTATTGATTTTAGCCTACTCCGGATTGGTACTGACTATAAAAGAACTCTTTGTCATTGATTTCTCCCTTGTGCCCTATGCATGATTGGTCTTAGACAACCTTTTAAGTCGTTGAGCCATATATGTAAAAGTGTAATCCAAGAATAGTGCTCCGATTATAGTATCAGCTACTACTTTACAATTTTAATCAAATGCCTGATATAAGATTTCCACTAAGGAATCATCCATAATTTAATGGTCTGTAACATTTATCAAGCACATAGTAAACCCCTCCCATGTGGCGCTTAGGGAATCACAGGCAATTGCTCAAAGTTATTTATCTAATCCTTAAGCATCAGCTTCTTTGACTAGAGAAATACACTCGAAAAAAGTTATTTGTATTTCTGCCTATGCAGTGATAGAGCTCTAACGGAGCTCAGTAATCCATGTTGTTATCTCGCTTGTGAGAGATAATAGGAAGACACGGAGCCTAACGACATCCATGAACAAGTTTTGATTTCCCATCATGATCTTACAAATGAAGACAATATTGTGTAAATAGTTATATAGATCTTTTAATGGTAAGCTCGAGAACAACCCTCTATGTTACAACATATGTAGTAACCCACTGGATATGACAAACTTAATATCTTCAAGTAGAGGAGGTAACACCATTGCTCCTATGACATCCACTGTCGTAATATCAAGTCTATACAGATTCCACCCATTTACTATTGCTTGTTGACCTTGATTTGTTTGATTTTCTAACGCACGTGGTGGTGGTGGGTTTTGGTTGTTCAAGTTAAGTGCATCATTGACAACATTGTTGGCACTATCCTAGGTCATTCTTTGCAACGTTCTCTGAATATTTTGATCAAATAGAGTCAAGGAAATGCCTCAACTATAGGTATTGGGCATACACTACACCTGTATGTTGAAAGAAACAAAAAAAAAACAAAAACAGGTAAAATAAAGAAATAATTAGCTCTCTAATCACTCTAATTTAACCAATCTAAAATCCATATTCACCGGCAACGGTGCCAAAATTTAATCACGCCCAAATTATACCTCCTAATTAAGGTCTAAGCGGTTGCTGTTAAAATATAGAACCTAATGATGGTTAGGGTTAATCCCACGAGTTATATGGTCTAGACTTGAAGTAACTAAAGCAATTTGGATGAATTATTGACTTACTTCAAGAAAAAGGGGTCTTAATGTAAAAACAATAATTGAAACCTAAACTAAGATCAATCATTAATGCACGTATTACGAATTTCATGAGAAAAGTAACAAGGATATTGTGCTTCCCGTTAATTCCTAATGAAGTATAACCTAATAATTGTAACCTTTTCGAGTGTGTAGCATGCATAATTGGTTAAGTTATGTTCACCTAATTCCTTGGGCCAGCAACCAGGAAATTTTCACTATGCAACTTGGGTCGTCTATGGGTGTCGCTTACTAACCCTTACCTTTGTCCCAGTACAACCATCCCTTGGGCCGTTCAGGTTGATTAGACCAGTGTGCTCACATTAAATCCTGAAAGGGTATCCCCTTGGGCCGACGAGTAAGAATAAGGTATGTTCTAATGTTGGCCACCGATATAAAGTATTCAAGACAAAGAGATAAATAATATATGCATGCACACTTTCCAAGGATTATAAATTATTTGGTTTTTACTTTGTTAGTCCTTCATGGTTCGTATAACTCTAGTTGGGGATTTAGCTACTCATGTTCGATGTTGATGAAGAAATCATGATAAAAGTTTGCATAATTGAACACTTACAACAAAGAATTGAAGAACAAGAAATCTAAAATATCCACATAAATCATAATATTGAACTCCAACAAAAGTAATCAACTCAAAATCTCCATGAACAAGGTGAAAGAATGCTATCATATGATGTTTGTAGCTTTTAACGTTTGAAAATACCTAAAAACCCTATTTATAGTAAAAGAAAACCAAATCCCAACTCGATTTGGAAAATAGGATTTGGGGCCTTCCACAAGCTAGTTTACAGGTCATGACTCTATTTAAGCTCATAGAAGGGCTTCATAGAACGCCTTGTCAAAATTTGCCATCCATGTACAAGCACCTTTCTACGGATCATAGATTGACTTATGATCCATAGATTCCTTCATCTTGCTAACATTCAGCAACTATGCAAATCTCTGGGCCTTCCTTTCATGAACTGATCTACAGGTCGTGAAATAAACCACGACCCATCCCTTTAACTAGAAATTCAACTTCAGCAAAACTAGCCCTCACTGGTTCAAGACTATGAACCCCACCAACGGCTCCTGGATCAGACCGTGGATTGTAGATTGTCTCGTACATCACCAAAAAGATACAACTTGTGCAAATCTCCACAAAAACTCCCAAATCCTATAATCCTGCAAAATAAACATAAAAATACATCAAATCTACTAACATCACTTAGAGAACGCACAAAATTCTAAGTTTAAATCATTAAAAGTGTCATATTTTACGGTACATCATACGACCCGAGCCTAGGTGTCACGAACCAGGCCTAGGTCCGACTCGTAACATAGCAAATGAGGGACCTGGAGGTACCTAACCATAGATTCTTAGCATTTATTAAACATTCGTAGGTAATTAACAACATAATGTGAAATTCAAAAGCGGGGAATGGGATTAAGGAGAAAAATTCAAAGTTTAGAAAATCAAGAGAACATCCCGACAAAAGATTTCATCGTTCAAATATAACATTCTACATTACGACTTGGCGGGAACCAAATCATAGTCATGGTTCCCCTAAAATACAAAAGTCATAAAAATAAGATAGAATGTAAAATTCTCTAAATACATATGTCTTAAATACATAGCATGAAGAATGTAAGAACCCAAGCTTTAGAAGGCCTTAACGATGCTCGAAAAATTATTTTCCAATGATTTTGACAGGGGGCACCTGCACGAGACGTGGAAGGGTCCACGAGTTGTAGAGGCAGCCTTGGGGTGACCTTGGTCATTTTGTGGCTTGCCTTTGCTTGTTGAAGTGTGCAAGACCAAGTTTCCCTACACAGAGCCTTTCACAGCTCGTGGAACTCACCACTGGCCATGAAAAAACTCGTGGGAAGAAGCCCCTTACTAGGTTTCCCATGTTTTTTTCCTAAGTATAACACCTCCCAAAGCAACTTGGAAAGACCTTATGATTCATTTCTTGAATATCTTAAAATCCGTGTGTTATTTTGGAGATCTGACTTTGGATTTTTTTCAAGAGGCAAAAATATGTAGGAAAAAGGTCACCTTCGATTATTTATTTTACCCGTATCAAAAAATTATTTTTCTCATGAAATTGCGCAAAATAATAGGGTCCGCAGTAGAGGTATGTCGCGCCCCTGTTTCTCCATAGTTCAAAAGTTTTTGAGTTTCATTTTAAGTTAGGAAAGATAGTTGGTACTTAACCCAACACCCTTATATACGTAATTACTCGAAAATCCCCCTATTTTTAGACCTAAACCTCTCACTAAACACTCTCAAATCCTCACAAACTTCTCTCTAAAATTCTCCATCAAGTTCTCTTAAATTTCTTGGAGATCAAGCTTTCTCCATTGAAGACAAAGCTTCCAAAAAGGCTTATCGAAGTTCTTCATGTTAGAAGGGTCAAAAGGTATGTGGATTTCTTCATTTATAGGTTCTCCCAACCATGGAGTCCCAAAATCTATTTTACAAATTCCTTCAAGTTTTAATGATTATTTCCTTATGGGGTACGTTCTATTACTTCTATTAAACATGAATTATGTTGAGAATCTTCATCTATTGCATGAAATTGCCTAAATTGATTTTGTGGGTTTTCTCCTATGACCTATTTTACAAAATATGAAGGTTATATTACCATGAGTGGTTGTGAAATTAATGATTTTATGATATGAACTGCATGATTCTTTATCTAAAGTTAAAGGATGATACATATGATTGTGGTGGGTTGTTTTAAGAATGATTTAAATTGTTGAATTGCACTACTTTCATGCATAGTCCTCTTGATTTAAGGTCACATGCATCAGCCCACCCAATTATCATACCAAAGTTTTCAAAGGGAGGCATGATCTTCAAAGATGAAGGTTCAATTACAAAGTTATGAAAGCTTGATAAAGTTAAAGTTATGATGTTTGAATCCCTCTTATGAATGTTAAAGGTGGTGAAAGGACAATACTTACCAAAAGATAGATCCTTGTGTTAAGGGGTAAGCCCTACATATTGGATCTTAAGTTAAGATGAGCTACTCTATATATGATGATGAAGTCATGCTTTTAAGGTTATAAATGGTTATGATTATGCATATGTTTCAAATGTATTCTGTGGGAATGACTTAGCACCGAGTGGGGGCAATGTAGTGGGATTCAGTAAGGGCATCCTACTAGCAACCCTTTCTCTTCTTAACTATATGCTACCATAGGAGCCCTTGTAGGCTAACCTAAGCTAGCGGGTCCATGTAAACCATAATGTTCCTTAAAGATGCAATTGCAAAGTTACCAAAGCTATGGAGTTCTACCTAGGAAAGTAGATTAACCTTTTTACAATGGAAGGAGTTCATTGGCCTTTTCCCAATGGAAGGAGTTTATTGGATTCCATGTAGTAGCTTACATGTCTTAATGTCAATTATAGTCTTCTCCCACATAGTACAATGTAAAGAAGTTATGTTTTATTTTTCATGCAAGTTTCCATTAAATCATTATCATGCATATCATATTGAGCTTATGCATCTTTCTTATGAAGCTTATTATCGATTGTCACATTGCATCCCACATACTAGTATATTCAAAGTACTAACACATACTAACACATACTTTTTGCTTACATATTCTAACCATGTCGGGACCGGAGCTCCTATTTATTCTTCTCCATGTGGCTATCTTAGTTCGTAAAGATCATTAAGTGTTGAGTCCTCCATTCTGGAAATAACATCTGATTTCTATCTTGCTTATGTTGAGACTTTCTTTCATTTTACTTTGTACTTTGAGGGTGAGCTAAGACTTGTCTTGGCCCCTGTCCTACTAATGTTTTAGAGGTGTTGTTGGATACTATGCGATGTACCTATTATGAGATTTTGAGCTTTTATGGAGACCTATCCTTTAGTCCCTATCTCTTACGTGATGCTATTCAAGGATGGTAACGTTGATGGAAAGTCATGATGTTCCAGCGCCCCTACTTCCGCATAGCTTGAGTCATACTTACCCTCTCTTTAGTCTTGCTTGCTATGTGATTCCGAAAAATCTCTTTCCCTTACTCATCCCCATAACGTGAGTTTAAAGCCTTGATTTTCCTTATATTTGATGCTTGTTTTGTCCTCCGCAACCAAAGAAGTGCATATGATATGCTAAGAGACTTGTTTAGGGTACCTTCATATTTTCCATTCACTGTGTCACACATAGGCCCTAGGCTCGGGTCGTGACAAGCCTCATATTAAAGCACTAGATTTGTAAATAATCCTCGAAAATCCAACACACCACATCAAGTAGAGTCTTATTCATGGATGAGAAACGTGTCACATCTATG
This sequence comes from Solanum rostratum, assembly GCA_029948455.1. Taxonomy (NCBI): domain Eukaryota; kingdom Viridiplantae; phylum Streptophyta; class Magnoliopsida; order Solanales; family Solanaceae; genus Solanum; species Solanum rostratum. The sequence continues at coordinate 24,819,092 of CM057054.1, forward strand.
AATAGCAGGATATGAGGTATTTTAGGAAATATTTCACATTATTATGATTTATTTTGTGCCATTAGAAGTATTTAAGGTTATTCCTCTTAATAACGATGCCCTTTTTGTCAATTCTAGAAAATTCTACCTATAAGAACACCTTTGCATGGGATGTGGCCATAGATCAAGCCCCTCCCAAGAAATAAGAGGATAATGTTTCTCATGAAGAATTTAGGAATGCCTTCACTATGTTGGCCCGAGTTTTGGCCAATCAAGCTAATAGGGTGATTGTCATTCCTCCTCAAGCTTCTACCTCATCCATAAAAGTTTGTGATTTCATGAGAATGAATTCGCCGGAGTTTCATTGATCAAAGGTTGATGAGGACCTGGTTGTATTTCTTGATGAGGTTTATAGAATTGTAGTTGTTATGGGTGTGCCATTGGAGGAGAAGGCCGACCTAGTGGCCTGTCAATTGAAAGGGGTGGCAAAGGTTTGGTATGAAAAATGGGTTGAAGAAATAGGTAAGGAAGTGGGCTGAGTTGGATGGGAGGACTTCAAAGCGACATTTTTAGATATATTATTTCCATTGGAGTTGAGGGAGGCCAAAAAGCAAGAGTTCATAAACCTAAAGCAAAGTCACATGAGTGTGAGAGAGTATTCTCTCAGGTTTATAAAGCTTTCAAAGTTTGCTTTATTCATTGTATCATATCTAATGTCTAGAATGAGTAAATTCATATATGATGTTTCAGACATGGTCTCCGAAGGACGCAAATCATCTATGATCATCAAAGAAATGGATATTTTCCACGTAATGACCAATGTAGAACAAATTGAAGATGAGAAATTGAGTGGAGAAGGCTAGGGAATCCAAAGAGATGGGATGGATAGTAGCAGATCTTCCAAGGGAATGGTGGCCATGATAAATTCGAAAATGGTCACAAGCAAGGAAATCAAGGGTCATCTAATACTCTTCATTCCAAGTTCAACAAAGATAAGGGATCCAACCCAAAGTCCTAATAATAGTTATCATTTTAGAAATGAAATGACATCGTTTGAAGTTTTGTGTTGGAGAAGATATAGATCCCCGGTGGGGTGGTTTAAGGTAGGTGAAATGACATTGATAGGCCCAAACTTGGTGTTAGGGCTATGGATAAGGTAAAGATGGGAGAGCTAAAAAATGGCTCAAAGTCATCAAAAGTCCTTTTCGGATTTTAGGTAGAGTGATCTTGAGTTCCTTGTCGATGATTGGGTGTATGTAAAGGTTTCACCTATGAAATATGTGATGAGAGTTAGTAAATAAGGCAACATAAGTCACCAACACGTAGCCCCTTATGAGATTGTTGAGCAGATTGGCAATGTGTCTTATAGATTGAATTTGCCTTTTGATATGAGTTCTATTCACATGGTTTTCTATGTGTTGATGTTGAGGATGTTGAATGGTGATCCTAATATGATTATGCCTTTGGAAGGTGTTGGGTTCGAAGATATCTTAACATATGTAGAGGTTCTAGCTGAAATATTATATAGACAAGTGAAGAGACTTTGTAAAAAGTGTGTTGCTTCAGTAAAAGTCATTTGGAGAAACCAATATGTGGAGAGTGCTACATGGGAGGCTGAATGATAAAGTGAAATCCCTATCTCAACCAATATACTCAAGCCTAAGGTTCTAGGTTCTTATTATTCAAATAGTCCTAGTTCCATGTATCTTATGCTTTCATGACATGACATGCATGTGTGTGCACAAAAAAATTTTTAATGATGTTTTAACGTGAGTTTTGATGATTTTAAATGTTAAATTATTCATTGAACCTTCATGTTGAGATATTTTATGTTCAAGTCAAGCTCTTCAAGCCATGATCTAGCTCATTTGAGAATGAATATTCCCAAGGGAGAGATGATGTAAGGGCCAAGGCTTTGGAAGGCCTTAATGATGCTAGAAAACTTGGTTTCCAATAATTTTTACCAAAGTGCCCTTCCAGAGAAACCTCCATGACCCGTGAAGGCAGCCTTGGGGTGGCCCTTGGCCATTTCGTGGCTTCCCTGGTCTTGTAAAAGTGCACAAGATCAAGTGGCCATCCGCGGAGCCTTTCATGGCTTGTGGACCTCACCACTACCCATGAAAGGGCTCGTGGTAGGAGGCCCCTGCTTGGTTGCCTATGTTTTTGCCTTAGGGGGTTCCACCATGGGCACCCTTACAGTCCGTGAAGAGCACCATGGAATGTGAAGGTGGACGTTGAGAGATCTTGGGAAAAATTCTTCAAACAATCACCGTCTCGGATGTTGGGGACCCTTCAAAATAGGCTTCACGAGCTGTGAAGCCCATCATGCAAGGGTCTGACTGCAATTTGATTTCATTTTCATTAAGGACTCTATGGAAATTCGCTTCACTTCCAAAGTCTTTTATGACATTATGCCTATACAAAAACCCCTAAATCATCCCCTATTCATTAAATACACTTTACATTTAATTCAAACACCTAAACTCTAGAATTTAAGTTCCTAAAACTCTATTCAAGTCAAGCTTTGAAGATTTAAGTTGTGGAATTCAATGGTGCTTCAATATCAAGTCTAATTCATCTTTATCTTCCTACTTTCTTCAAGGTATGTGTGGTTTCATTCACGATTGCCTTTTAATCATCAAGCCTCTGAATCTATTTCATGAAATTCATGATTTCTATGTATGAATTGTAAATGGGACTTTTAATTTAGCTTTAATTTGATGAAATTAAGTTATGGACTGAGTTCAATTGATGATTAAATTATGATTTAATTCTTATTATGTTGATTTACATGATTTTTATGAGAATTGAAGAATGCATGTCCCTTTAATTTATGAACTTATGCATGGATAATTTCAAGTATGTTTAAATTATTGATTTCTTATGGATTTATTGTGATTTCATCTTATTATGATTTTTTAATTATTAATTCTAAGTACCCATGCTATTCCTTCTTTCCTCATGGTGTAAGCATGCATAAACAAGATTTTTCATGATATTTATGATGTGAGTTAAGACCCAATTATGATTATGATTATATTTTCAATTGAAGTATGGTTATGACATGAAATGTGATCACATAATGTCTATGATATTGCTTTAAGAAATTATGGGTGTGTGTATACCACTATGTACAAGTATTAATGAGTTATTACTATGCATAAAAGTATGAAATGTAGTATGATTTTGACCTCTAAGAACAAACATGTATGATTATGATTCGATTTGTATATTAATCCTATGTATGTATGATTATGAAGTATGTTTTGGCCTTTTAGACCAAGCATGCATGATTATGATTTGATAAGACTTATGATCCTTTTTTCCAAGCATGTGTGTGTACACACACGCGCGCGCATATATATATATATATATATAATATATATATATATATATATGTATGTATATATACATACATATATATATATATATATATATATATATATATATATATATATATATATATATATATATATATATATATATATATATATATATATATATATATATATATATATATATATATATATATATATATATATATATGTATGTATGTATGTATGTATACCCGAGGGAGGATGACTTAGCACCGATGAGATTGGAGGTGGGGGACTATCCCTAAGAGTCCTTGTATAAACACTACCTTTGTCATAACTATGTGCCAATATAGGTACATGTCTACGCTCCTTTGTGGATGATTATGTTCATGTAAATCCTCCCTTGAATGGGAGTTGTTCCCGTAAGGTGAGGTACTCCCCAATATAGGTACTGTTCTCGTAAAGAAAAGCATAGGCTACTTCTGGCAAGTAATCTACTCTTTCTCTAGTATAGAGGCAACATCAGGATTCCAAATTACAGCTCCCTTGGTCTTATATATCGGTTGAGGTCCCATCGCTTCTATATTTATGTGTTATAGCATTCATGCATCATAGATTTAAGGCATATTATTATGACATTCTTTCTTATATACTTCTTTCTATGTATATATATGCCCATGTCATCTAACATTTATTTTGTAGGTTATCATGTTCATAAGCATTGCATGACCACATACTTAGTACATTCAAACATACTAATGCATACATTTTGCCTACATGATCTAACCATGTAGGGAACAAATACCATCCTTACCCACCTCTTTACGGCTAGAGTTGACTTGTGAAACTTTGCTTGTGGTGAGTCTTTTATTCCAAAAACAAGACCCACCTTCTATCTACCTACTTTATGTTATGGCTATCTTGAGTCTTTTATTTTTGAGGGTGAATAATGTTGCCCAAACCAATCCTCTCATTGAAGGTATAAGCTATCGCTGTATAATATAGAACCTAACCAAGGTTAGGGTCGAACCAATAGGGAATAAGGTCTAGACTTGAAGTAATTATGGGCAATTCGCACTGCAATATTTTAGTTCTAAGGCTACACGAAAATCTAGAAAACACTTATAAAGTGTTGCCTAAAACGATTTTGGGTACACTTATAAAACATAACCTTAGCTTATAGCTTTTGGCCACAATGATATAGGCAACACTGGTAGGGCATACTAATTAATAGTATAGGCTACACTTTATAAGCGTTGTCATGTCATAAAATATTTGGCAATATGTATTTACATATATGACTACACTTTTAAAGTGTGTTATCATTATAATTCTAAAAATAACACTTTATAAGTGTGGCCTTAAATTTTTCACTAAAATATTATATTCTCTCCAACTTATTTTACTTTCTCTCCTTTTTAAATGACCAAAATGAACTTATAGAAATTAAAAAAGAACCCCTCAAAAGTCTCTAATTAGAGTTTCTTCTCCTCGATAACTTTCCCACCAAACATAAGTAGAACACTCGATTGAATTCTATTTCTGTTTCAACTCTCAACACCCAAGAGAGCTTCAAGGTTTCAAACCTCGACATCTAAGGAAATTAGAAACATTGCCTCAAGAGTCTTGTAAGTAAATTATTTCTTCAAGAACTCTCTCAGTCCTAAATCTGAACAGGTATTTCTTCAATGATTTCAATGCTTTAATGTAAAGTAAATTGAAGAATGATTTTGAAATAATTGTCTGAATTTCAGGATTGCTTGAGACACAAAAATACCATTTTACAATTGATGTTTTAGATCTCCATTCATGGATGTTCACCACTGAATATGAATAACCCTCATAATTGTCTCATTCTTCCCAGGGGTAACTACATCGAAAGGGTTTTATTGTATTAGAGATTATTAGGTCTAAATTTCTATCTTTAAAAGTCTAATTTTATTGCACCAGCTGGGTTTGTTACCTGGGTTTACATATTGTGCTAATGCGTTCTGATTTTCTGGCAGTTTTAATATGATTTCTGCTGGTTTTTAGGTTCAAGCTGCAATAATAATACACTCTTCAGATAAATCATGGCCTTGAGGAACAACATAATATTCCTTGGATAAAAAAATTCAATCTTTATAGTACTTAATTTTTGGTTCTATATTCTGTTTGAGATTTGGGATCAAAGTGAATTTGATCAATGATTTATAGTTTAGTAGTTGAAAGAGAAGATTTGGAAGAATTGAACCAACTTTTTATTTGTTTATTTATTTATTAGTGTTAAGGCACTGTTTGGTGTCCTACCGAACAGATTTTGATGTTTTGTGTATATGGGAATTCGTTAGATGGTTTTGAAGGTCGTTTGATTTGATAAAGATTAGATTTTGAGTGGTTTAGAGGGTGGTGAGAGGTTTATAGAGTTATAATAAAAATGGTGAGTGGTCATTTGTTTCATTATAGGAAAAACTCATGGCGACCTCAGGAGTACATAACTAAAGCAACTTTGCAATTGGTAAGTTCTTGTCCTATTTTTGTTATCTAATTACTTTGAGTTCTATTTTTTTTGTAATGAACAAAGTTTGGTTGTTTTACGCCATGCAAAATTTTTTTGGGATCAGTTGAATATAATTTTGAACTTAGAAGCCAAAAGACATACTTTGCCTACAACAATAACATACCAGAATAATGCCACAAATGAGGTTGGGAGATAGATACATAGATCTCACCTATTTCTGATGGACTGTTGGCTCAAGGAAGACGTTGTTAAGGATATTTGAAGTTGTAATGAACTGAACCACCATTTGTTATTCTAATATATTGATCTTGGTCCTGCAACACTGCAAGCATAACTCCATTTTTCTACAAAACAAAGTGTTTTATTGGGGTAATTATGGTGTCCACAACGGATTGGATGAGAAGAAATTTCCTAATGATTGTGCCTCCATGGGGATTTTTCATTTTTGTGATGTTTAATTCTTCTATAGTTTCAGTGATCTCTTATGTATTTTGCTTGTTGCAGTTTGAATTTGATAGTGATGCACCACCATCTCAAGCTTGGAGAAGGAAACAGAACAACCATGCTAACATGTTAAAAGAGTTTAGTGTCACATTCACAAGTCTTTTTTAGTCTTTTAGCACCATTGTCAGATAGGAAAATTCTCCTGGATTTTGACTTCTTGTTTTATCTTATAATCTTTTTCTTTCTTTTTTTAAGGTTCGGCTTGGTATATGTCTCTGGTCATATGTAAGGGAAGAACCGTCCTATGGAAGAGTAACATTCACAATCTCATCTGATTTATTGTAACCATGAGAATAATTTTATGCTTAGAATGTGTATTGTAGAGTTAAGTACTTTCAGCAAAGTCTTACCATTCTCTTACATGTGCAAAGAGCTCCAATTGATCCCTCCACATGAGATAATGCAAGTCATAAACTTCTCAAGGTGTTCCACTTGAAGAGATAGATAAGTATATATTGTTGTTTGGTATCTTGTTAGGAGCTAAGTTATTCATGCATTAAACAATACCATATTTGGTAGCATTCTTCTTCTAGGTATAAATTTCAACAAACCTAATACAGTATTCGATTGTAATTTAGAAACCCGCATAACTAACATATGAGTAACTTGTAAGAGAACCAATGTGTTATTTTTTACATGATAGAGAATGGAATATATAATGAATGAATGAATAATTAAATCCTACATAGAATAATACACAAATTTCCTCATAACTGATCTCTGTATCACTAAATAGTACTGCATAATTCTAACCAACTATTAAACGACGTATAGACTAGTGAACATTACTCTTCTGCCCAATTAGAATTGTTTTTATTGATCTAATGAGTAATAAAACTTATAACATCACAGGAGCGGCAGCATATCCAGAGGTTTTTTAGGCGAGTTTAAACACTTTCAAATTCTTCCTAGAACTTGCGAGACTTCTCCAATCATGGCTTATCAGTTGGTACCTCCGCTTGCACCTCATCAATATTTTCAATGATAGAAACCCCTATCAGATAATTATTTTTCTTTGTATACTAGTAGACATTGAATATAACCTTGCCATTACCCAATCTAAATTTGAGTTGACCCAACTCCAAGTCTACTAGTGCTTATCTAATGGCTAGTAAGGGCCTTCCCAAGATGATTGGGACTTCAAAGTTGACCTCATAATCCCGAATGACGAAGTCTTCAAGGAAGATGAACCTTTCCACTTCAACGAGAATATCGTACATTAATCCCACATTCTTCTTCACTGTCCTGGCAGCCATCAACAACCCCGTGATTGTTGGAATTAGAACTCCTAAGCCTATCTTGTTGAATACTACAAGACGCATTAAATTGATGTTGGTGCCTAAATCGCATAATGCCTTTGCAAAGTCCACTTCTCCGATGGTGCAGGGTATGGTGAATGCTCCGGGATCCTCTTTCTTATTTATCAAGGACCTTGCTGCAATAGCACTGCAATGCTGAAGCTCTTACGAGAGCTCTTGGCTCACAGTCCTTTTATTCGTCACTAGGTACTTCATGAATTTTGCATACCTGGGCATTTTCTCTAATGCCTCAATGAGAAGAATATTGATAGTTAGCTTCTTTAACATGGAGATGAAGTGCTGAAAATTACCTTCCTCCTCCTTTTTGAGCCTTTGAGGGAAAGAAGGTAGATGCCTAGGTATGGTTATTAATTTAATTGGCATTAATACCTCATCAATGACCCATTCCTTAGTGTTAAAATCCCCAGTCCTCGCATCATTGGTTTCTACCTTCTCCTCATGAACCTCATCATTATTTACCAACATCTGTGGGTTAATAGTCTACTTGCCTCCATGTGTCGTCACTACCATGCAATGCCCATTATTCTTTAGATTCTGCTCTATGATACTTGGCGATGAGCCTCTCTGATGTTGGTTTAACTAAGTAGATATCTGACTAAACTATTGGTCTAGCTTCTTGATAGCCACATAATGATATTCAATTTTCTAATTAATTCTTGGGATGTAATATTTCAACCCCGTTCAAGGTCACATCTTGGGCGTCAACCTTCGTTATCAATCTATTGAACATTTCCTTAATCCTCAAACTACAAGCCCCAGAATCATAATTGTGTGGTGGCATGTAAGGACCATTTATATACCCATCTCTGCGTCCCCAATCACAATCTCTGTCTTGTCCCCTATTATTATCATAGTAGCCACCTCAGTTATTATCCCTGAAAGCACCATCGTTGTTGAAGTTCTGACCTTGATTCCCTTAACCTTGGCGCTAATAGTCCTGATTGGACCATTGGGCCTTAGTCCAAAACCCCCCATCTGATCAGTTACAAAGCAAGTATCCTCCTCATAGTAGGGTTCCTCAATATTGGTGCTCGTGGAGGCTGATGATTTACTGCATTCACTAGTTCTTGACTATATTGAATCGATAACCCCACATTAGTACTTATTCAAGCCAACTTTTGCATTATTTGTTTATTGATCTTGGCCTTCTTTTAATTCGTACTAACTGAGAAAGAGCTTTTAGTAGTAGACTTATATCTAGAGGCCCATAAATGATTGGTCTTTGCCACCTTTTCCAGTTGGTCAACTACAATCGAAAATGGACAATCTAAGAATGAGCTACTAGTGATTATGTCAATCACAACATTGAAATTATCATCCAGTGCCCGATAGAAAATCTCCACTAATGAATCATCAATGATCTTATGGTCTGGAACACTCCTAAAACACTTTATGATTCTCTCCCATGTGGTACTGATCTAATCACCAGGCAACTGCTCAAAGTTGTTGATCTGATCATTCAACTTCAGCTTCTTCAAACTCAGAAAGAACCTTTCCAAAAAGGCCTTTTCCATTTCTGCACAACTGGTCATAGAACTCTATGGGAGTTCGGATAATCATATTATCGTTTCGCCTGTGAGATATAATGGGAATACACAGAGCCTAATGGCATCTATGGACAGATTTTGTTTTTCCATCATACACTTGCAAATGACGATGACATAATGTAGATGGTTATGCGGATCTTCTTATGGTAAGCCCTCAAACAACTCTCTATTCTTCAACATTTGTAACAACCCACTCGAAATAACAAACATTGTGTCATCTTGTAAAGGAGCTAACAAAATAGCTCCAATGATATTCACCGTCATAGGGTAAAGCTTGTATTGATTCCATGTAGTAGTAGTAGCTTGAAAATCATATGGTGGTGGATTCACATCCTTAAGTGGTGGTGGGTCATCATTATTTCGATTTAGTGCTACATTTGCAACATTATCTGCAGTTTTTTTCATATTTTCTTGGGCCATTCTTCTTATTGTTCTATGGATCACAAGGTCAACTGGAGTCAAGAGATTGTCTTGACTCCAAGTACAAGATATACACTACATGCTGAAATAAAACAAAAACAACAAGAAAAGTAAAATGAGGAAAAGAAGAATTGATTCACAAATCACCTAAATTAAACCAGTCTAAAAGCCATATTCCCTGGCAATGGTACCAAAGGTTTGATGTCGCCCAAACTACACCTCTTACCAAAGGTATAAGCTTTCACTGTCAAAATATAGAACGTAACCAAGGATAGGGTCGAACCCACAGGGGATAAGGTCTAAACCTAAAATAAGTATGAGCAATTCAAAGAATCAATCAATTTATCTCACAAAAAGGGGGAGGGTTGTAAATTCAATAATTAAACCTACATAGAAGCAAGTTATCAAGAGCAAGTGTTGTAAAATTAGTGACAGAAGTAACTAGGGTACTGTGTTGCCTATGAATTCTTAATTCAATATATCCAGATAATAGTAACCTTTTCTTAGTGTGTAGCATATGGAACTAGTAAGTTATGTTTACCTAACCCTTTGATCCATGCGAGAGGAAAATTTCACTACATGATTTAATCCATCCCCGCAATGTTGCATTACCGACCCTTACGTTTTGTTCTAGTAACATCATCCCTTCATCCGGTTAGGTTAATTATATGAGAGGAATACTATCAAATCTATTAATTACCTCTTATCCTATTCATTACACCCTTGATCCAGTAAGTAAGAATTAGGCGAGTTATAAAATTGGCCACCGTTAAAAAGAATTCTAAATGGAGAGATAATAAATACATGCATGCACACTATCAAAGAATTACTAATTATCTAGTTTTACTTTATTATTTCTTCATAGTTCATACAATCCTAGTAGTGGATTTTGCTATGCATGATCATTGTAGATGAAAGAATTAGGTTATGGAATAGCATAGTTAAACACTTACAATGATGAATTGAAGAACAATAAATCAAAAATCTCCACAAGAAATTAGAATGTAATAACCCCAATGTAATGTAAAAAATAATCACAAGTAACAAAGTATGAATGTTCTGACTCCTCTTCAGATCGTACTCTACTGTCTTTCTTGTCTCTCCTCAAAAGAAATCTAAGAAAACGTATTTATAATAAGTAAAAAACCAAATCTAAGATGAAATAGGAAAATTGGAATCAACAACACGGATGAACAAGGTTATGAGCCTTGGATAGAATCATGGTTTCGTCCGCTAACTTTCACAAAAAAAAAAAAATCCTGATCCTCTAAGCATGATCTTATCCTGGACTCATAATCTAAAATATGACTCGTAAGAGACCTCGTCTGAAAACAATTTAGCACTATATTTTCTAGTTTTTAACCTACGAACTTGTGAAGCATTCAAAGGCTCATCTGAGAACTAGTCCATTTTAACATTTGAAAATTGGCCTTTTCCTGGATTTGACTCAAGACTCATCCTATGGCTCGTATAATAAACCATGGCCCGTAGACAACTCTTCAAAGCACCAAAAACATTAATTCTGCAAAACATCGCCCAAAAGGATCTCTATTTCTGAAATCTTGAAAAACCAAATACAAAAACACATCAAACCTACTAACATCGCTTTGAGATCACAAAATATTTCATGTTTTAAGCATCAAAAGTGTTGTATTTTAGAACCCATAAGTGAGCCCATGGCATGTCTTAGCCCACGTCCTATCTATGACTTAGAGGCGTTGTTAGACGTAATGTAAACTCTACATGCGAGCTTGATATGTTTGATACTTGTGGAGGCTATGCCTATGGATTGTCTTTGTTGGTGTTGTTATGATGTGATGATGGAATTCCTGTCCCTACTCCCATAGCTTGAGTCATATGATCCCGCCCTATAGAATTTGCTTATTGATGAATGTGTGATGGCCACACTCTTTAACCCCATAGCTTGGGTCCTAACTTCCCGTCCCTTAGATTTATTTGTTGAAATCTTGTGATAGTGAGTCCCATACCCTTTTATCCCATAGCTTGAGTCTAAAGACCCTATCTATTGGTATCACTTTTAAATTTTTGAGTTGTGCTTCCGAACTGAAGATGTGTAAAGGATGCTATGAGTCTTGTTTGAGGACTTTGAGTTCCCATTCTCCATGTAGCTCCTAGGTTTTAGGCTTGGGTCATGAAATTCTTGGTATCAGAGCATTAAGGTTTTAAACTAATCTTCTGAGTTCAACATGATGCGTTAGTGGAGTTCTATCCACAGGTGTGAAGTGCACTATTCCTATGAGTAGGAGGCTTGGAGGCATTTTGGTAAATGTCTCACTTCTTCATTGTTCATGTCGTGCTATGAAACATTTCTTGAGTTGTCCTATCTTTGATGAGTAGCCTTAATGCCTTTATAAAATATACCTCCAAAAAGAGCCCCTCTACCTAGACAACCCCTATTAATAAGGATCAAGTCCCTTAAGAGCCCATAGGGAGCCAGTTTCCCAAGATGAGTTTCAGACTGCTTTTACCATGCTAGCTCAAGTTCTGGCTGGAAGATCCATCCATCCTCCTAATGTCCCCAGCACAGCTGCCAGGGTAAAGACTTTATCCGAATGAACACTCTAAAATTCTATGGTTCAAAAGCTGATGAGGATGACTAGGAATTCATTGATGAACTCTATATGGTGTTGACTGTTTTGGGTTGACTTCAGAAGGGAAAGCTGAGTTGGCTACTTATCAGTTGAAGGATGTGGCCCATATGTGGTATACCCAATGTTTGATAGATAGGGAAGGAGATGATGGGGTTGGCTAGGATGAATTCAAGTTTAATTTTCTGGATCGTTTCATTCCCCTTGATCTTAGGAAGGAAACTAGATAGAATTTATCAACCTCAAATAGGGTGAAATTAATGCGAGGGAGTATGCCCGCAAATTTACAAAGCTCTTAAAGTATGCTCTTATGCCAGTGGCTGACCCCTATGTAAGAATGCACAAATTTATATCAGGGATTTCTAACTCGGTTGTGAATGATTTCATACGACTTATCTAATTCGGGAGATAGATATTTCCAAACTTACGACATATGTTGAATAGATTGAAGGGGAGAAGTTCTAGGAAAAGAGAATGATAGATTCTAAGGGAGCTCGTTATGATGGAGGACTCTAACTCTAGGAGTGGTAGTGGTCGCTTCTAACCGTGAAAAGGTTCAAATGCAAGGGTTTCCAATAATAGAGTGCCTTACCCCAAGCCATAAAGTGAAGGTGGGCCAGACTATCCTAGATGTGGTAAGTGTTGAAAGGGTCATCCAGTAAGATTTTTGAAGGATTCGGGTGCTAAATATGGGTGTGGTGTGATGGCTCATAAGCTTATTGATTTTTCCAATGATCCAAAGAATGGTAAAATGGTTTCGGGTGGTCAAGGCCAACCAAAGTCTCAACAAAGTGGAGCTCCTCGCAACAACAGGTTTTATGCTTTGCATGCAAGACAAGAAGTGGATAAAGACTCCTTATATGGCGACTAGTAAGTTAAAAGTCTTTGATTTTGATGCATATTCTTTGTTTGATCTTGGTGCAAATTGGCCTTTTGTGACACCTCTCTTGGCTGTTAAGTTTGGTTTGAGTCCTGAAATTTGAGGGAGCCATTTTCAGTGTACACTCCCATAGGCAAGTCTATTGTTGCCCAAAGAGTCTATCTTGGTTACCCTCTTTGGGTCTTGCAAAAAGTCCTTCCATGTGATCTTGTATATCTTGAAATGTTTGATGGTTATATTATTTTCAAGATAGATGGGTTGCATGCTTCTTATGCCTCTAAAGATTGTAAAGCTCAAAAGTTCAAGTTTCAATTTTCCAATTAGTCCGTTCTTGAGTGGGAGGGTAGTGACTCCTTTATTAAAGGTCGGTTTATCTCTTATCTCAAAGCCTAAAAAAAGATCTCGAAGGGTTTTATCTATCATATTATTAGGGTTCGAGATGTTGAGTCTAACTCTCCTACTCTTGAGTCGGTCTCATTGGTTGATGAGTTTCAAGATGTCTTTCTTGAATATTTGCTAGGGATTCCTCCCGAAAGGGAAGTAGACTTTGGCATAGATCTGATACTCAACCTATTTCCATACGTCCTTATCGTATGGCACAAGCTGAATCGAAGGATTAGTTAAAGGATTTGTTAGAGAAAGGCTTTATCAGGACAAGTAATCACCTAGGGGTGCTCCTGTGTTATTTGTAAGAAAGAAGAACAGATTACTTCAGATGTGTATTGACTATCAATAATTGAATAAAGTGACCATCAAGAGCAAATATCTGTTGCTAAGGATTGATGACTTGGTTGACCAATTGCAAGGAGCTACTTATTTCTCAATGATTGACCTCTGTTTTAGTTATCATCAATTGAGTGTAAGGCAATGTGACATTCCCAAGATGACTTTTGGGAAAGAGGTATGGATATTTTGAGTTCGTGGTGATTTCTTTTGGGTTGACTAATGCTCTGATGTTGTTTATGGATCTCATGAATTGGGTGTTCAAACCATTCGTTGATAGATTTATGGTTGTTTTGATTGATGATATCTTGATCTACTCCCAGAGTGAACAAGAGCATATGGATCATTTGAGGTTAGTTCTTTAGACTTTTAGAGAGAAGTAGTTGTTTTCGAAGTTTAGTAAATGTGAGTTTTTGTTGGTTAAGGTAGCCTTTCTTGGTAATGTGGTGTTTGGAAATGGTATTAAAGTTGATCTAAAGAAGACTAAAGTTGTGAAGAATTAACCTAGACCATTGACTCCTTCAGATATTAAGAGTTTTCCTTGGTTAGCTGGTTACTATTAGAGGTTTGTTGTGGGTTTTTCATCCATTTCTTCATCATTGACCAAGTTGACTCAAAAGAAGGGGATGTTTATTTGGCCAGATGAATGTGAGAAGAGTTTTCGAACTCTGAAAGATTGACTTACATTGGCTCTTATTTTTATACGACTGGATGAATTAGATTGGTTTATGGTATATTATGATGCTTCTCGGATTGGTTTAGGTCGTGGGGTCATGCAACATGGAAAGGTGATAGCATATGCCTCCAAAGAGTTTAAGGTGCATGAATAAAATTATCCGACTCCCATGCTTGAGTTAGCAACTATGGTTTTGTCTTTAACATTTTGCAACATTTTCCACATGGAGTGCATGTTGAAGTATTCACTGATTACAAGAGCTTGCAATATGTGTTTACCCAAAGGGACCTTAATTTGAGGAAAATGAGATGGTTAGAACTTCTTAAAGACTATGAGATGAGTGCTTAATATCATCCCAACAAGGAGTATATTGTTGTCGATGTTCTTAGTAGACCATGTATGGGCAGTATGGTTCATATTGACGAGACCAAGAAAAAGCGGGCAAAGGTTCTACACTGTTTGGCTTGATTGGGTGTTAGGTTGGTTGACTCTAATGATGGTTGCATCCATGTTCAGAATGGGGCTGAGTCTTCTGTAATTGTTGATGTCAAGTCAAAGAAACACTTGGACCCATCATTGGTAGAATTAATGTAGTTAGTTGCTGAAAAAAAGATAGAGGTTTTCTCCAAAGAGGAGATGGTGTGTTTCGCTACAAAGATCGAATATGTGTTCCGGATGTTGATGGTCTTAGAGAAGAGATTTTGAAAGAGGCTCCTAACTCTCATTCTTCTATACATCCAGGATCCACCATGATGTATCAAGATTTGAGGGAAGTGTATTGGTGACATTGTATATAGCTAAGTTCGTATTTGAGTATCCTAATTGTCAACAAGTGAAGGTGAACACCAAAGGCCTGGTAAATTTTTCTCAAGACATTAAAATTCCTATTTGGAAATGGGAGGACGTGAGTATGGACTTTGTGATTGGGTTGCCCCGTTCTCGGAAGAAATTTGACTCTATTTGGGTAATTGTTGGTAGAATAACCAAATCGGCTCACTTCTTATCGGCAAAGACTACTTTTAATGCTGAGGACTATGCTATTTCATATATCAGGGAGTTGGTTAAATTGAATAGTAAGCCTTTATCTATTATATCGTATCATCGTACCGAATTTACTTCCCACTTTTAGAGATGATTTTTGAAAGGGCTTGACACTAAGGTAATGTTGAGTACCGCTTTCCATCCTCAAACTGAAGGACAAGCCAAGAGGACAATTCAGACATTTGATGACATGTTGATGGCTTGTGTGTTTGAGTTCAAAGGTAATTAGGGTGATCATCTACCACTCATTGAGTTCACCTATAATAATAGTTATCATGCTAGTATTAGAATGGCACCATTTTAAGCTTTGTATGGGATAAGATGTAGATCTAAAGGGGGTGGTTTGAGATAGGTGAAATGGAATTGATTGGCACAAACTTGGTGTTCAAGGCTACAAAGAAGGTAATGTTGATACGGGAGAGTTTGAAAATGGCTCAAAGTCGTCAAAAGTCCTATTCGATTGTTAGGAAGAGTGACCTTTAGTTCTTTGTCAGTGATTGGGTATATGTGAAGGTTTCACCTATGAAAGGTGATTTATTTTGGTAAAAATGGCAAGTTAAGTCCCTTATATGTAGTCCCTTATGAGATTGTTGAGTGGTTTGGCAATGTAACTTATATATTGAATTTGCCTTCGTATATGAGTTGTATTTACTCGATTATCCATGTGTCGATATTGAGGAAGTTGATTGGTGATCCTAATATGATTGTGCCTTGGGAAGGTATTGAGGTTGAAGAGAACTTGACATATGAAGAGATTCCAGTAAAAATCATAGATAGGTAAGTGCGGAGACTTCGTAACAAAGTTGTTGCTTCGATTAAAGTGCTTTAAAGAAACAAACACGTGGAGAGTGCTACATGTGAGGTAGAATCGGACATGATGAAGTGATATCCCTATCTATTCCAATCTACTCAAGCCTAAGGTGCTAGGTTCTTCTTATTCAAATGCTCTTAATTCCTTCGTTCGTATACTTTCATGACTTGACATGCATGCATGTGCACGAAAATGATTTAAGTGAGGTTTTAACATGAGTTTTGATGGTTTTATGGTTTTGAAGGTTGAATTATGCATTGAACCTTCATGTTGAGATGTTTCATGTTTAAGTCAAGCTCTTCAATCCATACTCTAGCTCATTTGATGATGTATATTCCCAGGGGGAGATGATGTAAGGAACTGGGCTTTGGAAGGCCATAACAATGCTCAAAACATTGGTTTCCAACAATTTTGAACAAGGTTCCCTTCTAGGGATACCTCTACAAGCCGTGGAAAGGTCGACAAGCCCTGGAGGAAGCTTTAGGGTGGCCCATTGCCATTTCATGGTTTGCCTTGGGTTTTTGAAGTGCGCAACAACCAGTGGCCCTCCACGGAGCTTTTCACGTCTTACAGACCTCACCACTATCCATGAAAGGACTCGTGAGAGGAGGCCCCTGCTTTGTTACCCATGTTTTTGCCTAAGGGTGCCACCACGAGCACCCTTACAATCTGAGAAGAGCACAACGGGCTGATAATGTTACTGTGGAGGAACCCTTGGCAAAAATACTTGCAAAATTCACCGTCTCAGATGTTGGGGACCCTTCACGATAGGCTTCACGAGCCGTGAAGCCTATTGTGCAGGGGTCTGGCTCTAATTTTATTCCTTTTTCATTAAGGGCTCTATGGTAATTTGGTTCACTTACCACATATTTCATGACTTTTATGCCTATGCTAAAACCCCTAAATGAGCCCCCATTCATTGAATACACTCCATTTTCCATTCAATCACCTAAACTCTAGAATTCAAGTTCATACAACTCTATTCAAGTCAAGCTTTGAAGATTCAAGTTGAGAAATCGAAAGGTGCTTCAAGATAAGTATAATTCATCGTTATCTTCCTAATTTGTTCAAGGTATGTGTGGCTTCATTCATGATTACATTTCAACCATGTAGCCCTAAAATCTATTTCGTGAAATTCATGATTTCTAAGTATGATTTGTTAATGGGTATTTCAATTTAGATTCAATTTGATGATATTAAGTTATGGGATGAGTTAAATTGATGATTTTATTATAATTTAAGTCTTATTATTTTGATTTACATGGATTTTATGAGAATTGGAGAATGCATGTCCCTTTAATTTATGAACTTATGCATGAGTAATTTCAAGTATGTCTCAATTCTTGATTTCTTTATAGATCTATTGTGATTTCATCTTATTATGATGTTGTCATTATGAATTCTAAGTACCCATGCTATTCCTTCATTTCTCATGGCATAAGCATGCATGAACAAGTTTTTATGAGATTTATGTTGTGGGTTACGACCCAATTATGATTTTGACTATGATTTCATGAGATATATGGTTATGACATGAAATGTGATCACATAATTCCTATGATATGGCTTCAAGCATTATATGTGTGTATACACCACTATGTACAAGTATGAACAAGCTATTCCTATGCATAAAAGTATGAAATGTAGTATGGTTTGTCCTTTGAGCCTAAGCATATATGATTATAATTTGATTTGGCTTTTAAGGCTAAGTATGTATGATTATTATGTATGTTTAAAGCTTTTTACCGCAAGTATGCATTATTATGATTTGAAAAGATTTATTTTCCTTTTTTCAAGCAAATATATGTATATATATTCTCGTGAAATTATGACTTAGCGCCAAATGAGATTGGAGATAGGGGACTATCCCGAAGGGTCATTAAATAAATCCTACCTTTCTCATAATTATGTGCCAACATGTGTTCATGTTTATGCCCCTTTGTGGATGATTATGTTCATGTAAATCTTGTCTAAAAGGGTGTTGTTCCCTTAACGTGAGCTATTTTCCGAAATGGGTGTTGTTCCTATAACGCGAGGTATAGGCTACCTTTTGCAAGTAGTCTACTCTTTCTCGAGTGTAGAGTCAACATCAAGATTCCACGTAATATCCCTCTTGGTCTTATATGTCGTTTGAGGTTCTATCCCTGCTACGTTTATGTATTATGGCATTCATGCATCATGGATTTAAGGCATATTATTATGGCATTCTTTCTTATATACTTATTTCTACGTATATATGTGCCCTTGTCATCTAACATTGATTTATAGGTTATCATGTTCATAAGCATTGCATACTCACATACTTAGTACATTCAAACGTACTAACGCATACATTTTTCCTAAATGATCTAATCATGTAGGGACCGGAGACTATCCTCATCCACCTCTTCACAACTAGATTTGACTTGTGTGACTTTGCTTGTGGTGAGTCCTTTATTCCAAAAACAAGATACACCTTTTATCTACCTACTTTATGTTATGGCTATCTTATGTCTTTTATTTTGAAGGTGATCTTGAGACATGTCTTGGCCCCTGTGTTATCTATGACTTAGAGGCATTGTAGGACATCACGTAAACTCTATGTACAAGCTTGATATGTCTGATGCTTATGGAGGTTTTGCCTATTACTTATATTATATTAATGTTGTTATGATGTGATGATAAAATTCCTTAAGTCCCTACTCCCAGTGCTGGAGTCATATGATCCCTCCTTAGTATTTGCTTGTTGATGAATATATGATGGCAAGTCCCATGCTCCTTAACCCCATTGGTATCTTAGAGCCTCTTTATTGAAAAGTCTTAAAAATAAGTCCATGAGCCAACCTTGACTCACAACACTCATATCTCCATTCATGTCCTCAATGTAGTTTTACTCCCCATGAAGTCCTCCACTTTAAAGATAAGGACCATAGACATAGGGCTCACATCTATAAAGCAAGAGTTTATCACAAGTAGCCATATAAAAAATAAAACAAGAACAAACAATCAAGTATTCACAAATTGAATCAAAACTAGTTAACTACAAACCCTAAATTAACTTAATAAGCCAATTGTTCCCTGGCAACGGTGCCATTTCTGATAACATTCAAACATACTTCTCTTTTTGAAATATTGATGATCATTAGCCGCATAATAACACAACAAAGAGTCGGGGTTGAATCCCATAGGGAACAATATGAGGGTTATTGCTAATCAAGGACAATGATATACTAGTTTCAATTAAACAAGTGATGAACAAAACAATTATTAATCAAAGGGAGGAGATTAAGATACAAACTACTAATAAGGGAACTGGGGCAACGATTTATCAATCTAGGGAGCAAAGGATAGATAAAATGGGATATAATTTAGAGATCAACCAATGCATCACACATAGCATCATATAAACTCTATCGGTAAGCTATGTTGCTTGTAACTACTATTTCTAATCAGAACATAATAGTGTATCACATGTACCGATTAAAGCATCATGTGCAAAATCGCTATTGGACAAGCTTGGCCTAAGCAATTTATAAGCAATCCTTCTAATACTTTAGTTGTTGAATCCTATAAATGCATTCAACCACATAAACCCATGATTATCACACAAACCCTCAACTTTAACTACACATTTTCATGAAATAATTGAAGATCTAAGCTAGATTCAAGTTCATGACCTTAAACTATATGTTAAGCATGAAGGTACACATGAACCCATAAATTGAATAAGTTTAATAAAAATAAATTAGAAAGAAACCCACTTGATTTGCAAGAATATAATCAACTAAGTGTAAAAGCAAGATATTCAATAGATACCCATAAACAAATTCACATCAAAAACTCATAAAATCTACAATTTATGGAATTAAAAGCAAGCAAAGAAAGAGAAAGTGAAGAATTTTTACAATGGAAGTTCACACTCTTCAATCCACTCAAGCAATTATAGAAACTATGGTGTAAATCCTCACCAAAAACTACTAATCTAAACTAAGGTGTGTTCTTCAAAATTTTATGAAAAATAATTTCCAGATGTGAAAGATTGATAAAAGCTGAACTGAGAGTGCGTTTATAATCAATTTGGGATTAGATTGTTGAATTTCCAAACCACCCATACGCTAGTCATATTGATATTATGTTCGTGGAGGTTTGACCACGTTCGTGGAGGCCAAAATATCGTAGACCTCCATGTTTGTGCCTTAGCCATCCACGTTCATAGAGAATATCTTCAGTGACTTCTAACTACACGCTCCATCTTGGAGCATTCGCGCGTCACAAGGATCCAATGCTCTGCGTTTGCATGCTCGAAGGCCGCGTTCGTAGAGAAAAAAAATGTAAGGTATACTTTGTTCATTCTCAACTTCTTTTTGCTCCATATTAGTTCCATACTTCATCTAAAGCATATGTACCTGAAATATACACCATTCAAAGCATAATTATCCTCCGTTCATAAGAGTAACAATACAAAAGCCTAATACAAAGAGATATAAATGCGTGTAATTTTATCATTCATCAAACCTCACAATTGTGGTTATTATTTTGCACGTACCATAGGGGAAACACCCCCTTAATTTCGGAGAATCATGCAATATAAGAAAATTACAAACCTACAGTGGTATAATAGTTAAGGGACAACAAAAATTTACCAAGGTCCTCTCAGTGCCAAGTCTACATCCCACCAAATACTTAAATTATAATCATAACAATATCATTCATAAGCTTATAAACCTTAATATCAAAATAGGAGTGGCTCATCAAAACCATAGCATCATAACCTCATAAAAGAGCTCAATAATCTTGCATATTTTTCATATCATTTCCATGGATTCATATCATACTTTATAGCCTTTAATCATTCATAATATTCATAAACTTGCATATTTATCATGAGAATATATCATTTGAAACCATAATTTAAATAACAAACTATGAGATTTAAAGACCCATAATAGTTTAAGGTATGACATTTTTAAAGATCCATCAACACATGCAATTAGATAATGATACACACTCATTTGAACATGATATTCATGATTTAGACCAAAATATAGCATTTGGGTAAAGATCTAAAAAGATCCATTCAAGATATCATCAATCCAATGTAGTAATATGAAGGGTTTATAAATACCGACTCATTTTATCTATTTCAAATCAACAAATTATGATCTATTTCTTACATAAATCATGCATATAATTAGGACTAGGAAATAAACCTTGACACTAAAGATTGAGTTGGAAGGGTTTTTGACTCCTTGGGTAGAATGATCCATGGATAAAAAAACTTATATATCTAAGATCAAAATGGAGAAGAAGGTTGAAGAAAATGTTGGATTTGATAAAAAGCTTCGAAGAAATTGAAGCTTATTTTTCAAGAGAGGATTTGGGTCTTCTTTCACAAGAGAAAAATTTATAATGAATATATGGGAAGGTTATTAGGGTGTGAAAATATGCTGAGAGAAAATTTTGTAATGAATAAACGGGAAGGTTATTAGGGCGTGAAAATAGGCTTAGGAAGGTGTATTTCGGTTAAATGGGTTAAAATGCCTTTTAGGAATGTAGAAATATTATGAAAAGTAAAAAGACAAATGACATTTTAATGAGTCCCAATGGTAAAATCGGTGGTCCAGGGGTCCGGATCTACTGTCGAGTAGGACCTTTAGACCGTATTTTTTGACGATTTCTGAAGCTTTTCAGAGCCATTCGGTGGTCAAATTGATAGTCGCTCATTTTGATAGCCTAGACAGGGCTCAGTAAAGTTATCACCACCTTTCACTCCAAACTCGAAAGAAGGAAAAATTGGATGCGTTGGACCTATAATTTTGTATATCGTGGACCACCTAATTCATTATAGGCTAAACCATATGATCATTTGAAGTTTATCCTTATACGAACTCATATCGGAACTTACCCAATTGAAATCCTTTGGAATTTGCTCAATGTAAGAGATGTCTTATGACCCCAAACCACATGTAATACATTTTGAATACGTAATAATTGATCCCACCACATTAGAATACATCATGTTGTTCCCATACACATATGCAGAATGACTTGAGTCTTAGCTTAAGATATAGGGCGTCACACCTACATGTGGACATCGTGTAGGCAAAATATGCATTAGTACATTTGATTGTGCTAAGTATGTAAGATGCAATACAAACATGAAATTTTAATGTCATCATGCATAAAATTATAACGCCATCATTCATACAATTAAAAAGTCTTCTTGCATGGAATCGTAATGTCATTGTTCAAAACATGCAAGAAATGGTCAATGAACAACACTCAATATGAAGTGAAATCAAATATCATATGAAAACACATGTGATGGAACGAATACATTAAATCATAAACTTTGTGGAAGAAAACCATAATCAACATATATGACAATGTGAGTTATGATATAGAATCCAACATAAACCCCTACGTTGGTATGGGGAGGCCACTTCCTAGTTGGACTTCGATAACATAAGAATGTACCTTTATTTACTATTAGAGATTTTTTTTATCCGCTAACCTAGCTTACGAGGGCTCCTATGGTGGCACATAGTTAATAGGGCATGGAGTTATTACTAGGGTTTCCTTACTAAGTTCCACCTCTATGCCTCATTAAGTGCTAAGTTAATCATGTGGAATAGTTCTAAACATAAGCATTGTCATGTAATAAAACTTAGAATCATAAGTAACAATCTCATAGGAGTAGCTCGACAAATCGAAAACTGTCCAAGTGAGAATTGGCCTTTCACATTGAGGGTCCATCATAAACATCTTTTAAGGGCTATGAAACATGCTTATATCTTTGATAACATTCATAAATTTAAAACTTACTTTCTAGCCCTTATACTTAACATCATACCAAAACTCATCATGAACTTAGTGGGCCTATGCAATAAGTTTAAATCACATGATTCAATATCATAATTCATTAATATGATAAAATATGTAACTTCAACACTAAGATTAAACCACCCATACATTATTGCAAAACCCTAGGTAATGAAATCATAAAAAACAACTTGGTAATCATTGAAAATCATGGTAAATTATTACATTACATCATTAGAGACAAAATACATAAAGATGCTTCATAAAAACATAATAAAAATCTTGGTCCTGCAACTCAACATTTTCAAGAACTTAAAGAAAAGGTAAAAGGATTTATTGAGGGAGTTTGTGGGTGGAAGTTACCCAAAATTCAAACTCACATACCTGTAAATGATCTTAAGAAAAGGTTTAAAGAAGTTTGGGGAGAAAGCTCTTTGTTGGGAACCCTAATCCTTACCCTTGTCTTTCCTTGAGACAATTTCTTGCCTTGGAAAATTATGGAGAGTTTAGAATAGAGTGAATGAAAGGGATTTAGAGGGTTTAGGGTCTAATATGGGTGGAAAAAGAGTCTCAAATTGAAATTTTTCTAGACTTAGGTTACAAGGAATGGAAAAAAATTAACTTCATTAAAACTATTAGAACCCTAACCACGACCTCGATTACGGGCCATAAAACAAACCATGAACCATACTATGTTTTAATCCGATTCTCCGTTTCAAATATTTTGAGACTTGGTCACTAGAAATCAGTCTATGACCCTATTCTATGACTCATAGAATAATCTACGTGTCATAGAAATTCCCCATGGTTCCTTTCTACATTTAGCAAATTTCCAATCTTCCAGGCCCCAAACACAAGACCAAACTATGGCTCATTAACAAGACTACGATTTGTCCTTTTGTTCATAAGTTCAACTTCATAAACCATATTTTCATCAACTTAGGGAATCAATTCACGAATCACTTCTATGGTTTGTATTTCCTTAGCCATCAATTTACAAATCACTTCTATGGTTCGTATTTTCTTTTATGGAGTGTAAAGTCCATTCACGGATGGATCTCACACTTGGTTAAATTTATCAGTGTTTTCCAAACACCATCCACGACATTGTCTACGACCCGTGGTTTGAACCATGATCCGTAAATGAGGCTTATAGATCTAACCCTCAATATTTCCAATTCATCTTCATCTTAAATTTCTAACTTGCCAACCCGTGGGTCCTTACAACATCTCTCCCTTGGGAACATTCATCTCTGAATGTGCTAAACGTAGTATCTAGAAGGGAACATTCATCTCTGAATGTGCTAAACGTACTATCTAGAAGGATAAAAGTAGCTTATAACCCAATCACAAATGTAACAAATGCAAATTTTAAACACTTTTAAAGAAATTTTTAAACTCTTGTTTCTTATCTCAACTCAAATAAGTCCCATGAACATACAAACATGCTCAAGTGACACAAAAATCAGAATGCCAAAATTTCGAGGTCTTAAGGCCTAAGAACTTAGTACATTAGGCTTGAGTAGAGTGGAAGAGATAGAGTTATTGCTTCATCATGTCATCTTCTACATCCCACATTGCTCCTACAACTTCTTAATTTCTCCACAATGCTTTAACGGATGCAACCTATTTGTTTCTTAGGATCTTCACTATCTTATCTAGAATCTCAATAAAAACCTCTTCATAAGCTAAATTTTCTTCAACGCTCACATCTTTCAATGGGTCTATGGAATTTGGATCGCCCATGAATTTTCTCAACATAGATACATGGAACACTGGATGAATCATGTTCATTCCCATCGGTAACTCCAATTCATAAGTCACCTTGCCGATCCTCCTCACAATCTTATAAGACCCTACATACCTAGGGCTCAATTTCCCTTTCTTGCCAAATTGAACCACCCCCTTTATGAGAGACACTTTAAAATAGACATAATCATCATCGTTAAACTCAAGGTATCTTTTTCAAATGTCGGAGTATGAATTCTTCTGACTTTGAGCCATTTTCAATTTCTCGCTTATGAGTATTCTCTTCTCCGTGGCATCCATGACTAGGTATGGTCCGAACAAAACCATTTCACCCACTCAAAACTACCCAACTGGTGATCTACATTGCCTACCATATAGAGCCTCAAATGGTGTCATCTCAAAGCTTGAATGGAAGCTACTATTATAGGCAAACTCAATGATAGGTAGATGATCATCCTGACTTTCTTCGAACTAGAATACATAAGACCTCTACATATCCTCTAATATTTGAATTGTTCTTTCGTTACTATCGGCTTGAGGATAAAAGGCGTGTAATGACCTTGTAGGTTATTTTTGAGCTTATCTATAAAAAAATTATTTTATCCTTTTATAAGTTACTTTGGGCCTATTTTAAACTATTTGTATTATTTGACTAAAATCCTGAGTTTTATAGTTGAAAATATGAGTTTTGGCATTTTTGGAAGATTAAGTTGTTGAGAAAATAAGTTTTTGTACCATTTTGAGTTTAGGGTGCCAGATTGGAGATCTGTCAATTCCATTAGCTCTGAAATGTCGAAACTAGTGTATGAGCGGTTATAGAACTGAATTTGGATTTACAATGAGGTCATTACGCCCAAAGTTGTATTTTTAGTTATTTTTGGAACCAAAGTTTGACTTTGGTCAACATTCGGAGCTGAGAAGTTCAAATCACAATTCTGATAGTTCTAGTAGTTCCAGAAGGTGAAACTAACCCTAGAAATGATCTCATCACAATTTTTGGTATTACCATAGCATTTTTGATATTTTTAGTTTTAAACTAGTTTATATGAGTTTCATTGATAAATATAGTGAGGAGGCCTTCAAATCGATTTCTGATAATTTCGTTGAGTCCGTATCGTTGTTTTTAATATGGATACATATTTGGTTTGTGTAGTTATGATTCTAAATGCGTTTCAAGGGTCCGTTCCAAATTCGAAATTGGATTTGAGCATTACTGGTGCACAATTTTTGGTGCATGTGTTTTTCTTCTCCGCGTTCGTGGAGGTATAGGTGCTTTCCTCTCCATGTTCGCGGGGGATCCTCCATGTTCCCGGAGTACAACCAGTGTTCCTATTTTATTTCTCCACGTGTAGGGATTTGACATCCACATTCGTAGAGGTTTAGAGTCCTTTGCCTCCGCATTCATGGAGTGTTTTCGTAATTAAACAGTGTTAAATTTGAAACCCACCATTTTTACTCTATTTTCAAATATTTCAAGCTTTTGGGGCAACTTTTGGAAGAGATTTTTGGAGAATTATTTTAGGTAAGTGTTTCTAACATCATTTTACTTAATTTTCATGCATTTTATCAGGAATTTATCTTGAATTTCATGTTGTTGAATTTCCAAAATTGGGGATTTTCATTTTATGATTTGAAACTTTAAATGATGATTTCATCTCCATTTCGAGCTCAATTTTAGTGAAATTTTCATTCACAAACTCCATTTTATGTGGAGAACCTGATTTTAAAGTGAATTTCCAGATTCGAAAATTTTAAATTTTAGCCCTTATTTTGACCATTTTACTCCTAACCCAATCCATGCCAATATGGGTATCAAAATGGACCTCTTGATGTAGTATTTATTTTCATAATGATTGATTGATTTGTTGATCATTTGGAGACTTGAGTTAATTGAAAGCTTGTCTAAGTGATGTTTCGACACTTAGGTAGGTTCGGCTAACCTTCTTGGGATTGGATTTGAGTTATTGCACATGTTTAAGTTATAATTGTAAGATTTAGATTAATGCATGAGTAAATGGGGTGATATGTATAAATATGATGGAAATGTGATCCCGCTTATGCTGAAAATAAGTAAATTGTGATCCTATTGGCAGATTGAAATAAAATCATGTTAATTGTGATATTTTGGGATATTATTGTGATAATATGAGGCTTGTGGTATTATTTGGGAAAGTTTGTGATAATTTGAGGGCATTTGGATTAAATTTTGTACATCATATGTATATTTTTGGACGAGTAAGGTCCAGTATTGATGTCAGATTCTTATTGTGTATATATTAAGGACGAGTAAGGTTCAATATTACTGGCACACTTATTAATGATATAATTATGTTGGTTTAAGGTATGATGATGGTTGTGGCACTAGTTGTTGCACTAGCTATTATTCTCCATGATCATATGAGGGTGATGTATCAATAATTTTACCACGATGATATTACATCAATCTTGGCTTGTACAATTGTCATGTATGTGTGCGATATTGCATTCTACTACCCCTTGACCGGGGTAGGAGGCAAGGGTAAGATGCTCTACATGATTTGTATCAGTTTTATATAAGCCCTTGACCCGGGTAGGAGTCAAGGGTGATATATTACACTTTTCAAACCCCTTGATCATGGGCAAGTGGAAAGGTTGTCATTGACCACTGGCAGGTGGAAAGGTTGTGCTATTATGTCACCTCTTCACCACGATCAGGTGGCAAGGTTGACAAACATCTGGTACATGCTATTGCAAGGACCCTATGCATTGCTTCATTGACTATATTAACTATCATTATGTATTCTTATATATATATATATGTATGTATGTATGTATGTATGTATTGTGTACTAACCTTGTGATGCAGGTGGTAGAGGCTCTAAAATGTTACATACTCGTTCAATTTCTCTTACCTAGTCGATTGAACCTACTGGGTACATTTTGGTGTACTCACCACAACTTTGTTTCCTCCCTTCAGATCAAGCATTGGGACCCATACATGGTTGTTGATTCGCTCTAGGAAGTCTTTTCTCCATCTATCCAGGTCATAGTTGTGAGGCTCAAACTTCAAGTTGTCATGGACATTGAGATTTCCTTTATCATTTCCTTTCAGGATTTGTATCAGATATTCTCAGCTATGTATTTCACTTGAGACAGTTGTATTTACTCTTTGGTACTACTTTAGATTCTCTTATACTCATAACTCTAGGTTTTAGGATTTCCTATTATATTTTGTGTTTATTTCTGCTTTACCTTATTCTTCATTAGTCGTGGTCCAATTTAGGCTCATGACAAGTTTTATATCAAATCTCTAGATTTGTTTAGCTCATCTGTCAAGAGCAGTGTGTCTACTAGAGTCTTGCAGATTGGTATTTAGACATATATACCCATCTTCGGGAGGCTACGAGTTAGGTTATAGGGAAAGCTCTCATATCTTGCTTTTTTCATTTGTTTCTTCATGTCACATATTTGTAAGTGTCTAATTTACTCCTACACAGATGCCAGTTAGTAGATCATATCGATCAGTGAAAGAACTGGAGTCAGCTGATGTGGCTCCCACTCGAGGTCAAGGAAGGGTTTGTGTTAAGGCCAGGAGCCACAAACTTACTAGGGGCAGCTATGCCCAAAGCACAAAGTAAATCGGCTTGTCCAGAGCCTTCTTATTAGCTAGAGAGGCCTATAGATCCTATTTCACTGCCCTCAGCCCCAGATGCTACACCCTCTTCAGGAGTTACTCTTGAGGGTATTGGCTAGATTGCAGAGAGCGCCTCCCACCCCAACTACTATTGATGCACCGATTACTGCAGCACCAAATGTCCTTTTTATAGCTCTAGCTGAGCCATCTATGATTCACGTGGGTCTTTTCTCAGTTCGAGAAGATTCTCCTATAATTGCTATGGTTCCACCTCAGGCATCTAGGCCTAATTCAGGTGCAACATCATAGTTTTGTTGTTACTCCACCCATTGAACTACCCTTATTTATGGTGCCACCATCTTTCGCCAACCTAGCCACGTCCACAATTGAGAAGAAAGCTTTCAACAGTTTGTACGATTGACTCCCTCAAGGTTTGATGGCACCCCTGGTAATAGAGCTTATGATTTCTTATTAGAGTGTCAAGATCGGCCACATAATCTAGGGCCTAGGTGTAACACGGGGAATGAGAACCTAAAGGTCTCCAAATAAGCCTCTTAGATCATACATGCACTTCATAGGTTCAAATAACAAATAATAGACGAGTGATAATATTATATACGGAATCAGACTAAGGGAAAATCATAGCTAAAAGTGGAAGCTCTACTTAATCTTTTAAGACATAATCAAAGTGAAGTAGTAGTCCAAACACATCTCTAAACAAGAGACGATAAACAAAGCCAAAAATACATGTTTGGACCCCTCAATACAAAGTCTTAGAAGAAGATACACAATGTGTCTGAAATATCAAAGTACAACTAGAAGATAAAGGCTCCATTTCCGGTGAATGGGAACTCACTAAAGCTCGGAGTCTTCACAATTAACCTAGCCACGAGGAGGATAAGGTAGTTTATCTATCCTTACATGATTATAAGCATGTAAGCAAAATGTAGTTAGCACTTTGGAATGTACTAAATATGCAAGTACGCAATGCAACAGTAAATATAATGAGAAAGAATTTGTACCAGATATGCCCAAATTATGAAATTTTAACAATATAATAAGTTTCAAAATAAAGCAACAAATAATGCCATTGTAATTCAAAGGAAGCACATAACCAAATAACTGTGGGAGTAAAAACGTAACCTATAAGACCATATGAGCTAATATATGAAATATCGATGTTATACTCTACACTGTCCAAAGAGTGAGCCTATTTGCCAAGGTAAACTCTGGAAATTGAAATACTAGATGGATCCGCTAGTCAAAAGGCCTAAAAAGGCGAAATTGGAAAGACTAAAAAGACAAAATCAAAATATCCTACGGTGGCATGTAGTTATGAGATTAGAAGCTTTAATAAGACCCCTTGGATGGACCCTCACTCCTAATTCATTCAGTGCTAAGTCAAAATCCGTCGAAAACGGATAATGCATAATCAAAATAATCAAAATATAAACTTAATTCAAATGTTTTAGCCTTTCCAAACATATTTAACTTGTACTTAAGAATAGCTCTAGAATGGAATTCGTAATAATTTACACTAGGTCTTGAATAACCGAATATCAATTAAAACTTATAGTTCTTGTTCTTGTTCAAAATCATATACTCAAATCCATAACATGAAGGTCAATCTTTAGAATTCATAAATCAACTTAATTAGTATTTGGGTATTTGTCAAGTAATCTTAAAATCGTGTAATTGAATCATAAGCAAGCTTAAAATATTCAATTAAGCAATATAAGATCAAAATTGTTTTAACCGATAAGAGAGATCAAAGTTTGAAAGTGTAGATTAGGTTAAATCATGCAAATTAATAATGCTTGAATCAGATCATATACAATATTTATAAATACTCATAAATAATTATAAGATTGCATGAATAATCATATCTATGAAAATATCAATTATTATGAAATTACCCATGGATAAAAGATTAAAAATTCATAATTCAAAGTTTAGTTTTCGAAGAGGATTTCTTGGTTTAAAGGAAATTAAGAACCAAATCCACATACCTTAAGGTCTTTAAATTACTTGAAGGAATCCTGAGGAGACTTAAAGGATTCCCTGAGTTCTTGAATTCCAATGAAAGTTCTTGAGAATCTTGGAATTGGATAGTGGATTTTGGGGAAGCATTTGGAGAGAATTAGGGCAAAGATTGCTTATAAGAGCGTATGAGGGTTTATCAGGTCCAAACCCCTTCTTGGGAAAGTATAAATATCATCAAAAGGTCAAAAATGACATTTTAATGTATCCCGATGACAAGGATGGTCCAGAGGTCCCATCGCTGAACCATTCGGCGGTATGCCAAATGGAACCTTCAAAATGCCTTTTTTGAAACTTTCCTGAGCAATTCGGCGGCCAATTCGGCAGTCAAATTGGCCGTCGCCCTTTCTGACAGCCTAGACAGGCTTAAGTAAAATGGTCACAATGTTTTACTCCAAACTCTGAATATGTTTAAATTAGATGCATTGGAACGATAATTCAAATACCTAAAATTTTGTAGGTAGCGAGTCACCTAATTTATCGTCTTTTAAGAGATATGACCTTTGAGGTTGACCCTTATACAAATTTATACAAAACATAGACGATTGAAATACTTTCGTCTTGGCTCAAGGTAAAGGATGCCTTATGACCCCAAACCACATTTAATACACTTGGAATACTTAGAAATTAATCCCATCACCTTAGAATTCATCAAGTCGAGCCTATACGCATATAAAGAAAGACTCGAGTCTTAGCTTTAGATGTCCATAATATCTCCTCCTTGAATTGGAGACATTCGTCCTTGAATGTGATGGAAATACGCTTGAAAGAAGTAACAAGACAAATTTCATCCCTATAATTAATGCATCAATGCAACTTAAACATCATTTTCATGAATTCTCCAACTTATGCATCAAATATTATCAAAACATGTCATTATGAGTATGTATGTATGTAATATGGCATGGAAGGCTGAAGTACATGACTTGACAACCAAACATAGGATTAACTTATTACCTTAGGAATGAGTAGAGTGGAAGAGATAAGGATATCACTTCTTCATGTCTGCTTTGGCTTCCCAACTAGCACTTTTGACTTGTTGATTCCTCCAATGAACTTAGACGGATGCTACATTATTGTTCCTCAGCCTCTTTACTTGTCTATCTAATATTTACACTAGAACTTTCTTCATATATCAAATTTTCAACCATAACACCTACAACTTCCAAAGGCACAATAGAGTTAGGTTCACCAACACACTTCTTCAAGATTCTATAATGCCCAATATACCTTGGGCTCAATATTCCCTTCTTGCCAAACCAAACTACACCCTTCATGTGTGAATTTCGTTTACACCCAACCAATATACCTTCTTTAAATCTCTATACATCTTAGAACCATAATGAATAGAATAGGATAAGTTATGTGCCTCTTTCAATATAAAATCCTTCAACCAATCAACATTTGGGAAACCCAACCTACCTTACTACCTACGGACATCATCTCCCCTTTGGGAGAAACACTCTATCTTGCCATCCTTCACCAATGCTTTCAACTCTACTATAGTGAGGTCAAGGTCTTGCTTAGATTTGACCTCTTCAATCAAAGAAAAGTTGGAACAATCAAGAACGACATACCTCTATCTTTTGGCCTCATCTAACCCAACTCACAACCTAGCCAATCAATGAACTTCCTTTTCTGTAGGATTTATTTTAACTCCCTCACCTCACACTACATGCCCAATGAATACACCTTCCTTTAACCTAAACCTACATTTATCAAACTTGGCAAACAAACTCTTCTCCCTTAAAGTTTGCAACACTACCCACAAATATTTCACATGTTCTTCCTTACTCCAAGAATAAGCCAAGATATCATTAATGAATACCACAACAAACATTTCAAGGTAGGGTTTAAAGATTCTATTCATAAGATGCACAAATACTCTCAGTGCATTAATTAGGACAAATGACATTACCACAAATTCAAAGTGCCTATATCTAGTCCAAAAAGCCATTTTAGGAATATCGCATCACCGTACCCTCATTTGATGGTATCCGGACCAAAGATCAATCTTAGAAAATGACTAGCCCCTTGCAATTCATTAAATAAGTCATCTATCCTTGTTAGAAGATACTTATTCTTTATGGTTACCTTATTAAGCTGCTGGTAGTCGATGCACTTTCTAAGTGAGCCATCCTCCTTCCTTACAAAAAAAAAACTAATGCACCATTAAGGTGACTTGCTAGACCTAATAAACCTCTTCTCCAATAAATCTTTCAACTGGTCCTTAAGTTTTTTCAACTCCACCGGTGCCCTCTTATAGGGTGGAATAGAGATAGATTTGGTATCGGGAAGGAAATCTACGCAAAAATCAATTTTCATTTTGGGAGGAATGAAAAAATGATCTTCAGGAAACACATCAGAGAATTCATTGACTATGGGGACTGACTCAAGAGAATGGATTTCGGATAACAGATCTTGAAGCCTAACCATATGATAGATACACCCCTTAGAAATTATTTTATGAGCCTTAAGTATGAAATGAATCTACCTTACAACAAAATCTTAACCTTCCCACGCATACACGGGTTCATCAAAATTTGAAACATTATCTTGTGGGTTCTACAATCTATGGTAGCATAGGAGGCATGTCATAGTCCGCAACAAGGGTGACATCGAAATCCCCATAAATAATTCAATGACATCATATGAAAAGATCTTATGCTTAGTGACACAAGAACACTTTTATAAAATCTTTTAGCCACTATAGACTAACCAATAGGAGTGGACATAAGGAAAGAGTCATGTAAAATTTGGAGACTCAAATTGAACCTATTAGCAAGGAAAGGGGTCACAAAAGGATAGGTTAGTATGTGGATCTAACAACACATAAACATCAAAATTAAATACCTTCAACATACCCGTGATAAAATTTGGTTCATCATACACCTCTTGTCTCCCTTATGGTGTAGAGAACCAATTGTTATGAGGAGAACTACCTTGTTGCATACCTCGAGGCTTTTGCCCCACTTGAGCATCTTTGCCTTGTGGACGAACACCCTTCCCTTTATCACAAGCTTTGGGACAATCAAAAACCTTGTGACTAAGTTGGCCACATGCAAAGCAACCACCAATCTCCTGATAACACACATCTCCATGGTTCTTACCCCACTTGCCACACTTAGGAATAATTTGTCCACCATTACCACTATGAGCTTTGGCGTTGGGAATGCTATCATTGGCAAACTATTTTTTTTTTTGAACATTAGAGAGCCCTTGGCCTTCAAATTTGTTTCCTTGTTGAAAACTACAACCTTTAACACTTTGAAATACACCATCTCTAATATGAGTCACTTTTCTCCCTTTCTTGGAGGCCACTGGAAAGTACCTTATGTTATACCCAATATCACCACACTTGAAACAAACCTCAGTGTAAGCTAAAAACTTTTCTTGATGCTTCTTGCCACTCTCATGACAAATGGAAAAAGGAAGCCTTTACTGTTTGTACTTGGTGGCCAGAACACCAATAAACAATAAAGCACAATCAACTCAGGCCCTCTTAGCCTTCCTCTCCCCCTACATATCACTTGTAATCCCAGAGATACCCGCCTATTGTTTTAGTTGAGCTACTACAGCTTTTCTAATAGCCATATGGCATTGAGAAACTCCACATTAGATATGACAGTGTTGGGGGATTGATCAACAAGCGAGTGATGGTCGCCATCTCTTCAACCATTCTAAAGGGCCTGAGACATATTCTAAACCTTAATGGATAGTAATCATATATAAACCTTATGGGAGTTAGCTCTGTCACACGACATAGACCATGAAGAAGTGAATCATCTCCTAAACGCCTTATTGCCTCAAAGTCATAGTTGTGCGCGCTTCACAACCGTGAATAAGACTCTACTTGACTTGGTATGGTGGACCTCTGAGGACTGTTTATAAACCTAATACTCTAATACCAAGCTTGTCATGACCTGAACCTAGGGCCTAGGTGTGACGAAGAGAATGAGAACCTAAAGGTCGCCAAACAAGCCTCTTTGATAATACATGCACTTCATAGGTTCAAACAATGAATAATAGACGAGTGATAATATTAAATAGGAAATGGACTAAGGGACAATCATAGCTAAAAGTGGAGGTTCAACTTAATATTTCAAGACATAATTAAAGTGAAGTAGTAGACTAAATACACCTCTAAACAAAAGACAATAAATGGAGCCAAAAATATAAGTCTGGACCCCTCAATACAAAATCTTAGAAGAAGATAAATAATATGTCTGAAATATCAAAAGTAAAGCTAGAAAATAAAGGCTCCGTTCCCGATCAAAGGGAACTCACTAAGCTCAAAGTCTTCAGGATCAGCCTAGCCACGAGGAGGATAACGTAGTTCACTAGGCAAAATGTGGTTAGTACTTTCGAATATACTAAGTATGCAACGCAAAAAGAAAATATAATGAAAACAAATACATACCATATATGGCTAAATTCCGAAACTTTAACAATATAATCAATTTCAAAATAAAGCACAAAATAATGCCATGATAATGCAAAGGAAGCACATAAACAAAAAGGTGTAGGAATAAAATTATAATTGATAAAACCATATGAGCTATGATATGGAATACCTATGTTTTACACTACACCGGCCAAAGAGTGACCCTACTTGGCAAGGTAAATTTCAAAAGGAGAAATACTAGATGGATCCACTAGTCACAAGGCCTAAAAAGGCAAAACTGAAAATCCTAGAAAGACAAAATCAAGATAGCCTATGATGGCACGTACTTATGAGATTAGAAGCTGTAGTAAGACCCCTTAGATGGAGCCTCACTCCTAACTCATTCGATACTAAGTAAATATTCCACGAAAATAGACAATGCATAATCAAAATATCAACTTAATCCAAAAGGTCTTAGCTTGTCAAAACATATTTAACTATTTATTAAGAATAGCTCCAGAACAAAATTCAAAATAATTCAGACTGGGTCTTGAATAACCCAATATCGATTAAAACTTATCGTTCTTGTCCTTGTTCAAAATCAGATACTCAAATCTAAGATATGAAGGTCAATATTCGGAATTCATAAATCAACTTAATTAATATTTGGGTATTTGTCAAATAACTTTAAAATCATGTAATTGAATCATAAGCTATAAGCAAGCTTAAAACAATCAATTAAATAACATAGGATCAAAATCATATTAACCCATAATAATATTCCATGTTTGAAAGTGTAGATTAGGTTAAATCATGCTAACTCGTAATGCTTGAAAAGAATAATGTAAAACCTCTATAAATACTCATAAATAACCATAAGAATGCATGAATGATCATAATCTATGAAAATATCAATTATTATGTAATTACCCATAGATAAAAGATTTACAATTCGTAATTCAAAATTTAGTTTTCGAAGAGTACTTCTTGGTTGAAAGGAAACCAAGAATCAAACCAACATATCATAAGGTCTTGAAATTACTTACATGAAACTTGAGGACACTAGTAGGATTCACTTGCATTATTGAATTCCAAGGAAAGCTCTTGAGAATCTTGGAATTGGATGGTGGATTTTGGCGAAGATTTGGGAGGAATTTTAGAGAGAACAAGGGCTAAGATCAGTGAGAAGAGCATATGGGGGTTTATCAAGTCGAAATTTCTTATTGGGAAAGTATAAATAACATCAAAAGGTAAAAAGAAACCAACATTTTAATGTATCCCAACGGAACAATCGACGCACCAAACATCCCATCACTTAACCATTCGGTGGAACGCTAAATGAGACCTTCAGAATACCTTTTTTGACAAGTTTTAAAGTTTCCTGAGGGATTCAATGAACAATTTAGTGATGCATCGAAAGCATTCGGCGATCAAACTGACCGCCACCCTTTTTAATAGCTTAGACATGCTTAACTAAACTGGCCATAATATTTTACTACGAACTAGGAATAAGGTGAAATTGGATGAGTTAGAAAGATAATTCAAAGACCTATTATTTGATCAATAGTGGGTCACCTACTTTATTTTGTGATCAGAGCTAAGAACCTTTGAAGTTGACCATTATATGAATTCACACCGAAACATAGCCGATTGAAACCCTTTGGTGTTAGCTCAACGGAAGAGATATCTTATGGCCCCAAACAACATGTTATACACTTTGAATAATTAGAAATTGATGGCACCACCTTAGAAGTCATCAAGTCAATCCTATACGTGTACGAGGAACGACTCAGATTAAGATCTAAGGTGTTACAGTAGACACCCACCACATGATAAGAAGTTTTAGTGGTAGGCCCATCAAGGTCAGGCAATCTACGCATCCATCCTTCTATCTAATAGTGTTAATAGGTCATGTCCTACTAATACAAGTCATGATAACTCTCTTAGTTCAGCCAAACATGGAGGTCCTTTGACACAGTCATCTCAAGAGCGATATCCCAAGACTTGTTATTTTTGTGATAAGGTTTGGCATATCACCAACCTTTTCCCACATTATGCATTTCCATTTCAGAATTTAGGAGCTCAGTAATCCCATTTGACCCAGTACTTGCAGCTAGAGACACCTCTTAGGGAAAAAGGCGTAGTACTAAGGGAGGTCATGGTACATTGAGAGGTGGAGCCCGTGGGGGCCTACAAGCTAGTGGTAGGGGTAGATTTTGTTTTGTGGTTTCATATAGAGCCGAAGCAGAGGCCTCTGATGTAGTTATCACAAGTAAAATTCTAGTCTGCCACCATTCAACTTTAGTTTTATTTTATCTAGGCTTTACTTATTCCTATATGATAGCCTATTTTTCTTCTGATATTGATATTATGTGTGAGTGACTTGCCGAGCCTCTTTATGTATCAACCAAAATTGGTATTGGTGGTGAATCATGTATATCAGTGTTGTGTGGTGATATTTATGGGGAGAGATATTATTGTTGACTTGTTATTCTTAGATATGGTTGACTTTGTTGTGATATTAGGAATGGACTAGTTGTCGCCTTATCATGCTTTTCTTAACTGTCAGGTGAAGATCGTGACCTTATCTTGCCCCTGCTTGCGTCAATTGGTGTGGATGAAAGTACCTCATGCCTCTCTAAAGGGTGTTATTTCTTATATGCATGCTTATCGGTTGATGGAGAAGGGACGCTTGGCATATTTGGGTCATGTTTAGTCCTGTTTTCAAGAGTTTCCATCATTGGAGACGATCAAGGTTGATAGAGTGTTTATGGATGTATTCTCAACTTACTTACCTAATATCCCTTTGGACTGCAATATGGACTTTGCTATTGATGTGGAGTCGAGTAGGAAGCCCATCTAGATTTCCCTTAATTGCATTGCGCTGTCTGAATCGAAGGAGTTAAAGGAACAATTGGATGATTTCTTAAAGAAGGTATTTTTTCATCCAAGTATATCTCCCTGGGGTGCTCATGTATTATTTATGAAGAAGAAAGATGGCACTAGGTGTATGTGTATTGACTATCGCCTGCTGAACAAAGTAACAATCAAGAAAAAATATCCTTTGCCTCACATTGATGATCTTTTTTGACCAGTTGTAGGGTGTCTTGGTATTCTCTGAGATTTATTTGAGCTCCAGCTATCATTAGTAGAGAGTTTGACAAACTGATATCCCAAAGACAACTTTTAGGACCCGTTATGGGCATTATGAGTTTGTGGTTACATCTTTTGGGCTAACTAATACCCCAACTGCTTTTATGGAGTTTATAAATTGAGTCTTCAAGCCCTATTTTGACATATTGGTGATTGTGTTTATGGATGATATATTGGTTTATTCCAAGAGTGAGGGCGATCATGTTCAACACTTCATGACCGTGCTTCAGAGGTTGATGAAAGTGATATTATATACAAAGTACTCAAAGTGTGAGTTTTAGCTTGAGTTTGTGGCTTTTCTTGAGCATGTGGTGACAAAGGATGGCATTATCGTAGATATGGCCAAAGTGGCAGCTGTTCGTGATTAGGCTAGGCCTACTTCTATGATTGACATTCGAAATTTCATTGGCTTAGCAAGATATGATCAATGTTTAGTTCAGGGATTTTCATCTATAGTAGCCCAGTTGACCAGGCTTACTTAGAAGGATGTAACATTTTAGTGGGCGAAGGAGTGTGAGGCGAGCTTCCAAAAGCTTAAGGATTTATTAACTTCAGCAACCATTCTTGCTTTTCCCTAGGAGGGAGTCCTATTTGTGGGTATTGTGATCCTTCTGGTGTAGGTTTTGGTGGTAAATTGATGCAAAGGTAAAAGGTGATAGCATATGCCTCTAGACAGCTGAAGGTGCATGAGAGTAACTATCCTTCCCATGACTTGGAGTTGGCTGTAATTTTGTTCGTGTTGAAGTTCTGGCGACATTATCTTTAGAGACTGCATTCTGAGATTTTTACCGATCACTAGAGTATCAAATAATTTTTTTTAGCCAAATTTGAATATGAGATAGCATAGGTGGTTGGAATTACTTAAGGACTGTGATATCTCTATTTTATATCACCCCAGGAAGGCCAATGTCGTGGAAGATGCCTTGGCCACTTTCTAGATAGACAGTTTGGTTAGATTTCCTTTCCTCTGAGTATTTTGGCCTTTGTTGATGCTAGATCTTCCTTGCTTGATCAGATCAGTGCTCATAAGTTTGAGGATCCCAATTCATGCTTGATTCGTGACAAAGTGTTAAGGGGTGAAGCCAAGCTGGCTATTATTGATCATAAGGGCATATTGAGGATTAATGGTAGAGTTTGTGTGCCCAAGGTGGGAGTTTGGGTGTGATTGATATAAGAGAAGGCCAATTGTGCTAGATATTTTATCCACCCAGGTGTGGCAAAGATGTACATGATTCAAAACAATATTATTTGTTGTTCAGGATGAGAAGAGACATAGCTGAGTTTGTGGCCAAGCATTTGAATTGCCAACAAATCAAGTATGAGCATCAAAGGCCTGGTGGATTGATGCAGAGTATGCCCATTGCCGAGTGGAAATAGGAGTATGTGACTATGGATTTTGTTATCAGTTTGCCTATGGCATTGGGCAAGTTTGACTTAGTATGGGTGGTTGTTAATCATTTCACCAAGTTAGCTCACTTTATACCAGTGAAGACTAGCTACAATGTAAAGTAGTTGGCTAGATTGTATATTCGGGACATTATCAGATTGCATAGGGTACCGGTATCTATAGTATCTGATAGAGGATCAGTGTTCACCTCTCATATTTGGCATGCTCTATAGTATGGATTAGGTATCCAATTGGATTTGAATTCAAGTTTTCCCTCCCAGATTGACAATCAGTTAGAGTGCACCATTCAGGTGTTTACGACATGCTTAGGGCCTCTGTGATTGATTTTGGGGCCTTATGCGACCGACACTTATATAACATTAGCAAAGTTCTCATATAACAACAGTTATCACTCCAGCATTCACATGGCACCATTTAAGGCCTTGTATGACCAAAGTTATAGATCGTCTTTTAGATGGTTCTATTTAGGTTCAGCCGAGATGTTGGGTGTTGATTTTCTTCCGGACGCCATGGACCGGGTCTGACTGATTTAGAGTATGCTTTCGACAACTCAAGGCCACCAAAAGAGTTATGAAAACCAGAGGGTTAGGTCTCTTAATTCTCTGTTAGTGACAGTATTTGGCTAAAAGTTTCACCCTTGAAGGGCAGAAAAGGGGAAAGCTCACTCCATGATTTATTGGACCATTTGAGATTTTGAGGAGAGTTGGTAAGGTGGCCTATGAGTTAGCCTTATGACCTAGATTATCATGGGTTCATCAAGTATTTAATGATTTCATGCTCCGCCAATACATTCCAAACGAGTCCCATGTGATTTTTTATGATTTGGTAGAATTGGGTTCAGACTTGTCTTATGAGGAGGAGCTAGTAGCTATATTGGATAGGAAGGTCTAGAGATTAAGATCCAAGGATATACCCTCAGTGGAGGTTTAGTGGTGACACTGTTCTGTATATGAGGCTATTCAGGAGTTAGAGTAAGATATGCGGACCAATATCCTAGCCTTTTTGAGGCTTCAGGTAGTCCTTTTTCCTTTATGTTCGAGATGAACATAATTTTACTAATGTATGATTTAATAACCCTCTAGGTTATTTTTGAGCTTATCTCAAATAATTACCATTTTATCTTTTTGTAAGTTACTTTGGGCTTATTTTGTACAATCTATATTGTTAGAACTTAAATCTTGGGTTTTAAAAGTTGAAAATATGAGTTTATAAATTTTTGGAAGTTTAAGTTGTTAAAAAAGTGTGTTTGGTAACATTTTGAGTTTTAGGTGTTGGTCTATGAGAAGTGATAGAACTAACAGAGTTAAAATAAGGTTTTTAGGCCTAAAGTTATGTTTTTAGTTGTTTTTGGAACCAATATTTGACTTTGGTCAACATTCAGAGTTTGGAAGCTCCGATCAAAATTGCAACAGTCCCAGTAGTTTTGGATGGTGAAACTAACGCTAGAAATGGTCTCATCATAATTGATGGAGTTGAGAGGGCAATTTCGGTATTTGAGTTTTAAACTAGTTTATATGAGTTGCATTGGTAAATGTGATGAGGAGACCTTAGAATCGATTTCTGATGATTCTGTTGAGCCTGGATTGCTATTTTTGGTATGGATACATATTTGATTTGTGTAATTCTGATTCCGGATGAGTTCCGAGAGTCTGTTCAAAGTTAAGAATTTGATTTGTGCATTGCTGGTGCAGAGTTTATGGTGCAAGTGTTTTTCTTCTACTTGTTTGCAGAGGTATAAGTGCTTTCCTCTCTGCGGTCGCGTGGGATCCTCTACATTCACAGAGTATGGCCGGTGTTTCCCTTTTACTTCTTTGCATTCGCGGAGGTTTAGAGTTGTTTCCCTCCGTGTTCGCAGGTCCCTACCCACGTTCTCGGAGTTCTTTCATGATTGAACAGTGTTAAATCTTAAACCCACCATTTTGACTCCATTTGCAAACATTCCAAGCTTTTGGGGTGATTTTTGAAGGAGATATTTGGAGTATTATTCTGGTAAGTGTTTCTAACATCATTTTACTAATTTCCATGACTTTTAATTTAATTTTGTCTTGAATTACATGATTTTGAATGTCCAAAATTGGGAATTTTTAGTTTATGATTTCAAACTTTAAATGATGACTTGACCACCATAGTGAGCTCAATTTTAGTGGGATTTTCATCCATAAACTCTATTTTTGTGTAGAACCTGATTTTACAGTCAATTTCAAAAGTCAAGAACTTCAAGTTTTATCCCTAATTTGACCATTTTACCCCTAAACCTAATTTATGCCAATGTGGGTATCAAGATGCATCTCTTGATGCGTAGTATCTATTTTTGATGTATATTGATCAATTTGGTAATTGTTTGGAGACTTGAGTTTCTTGAAAGCTTGTGCGATTGCGGTTTTGGCATTGAGGTAGGTTTGGCTAACCTTCTTGAGACTGGATTTTAGTTATGGACATGTTTATGTGGTAATCCTAAGATCTAGATTGATTCATGAGTAAATTGGTTGATATGTCAAATTGTGATGCAAATGTGATCCAGCTTATGCCGGAAATGAGTAAATTAAGATCCTATTGATCCTCTATTAGATACTATTGAAATGAAATCTTGTGAATTGAGATATTTTGGGATATTATTGTGATAATATGAGGCTTGTGGTATTACTTGGGGAAGTTTGTGATGATTTGAGGGCCTTTGGAACAAATTTTGTGGATCATATTTAAATTGTTGGACGAGTGAGGTCTGATATTGATGTTACATTCTGTTTGTGTATATTTTTGGGACGAGTAAGGTTTGGTACTGTTGGCATACTTTATTAATGATATAATTATCTGAATTATGGTATGGTGATTGTTGTGGAACCCATTGTAGCGCTTGTTATTATTCTCCATGTTCATATGAGGGT
Source organism: Solanum rostratum (assembly GCA_029948455.1). NCBI lineage: Eukaryota > Viridiplantae > Streptophyta > Magnoliopsida > Solanales > Solanaceae > Solanum > Solanum rostratum. The sequence goes on from CM057054.1 coordinate 24,861,451, forward strand.
GATGTATCAGTAAATTTATCATGATGTTATACATATATCTTTACTTGTATCATTGTCACGGACGTATATAATATTGCATTGTACAACACCTTGACTCGGGTAGGAGGCAAGGGCAAGATGCTCCATATGAGTTGTATCACTTTTATATAACCCCTTGACTCGAGTATGAGTCAAGGGTGAGATATTCCACTTTTCAAACCCCTTGACCATGGTCAGGTGACAAGGTTGAGAGATATGATGATACTCCTTGAGCATGTGCAGGTGGCTAGTTTGAGCTATTCTGACACCTCTTGACCACAAGCAAGTGGCAAGGTTGAGAGACATTTGGTACGTGGTTAGGCAAGGCCCCTATGCATTGCATCATTATCTGTATTGACTATCATTATCTGTTCTTATTTATTTATATATATGTATTGTGTACTAACCTTGTGATACAAGTGGTAGAGGCTCTTAGATAATACATACATATTCGATTTTTCTTACCCAGTTGGTTCCACCTACTGGGTACATTTTGGTATACTAACCCCTACTTTGTTTCCTCTCTACAGATCGAGCACAGGGACCCGGACAAGGTAGTTTATTCACTTTAGCAAGGCTTTCTCTATCAATCAAGATCTTAGAAGTGAGGCTCAGACTTTGAGTCACTATGGATCTTTGAGATTTGCTTTATCATTTTCTTTTCAAACTTTTTATAAGATATTATCAACTTTATATTTCACTTGAGACAATTTTTTACTCTTTGATACTACTTTAAATTCTCTTGTGCTCATGACTCCAGGTTTTTAAATTTCATAATATATGTTGTTGGTATTTCTGCTCTACTTTATTCTTCATTAGTCATGATACGATTTAGGATTGTGACAAGGTGGTATTCAACTTAAGATAAGTACCAAGACCCTTTTGAAACGACTTTTAAAGGTGAGAGATGAATCGACCTCCACGATCCAAAATAAGGGATAAGGGAACCCCATGCGACCTCACCAACTCCCGAACATATAATTTTGTATAGTTTTTCGACATTAAAAGTTATCTTGATCGGTAAGAAATGTACTGACTTCATTATTCTATCCACTATCACCCATATGGAGTCAAAATGCCTCATGGTTTTTTGGCAGCGCAACAAAAAATCCTTATTGATGTATTCCCACTTTCAAGTTGGAATTTCAACGTATTGAGCTAGACCACCTGGCCTTTGATGTTTAACCTTGACTTGTTGACGATCGGAGAACTAAGACACAAACTTTTCAATATCGTTCTTCATTTTGTTGCACCAATACACTTCCCTCAAATCTCTATAAATCCTAATGGAATCGGGATGAATAGGATTGAAGGAATTCTGAGCTTCTTGCAATATCAATAAACTCAATCCATCAACAACCAGCACACACAACCTCCATTGGTAATGAAATACCCCATCTCCCCATTGTGAGAATACCTCTATCTTTCCTTCCTTCACCAGGACTTTAATTAAAAAAATGTGGGATCGTGATCTTACTTTGACACAACATCCTCAATCAATAAAGACTCTGAGCCATTCAATACAATTGGTCATGCACAAACTACACGTCCAAATCAAGGTATAAGCGGTCGTTGTCAAAATATAGAACCTAACAATGGTTAGTGTCGATCCCATAAGGATAAGGTCTAGACTTGAATTAATTTACAAGAAATTAGAATGAATTAATCGACTTATTTACTGAAATGAGGAGGGCTTGTAAAATGCAATAAGTAAACCTAAACTAATTTCAAACCGTCAAATGCAAATGTTGTGAAATTAGTGAGAGAAGTAACTAGGGAATTGTGTTCCGCATAAATTACTAACTCAGTGCAACCAAATATTCACAACCTTTTCTAGTGCATAGCATGCAAAATTGTTAAGTTATGCCCACCTAACTCTTTGATCCAGGCATAAAGGAAATTTCACCACATGATTTGACCCATCCGCACGGTGTTGCATTACTAACCCTTATCTTGTCTAGTACTTCCATCCTATGATCCATTCAGGTTGATTAGATGAGAGTAATCACATCAAAACCTGTTAATTGTCCCTTATCCCATTCATTACTCCTTGATCCAGTAAGTAAGAATTAGGCGAGTTCTACCGTTAGCCACCGTTAAAAAGAACTAATATAGAAGAGGTAATTAATATATGCATGCACATTTTACAAAGATGATGAATCATCCAATTTTTACTTTGTTAATTCTTCATGGTTTCCACAACCCTAGTTATGGATTTAGCAATTCATGTTCATTGTAGATGAAGGAATCATGTTATGGAATAGCTGATGTCACCCAAGTTACACCTCCTTTTTGAGGATAAAGCAGCCATTATCAAGAAATAGAACCTAACAAAGGTTAGGGTCGAACCAATAAAGAATATGCAGACTCAAGAGAATTTAATGACTACAATTAGAGTAGTTAACCGACTTACTTCCCCAAAGTGGGGGGGAGGGGTTGCAGTAATCAGTGGAGAAATAAAACTAACTAAGCAAGAGTGAAATCAATATGCAAAAGAAACTAGGGTTTTGCGTCCGCTATGATTTCCTATCACCAGATAACCTGTATGTTCACCAAGACCTTTGTGGTCAAAGGTGAGAGGCGAACTTCACTATGTGACTTGGCCCATATCCATAGTGTGCATTACTAAACCCTACCTACTAGTCCAAGTAAAACCTCTCCTTGGCCTAGTTTGGTTGATTAGACGAGAATACATCAATCAAATCCTATTAATTTATCTATTTTCCTATTCATTACTATCTTGGTCTAGACAATAATACTAGGTAGGTTCTAATGTTGCCCACTACTAGAAAACATGTAAAATGAAGAGAGTTAACTAATACATACATGCAAACATTTCAAGAATTATGAATTATCTGATTTTACATTGTTGTTCATGGTTCCCAAAACCCTAGTTGTGGATTTAGCTACTCATACTTTGTATAGATGCATAACTTATGAATTGGAACCACATAATAGAACACTTACACAGTTGATTTAAGAACAAGAAAACCCAACTTCAAACAGAATCACAAGATTAAAGATAAAATCAAAGTACAAGTGTTCTTAATACTCTCCAATGTAATATCATGATTTTCTCTCTCTAATTGCTGAGTTTTCTGTGTATTATGCGAAAATGTCTGAAAAATAATATGAAAAATCTATTTATAATATTTAAAATACATGTCCTAAACAAAATAGGATAGTTGGTAGGCACGCCTCACAAACTAGTTTACAGGATGTATTACATTCCCACAGCTCGTAATCGGTGTCTCATACGAAGTTATTGGAATTCTGGACTTCAAGTCTACGACATACCCTCTATGACCTATAAAGTTATTTATGACTTATAGGGGGTTTCGTCTGATGAATCTTTAGAAAGTCTCGATCTTTGATGCTCAGAGTACGAACCATGTTCTACGACTCCTAAATCATTCTACGACTCGTCTACATGTTCGTAGAACCAACTTCAAAAAATTAGCCTCTCACTAGAATTGTCTACTTCGTAGAACCAACTTCAAAAAATTAGCCTCTCACTAGAATTGTCTACAAAACCACTCTACCACCCATAGAACGGCCTACAGCCTGTAAAGGGTCTCGTGCTGCATCAAAAATCAACAACTTTTGTATTTCATCCGAAAATCAAGGTCAACCCTAGAATCCTGCAAATATAACACAAAACACATAAAACAAACTAACATCGCATTGAGAACACACAAAATACAAAGTTTTAAGCATCAAAATTGTTGTATTTTGACAACACATCATCACCCTGAACTTAAAATTGTTGGTTGTCCTCAACAGACCGACTCAATCTACATAGGTAATAAAATAACATACAAACCTCAACCCAATTGCATACATCACATCCATCTCAAACTTAGACACCCTTTCCAGATTTTCTAAATAGAATAATATATCCATCAAGCGAACCAGTACAGACTAGTGCATGTGACAACACAACTATAACAAGTGAGGCACTATCAATAATCCATAGTCACTAAATAAGTCTAATGCTAACAATGCAATGCAAGTGCCCTCACAGAAAGAAGTCCCATATTTTTTACTCACTGATGTTTTCATATGTAAACTTGGGACTATGCAAAATCGTTCACTGTCAAAAAAGATATTCATGCATCATGCCTAATACCATAGGCTTGCCCCTACACTCATGACTAAGACATTCAACTACTCAGACAAGCATCACTTTAGGAATTTCTAGGCTTGTAACATAGGCTCAGGGGCTTTGGTATAGTACTTTGGTGACTTAGTGACTAACGACCCTCCTTGTCACTGTGTTTTCCTACACGTTTGCCCTACCAATTAAGTAATTCTCATCTCATCCTTCCTTTCTCCTATTTCAAGCTTTTCTAGGTGCTTTCTTTTCATTTTTTCAGCATTTTACCTTGATTTTGCAATTCGTTTTCCTTTTTAACTCACAACTAAGGAATCACTTATTTTTCTTGCACCCAGTACATGATTTTTCCTTTTTCTCTGTATCACTAACTTTCCCCCTCATTTATGTGTTTCATCTTTACACCAACCACCTTGAACTTAGGCTTTTGGCCTGGGTTGAGGTGCACAATATCCATCCTCTAAATTAGGGTCACTTTTTGTAGCCACCCTCAACTTAGGCTTTTTTCCTCAGTCAAGGTGCACAATGTTAAAGGAAGGACCAGGGCCAATTTCATGATGTTACAACTAACAAGGCTAGGTTAGTCAGGCGTTTGCATAGAATAGATACATGTTAAGCATTAGGAACAGGGGATATATTGCAATTTTGGTTGGTCATTTTAGTCTAAGTGGGCTTTTAAGAAGCTTGACCTAAGATCCTTTCCTAATCCAATTAATCTACAGTGTAACTTAGAGTAAGTGGGCAAGTTATGAATTAGCACACAACACATGAATTTAGCGATTTAAAGCTCACACTCACATGACACTAACTACATTATTAACAAAAGAATCTCAGATCATGCTTTTCTCTCAATTTCTCCTCATTTATTAGAACAAACATTGTCAACACACCTAAACATGCATGGTTACTAGCTAAACTACTAATCGAACTTTTCGGTAGGTATTGTTTTACAAACAAAACACAAAAACATGCTATATGCCACATGTATTAGTACTGTATGATACAAATATTTCTTAAACATCCTAAACGTGCCGGTTCAACAGAAAGTAAATATCCATGGGAAAAAATAACACAAGCAAGAAAACTCTAGGATAAAAAATTAAGGTAGTCATGGATCCAAGCTACTCAGACTTCACTGAGGCCTGTAACTACCCACATCTCATTGAAAAATATGTGCATTATACCCAATGCATGCAATCAAAGAAAAACAAAATAGGGTCAAAAATCATACCTAGGCACCTAAGCGCCAGCATATGGCAGAGTTTGGCCACCCTTGACCTATGTGGTGGTCTCCTAAGTAGTAATACTCTATTTGGAGGGACCAGCACCCCTCAAAGTCTCATGCTCTTGAGCCTATCATCTCTCCTGCTCCTTTATTGACTCCTTCAACACAATCTCGAGATCCTCTTTCTTAGTAAGCCCCACATAAAATCGTACGATATCAGGATCATTATTTGGGCAGGGCCTCTTCTCGTGGGAAAGCTGGATAGGCTCATCAGGAGAGAATAAATCTACCAATAACACTGGGGGCATAGTCTCATGTAGTGTAACCTATGTTGTTGTCATGTCAACCCTGAGTCGCTAGATCTCCTTCTGAAGGGTCGTCAAGTCTAATGACCGGGTTGTGCTCAAGCTCTGCTATACACTTAGGTCGAAGGCATTAATGTGGGCATCCATGACAGATAAGTGGTACTGAACAATAGCGAGCATGAATGCCTGCATGTGGCTCAGCATGAGATAAACTCTGCACCATGGACTGTATAGATACGATAGTATGTAACCCATGCCTGCGGGAGTAACCTATGATGACGAGGCATGTGCTGCAAGAATTGAGGTTGTGGGCCCCCTCTCCTTATCTGCCTCGAGCTGCGATGGACTATCCATTATAGCAGCAAGAATGGCAGTGGTAATTTATAGAACCACAGACGGTGGCGCTGGGGCGAACATCTTAGACATAGGAGCAAGCCGGTACTATGCTCGCTGGAGTGCTACCGAGTTCTTTTCAACCTTGATCAGGCTGGGATCCAGGTTATGCTGGACCCTGATCAGTGAGTCCAACTAGTGCAAGCTCTCCACCCTCAACTCTAGACAGAGCTTGTATATCAAGCAAAGGCAAGGGATAGAGGTGGATCTCTTCAGGGCGGCGACATGAATCTTCTCCGTAATTAGGTGGGCCCAAACAATCTTATAATCAGCTGAGATGCTGGCAACAAGTACTGCGTGCTCCGGCATCAAAGTGTTATCAGCAAGAGTAGGCCGGATGTGTGATCTAACAACCGCCCACCTAAAATTGGCGGTGAAACTAAGAGAAGCCTTGAGAATAGGCTCCGAGTATGTGTTGACCCATGCAGGTTCTGAACCCTGCTTACCAATATAACCAACCACCTATCTCATCAAGCTGGCTCCATGCTCTGGATCCCTCATCAACAGTGGGTCCTTCATCTACCCCACCCAGTAGTCAAACTTTGCGGTGTATTTAAATGTCAAGGAACTCTGTTCCAAATAACATCTGACAAATGGTGATCTCCAAAATATCCACCTGCCGTTCCCTCACTCTTGTCTTGGTCAGTCTGAGCTAGGCGAGGGGCTTCTTCACTTTAGGAAGATTCGTATGAGTCGGATCTGCATATGCAGCATGAAACTCCCTCACCATGGTCAAGAAATATAGTCCAAGTAATCTAGTCAGTCACTAGAGCCTGTATCTGATCATCGTGTCCTGGAGACCGGGGACACTGTCGAGTCTGTCTGAGATGACTCAGGGCTCCTCATAGATGGAGCAGGCTGGCTTACCCCACTCTATCTACTACATGTCCTCAACATAAATAGTCTGCATGCCCTCGATGCACCACCGACTAATAAGACCATCAGATGGTGATGAATGAGGTAATGCAGAGGACTCCATCTCTGATGCATCTCTAGAACCTGACACAGAATTGTAATACTCTCTGGATGGAGTCATCTGAATAAAATTGCTTGTGTCATTACCTCCCTCATCAGACTGGGGAGTGCGGATGATAAGAGCTTGAGTTTGTCCAGCTCTTGTGGCTTCTCTAGTCTGAGGTCTAGCATCCTTCGAGTCCTAGTTGACACCCAACTCTTCCAGTGATCTACTCAGGGCCGTAGTCTTTTCATCTCCTGAAGACTCATCTCTAAGACTCCTCTTTAGGGCCCTAATCTCATCATGTCTAACTTTTGGGGCAATAGTACCTGAAATATAAACATTTATACACCTTGGTTAGCCCCACAAATAAAACAAATGTAAAAATACTTTAGACTGAGTTGTAGAAGGGTCTATGAAAGCATCATTACGGGCCGTAGTGGATAGTATGATCCATAGAGAGCTCTCTTAAAATTGTGGTCACAACAATATTTTGGGCACTGGAGAAGTCTACGAGACCAGGTATAACTCGTAAAATGGTTGACGAGTTGTGGACTGAGTTATGGAAAGTTCTAGTGTCTAAACATATTCAAGGAAGGGATCTATGAGAACTTTCTACGAGCCGTGAACTGTTTTATGACTCGTAGAAGATCCCGTCTAATTAATACTCAGAAGCTCTAAGTTTCTGGAATCTTTTATAAGGGGAAATTATGACTCGTAGAATGTTCCACGGGCTTTAAGAGCCACTCATAAACAAGAAACTCAGTTACATGAGATTTCGAGTCCATCACCACAGAACCGATATGGTTTTTTAAATTTTATTCTAAAAGCATCAAAGCAAAAACACACCTACCGACATGATTTTCAGACCACAACAAAGACCCCAACATGTTATTCAACGTGTATACCCCATCGAAAATCATTAAGCATGTTTCCCCAACCCTTTTGATCATGTATGAACAATTTCACAACAAAATTATACACCTATGTCATCACCCACCAAATTACATATAAAAATCAATTCATTGCACATGGAGGGTGATTCAATAGGCTACAAACATATTATTAAAATCATACTATTAAGGCAATGATACGTAATTCAGGACTTAGACAAGTATTCAAACATGGGCGATAATTAAAATTTCACACTTGGGTTTTGTAGTTCCATTAAGGTGGACTGGCACTCGTTGCCGGCAAGGCTCGGGAGAACCAACATATAACTATGAATATGCTATGAATATTTAAGAGGTTTCCATATTCAACATGTTGTCAAAAGAAAGTAAGTTGTATTAGCAAGCCAGAAGTAAATGCATAAGACTAGGCTGTTGGAGCCGCGATGTCCACGGTACACTACCTGGCCACACTTTAATTTATATAGTCTACAAAGCCTCTAGGTAAGGAGCAATATCCATATGGGTCGGGACAGGGCCCGCCTCATGACCAACTATACAACACAAAATACAAGTTCTAGACACACAAGCCCCGAAGCAACCTAGAGCTTAGTATTAGCAGCTGAAAATCCTGTAGTCTTACTATATATGAAATAAGAATAAGAATTCGGTACTCTTACTATATGTGAAATAGGAAATACTGTATATGAAATAATAATTCAAATGAAATAACACACTGGTGTAAGGATAAAAGACCACCTTTAGGCATACTGTGGAATCATGTACTTTATGTCTTTTTATTACTTTACCTTTCTTTATTGTATAATCTGTGCACAATATATCATGCAAATGACCAGCTGATCAATGGTAAATCAATATCGGGATCGACCCATGCTAGGCTTTCCTTCCACCCCTGGGATACCCCCCCAAAATATGGGATCGACCCATGTTAGGTGATTCTTCCACCCCTGGGATACTACCCATTAATAAGTAACTTTAAGTTATCTTTTATTTGCTTCCAGATGATTCTTTTGGTGGTCATAACATTTAGAGCTGTAGGAATATAGACATGACATGTGACATATAAACAACCATACAAGATAATACCACAATAAAAAGAGAGTTACACAACTTATGAAACGTATAGGAGATTAAACAACACATGTACTTTATTTGGTAAAAAGGAACTTATGTATCTTTGGTATCCTGGTATGTATGCAGATTTGACAATGTCTATGTATGGGAATACATGAACATGGTAAGGAGTGGAGACACAGTTATTAGTTATGTCAGAGTTGGTAAGTGCCTTTATGTACCAAGGAAGAACGTATATTTCATGCCAAGTAATAGGAAATCAAGTAGCCTTACATACCTCGTTGTACTACGTCATTACTACCTTGGAGTAGTATCCTCTTCCTCCAAATACTTATCTGCAATATAGTAGGTGATAAAACTAGTGTTAGCAGCTAATAGACACATCTTGGTAGTCCAATTTCACCCAAAAATAATATCCGGGCAGCAAGCTCGGAATTTGCAACCAAGGAGTATTCTTTCAACATTTTCACTCCTAATCATATTTTCTAATACACATTCCCATATACATGTCATATCCAGCTATTTTTAGTCCCATAACAGCGTTACAACAGCTTATAAAGTACAACATACAACAAACCTATACAACACGCAAGTAGGTACCGCAACATTGCGTCCTTTTGCTACATTCCGATGTCAATAATTCCAAATCCGTTTAACCCTCAACCAAAATGTTCTCAACATATTTACACAAAAAAACAGTCCTACAATAGTCCTAAAAAAGTCACTAAGTAGATGGAAAACATGAGACAATAATTCCCAATATTCAGTCCACGAATTCTTACTAGGAGCGAAATTTAGATATCATCTAAGAACTCATTTTCGCGGAAGAGTGGAATTCTTACTAAGAGCGAAATTTAGATATCATATAAGAACTCATTTTCGCGGAAGAAATAAAATGGTGCAGCAGCCTTCGTACATCACTACAGAACCAAACCTTATTGAAAACATACATATTACTTCACAATACAGCCAACCAACAAGAGAAAATCCTCTTAATAAACAAGGAAAATGGACAACAATCTTTGGAACAATGCTGTCCCAAATTCCTGCACAAGTAAAACCAGCATACTCTTCATGTTTTTCACGAAAAAATTACACAAAACCATAGGTATTTATACTTACCTTCGCCCTCAAGGATTAGGTGCTCTTTAGGGACCCTAGAGGTGAGACTTGGTTGCTTTACAAAATGAAGAGAGAGCAAGGAGAAACTTGGAAAGAAATCTGATTTTTGGCTTTGAGAAAATGACTAAAATTGCTGGCTGTTAGTCCCTTTTATAGGGCTACTTTTGGCCGGCCACTTATTAAGGTTATGATGCAGCAACTTGGCCTTTTCACTCCGGCCTTATTGGGCTTCAATTGGATGGGCTTTCTTGCAAATATTTCTCCCTTAAACCCACTTAGTTTGGGCCCTATATGTGAAATGGGTTGTGAATGTAATTTGGCGCTTTTTCTATTCATCTTGCGCTGAAAATGTTGTCCTTTTATGATGCTAAACCATGGGCCCAAATGACATCCTTAACTCATGGTTTATTCTTTATCGGACTTGAACAAATTCGGTGTTGGGCCTCGTCTTTGTCTGCCTAGCCTATTTAAGCTAAGCACGTAGGTGACTCACCTGTTAACTTCCTAAGTCTCACAAGCATCTCACTTCCTTTCACTTCATTTAAGGTCATGATCTCCTTAACTTGACTTAAAACATATATACACTCGGTCATCTTGAGCGTTAGATGTACATATAGCCCTCTGATATGCAAGTCAAGCACTTTTAAAAAAATTGTGTGCTGGTTTGACCTCGCCATATCATGTTTCACATGTGTTGGACTAGTACATGTAAGATGTGCGGTGTTACATCCTCCCCCCAGGAACATTCATCCCCGAATGTTAGCATAAATGAGATAGGTCATACAAGTTTAAACTTTCATGTAAACAAACTTTTAACAACATAATAAGACTTCAAATTCATATACCTACAAATTCCTCAATTCTGCATCATGGACTTCCTCTGTAGCTTCAAACAAATAAGGGTATTTAGATCTCATTGCTTCCTCAACCTCCCACGTTATCTCTTCTACTTGCTGGTTCCTCCAAAGTACCTTTGCTGAAGGTATTTCCTTATTCCTTAGCTTTCTAATTTGACGATCTAGGATAGCAATAGGTACCTCTTCATAGGTGAGATCCTCCGTAACCTGCATATCTTCAATAGGAGTGATACGAGATGGGTCACCTATGCATTTTCGAAGCACTAAGACATGAAAAACTAGATGAACCATTGAAAGCTCTTGGGGTAGCTCTAATTCAAACACAACCTATCCAAATCTTTTAATAATCTTATATGGCCCTATGTAACGTGGGCTTATTTCTTACCAAATCTCATAACACCTTTCATTGGGGACACCTTTAAAAATACCCAATTTCCTACTGAGAATTCTAATCCTCTTCTTCTAGCATCCGCATATGTTTTGTGATGACTTTGGGCTGTTTCTAGCCGTTGTCGTATTACCTTGACTTTTCTCATGGCTTGTTGGGCTAGATCTAGACCAAGCAGGGTGGTTTCACCCACTTCAAACCATCCTATAGGTGATCTACATTTTCATCCATACAAAGATTCATACGGTGCCATCTTGATGCTTGAATGTTGCTATTATTATAGGCAAATTCAATAAGTGGCAAAAGGTCTACCCAACTACCTTTGAAGTCCAATGCACATGCCTGAAACATATCTTCAAGTGTTTGAATAGTGCGTTCTGCTTGACCATCTGTCTGCAGGTGAAAAGTTGTACTTAAATTCACTTGTGTCCCAAGGCTCCTTTGGAAGGATTTCCAAAACTATACAGTGAATTAGCTCCCCGATCAGATAAAATGGAGATTGGGACCCCATGTAGCCTAACTATCTCTTTTAGGTATAACTTTGCATACTCTTCAGCTGTATAGTCACTCTCAACTGGCAAGAAGTGTGCTGACTTTGTGAGTCTATCAACTATCACCCATATAGAGTCAAACTTATGAAATGAGCGAGGCAACCCAGTAACAAAATCCATATTAATCATATCCCACTTCCATGTTGGAAGCTCTATACATTGCATATAACCTCTCGGCTTTTGGTGCTCTACCTAAACTTGTTGGCAATGCGGACATTAAGCCACGAATTCTGCAAGGTCCTTTTTCATGCCTTCCCAACAAAACATTCCCTTCAGGTCATGATACATCTTAGTTGATCTTGGATGGATAGAATATCTTGAATGATAGGCTTCTTCCATTATCCTCCTTCTTAGACCATTAATATTATGAACACATAATCTTATTTGGCAATAAAGTACTCCATTTTGGGTAAGTTCAAAGCTCTTCATCGTGCCTTGACTCACCTTCTCCTTAAGTCGTCGTAGAATAGGATCTTTGAACTATTTTTCTCTTACCTCTGTTACCAATGAAGACGTTGCAGCATTTTGCACAATGACCCCTTCTTTTGGAGTTTCAAGGAGGCGAACCCCCAAATTGGCTAGTTGACTTACATCCTTAGCCACTCATTGACGTACCATAGACTGCTCACCAATATTCATAACTGCCTTACGACTCAGAACATCGGCTACCATATTTGCTTTCCCTGGATGGTATAGTATATTAACGTCGTAGTCCTTTATTAGCTCCAGCCACCTTCACTGCCTTAAATTTAGGTCTTTCTGCTTAAAGATGTACTGTAGGCTCTTATGACCAATATATATGTCAACATGAACTCCATACAAATAGTGGCGCCATATTTTTAAGGCAAACACAACAGCTATTAGCTCAAGGTCATGTGTTGAGTAGTTTCTTTCATGTGGCCGCAGTTGTCTCGAGGCATAAGCAATTACCCTACCATGTTGTGTTAGTACACACCCTAAGCCAACCCTTGAAGCATCATAATACACCGTATACCCCTCTGTGCCTTCTGGAAGCACTAGTACAGGTGCAGAAGTTAGCCTGCTTTTAAATTCTTGAAAGCTTCTTTCACATGCATCATTCCATTGAAATTTGGTTGCCTTATGTGTCAACTTTGTTAGAGGCGCAAAAATAGAAGAAAAACCTTCAACAAATCTTCTGTAATAACCTGCCCACCCTAGGAAGCTTCAAACTTCTGTGGATGTTGTTAGCCTTGGACAATCTTTCACCGCCTCTATCATTTGTGAATCAACCCTTATTCCTTCATTAGATACAATATCACCTAAGAATGCCACTGATTTTGACCGAAATTCACATTTGGAAAACTTGGCATACAATTGCCGATCACGAAGAACTTGTAATAATTGCCATAAGTGATTTGCATGGTCCTCTTTTGATCTTGAATACACCAAAATGTCATCTATAAATACTATCACAAATAAATCCAAGAATGGCTTGAATACCCTGTTCATTAAGTCCATAAAAACTGTTGGTGCATTGGTCAGCCCAAATGACATAACAAGATATTCAAAGTGACCATAGCGTATCCTAAAGGTTGTCTTGGGTATATCTTTCTCCTTCCCTCTCACTTGGTGATAACCTGACCTCAAATCAATTTTGGAAATGCATTTGGCACCCTATAACTGATCAAATAAATCATCAATCCTGGGGAGAGGGTATTTGTTTTTAATTGTCACCCTAACCAATTGTCGGTAGTCAATACACATTCTCAAAGTGCCATCCTTTTTACGTACAAATAACACTGGTGCACTCCAAGGGGACACACTAGGTCTTATAAAACCCTTCTCTAGCAAATCTTTTAATTGCTCCTTTAATTCACGTAATTCTATCGGGGCCATTCTATATGGGGGGGATAGAAATAGGTTGAGTTCCTGGAAGTAAGACAATGCCAAAATCTATTTCTCGTTCTGGAGGTAAACCTGGAAGCTCTTCGGGAAACACATCAACAAATTCATTCACTACGGGAACAGATTAAAGAGTTGGTGATTCTGCTTCCATATCCCTTACTCTAACTAGATGACATATATATCCCTTTGACATCATCTTCCTCGCCTTAAAATAGGAAACAAACTTACCCTTTGGTGGTCTAACATTACCTTCCCATTAAAGGACCGCCTCATTTGGAAAATGGAAATACACTCTCTTAGTTTGGCAATCCACAGTACCATAGCAAGAAGCTAACCAATCCATACCCATTATAACATCAAATTCCACCATATCTAACTCAACAAGGTCCGCCAATGTGTCACAGTCACAAACAGTTACTACACAGTCATAATAGACCCTTCTAGCTATAATAGATTCACTAGTTGGTGTAGACACTTCAAATGGCTCGTTCAATAATTTAGGTGTTCTTTTAAGCTTCCCAGCCAGTATTGGAGTGATATATGATAATGTAGAACCAGGGTCAATTAATGCATACATATTATGTGAAAAGATGGACAATGTACCTGTGACACATCGGGTGAAGCTTCTAAATTTTTCTGACTCCCCAGAGCATAAGTGCGATACTGGGCTCCGCTGGAGCTAGCTGCCCCTCTACCACCTCTACCACAGCCTGTAGGTGGTTGCTGACCCCTACCTATTGGAGGAACAGACGATGATGATGCAACTGCTGACCCCGTAGGTTGTGCTATATCACCCATACGTCTTCTTGGGCAATCTCTCATCATATGCCTTTGTATGCCACACCAATAACAAGCATCTGTCCCAACACGACATGTACCTAAATGACTCCTCCCACATTGTTTGCAAGGCTACCTAGGAGGAATTTGCTGGCTGGCCGAATATCCTGTTGTCCATGCACCTTGGCCCTCACTCCTTTGACTAAACTGATTACTTTTAGACCCTTGAAGTTGTGGTGCAGCATTGGCTGCAGAATAGGAGGACAATGGCCTAGGTGGTTTATTAGGAAATCGAGGCCTAAACTCACCTTGGGATGATACAAACTGCCCTATAGCTCTAGCCCTCTTGGGTTGCCCCCTTTCTAACTCTTTTGTCCTTCTCCTTTGCCTCTGATCCTCCAGTTTTTGTGCAAATGCTTGCATCCTTGCTATATCCATGTCTTTATTCAGAGAAGCAATGGTACAGTCTCTGACCAGATATGAATCCAACCTATCCACATATCGATGAACTCTATCTGCCATAGTAGCAACTACATTAGGAGCATACTTGTCCAGGAAATCAAAATGAAGGCTATACTCCCTCACGCTCATATTCTCTTGGTGGGGATTCAAAAACTTATCTGCCCGGGCCTCTTGGATCTCATATGGAAAGTAATGGTCAAGAAATGCCTCTTTGAACGCCTTCCAGGTACTTGGAGGTGCACCTATACCGTTAGATTTCTTCCAAGCTTCATACCACAATATAGCCACACCCTTCAATCTATATGCTCCCAGTCCCACAGCTTCTATGCCGCTTATGTGCATAACATCTAAAGTGCATCAGATCTGATCGATGAAGTCTTGTGGAACTTCATTAGGATCTGATCCGGTAAAAGATGGAGGGTCCAAATTAAGGAAGTCACATATCCTCGTGCTAGCTTCCGTATCTGCACCACCTGCACCTATAGCTAGACCTTCTTGTCTTTGACTCTGGCTAGCAAATATCCGAGTCAATAATTGGACAACATTTCTCAGATCCTGCACGGTAGCGTCGGTAGGTGGTTCTAGGGAGTTTCACTACTTCCTGGTTCATCAGGAGCTGGAGGAGTTGGAGATGTTTGTGATAGAGACTCATCTTGGGCCTCATTTTGTCGTCTCACCCAACTGGGTGCACCAATTACCACTTCCACTTCCTTCCCTTTGCCTTTACTTTTCCTTATTTCAGGCATACTTGCTGTATAAAATAATTTAGAGGTTAGAAACAATCAACCTACAACACTTGGCTCTATGGCACGATCTAAAGAATTAAAAGAAATTGACAACTCCTAAATGCCACGTAGCCTCCTGCTTATAAATGTGGTGCACAACACATCCATAAACAAGACTCTACATAGACATGGCTTTGTAGACTCCCTAGGATGACCCGCTCGGATACCACTTTTGTCACGCCCTAAGTTCCATTAAGGCGGACTGGCACCCGTTGCCGACAAGGCTCGGTAGAAGCAACATATAACTATGCATATGTTATGAACATTTAAGAGGTTTCCATATTCAACATACTGTCAAAAGAAAGTAAGTTGTAGTAGCAAGCCAAAAGTAAATTCATAAGACTAGGCCGTTGGAGCCACGACGTCTACAGTACGCTACCTGGCCACACTTTAATTTACAAAGTCTACAAAACCTCTAGGTAAGGAGCAATATCCATATGGGTCGGGACAGGCCCCGTCTCATGACCTACTATACAACATAAAATACAAGTTCTAGACACACAAGCCCCGAAGCAACCTGGAGCTTAGTATTAGCAGCTGGAAATCCTGTACTTTTACTGGGGAGATCTAGTAGCTCCTGTACCTGCAACATGAAATGCAGGTCCCTCGTAAGGGACGTTAGTATGAGATAATGTACTGAATATGTAAGGCAGAAAATATTTTATATGAAATAAGAACTCAAATGAAATAACACACTGGTGTGTAAGGATAAAAGACCACCTTTAGGCATACTGTAGAATCATGTACTTTATGTCTTTATATTACTTTACCTTTCTTTACTGTATAATCTATGCACAATATATCATGTAAATAACCAGCTGATCAGTGGTAAATCAATATCGGGATCGACCCATGCTAGGCTTTCCTTTCACCCCTGGGATACCCCCCGAAATATGTGATTGACCCATGCTAGGTGATTCTTCCACCCCTAGGATACCACCCATTAATAAGTAACTTTGAGTTATCTTTTATTTACTTTCCAGATGATTCTTTTGGTGGTTATAACATTTAGAGCTGCACGAATATAGACATGACATGTGACATATAAATAACCATAGAAGATAATACCACAATAAATAGAGAGTTACACAACTAATGAAACGTATAGGAGATTAAATAACACATGGACTTTATTTGGTAAAAAGGAACTTATGTATCTTTGGTATCCAAGTACGTATGTAGATTTGACAATGACTATGTATGAGAATACATGAACATGGTAAGGAGTGGAGACACAATTATTAGTTATGTCGGAGTTGGTAAGTGCCTTTATGTACCAAGGATGAACGTAGATTTCATGCCAAGTAATAGGAAATCAAGTAGCCTTACATACCTCGTTGTACTACGTCGTTACTACCTCGGATTAGTATCCTCTTCCTCCAAATACTTATCTACAATATAGTATGTGATAAAATTAGTGTTAGCAGCTAATAGACACATCTTGGTAGTCCAATTTTACCTAAAAATAATATCTGGGCAGCAAGCTCGGAATAAGCAACCAAGGAGTATTCTTTCAACATTTCCACTCCTAATAATATATTCTAATACAAATTCCCATATACATGTCATATCCAGCTATTTTTAGTCCCATAACAGCGTTACAACAGCTCATAAAGTACAACATACAACAAATCTACAAAACACGCAAGTAGGTAACACAACATTGTGTCCTTTCGCTATATTCCAACGTCAACCATTCCAAATCCGTTTAACCCTCAACCAAGCTGTTCTCAACATATTTACACACAAAAACAGTCCTACAATAGTCCTAAAACAGTCATCAAGTAGATGGAAAACATGAGACAACAATTTCAATTATTCAGTCCACGAATTCTTACTAAAAGCGAAATTTAGATATCATATAAGAACTCATTTTCGCGGAAGAAACAAAATGGTGCAGAAGACTTCTTACATCACTACAGAACCAAACCATATTAAAAACATACATATTACTCCACAATACAGCCAACCAACAAGAGAAGATCCTCCTAATAAACAAGGAAAATGGACAACAATATTTGGAACACATGCTGTCCCAAATGCCTGCATAAGTACAACCAGCATACTCTTAATCTTTTTCACGGAAAAATTACACAAAACCATAGGTATTTTTACTTACCTTAGCCCTCAAGGATTAGGTTCTCTTCAATAACCCTAGAGGTGAGCCTTGGATGCTTTACAAAGTGAAGAGAGAGCAAGGAGAAACTTGGAAAGAAATCTGATTTTTGGCTTTGAGAAAATGACTAAAATTGCTGGTTGTTAGTCCCTTTTATAGGGCCACTTTTGGACGACTTTCTTTTGTATTTCAAGCCTTATTTTATTAAGTTTATGATGCAGCAACTTGGCCTTTTCACTTGGGCCTTATTGGGCTTCAATTGGATTGGCTTTGTTGCAAATATTTCTCCCTTAAACCCTCTTAGTTTGGACCCTATTTGTGTATTGGGTTGTGAATGTAATTTGGCCCTTTTTCTATTAATCTTGGGCTGAAAATGTTGTCCTTTTATGATGCCAAACCATGGGCCAAAATGACATCCTTAACTCGGGGTTTATTCTTTATCGGACTTGAACAAATTCGATGTTGGGCCTCATCTCTGTCTACCTAGCCTATTTAAGCTAAGCACATAGGTGACTCACCTGTTAACTTCCTAAGTCTCACAAGCATCTCACTTCGTTTCACTTAATTTAAGGTCACGATCTCCTTAACTTGACTTAACACTTATATACACTCGGTCATCTTGAGCATTAGACGTACATATAGCCCTCTGATCTGCAAGTCAAGCACATTTAAAAAAAATGTGTGCTGGTTTGACCCCGCCATATCATATTTCACATGCGTTGGACTAGTACATGTAAGATGTGGGGTGTTACATAAACTACAAATCTAGACATAATTTCCAATTCAATCATATAAACATAGGCAAATTAAAGGGTTTTTAACTAACCAAAAACTTGCCATGTTATGTTACTAACTTGTAGAAGATGAAGGAGATGAATAAGCACTAAAATGCTACGTCACCATAAAATCTTGTCGGAAAACGAGGGTACAGTCATCGTCGATGGTCGAAATTTCTTTGTGGTGGGGTTGTCCAGGTAGATTTGTAAATTAGGTTTGAAATGGGGTCAATAATATAACCCCATTATTTATACCTTCATCGGGTCAACTGAAATCTAATGGGTGTGGACTCTATGAAACACCGATTATGGGTCGTAGAGTTTTTTACAGTTGGTAAACTATGGTTTCGTAGAACATCCAAACCCTAGATTTTGGGACTGGGGTTCATGGACCAGTCTACGAGTCATAGAATGATGTACGAATCATAGATTTGGTCGTAGATACCCTAACCCTTATAAAACTGTCAGAAAACTTACCTGGGGTTCACAAGACATTTCACCACCTGTAGTTTTATCTATGAATCATAATGTTAGATCATGGACTAGAGTACACAACATTTTGCTTACTTGAAATCTCTACAAGATTGTGTACGGGTCGTTAAGTGTTTTACGGCTCGTGGAACAAGTTGTAGAGACTCGTCCCGATGCTTTTTTCAGCCAAAAATGGCTAACATAGCAATGTAGGCATATTCTTCATAGAACACACCGTTACCCTATATGCAACCAACCCAGTGTTTGAAATTACAACAAAACACAAGAAAATAAACTACCTATGAGTCCAAAACTTAAAATAAAGCCAAAACTCCAATATTACATCGAAGACCTTGGGTTACCTCCCAAGTAGCGACTGATTTATTATTACGGCATGAGTTAGATAAATTGGTTACTCAGACTTTACCAATTGCCCAGACATTTATCTTCAAATCGTCTAGCCGTTTCATCGTCTTGCAGATATTGAAGACAACTTCTTCTTCATTCAATCTGAAGCTGAGTTGACGAGCTACTATATTTACTAGTGCTCGCCTAGTGGCTAGAAATGGTCTTTCTTGGATGATTAGGACGTCAAAGTTGGCTTCGCAATCTAGGATCACAAAGGCTGCGGGGGAATATGAACTTTTTAACTTTTATCAGCACATCATATAATATCCGCATAGGTTTCTTCACCGTGCTATCGACCATCAATAACCGCATGCTCATCGGAGTAGGGGCTCCCAATCCTAGATTTTTGTAGACCAGAAGGGGTATCAGATTAATCCTAGCACCTAAATCATATAGTGCCCTTGAGAACTCCACATCTCCAATGGTTCAGGTTATGGTGAAAGCACTAAGATCTTCTCCCTTCTGAATTAAGGACCTTGTAAAAATAGCATTATAATGATGAAGCTCTTTTGAGAGATTTTGACTCATAGTGCGCATTTTAATAACCATGTCCTTTATGTACTTCGCATACCCTTGCATCTTCTCCAATGCCTCAATGAGAAGGATGTTAATGGATAGTTGTTTCAGCATAGAGAGAAAGTGCTTTAACTTGCCTTGCTCTTCCATCTTTTTTGAATTTTTAAGGGAAGGGAGAATGAGGCCTAGCAATGGGATTTACCATCTATAGTACATCAGTAGCTTCACTAACACTATCCTTGCCATGATCATCTCCTGTGTATGCATCCTTAGCCGCAACTGTCTCCTCTCGAACATCATCCTCATTAACTAGCATGACAGAATCAATGGTGCTCTTGTCCACACGAGTAATGACCCCTATACATTGCCCTTCATTCTTAGGATTCTGAACTGTCTTTCTAGGTAGTGTACCCCTCTGACGTTTATTTAGTTGAGTCGATACTTGACCAAACTGTTGTTCCAATTGTTTGATAGCTATAGAATGAGACTCAAT
Source organism: Solanum rostratum (assembly GCA_029948455.1). Lineage (NCBI taxonomy): Eukaryota > Viridiplantae > Streptophyta > Magnoliopsida > Solanales > Solanaceae > Solanum > Solanum rostratum. The sequence continues at coordinate 24,882,034 of CM057054.1, forward strand.
TTTCTGACTAATGCTTGAAATCTCATATTTCATATGCCTTAGAATCTCATCCTGTATCTCAGCTTTCTTCAACAGGCAATCAAATATCTCCTCAATTCATGAACTACTTGCACTTGCGTCGCAGTTATGTGGTGGCACATAGGGACCATTTCTGAAGCCATCTCTATGACCCCAATCAGCATCTCTCCGTAGATCCCTATTCTGACCATACTGTCCTCTGTGGCTGTCTGTAAAAGCTCCATCTCTGTTGAACTTCCGGCCTTGGTTTCCTTGATCGTGGCGCCAATAGTCCTAGTTGGACCCTTGGGAGTTGGTCCGGAAACCCCCCGTCTGATCAGAATCAAAACATGTGTCCTTCTCATAATAAGGCTCATCATACATGGGTGCACGTAGAGGTTGATGAACCACTGCATTGACTTTCTCCTTATTCTTCTTCATCATCACCTCCATACATGTGCGGACTCAGGCAAGCTCTTCCACAATTTCATCATTAATCTTTGCTTGATTCAGACCAATATTGATAGTGCATGAACTTTTGGTAAACGCTCTATCTCTCTACCCCTTGCACGATTAGTCTTGACCACTCTCTCCATCCCTTCTGCTATCCTTGCAAATGGTTGATCTAAGAACATGGCCCCCATGATACTATCAGCACAAGTTCGACTGTTCTTGTCAAGGGAACAGTAGAAGATCTCTACAAAGGCATCATCAACTATCTTGTGGTCTGGGACACTCATCAAACATTGGGTGAACTGCTCCCAAGTAGTGCTGATTGAATCCCTCGGAAGTTGCTCAAAGTTATTGCTCTGGTCCTTCAGCTGGTGCTTCTTCAATCTAGGAAAGTACCTCTCCAAAAAGGCCTTCTGCAATTCTGCCCAACTGGTGATCAAACTATCCGGGAGCTCAGATAGCCATCATGCTGTATTGCTAGTAAGAGACAATGGAAAGACACGAAGTCCCACAACATCCGTAGTCAGATTATGTGTTCCCATTACACTATTGCAAGAAAATGCAACATTGTGCACATGGCTATAAGGATCCTCCGATGGTAAGCCCGCAAATAGCCCACGGTTTTGCAGCATCTGAAGAAACCTACTTTAGACTACAAACTTTGTGTCTGGCAGTAGGAGTTGCAACACAATGGCTCCAGTCACCTCCATAGCCATAGGATTTAGCCTAAATAGTTTTCACTGATAAGCATTGGGATTAATGTCCTGTGGCTATAGAGCAATGTCCTTAAGGGGAGGTGGGTTTTCATGATCATCATTTTCATTCTCCTTTATGTGCAATGCTGCATTGGCCGCGTTATTGGTGTTATCTTGGGCCATTCATCTCAACGTTCTGTGGATCTGTGGGTCAAAAAGATCAAGGCTCTGCCCAGACTTTCTGTATTGGGCATAAACTACACTTACACCCTGCAAAGGAAGCAAAAACAACAAAAAACATAAAATTTGGGAAATAAGGATTAACACCCAAATCACTATGAATTAACTAAGTCTAGCCGTATTCCCTAACAATGGCGCCAAAATCCTGATGTTGCCCAAGTTACACCTCAATTTTGAGGATAAAATGGTTGTTTTTAAGAAATAGAACCTAACCAAGGCTGGAGTCAAACCCACAGGGAATACTCAAACTCAAGAGAATCCAATGACTGCAATTTGAGTATTAACCGACTTACTTCCCCAAAGGCGGGGTTTTGCAATAATAAATGGAGAAATAAAACTAACACAAAAGTGAAATCAATATGGAGAGAAACTAGAGTATTGTGTTCCTCATGATTCCCTAACTTAGTATCACCGGATAACGTATTTCTATTTTACTTTGTAGAATGCAGGACAGTAAATTAAGTTCAACAAGCCCTTTAGTCAAAGGTGAGAGGTGAATTTCACTATGTGATTTGGGCCATCTCCATAGTGCGCATCGCTAACCGTTACCTGTTAGTCCCAGTGCAACCTCTCCTTGGCCCAGTTTGGTTGATTTGACGAGAACATATCAATCGAATCCCGTTAATCAATCTCTTTTCTTATTCATTACTACCTTTGTCCAGTCAGTAACACTAGGTGGGTTCTAATATTTTCCACCACAAGAAAACATGCAAAATGAAGAGAGTTAATTAATATATTCATGTACACTTTTCAAGAATTATGAATTATCTGGTTCTACTTGTTAGTTATACATAGTTCTGACAACCCTAGTGGATTTAGCTGCTCATACTTTGCGTAGATGCATGACTTATGGATTGGACTGACAAAATAGAGCACTTACAATTGAATTAAGAACAAGAAAATTGAACTTCAAAAAGAACCACAAGATTAAAGATGAAATCAATGTACAAGTGTTCTCAATACTCTCTAATGTAATCTCACCTTTTCTATCTATAAATACTGAGTTTTATGTGTTCTATGCCAAAACTTCTGAAAATAACCTAAAAACCTATTTATAATATTTAAAATATATGTCCTAAGCAAAATAAGATAGATGGGTCGGTAAGGCTCATGAACTAGTTTACGAGTCGTATTACATTCAAGGGCCTGTATTCGGGCTCTCGTACAAAACTGCTTGAATTTTGAACTTCATGTCTATGACACACTCTCTACGACCCATAAGGTTTTTTTATGACCCAAAAGGGGATTTCGTCTAATAAATTGTCAGAAAGCCTCAATCTCTAATCCTCAGGGTATGAACCATGTTCTATGACTTGTAAATCATTCTACGACTTGCATGTTCATAAAAACAATTTTAAAAAACCAGCCCCTCACTGAAATTGTCCATGAAACCACTCTACTACCCGTAGAATGGCCAAAGATCAGTAAAGGGTCTCATGCTGCATCAACAATCAACAACTTCTGTATTTCTTCCCAAAATCAGGGCCAACCCTTGAATCTGAAAAATATAACACAAAAACATATAAAACCAACCAACAACGCATTGAGAACACAAAAAATTCCATATTTTAAGCCTCACAAGTATCATATTTTGACAGCACATCAACAACATAATTAAATACTTATAATGATAAAATGAAGAACAAAAAACCCCAAAATCTTCACAAGAAATCACGATGTTATAGATTGAATGTGAAATCAAAAGTAATCTCCAAGAACAAAGTTGTAATCACAAGTAATGAGATTTTTGACGATTGACTGCTCTCTTCTTAAAAAAACTAAAAGATTTATTACAAGTAGAAACCAAATTCTAAACGAAATAGGAAAACTAGAATCGAGAAATCAGACGAACATAGTGACGGGCCATAGACGAAATCACGGCCCGTGACTGGCCTTCATAGATTGCAATGAATAAAATTTGTCTTCCACATACAAACTGTCCTATGGACCGTCTTCTTACTGATCGCCCATAAGGGGTTTCGTCTGTTGAATCTTTATCAAATCTTCAAAACATTGATCCTTAAGGAACGAATAGGTTTATGACCGATCACCTGACATACGACCCGTAGGAGCCTTCGTTTGGTACCAGTTGAGTACTTTAGTATGTTTTTTCTGATCTTCAACATACGAACAAGTATACGGGCCATCAAATGGTTTACAGCTAATCTGATACATGTAACTTCAATAGCTAAAAATCAGGCTTTCACTGGATATTACACGTGAAACACATATATGGCTCGTGGAGTGCATCACGGCACGTAGAAGGACTCGTGCATTAGTAAAATTTTGCAATCTTTACAACGTGGCCCAAAATCATCCCAATTCCTAAAATCCTAAAAAATTAACACAAAAACACATGAAACCTACCATCATCCCTTTGAGAACACAAAAAAATTCCAAGTTTAAAGTATCAAAAATGTCGTATTTTGACAGAACATCAACACCCTCAACGTAAAATTGTTGCTTGTCCTCAAGCAACAGACTCAATCTAAATAAGCAATATAGCAACATATAAACCTCAACCTCATGGCACACATCATATCTCAATAAATCACAGTTACCCATCAAAACTAATCAGTGCATGTACAACGTATTTATAAAAAAAACTCATGTGGATCAATACACGACAGTGCAACTATCACAAGCAAGGAAACCATAAATAAGCAGTAATCACTGAAACAACCTAAAGTCAACAATGTAAGTCAAGTGCCCTCACAAAAAGAAGTCCCAGATTTTACTTAGAATGCTATGTTCAAATTCAATGCTCAGGATTGACAAAAACACTTGCACTCACAATAGACATTCAAACACTACATACAATACCATAGGCTTGCCCCTATACTAATGACCATTACACTCATCTAGTTGACTTAGGATAACTATTGAGTCTTCTTAGCTTGTAAATAAGGCTTAGGGGCTTTGGTAAAATATGTTTGGACCATAGTGACTATTACCCTCCTTGTCTCTACACTATTTTGTTCTTTTTCCTTACCAACACCGACATTTTCAACTCATAGATCCCCTGTTTTAATTTCAAACCTTTTCAGGTGCCTTATTCAAAAGTTTCAACTCATTGCCTTTTATTTTTCTCAACTCTTTTACTTTTTAGCTCACAATTTAGGCATCTATTTGTTTTTCTCGCACCCATTTTAGATTTTTCCCATTTCTTATTGCATCGCTATGCTTCCTTTCTAGTTTGGTGTGATTTCCTTTCTACAACCACCCTCAACTTAGGCTTTTTAGATTGAGTTGAGGAGCACAATATTTAAACCTATGAACCAAGGCCACTTTTTGTAGCCACCCTCAACTCAGGCTTTTAGCCTGAGTCAAGGCGCACAATATTCATAGAGGGACCATGGCCGATTTCAAGATTACACTGACAATAAGGCTTGGTTACTCAAGTGACTACAAAGAAAATGGTACACGTAAGGCTTAAACATTAGGATTAAGAGATACATAAAGCTTTTGGTTTGTTATTTTTAGGCTATGGGACTAATATGAATAATGGCCTATGATCCTTGCCTAACCAATTAACGTGCAGTCTTTGTTATATTAACTGGGAAATTTCTGAATTGAATCACAATATAAGAATCATGCAATAAATCTCAGATGCACTTGGCACTGAATACACTATCAACCTAGACTCTTAGATCATGAGTTTTACAACAATTAAATCCTAACTTGTCAAAACAAACATTATCAATTACTGATTCCACATGGTTGTTATCATAACTACTTATAAACCATCATTTATCACAAAAATGGGTGGGCATCATTTTTTTAAACAAAAACTAACATATGCCATAGATTTCTGTACAATATGCTACTAGTAATACCTACACATCCTAAACATTCAAGTTTAACAGAAAATAAATGTCCTTATGGGAAGAACATAAGGAAGATTGCCCCACGGACTCAAAAATTGGGATAAATATAGGCCTTTGTTTCTTAGACTTCTCCGAGCCCTATAAGTATCCATACCTCATCGAATATCATTTGCATTCTATTCAATGCAACAAAATAAACTAAAATATCATTTTGGGGTCAAAAAGGGACATACTTAGGCACCTAAGCACCAACCACTTTCTGTGGATCCAAAAAGCAAAATAAATAAAAATGCATAAGAATTTTAAATACACTCTTAGGTTGCCTTTCAAGTAGTGCCTGATTTAGTGTCGTGGAATAACTTAGACAACTTGGTTACTCTGACTTCACCGTGTTCCCATGCTTCCACTCTCAGCACCTCCTCGGCATTGCAAAAGTATGGTTTCATCGTTTGGCCATTTACTTTGAAATTTGTGCCATTCTTCTTTTCCAACTCAACCACCCCATGATGGAAAACATGTGTGACTTTAAAAGGTCCCATCTATTTGTACTTGAGTTTTCTAGGAAATGACTTTAACCATGAGTTATAACGGAAAACCAAGTCTCCTAGTACGAACTAGCGATGCTCAATGTGATTTTCATGTTTCAACTTCATCCTTTGCTTATATTAGGCTGAGCTCTCATATGCCATTAAATAAAACTCATCAAGTTTGTTGAGTTGGCTCAGCCTTGAATTTGCAGCATCACTTCAATCCGGATTCATCCTCTTGAGTGCCCGCACCACCTTGTGCTCAAGCTCTACTTGTAAGTGACAAGACTTACCAAAGAAATGTAGGTAAGGAGACATATCTATGGGAGTTTTAAGTGTTGTATGTTATGCCCATAATGCATCATTAAACTTTCGCGACCAATCCGTCCAGTTTGCATTCACAATTTTGGATAGGATCTATTTAATCTCCCTATTAGACACCTCAACCTGCCCACTTGTCTGCAGATGCAAAGGCATTACCACTCTATGCTTCACCCATATTTTTCATGAGGAGATATGAACAACCTATTGCAAAAATGAGAACCTTCATTGCTGATGATTGCCCGAGGAGTGCAAAACCTAGAGAAGGTGTTTCTTTTTAGGAACGATGTGGCATTTATACATTCATTATTGGGAAGTGCAACTACCTCGACGCTTTTTAAGACATAGTCCGCAACAACTAGAATGTATTTGTTCGTATGAGAACTGAGGAATGGCCCCATGAAGTCTATCCCACAAACATCAAATAACTCGATCTCCATAATAGGGTTTATTGGGAGTTCATGCTTGCGAGAAATACCACCTTTTCTCTGGAATCTATCACAGGCCTTAGCATAGTCATGGGCATCTTGGTGGATGGTTTGCCAATAGTAGCCACATTGCAAGATCTTGTATGTTGTCCGAATTTCACCATGATGCCCACCAATCAAGGATGAATGACAAGCTTCTAAAATTCTCATCATCTCCACCTCAAAACACAATGATGAATAATCCCTATACATAGACATAAAATAAATACGGATCATCCCAAAAAACTTCCTCACATCTGACATAAACCTACCACACTGGTGAGAAGTCAAGTGTGTTGGAAAAACATCACTAACTAAATAGTTTACATAATCTAAAAACCATGGTATCAAATCATGGGTGCTGTCAACACTCTCTCATCAAGGAACGAATTATCAATCTCCATCCCATCATTGAACTTTGCTATGGTCTTGTTGTCAAGTCTGGATAGGTGGTCTACAACCAGATTTTATATCCCGTTTCTTTCATTCACCTCATGATCAAATTCTTGAAAAAGAAGTACCCATTGAATCAATCTTTGTTTTTCATCCTTCTTCACCATAAAATATCTCAATGTTTAGTGATGAGTGTGTACAATTACTTTGGTCCATAAAAGATATGATTTGAACTTCTCGAATGCAAAGCCACTGCAAGTAATTCTTGCTCAGTGATAATGTATATTTTCTATGTTGCATTTAGAGCTTTATTGGTAGAGTAAATAGGCTGAAAAGTCCTCTCTTATGTTTTCCCAACACCACACCAAGTGCGATACCATGCATCACACATAATCTTGAAGAGCTGAGTCCAATCTGGAGCAACTATGATAGGTGCCGATGTCAACCTCTGCTTCAACCCCTCAAATGCTTTAAACATTTCTCATCGAACATGAAATTAGTATCCTTCTCCAGTAGCTTGCACAAAGGGTGTGCAATCTTAAAGAAGTCCTTTATGAAGCTTTTGTAAAAGCCTGCATGTCCTAAGAAACTTCTCACCTTTGGTAAGTAGATGAAGATTCTCAATCAACTTGACCTTGGCTCTATCAACCTCAATACCTTTAATGGAAATTCGGTATCCCAACACAATACCTTCTTGTACCATGAAGTGATAATTTCAGACAACTTTGGCTCCTTGTAATTCCATGAATCCTTGAAGGTAGGTATTCGCTCTCAATATTAACCTTATTAAGATGTCGATAGTTTATACACATTTGAAGTGACTTATGTTTCTTTCTCATAAACAACACCAGGGAACCCCATGGAGACTTACATGGCATAATCAAACCCTTCTCCAATAGATCCTTCAAGTTTTCATTTAACTCCATTAGGGCATTTCAATAAGGAGGAATAGAGATAAGTTGATTACTGGGCAAGAGGTCTACACCAAAGTCTATTTGTCATTTAGGAGGAACAATGAGTAATTGTAACACCTCCTAATGTGCTTTAGAATACCCTTATAATTAATGCCTTACACAACACATCTTCCATTTGTTTTCGGCAAATTTGAGGTGTATTCTTCTTCAAGAGGAAATATTATGTGAAAAAGGTCTCCTACAATTTTTAAGTCTACCATATTTAAAAATATATTTTCCTATTTTTGCACTTTCAAGGAAGATATGCGACCTCTTCTCTTACGGAGAGGAGAGGGTTTATGTTAGTGTAAAACTGGCCTAGACTGCCACAACCCCTACCTTGGTCTAGGAGTGACATGATGAATAGGAACCGGAGAGTCCCCAAATAAGCTTCATAGTATCCATATCACATCATCGATTTCGGAAGCGTATACAAGATAGAAAACACGTATTCCTAAAGGATGGGAAAGTAGGACTCGCTCTATGAGGATGTCATAGAGATAGGGATTAACATGGACACATATAACATGTACGCATGAGGATTGTGGGATGAACAAGAATGACTCAATAAATGGGGGCAAAGCAGGACTTAGGATCTTCCACATCATAACATAAATTCATATGATAATACTCATAAACAATTCATAATAGCCATATCAAATAGGTAGCCATAATCATTATCTCCAAATACAACACATAGCAAGTATATATACAATAGTCTACAAGATGTCCAAGAATGCCTCTAGTCATAAAATAGGACGGGGGATAATATATTTCCCGGGCTCACCCTCAAAATAAATATCATAAACGGAAGCAACATATGGTAGATGGATGGTGGTTTGTCCTTGGAAGATAGGACTCACCATAAAAACATTCTCAAATCTTACTAGCCGTCAAACAGTTGATGAATGTAATATCTGGTCCCTAAATGGTTAGATCATGTAGGCAAAAAGTATGCGTTGGTACATTTTAATTTACTAATTATACGGGTGCTCAATGCATATGAACTTATTCAACCTGCATTCAATGTTAGATAACAAAGGCACATATATATGAAGAAGTATCTAAGAAAGAATAATATATCAATATGCCATGAAGTGCATGGTGTATGAATGTGAAAATATTTGGCATTTAAGGGGATAGGACTTTAACCGATATATTACTAAATGAGCTATTACTTAGAACTCCGTCGTCTAACCCACAACGAATAAAGAGGTGACGTACTTGCCAAAGTTAGATCCTTTAACACTCATCATCCACAAAGGGGCATAAACATAACCTATGTTAGGCACATAGTTCAAGAGAAAGGAGTACGGACCCTTGGGGATATCATACCCTGCCTCCAATCCCTTCGGTGCTAAGTCATCATCCCATGGGAATACATACATATATACATACATGTAAAAGAGGCATAACTCTTTCAAATCATTTACATGTATACTTAGGCCTAAAGGCCAAACACATTTCGTAATCATGCATACTTAGGCTAAGACGCCTAATCATACTTTATGTTAGACTTTCATGCATAGGAATAGATCCTTCAAGCACGTTCGTGAGAAAGGATTAAGGATCCTTCGGGATAGCCCTCCCTACCTCCAACCTCAATCAGACTTCCATAATCATAGTGTTGTAAACACCAATAATTGATCAAAGAGCAATAACATAGACATTATTTGATCACATTCTTGTCATTCCCATACTTTACTTGAAAACATAATCATCATCCATAGTTAAGACTAAGCCCACATCATAAACTTCATGAAAACCATAGTTTATGTATGCATATGCTATGAATGAAATGAGAATAGCATAGGCAGTAGAGAACAACAACAACAACATACCCAGTGAAATCCCACAAGTGGGGTCTGGGAGGGTAAGATGTACGCAGACCTTACCACTACCACATAGGTAGAGAGGTTGTTTCCTGGAAACCCTCGTCACGAAACCCATTAGTAGAATAAGCTAGATATGATAAGCAGGCAAGAAAGAGAAGAACACAGGATAATACGTAAATACAGGATAATAAACATATAAAGACAGATGATACATATAAAGACAACAACTACCACTCCTTCCTATCTACCCTATTAGCCAACTACTCTAATTCTCGACCTCCACTCCTTCCTGTCTAAGGTCATGTCCTTGGTGAGATCAAGTTTCACCATATCATATCTAATCACTTCCCCCCAATACTTCTTTGGTCTACCTCTACCCCTCCCTGTAGCTCCCAAATCTAGCGTCTCACATCTTCTAACAGGGGCATCGGTACTCCTTCTCTGTACATGTCCAAACCATCGCAGTCTCGCTTCCCTCATCTTGTCCGCTACAGGAGCCACCTCTAGCTTCTCCCGAATGACCTCATTCCTAATCTTATCACTCCTGGTGTGACCATACATCCATCTTAACATCCTCATTTCTGCGACCTGCATCTTCTAAACGTGTACATTTTTAATTGGCCAACACTCCACCCCATATAGCAAAGATGGTCTAACCACCATTCTGTAGAACTTACCTTTGAGTTTAGGTGGTATCTTCTTATCACACAATACTCCAGAGGCCAACCTCCATTTTGTCCAAGCCGCCCCAATACGATGTGTGACATCATCGTCTATATCCCCACTACTCTGGAAGATAGACCCCAGATACTTAAAGCTTTCCTTCTTGGAGATAAGGTGAGACGCCAGTCTCACATCAATGTCTGCTTCAGCCCTCGCAACACTGAATTTACACTCCAAGTATTCTGTTTTGGTCCTGCTCAGTTTGAATCCTTTGGTCTCCAAAACGTGTCTCCAAACCTCCAACCTATCATTAACTTTGGTCCGGGTCTCATCAATCAGTACTATGTCATCTGCAAATAACATACACCATGGGACTTCCTCCTGGATAGATCGCGTCAGCTCATCTATCACCAAGGCAAATAGAAAAGGGCTCAGCACAGATCCCTGATGAAGTTCCATCTGAACAGGAAAATATTCAAAGTCTCCTCCCACCGTTCTTACCCTAGTTATGGCCCCGTCGTACATGTCCTTTATCACTCTAATATATGTCATTGGGATGCCTTTCATCTCCAAACACCTCCATAAGACATCCCTTGGGACTTTGTCATAAGCCTTCTCAAGATCAATGAACACAATATGAAGGTCCTTCTTACTTTCCCTGTATTTCTCCACTAACCTCCGAACACGGTGGATTGCTTCAGTAGTCGACCGACCTGGCATGAATCCAAACTGGTTTTCTGAGATAGAAACTACTTTTCTCGCCCTCATCTCCACCACTCTCTCCCATGCCTTCATAGTATGACTCAACAACTTGATACCCCTATAATTATTACAGTTTTGAATATCACCTTTGTTCTTATACAGTGGGACCATTGTACTCCTCCTCCATTCAATGACACTCTATTAAATTCAAGTAAATCTATAAACAAATTCGCATTCAACCCACAATTTGGATTACCTACACTTAAATCAAACTTTAAAGGGGACATGCATATTCAATCCTCATAACATCAATACGATTAAACTTATTAGGGCTTATATCACTTTAAAATCAATAATGAAACATAGCCTATATCTCAATTGAATCGAATAAACAAAAATCATAAAAGCTTATAAACAAAGTAAGCTCCATTTCATGAAAATCAAGTGAAAAGCATTTGGGGTCTTCGCGGTTGAAAGGGACCATGAATCAATACCACATACCTTGGCTAACCAAGAAGAAATAGGAAGAAATTTGATAAAGAAGATAGTCCTTCATGAATTCCCAAGCTAAGACTTTACTAGAGTTCATGAGAGGAGTTTTTAAGAGTGAGCTTGAATAGATTCTAAATGTGGAAGGAATTTGAATGTGAGAAGAAGAATATAGGTCATTAGAATGTCTTAAGATAGCTTAAAAAGTCATAAAAAACCCTTAGAAATATCAATAACTACGAGAATACTATTAATGAAACAAAATAAAAAATGTTTTCAAGGTCCTGTACAAAGGTTACACGGGTCATTTGAAGGCACACGAACCGTGTGGCCTTCCATGAAGCCGCGCTTAACCATATTTCCACTGGCAAAGTTCTGAGATAGGGTTTTACACCAATGCCCATACAGAGGCCCATACGGACCGTGAAGTGGCTATATGGTTTGTGAGAGGTTTATGTGGTACATACCTCGGACAAAATATGGTTTTCAAGGCCAAGGCCATTCACACAAGCCACCACACGGTCCATAAAGTGCCACACTGACCGTGTGGGGTTTATGTGGTGTGTGCCTTGGTCTTAAACTCCAAAGTTAAGGCCAACACTTGATATGGAAGGCTAAAGGTCACCTCAAGGATCCTTCACACGATCCACGGTGAGCCATACGGTCCGTGGAGGTTCCCGTAAGGTGTCACCTTGGTGAAAAGCTTTCCAGAATCAATTCCCAAGCACCATTAAGCTCATACCAAGTCCAGGTCCTTACGCCATCTCCCCCTTGGGAGCATTCGTCCTCGAATGTGCTAGAACGAGGCTTGAAAGGCTGGACTCAAACATGAAACATCCAAAAAAAAAGATACCATGGATATTTCATCCCTTGAAAATAATAAAGTCATTAAAATTCATACCAAAGCATTTTTGAATAATTCAAAACATCTTCAAATCATTTTCGTGCACATGTATGCATGTCATATCATGAAATATAAGAGTGAAAGAATTCGGACCACTTGGAATAGGAAAACCTGCTTGAGTAGATTGGAAAAGATGGGGATATCTCTTCATCATGTCCAGCACCACCTCCCATAGCACTCTCCACATGTTAATTTCTCTAAAGCACCTTAAGCAAAGTTAGTTGCTAAGCCGCTTCACTTGCCTATCCAAAATCTAAAATAGGACTTCCTCATAAGACAAGTTCTTCTTACCCTCAACACCTTCCAAAGGCACAATGTTACAAGGATCACAACACGATTTCCTTAACATAGACACATGGAAAACTGGGTGAATAGAACTCAAATTCGGAGGAAAATCTAACCTATAAGTGACATTCCCGATCCGCTAAACAATATCATAAGGAGTTACATACCGGGGACACAACTTGCCCTTCTTACCAATGCGTATTACGCCCTTCATGGGTGATACCTTTACATACACTCAATCAATAACAACAACAACAACAAACCTAGTGGAATCCCAAAAGTGGGGTCTGGGGAGGGCAGAATGTATGTAGACCTTACCACTACCTCATAGAAGCAGAGAGGATGTTTCCTGGGAACTCTCGTCTCAACAACCCATTGGCGGATTAGACTAGATATGACAAATATGAAAGGAAAGAAAGGAATAGGAAGAGCGACTACTACTGAAAAGAACATAACATTATGCAAATACTATAAATTTAATACACATGATATAGATAAAGACAATACCCTACACTACCCCGCGACTAGACATCAACCTAACCTTGCTAACCTATTAGCCTTCTACTCTAATACGCGACTTTCACACCTTTCTATCTCAGGTCATGTCCTCGGTGAGATCAAGTCTCGCCATGTCCTATCTAATCACCTCTCCCAAGTACTTTTTCGGTCTACCTCTACTTCTCCTAGCGCCTCCTAAGTCCAACGTCTCGCATCTCTTTACAAGAGCATTGGTACCTCTTCTCTGCACAGGTCCAAACCATCGCAGTCTCGCTTCCCTCATCTTATCAGCCACCGAAGCCACCTCTAGCTTCTCCCAAATAGTCTCATTCCTAATCTTATCCCTCCTTGTGTGCCACACATCCATCTCAGCATCCTCATTTATGCAATCTGCATCTTCTGGACATGTGCATTTTTTATTAGACAACACTCCACCCCATACAACAAAGATGGTCTTACGACCATTCTGTAAAATGTACCTTTGAGTTTAGGTGGTATCTTCTTATCACATAATACTCCAGCGGCAAGCCTCCATTTAGACCAAGCTGCCCGAAAATGATGTGTGACATCATCGTTGATATCGCCACTACTTTGGATGATGGACCCTAGATACCTAAAGGTTTCCCTCTTAGGGATAGGTTGATTGGCAAGCCTCACATCAATGTCTGCTTCGTCCCTCGCAACACTGAATTTGCGCTCCATGTATTTTTTTTTGGTCCTGCTCAGTTTGAATCCTTTAGACTCCAATACGTGTCTCCACACCTCCAACCTATCATTTACTTAAGTTTGGATCTCATCTATCAATACTATGTCATCTGCAAAAAGCATACACTATGGAACCTCCTCCTGAATAGCTCGCATCTCCTAAGATTTTATGAACCCTGATGGAGTCCCACATCAACAGGAAAATAACTTTAGTCTCCTCCTACCATTCTCACCCGAGTTTTGGCTCCATCAAACATGTCCTTAATCGCCCTAATATATACCATTGGGACACCTTTTGCCTCTAGGCACCTCCATAGGACATCCCTTGCCACTTTGTCATAAGCCTTCTCGAGATCAATGAACACCATATGAAGGTCCTTCTTTCTTTCTCTATATTTCTCCAATAATCTCGACACAAGGTGAATAGCTTCCGTAGTCGACTGCCCTGGCATGAATCCAAATTGATTCTCCGAACTAGACACTACCCTTCTCACCCTCATCTCTACCACTCTCTCCCAGACCTTCATAGTGTGACTTAACAACTTGATACCACTGTAATTGTTCCAGTTTTGAATATCCCCTTTGTTTTTGTACAATGGAACCATTGTACTCCCCCTCCATTCATCAGGAATCTTGGCAGTCTTCAGAATAGCATTGAACAGTCTAGTCAACCACTCTATGCCATCCTTGACCATGTACTTCCAATAATCTACCGGAATCTCATCCGTTCCGACCGCCCTCCCTCTTTTCATCCTACTGATAGCTCTTCTAACCTCCTCAACTCTGAACCGCCTATTATAGCCGAAATCAGGACACCTTTTGAAGTGGGCCAACACCCCCAGCTCAATGATTCTATCTCCTTTTTCATTTAAGAGTTTATTAAAGTAAGCTTGCCACCTTTGTTTAATGGAAGTGTCATCTACGAACACCACACCCTCCTCATCCTTGAAGCACTTCACTTGGTCCAAGTCACGAGCTTTCCTTTCTCTCTCTTTAGCGAGCCTATACAATCTCTTATCCCCACCTTTATCACTTAGCTCCTTATATAGGCGCACAAAAGCTACTGTCTTAGCACACGTCACCGCTGTCTTTGTTTCTGACTTAGCCATCTTATATGTTTCCTTAAGCATTACCTTTTCCTCGTCATCCCTACACTCTAACCACTTCGTGTAACCAACCTTCTTATCTTTCACTTTGCCCTGAACTTCCTCATTCCACTACCAGTCGCCCTGCCGTCCATAAAAGGCCCCTCTCGAAACCCTTAGTACCTCGACAACCACCTTGCTAATGCAACCAACAGTAGTGTCCCACATCCTGTTCACTTTTCCGCCACTATTCCAAGCCTCTAAGTCTCTCAACTTATCTTCCATCACTCAGGAAAGGGCAGGTGTAAGGCCTCCCCATCTAATCCTCAGTTGGGCATACATAACCTTTTTCGTCTTTCCTCTCTTTATCTCTAGATCCATCTCTAGAAGTCTCTGTTGAGTGGAAATATTTTCACTCGGAATAACCTTACAGTTCTTACATAAACTTCTATCGCCATTTCGTAAAAGCAGGTAATCTATCTGGGTCTTAGCTACCATACTACAGAAGGTGACCATGTGGTTCTCTCTTTGGGAAACATGAGTTAGTAATAACTGACTCAAACGCTTTGGCAGAATCCAAGAGCGACGTCCCCCCTCCATTCCTCTTCCCAAAAACAAAGCTTCCATGAATATCCTCAAACCCACTATTGGTTGCCCCGATATGCCCATTAAAGTCGCCTCCCATGAAGATATTTTATGTCTCCGGTATGCCTCACACAACCTCATCCAGATCTTCCCAAAAGAGCCTCTTGACTTCCTCATCTAGGCCTACTTGGGGCACATAAGCACTAATGACATTCACTATGCGCCTAACCACCACGAGTTTCATAAGCATCATCCTATCATTAACCCTCCTAACCTCAACCACATAATCCCTAAGGTCCTCAGCTACTAGGATACCTACACTATTTTTGTCGCTAGAGCCACCCGAGTACCACAACTTAAACCTGTCCATGTCCCGAGCCAATCACTAACATTAAATTCAAGATCCTTCTTCTTAATATTGGAATAAGATTTTTGGCTACTTTGAGCCGTTTTCAACCTCTCCCTAATAAATTTCACCTTATCCATGGCCTCCAACACCAAATCCGTGCCAAACAAAGCCATCTCCCCCAACATAAACCACCCTACCGGAGACCTACATCTCCTACCATACAATGCTTCTAACAATGCAATACCAATGCTAGCATGGAAGTTCTTGTTATAAGCAAACTCGATAAGTGGTAGATAATCATCCCACTTACCCTTGATTTCTAATACACAAGCCCTCAATATGTCCTCCAAAATTTGAATTGTCCTTTTAGCCTATCCATTGGTTTGAGGATGAAAAGCAGTACTTAACTTCACCTTAGTACCAAGTCCGCTTTGAAACGATCTACAAAAGTGAGAAGTAAATTGGGTTCCACGATCCGATATGATAGACCTAAGAATACCATGCAACCTCACCCATTCATGGATATACAACCTTGCATGATCTTCGACACTGAAGGTATTCTGACAGATAGAAAATGAGACGATTTAGTCATCCGATCAACAACTATCCGATTCAAATCAAAATGCTTTTGGGTCTGAGGCAACACAACCACAAAATCCATATTCACATCTTCCCACTTGAAAGTAGAAATCTCAATATCTTGAGCCAAACCACTGGGTCTTTGATGCTCTACCTTCACTTGCTTGAAATTAGGAAAATCTGATACAAACTTGGCTTTATATATCTTAGTACTATGCCACCAATACACTTCCCTCAAATCCCGACACATTTTAGTAGATCCTGGGTGAAAAGAATAATGAGAGTTGTGGGGTTCACTCATGATCACCTTCCTAAGATCATTGACATCTGGGACATACAATCGATCTTGATACCGAAGCACACAAACTCCCCCTTGGGAAAAAACCTCTATCTTTTTTTCAGCAACCAACTTCTTCAACTCAACCAATGAAGGGTCTAGATCTTGCTTAGCCTTGACATCAACGACCATAGAACATTCACCCCATTCTGAACATGAATACAGCCTCATTAGAGTTAGTCAATCTAACACCCAATCTAGACAAACGGTGAACATCTTTTACCAACTCCTTCTTACCCTCATCAACATGAGCCACACTCATCATAGACAGTGTACTAAGAGAATCCACTACAATAGTTGCCTTGCAAGGATGATATTGAACACTCATATCGTAGTCCTTAAGGAGTTCCAACCACCACTTTTGTTTTAAGTTAATATCCCTTTGGGTGAACGTGTATTGCAAGATCTTATGATCGATGAAAACATCAACATGAACACCATACAAATAATGTTTCCAAATCTTAAAAGCAAAAACCAAACCGCTAACTTAAGATCATGAGTTGGGTAATTACGCTAATACACGTTCAATTGCCTTGATTCATATGTTATCACCTTACCATGTTGCATAAGCACACAACCGAACCCAATCCGAGAAGCATCAGAGTATACCACAAACCCATCCGAGCCATTCAGTAGAGTCAAAATAGGAGCTGATGTAAGCCGATCTTTCAAAGTCTGAAAATTCTTTTCAGATTCATCCAACCATACAAACTTGTCCTTCATTTGAGTCAATTGCTCAATGGAGAAGCAATAGATGAGGAACCTTCAACAAACCTCCTATAATAAGTAGAAAAGCCAAGGAAACTAGGATTATCTGAAGGAGTCAATGGTCTAGGACAATTCTTCACAACGTCGGTCTTCTTTAGATCGACCTTAATACTATCACCGAACACCACATTACCAAGAAACGGTGTTCACCCAAACCAAAACTCACATTTGCTGAACTTAGCAGACAATTGCTTCTCCCTTAATTGCTGAAGAAGCAACCTCAAATGATCCGTATACTCCCGCTCACTTCAGGAATAAATAAGGATGTGATCGATGAAGACAACCACAAAACTATTAAGGAATGGCTTAAACACCCAATTATAAGATCCATAGACACGGTTAGGGCATTAGTCAAACCGAACGACATCACCACAAGTTTAAAGTGCCCATATCTAGTTCAAAAAGCATTTTTGGGAATGTAACACTCCCTAACCTTCAATTGATGATAACTGGTGGCTCTATGAAGTTGATCAAACAAGTCATCATTCCTTAACAACAAGTATTTATTCTTGATAGTCGCCTTATTCAATTGCCTAAAATCAACACACATTCGAAGAGACTCGTCTTTCTTTCTTACTAATAATACTGGAGAACCCCATGGCGATATACTGGGCCTAATAAAGCCTTTCTCTAATAAGTCTTTCTATTGATCCTTCAACTATTTCAACTCAGCCGGTGCCATACGATAAAGAGGAATAAAGATAGGTTGTGTATCTAGGAGAAGCTTTATGCTAAAGTCTAGCCCTTTCGAGAGGAATACCGGGCGAGTCTTCAGGAAACATATCAAGAAACACATTCACCACTGAAACCGATTCAAGAGTAGGTGGTTCAGACTGCACATCTTTGGCCCTTACAATATCATAGATACACCCCTTAGGAATCATCTTTCAGGCTATGAGGTATAAAATAAACTGACCTTTATTAGCGGAGTCACAATGGGCTCATCTGGAAATTTAAACCTTACCTTCTACGTTTTACAATCTATTAAGGCATATGAAGCATGCAACCAATCCATCCCGAGAATAACATCAAAATTAAACATCTCAAGTTTCATAAGATCTTAAGGGAAGACTTTATGCAAAACAGAAATAGGTCAACCCCGGTAAACCTTTTGGGAAACAACATATTTACCCACCGTATTATAGACTAAAAAGGGCTCCCTCAAGATATCAGGTCTGGAAAAATACTTAACAGCCAAAAGTGGTGTCACAAAAAATAAATTTGTACCCAGATCAAGAAAAGCATACAAATAAAAATCAATGAATTTCAAACATACCAATCACAACATCCAGAGCATCCTTCACTTCCTGTCGAGCACACAAAGGATAAACCCTATCTTTTCTTGGGGCACCACCTTGTGGAGCTCTTGGTTGGACTTGATTACCTTGAACAATTTGAACTTTCTTCGGTGCTTTTGGGCAATCGACAAGCTTTTGGCCCATCTCATCACACCCATAGAAAGCACTTGAACCCTATAAGCATTCCCTAGAGTGAATCTTTCCACACTTGTCACTTCGTGGAAACAATGGTCCACCTTCAACATGTGCCTCGAGAGGAAGCACACTAGAATTGGCCAACCTTGCATTAGAACCTTGGCCTTGTTGGAAGCGGCCAGACACAACAACCCTTAGAGTTGGAGAACACGCCATCATAACAGGCCCTCTTAGAATCCTGCACCCTCTTCTCCTTAAGCTTTTCTCCCTCAATCTATTAAGCATATGTCCCGAGCCTAAGGATGTCCATATCCCGAAGAAGTATAGTCGTACAATATCCTTTCACAACCAAATAAGAGATCCCATAAATAAACTTGTGCATTCTTGAATGGGGGTCAGCCATAGGCATAGGAGCATACTTGGAGAGCTTTATGAACTTGAGAGAATTTTCCGTCACACTCATACCACTCTATTTGAGGATTATTAATTTTGTCATCTTAGCTCCCCTAAGTTTAAGAAGGAAGAAACGATCCACAAATGCAAACTTGAACTCTTCCCCAAATAACTCCATTACCACAAACCCCCTCCATCAACCATTGCGTGTAGCACATGTGAGCCACCCCCTTCAACAGATAAGCAGCTAACTCAACTTTCTCCTCTGAATTTACACTCATGAAGGTCAACACCTTAGAGAGTTCATCATGAATCCTTGAGCATTCTCATTAGCCTTTGTTTCATAGAACTTCGGAGGATTCTTCCGAGTAAAATCTATTCCTCTAGCAGCCAGAGTGGGATAGGGGGAAGAAGATTGGCCTATGTAGCCTGGGTAGTTACCACTTGGGCAAGCATAACAATAGTAGTACGAAATTTACCATTAGCGACCGGCTCTTCTGTAGGCCCTTGAGAAACTTGGTCCTCATTAACCGGGTCAATCGTGGTAGGGGAGCTCTTCCTGGAGGGATCTTCAGTAATGTAGAGTGGACATCATCAGGACCAGGAAACAATAGTATGTGGTCCAAAGCATGACATAAGGCATGAAAAAGGGAGACAATTCCTTGAACGCCATCATAGTCTCCCACTCATAGTCATGGTGTACTTCACACCCATTAATAGGACTCTACTCAACGTGACATATTGGACTCTGAGGATCATTTATAAACCTAGTGCTCTAATACCAAGCTTGTCATGACCCATACCTAGGGTCTAGGAGAGACATGGCAAATGAGAACCCGATAGTCCCCAAACAAGCCTCATATAATCCATATTCACATCACCAGTTAGGAAGGGAATAAAAGATAGCATACATATATTTCTAAGGGATGGGAAAGTAGGACTCACACTATAGGGATGTCATAGGGATAGGGAAAATAGATTCATATAACATGTAGCACATAAGGGCTAAGGTGCATGTAAGAATGACTCACTCTAAGGGGGAAAAGCTTGACTTAGGATCTTCAACATCAAAACATAAACCCATATCATAATACTCATAAAATATTCCTAATAATCATACCCAGTGGGTAGCGATAATCATAACCTACGAAAACAACTCATAGCACATATCCATACAAGAGTCAACAAGATGTCCAATAATATCTCGGACTCACCCTCAAAGTAAATAGCATAAATAGAAGCAACGTCGGGGAGATGGATGGTGGCTTGTCCTAGGAAGATAAGACTCACCACACCAACTTTCTCAAATCTGACTAGCCGTCAAATGGTGGATAATGTAGTCTTCAGTCCCTACATGGTTAGATCATGTAGGCAAAAAATATGCGTTAGTACGTTTGAATGTACTAAGTATGTGGGCATGCAATGCATATGAACTCATTAAACCTGCATTCAATGTTAGATGACAAGGGCATATATATTGGAAGAAGTATCTAAGAAAGAATAATATATCAATATGTCTTGAAGCACACGATGCCTGAAAGTTCAAATACTTTTCATATATGGAGATGGGACCTTAACCGACATAATACAAAGTGATCTGTAAGTTGGAACTTCGTAATCTACCACACAACGAATAAAGAGAAGAACTACTTGCCAAAGGTAGATCCACTAACATTCATCATCCATAAAGAGGCATAAACATAACCTATGTTAGGCACATAGTTTAAGAGAAAGGAGTACGGACCCTTGCGGAATAGCCTACCCTGCCTTTAATCCCATAGGGGCTAAGTAACCATCCAATGGGAATACATATATATATACGTGCTTGTAAAAGAGGCATAAATGTTTCAAATAATTTTTATGCATACTTAGACCTAAAGGCGAAATCACACTTCATAATCATGCATACTTAGGCTGAAAAGCTAAATAATACTCTATGTCATGCTTTCATGCATATGAATAGCTCTTTTAAGCACGGTCATGAGAAAGGAGTAAGGTCCCTTGGGGATAGCCCTCCCTTCCTCAAACCTCAATCGATGTTGCATAATCACAGTGGTGTAAACACCCATAATTGCTCAAAGAGCCACAACATAGACATTATGTGATCACATTCTTGTCATACCCATACATTACTTGAAAACATAAGCATCATCATAATAGGAATTAGCCCACATTATAAACTTCATCAAAACCATAGTTCATGCATACATATGCTATGAATGAGATGAGAATAACATGGGAAATAGAGATATAACTTAAATAAATGATACTTCTGTCATGCCCTAAGTCCCATTAAGGCGGACTAGCACTCATTGTCGATAAGGCTCGGGAGAACCAACATATAACCATACACTTTCTATGAACATTATAAGAGGTTTCCATACTTAACATGCTTTAAGAAAAGTAAAAATATTAACAAGTCAAAAGGAAATGCATAAGACTGGGCCATTGAAGCCACGATGTCTAAAGTACGATACTTGACTACACTTTACTTTACATAGTGTACAAAGCCTCTAGGTAAGGAACAATATCTATATGGGTCGGGATAGGCCCCGCCTCATGACCAACTATATAATACAAAATATAAGTCTAGACACACAAAACCACAAAGCAACCTGGAGCTCAATAACAACAGCTGGAAGTTTTGCACTCCTACTGGGGAGACCAAGTAGCTTCTGCACCTGCAGCATGAAATGCAGGTCCCACGTAAGGGACGTCAATACGAGATAATGTACATAATATGTAAGGCAGGAAATATTGTATATGTCATAAGAACTCAAATGAAATCACACACTGGTGTGAAAGGATAAAAAGAACACCTTTAGTCATACTGTGGAATCATGTACTTTATGTCTCTTTATTACTTTACTTTTCATTACTATATAATTTGTGCACAATATATCATGTAAATAACCTACTGATCAGTGGTAAATCAATATTGGGATCGGCCCATGCTAGGCTTTCCTTTCAACTCTTGGATACCCCTTGTAATATGGGATTAACCTATGCTAGGTGATTCTTCCATCCCTGGATTACTACCCATTAATAAGCAACTTTGAGTTATCTTTTATTTACTTTTGAGATGATACTTTTGATGGTCATAACATTTAGAGCTGTAGGAATATAGACATGACATGTGACATAAAAACAACAATACAAGATAACACCACAATGAAAAGAGAGTCACACAACTAATGAAACAGATAGGAGATTAAATAACACATGGACTCTACTTGGTAAAAAGGAACTCATGTATCTTTGGTATCCAAGTATGTATGCAGATTTGACAATGGCTATGTCTGGGAACATATGAACATGGTAAAGAGTGGAGACACAGTTATTAATTATGTCGGAGTTGGTAAGTGCCTTTATGTACCAAGGAAGAACCTAGATTTCATGCCAAGTAATAGGAAAATCAGGTAGCCTTACATACCTCATTGTACTATGTCGTTATTACCTTGGAGAAGTATCCTTTTCCTCAAAATACTTATCTACAATACAATAGGTGATAAAACTAGTATTAGCAGCTAATAAACAAATTTTGGTAGTCCAATTCCACCCAAAAATAATATCCGGGCACCTAATCGTATTTTCTAATACACATTCTCATATACATATCATATCCAGCTTTTTAGTCACATAACAGTGTTACAACAGTTCATAAAGTACAACATACAACAACTCTACACAACACGCAAGTAGGCAACGTAACATTACGTCCTTTCGCTATACTTCAGCGTCAACCATTCCCAATCTGTTTCAATACTAAACCAAACTGTTCTCAACATATTTACACACAAAAACAGTCCTAAAATAGTCTTGAGACAGTCCCCAAGTAGATGGAAAACATGAGGCAACAATTCTCAATATTCAGTCCACAAATTCTTACTAAGAGTGCAATTAAGATATCATATAAGAACTCATTTTTGCGGAAGATAAAAATAGTCCAGCAGCCTTCTTACAACACTACATAACCAAGCCTTGTAAAAAACATAAATATTACTTCATAATCCAGCCAACCAACAGAGAAAATCCTCTTAATAATAAGGAAAGTGGACAACAATCTTTGGAACACATGCAGTCTCAAATTCATGCACAAGTACAACCAGCATACTCTTCATGTTTTTCATGGAAATATTATACCAAACCATAGGTACTTTTACTTATCTTAGCCCTCAAGGATTAGGTTCTCTTCAAGAACCCTAAAGGTGTGCCTTGGCTGCTTTACAAACTGAAGAGAGAGCAAGGAGAATCTTGGAAAGAAATCTGATTTTTGGCTTTGTATAAATGACTTGAAATTGCTGGCTTTTGATCCCTCTTATAGGGCCACTTGTGGCCGACTTTCTTTTTCATTTCAAGCCTTATTTTATTAAGGTTGTGATGCAGCAACTTGGCCCTTTCACTTGGGCCTTATTAGGCTTCAATTGGATGGGATTTGCTGCAAATATTTCTCTTTTACACCCACTTAGTTTGGGCCCTATTTGTGAATTGTGTTGTGAATGTAATTTGTCCCTTTTCCTATTCATCTTGGGCTGAAAATGTTGCCCTTTTTTGATGTCAAACCATGGCCCAAATGACATCCTTAACTCGGAGTTTATTATTTATCGGACTTGAACAAATTCAGTGTTGGACCTCGTCTCCCTCTACCTAGCCTATTTAAGCTAAGAACATGGGTGACTCACCTGCTAGCTTCCTAAGTCCCACAAGCACCACACTTCTTTCACTTCATTTAAGGTCACGATCTCCTCAATTTGACTTAGAACTTATATACACTCGGTCATCTTGAGCGTTAGACGTACATATAGTCCTCTAATTTGAAATTTAAGCACTTGTTAAAAATGTGTGCGGATTTGACCCTGCCATATCATGTTTCATATGCATTGGACTAGTACATGTAAGATGTGGGGTGTTACATCCTCCCCCCCGTAGGAACATTCATCTCCAAATATTAGCATAAATGGGATAGGTCATATAAGTTTAAACATTAATGTAAACAAACTTTTGACAACATAATAAGAATTCAAATTCACGTACCTACAAATCCCTCAACTTTGTATCTTGGACTTCCTCTTTAGCTTCAAATAAATAAGGGTATTTAGATCTCATTGCTTCCTCAACCTCCCACATTGTCTCTTCTACTTGCTGGTTCCTCCAAAATACCTTTACTGAAGGTATTTCCTTATTCCTTAGCTTTCTAACTTGATGATCTAGGATAGCAATAGCTACCTCTTCATAGGTAAGATCTTCCATAACCTGCATATCTTCAATAGGAGTGATACAAGATGGGTCACCTATGCATTTTTGCAGCATTGAGACATGAAAAACTTGATGAACCATTGAAAGATCCTAGGGCAGCTCTAATTCATACGCAACTTGTCCAAACCTTTTAATAATCTTATATGGCCCTATGTAACGTTGGCTTAGTTTTCCTTTCTTATGAAATCTCATAACACCTTTCATTGGGGACACCTTTAAGAATACCCAATCTCCTACTGAGAACTCCAATCCTTTTCTTCTAGCATCCGTATAGGATTTGTGACGACTTTGGGCTGTTTCTAGCCGTTGTCGTATTACCTTGACTTTCTCCATGGCTTGTTGGACTAGATCTGGACTAAGCAAGGTGGCTTCACCCACTTCAAACCATCCTATTGGTGATCTACATTTCCTTCCATACAAAGCTTCATACGGTGCCATCTTTATACGTGAATGGTAGCTATTATGATAGGCAAATTCAATAAGTGGTAAATGGTCCACCCAACTACCTTTGAAGGCTAATGCACAATCCCGTAACATATCTTCAAGTGTTTGAATGGTGCGTTCTTCTTGACCATCTGTCTGAGGGTGGAAAGTTGTACTTAAATTCACTTGTGTCCCTAACTTCCTTTGGAAGGACTTCCAAAGTTTGTAGTGAATTGAGCTCCCCGATCAGATATAATGGACATTGGGACCCCATGTAGCCTAACTATCTCTTTGAGGTATAACATTGCATACTCTTCAGCCGTATAATCACTCTTAACTGGCAAGAAGTGTGCTGACTTTGTGAGTCTATCAACTATCACCCATATAGAGTTAAACTTCTAAAATGAGCAAGGCAACCCAGTAACAAAATCCATATTAATCATATCCCACTTCCACGTTGGAAGCTCTATACATTGCATATAACCTCCCGACTTCTGGTGCTCTACCTTAACTTGTTGGTAATTCGGATATTGAGCCACGAATTCTGCAAGGTCCTTTTTCATGCCTTCCCACCAAAACATTTCCTGCAGGCCATGATACATCTTACTTGATCCTGGATGGATGGAATATCATGAATGATGGGCTTCTTCATTTATCCTCCTTCATAGACCATTAATATTAGCAATACATAATATATTTTGGCAATAAAGTACTCCATTTTCGGTAAGTTCAAAGCCCTTCATCATGCCTTGACTCATTTTCTCCTTAAGTCATCGTAGAACAGGATCTTTGAACTGTTTTTCTCTTACCTCCGTTACCAATGAAGACTTTGCAGCATTATGCACAACAACCCCTTCTTTTGGAGTTTCAATAAGGCGAACTCCCAGATTGGCTAGTTGACGTAGATCCTTAGTGACTCCTTGACTTACCACGGCCTGATCATCAATATTCACAATTGCCTTACGACTCAGAGCATCGGCTACCACATTTGCTTTCCCTGGATGGTATAGTATATCAACGTTCTAATCCTTTATTAGCTCCAGCCACCTCCGCTGCCATAAATTTAGGTCTTTCTACTTAAAGATGTACTGTAGGCTCTTATGATCAGTATATATGTCAACATTAACTCCATACAAATAGTGGCGCCATATTTTTAAAGCAAACACATCAGCTATTAGATAAAGGTCATGTGTTGGGTAGTTTCACTCATGTGGTTGCAGTTGTCTCGAGGCATAAGAAATTACCCTACCATGTTGTGTCATTACACACCCTAAGCCAACCCCTGAAGCGTCACCATACACCGCATACCCCTCTGTTTCTTCTGGAAAAACTAGCATAGGTGTAGAAGTTAGCCTACTTTTCAACTCTTGGAAGCTCCTTCCACATGCATCATTCCGTTGAAATTCGGTCGCCTTATGTGTCAACTTCGTTACAGGTGCAGAAATAGAAGAAAAAACCTCAACAAATCTTCAATTAACCTTCTAACCTTAGGAAGCTTCGAACTTCTGTGGGTGTTGTCGGCCTTTGCCAATCTTTCACCGCCTCTATCTTTTATGAATCAACCCTTATTCCTTCATCGGATACATATATGACCCAAGAATTCCACTGATTTTAACCAAAATTCACATTTGGAAAACTTGGCATACAATTGCCGATTTCGAAGAACTTGTAACACCTGCCGTAAGTGATTTGCATGGTCCTCTTCTAATCTTGATGTCACACCCCAAAGAGAGGGGAGGCGCAATTGGCACCTGATACCATTATTGGCCGGGTTAGCCACTAAACATGCTAGTTAACTAAACTAGGGACCAGAAGAAAATCGGGCAACAAAACGTCTGAAAGACTAAGCCTAGACATTTTAGGTCATGACCTGGTCAACAGTAAATCATATACATCAAGATAGGTAAACCAAAATGATAGAGTACTAGTTAGCCGACAAGGCTGCAACAATAAAGGTACCACCACATAGAGTGTATACATGCAAATCTGATGAATGGAGACTGAAAGGCACAAAATAACCAACCCACAATAACATGTCCACAATAGCCTCTAAGAGAATCACTAACACTGCTAGGATAGGGCCCTGACTATACCCAACTGTACAACAAAAAGTAAGCATCCCGTGAAAACTCCAGGAAGAGGTGGAGCTTACCAACTCATAGATGAATGGGGCTCCTAGTGGAGGGTAAATCAGAACCCCTACCTGCATCTACACGCACGAAGTAAAATACAGCGTCCCCAGGCAAAGGGACGTCAGTATGAATAAACATGTACTGGTATGTAAGGCAGGAAGTAAAATCATAGATAACAGTAGTAAAAAGGTTAAAAGAAATACCACCTGTAACAAAAAATCAAGTAGCCTTAATGGCAAGTAAGCAACTTCCAAGTGATAAAATATGCATGGTATGCTCGAGTATCACATGTCGTGAATAGATATATATAGATGCAAATGCATGACATACTCAACCAAATGCTAGCAATGGTGGTCCTTTTCGATAGCTAACCAGCATCATATCTGCCAACCTGTTGCCATCTGTACCATATACATATATAGATTTGGGCAAATAGGCCCCATACCTTCGATTATAGCTCGAAGTTCATGCATAACGTGCAATGTATGATATGAATGTTGAATGCATGTAGTAGAGCATACCAAGAACTTGTCCATCTTGGCTCATTGGTACACTTATTCTCATCACATCATATCATTGTGATTAAGCCAATCTTGGCTCATTTGTACACTTATTCTCATAACATCATAATCGTTGTCATAGCATATACACATGACTCGTGGAATCTTTTATGTCTTTTTAACAAGTTTGGGAACTTAACCCAACATTTAGAGTGAAATCATAACTTTGAAAATGTTCATAAAGGTATTTTACATAATGCTTATACTTGATCCCATGTCAATTAGTGAAAGAAAGTATTTAAACAGGATCAAGTGCCTTAGTCGTTTAAATAGGATCATTTCACTTGAGAATATTGGAAACCAACATGTTACTTGTTAAATGCTTCAATTATATTTTTGTATGGAAGAAGGACTAATTATGAACACCAATTCCCTTGACATTCTACATTTATTTTAATGGCACTATACCAAGAAGAGAAACACCTTGAATATATGAATAGGTAGCCGGGAAAACTGACAAAATGATATATAGATATTTAATGTCCAGTTTAAGTGAACGAAAGGAATTTCAACCTAATACCATCGTGAATATAACTCAGTTGCAATCTCAATACCTTTCACAGAAGGTCTTTCTAGCAACAGAATAGTAAGATATCACATTTGACGTTTTGGGAAACTTCCCGAATTTCGTGCTAAAAGGAGGGACGGAGCTTAGCCTTAACATACCTCTCCAACGAACGTCCAATTGCCAAAGGTTCCTTCACGAAACTTGTTCCTTACGTCCTAAGCTATACAAATACTATATATACGCATCTTAAAGACACCTATAAGAATATAAAATTTAACATTAATGACCAGATTCGGCAAGGAGCATTTACGCGAGGAAATGTTCGTAAAACTTCGTAAAAATGATCGTAAAAGACCCCCAAAATTATTACCTGAATACACCAGATGCAAACTAACAATAACCAGCAAGAACACCATTTTATTACACTCAAAAAACAGCCCCAACCTCAGCTAATAAGAGAGAAAACAATTGCAAAGCGTTAGGCATGCATTTCTAGGCACGAGGATTAATTTTAATGTTAAAAATGCAAAGAACATACTCAAATTCCTTTGGCACCTTGAAGGAACTCTTCCTTCAGTTTACAAGTTGTTTGAAGAAGAAATAGCACGGATTTGAGCTTTAAAAAGCAAAAATTACCCGACATTAAGTTGGGTCAACCCGACCCGACCTATGACCCCGTTTCCAATTTGGGTAGTCTCGGTAAAATGGTCATAACTCTTTATTCTAAGGTCAGTTTGATGCACGGTATTGTGCGTTGCAAACTAGACTCATAGATCTTCCATTTGCTAGGCCATGGACCTTCTAACTTTTTATAGTTTGGGAGATATGACCTGATACATTTGACCCAAATTTAAGAAGGATTTCTTAAAGAAACTTACGGTAACTTTTGCCAACCTTTATATTGCAACTTTCTTGATTCCAAATATTATGTATAACCTTTGTGCTATTAAAATAACTTTAAAAAAATCCATTATTAGCAAATTATAAACATTTAGTCCCATCTGAAAAGTTAAACCTAATTTAAACCTTCCGAAAAGGGCGAGGTGCCACTCAGGTCATTTCTTTAATCCCGAACGTGTATTTAGGGTATTTCTTTGGCTTAAAACTTTAGGCCCTAGATCTTACCACTTATTGGAAGGCTTGTTATCCTTAGGGGCCTGCAAAAATCACATAAGCCTTATATAACGCCACATTATTTATATAATAGAAGATGAGAAACACGGGGTCTCATAGTCTCCCCCCCAAGAACATTCGTCCGCGAATGTGTCAAGACAGCCCCTTGGTTTACTTACCATATACTAAAATGTAATTTTTTGGATGCATCTATTACCCTCGCAAACCATAAATCAACTTCCAAAAACTCCAATTACTAAGGTTTGTATAGATATCCCGCGATAAAACATATAATTTACAGTTCCAAATCCTTTAAAACTTAAGTTACTAAAAAAAAGATAATTGCCAGTTTTGGAATACAACCCACCTTAGGTTATAAATAGCTGGGGTGATTCCTCATCATTTCTTCTTTGGCTTCCCAAGTTATTTCCACAATATTTTTGTTCCGCCACAACACTTTCACAAAGGCCATTTTTCATTTTGAAGCATTCTTATATGTCGATCTAAAATAGCACTGGTGCCTCATCAGAAGTTAAATATTCAACAATGGGGGTATCCTTGATGCAAGTAATACACGAATGATCTCTAATGTACTTCCACAACATATATACATGAGGCATTGGATGGACTGCTATCAATTCTAAAAGAAAATTAAGCTCGTATGTTACCTTGCTATTTTCTCTAATAATCCTATACGGTCCAACATATCTAGGACTAAGCTTTTCTGTCTTTCCAAACCATATGATTCCCTTCATAGGTGATACCTTTAAGAAGACTCAATCTTCTACATCAAACTCTAAGTCTCCTCGTCGAACATCTGCATAAGACTTCTGCTTATTCTGGGTCGTTTGGGGCAACTCTCTAATAAGTTTTATTTTTTTCCATTTCTTGTTGAACTAGATTAGGGTCTAGCAACCTTTCCTCCCCAACTAAAAACTAATCAATCAGTGACCTACATATTCGTCCGTATAGTGCTCCCGAAGGATCCATTTCAATACTAGCATGAAAGTTATTATTATAAGCAAACCAAATAAGAGGTAGATGATCATCCCCGTTTCCTTTAAAGTCCATCATGCATGCATGTAACCTCTCCTCAATGGTCTGTACGGTACGTTCTGCCTGCCCATCAGTTTGTGGATGAAAAGCGGTGCTAAGATTCACCTGAGTGCCCAGACCCTTCTGAAAAGACTTCCAAAAATGAGCGGTAAATCGAGCCCCTCGATCAGAGATAATAAATAATGGATTTCCATGAAGGCAAACAATATCTTGAATGTAAAGCTTAGCATAATCCTCCACTGAATATGTCATTTTTACTAGCAAGAAATGCCCAGATTTTGTCAACTTATCAATGATTACCTAAATAGAATTATACCTATGTGGAGTACGAGGCAAACGAGTGATGAAGTCTATATTTATCAAGTCCCATTTTCAGAACGAAACATCAGTATACTTAGTTAGGCTTCCAGGTCTCTGATGTTCTGTTTTAACATGCTGGTAGTTGGGCATTGGCCACCATCTTTGGAATATCTTTTTCATGCCATTCCACCAATAGATCTATCGTAGGTCTCAATACACCTCTTTTTTTGTTTCCCTGGGTCGAGCCGAATATCTAGGATAATGAGCCTCGAAACAATTCTTGGCACGGAGCCCTCTGATGTTTTGCATACATAAGAGGTCCCCGTACTGAAGGACTCCATCTTAAGTTAGCTCAATTAGAGGATGTTGATGTTGTGAAAAACTTTCCCTCGATATCATAAGCTTAGGATCCTCACATTGTTTCTCTTTTATTTCAGTAACAATGAAAGATTCTGCTGTATTTTGAACAAGCACTCTTCCACCTTTTACATCTGCTAATCGCACCTGCAAACTAGTTAGCTGGCGTAAATCTTTTGTCATTGCAATTTTATCAGCTTCAACATGACTTACACTTCCCATTGACTTTCGGCTAAGTGCATTAGCAACAACATTAGCTTTACTAGGATTGTACAAAATGTTAAAATCATAATTGTTTTTGTAATTCTAGCCATCTCCTTTATCGTTCGTTCAACTCCTTCTACTTGAACAAATACTGGAGGCTCTGGTAGTCGGTAAAATCATCGATATGAGCTCCGTATAGATAATGCCATCAAATCTTTAGGGCAAAAACAACGGCGGCAAACTCAACACCATGGGTAGGATAGTTTTGTTCATGTTTTAGTAACTTTCTGAAAGCATATGCAATAACCCTACCATGCTGTATAGGAACACAACCTAGGTCAATTATCAAGGCATCACAATATACAATGTAGCCTTTGGTTCCATCCAGAAGAGTCAGACTAGGTGCGGTGGTAGGCCTTTTCTTTAGCTCTTAAAAACTCTGTTCACATGATTTAGTCTATTGAAACTTAGTTGCTTTATACGTCAACCTCGTTAGTGGTCTATAGGTAGTGGAGAATCCCTTGACAAACCTCCTATAATATCTTGCCAAGCCCAAAAAGCTATGGACCTTTGTCGGATTCAAGGGTCTTGGCAAGGCCATTACTGCTTCAATGTTCTGGCTATCAACCTTGATACTATCAGTAATAACATGGCCACGAAAGTCTGTAGAAGTTAATCAAAATTCACATTTGGAGAATTCAGCATATAACTTGTCCTGGAGAGTCTGTAATATAACTCGCAAGTGGTCTGCATGCTCAGCTCCTGACTCATCCTAAATATTTCCTTTGGAATATCAACATCCCTGACTCGTAGCTGGTAGTACTTGGGTCACAAGTCATTCTTTGAAAAACCATCAATCCACAGAAAAGGATACTTATTCTTTATAGTGACTTTATTTAGCTGTTTGTAACCGATACACATCCGTAAGGAGCCATATTTCTTTCAAGCAAAGAACACGGGAGCACCCCATGGAGATGTGCTTGTTCTAATAAAGTTTTTATCAAGCAAGACCTTTTGTTGTTCTTTCAAGTCTCATAGATCTAAAGGAGCCATTTTGTAAGGAGGAATGGGTATATGTTGCATATGAGGAAGAAAATCTATAGCAAAATTGATATTCCTTTCTGGGGGATCCCTAGAGGCTTATCGGGAAATATTATCATGAATTTATTCACAGTAGGGACTGACTTAAGGGCCAGTTGCTAATAAAATATCTTGTCTTCCCATAATGGTAACATACACTTGAACCCTTTCTACATTGCCTAGTATAAAGCTTCCCGCATTGTGTACATGGGGGAGTAAGTTGTCTCATTTGTGCATAATGTTGCTGTTGACAACTATCAGGCTGATCTAAATTCTGCCTTGTCCTTGACTGAATATAATAATCAAATCGCTGCCCCTGTATCTGTAGTGGGAAAGTACCTACTGGCGGAGGTGGATATCAGGGAAATGGGGGCCTAAATTCACCCTGTGGCTCCCTATATGACCCCATAGTACAAGCCCTCTTATTCTTCTCCCTATCTCTACGGGTATCCCGAATTCGACGAGAAAGATCCTTTGTAGTCTGAGCAAAAGCCTGAATACAAGAAATATCTACACCATCTTGTAAAGAGGCTATCATGTAGTCTTTGATCAAATGATCCCCCAAACCATCCAAGTCTCGATGAACTCTAGCACTCATGGTACATACA